>CM062531.1:53529630-56029630 GCA_031439595.1 Pterocarpus santalinus
ATGGGAAATTTATAAAATGTCCTTACCCTGATTGTTGTTTTTGTCATGCATTGATAATAGATGAAGTGTATGATCACCTAATTTTGAAACCTTTCTCACTAACATATAATTTTTGGTATCCAGAGGCAAAGGCATGTTGAAGAAGGCTCCATTTCTACCTCAACCAATGCTTGCATTTATCGTATGCAGCGGAAAATTGTAGATTTGGAGGCACGATTGGAAAGAAAGGCGAAGTGTAGACTTCAGTTTCAAAATGCTATGTCTCTATTCCTCCAGCACATTTCTACCTCATCCATGACTATGACTCCAGAACTTATTGCGACCCTGAAATCAATGGTAATCCTCTTAACTAAGATTTTTATGTGGTTCTTCTTCACTTTTCTCGTGTAATGTTACCTTTTTAGGCTACATGTGCTGATGATGGAGACATTGAGTTAAGCAATGAAAGTTCTTGCGGAGATCATGATATTGATTAACATGTTTAGTAGATTTTTCTATTTTTGAACTCTCTTTATGTATAGAACTTGAATAGAATAATTTCACTAATATAGTGTTTGCAATTATTACATTCCTTGTGAAAAATATAGCATGAATGGTTCTTTTAAATAGACATGATACTAGCTAAAATACATATAATTTGGATTTTTCTTAATGAAATAGATATGATGTTGTGGGAATTTAAATAGTATTCTAAGTTTACACAAAAAATTGCTAAGTTATTATAGGTTTTAGATTTAAACTAGAAATGAAACAAATATATATCAATCATGTAGGCTTCTCCTTGTATTAGAATTAAGGAGCTAATTTTTTGTTTTTAAAAATAAAAGTGATATTAGCCACATTTTTTAAAGGTGGTTAAATGAGAAAGAGGATATGTGGCTAAATAACAACATTAACCACATTTTGATGAGTGTAGTTAAATATGAGTCAAAAGTGTGGCTAAATGATATGTCTCTCAACATATGTAATAGCCACATCAAAAACACATGTTGAAAGATTAATTAACCACACTTAAAAATATGGTGAATCAGAAATTATAAGTGTGGCTAATCGACACATTTTTTGTAGTGTCCTATTTATTATTTTGTTATTTATTAATGACTCGTGCCCTTATGACTTCACTACATACAACTATATCAGTAGAGCTATTATTTTAGATTGAATGTAATTTTAATATACTTTTTTTAAACATTGTCATTTATTTTTATTTTGACATTTTATCTAATGAGTTAACAACACATAGATATAAATTATATATAATTACAATGATTATCATTGATAAAGAAATCCATATAAGCATTTTTTCAAGTTAATTCACACAAAATTAAATACCATCAATCATAATACGATATATGACGGAAAGCTAAGAAGAAATATTTAATTTAAGGGATATCAAATGTTTAAATTATTAAGAATCGTTACCTATAAAATGTATTTAGAGACAAGGGTCACAATATTTTACATAATAGACTAAAATATCTTTAATAATAAAAGTTATAACAACCACTCAACGGTAATTAAATAACCATACATTATAAAATAATTGTCTTTTGAAAACTTTCTATAAATTCGTATATTTCAACTAAAGAAAAAAGAAAATTAATTTATTTCTATTAGCTACTCACTAAAAACTAACCAACTCAATAAAAATCAATAGTTATTTACAAACATTCTAGCAATAAAATAAAAAAGCTCATACAATTAAAATTGTTAGCCACTTGATAGAAATAAATTATAAGTTACAAAAAATAAATTATAAAACTATGACCTGTGACGAGCATCGCCACCATTGTGACATCATTGACGGTGGAGCAATTGAGTGGTGGTAGCTGGTGGGTGAGAAATTTGGAAGTGAGGGTGGGGTAAGTTTGACATGCAAATAAAAAAAGGGGGTGTTAGGGTTCTATATTTTGAATTTGGGGGAAACAAAGGGGATAAAAAAAAAGAAAAAAAAAAGGTTCAAGATGACGTAGTTTCACTTCAACTATATACCTCAGCAACACTCCATCGTATCCAATTTTTTTTCAAAAAAAAATTAATAAGTACATACTTAGATATACTTGAGATATATCTGTATTCAAAATATGCCTAATATGAAGATTTTTTGTCAAAATAAAGTACCCATACTTTATAAAATATCTAGTACGTTATCTACTTATCTTCTTCATGTCAAAACCAAACTTATCAAAAAATTTTAAGCTTATGAAGATGGGCATGCCCATTTTTTTTTATTTTTGGTATATGGGAGGGCGAAATGGCACAAGATGGGCATGAGCCAGTGTAATCGGCCTAAATATTTTTGCTTGATAAATTTAGCCTATTTCACCCATATTTTTGGTCCTTTTTTTTTCCTGTTTCATTAACTTTTTCTTGATTGGCAATAATTTGTCTCTTATTATGTTTTTTAATAACTTGCCAATATTAAATTGAAAAGACGGAAAAGAAGACAGGAAAAGGATGAAAGCTTTCCCTTCAAGTACAATAACATCATTACAAGGTATCAATAAATTAATCTCATCAATTAATGCCACGGATTTTTATGTATTATTAACTTTTGTAGTGCACATTATCAAATTTAATTAGTGTATTATATGATGCGATATTCGGAGCATGCTAATCACGCCACGTCATATACTCATATTGGATATGTCAAACAGTTGATTTTCAACCATGTTTAGACAAAGTGGTGGAGGTGTACAAATATAATTTCTTTTTTAATAAATTGGATTGATTTAATTCAAATTTTAAGAAAAAAATTTATGAACCAATTAAATTTAATAAAATTAATTTGGTTTGACTCTTAAAATTTTTTCAACAAATCGAACTAAACAAATTTGATTGAGTTTGTTTGATCCTAGTCATTATATTAAAGTTGAAAAAAAATATAAATTTATATAACTTTTTATATGGTTTTATTCTTATGACAATTATTAATAATGTAAAATTTGATTATAATCTGATTTATAATATCATGAATAAGTAAATGTCATAAATAAATGAAAAAATAAAAATAAAAATAAGATTGATTTAATTACTAAAGCCAAAGTACAAAATTTTGAAATCTTAAAAATAAATTTAAAAAAAAATAATTGGTGACTGAATTTAATGTTTGAGCTCTGAGTTAAAAAATCCTAATTTCGAGAATATAATCAATAATAATTAATTTGGTTTGAATTTAATGTGAAGTGATATGGCTATTTAAACTAATCCAATCTTATTTTATTAATTTATTTTGAAATTTTGGATTCCTAGGTATTCGATAAATACCCCTCACTAAACATGTGTGACTTTTGCAGGACATTTTTAGGACATAAATATGAAGAAAGAATCACGTCGAAAATAATAAAAATGATAATAATAATAATAATAATAAGAATGTACGTGACGTTTTCAGGAGTTAGTAAACGTTGTACATTAGCGACCTTGAAACTTACATGAAACTCTATCAAATTTAAGCTTTGAGACTTGAGAGTAATGACAGTAGAATGGTGAGGGATTTATAACTCTCTTATCCATTTCTATATCTTCGTGTGCTAATTGTGCTGATAGCGGTAGGCATTTTAAGTTCTCAAATAATGATTTTGACCATTTAAAAAGTCATAATCATCAGGTTGATTGTGCCTTCTTCCTGTTTGCCACATATGCGTTGCATTGATAGGTTTTCTTTCTTTTCGAGCGAAATACCGTAGCAACAACAAAATTAAATTCTTCTTTTGTCCCGACGAAAAGTTGCCAAATTTTACACTTAAGTCTTGGACAAATTAATTAGCTTCAGATTGTTTTATAGCTATAGTTAAATGAATTCAGGGTTTAGGGTGAAATCTTTCTTCTACTTGTTTTACAGCAATTTCAGTCATAGATGAATTCTTCATCAACCACAAATTAAACCTGAGTAATTATATTGATATAAAGATCACATTAAAGCCTCTGCCACATTATTTATTTTATACATTCCTTTTTCTTCACCTGATGGTGAAGAGACAACTTATCAATTCACAATTAGTCGGTTAAGAATAAGAAAAAGTTTGTGTGACACGTCTAACAACATATGTTTAGACACAACTTTGTGGAACTGAAAAATAAGTAAAGCTATTTCCAATTAATAAAGCTGATTGAACTCATTTTTTATTGAGAGCGTGGTTAGAATATTAGAATTATATTTATGCAAAAATATATCTAACAAAGAAACACGTTAGTCGATGGTCGGTCTCTTCAGAATCTTTGCTGACCATGGTTAAAAGAAAAAGAAAATAAAAAAAAGACACACATTTTCTCTATGAAAAAATGTTAGGTGAACTCATTTTATCTGAGACATCGTATTGACTTATCCATTGTCTATTATTAAAAATGATGAGATTTTTATTTTTTTTTATCAATTCCAAAAATAGATGAAAGATGAGCCAACACAATATCCCAAATAAAATAATTTCACTTAACATTTCTCTAATGTCCTACATACATAAGCAACATTCAACTGTCTGGGCAGTTGCAACTAAATAAAGAACCATAATCTTATTCCCATTTTCATAGGTTCATACGTAACTAAAAACCGAAAAATCATATGAATCATCTTTAATTTAATAATGAAAAAGTAGGCTAAATGTAGATGATATATCGCATTATATGATGATATGTCATATTATATAATAATGAGACACGTTATCTACTATAATGGGCCCCAAATTGGTCTTGTAAAGTGTTGTAAGACGTCGATTTAGTCTTCAGAAACAATGACAATGAGTCTTTCAAACACCAACTTAATATCATGCAACTCTTATGAGGAACAATATTGGATTCATCTCAATAAATGATGTCATATCTTCACATAATATGACAAATATCAGTTGACATTTTCTTCACATAAGTTAACATTATTTAGAGGAGTAAATTGATGCCATGGCTAAATTGATGTCCCACAGTTCTTTTGAGTACCAATTTGAGGTTTTACCCTAATTCTCAAATAAAGATTTCAACCATTTATTAAAGGAGTTTTGTTGTTTAGACATAGGCTTTGGGACATCCATTATCACAGGGGAATTGCATGCAAAATGGTCATGATAAGAAAATCGGGTGATTGCAAGTACTAAATGATAATGTCATTTAATTCTCTAATCATGTATATCAATTCTCCATTTCTTTGCACATAAATCCCATCTGATAATAATATTTGTTAAAGTCTCATATCGATTAAAGATATTATCAAGATAACCTTTGTAAGAGTTTTGACAATCATCTTCTATAAGTTAATATTTTAGATTGAGTTAAATCCACTCAATTCTAAGAGTGTCTTACCACATATGCATGGGATATACATTTTTTTTTCTTTTCACCTTCTTTCCTTGTTTCTAAGAAATATCGCAGCATAGCAAAGCTATATTATTCTTTCGCCAAAAAGAAAAGTTGCCGAATTTTAAACGTAAGTCTTGACGTAATCATTGTTGTAGAAAATTATGTTGAACACTAGTATTTTAGCTTTAAGTAATATGAATAAAAATGACAACAACAACAATAAGAAGTAGTAGTAGAACAAGGTTACCACGAATCATGTAAAGTACTGTCCTTAAGGGTTTAATTCCGCCCTACCCAAAGCTATGGTCGGTGGAATGGCGTTGACGGTTAACCCTCCAGGATTAGATGTGGGTCTCTATAGGAACTCGTCCACACGATGATCCCGGTACGTTGAGCAGCAGACCTTGCAAGAAGCAGAAAACGCAGCAGAAGCAGTGGGGGTAGCTTCTATTGTGCAGAAGAGAGAATAGAGAGATGGTTGTTGTTCTGTGTATGTGTTGAGCCATGTAGCAGGCTTTATATAGGTAAAAGAAATAGCTATTGTAAAAGAGCCGTTGCAAACTAGCCGTTGAATAACGGTCAAAAAAAGAGCTATTGCAACTAGCCGTTGAATAACGATAAGAAAAAGAGCCGTTAAAGCATTAAAGAGCTACAACAGTAAAAAGGAATTTTGGCTAAAATAAATTCGTATGTGTAGTAAAAGCTTGGCAGGCCTACACGCACGCGGACGAGACGCGACGGGGCGGGGCGGGGCGCGCGTGTGTGTATTTAACTAAGGCCCAAGTCCACAATGCTACCTCAATATCATAAGGTATTTACCGATTAAATACCATCATATATAAATGCTTATTAAAACATTTTCATGAGCAATGTGGGACTTCTTCCGTAGCTAAATACACGTACACAAACTAAGTTTGAAACACACTAAGACCCATATATATATACAACAATCCCCCACATGTTTCAAACTTAGAGGAATAAACAGGAATATTATGCTTTAGTGTAGTATCCAAAGGATTTGAACTTCACCTTAGGTATAGGTGGGTGACAACCTTAAGGAAATTTGGTAGAGAAATCTCTTTGAACCAAACTTCTAAGATAACGGTTGGAGCACGTCCACCAACCACACAACATCCCATGAGATATGCTGCTCTTAGCCGTTTTGCGCATTAAGGCCGTGCGCTATCCTGCAATCATGAGAGCTCTAGAGTTTTATGCCCAAACTCATGGGAGACGGCCTCATCTCCACTCTCACTTAGGTGGCATCCATCAGAAGTATGCTACAGCAAATACTCCACCCCCACATTGAGGGCTATGGATCCATTAAGAGCATTGCTTATCCTCAAACACCACTGTAGCGGTACTGTCATACATCATAGGGAGGGACTCTTCACCAAGCATCTCATATGAATGGCAGAAATCAATAAGAAGCGGCAATACCCTTCGTGAGACTCGTATGACTTCGTTTACCACATTGAACCACCGTCATGGGATCTCCAATCACAGTGGTTGGATTTCCATCATACCGCCTCAAGTAATGGGCATCAGTCCCATCCCCCTCGATGTTTCACTTACTAGCATCCTAGTAAGTGGCTTCATTAAAGGGTCAGCCAAGTTCTTTTCCGACCTTATAAAATCCATGGATATCACATTATTCTCAATCAGCTGCCTTACAATATTATGTCTCAATCTGATATGCCGGCTTTTTCCATTATATGTTTTGTTCTTTGCTCGAGCAATGGCAGCTTGACAATCACAATGAATAGAAACAGATGTCTGTATTCTATCCCATAATGATATGTCCACCAATAGGTTTCTCAACCATTCAGTTTCTGTTCCTGTCTTTTCTAAAGCTATAAATTCTGACTCCATGGTGGACCTGGCAATACAAGTCTGTTTGGTAGACTTCCAAGAAATAGCCCCACCTGCCAGCATAAAAACATAACCACTTGTAGACATTAATTCATTAGAGTCAAAAATCCAGTTTGCATCACTATATCCCTCTAATACTGAGGGATAACCAGAATATACTAAACCAAAATCTTTAGTACCTTTTAAATATCTTAAAAGTCTAATTAAGGCATTCCAATAGATATCACTAGGATTATGAGTATATCTACTTAATCTATTCACAGCATATGCAATATCTGGTCTAGTGCAGTTCATTAAATACATCAAACTACCAATTATGCATGCATATTCAATTTGTGATACACTATCACCTCTGTTTTTAACTAGATGCAAACTAGAATCATAAGGAGTAGATACAGGTTTATAGTTAAAATATCCAAATTTCTTAAGCATGCTTTCAACATAGTGAGACTGAGATAAAATGAATCTATCATTTTCCTTAATCAATTTTATTCCAAGTATAACATTAGCAACACCCATATCTTTCATATCAAATTGAGAAGACAAAAATCTCTTAGTTTTATTTATAGTATCTAAACATGTACCAAAGATCAGTAAATCATCAACATATAAGCAGATGATAACACCAACACCATCATTAAACTTGCTATTTATGCATTTATCGGATTCATTTGTCATATATCCATTGGAAATCATAACATGATCAAATTTTTCATGCCATTGTTTTGGAGCTTGCTTTAAACCATAAAGAGATTTAACAAGTTTGCATACCTTGTTCTCCTTGCCCTTAACCACACATCCCATAGGTTGTTCCATGTAGATCTCTTCTTCAAGATCACCATTGAGAAATGCAGTTTTTACATCCATTTGATGCACAACAAGTTTATAGATAGATGCAATGGCAAACAAAACTCTAATAGATGCAATTCTAGTAATAGGAGAATAAGTATCAAAGTAATCAAGATTCTTTTGTTGCTTGTATCCCTTAGCTATCAACCTGGCCTTATATTTATCTACACTACCATCCGGTTTTAGTTTCTTCTTAAATACCCATTTGCATCCAATAGGTTTTGTCTTAGGTGGTAAATCTACTAATTCCCAAGTATGATTGGCCATAATAGATTCAATCTCAGCATGTATAGCATCTTTCCAAAAAGGAGCATCAATAGATGTAATAGCATCATTATAAGTTAAAGGATCATCAGAAACAAGATAAGTATAAAAGTCGTCACCAAAATCCTTTTCTTTCCTAGTTCTTTTGCTCCTTCTCAATTCATTATCATTTTGATCAACTACATCTTCAGATATATTCTCATGTGAGTTACTGATATGCTTCTCTTTAGTTTTCATAGGAAACACATGCTCAAAAAATGATGCATTACAAGATTCAATTATGGAATTATGTTCTAACACATCACTTTTGACAATAAGAAATCTATATGAACTACTATTTTGAGCATATCCAATAAACACATAATCACATGTTCTAGAACCAAGTTTCCTTTTCTTAGGGTCTGGCAACATTACCTTAGCTAAACACCCCCACACTTTCAGGTGTCCTAAATTAGGTTGTTTATCAAACCAGAGCTCATAGGGTGTTTTACTAAGTTTCTTATGTGGTACCCTATTTTGTATATAGCAAGCTGAAAGAATAGCTTCCCCCCACATATAGTTAGGTAAACCTGAACTAACAAGCAAGGCATTCATCATTTCTTTAAGAGTTCTATTTTTCCTTTCAGCTATACCATTAGATTCAGGTGAATAAGGTGGAGTTATTTCATGTATTATACCATGTTGTTCACAAAACTCATTAAAAGAGTTTGTGTAACGTCCGATTTCCGACTTCCAATCCCATTTAATGTTGAGATTTCCGATTTCCGAGTTTGTCTTATAATTTCGCTTCCGACCTCAATATTAGTTTCGATTTCCGACTTCGTTCCAAGGCTTACAAGGGATTTCTTCCGATTTCCGACCTCATGCACGACACTTACGATTTTCGACCTTATGCTCGAGTAGGAACGAACGTGATATTCGAGTTCCGACATTAGGTGATTCAAAATGGACACAAAGTGCGACTTACGAGTTTTAGCTGAATTGGATTCCGAGTTCATTTCCAAGATCTTTTCTTCTCGTTCCCGAGTTCCGATATCGAGTTGGAGTGCCATGTCCTGTAAATTACGAGTTCCGACTTCATCCGAATAGATATGCACGAACCCCGACCTTAAGAAGTTCACGAGTTCCGATGTCGTGTTCAGATGCGCTGGAAGCGAGTTTCACTTCTTAAGCGACGTGGAGAGCATTTTTGTCACAAAAGAGGGAGACATGGCTGAATTTTACCCACAAGAATTTCACCCAATCAAAGCCACCCATTCTAACTACCACTCCAGAGCCTTGTGTATATATATATATTCTTCTCTTGCCTCTTCAGCCCCATTTTTCCTACGTTGTTTTCTCTTCCTCAGTTCAACCCTCTTTTCTCTTCTCCACTCACCCACTCCATCCAATTTTCATTTCACCTACCAACTCATGCTTAACCTGATCATAAGAGGTAGAGGTTTTAATTCCTATATTGATTTTTTTGATTTTGAATAATTATTGGTGGTTTAATTCTTCAATTCTGATATATTGACTGAGTGATTCATAGTGAATTGTGGCTGGTTTATTGACTGTTTGTGAAATTAAAGTTGAATTGGAAACAAGAAAGGATGCAGATATGGAGAAGTTGAGAGGCTGGGAAACTCAAAAACCCTCGGCAGTCCGCACGGCGGAGTGTACGGCTCTGCCTCCCGCCGTTCAAAATTAATGAAACCATTTTTATGTGAAACTAGACACCGAGAGCTTTCCATACATATATCATATAAGACCATTGGATTAATATTGAGAGAGATATGAATTTTTGAAGTTCGACCTAGGAATCAGGACTTCCACCCAGGCAGTATGGGTTGAGAAGGGTGTAACTCACCCTATACAGCTCCAAATCGAGTGAAACTAATTTTGTTGGAAAGCTTACACATAGGAGAACAATATCCAAAGAAATTCTGAGTTTGTTACCATCCTATTTATTCCCAGTGATTTGAAAAATTAACCTATGTCCAAACCGAGCCAAATCAGAGCAGTTTAAGAAGGTTAAGTTTCGGGGCTTATAACTCGAGCCCTACCAAGCCAAATGGAATGGGACTTTTTGTAAATGAAACTTTACCCTATTATCTTTAATATGAGTTCAATTTCGTATCATTTAAGTCAGTTTTCGATTTTTAGTAGATTTTTACTTTTAAATGTACAATTCTGGCCACCCACAGGGCAGGCCAGGATAAAACCCAAATACCTTAAGTTATGGTTATCCAAATCAGATGGGACCAAAGAGGTTAGAAAATAGACACATAACACTTTAACATATTCGAAATTGAGGTCCAAACGAGCTAAATAGAAATTATGGCATAATTTACAAGAACCGGGTTGAATACAAGCAGTGAAGCAGTAGGCATATTCTAAAGTGCAATACTTGTGTCTTGAATTAAGGATTGAAGCATGAATGAAATGTGTTGAATTATGCAAGGAATGAGGTGTTTCTCTTGATAAATTGATATGCTAAATACTAGAACTATTCATGGGGAAGCGGATACGTTCCGTTATGCCGCCAAAATTGCGGTAAAGTATATGCATGAATTATGAGATACATGTAGAGGCATGTGCATTTTCAAGAAAGCTATGAAAGCTATGTTATGATGAACCCAAAGAATATGTCATGATGAAAGTTTCATGCTACTTGGGCCAGCCCCAGATAGAAAGTTAAGGGGAATAGATCGGTGGGAAGGTCGGGGAAAGTAAACCCGGCATTCCTATATAGGAACAAGCTCGATCCTGATAAGCAGACTATTACCCAGGAGTCTAAAATGGCCAAGAACTCCTAGGGGACCAAGTGATGGAAAGTGATAAAGAGTAATGGGAAAATGTTTATGAAGAATAGTTCAAGGATGAAGTTTGCATGATTACAATAAGCGCATGATTGCATTGAACATGTCATTACATGATATTTGCAGTTTGTCTGCTGTGTTTAATTGTTGTTGTATATTCACTATCTTGCCCTTTGTCCTATGTGTTAATATTGATGGCTTATTCTATTTCTTATGTCATTTTAAGTAAAACTGAATCTTGCCTCAGACCAGACGTTTTTCTCAACCTTACTGAATATGAGTAGTTAAGTTTAATCTCATATTTTAAGAAAATTAAATAAAACCCGAGGCAACTGAGAATGAACGCGAAATCAGTATACATTATATGCAAACCCTACTGAGAATTTCTCCAAATTCTCACCTCGCCTCGTATTTCCGCCTCATTCTCAGACGTGGACAATGGACACGACAGCTACCCTTTTCGTTGAGATTCCAGACCTGCAGCTCCACCATGACCCTGCAGTAGGCTCGTTGTATATAGCCGGCTCTTGCCAGTTTCGCTTGTATCTTTTTAGTGATAGGGATTTTACTGTCCCCTTACATCATCCTACTTTCGACCCTGCCACCCCATACTTTGAGATCCCGTTATACGCGGCACATCCTCATAGCGCCTCCTGCACCTGCAGCACCTGTGGCCCCTGCTGACCCTGCACCGGAGTCACCTCCGTAGGTGGTACCGGACATTCCGCTCAGCTCCGAGGGCGACCCCTCAGAGGCCACCAGCTCATCTCCCTCTTCCTCTAGATCAGCTCCTGACTACTCACCAGCCGGGCCCGGTGTGGCCAACGGCTATCTGACTGAATAGGTTAGCCACAGGCCGTATTGTACAACATGACCCCCTTTTGGTAGCATGCGGCTTTGGGTCATACACGCAGTGGTAGATTTTGAAATGTCCACTGAGGACCACGTAGGATTGGATTGACTGACATGGGTCTTATGTCTTTTAGTACACGACCCCACTTATGTATCCTATTTCGAAACTTGTATGTATATCAAAACAGTGGTTCCTGTCTATATATATATATATATATATATATATATATATATATATATATATATATATATATATATATATATATATATACAGTTGATAGCATGTGTGTTATTTATGCTACCTTTTTGTTATGATGAAATAAATTCTGTCACGTTCGTTGTACGACATTCCATTCCTCCTGTTACAAAAAAAAATAGTAATATAGGAGAAAAATCATTTGGATAAACGAAACGTAAGTAGAATATTAACACGGTAACACAAACTACTTAACTTCATGCTATAACTTAAGCATAACATTAAATTAGTAGGGTGTTACATTTTGGTATCAGAGCAGTTCGTCCTAGCTGAGACCTGAGGATTGGACTGACTATGCTTCGTGCATATTCTGCGTTTTTAGCTGATGACATGCACTAAATCTTGCCATTATGGTTGAGATATAGTTGTGCATGTGTATGAAATGCCTGACCGTGTGAGTTGTTATTTACTGACATATTAGACATAGTATTGAGCCTGATCAACTCAATAACTTTTGTTTTATGTCCTCAGAACTTAATGGCTTCCGGAAGGCGAGGCAGACCACATGCAGAACCTGCTCCAGAGGTCCCGACTGACTTCATGGCCATAATGCAAGAAATGGCCCATGCGATGCGGGAACAAGCCGCGGCAGCTCACCAGATGATGGAATAACTAGGCAGGCGACCTACAGCCGGTTGTGAAGGGAACCTACATGGCCCAGAGGCTAACCTGGAGTATCTCAAATTTGCTGAATTTAGAAAGGCAAATCCGCCAAGTTTTCGAGGAGCGTATGATCCGGATAAAGCCGATGAGTGGACCAAGGCCATGGAGAAGATTTTCGCTGTCCTAGATTGCTCGGATCATCAGAAGGTGACTTTTGCCATTTACATGCTTGAAGCAGACGCCGAGTTTTGGTGGAACGGCGTACGAAGATTGTTCGAGGGATCTCAGATGGTAGTCACCTGGACGATGTTCAAGGATGTATTCTACCATAAGTACTTCCCTGCTTCAGTTCGAAATGCCAAGGAACTTGAATTTATGCAGCTGCGTCAAGGAAATCGGACAGTATCTGAATATATTGCCCGATTTGAGGAGCTATGCAAATTTTCTACAATTTATCAGAGGAATCCAGATGAAACCTGGAAGTGTATCAAGTTTAAAGGAGGATTACGAGAAGATATTCTTACCGCAATCGGGCCAATGGAGATTAGAGATTTTCCCACGTTGGTAAACAAATGCCGACTGGTGGAAGATTGCAACTCAAAACTAGTGGCAGCCAGGGCATCTGGCAGTGGATTCAGGAAGGGGTTAGCCCTGCAAGGCCCAAGATTCAAGTCCAACTTTCAACCGCAAAGGAGATTCCCGCCGATGGGCAGCAAAGGCAAGCAACCTCAAAGGCCCCCTCCGAATCCAACTTGTAAGAAGTGCGGTAGGAATCATGGCGATCGGCCGTGCTTGGCAGGCCAGAATGTTTGCTTTGGGTGTGGCAAGCCAGGCCACAGGATTTATGAGTGCCCAACCAGGAATCCACCACAGTCGTCTCGACCACAACGTCAAGGACGAGTCTTTACTATGAATGCGGAGGAAGTTGATAAGTCTGAGGGACTAATCCAAGACACCTGTGATGTGAACGGTGAAGCCCTAACTGTACTCTATGATTCGGGTGCTTCTCATTCATTTATTTCTCATGACTGTGTAGCTGCCTTGCGATTGCCAATCTCTGAGTTACCTTATGATCTATTGGTTTCTACTCCTACCAATGGGCCTATTAGAACTAGTCAAATATGCCCCAATGTCCCTCTTCGAATTGAGGGTAGGACTTTTGCTGGCAATTTGATTTGCCTTCCTCTATCTGGTCTTGACATAATTCTGGGTATGGATTGGCTTTCTGCCAATCGAGTTGTACTCAATTGCTCGGATAGGACAGTGGTACTTCCATCTGTCTCACTTTCTGAATCTCAGACCGCAACACTCTTCTATTTGGATTCTTTCGGGCCAAATAAGCAAGGGTATATCCTCTTGTCAGCTAATGTGACTGAAGCCGAGCAAGAACTAAAGGAAATTCTCGTTGTCAGAGAATATCCGGATGTTTTTCCAGAAGACATTCCTGAATTTCCTCCGGAAAGAGAGATTGAATTTACCATTGAGTTGGTTCCAGGTGCGGGACCAATATCTATAGCTCCGTACCGAATGTCACCTATGGAGCTGACGGAACTAAAAAGACAGATCGAAGAGCTTTTAGAAAAAGGATTCATACGACCAAGCGCGTCGCCATGGGGAGCTCCGGTCTTGTTGGTCAAAAAGAAAGATGGAAGCATGCGCTTATGCATGGATTATAGACAACTGAACAAAGTGACAATTAAGAACAAGTATCCGCTGCCAAGGATTGATGACCTCATGGACCAACTACAGGGTGCAGCAGTATTTTCCAAGATCGACTTGCGTTCTGGATATCACCAAATTCGAGTTCGGGAACAAGATATTCCTAAGACAGCTTTTCGAACTCGTTACGGACACTATGAGTATACCGTGATGTCGTTTGGGCTAACGAACGCACCAGCGGTATTCATGGATTACATGAATCGAATATTCCGCCCATATCTAGACAAATTTGTAGTGGTCTTCATCGATGATATACTTGTCTACTCGAAGACGGAGCAAGAGCATACGGAACACTTACGGCTAGTTCTGCAAATTTTAAGAGAAAAGAAACTCTACGCCAAATTATCCAAATGTGAATTTTGGATGGAGGAAGTAAAATTTCTCGGCCACGTAGTGTCATCTGGAGGAATCTTTGCCGACCCCAGCAAAGTAGAAGCGGTTCTGAACTGGGAAAGGCCAACTACAGTCTCTGAAGTCAGGAGTTTTCTGGGTTTAGCTGGATATTACAGGTGGTTTGTTAAGGATTTCTCTCGACTAGCCTTATCCTTGACCAAGCTAACCAGAAAGAATGTTCCGTTTGAGTGGACGCCGAAGTGCAAACAGAGTTTTCAGGATTTGAAGAAGAGATTGACCACGACACCAGTGTTAGCTTTACCAGACCCTCATGGACCATTTGAAGTCTATTGTGACGCTTCCCAACAAGGGTTAGGGTGCGTGTTGATGCAAACCAGAAAGGTGGTGGCGTATGCCTCCCGGCAATTAAAGCCACACGAAAGGAATTACCCAACCCATGACCTCGAATTAGCAGCAGTAGTATTTGCTTTGAAGATATGGAGGCATCATCTGTATGGTGTAAGGTTCGAGGTCTTTTCTGATCATCAGAGTTTAAAGTACCTCTTTGATCAGAAGGAATTGAATATGAGGCAGCGGAGGTGGATGGAACTCCTTAAAGACTACAAATTTGAATTGAAATACCACCCAGATAAGACAAACGTCGTGGCAGATGCGTTGAGCAGGAAATCATTGACTGTCGCTTGGATGATGATCAAAGAGACGGAACTTATTGAAAGCTTCCGAAATCTTAATTTGGGGATCCTTATGACTCCCAAAACCCTTCAGCTGCATCAAATTAAGGTAGCCAGTAGCTTCAAGGAGCAGATTTGGCGAGCACAGCAGCAAGATGCTAATCTCCAACGTATGATCAAGCTCGTGCAATCAGGGAAATTAACGGGTTTTACTCAGGATAAAGAAGGTATCTGGTGACATCATGATAGGGTGTGTATACCTGAGGGGGACGATCTCTGAAAAAGAATCTTGGAGGAAGCACATAAGGGTGAGTTCACTACACATCCTGGCATTACTAAAATGTACCAAGATCTCAAGAAAATATTTTGGTGGCCAGGCATGAAGTCAGATGTAGTGAGCTTCATAAGTAAATGCTTGGTTTGTCAAAAGGTGAAAGCAGAACATCAGAAACCCTCTAGGATGCTTCAACCCTTGGAAGTCCCTGAGTGGAAATGGGAAAGTATTTCCATGGATTTTGTGATGGGATTGCCAAGAACGCCAACAGAATATGATGCCATATGGGTTATCGTGGATAGATTGACTAAGTCTGCCCACTTTCTACCCATCCGAGCGAATTATCCGTTGGAAAATTTGGCACAACTGTATATTCAAGAGATTATAAGGCTGCATGGAACCCTTTCAACCATTATCTCCGATCGAGACCCAAGGTTTACTTCAAGATTTTGGGGAGCCCTACAAAAGGCATTCGGTGCTAAGTTATGCCTAAGCACTGCATACCACCCGCAAATGGACGGCCAAACAGAAAGGACAATTCAAACCTTGGAAGATATGTTACGAGCCTATATACTGGAGCAACGAGGAAATTGGGGTCGATATTTACCGTTGGCCGAATTTGCATACAACAATAGCTATCACGCTAGCATCGGCATGGCTCCTTATGAAGCATTATATGGACGAAAGTGCCAATCTCCTTTATGTTGGTATGAGACAGGAGAATCAACTCTATTGGGGCCTGATTTAGTCGAGCAGACCACCGAGCAGATCAAGAAAATACGAAGCAAGATGCTTACTGCTCAGAGCCGCCAGAAGAGTTACGCGGATACCATGAGGAAACCTCTGGAATTTTAGGAAGGAGACCATGTATTTCTGAAGGTTACTCTTACAATAGGGATTGGTAGAGCTGTCAAAATCAAGAAGCTGAATCCTCGTTTTATTGGTCCCTTCCAAATCCTGAAGCGAATCGGATCAGTGGCGTACCGAGTCGCTTTGCCTCCACATCTATCAAACCTCCATGATGTTTTTCATGTCTTCCAACTCAGAAAGTATCAACCTGACCCTACACACTCCCTTGAACCCGAATCAATAAAGTTAAAGGAGGACCTGACTTTCCATGTTCAACCAGTACGGATTGTAGGCAGAAGCAGCAGACAACTCCGAAACAAATCTGTGCAACTAGTGAAGGTAGCATGGGGAAAAGAAGGTGCTGAAGACTACACTTGGGAACTGGAATCGGATATGAGGGAAGGATATCCTGAGTTATTCACAGGTACTAAATTTTGAGGACAAAATTTTTTAAAGGAGGGTAGTAATGTAATGTCCGATTTCCGACTTCCAATCCCATTTAATGTTGAGATTTCCGATTTCTGAGTTTGTCTTATAATTTCGCTTCCGACCTCAGTATTAGTTTCGATTTCCGACTTCGTTCCAAGGCTTACAAGGGATTTCTTCCGATTTCCGACCTCATGCACGAAACTTACGATTTCCGACCTTATGCTCGAGTAGGAACGAACGTGATATCCGAGTTCCGACATTAGGTGATTCAAAATGGACACAAAGTGCGACTTACGAGTTTTAGCTAAATTGGATTCCGAGTTCATTTCCAAGATCTTTTCTTCTCGTTCCCGAGTTCCGATATCGAGTTGGAGTGCCATGTCCTGTAAATTACGAGTTCCGACTTCATCCGAATAGATATGCACGAACCCCGACCTTAAGAAGTTCACGAGTTCCAATGTTGTGTTCAGATGCGCTGGAAGCGAGTTTCACTTCTTAAGCGACGTGGAGAGCATTTTTGTCACAAAAGAGGGAGACATGGCTGAATTTTACCCACAAGAATTTCACCCAATCAAAGCCACCCATTCTAACTACCACTCCAGAGCCTTGTGTATATATATATATATTCTTCTCTTGCCTCTTCAGCCCCATTTTTCCTATGTTGTTTTCTCTTCCTTAGTTCAACCCTCTTTTCTCTTCTCCACTCACCCACTCCATCCAACTTTCATTTCAGCTACCAACTCAAACTTAACCTGATCATAAGAGGTAGAGGTTTTAATTCCTGTATTGATTTTTCTGATTTTGAATAATTATTGGTGGTTTAATTCTTCAATTCTGATATATTGACTGAGTGATTCATAGTGAATTGTGGCTGGTTTATTGACTGTTTGTGAAATTAAAGTTGAATTGGAAACAAGAAAGGATGCAGATATGGAGAAGTTGAGAGGCTGGGAAACTCAAAAACCCTCGGCAGTCCGTACGGCAGAGTGTACGGCTCCGCCTCCCGCCGTTCAAAATTAATGAAACCATTTTTATGTGAAACTAGACACCGAGAGCTTTCCATACATATATCATATAAGACCATTGGATTAATATTGAGAGAGATATGAATTTTTGAAGTTCGACCTAGGAATCAGGACTTCCACCCAGGCAGTATGGGTTGAGAAGGGTGTAACTCACCCTATACAGCTCCAAATCGAGTGAAACTAATTTTGTTGGAAAGCTTACACATAGGAGAACAATATCCAAAGAAATTCTGAGTTTGTTACCATCCTATTTATTCCCAGTGATTTGAAAAATTTAACCTATGTCCAAACCAAGCCAAATCAGAGCAGTTCAAGAAGGTTAAGTTTCGGGGCTTATAACTCTAGCCCTACCAAGCCAAATGGAATGGGACTTTTTGTAAATGAAACTTTACCCTGTTATCTTTAATATGAGTCTAATTTCGTATCATTTAAGTCAGTTTTCGATTTTTAGTAGATTTTTACTTTTAAGTGTACAATTCTGGCCACCCAAAGGGCAGGCCGGGATAAAACCCAAATACCTTAAGTTATGGTTATCCAAATCAGATGGGACCAAAGAGGTTAGAAAATAGACACATAACACTTTAACATATCCGAAATTGAGGTCCAAACGAGCTAAATAGAAATTATGGCATAATTTACAAGAACCGGGTTGAATACAAGCAGTGAAGTAGTAGGCATATTCTAAAGTGCAATACTTGTGTCTTGAATTGAGGATTGAAGCATGAATGAAATATGTTGAATTATGCATGGAATGAGGTGTTTCTCTTGATAAATTGATATGCTAAATACTGGCACTATTCATGGGGAAGTGGATACGTTCCGTTATGCCGCCAAAATTGCGGTAAGGTATATGCATGAATTATGAGATACATGTAGAGGCATGTGCATTTTCAAGAAAGCTATGAAAGCTATGTTATGATGAACCCAAAGAATATGTCATGATGAAAGTTCCATGCTACTTGGGCCAGCCCCGGATAGAAAGTTAAGGGGAATAGAGCGGTGGAAAGGTCGAGGAAAGTAAACCCGGCATTCCTATATAGGAACGAGCTCGATCCTGATAAGCAGACTATTACCCAGGAGTCTAAAATGGCCAAGAACTCCCAGGGGACCAAGTGATGGAAAGTGATAAAGAGTAATGGGAAAATGTTTATGAAGAATAGTTCAAGGATGAAGTTTGCATGATTACAATAAGCGCATGATTGCATTGAACATGTCATTACATGATATTTGCCGTTTGTCCGTTGTGTTTAATTGTTATTGTATATTCACTATCTTGCCCTTTGTCCTATGTGTTAATATTGATGGCTTATTCTGTTTCTTATGTCATTTTAAGTAAAACTGAATCTTGCCTCGGACCAGACGTTTTCTCAACCTTACTGAATATGAGTAGTTAAGTTTAATCTCATGTTTTAAGAAAATTAAATAAAACCCGAGGCAACTGAGAATGAACGCGAAGTCAGTATACATTATATGCAAACCCTACTGAGAATTTCTCCAAATTCTCACCTCACCTCGTATTTCCGCCTCATTCTCAGACGTGGACGATGGACACGACAGCTACCCTTTTCGTTGAGATTCCAAACCTGCAGCTCCACCATGACCCTACAGTAGGCTCGTTGTATATAGCCGGCTCTTGCCAGCTCCGCTTGTATCTTTTTAGTGATAGGGATTTTACTGTCCCCTTACATCATCCTGCTTTCGACCATGCCACCCCATACTTTGAGATCCCGTTATACGCGGCACATCCTCGGCCAGCGCCTCCTGCACCTGCAGCACTTGTGGCCCCTGCTGACCCTGCACCGGAGTCACCTCCGCAGGTGGTACCGGACATTCCGCTCAGCACCGAGGGCAACCCCTCAGAGGCCACCAGCTCATCTCCCTCTTCCTCTGGATCAGCTCCTGACTACTCACCAGCCGGTCCCGGTGTGGCCAACGGCTATCTGACTGAGTAGGTCAGCCACAGGCCGTATTGTATAGCATGACCCCCTTTTGGTAGCATGCGGCTTTGGGTCATACATGCAGTGGTAGATTTTGAAATGTCCACTGAGGACCACGTAGGATTGGATTGACTGACATGGGTCTTATGTCTTTTAGTACACAACCCCACTTATGTATCCTATTTCGAAACTTGTATGTAAATCAAAACAGTGGTTCCTGTCTATATATATATATATATATATATATATATATATATATATATATATATATATATATATATATATATATATATATACCTATATACAGTTGATAGCATGTGTGTTATTTATGCTACCTTTTTGTTATGATGAAATAAATTCTGTCACGTTCGTTGTACGACATTCCATTCCTCCTGTTACAAAAAATAATAATAATAATAATAATATAGGAGAAAAATGATTTGGATAAACGAAACGTAAGTAGAATATTAACACGGTAACACAAACTACTTAACTCCATGCTATGACTTAAGCATAACATTAAATTAGTAGGGTGTTATAGTTTGACTCATATTCACCTCCTCTATCTATTCTTAATCTTTTAATTTTCTTACCAAGTTGGTTTTCTACTTCATTTTTATATTTAATAAACATTTCACAAGCCTCATCCTTAGTTCTCAACAAATATAATTTAGTATATCTAAAATAATCATCAACAAAGATTATGTAAAATCTTTTACCACCTCTTGTCATTGTGTGCTTTAAATCTCCTAAATCACTATGTACTAGTTCTAATAATTCACTTTGTCTTGTTACTTGTTTGCATGGCTTCTTAGTTATTTTAGTTTCTACACAAATTACACATTTATCCAAGCTAGTATTATCCAATCTATTAATTAGTCCTATTTCTTTTAATTTTAAGATATAAGGAACATTTAGATGTCCTAATTTACTATGCCAAACATCAAGGGAATCAACCAAGTAAGCAAAAGAAGAACTTCCTTCATTAGTAACAACATTCAAAACATACAGACCATCATTAAGATAACCTTTACCAACATATATGTCATTCTTAGATAAGGTAACTATGTTACTATCAAAGGTTACCTTGACATTGGCATTGTTAAGGAGATGGACCGACACCAGACAATGTTTAATGGCAGGTACAAAGAGCACTTCAGACAACACAAGGGTTTTCCCATATGTCAATTTTAATGGCACCTTTCCTTTACCTAAAACTGAGATTTTGCTTGAATCCCCTAGGTAAACATAATCCTTCCCATCCTCTATGGGTAAAAACTCAGAGAACATCTCCTTGTTAGCACAAATGTGCTTTGTGGCGCCAGAGTCCACAATTCATCCCTTGGCTTCCTTCACTAAAAAGCATTCAGACACCACTGCCACTATAACATCATCTTGATGTTCCACTACATTTGCTCTAGTCTTTGATGATGATCCTCCTCCTTTATTTCCGCCTCCTTGATTGTTCCTCCTCAATCTACAAGTGGATGCAAAATGACCTGTTTTGCCACAAATAAAACAAGCACCTTTCTTCTTTTGTTGTTGGTTAGAATCATACTTGAAATGGGGTTTATGAACTCTAATGTTATGATTTTTAGAACCATAAGATGAATTTTTAGAATGCATATCCTTAGTAATGTTAGCTCTAACATGCATTTCCTTAGCTTTTTGTTCACTAGCCATTAGCCTATTTTTCTTGTCAATCTTAATATGCACAATGGTTTCTTGCAATGTCATAGCTTTTCTCTTTTGCATGAAATTCATTTTATAATCTTTCCAAGATTCAGGTAGTTTATCAATAAGAGTTTGAGATACAAACCTTTCAGGCAAAATATCTCCTTCCTTAGCTAATTCATCTACAAGCTTAGTAAATTCATTAATTTGAGAAGCAACAGATTTATTTTCATCCATTTGAAATGCATTATAATTATGAACCAAGAACTTTTTACTACCTTCTTCTTCATAAATATATTTTTGAACCAATGCATCCCAAATATCTTTTGCATGAACATAATGACAGTAAATATCATACAAATCATTTGATAAAGCTTTTAAAATATTATGTTTGCACAATTTATCAGCCAATTCCCAATCCTTCAAGGCTTGTTGATAATTTTCAGAATCATATTCCGGTTTAGGATCTTGCAAAACAAAACTGATTTGAGAAAAGTCTAAAACTTCTAAAATTCTGTGTTGCCATCGTTTAAAATTATTTCCATCAAATGATTCAATCCTTGAAGCATCGGGAATGACCTTAGCAGCAGCTAAAATACTAGGATCCATCTTAAACCCTTAAGAATGTTGTAGAAAATTATGTTGAACACTAGTATTTTAGCTTTAAGTAATATGAATAAAAATGACAACAGCAACAATAAGAAGTAGTAGTAGAACAAGGTTACCACGAATCGTGCAAAGCACTGTCCTTAAGGGTTTAATTCCGCCCTACCCAAAGCTATGGTCGGTGGAATGGCATTGACGGTTAACCCTCCAAGATTAGACGTGGGTCTCTACAGGAACTCATCCACACGATGATCCCGGTACGTTGAGCAGCAGACCTTGCAAGAAGCAGAAAACGCAGCAGAAGCAGTGGGGGTAGCTTCTCTTGCGCAGAAGAGAGAATAGAGAGATGGTTGTTGTTCTGTGTATGTGTTGAACCATGTAGTAGGCTTTATATAGGTAAAAGAAATAGCTATTGTAAAAGAGCCGTTGCAAACTAGCCGTTGAATAACGGTCAGAAAAAGAGCTATTGCAACTAGCCGTTGAATAACGATCAAAAAAAGAGCTGTTGGAGCATTAAAAAGCTACAACGGTAAAAAGGAATTTTGGCTAAAATAAATTCGTATGGGTAGTAAAAGCTTGGCAGGCCCACACGCACGCGGACGAGACGCGACGGGGCGGGGCGGGGCGCGCGTGTGTGTATTTAACTAAGGCCCAAGTCCACAATGCTACATCAATATCATAAGGTATTTACCGATTAAATACCATAATATATAAATGCTTATTAAAACATTTTTATGAGTAATGTGAGACTTCTTCCGTAGCTAAATACACGTAGACAAACTAAGTTTGAAACACACTAAGACCCATATATATACAACAATCATTAGCGTCAGATTGCTATAGTTAAAACTCAAATGAATTCAGGTCATTAAGGTGGAGTCATTGGACTATTTGTTTTACAACAAATTCAGTCATTGATAAGTTCTTCGTTAAACACAAACCTGAATATTGATATATAGATAGATCACGGTAAAGCCTTAGCCACATTATTTATCCTATTTGATTCATTTCTTTTTGAATACTTATTAATTAAGAGACAATTTACGATTCACAATGAAAAAAAATTATATTATGTTCCATTCATAATTTAATAAATCTCTTTTGTGGTTATTATTAAGAGGGTTATTATTTATACCACTACCAAGCATCGACACCATAACCACCCACACATAAAGTTGGAAAAAAAATTATAAAAGAAAAAGAAAAAATGAAATGGCAACTGGAAGCGAAGAGAGATAGAAAGAATAGTGTTGGGTACATACGGAGAAGGATTGAAATAACTTTTCTTTATTATTAATTCTTGTTACAATGCATTTTTAGTGTAATAAATGTGATTTTGAAGTGTAAATACAACAGAGTATTAGTACTCTTTTATTGTGAAAAATATTTGAATGAATACGAAGTATCATTATGCTCGCAACTAATAATATTATAGTATTTTTAATAAAACCTACAACTTAATAGTCGTTCTCATCTAAAAAAAACTGTGATATTATTAATCGTGACCGCATCCATATGTCTGCAAGGCCACCGACGTACTTGTGTTTTTATTGTTGTGTCTGTGCGTAAAGAAAAGAACGGGAGTGTGCTCTATGGCAATCCTTGTTGACTATGGCCAAACTGCCGGAAAACACACTTCCTCTATTTCCTCGTAATTTCCTGGTGCCTTCAACTTTCCACGTGATATCTCCAATCCTCCTTCATTCTTACGTACCTAAAAGCTGGAAACTCATACGATATACCTTTCTAAGAAAAGATCCTTTTTCTCATTTAAGTAACACAACTCATTACTCACGAGAGTAAGGAACCCTAAACGTAGTCCCCAAGAAGTATTCACACTGAAGGAATCTCGACGCGTAGTATGCCTCTACATATATATATGGCTTGTATGTTACAAATGATATAAGCAAATCCCAAAGTGTTTACGATCCAATATCTGTAGGTATTTACATTACGCCAGCTCGACGTACGTAGCACTGGCCATTGCAGCTCAATCGTCGTTCCAAAACAAAATCAATTTGTTGTAAGAGATAGTTTCAGCCCTTCAATTCCCAGCCTTCTGCACACAGTTTGTTTATTTTGCTTATCTTCTTTTTGAATTTCGTTGACTGTAATTTGTTACTTTATTGTTGAAGCCATGTCAATGAGCATCCTCACGAACTTAGACCGCATTGAGGCACCATACAATGCCCCAAACAACAACATTAGTGCACCCAAAAGAAAGTGGCACTCTGCCTTCACGATCATCTATTGTTCTCGAGCCCTCGTGTCACACTTCACTCTCAACAAAACCAACACAAAGAAACCGAGAACCCCGCCTTCTCCATCTTTCACCGTGGTTGATTTGGATCCAAAACAATCCTTTACCATTGATCAAACTAGTCTCACCGAGATTGTCAAAGAAAAAGACCTCGAGAGCCTTAAGAAACGTGGTGGCGTCGAAGGTGTGGCCACATCCCTAGAAACCGACACTGAACATGGCATCAAAGGTGACGATGCAGAAGACATTACACGCCGACATCAAATGTTTGGTTCCAACACTTACCACAAACCCCCTTCCAAAAGCTTCTTTCATTTCGTTGTGGAAGCCTTCAAGGACGTCACCATTCTCATCCTTTTGGCTTGTGCAGCACTTTCTCTAGGCTTCGGCATTAAAGAGCATGGCCTCAAAGAAGGTTGGTATGATGGTGGAAGCATCTTTTTAGCCGTATTCATTGTCATTTCTATGTCTTCTTTAAGCAACTATAGGCAGAACAGACAATTTGACAAGTTATCTCAAGTGAGCAATGACATACAAATTGTCGTGGTGAGAAGCGGGAGGCGCCAACATATCTCAATCTTTGAGATCATTGTTGGTGATGTGGTTTGCTTGAAGATTGGTGATCAAGTCCCTGCAGATCGGTTATTCATAGATGGACATTCACTGAGAGTGGATGAGTCAAGCATGACAGGGGAGAGTGATCATGTTGAGCTTAACAGGAACCACCATCCATTCTTGTTCTCTGGCACAAAGGTGGTTGATGGGTATGCCACGATGCTTGTTACGTCGGTCGGCATGAACACCATATGGGGACAAATGATGAGTTCGATTAGCCGCGATATTGACGAGCAAACCCCTTTGCAAGCACGGCTTAACAAGCTCACATCATCCATTGGGAAGGTTGGTTTGGCCGTGGCTTTTCTTGTCCTTGTTGTTTTGCTCATCCGTTACTTCACAGGAAACACAGAGGATGAGAATGGGGTCAGAGAGTTCAATGGAAGCAAGACCAAGTTTGGTGATGTAATGAATGCCGTTGTGGGAATTGTTTCTGATGCTGTCACCATTGTTGTTGTTGCAATACCGGAATGTCTGCCACTAGCAGTGACGCTGACTCTGGCTTATTCAATGAAGAAAATGATGGTTGATCAAGCAATGGTGCGGAAGCTCTCAGCATGTGAGACCATGGGTTCTGCCACCACTATTTGTACTGACAAGACAGGCACACTCACACTCAACCAGATGGAAGTGACCAAGTTCTGGTTAGGCCTAGAACCAGTGTTGGAGCATGCATACTCATCAGTTGCTCCATCTGTTCTTCATTTGATTCAAGAAGGAGTGGCTCTCAACACAACTGGTAGCGTGCACAAGTCCAAATCAGGTTCTGATTTTGAGTTTTCAGGTAGCCCCACAGAAAAAGCAATCCTCTCTTGGGCTGTGTTGGAATTGAACATGGAGATGGAGCACTTGACAAAAAGCTGCTCCATCCTTCAGGTTGAGACCTTCAACTCAAAGAAGAAAAGGAGTGGGGTTTTGTTGAGAAGAAATGCAGACAACACAGTTAATGCACACTGGAAAGGAGCTGCTGAGATGGTGCTGAAAATGTGTTCAAGATACTATGATGCTTCTGGCATTGTGAAAGAGCTTGACAGTGATAGTATGCTGAAATTTGAGCACATTATTCAAGGTATGGCAGCTAGTAGTCTTCGTTGTATTGCTTTTGCTCATGTGGAAGTTTCAGAAGAAGAGCTTGAAGATGGAGAAGGCAACACTATGGTAAAAGATAATGGTCTAACATTGTTAGGACTTGTGGGAATTAAAGATCCGTGCCGTCCGGGGGTGAAAAAAGCTGTGGAAGATTGCCAACAAGCCGGAGTAAATGTCAAAATGATCACAGGTGACAATGTTTTCACAGCAAAAGCTATAGCAACTGAATGTGGCATACTTAGGCCTAATCAGGACACCGATGGGGCAGTGGTGGAAGGAGAGGAATTTCACAACTACACGCATGAAGAAAGATTGCAGAAAGTGGACAAAATCTGTGTGATGGCAAGATCCTCTCCATTTGACAAGCTTCTAATGGTTCAGTGCCTCAAACAGAAGGGCCATGTAGTTGCTGTCACTGGGGATGGCACAAATGATGCACCAGCACTCAAGGAAGCTGACATTGGACTTTCTATGGGGATTCAAGGCACTGAAGTGGCCAAGGAGAGCTCAGATATTGTCATATTGGATGACAATTTTGCATCTGTAGTCACAGTCTTGAGGTGGGGAAGATGTGTTTACAACAACATCCAGAAGTTCATCCAATTTCAATTGACAGTGAATGTTGCAGCACTTGCAATCAACTTTGTGGCTGCAGTGTCAGCAGGGGAAGTGCCACTCACAGCAGTGCAACTATTATGGGTGAACTTGATCATGGACACATTGGGTGCTTTGGCTCTTGCAACAGAGAAGCCTGCCATGGAGTTGATGGACAAACCACCAGTTGGCAGAACCAAACCTCTTATCACAAACATCATGTGGAGGAATCTATTAGCCCAGGCTCTGTACCAGATAGCAGTTTTGCTGACCCTTCAATTCAAAGGTGAGTCTATCTTTGGTGTGACGTCAGGGGTGAATGACACATTGATTTTCAACACATTTGTTCTTTGCCAAGTGTTCAATGAGTTCAATGCAAGGAAGCTGGAGAAGAGGAATGTTTTCAAAGGCATACACAGGAGCAAGTTGTTCTTGGGGATTATTGGTGTGACAATAGTCCTTCAGGTTGTGATGGTTGAGTTTCTCAAGAAGTTTGCTGATACAGAGAGGCTAAATTGGGGGCAATGGGCTATTTGCATTGTTCTTGGTGCTTTCTCTTGGCCAATTGGTTGGATTGTGAAGTTGATACCAGTCCCAGATAAACCATTACTCGATTTTTTGAAAATGAAGAAGTGAAGAGTTGGACCATGGTTGACTTGGAAAGAAGAAGGGGATTTGGAGACACAAATCAATCGTCATCATGTAGATATGGAATCATTCTTTATTTGTTTTTTTTTTTTTTTTGATAGTGCATTCTATATTTGTATTTTGCATTTATTCATTATTTTTTAAAATAAAAATATGTATTCATCTATTCTTTAATCAAATTTACATTTGAATTACATCAGTTTTATTCAGAATAATCACGTTGAAAATATTTTAATAATATAATCTATATAATAATAATCCAAGCCAGATTAAAATACTATTATTATATTTTAGAGGTCGATTATATCATCATAAAATGACTTAATTGATTTTTTTTATCTCACTTCATTGAATAAATTAGAACAGAGTAAGCATAATTTGATTATTTTGATGCAAAAGGTTAATTTGTCATTCATTACATTTTCAGAGATAAGACAGATAATTATTTCGTAAGATTATAGTTATTCAAATGATAATTTGGTAAAAGTAAGTAGCTCAATGTGTGATAATTGATAAGCACAAGTAGACTATGGGTATGTTTGTTAACGCTTTTTTTAGCAAAAAAAATTACTTTTTTTATTAAAAAATTAGTTTTTATATATATAGATAAATTTTTAAATATAATCAAATTTTAAAAAAAAAAATTATTTTCAATTTTTTTGGATAAGTTGAAAAGAATAGTTTTTGAAAAAAAATTAATTTTTAATTTTTTTATTATATATAAAATTTATATTTTATAATTATTTTTTTTAAAAGATGAAACAACAGCACCCTACCTAAACCGACTGCAAGTGACACCAACTAGAATAAAGTTCTTCTACGGAGTTAGAATCCACTTTAGTGATAAAATTATCTTAAATCAATATGTTGTTTATTATAACTATAAAAAAAAAAATGACAACTTATTATTCATGTCTCAAGTCACGGATAAATGTATGTTAACAACCATGATACATAGTTTGATGATCTTTCTATCATCTTTTTTGGTCTGAAAAATTAAAATTATCATAGTTTGATAATCACATAAGTATATGAAAATGATCTTCGACTTATTTGTTCTATCATCGTACTCAATTCCATTACGGATAATTTTCACTGATATCTATTTAAATTGATTTTTTTTTTTTTTTTTTGTCATTCCTACTTGTTACTTTATTATTTATTAGCGACTCGTGCCCTTACGACTTCACGACATACAACAATCCCAGTAGAGCTATTATTTTAGATTAAATTTAATTTTAATATACTTTTTGTTCACATTGTCATTTATTTTTATTTTGACATTTTATCTAATGAGTTAACAACATATAGATATCAATTATATATAATTATAATAATTATCGTTGATAAAGCAATTCATTTAAGCATTTCTTCAAGTTAACACACAAAGTTAAATACCATCAAATATAATAGGATAGATGGCGGAAAGATAAGAAGAAATATTTAATTTAAGGGATATCATATGTTTAAATTAGTAAGAATGATTACATTACATATAAAATGTATTTAGAGAGAAGGGTCACAATATTTTACATAATAGACTAAACTGTCTTTAATAATAAAAGTTATAACAACCAATCAACGGTAATTAAATAACCATACATTATAAAATAATATTCTTTTGCAAACATTTTTTTTATAAATTCAGGTATCTCAACTAAAAAAAAGTAATTTGTTTCTATTAGGTACTCACTAAAAACTAACCATCCCTCAATACAAATCAATAGTTATTTACAAACCCTTTAGTAATAAAATAAAAAAGTTCATATAATTAAAGTTGTTAGCTACTTGATTGAAATAAATTATAAGTTACAAAAGTTAACAATTTTATGCATTACCTCATGTATCATTACAAACCACTCAATAACAAGTAATAATCTCTACCTAGACTTATTCGAAATTCCTGAATTTATTATAGAATTTTATTTATAATTTTTTTTTTATTAACTTGAGAGCAAATAATCACGTAAAAAATATAATAGTCATTCGTAAATTTATCCTAAATTTCATGAGTTTTGTGTAGACTTTCATTTATAATTTTAAGCCACTCCAAGGAGACAAATAGCCACTAAAAAAGCAATAACCATTCACAACTTTTTTTTTCTAAATTTATATATTTAATAGATAAATTTTTTTAATAACTGTTAACCACTCATTGAAAATAAATAACCATTATAAATAATATTTATTATGAATTTGTGTCTTCTTCTTATTAAGTAAAATTTAATAATACCTTTTTCTAAATGTATTTTATATAATTATTTTTAATTATTTAAGTATTTCTGTTTCTCAAAACTAACTCTTCTGATTATTTATTTTTCCTAGAGATGACAAAATTGTAAACTTGCGTCTTGTTGTGAGTTGGTTTTAAAATGGGGCAGGTTGACTTGTTTTATAAAATTAAATATGTTAAATGTGCTAGAGTTGTTAACCAACCCTTCTTTTTGGTGGGACGACAGTTTGGTAGATTAATGGGTCAAAAATAAAAAGGTTAAATAAATCTGCTAGTCCCTCAATTTTTTGAAAAAAATTCAATTAGATCATTATAATTTAAAAATTTATAATCAACTCCCTAAATTTATAAAATATCTGTAATTGAATCCCTCAGCACAAACATTTGTAAAAATTTTGTGAATAAAAATGAAATATTCTAAAATGTTATTCTATATTTTATGTACTTGTTGAGTTAGTATCTAAGAATATTTTTCTTTTATTAATAGATTTTTAATAAATATTTGTACCTAAGAATTTACAAAGGTTTTGAAAATTCAAGGAGTCAATTACAAACTTTTATAATATAAAAACCTATTTAATTTTTCTCAAAAAAATTAGAAACTAACAGACTAATTTAACAAAACAAAAAATAAGTTGTGGATTGACCGGCCAATTTGTGGGTTAGAACACTTGCAAGTTGCAATAAAATAAGACACAATTTTTTTTTAAAGAAGCCTTGCCACAATAACTTGCTTAAAAAACATAGGTTGCAAAACCCACAATCAGGCCATCTCCCATAAACGCTCCGCAATCTGCACTCCAAGCTGTTTGAGGTTTCTACCATCCCTCATATCCCTCCATATTTACATGCTGAACATCTCCATTTTGCAATGAACTATACAAAGCAAAAATCAAAGAATGCACTGGCTACAAAGTTGGATATTCTGCAGGATTAGGATCTAATCCTCTAATACTAAAGTCCATTCCAACATATGGTAGGTTAGGAGTTGATCCTCCAGAGTTGATGTTCGTATCTTCAAGGGTGATGAACAACTCTATAATGCGAATCCTAGGACATTGGGAGTGACCATAGAACACGAGGCTTATATCTTCGTCACTCTTAAATGGAAACTTGTGTAGCATACCACACTTGCCCAATAGCAATGGTCAGCCAATGCACCATTTCAATTATTTACTTCTGATTTAGTGGTGCTAACTTCCTCAATATTGTGTTTTGCAACTCTAAAATAGTGATATATGAAAAAAAACACTCACACCAACTAGATTTTGACTACAAAATGTTGCTCCTTCTGTTGTGTTTGTGATTTCACTATTGTGGTGAATAAGTATAAAACATCTCTCAGATATTTTTCACTCAAAAACACTCTCACCCGAACAAATGAAAATGATCTCAACTACCTGAGTAGGGGAGGAATCTTATAGGAAATAATTAAAGGGAAATCAACCAAGGCTAAGTTGATTTGCAAAAGCAAATATAGAAATTGACTCACCTTAGGCCAATTGATTTTTTTTATGCACATAAATCGGCCTAAAGTGGGCTGATTTCTATGCTTTTGCAAATCGGCCTAGCCTAGCCTGATTTGTCTAACACCTAGATTTTAGGACATTTGTGAAATTATTCTTGGATTAGGGTATTTATGAAATTAATATTTTTATTTTATTTTGAAAAAGCCCCATGTTATTGTCATCATTCTATATCAATTCAAAATCTATAGTGAGAATAAAGGATTTGGGGAAGTTAAATCCATGCATATATCAAGAGAGACATGTAACACTCATTCATAATAAAGTTAATAACACAACTTTACATAGAAAGTTCGAAGTTGGACATTAATATATATAAATACAGCACAGAGTTCAGAAGCAAAAATAACGTTCTACTTGCCTTAAACTAAACATTTTTAAACCGATAATAAAACTATAATTTATTTAATTACAACTCCATATATTTTTGTCAGCTGAAAGAGTCCACCTTCTTTTAGGGCGTTACTTGACTAATCTGAAACCATCAGAAATAAAGTAACAATTTAAAATTCTCAGTAGATGATGAGTAGTTCTAACGTATTTGAACTATGATGGTTCCAGCCGTATCTTAGCACGGAAATTCACACGGCTACTATACCATAATCTCATCACATTATTTATAAGAAGATCATAATATTATGGACAGTAAATGCTTAAAAATATATGTTATGCCATACATAAAGTAACAAGCATTAATATCAATATAATCTTTTTATTTTAATTTCCACTTTCCTTTGTCTGCTTGTCTCACACATATTCAAAGGCCTTCTCTTAGGGAATTCCCATTCTCTGGTGGTACTTTTAACATCGTGATGACAAAGCGAGACTTTTACGCCATACTAACCAAGGCAGGTAATATAAAAGGATCTTACATCTTATCCCTCTGCCTTCTTGGTGGTTAGCGGCAAATCTTAAATATCTTCTTTCAAAATATTTACTTGCCATAATATATAAATTCAAAATAAATATACAAATGCATAAACTTAATCAATATAACTTAAATAAAAGACTCAAGTAGCATAAGATAAACAATAATTTTTAATAATAAATGTATCTCATAATAAATCATACAATCAATAGGTGGAATAAAATGTAAAAACTATAAATTAGTTTATCAGTTTAAAATAACCGAAATGTGCAAAAACTCAAATAATATAAACTTGAGTAAAATAAATAGCATAATATTTCAATAAAATTTCTCAAATAACATAAATCTTAATACAATTAAATTCATCATAATAAATTAAATAACAAGGCATAACATAAAACGAATAAAAGTGCACAAAATATAATTAAAGTTATAAATTGAAAATGAGTAAAGTGCTCAAGAATTAAAATATTATCTATTATTGTATAAATAATATCTTAATAATAACAATAATAATAATGATAAGGAATAGTATAAAAGAACATCAATTAAATTAACTTGAAAGGATAAATAAAATCAATAAGAATGATAATCAGTAATAATATAAATTAACATTAGTGGAAATAACTTGAAACAATAAATAAAATATATGGTAATGATAATAATAAAGAGTGATAATATAAATAAAATAACTTAGAATGATAAATAGAATAAATTGCAATAAGAATAATGCCTAGCAACTTTTATAAATAAAAAAACTAGGAATATAAAATAAACTGTGATAAAAATATAACATGCAATAAGTAAATAAAGCCATGGTTTTACTTCGTAAATAATTTCATTATCTACCTCTAATTATTGTAGACAGTTGGAAGTGACTTGGATACACTGATCTTCTCCTTGTTCTCATCTACCGTCCCTTCTTCCTTTCTATCTTTTCTCTCACTCTCTCAGGCCCTTCATGTCTACACACACACACACAATTACATCTACTCTTTCTTATTTTTAATTCACACACTTTCATTTGCACTATCCTTTATTTATAATCGCTCGAGTTGGTTGGGAGATTACCGATTTATTTACACACTGTCATTCTTCAACAAGCATATTAATTGCCATGTTCTTTTCTTTGTTACATTTATTACCTTTGTTCCCTTTTTGTCAAACTTAAAGACTTTAATCCAAAACTTACGCTACTGACATGAATGTTTCTTTTTTTTTTTTTTTTCTTTCCCTAAAGTCTTCATAGACTTCCGTAAGTGTTCATCTTTATATATATATATATATATATATATATATATATATATATATATATTAGTTAGTATTAGTTAGCATAACACATGTTCACACATGTAACACCTATATGTATATACTTAAGATTATTCTTTTATTAAATCTAATATTCAATTATCTCCGTACATATTATTGATAACATAATGTATTTTGAAGTTACTTTTACTAATTTATAATTTTACTTTAGAAAGTTAATGTACATAATTTAACTATTTGATCAATCAATTATTATCAAACAAATCAAATAAATTAATTTGCTCTACAAGAACCATTTATAACATAGGGGATGTTACAAGACACGCTACCTATAGGCCCTGCAAATCAGTAGATGCACATCTTGCTATATAAGATTAGAGTCCAAACATACATATTTGCACAGATAGACAATGAAAGAATGACAACAAAGCTAGTTCATGAACCAAGCTTGTTGTCAAAAGTTCATACCTGAGAGTCACTACTAGAAATTCATCAATAACTGACAGCTTCAATCCATCAGAAATATTGACGGATTATCTATCGGTAAAATTAAGCAAATGATTGATATAGAAATTTATCGACGGTTTGATATTGCATCGGTAAAACAATCCCTAAATGGTTGCGCCTAATTGCATCAACATATTATCGATGAAAAACCATTAGTAAGTAATTATTTTTCCCTTTAATTTTATTTAAAAAATTAATACTTTACTAACAAAAAATCTGCCAGCAACTAAGGTTAAATAAATATTTTTTTATTTTTTTCATTAGAATTTATTTTTTATATTATCAACTAATTAATCATTGGTATTTGAAAATCAGGAATAATGGCCCTTATCTATTCATTTTTCCTATTACCAACGGAACATATTACTGATGAAATATCCATCGGTAATATGTGAGTAATGAAATGAATTGTTTCATCAACCTTTTTCCATCGGTATAAAAGAAATAGTTCATTAAAATGCGAGCATGCTACTTATTCTTCCTTATTCCATTGAACATGCTCTCTCTCTACACTTTCACTCCCCCACATGGCCATTGGCCATTTCATCAATACTAGAGCTTCTATTTCACCACCAAAGACCGCCATTGTGTTCATGATAAATTATTGAGCATTAATCAGTTTATTGTCTTGTTTTAAAGTTTTTAGTTTCTTAGTTAGTTAACTTAGTTTGTTATTTGATTATTAAAGATCTCATTTGGAGCACTTAGAGTGTTTCCATTCTTGTGTATTCATTGATTTGAGTTACGTGGTGTATTAGGTTTGTACATTATACTATTTTTTTAACTTTGTGTTTTTTGAAATATTAGGGACTTAAATTTTCTAGGATAGAATTGTAGGATGGAAGAAGTAGGATAAGATTGCATGATTAGGGAAAAACTTAGAATTCATTCCCACTATTTGAATTGTGATATTGTGTGCATGCATAATGTGAAGTAAAAGAATGTGCTTTAGAATAGTTTTTAGGATTAACTGATTAATTTGCAAGACTGTATGTGTTTGTTATTTGTGTTTAACTAATGAAATAATTTTTTTGAAATAAATAATTATTATTTATGTTGAGATTTTGAATTAAATAATAATTCTTTAAAATAATTATTTTTGAAATCATTTAAAATATTCTTTGAATTAAATAATTATTGTCATGTAATAAATAATTATTATTTGTGTTGAAATGCTGAATTAATTTTTGTAGGGGCTCCTAATTTAAGAGGAGACATTGTCCAAATTTTTTTTATCTTTTAAAATATTTTTTGAATTAAATAATTATTGTTATGCCAAGTGTCTTGTGCCTTTATTTAGTTAACATATGTCTTATATTTTCAATTTTATATATATGATATAGATTGTTTATGGCAGAACAAGGACCTAGTTCGAGACGAGGTAGGGGTAAATCAAAGAAGCATGGTCTACACCCTCACACTCGTGCTCCATCCACCACCTCTACTGTGCCCTTATCCACCACTCCCACTACTTCTACTACCTCCAACCCTCCTAATCATCCTCCACATACTCAGGAGTTTATTATGATACATAACTTTAGGTATATGGAGTCAAGGCCTAAGCCCATCCCCCTTCAGCCTTCTCCACCTCTACCCCCACCTCCACGAGGTGAGACCTACAAGTCACTTGTACTTGGTTCCAAACCTTCTCCTACCCCCAACCAGCTTAGTTTGTAGGGTGCCCAAGCCTCCTTACCCACCCCCTTACAGGGTTCCATGAACCAACGCATGGAGCGTAGATATGATGGTAAATTCTGGAAAGTAATTTCAAATTTAAATTTATTATGAATTTTTAATTGTGATATAAATTTTAATTGATAGATACCTGACATAATCTATAGTATATAACATAATTGGATTCCACTATGGCCAGGGCTGTGCAAGATTATCGAGATATTCGAGCAAAACTTTCAGGCCCTGTATATCAGGTTTGTGCAGGCCCTTGTGGCCACATAGTAGTTGTAGTGGAAAGAGTGGAAAATAAAATAATGATTACTTTTTTTATTATTAGTTTTGATTTTTATTCTTATGTATGATTATTTATTACAATTCTGCTAACTATTGTGTTACATATATGCAACGTATGTTCATTATTGATCCACGCAAGGAGGCTTCAATCTACAGGGCGTGGAGGACTAGGGCCGGGAAGTGGTTTTGTGATATGTTTCATGACATTTTGTGAAAATGGTACTAGTAACCATTGGCTCACTGATGAGATCTTCTAAGCATTAAGGGCCCATTAGGACTCACCTGGGTTCAAGGTGAAGCAAGTGAAAGCTCGAACGAGCAGAGGATCAGCCTGAGATCGCTCTCTACACACTAGAGGCTCCACTACCATTGAGGGCATGTGACTAAGGATGGTAAATATTGTCCTGTTATTCAATTTCCGTATTAAATATCATACGGTCACATGAAAATTTTTTGAAATATAGGAGAAGGTAATGAGCAAGCCACTGACTCAAGGGGAGCTGTTTTAAGAGACCGGCACCCCAAAGTAGGACAAGTCCTAGTGGGTTGATACTCGGTCAAAGACGACATATGTAAGTATTTATAATTTTAATTTTCAATACTTTCAATTTATTATAGTTGTTATTCTTTAAATCTAATTTGTTTTGTCTCTTTCAATTATAGCATGAGTTCACCCAAGGGTTGATCAAGGCCTAATCGTAGCAATCATAGCAAGGGGATGGGAGCACTCGTATCAACCAACCTATTAGCAATGATGCGATATGGGCCTAGACGGTTAGTGACTACTACAAGGGGGGATTTATAGGATGGAGGACTCTTACAGTAAGTCATATTCTCTAGACTCTGTGTCCGAAGTTAGGCCTACTGGGACTGATGCTGAGAACATCCGTGATCAAGTCTATTCATTGAATGAATCAATGCTGAGGCAGCTCAAGAAAGCTGATAGGAGGTACATGAAGCTGAATGAGCACCATGAGAGGGATAAGGAGTAGTAGATGTAACAGATACAATTTATGGAGCAAAGGATGACAACCATATACAGCTAATTTGAGCAAATGTAAAGCGACAGTTCTTCGTCTGGTGCCCAACCTCCACCACCTCCTCCCCCACCTTAATCTTCTCCACACTATCACACATTTGGAGATGACAACGATGGCATTGTGGATACTGACCAATGATTAGCATTCGTAGTTTTTAAAATTTTTTTTTTTTTTTTTTACAATTATACTATGACATTTTTTCATTTCATTCTTTATTGATAGTTTTTATTTTAAGTAACAGTATATATATTTTATTTAATTAAACATTTTTTTATTTCTTTTATTTTTAAAATTTTAAAATTATCAATATTTTTTATATTTTATTATATTTTTATTTATATGGATTTGTAAAGAATTAAAATGACAATTTAAAATATTTAAATATTAATTTCAAATATTAACAACTTAAATAAAAATAGATAATCTTTAATTACTAATAGATTTTTTATCGGTAAATTTGCAAAGTAAAATATTATTTTCATGTTATCGATAGATTAATTATTAATAATTCATTGGTTTAATTTCATTAGTAGCAATTTCTGACACTATTATTACCGATGCACTTATATTTTATTGACGGACTTTTTCTATCGATAATATTCATTTTTTATTATTGACAGATTTTGTCCATTTTTCTATCGATAAATAGCCCAGTTTAGCCATGAATCCTTTTAGTTTTAAACCCGCTTGCAGTCTACATGATTTAGCGTGTATTTGTTTTTGCATTTCATTTACCAAACCCCTGTTCCCAAGCCTTGGATGCGGAGCTTTCTTGTTTGGGTGATTTCTCATTAGATCAGCGCGAACATCTTTCTATCTCCGAACCCTCTTTCAGGCGAAGGCGAAAGCGAAAATTTGTAGCTTTGGCATTCAATTCTAACCGTTGGAAGCCCAAAGGAAATATTAAATTTTTAACTATCCCAATTTAGCCTTCATCAAGTTAATGGTGAAAGAAAGCTTTGACGGTGATCTCTTCCTTACGCCCGAGATTTCAGAATAGCAGCACCCATGTTGAAGCTCCTCTAAAGTAGAGAAAATCTGAAGAATATCTCCTGTGCAATAAGCTGCCGTTCCATCTCTACTATTTCAATTTGAGTATGGAGCTCTGCATTTGTCTTTGCACGCCATGCCACTGCCACCTTCATCATCCTTGGTGCCAAGTCCTAATTTTGTGGCGTCCCTCCCCATTCCTTTTTCTCTTATTATGCTTCATTTTTATTTGTTTACACTTTGCGGCATTTCCCATTTTTTTTTTTAATTTTGACAAGATTATAAGTAAGGAGAACTCCCTTCAAGCATTGTATATGAAGATGGAAAGATCCTTAATATTAACACTAAAAGTTATTCGAGTATATTAAAAATAATATTTTTTATCACTTTATTTATAAAAATATTTATATAATTCTTTTTTAAAAAAATATTTATATAATTTTTTCACGTATCTTAAAATTTTAAATATAAAGCTCATATTAAATGTTTTAAATATGAAACAAAAGAATAATGTCAACAGCATGATATAAACTCATATCCCTTTTAGTAATTTTACATTCAAAATTGATTTTGATTCTATCATTCAAACAATATTCGTTCTATCATAATCAATTTTAATATAAAAATTTTCAAACATAAATCATGTTGATACTAACTCAATTTTGATCAAAATTAATTTTGTAAAATTAAATTGGTGCAAACCCTCATTTGCAAACTCTAATCCAAGCACACAATTAGATGATAGACTAATATTTTCTTTTATATTTAAAAACATCAATACCAACATCTTTATAAATTACTCTTTCTTTTACAATAACAATTATTTTTGGGATTACATACATATTAATAAAGGTATTGAATTATTTTGATATTCTCTTTATTTATTTATAGGTGTCCTTTAAAATTTTTACACAAAAATTAAAAGAATCATACATATATATATGTATGTATGACTTAACTTGACTAATTTATCCATTATCTCTCCTAATTAATTCTGGATAACAGATTTAGTTGATGCAATAATAGATAAAGGTAAATTTAGAAAAAAACATGATTAATATACTTCTTAAATATTCTCAAATGACAAATAATTTGGAAGAAAATCTTTTTCGAATAGACACTTATAAATGAATGGAGAAAGTAATGATAAAAGATAAGCTAAATTTACTTGCTCCTTCCACTTTTAGTTGTCTATTTATATTTTTTTTTAAAAATTCTGCCCAACATTTCTTTGTTATTTGAGAATTTTAAAGGAGCATTATTTTTTTTTTTCATTTTTATCCTTATCATCTTTAATATAGTAAAACCACTAATTCACAATTAGTTATTTATTTTTCTTACCTTATTATGTCACATTTTTGTTTTGCTCAAAAAGAAGGAATCTAAGAAGAGCTTTTTAAGTGAAATAAGGTAAAGGTCCACATTATGGAAGGGGAAAAATGTAAAATCAATATACAATTATTAAATAGTGTAACTATACTTAAAGTTACACTAGTATAATTTGGTTCTGACATTTTTTAAAGAATAATGTGCAAAATCAATTTATTGTCCAAATTAACATTTCACATCATTAATTAGATTAAAAATTAGCTTTTTTTAGGGCAGGTTAACAATTAATTAAGAAAAATATTTATTAATATATTTATAAATAAGTTTTATTAACTTCCTATTTCCATTTTAAATTAAATTTGGTTAGTCAACATAAATTTTCATATATAATATTTGAGGTAACAATTTTTATACTTAGTTTTCAAACATAGAAACACTATGTTTGGTGGTGCCATTCATTATGCATTGACTTGAACTTGATGCTTGATGCATCTGTGTGTTGTTCAAATCTCATAGCTAAAAGGTGTATCAATACTTTTTCTTTATGATACACTGTAATATTTTTCAATACAATTATTCTCTTCCCCCCAACTGCACAAGCATTTCAAAAGTGGCCACCATCCGTCAGCGTCCAATCTAGCCACCACCGATGCTCTACCTCCTTGGAGGTTGCTGCCATTGAGTTGCCAATCCTCAACATCCACCGCGAACCTCATTCTTCGTCAAATTCTAAATCCTTTTCTTCCCATCGATCACCACCAAGTCATGCCTGAACGTGTGGTGGTGCATTGGCTTCACGCTCCCAGCCTTGAACCTCATGAACATCGACATTGGTAGATCATATCGATTGGGTTCAGTTCCCAATTCTCCACCAAACAACAAACCACACACATGTATGCCACTAAAGCGCTCTTGCCTTTTCCAATTTGAGGCATTTCCATTAGTGAGTTGTCAAGGAACGACTAGATCTCAAGTGGCCAAGGTTTGTTGTTGTTGTTAGTGGGGCAGGGGGACTTGAACGACATTTTGAGCCAAGTGTTCAGGATCTCGATGGCGATTCTAGCGAGATGGACTTGACAGAGATGGCGAACAGTGTTTTGTGGAAACAGCGGTGAACATTGTAGGATATGATGGTACCAAAGGACTTGAAAAGGGGGGTTGAATTAAGTCCTTGATTAGTTAAAACTTTTTTTGCACACTTAACACACAATTCAAAAAGTTCACACAACTAGATTTTCTGGTCAACAGTTAGTAGAAATCTAGTAAGTATCTATCAGACTTTGTTATCAAATAATTCAAAATATGAGCAGAATATGTAATTCAAACTATTATGGCAAGCAGAGTTCAAATTTAATAAATATAACTTCAAAACATAAATGCAAATGATAAGGGATAGAAAATTTTGCACCAAGGATATATACTGGTTCAATCTCTACAACTTGGAGTCTACGTCCAGTCCCACAACCTTATGAGATTTTTCACTATGAGTGGTTTTTGTTACAACAAGTCTCTCCAAATTTTATTATAATTTCACTCAACCTTGAGCTACTATTTTCTTACCAACTAAGAGATATCTCTCAATGGTGCTTTTCTCACTTGTGTACCTCACAAGATTTTCTTTTCTCTCAAGCTTCACTTACTTGAGTTACAATAGTTTCAAAGTATTACAATGAGAAGAAGAAAGATAAAAAACAATAAGCACTAAGCTTCCAATGAGTTCACACACAACAAAGACAATTGTCACTAAGACCAATAACTAGGTTTGGAAAACAAATATTTATAGAGACTTTAGCTTGTGCATATGACTTGCATTTCGCCCAATTGATTTGAGTGTTGGAGAGCTTTTCAAGGAGTCCATGGAGTAGTCTCTTCATACTGTCACATGTTCTTCCTTGTGCCATGACATTTTCTCTTTCATGGTACAAACCTATCTTGTTTTTTTCTTTATTTGATATATCACATTTTTGCTTCTTCCTTTTGCATTTCTATTCTTGTACAATGAATTCTAGGAGAATACAAAAGATGCTTTTCATATTAGTCACTTCAGCAAATATAGCCGTTGAAGCACTGCACCAATAAGTCAACTCTTCAGTTTATGTGCTTTTGAATTTCGACCTCAACAGTGCAAATATCTGCTTCTTCTTCAATAGATAGTGCTATATGATTTTCACTTCATGCTACTGAAGAATCTAATTCGTGCACATATGAAAATCACATTTACAAGATCAAGTACATAGAGATTTTAATACACAATTTGTATAATTATTTATAATAACACATACCATAGATCCAACAGGATAGAATAGGAAGAAAGGTGTTACTGTAGTATATCATAACTAATTAAAGTATCAATAGACCATTGATTTTCACCACTGAATTGCCTAGGTGCGTGGTGCACCATTCTTAATGCGGTGTATAGTAAAATGTGCCATCTTTGGTAATTGCATTTTCTATGAGAAGTAATCATTTTTTTTTTTGTTTTTTTCCAAAAAACTGTTTCAAAATTTTTTTGATTGTAATCTATATTTTTTTAAAAAAAGATTTATCTAAATGCGCACTTAGGTTTACCCTTAGTGCAGATTTGGATAACCATTTTAAGATTTAAAACATTTTATAATAAAAAACTTCTTAAGATTGCCTTTTAAAGATACATATAATTACATCTTAAAATTACCTTTAACTTGTAGCCACGTGAAAAGAATTTAAAAATAAATAAATAAAAAGGAGACAGATGTAGACATGACGTTGGACTTAGCTTCGTCCAGTTCGAATCTTGCCGACTATTGTCAAACACGCAAAGCCCCCCACCACTTCTTCGTAACATCCAGGTGCTGCAACTTTCCAGGCAACTGCAACTAAACAAATGAGCCAATTGACATTTCCATTGGCATAGATTCCTTCTAAGTTGTGTAGGTCTGCCAATTTATGCAGAAGATCCATGGAGTATGAGCACAAGAAAAGCAGAAATATGAATCCTAAGCAGTGTTTTAAATTGCAGTTGTGGCTGCGGATACGGTCACGATTGTGGTTGTTGCGATTACGGGCATTTGCGGCTATTGCGATGTGAATTTTTTTTTAGTTTGCCACTGGAAATTAAGCTCATTGTGGCCCGTTTGCGGCTTTGATGCGGTCTATTATGGCTCCGATGCGGTTACGTTGCGGTCAATTTACGTGAATTGGTGAAACACCGTAATTGCGGTGTGATGCAGTTGGAATCAGGTGATGCGGTTTGCAATTTGAAACACTGATCCTAAGTTACTTAAAAGAAATTCTTACAGATATATAACCAAGTCTACATGACAATTTGTCTGCATGATTTTTGTGATGCTGATTGGACTATACAACCAAATGTCAACCTCTGGTTCCTGGGTCCATTTAGGAACTTTATTTCTTAATATTGTTCCAAGAAGCAATGAATGATGGCGAAATCTAATAAAGAAGCTGAACACCAAAGCCATGCAAACACTGCAAATGAGTTAACTTGGATGTACAGTCCCTCATGAAGGAACTGCATGTTCCAAATGCAACTTCCATCATTTACTATGATAATCTCAGCATAATACGTTTGTCCGACGTACAATCTAGTTCTTCATATCAGAACTAGACACTTAAGCTTAGTTTGTTCTTTGTTAGAGAAAATGTACTGCAGAAGTTATCAAAGTTAATGATCGGTTAGTTCTTATAAATTTTCCATGGTAGTTGCACCCAAAAAAATAAATAAATAAAATCAATGGTCAGACTGATATGATTATAAATTTGATCATCATCATATTAATCACTGTTTTAGTGTTTTTTTTAATAAATTTTCATTAATTAATAATCAAAGACATATCCACCTTTATTTGTTTTTGCTCTTGCATCCATCGTTAGAATGTCTGGAACGTTATCTACTTAGCTTTTTCGGACCAAACCCAGCTTACCAAAATTTTTAAGCTGATGAAGATGAGCATGACCGCACTTTTTTTTTTTTGTTTTTATGGGAGGGCGAAAAGTCACAAGACGGGCATGACCCAGCTTAATTGGGCTAAATATTTTTGCTTGATAAATTTAGCCTATTCCACCCAGCGTTTTTGGTTTTCCATTTTCCCCTGTTTCATTAACTTTTTCTTGATTGGCAATAATTTGTCTCTTATTATGTTTTTTAATGACTTGCCAATATTGAATTGAAAAGACGGAAAAGAAGACACGAAAAAGGATGAAAGATTTCCCTTCAAATACAATAACATCATTACAAGGTATCAATAAATTAATCTCATCAATTAATGCCACGGATTTTTATATATAACTTTTGCAGTGCTGCACCAACCATTTGCCAATTTAATTAGTACATCATCTAATGCGATATTCGGATCATCGAAAGCGTGCTACGTCGCATACTCACATTGGATACGTCAAACATCTCATTTTCAACCATGCTTAGATGGAGTGGCGAATGTGTACAAATATAATTTCTTTCTTTGCGGATTGGATTGATTTAGCTCGTATTTGAGGAGAAAAAAATTTCTGAGCAATTAAATTTAATAAAATTAATTTGGTTTGACTCTTAAATTTTTTTTCCAACAAATTGCACTAAACAAATCCGATTAAAGTTGAGTTTGTTTGATTCAAGTCATTATGTTAAAGTTAAAAAATATAAATTTATATAAGTTTATATATGGTTTTATTCTTATGACAATTATTAATAATATAAAATTTGATTATAATCTGATTTATATATCATGAATAAGTAAATATCATAAATAAATGCAAAAAAAAAAAAATAAATAAGAGTGATTTAAGTACTAAAGTCAAGGTACAAAATTTTGAAACCTTAAAAATAAATTTTAAAAAAAATAATTGGCGACTGAATTTAGTGTTTGAGTTCTGAGTTAAAAAATCATGATTTTGAGAATATAATCAATAATAATTAATTTAGTTTGAATTTAGTTTGAAGAGATCTGATTATCTAACCTAATCCAACTTTATTTTATTAATTTATTTTGAAATTTTGGACTCCTTGGTATCTGATGAATGCCCCTCATTAAACATGTGTCGACATTTTCATGACATAAATCAAATGACATAAATAAAAAGAAAGTATCACGTCCAAAAAAAGAAGGTATGCGGCATTTGAGGAGTTATTACGCACTGTACACTAACGACCAGCCGTGTAAAGTCGCAATCATCAGACTATTTCCTTTTGAAATGCTGTAGCAACAAAATTATATATTCTTTTTTTGCCACACAAAGAGAAGTACCCAAATTTTAAAGATAGGTCGTGGACAAAGTTTAATAGAATGGCAAGCCAGTCACAATTAAAATTATATATTCTTCTTTTACCACAAAGAGAAGTAGCCAAATTTTAAAGATAGGTGGTGGACCAGCTAAATCGCATGGCAAGTCAGTCACAGTCTTCAGACTATTTCCTTCTGAAATGCGGCAGTAACAACAAAATTATATATTCTTCTTTTGCCATAAAGAGAAAGGTCGTGGAGAAAGCTTAACAGCATGGCAAGTCCACTTGAAGCTACCTCCCAGCGGCAAGCCATGAACTTTTATGTCGACCAGCAAACCATCAACCTGGTAATCACTCCTGCCTTAGCTGCACGCAACTTTGCTCCTGATTCTCTCGTTACTCACCTTCATCAAATCTATGCATTTATATTTGCCGCACTGCTGCCTTGCTTCAAATCCAAGGTATAGGACATATAACATCTCCATTCCAAGATCACCCAGTAACCACCGAAGCTTCTGTGTTTGGCATGTTGGGTTACAATTTGGCCTTCATGGCCTGGTTATGTTTGCCCCAATATGCTACTCAGTTAAGCATGGCCATGGCAGCTTTTGGTTCATTTTCCTTGGCTTCCTTGGTAACACTACTACTTCCTCACTCATGGTGGGACATCAGATATATTTTCTACGTTTTACTTGCCGTGGTTGAGTTGCATCTAACTGCTCATAGTATTCCATGACGGTGTTAGGAGACTCGCATTGACAGTGAGGAGATCATGGTGGCCAAGGCATCTTTTGCCACTGACACGCATGGATTTGAGAGGGCACAATAATCCATAATAATTATATCAGATGGAACAAGTACAAAACCAGGAAAAGGATCTTCTCTGAGTTTGCTAAGCCTCTATCTCTGATTCAACAAGGGCTGGAGTTCAGATTAAGGGAGCCTTAGTTTTCCCTGCTAACTGCTGTTAGACTGATTATTATCTTTGATTTTTTTTTTTCATGTATGTTTTGGATATTGGTTTGCTGCTTTTGGCTCCTCCTCTTCCTTGGGAGTTTAGATCTTCTTATCCATGTATCGAAAAAAAATCCACAGTAATTAATGGAAGCACCAGCAAAATTTGTTGTTATAGATTTTTACCTGCTGTAGAATTTTATTTGCTCATGTAATTGATGTCAGTATCTTATATTGCACTTCTTGTTGCTGGTTTTTTTTTTTTTTTTAATTATAATGTGAACTAGCTTGTACACCTAGTAAAGATGACTTTCCCCCAACCCCCTTTATTTTGGACTGTCAACCACCTTATGGGTTGAGACTTGGCTCACAGTCTTAGTTGTGTGAAGGTGGGGTTGTGATAGTCCAAATATGGGTGATGGGCAATCTTTTTTGCGGATCAAGGAGATGAGATGTAGACGTGGCAACGCAGTTGAAGAAAGAGGCCATGAATAGTTGCTGTGGTGCTTGTGTGATGGCCAAAGTTGTGACTTGGTCACAATCGAGCTCGCTGCAGTGATATGGTCCTATGGGACTAGTGTAGCAGAATAGGATAGGGATCATTTAGATTGAGACTTGCCTCTAAGATGTCTAGATAGTCGGGCAGCAACTATGGAAGCTGATGGGTCCTTTTGAAAAGCTTGCCGGGGTAAAAGTTATTTGATGTAATCAAAATTGGTTTTGAGATCCCTCGAGCTTGTGTACTGTGTTTTGAGTTTAGTGTATTATGTTGTCCGACTCTGTGTTTTGAGAAGCGTGTGTTGTGTTTAGTGCTTTTTCTATCGATTTTTAATGTATTCTAATTGTTCATTTTTAAAAAAAAAATTAAGCCTTATCCAATTATTAAAAAAAGAAGAAGTCGTGGATGAATTAATTGGCTTTAGATTGTTTAATTGCTATAGTTAAATGAATTCAAGGTTTAGGGTGAAATCTTTCTTTCTACTATTTGTATTGCAAGAAGTTCAGTCACGTATGAATTCTTCGTCAAACACAAACCCTGAGTACATATATATTGATATAAAGATCATAGTAAAGCTTCAGCTACATTACATGTCTTACTTTATTCATTCCTTTTTTTTCCCTTAATGGTGTAGAGACAACTTATCAAATTCATAATTATGATACATTTGTTTCAGTTTTAGAAAAAATGATTATAAAACTTGTGTTTGGGTAAAAAATTTTTGCTCAAAAAATCACTTTTTTCACTACATTTTTGATATATTTGGATAAGTTTTTAAAAATAATAAAATTTCAAAAAAATATATTTTTAGCTTTTTAATAGAACTTGAAACGAGTAAGCTTATAAAAATATTTGTTTTTGTTATAAAATATTATTTGAATATGAATGTGAATGTCCATATCTTTATCTTGATTCGGTTAAGATTTGATTAGACAGAATCAATTATTTGATCGTATCTTGTATCTCTCACCCTTTGGTTATAAATAGCCTTTTGGATGCTCTATATATAACAATCCTTTGAGAATATCAATAACATAGTTCTCCCTTCCTCTTCTTTCTCTATTATCTGTATACTACTATTTTATAATACGTTATCAGCATGAGTCTCTACCATATTATAAGTGAATGTTTGAGGTAAAACACTCTAACAAGCTGAAGGCTTGAGGAAAGATGCTTTAATAGAATGAAGACTCAAGCTTTTTCAATCATGAATTTGTGATTCTTGATATTTCACAAAAGAAATATTTATCTTGAATTTTAGATGCGTAAAATTCATCTTGATTCGATGGACCTTGAAGGCACCATTAAATAATGAAATGTCGCATTCCAGCAGGATTGCGCAAAATCTATTTTGACTCAATAAGTCTTGAAGACACCATTAAAAAATGAACATTGCATCTCAATAGGATTGTATAAGATTCATCTTGATTCAATGGGCCTTGAAGATATCATTGAATAATGAAATGTCACATCCCAGCAGGATAGTGCAAAAATCCATCTTGACTCAATGGGTTTTGGCGACACCATTAAAGAAAGAAATATTGCATCTCGAAAGGATCGGGCAAAATCTATTTTGATTAAATGGGTCATGAAGACACCGTTAAAAAAGAAAATATTATCACATCCAAGTAAGATTGTGCAAAATCTATCTTAATTCAATGCATCTTGAAGATACTATTAAAAAAAGGAAATATTGCACCCTAGAAGAATTGCACAAAAGTATTGATTTTCCTTCATTGTAAGGATTAATATTTTTATATTTTATTCTAAAAGATCCTGTCAATCTTTAAAGCTACTTGAAGCAGACATATGAATTGTCTTTATTTGTAGCTTTCAAGATTGTAAATCTATTAGCAAATATCATATTGCAATGTTACAGAATTACCTCCCAATTTAAATTATGAGGGGAGATATTACTGATAGAGCTATGTTAGAAAAAGACATTCTTGAATTTTTTTTTTTTATGCCTCGAATGTGCTCCTGTAGTAGCAACATTAAGTAAAGGGTTTTACAAAGTACTTTAAATTAATTTCATACCATATTATGACTAAATGAAATAATGAGTTGCCTATAAAAAAAAAAAAAAAAAGAAATCTACCCAGTTAGCTTTACTCTATTCCCTGAGGTGAATGTAACAAATTATAACCCCTGCAGTGGCAAAGGTCATGGTTCCGATCAAAATCATGATCGATTTAAAAGAAAATAAATGCTATTACTATGGTATCAAAATACATTGGTTATGTATCTGTCACACATGAAAACATTTTGCTTGATCTTTATCAAGTATCAATTGAAGTTACTATATCTAAATTTTCAAAATGTTAATATACTTTTAGATTCAAGTTTATATTTTCACGAATTTCAAATTGTTATTTTTTTTTTTAAATCTAAGTCGTTGATAACCTCCCATTGTTGATAAGTATTTTTAAATCCAAGTTTTAAAATTTCAAGGCTTTGAGATATGGAAGAACAAAAGTTGTTGATTTGCTCGAATATAACATAAGATTTAAATTCACATCAATTAACTTAAATTGATAATATTGATAGTTTTATTATATGTATATCTATTATTATTCAATATTTATGTGAATACTTATGTATAAGTGTACTCAATATTTATTTATTCTTATTTATTATAATTATCATGTACAAATTTTCATATTGGCATACTTTTTTAAAGAAAATAATCAAGATAAAAAATATAAATATCTATCTTGTCTTGTAGATAGTACAAGTATGCACATTATTCTTAAAAGTAAGATATATTTTAATACTATTATTAGATGATTGAAGGCTCCGCATGGGCTATTATTTTATTTCTTGAATAAACCTTTTTTGAGTTTTAATATATTAGTAAGCTTCAAAAGAGTTACTATTTTGTTTCTTGAAGAAATTTATTAAGTTTAATAGATTAATGAGCTCTGGAAGAGCTACTATTTTGTTTCCTGAAGAAATTTATGAAGAAATTTATTGAGTTTAATATATTAATAAGCTGCAAAAAAGCTACTATTTTCTTTCCTAAAGAAACTTATCGAATTTTAATATATTTGTAAGCTCTAGAAAAGTTACAATTTTATTTTTTGAAAAAATTTATTGAATTTTAAAGATATATTCTGAAATAAATATCATATTGAGATGAATAATAAGGAAAGTAATAAGTACCTCCATATTATAACTTGTGCTTCGAGAAAGAAGGTTGTAGTAAAGAAATTACTTGTACTTTTTTTAATCTATATTACACTAATATTAGTACAATTCAGTCCATATTATAGTAAACAAGAAGTTTACTAACTAATATTAGTACAATTGAAAACATGTTATAGTAAACCAACAGTTTACTAACCAAAATGATTCAATTTATCATTTGACATGACTAGTTGGAACATTTGGGAGCAATAATGATATGAAAAATTATTGAAAATTCATATGGGCACTTATTGAAGAACCAAAAGATTCTTCAACCTAATGAATTTTCTTGTGCTGCTATTCTCAATTTAAACTAATTACAAGGCTATCACGAGCAAAAATTGGAATTGAATTTCTTGAATTCCTAGAAGGAATTTAAAGTGATATATGTGACTAGTTCATCCACCATGTGGACTTTTTGAATATTTTATGATTTTAATAGATGCATCTATCAAATGGTCATATGTGTGCTTATTATCATCTTGCAGCCTCGAGTTTACGAGATTAATTGCGTAAGTTATTCAACTAAGAGCACAATTTTTGGATAATCCAATCAAAATAATTCATCTTGATAAAGCTAGTGAATTTACTTTTCAAGCTTTTAACGCTTATTGTATAGCCAGTGATATAAGTGTTGAACATCCAATTATTTATGTTCTATACATAATGGGCTACTACAATTATTTATGAAATGCCTCCAATTGATTGCTAGATCAATGCTTATGAGAACAAATCTCCCAACTATACTTGAGTGCATGTTATTTTACATGCTGTAGCACATATTTATATAAGGCAAACAAGTTATCATCAACTCTTTCCTTTATAATTAGCTTTTAGCCAGTAGCCAAATATTTCTTATTTAAGAATTTTTGGATATACGATATATGTTTGCCCTACTTTATTGCACCAAAATGGGATCCCAAAGAAAATTGGGAATATATGTTGGATACGACTCTCTCTATACAGTCAAGCATCTCGAAATACAAATAAGAGATGTCTTTAAGGTTCAGTTTGTAGAATATCAATTTGATAATATTTCCAACAATAAGGGGAAAGAGTAGTCAACTAGGAAAGTAGTCAAATTGGAATGCATCATATTACTCTATTTAGATCCTCGAACAAGGCAAAGTGAACTAGAAGTTTAAAATATTATACATTTGCAAAGAATAGCAAATGAGTTGCCAAATGTATTTCTTGATATAGAAAGGATATCTAAATCTTATATGCCAGTTAAAAATGCCTCAATGTCCCTGTTGGACAATCACATGCCTAAAGCATAGTAGACCATTCAGTTCCATAGATGAAAATCCTTGAAAAAGAAATGGGGTAAGTGATTTTATGGAGGCAAATGATTCTAATAGTGATACTCTTTCTATAGAAGAGGACAAAGATATAGTAAAAACTCCTCTTGTAGTCCAAATTTCTTACCTAACAGAAACACCAAAAGACGTTTAGGTACCTGAAAGTAGTCAAGATATTAAAAATGATAAAATTTCATTAAACTATGTTTCTATAGGGGAAAAATGGAACTGAAGAGAAGTTGTTGCCAACAATATATCTACATATAATGTAACGCTAAATATTATGCATGAAAATGAGGATCTTAAGCCAAGAACCATCGAAGAGTGTTGATGTAAAGATGATTGCCCAAAATGGAAAGAACCTATGCAGGCTGAATTAGACTTACTTGCAAAATGTGAAGTCTTTGGACTGGTAGTCCAAATACTAGAAGGTGTAAAACCTGTGGGATACAAATGGGTATTTGTGAGAAAATGAAATGAGAAAAATGAGATTGTATGCTATAAAGCTCAACTTGTAGCACAAGGTTTCTCATAAAGACCTGGTATAGGTTATGGTAAAACATATTTCCCAGTAGTAGATGCAATTATATTTCGATATTTGATAAACTTATCAACACATAATAAGTTAAATATGCATCTAATAGTTGTTGTCACAGCCTATTTATATGGTTCAGTAGATACTGATATTTATATGAAAATGCCTGAAGGATTAAAGATATCAACGTCTAATAAACGCTCCCAAGGAATCTATTCAATCAAGTTGCAAAGATCTTTATATGGTCTAAAACAATCTGGATGGATGTGGTATAACCGTCTTAATGAGTGTTTGATCAAGAAGGGGCTTAAGAATGATGCTATTTGCCCCTGTGTTTATTTGCATCTATATTCATTATAATTGCTATATATGTTGATGACTTAAATATTATTGGGACTCTAGAAGAAGTTCCCATAATCATGAAAGATCTAGAAGAAAAGTTTGAGATGAAAGGTCTTGTAAAGACAAAATTTTTTCTCGGCCTGTAAATTGAGCATTTGACAAATGAAACATTTGTTTGTCAATCAACTTACATAGAGAAAATCTTTAAGAGATTTTATATGGATAAACTACATCCACTAAATATCCTAATGATTGTAAGGTCATTGAATATGAAAAAGGGGCTTGTTTTGTCCTTCAAAAGGTAATGAAAAAATTCTTGGTCCTGAAGTACTATATCTTGGTGTCATAAGAGCACCTATGTATCTTGCCAATAATACATGACCCGAGATAGCATTTCCTGCAAGTGTATTAGCAAGATATAGTTCCTCTCGAACCAGAAGACATTAGAATGGAATTAAGCATATCCTTTGATACCTCCGCGAAAGTGTGGAACGATTGACATGGGATTATTTTATTCATAAAATTCAAGTCACAATTGGTTGGTGATATAGATGTAGGATATTTAGCAGATCCACATAAAGGTAGATCTCAAACAGGTTATTTATTTATGCATGGTGATACGGTCATATCATGGAGATCCACTAAACAAACTCTAGCCGCTATTCCCTCAAATTATTCTGAAATAGTTGCAATACATGAAGCAAGTCGTGAATATTTTTGGTTGAGAGCAATGAATCAACATGTCCAAGTGTTATGTGAATTATCTTATAATGAAGAAGATCCAACAACTTATATGAGGACAATGTAGCATACATAACTCAATTAAAAGGAGGATATACCAAAGGAGATAAAGCAAAACACATTTTCCCAAAATTCTTCTTTAGACATGATCTTCAAAAGTAAGGACCAACAGATTTGTTCAAGTGATGATCTTGTAGACTTATTTATTGAGTCACTACCTACTTCTGCCTTTGAGAAACTAGTACACAAGATCGAAATACATTGATTTCAAGACCTTAAATGATGTTTTGAAGAGGGGGAGAAATGTTGTATTCTTTTTTTCTTAATCAAGATTTTTGTCCCACTGAGTTTTTTTTGATAAGGTTGTTAACGATGTAGTTCTTACTATGAGGATATTGTACTCTTTTTCTTTCACTAAGATTTTTTTCCTAATGCATTTTTTCTTAGTAAGGTTTTAATGAGGTATATCTCTGATGGACATCTAAGGAGGAGTGTTATGAAATATTATTTGAATCTAAATGTAAGTATCCATATCATTATCCTAATTTGATTAAAATTTGATTAGATAGTATCAATTATTTGATCGTATCTTGTATATCTCACTCTTTCACTATAAATAACCATTTGGGTGCTTCATATATGACAACTCTTTGAGAATATCAATAATAAAGTTCTTCTTTCCTCTTCTTTTTCTATTATCTTTGTAGTATTATTTTATAATAGTTTTCAACATTTTCAATTATATAAAAAATTATAATTTCAGAATCACTTTTTTCAAAAGTTGAAATAAATGCATCTTTATATAAATGAAAAAGTTGAAAATTTATTTTGTTTCAAAAGTTTCTCTTTTAGCTTGTATAAAAAAATTAAAAATAGATTTTTTTAATAATTTAATTATTTCTAAAAAATTGTTCAAATATATAAAAATTAATTTTTTTCTATAATGACAAATAAACACACCTTTAATCAGTAATAAGTTGACTTTTGGTCTCTTTGGAATCTTTGCTGACTCTGGCGTCAGACACAAAGCATACACGTCCTTCCTCGGAATGTCCTGCATATTGTCGCCTTCAACTATCCAGGCAACTGCAACTAAACAAGTACCAAATTCTGATTTCCATCCTCTTAGATTCATATGCACCTAATCTTTTATTATAAAAAGAGAGTGCTAGCACACATCATTTTGTCGCTCATTTCCATGGTAATACGGTCATTTTCCTGCCATGTTTTATGTTGTGTTTTACTATTTCTTTTTCTTGTAGCATACATGGAGCTCTTATCACCACATTTTTCTCATCCATTGCATTATAGTCATTTCACTCTCCTACTATTACTATTGCACTTTTGATTGCCATGCGGCAGAAGAGCACATCAAGCAAAATGTGGAAAGTAAAATTTCTTCCAATTTCCAATTTTAGTGTTGCACTGTTACTCTCCATGCGGAAAGTAGAATTTCTTTCGATTTTCGATTTAAGTGTTGTACTGTTGCTCTCCATGCAGCAACAGAGCACATGCAGTTGAATGCGGAAAGTGGAATTACTTCCAATTTTCGATTTCAATGGTGCACTATTACTCCCCATGCGGCAGCAGAGCACATGTAACAGAACATGTGGCCTTTCCCTGCGAAAATCAGAATTTATGATTTCATAGTTTCCTATTTTCGATTTTAGTGTTGCACTTTTGATCACCATGCGGCAGCAGAACACGTGTAGCAAAATGCAAAACGCAGAATCTCTTTTGATTTTGTATTTCAGTGTTGCACTATTACTCCCAATGCGGCAACAAAGCATATGCAGCGAAACATGTGGCCTCTCTGTTTCAATTTTGATCCTTATGCGGCAGCAGAGCATATGCAGTGGAATGCGAAAAGTGGAATTTCTTCCAATTTCCAATGTAAATGCTGCACTGTTGACCCCCATGCTATAGCAAAGCACATACAGCGAAATGTGGAAAGTGCAATTACTCCTGATTTCCTATTTTAGTGTTGCACTATTGCTCCCCAAATGGCAACAGAGCACATGTAGCGAAATGTGCCATCTTCTTGCAAAAATCGAAATTTTTGATTTCATAATTTCTGATCTCCGATTTTGATGTTGCACTTTTGATCACCATGTAGTAGTAAAGCACATGCAGTGGAATGCGAAAAGTAGAATATCTTCCAATTTTTTTCAGTGTTGTACTGTTGCTCCCATACGGTAGTAGAGCACATGTAGCGGAATACGTGGCCTCTTCCTACGAAAATCATAATTTTCGATTTCATAGTTTCCAATTTTTTATTTAAGTGTTGTAATTTTCATCCACATGTGGTAGCAAAGCATATGCAGTGGAATGCGAAAATTGAAATTTCTTCTGATTTCTGATTTCAGTTTTGCACTGTTGCTTCCATGGTGTAGTAGTAGAGCACATTTAGTAGAATAAGTTGCCTCTCCTTGCTAAAATTGGAATTCGGATTTCATAATTACCGATCTCCAATTTTGAGTGTTGCACTTTTGATCCCCATGCGATAGTAGAGCACATGTAGTGGATCACATAGCTCTCCTTCTGGAAATTGGAATTTCTGATTTCAGAGTTGCCACTGTTATTCTCCATGCACATAAGATAGAATAAGGATTATAATCTTACATCTTTTCTGAATTTTTAAATATGCATACTAATATTTCTTATTATAAACATACTCCAATTGCAGCTTTTGGTTTTATTTTCATAGTATTAAAATTATGCTAATTTGTTGTAGATGTATAGATTTACTTCATACCTCTAATGTTTGTTAGTTATTAAATATGAATATAAATTTAATAATCATTAATACCCGTCCATTGGACGGGCACAAAATCTAGTTAAAGCCGAAAAATATCTTTCATTTTACAAAGAATAGAGTGGCTAAACGCATGCCCCACGAAAGAACTCGATTACAAACTTTCACAATGTAATGTAGAAGCCTATTTAAATTTTCTCAAAAAATTCAGGAATTAACAGACTAATTTAACAAAAAAAAAATAAATAAATAAGCTGATGGATTTTCGGGTCAATTCGCGGGTCGTGACTCTTGCAAGTTGCAACAACCCCCAAAATAATATAAAAAAGGAATGACTTGTGGATCAACTTACTCTATCTCGCCAAAATAAAATGCTGAGAAAAATAGATTGCATCTACCAAAAAAAAGAAAAACAGGTTGCAAAATCCAGCCCAATCACTATTTTTGACGGAGTAAATGGGTTAATTTATCTGGTTTAACTCGTTTTACCATCTCAATGTTTAAATTCATTTTCCCTTCGCTCAACTTGTAGGTACGGACACAAAATTGCTAGGGGTTGGACCACGTCATGGCCATTGTTTTATCAAATTCTTGAATCTTCATTTTCGTTTTGCTGCAAACAATTAGCCATACAAAACGCACGCAAGCGTCATATAAACGCTTCTTGTTTACGTCAATTTTGTAACGTGCAAATTGGAAGCCGACACTCCGTAGCTGCATAACTTTTTGGAAAACACTACACCGAGGACTTTGTTGTAAAAATTTCTACGGAATGATATGACATTTATTTTAACCTCTGAATAGATGAATGATCTCACTCTACACTTATGTGACTTATTTAACTATTGTTTTCAAATATTTACAAATCTTGATAACAATTCTAACAAATAATTTTAATTATGTCACATTACTTTATCTTGTTTGAGTATCTATTCACATTGTACCCAAAAGAAAAATTGTTCTGTTCACAAAATTGAAACACCGTTGCCTTAACTACGTCTCTTGATTAATCTATGCGGGATCATAATTCATAAGTACTTTCGTGAAGTCTAAAATTGGGATTGTGACTGAATAGGTGCTAAGTGGATCACATGGTGCCCGAGATCGTAGCAACTGCTTATGATCATATGGATGAGAAAAAGAGGAATAAAGATTTTGCAAGTTAGGTCAACTAGTAATTCTCGATTCAATTGCACAACACAACCGAAAGATATTTTGCTTTCGTCTCTCAAGATTGTTCATTGTGTGGCAAATAACAAACCGCAGGAGTTAGGCAAGAAAGATACCCTATTCGTAAAGGGGAACAAATAGAGGGAAGGTTGATATCTATCATTCCCAATCACCTTACTCCTATAGATGAGATTGTTTTTCTTATGCATCTTCCCATATTTTGGCTAGAGAAGTTGTTAGCTTTTTGCATCAGATCAGTTTTTAACCAAAAATTGTAGGCCCGCATGTCGTTTGGTAAACCCGAAACTAGGAAAAAAAAAATTATCAAGGCAACAAAAATCAAACTTTTCGATCTAAATGAAACAAATTTTAACAGTCTTTTAATTTTAGAAAACAGGAGTAGCAATAATGCGATTTCGTGGTGCTTATATACTTTTGAGACCGGAAATCATTAATATATTTCGCACTTTTGACATCCGCATGAAGCATCTGGCCAAGCATAAAAAGGAATCTTCCTCAATGCCAAAAGGGTACTTCTGTAAATCAAAATGTGCCAATTTTTACTATAAATTGCAGCACCACCACCTCACTTTTCATGTCAATGCAAAAGCAACAACACCACCCATATAGAGAAACCTTGAAGAAAGATGAGGCCAACAAACAGTGCATCATCAACCAGTGGGATTAGGATATGGAGGTCTCCAATTCCTTACCTCTTTGGAGGCTTAGCTCTGCTGCTTGTTCTGATTTCTGTGGCATTGGTGATCCTTGTTTGCTCCCGCAGAAAGCATGCTTCACAGTTATCGGCTGAAGGTGAAGACAACAAACAAGCAATGCCCAATAAGGTAGAGATTGACATTGAGCCCAAGATACTTGTGATCATGGCAGGGGATGACAAACCCACCTATCTGGCTAAACCAATCACTCCTTCAAATTACTGCACCTGTGACGCTAACCCATCCCCTTCATCAAGCTCAATCAGTGTGAAAATATTAACCAATTGACTAGCTAGAAACAACAATTTTGATATGGTGCTTCTTCCTTTCCATATTCCATTGGTTTAAGGTTGCCTGAATATGTCAACTGATTATGAGTATTTATGTATTTTTGTCTTATAAATAAAGATCATGGCGTAGACATTATTACACATTTATTTTGCTACTAATTATACTTAGTTATAACTGATTTCACTTAGTCCCTTCCCCATTTTCATTTTGTGCTTAGATCTAGTGTAGGTGTACTTGTCTTTCTATTGAGTTGTGAGTGAAGCATATAAAAATGATCTCATGTAGCGAAAGAAAATGATACAATTTGAACCTTAAAGGGTTGCCATGAAGCGCTGTTAACAATATAGTGTATTTGGACGCAAAAGTGAGAAAAATGAAGTGGGGCATCACCGTTGACCAGATAGTAACAATATTTTGTGCTCTTTCATTATGACATTCTAAATGGAATATCTAACAAGGTTAATATCAAGAGAGATAGAGAGAGAGAGAGAAGAATCTTTGGTGATTTGATGATCAAATTAATCATCGGCTAGCATTGAAGTCAGAAAGCCCATCAAAGTCACAAAGGAAAGTAGTATTGGGTAACAGAGCACCTAGGCATGCGCGAGTGGTATAACCCTTTTGTGTTTTCCTGTTTTGTGATGTGGCCATCACTAGATTGGCATTGGTATTCAAGGTGCAGCGGCGTGGGAAAAATGCGGCGCCACGAAATTGCCGAGCCAGAAAAAAAAAAAAAAAAAAGAGTGATATTAATATAAATTTGATTTTATTGTAAATTCCATACATCACAATATATTCAACATTTAAAATATAATTCAAAGTTAAAAATATTATAAAAATCAGACTGCTTGAAAGTTGAAATATGCAGTTAAAAAAAAACGAAAGAAAGCTGAAATATGAAATATGTTAAGGAGCCACCTCCCTTTCAAAATGTTTCATATTGATATTACATGTCTTACATACCTTTGGATATTTTAAACTTATATTTCATTTTTTCTAAATTTTATACCAATATGAATGGGATATCAAAATAACTATATAATATTTTATTATATTTATAACGATTAAAACTAACTTATAAAATGTTGATTTTTTGTCTTAATTTAAATCATATATTTCTATGCTAATATTATTTAATTTTGATACAGTATTAATGCAAAGTAGTTTTTTTAATTATTATCTAATTATATATTAATATATAATTTTTAAAATAATTATTATAAGAGCTAAATATTTTTAATAATATCATAATATATAATTAAATAATGTTATAGAAACAAAATATATAGTTAAGAACACCATAAAAAATTATTGTGATAATATATTAATATTGATTTTTTTATTTTTCAGGTTATATATTAATTAATTATGTCATATATTTTATAATTTATTAAATTTACTATATTTCTCTATCAGTGTCGTGTTGTATTTCTCGTCCATACTTTTATCCATGTTGTCTTAAAAAATAAAAAAGATAAAAAGAAAAAGCAACAAGGTCTCGGAGACTTTCTTTTGAATTATTGGAGACACTGGCGACTGTTCTCCAAGGTGTCTATGGCCGAAAAGTCCTTAATGCTGTTGGAGTAGGATACAAAATATGTCCTGAGGATATTCCAGGCACTATAGATATTAACTTCTATTTCTACAACGTGGACAAATGTGTGGGCACACCAGGTCCTTTGTGGTGCACAGAGGAGGAAGTGGGTGCAACTTTTTTAAGCGCAATAGTTAGTTGACCAGTCGCTAACAAAAACAAAAAACATGCGGTTATAATGGTAGGTCAGCTTCCAGCTGTCAAAACGGTTGGCTCAGGTTGCGATCTAAGCTCAGAAATGTGGCTGGCTAACTTTAGTACGTAGTGAGCCGAAAAAGCAGATTCTCCGGTGAAGTCTGTTAAAATACTTCACCATGAAGCCCTAATGTATAGCAAATGAATATAGAACATGTGTACTTGTTGAGCTCCACATGAAATGAATGTAAATTTTTTATTAAAACTTAAAACAAAGTTAATGAATCAGATTATTATTAAGAATAATAATATTAAAAAAATTGAAATATATATTATTTTCGAATCATGCCTATTCTTCCCTGTAAACTCATCCACCGTAAACTCCATTCAAGCCTCCATAGATGAAGTTCAAATCTCACTCAACTGTGCGATGTTCAATTTTGTCACCTTCCTCGCTACCTCGTCTCCACCACCACCATCGCTGCCCCTCCTCTCTTGTTACTCAGTTTTTCTTGTCGTCGCTGCCCAGCATTTTCTCGTTGTCCTTCCCCCTTTGACGCCACCATCCTGCATTGCCGATGCATCCCCCTCTGGCACTGCCGACGGTCCTCTTTCCTGCGGTTCAAGGCATTCAAACCCATGGCCAGGCATGGCTTCACCGAAATAAGTAGTCAAGCAAAGCCATAAACAGATTTATGAGCAAAACCAAAGAAGCACCCACAAAGAGATTTGAAAAAATAAAAAAATAGAAGGACATTGAAAAAGCAGGGAACATAAAAATAGGAAAGATTGGATTTTGCCTAGAAATAATGGAAATCATAAGAGAGAGGAACAAGAGGAAGGCGGCCCATTAATGGAGCAAGAAACGGGAGCAACGTTGCGAGCCTCGTGCGGTGGCTGGACGGTGGCGCACGGCAGAGGTCGTGCAGCAATGCAGCCAAGTGAGGGTGGAGGTTGTGGTTGGTGGTGCAGGCGAGGGCTGGTGCTGCTAAACACGTTTGCGTCGTCGACATCGGTGGTCGTGCTTCTTCATCAGTGGTCGAGCTTCAAGATGCAAATAAACTGGTTTCTTTTTGCTTTTTGTTTCATATCTAAATTAAAAAAAAGCCACTTGATTAACACAGTCAAATCTCTTCATTAACATTGATTTTATAGTGTCCACTCTCCATATGTACAATTCTTATTCAACCATGTGAGGACTTTACAGTGAAGCACAAACGAAGAGTTTCACCCGAGTATGCACTGTCAAAAAAATATCAATCCGAACCCAAGTTCATGGATTAAATGAGTTGGCTTAAAAATATAAAACCTACAAATTAATTTAAAAAAATAAAGAATACATCAACAATTGAAATTTAGAAAAATACACAAACAAACCCAAAAAAAAAAAAAAAAAAAGATCAAGCTAACTCAAATTAAAATAAAACGATTTCAGAATCATAGATCAAATCATCATCAAGGACCAAGGCTCAAGACTAAATAAACAAAATAAAAATAAAATAGGAAAATGTAAAAACAAAACAGGAGCGAACCCGCTAGCCTCCATTCTATTCCTTCACTTTAGCCAACCCTAAAGATGTTGTGTCATCATTTTGCTCTTCCCCTCTCTGTCCTCAAATTGCCGCAGTCACTTGGAGCACCACCGAGACCGTCATCCAACTACCATGAGTTTGCCAACCATTGCGAATCACTAGCATTGATAAGCTTGCAAAACAACATGTTGTCCTCTATCACCACCAACCACATCATCGTGGTGATGCTACTATCAACTGTTGCGCTACCATCCTCTATTGCATCAAGCTCACATTGTCAAGGGGAAGAGGATGGTGAGGTGAAGAGTGGCTGAATAGATGTGAGCGTGAGGGGCAAGGTTCTGAAAACCAGACCAAGCATCAAATTGGACAAGACTCTGATTTAAAACTTTATTGATTCAACCGATTCAACCGGAATATATGACTAATTATATACAATAAAATGAATAAAAATTATTATCAATAATTTAAATGAAAAGTAATGAATTTCTAATAATAATTCAAAGTAATTAATTTCTTTTTAATATAACTTAAATCATTTTTGTCCATGTAAATTATATTAGTTTTTAAAGAATGTTATACTTTATGTATTAAAAAAAGAAAGAAGAATTACACTGATCTCCCTTGAGATTTAGTATAATTGTGCTTGGCACCCCTCTATTTATATATGTGATAGAAACCACCCCTGGTACAAATGGAAGTTGATGCCGTTAAATCATTGGGTGTTTTGTCCAAACTACCCTTTCTTACTCATCCCAAACGTATATTGATGCAAGTTTTGAGTTCTGATTTAATTTCAGTTCCAAGTTCACGTGATAGAAAATAAGGAAGATGATAGTGGATGCTAGTTCCAAGTTCCTCGTTGACTCGAATTTCGAGTTTATGTGACAAAAAATGAGGAAGATAAGGCTAGTCTTGATGCGAGTTTCGAGTTTCTCTTTGACTCGAGTTCGGAGTTCATGTGACATAAGATGAAGATGTTGATACTGGAATTGATTCGAGTTCCAAGTTCCTCTTTAATTCGAGTTTCAAGTTCATGTGACAAAAGATAAGGAATTTGAGACTAGACTTGATACGAGTTCCGAGTTACACTTTCATTCGAGTTTCGAGTTACACTTTACTGCAAGTTCTGATTTTGGCTGTAAGAGAACAGGGACACATGTGACGAGAGTTGGAAGAAGCATTTCAAAACATATAAAGAGGATATTTTTATCATTTTGTAGATAAAATATGTCAATTATATTATTAAATTGCCATTATCGAGTATGTGAGGTGCATATGCTATAACTTCTGTCAACAGACTATTAATAATAAGGGAGACCAATGTAGGTTCTTGTAAAGTCCAAGGATCTATAGAAATAATTTTACAAATAAAGGGATGTCAAGTATAATTACACTAAATCTTAGGAGAGATCAGTGTAATTCTCAAAAAAAAAATGTTATGTTTTGGAGCAACAAAACAAAAAGAATGTGAGATCAACACCAAAAAACAAAAAAAAAATGTGAGACATTTTGTTACAAAAGTAGGGTTGGATATAAACTTGGCCCATTACCCATTAACACAAAAGAAAGCGAAAAGCCCTACTCCTCTGAGGTTAATGTGCCGCACATCAACACAAGCATCATTCTACGTCTAGTTCTTCTTGCTTTTTTTCCCTATTCTTATTCTCTCTTTCTTCCCTATTCTCATTCTTACTTTTCCTGAATGAATAGAATCAAAATTGCCACTGCATCTTGTAGCCGCAGCAATAGAAATCGGTGGTGCAGTTGCTTTTTTCCGACGTGGTCTTCAATTGGCTGTGGTGACTTGGTGGTTGTGGCAGTGGAGAGTGCCTCTGTTCACTTATCTTTTTTGGACTGCCAACCATGTGAACCACCATTGATTTAAGCAGTTTGCTATTTTTAACCGATTTTTGAAAATATGATTTTTTACAGACAATGAGACGGAAAAGGAGTCTGGTTCTTAGTTCAACTGGTTGATTTGGTTTGATTTTCAGAACACTAGTGAGGGGATTAGGGTTTTTTTCTAAGTGAAAAAATGATTCAAAGAGTGAGAGTTGTCTTTGCAATTGTTTGGACTGGCCTAAAACATAAAGATACAATTGCTAAATGTGAGTAGCTTTTTTTTTTTTTATAAAATAACCGGGCCTAAACCCATTTAATCTATGGATTATATAGGCTAGGTCAAATTGATCTATTTTTATGTGAGTTGCAATTTTACCAACCCAACCCACTATTTTGGTGGGTTGAGCTAAGTCGACTCATAGGTCCTAACCCACTTTCACGACCCTATTTTGGTAAAAAAAAAAAAAAGTTATAATATACCAAAGAAAAAAAGTTATAATATACAAAAAAAAAATTATAATACAACCCAAATCAAATCAAATTCAAGCAGAAAAAAAAAAAAAAAACAAGACAGAACATCATGCAAGTCCTACACCTCTAAAATTTCCAGCCAAGATACAAGCCAAATGCTACACCTGTCGCCTGAGTCTGCGTTATCAAACACCACCTGTTCAAGCATTAATTCTGCGCTCACGCTATCGATTTCAATTCATACTTTACAGACTTTGTTTTCCTTTTCCAACTCCACCATTTTTTCTTATATATATATATATATATATATATATATATATATATATATATATATATATATATATATATATATATATATAAAGCCGAATTGAAAACAAGGAATTTCGGTTGAAAACTTGTGTACGTAGGTTTCCTCGGCTTTGGTTCACGTCCACATAAATATATATGTTTCGATAATAAATCTTAATACTAATAATAAAAACCAAATATTTTATGAAACCAACCCGATTGATTTTTTATGAAACCACGGTCTAATCCACCCCGATGATAAATCTTAATACTAATAATAAATATCATTATCACTAGTTAATCATAACAAATATTGGCACATTTTATTATGCACCTCCTTAATAATGATGCACCACGCACCGTCTAATCCAATGGGTTAGATATTCTAGTGTATCCATACACTAATTGCTTGTGATTTACTATAGATCTCTCCATCTTTCTTCCACCCTATCAATCCGTCACCCAGCAGCTTTGGGCTCTCCTTCATGACCACGATAGGGGGTTTTGGCTTGCTCTTGGACCCCCTGCTTGCGATGTGGCTATCAACTGGCAATTCCTCCGCCGCACTGAGTTCGTGAGGTTGTGGTCATTGCCACTATGGAGTCTCGTATTCCTCGGTAGTGGGGAGTGTTGTTGGTGGTGGTAGAGGTGTTGTCCATGAATTCTTATTCTTTTCTTAGCTGAATTGATGGTGGTGGTGAAATTGAGTCCGTGGGTTTCATAGCCACATTCCCAGCTGTAGCTCCACCACCACGAATAGTCCCCGCTCACCCACATGCATTGCAAGTCATCCTGTCACGGCGTTGAGGTTGCGGTTGTTGGCGGTGATATTGGGGTTGTGGTCATCGGTGGTGGCATCGACATAGTGGTGCATGAGGGTGTTGGTGTAGGTGTCGAAGAAGTAAGAAAGGGAGGAGGCAGTGGGGTGAGGGGGAAGAGAGATTGTGAGAAATATTATGGTGTAATCACAAGAAAGGAGTATCGATACATTCACGGCTTTATAATCTCAACAACGCAAAGGTGCTTCAAACACCATCTTTAACATGCATTAGGGATGGTGCCTATAAATACCATTAACCGTACCGCCCCACCCTAGGAAAATCACGAGCCATCAAGGATTCCTTCTCCAATATGCATTTGAGCCCAAAAACAGAAAGTAGAGAGAGACGAACAAGTACAGAAAGCAAACAATTCAAACATGGATAACCAAATAATGATAGATAATAAAATGGGGAAAAATTTTTCAAAAGCTTAGAGCTAGTGCGTGACTGACATTGGATGCATACGATACAAACCCCCATTGGCAGGCGATGCACAATGCCGATGCAGTGGTTTTGAGAAAGGTGTGGGGCTGCGCGAGGATGAGCAACTATTGGTGTAAATAGAAGCGGTTGCAAAATTTGATCTTCTCCCAATGTCAGATTTTCTCAATAAAGCTTCAATGTAAACAAAATTTTTCTCAAGAAGGAGGGAAAAGCAAAAATAACAAATGAGAGCAAGAATAAATTCGATGGAAGCAAGAGGGAATGATTTCTGTGGAAAAAAAATTGAAATTAGAATGATTTGGTAAAATTGGAATTTTAATATTTTAGTAGAGATAAAATAGTAAATTAAATTAAAAACTCATTAAAACCTCCCCAATTAGGGGGAACCATGAAATGGGTTTTTTTGAGGGTTTGGTGAAAACTCTTCAATATCTTTCCCTCCCAAAAAGTAAACCTAGTGAATGAGGTAAAACCCCCAAAAATCTTCCCCTTCTAAACCAAATTCATGAACATACCCTTAATGCGTGTTCGGAAAAAGCTATAAAATTAAAATTATTTTAATAATCGTTTATTTGTATAGTCATTTTTTTGTATAATCGATTATATTGGAATCAATTTATGTTTGGTACTTTGAATGAAAAGTGGATTTAAGATAATTTATTTTATTTGGATTGTATGAAAAAAAAGTTACTTTATGGGGGTAAAATTACTAAAAAAAGTATGAAATGGTTATTTATATTATATGATATTTGATATTTAAAGTCAACTTGATTATGTATACTGTACAAAAAGCTTTTTTGGATTAATGTCCAAAATTTAGCCTCTGCTTTTTTCCTTAGCTTTTTTTTTTTTTTTTTTGAATCTAATTACAATCCAATTCAACAAAACTTACCCAAACAAATTTTTTTTTCTAAAACAGTTATTTTTTTGGGGAAAACAGCTTTTTATTTTTTTTGTTGTTTCCCAAGCATGCACTTAGTGTAATTTAGTTTGAAGTGTAAATGATGTTTTTTATCTTTCTTTCTGTAGCTGTTTTTAATTAATTATTAATTGTTATTATAAAGATCAAGTCCATTCGAAAATAAAAATTTTAATTAATCTATGCTTCAAATTGTTATACAAGTCGTAGTCAGTGACCATGGAATGACTGAGACGGGCACTCTGGGGGGCTCCTCATATAAGGAAACAGACTCTCTGGCTCTATTTATTAACCTGAAATACCATGCCTCTAACTGTGCATTGTCAACCATGACAAAAATTTTCACGTAATGAAACTATACTACATGCTTGTTGGCTACAAGCACACAAGTAATAGCTGACATTGATAGTTTTCTTCATTTCTTTTGAACTTGAATGTGCTGTTGAAACGGTTTCCAAGCCATGATAGAGGCTTCTTCTATAAGCCAACTTCTGTTCTTATGCATCCTTATGTGGCAAACCTTTTATGTTTACATGAACTTGTCGCCCACCCCGTTAATACTTATTGTTATTTAAGTATTCTCCTTCTTTGCTTGTTTGTCAATTTTGAACCTCACAATTCAACCACTGAGTCACTGATGAGAAACCATTTAACTCTAGATCCTGGGTGGTAGGTAGTTAAATATGTATGAAATTTATATTGTATTATTGTGCTCCAGGTTGATATTACCAATATTAGCTTTACCAGCATTTTCAGTAATACAAGTTGGTTGAACTGAAGCTTCTTGCTCGGCAAAGAGATCTTCAGGTTTCATCGCCTTGTATATCTCTATATTTTACTTTATCTTCTGTCCTAAAGGCACCACACTGATTCATACGTACACTTTCATGTTATTAATGCTTTGTTGATCTTTTGATTGAGGGCTAAAAAGACAAAAATCTTATCTTGTTTCAATTTAGAATCAAGGGGAATGAGTAAGTTTTAACTGCTATAAAGCGCTAGCTCTTTGCTCTGTAGCATGTCTTAATATTATTTTGGGACTTGCCTCATAGGATTTAACATTTTAATTTTTCAAAACATATATAGGCTGCAAGCAGAGGAACAGTTCGGTTCACAGCTGAGCCGAGCTGCATTTTATTTAGGCTGGTAAATATATATTCCAATCCAAAGTTGTCATGTTTTCTATACTTTGAGCAACTCTCTTATCCATTCCTAAAAAAATCAGTTGTGTTATCAACTAGGATGTTTTTATTTGATTTACTTAAGTACAGGAACTTATTGCTAATTTTGAAGTGGCTGAAGGCGTATATATTCATGTGCTCCCCTAGAGGAAACTGACTGTGTGTGTTTATGGTCGTGTGTTAGCTTTAGGTGTTATTGCCTTTTTACTTTTCTTTTTACTTTTTATATTTTCACTGCTTAAGTAGGATGTAAATTTCTGTTGTAGGCTACTGGTCTTCTACAGAAGAACCTGGATAATGCTAAAGCAAGCTTAGAAGTCATTATTGCTGATCTACAGTGCTCGAGGGATCGGATGACAATTACTTGAGTCAAAAGTGCAGACAAAGCATTCTCATTTTTGTATCGCCCTTTTACTTTCTCAGGTATATTAATGTTAACACTATGCTTACTTGGCCTTTTCTTCTAATTAGTCAATGAAGTGGCTTTTCTTGATTCTTGTTCTCTTATTTATTATTATTATTTTTTTAAATTTAATTATCGCTAGCTAGTGATATGCAAATATGTATGTGCACTGGCAGTGTACCTTCATTATAAGGACCCCAAATGGGTTAAGATTCGTTGAACTAGTTTGTTTATCTATTAAAATTGAATCAGTTAGGTTAAAAAAATGTTTATTCATATAAATAGTTATATTTTTAGTTTAATTTGTTTAACCTCTGAGTTAACTTCTTAGTTCATTTAATTTTTAAGCAATAATACAATAATTATTAAAATTTAATACTTAAAATTAAAATTATTAAAAACATTAAAATTGATTTCATATAATCATTAAAATATTATTTTTTTAGAAATCTAAATTTGATTACTTCATTTTAAAATTTAAAATCTGAAAAGTAATATCACTTTATTTTAAAATTTAAAAACTTAAAATTATTATCATTTTGGTTAAAATTAACTTGTTTGATATAATTTAAATATTGTATATAACGTTAAATGAAAAATCAATTCTTTTACTTTCTTAAAATTTGAAACTTAACTTATTTCTGAATAATCTAATATTTAATGGTGGTGTCAAACCCTTGCAACTTATTCAACCTTCCCATCCAATTAGAAACTCATTGTTGCGTTATATGGGTAATATTTCATTAGTAAATCCCAAAGAGAAAAGGGGCCCCAATTTTATAGCGGGAAAAAGTGAAAATGGAAACTTTTGTATGGATTTTATTATTGAAATGAATTATGTTATTTGTCCACCCAAAGAGGATGGATATTCCAATATTTCTTTTCTATTTTTTCTTTCTCTATCAATTATTTCATTTTCTTTTATAATTTTTTTCTCTCTTCTCTCTCTGAGTGTCAAAGTATCTACCAACCTAATGGTTCAAAAAATATTTCTCTATTGAAATCCATCACTAATTTAATTTCTTGGGATGTAACAGTGGAAAGCTGATTCCATCGGAAGCCATTGTGGTGATCAAGGCTAGGGAGGCCAGGGATTTGTTGTGAAACAGAATTAGGATATAGCTGTGCAGCCCTACAATTCAAGGGGCTTCCTAACATGGTGGAGCATAAGTCAATATTTTCACTGGTAAAGGAAACATTTACAATGGTACATGGACCACTATAAATTAGAGTATACCAAATCTTTATAACCATTCAGATATTAATTAAAATAATATAATAGTTTAGATTTACTCAGGTACAACTAACACATTAAATATAAGGATCCATTATAGTTGTCTCTTTTCTTCTTCTTCCTTCTCTTTTACTGGTTATTGCCGTCACTATCTTGCCCCTCTTTGCTATCTCACAACCTTCTGACGCCACCCTGTCGCCACACCGCCACCACTAACTGCTTCTTTCTCGACGATATTTTCACTTACCTAACTTAAAGGCTTTACTGAGTGAATATATCTCAAAATAATGTAGAAAGTAAGAATTTTTATATAAAATATATGAATCCCCAAAAATTATTAAGCTCTAACCAAACTTGAAAAATTAGTACAAGTATAAGCTTGATGTGAATCTGGACATGGCGGGCTAGGGCCTCCGGGCGGTGGATTTGGGAGGAGAAGGCGTGGGTGCAGGTGGATTCCCATAGGTAGAGAGAGGGAGTGTTATGAGTGCCATGATGGGGTGCATCGATGGACTTTAAGAAGAAAGCTCCATGGTGTATCAGTGAGAGGAAAAAAAATGGAACATGAGTGGTCCCTATACCACTGTAAACGCTTCCGGATAGATTTTATTGCTCTCTAAGTAAACTATAATATTATTTTGAATTTTATAGCTGAATTATATTGGTATGACAATTTTGTTGATAGTTCTGAGGACCTTTCATATAATGGTGTTTTGCATTATGATGTATGTTCAATTTTCTCTTGGTCTAGATACTTTAAAGCTAGTTATTTTCCTAGGTCCTATAATAAAGCCGCAAAGCAAGGATGGTTTGGGTTTTAGAATAGCTGGGGTGACGAATAATGCAAACCTGATGAAGCTGGCCTGGAAACTTATTAATAGTAAGGACAACTTATGGGTTCAAGTGATGAGGAGCAAATATAAATGTGGGGATAATTTAATGCCAGAAATTCAAAAGATAGGGAGGTCCTCTAGTGCTTAGCAAGGCATTTCTCATATTTGGCCAAGGTTCAAAAGAAATTTGATTTGGCACGTGGGTAATGGTAGGTCCACTCACTTTTGGAAAGATCACTGGATCCCAAGTGTCAACCAACTTGCTAATTTTGCTGTTTTTGATCATATTGAGGATCTCATGGAGGAAGTAGTTGCTGATTATGTGACGCCCCAAGGTTAGTGGGATTTTTTCAAACTTTCTTAGGTTCTGGATCAAGATTGTTGGGATTCGTTGGTTCCTTTAAAGCCTCCAGAAGAGAATTTGGGAGAGGATAGGATTGCTTGGTTGTTAACAAGCTCAGGCAAGTTTTCTGTCAAAATAGCTTCTGATAGTTATGCAGATTGTAATCTTGATGTTGATGAGAAGCTATTTCAGCAAATTTGGCAAAGTCACACACCTCATAGAGTTAGATTGTTTCTTTGGCTGGTTGCCAATGATGCTTTATTGACAAATATGAATAGAGTTAGGCAGCATATAGCCAATGATCCTAGTTGTGTCATATGTGGTGCTCATGAGGAGTCTTTGCTCCATGTTATCCATGACTGTGATGTTGCGCAAAACATATGGATTAGCATTGATGCTAGTTTGATGCAGAGTGATTTCTTTCATTATAGTCTTCAGGATTGGTTGAGGTGGAATCTCTCTATGCAAACACATTCTATCTTTGGGGTTCCTTGGCCCCTATTTTTTGCTATCCGTTGCATGTTGTTATGGAGAAACAGAAACTGTGTTATTTTTGAAGGAGTGATGATGGGGAACCAACAATTATTTCATTGGATTATCTAAGGATTATAACATGGCCTAGAATATGGTTATTGTAGCCAAAGACAAGGTGGCTGATTTCCAATTGAAGAAAATTAGATGGATGCCGCCTCCTGACTCTTAGATTAAAATCAATACTGATGGCTCTATTTTAGATAATGATAATGCAGCTTGTGGTGGTATTATCAAGGACCATCATGGTCGCTTTTTAAAGGGGTTTTGGGCCAATCTTGATTTGTGCATAATTACTCTTGCTGAGATGTGGGTTATGCTGTTGGGTTTAAAGGAAGCTCAGAAATTGGGTGTGCAAAGAGTTATCCACTCTTTATGTGCAGTTCAACTTTATCATGATTTTTATAATCAACCTCATGTATGTAGGCCCTTAATTATGGCTATTCGAAACCTTTGTGATAGCTTTGGAGAGGCTCAAATTGTTCACCAATTTCGAGAAGCAAATTTCTATGCGGATGGTCTCGCTAAGTTTGGTCACAGGATGCAACCTAGATTGCATATTTTTGAATCCTTGCCTAGTTGTATTTCCCTTTCTTTACTTGCTGATGTCTCGGGTATAACCTGCTCTAGAATTGTCTCTTTGTGATCTTTGTTGTTTTTTGGGCTTTGCCCCGATGTTAATAAAATAATAATAATAATAATAATAAAGCCGCATATTGTTTAGTATGTGGCCAAAAATTTAGGATCAAAAACCTGGTTGGATGCTGCTCCATTGTGTATATTGGAGCCTTTGGCTCTTGATTCTGGGTTTGAATAAATTCACATTTCTTAGAAAGAAAATCCGAATTTGAAACAAGTTTGCTAATTTTTAGTGTATGCAATCCTTTAGCGGAAGTAAAAATGGTTGATTATTATTTTAAAAAAGTGGAACCATTAATATAGTACCCAGGATTAATATGTTGGCGATTTTATATACCAAGAACATACATATATACACGCCGATGGTTTTAAACGATAAAAACCCTAGTGACGGTTTAAATTGCTATACTGGCAATTTAAACTATCGAGAAATAATAAGTTGGGCCTTAAAATTTGAACAACATTTAATAGCAATTAAAACCTTCATAAAAAAAAATTTTTTTGGTGATTTAGACTGCCACTAAATAATGTCTATTAAATAATGCATTTTGTGGTAGTTATATCGGCGGTTCCAAAATATCGCTGCCTAAATGAATATCGTCGCCTTATGCTTCGGCGATTTTGAGATCCATTAGTGGGGGATAAAACCACCACTAAAGACTTTAAAAAACCACCACAAAAAGACTTCTATATTTTAGCGCTGCAAACCCATGGATGCCTGCAAAATAGAGACCCCCCCCCCCCCCGGGGGGCGGCGCGGGAAGATGGTGTGTTCAATCTTAACACCAACGCGACAGAATTGGGTGACAATCTATGGGGGCTGGGTCTGGTGGTTAGAGACGAGCAGGGTAATATCCTCCCAACAGCCTTGAAGGTGGTCACACAATGGAAGCAAGGATTGCTGAAGCCTTGGCAATGAGACGGGGATTACTACTAGCATTGGAGGCGTGTTTCAATCGAGTGGAGGCCGAAACTGATTGTTTAGAGCTCTTCACAACCCTCTGCTAGCAAAAGGAAGATCTCTCATACTTGGAGATGATAGCTCGGGACTGCAAACACATAGGATGGGCTTTTTTCTCTTTGCAGGTTCTCCCATGCGAAAGTGTACGATTAGGGTAGCACACTATATGGCTAAGCTAAATTTGGGCATGGGCCTTGTTGTCTGGTTAGAAGATGGACCTTCTGAGGCCATGAACCTTGCTCTACTTGCTGTAATTTCCGTTGATCTTTGATTAATGTTACGATTTTCATTTCCCGTCAAATAAAAAAGAAAATACCCTTTGAAGTCTGGTATTCAGCATGAAATCATAGTTCGGAATTGCAATTTAGACTTTTTAATTTCAATTCTTGTGTTTGGTGTAAACTTAGTAAATATCTATTTCCCCATTTTAAATGTATATGGTTCTCTCTTTTTCTTATTCACTTGTTAGCAATCATATTGAAATTTAATATTTTTTACAAAAACATACAATATAAAATCATTCTTACATTTTAATTTACTATTTTATATATAAATGATTTTTACTAAAAAAAGTTTAATTGAAATACACTAACAATATAAAATAATTTTTCACTGCTAGCCAATAGGAATGTTAGAAAGTAAGAAATTATGGTGGGTCCCTCATTGTAATGCATGGTTATTTGTATAAGTTGACACTTTCTAGCATTTGTATTAGTTGATAGTATAAAATTATTTTATACTGTCAGTACATTTAAATTAAACTAAAAAAATAACAATTTTACTATAGTACAAAAATAGTTATCGTATTAATGTTTTTATCCAAAATTTTGAATCACACCTTTCAATAATAAATTAAAATTAAATTCAGAATTATGATTCACATTTTAATTTTTGAACAAATTTAAATATAAGCCTAAATTATTTAAAATTCCGCAATAATTTAAACCTAGAGTAATACAGCCGGCGAATAAAGAATTAAAAAAAAAAAAAAACAACTTAACAGAAACAGTCCACCAAATTTTAGGCGAACCTATGAGACATGACTATATTCCAGTCCCAACCAAACTTCTTCCTGTGTCACCAGCAACTTAACTCATCATCCTTTTCCTTCTATTGAAAGAAAACAAAGAATGCATATTAGGACCTATAATATAAGGATCATCTTTGACACGCAGCTAACAAAGTACAAACTTTACAAGTGATGATTTAATCCAAAAAAACAAAAAACTTTACAAGTGATGATAGAAACCTACCACTATATTCGTCCCCATATCGTTGTCATCCACTTCAAACTTTGACTTGTCAAAGACTTTCTCATATGAAGGGTTTCTTCACTCAGCCTTATAAATAAAAGCCAACTTCAATCAATTATCAGTAACAATTAAGGAAAATCTCAGTTAAAGTAAAACAATACAAGCAACACAATAGAGCAAATTACTTATAATATACCAATGCTTGCATAGTTGAAGAAGTTCAACACTTGTTCTTTTTAAGTAAAATCTCAAGTTTGAGTTTCATCGATATAAAAAATACTAATACTATGAGAATTTTATCCCATAATATATTGATTCGGCTTGAGCCAGATTAATTATAGTCCAATAAAATTCAGATATTGATAATTTAAATAAAAACAAAATTACTTAAAATATCATACATTGATTTTCATTTATTTGCCACCCGGGGCTTTAACAACCAAATTGTTTTTCACAGCGGAGGGAATAAGAATTAAAGCTGCTTTGGAGAACTGAAAAATTAAAAGAAAAACAGTATCACATGACATCTTAAATATGTAATAGAACAGCAAGGCATTTTTCAAGCTGGTAAAAAAATACTACCTCTTGTCTATTTTGTCTATCACTTTCAGTAAAAATTTTTGTTCCATTTTATTAGTTATTCTCACACATCAGTGAAGAATTTATTATTAGTTTTCCAATTTTATCTTTCACATACTTCTAAGCACAATATACTTTTATTGAGTTTGAAAAGATGAATTAATTAGGTGATAAAAATTAATATAGGTATTTTAGTAAATACTCTTCATAATTAATTATTAATTTTAAGTTTCTTAATTTTTGTGTATAAAGCTAAAACAATATTTTTTTAATTATAAATAAAGATGGCTCAAGAGTCAAGACCGTCAACAAGGAGTAGAGCACTAAGTAGGGATGTCAAAAATCCCCATGTAGTGGGGATCCCCGCGGGGACTGCCCTATTCGGGGCCCCGCGATCGGGGATTTTTCCCCTGCGAGGACGGGAACGGGGATAAAAGTTCCCCCATGGTAGGTGCGGGGATCACTCTCCCCGCCCCGCAGGGACTCCGCCTATGTGAAAATACTATATTATCCCTAATAGATATCTATTATATTTATATATATCTCTATTTTTATGACATTTTACATTAATTTATTTAATTTAATAATTAAAAATTAAAAATATTTATAACCCAAATTCATTTGATTTTTTTACTTCTTTGCCTTTTATTCTTCTTCTTTGTTGGCTATTGCGTTGAGTGCATTCCTATTTTTTTTCTTCTTCTTCTCCTCCGCCCCTTTTTCTTCTTCTTCTTCTCCACAGCATATCCATTCACAAGCACTTCCCCTTTTCTTCTTCTTCGCTGTTCCACTGTAGAGCATCCCCTCACTGTTGTTGCTGCTATTGTTGTTCCGCTGCGTTGTATTCTTGTTGTTCTGCCAGTCTTCTTCTTTGTTCTTGTTCCGCCGCTCAGATCTGCCACCATTGCTACTACTGTTGTTGTTGCACGGAGTTGCTGCTGTTGTTGTTGTTCTGCGTTCTTCTTGTTCTTGTTCCTCCAATCGATCCGGCCACCGCTACGAAGTTCTTTGTTGTTGTTTTGTCGAGTTCTTCTTTGTGGTTGTTGTTCCTCTTGTTGTTCTCTGGCGTTCTTTGCTATTGTTGTTCTGCTTTGCTCGGATCTGGTTGCCACTCTTGTTGCTACTGTTGTTGTTGTTGTTCTGCCGCTCAAATGCAATTCTTTGTTGATCTATGTTCTTTGCGCTACTTCTTCCTTTTTTTTTCTTTTTTTTTTTTTTGCAGAAGCGTTGCTGCTGCTATTGTTCTATTGTTTCTGTTATTGTTCTCACAGATCTGAGTTGCTGTTGTTGTTGTTGTTCTTCTTCCTTCGATCTCATATTTGTCATTGTTGTAGTTCTTTTAACAAAAAAAAAAAATTATTACTGCGGGAGCCCGCGAGGACCGACGGGGAAGCGGGGATCAGGGATGGGAGGAAAAAACCCTCCACGGCGGGGATCGGGGACGGGGACAGGGAATGTTTAAGGTAACAGGTACGGGGAGCGGGGAGGCACTCCCCGCCCCCGCCCCGCGCGGGTGACATCCCTGGCACTAAGAGATATAAAGATGCCTAATAACAGGAAAGTAGGGATCCCACAATGATCTCCAATAAATAAATAAATAAATAAAATCCCGAGACAACAACACTACACTAGAAGACATGGCAACATAAACTCTAGTAGAGGTATCAAAATAGGTCAAGTCACTTTGGGCCGGCCCATTTTTGGGTCTTATTTGATCAGACTAAGTTAGTTTTGAGTTAGCAAAATATTAGCTTAGTCCAATTTTATTTAAGCCATAAGCTAGATTTCAGGCTAGTGTACTAATTTTTAAATGTAATAAATATATTTTTGAAATAATTGAAAAAAATATTTAAAGGAAAAAGATGATCTTATTATTGCTTTATGGTTAATATGCAAAATCAATGCACAAAGGTACGAATTTATTTTTTTTTTGGGTTAATTAGACTTGATACAATAATGAAGTGATAGTTTTTATTATTTTATTATTTTGTCAACATATTTTTTGCAATTCAAATTTTTTAAAATGAAAAAATGGGCCAAATAATTTAAACTGAAGTAGTAATAACTTATATTTGAAGATAATTTACAAAAAAATAGAGATGCTTAACCCACTGGACCGATCCCCATGACTAGACATGGCCCCTAGACAGGGGGAAAAAATGAAAAAGAAAAATGTCACTACCAGGACCTCGTTAACTCGTTCCCACTACCAAGCTAAAATAATAGATAAAATGGATCGGAGGTACTAAACAATTTTGCAAATAGAAGTGACACAGTGGAGGCAAGTAACAATCTGGTAGGAGGGAGATGGCTGTTCGCCAAATCTTCTGGAAACTTCATTAAACGTCACAGATGCAACCACTATTCTATAGTCTCTTAAACTTCTTGATCAATAACAAACGTTAGAGAAATTAGTCTTAGACTTAAATAAATAATCTGATAAGTAAAGTACGAGACTAGTTGTACAGCAAATGGAAATGTGCAACCAAGGAGCATGACCCCCCCCCCCCAACCAAACAAAAAACACACCCCAAAGAGAAAAAAGAGGGCACTCTAACACTCTCGAGCAATTTAGGCTGCGCTTTGATTAATTGTCAATTCCTACAGCTAGTACATCAAGCAAAGAGACAAGTAACCAACAGCAGAGAAAGCAAGCATCAACACAAATATAAGAGATGGAGAAATAAATCAAAGGACCCAAGCAAACTCTAAGTAACAGAACTAGCAAGTCTGAAGGCAGTACGTGAGCCCGTTAGGATAAGTATAATTCAATGGTTCATGTGGCTGTAGAAGAAACCTAGTACTAAATTTCAAAACAAATCTGATGTATTATAAATTTTTCATTTAAATAATTAAATTTGGCATCAAAAATTTAATAAAACGAAAACTGCCTAGTGGATTTGCCTACCTTACCTGTCATCCCACACTGTCAAGTAGGAAAAAAATGACACTAACTGAATTAGACACACCAAAAGATATATAAAACCACCAAGACTTGCGCTACCTATAGATAAAAATCTCATCAACTTGAAACTTCCGTCATGGAAATGAAAGCCTGTAGTTGGACGCTCACCAGAAGAGATTGAAAGAAGCAGGTTTCCTTACATCCACTTTATCATATGTGACGACAAATTTAGTGTTTGTACTTTGTACCATCACGTACTTAGGGTGGCAATAAAAAAGTTTTTCTCTTGCAGCATGAAGTAGACATTTGTTTGTTCTTCTCAATGGCATATTTGTCATTGTCGACAATTTAGTCGAAAGGATTACAGTTTATCATTATGTGGTACATATATACACCCAGGGTCGACATGAATACTTGATTTATGATTTCAATTATGATTGAGTCAAAACCAGCTGATAACTATTTTCATGGATTTTCTTTTCCATATTTTAAACTCTATCATTATTTATAGCAAGTAGATATTGAAGTTTGCTTTTCTGTTTCAAGTTTACCCAAAAAATTGAGCAGAGACTAGCAATCAGTAATACCTGAATAAGTGGTGCACAACACTTGAGAAGTTCAGCAATTTCAGATAATATTCAGTTTCTCATTATTTGGAAAATGGATAGTTGTGATCAAAAAAGAAGGTTCCGAGAGCAGCAAAGTGACTCTTCCAATTTTCATCCGATAAAACAGAGGTTTGCGATTTGATTTCCCCCCGCATTTTCAGCTGTCAACATTCAAAAGTTCAAACGATGAATCTTTGAGTGAAGTATAATTTGAGGGTCTAAACTTTTTGTTATAAACCAGTAAAAGGACTACACTTCTATTGTTACCGATTAAGGACCTCAACTACTTAGAAATACATTTTTATTAATAAAAAAGGTGAAAAGTCAAAAATATCTAACTTAGTAAAACAAATTTATGATATGACAAAACACATGCATGAATGTCCTAATTTTTTTTAATTAATAAATTAAAATATTTTTTATTCAACTTATTGTCCTTGATCAATCATTAAAACAAAATTGAAGTTGTTAATTGAGAAGTTTTGAATTTGCGGTACTTAATTGATTGTCACACTAAAATTGAGATCCTTGTTGAATATTTTTCTCATTCTTCCTATTCTGCAGCTACAAATTGAAAATTTAACATCGATTCAAAGTTAAGAAACCCAAGATAAGTGAAGAAATCAGCATAAAATGAATTGCAATTATAAAATTTTTTAACCCTTCTATATTTTAAGTTTATAAAGCAGGAATATGATAATTCAGGAAAAGAAAAAAAAAGGAATAGGTTAATGACTCAGATAAAGGCATTAGCCAAACTACTAGAATTGGCTAGCGGTTAGGAGTTTGACTTTTCAAGTATTTTGCCTAAAGTGAAAGCATCAAACTTGAGTGCTACAATTGTACCCTGAAAAAATGAAGGCATATGAAGAAAGACAATCAGAGGACAACAGAAACAAAATCATCGCAGGTGTTACAAAAGGAATTTTTACTTTTTTGGGCAGCAACATGTGTTTTCTCTTCTAGCATTTCAAGAGTTTGAGAAGCATTTCTCATACTATATCCGATTTTAAAGAACTCAATGCAGATTGTGAATGTTCTTGACTCTTGAGGTGAGAAACTGTAAGTCAACTAGTTTTGAAATCCAATATATCGAACAGCAATGCAAAATTTTATAGTTTTTTTGTAAACTGGTAGTAGCACGTTTACCTGGAAAATATTCTGTTTCGGATGTGTGAAATTTTGTGCCAATCCGCTCCTGATTCTCTCTGGTATCTGTCAAGTAAGAGGGGACATTGATCGATTTCTAGCGTCCGTAAGTTGGTAAGGCGATGCATTCCTTCTGGCAGCAACATCAAATTAAAGCATTTCTCTATCCGGATATGCTCAAGCGATAGGATGTCACATATCCAATCCGGCAAAGCCTGTATTCCGCTAAGACATACTTGAATTTTTTTCAGAGAAGGGAGACGGTCGAGGTGGTCCAACCAATTTTCAAATTCGTCAACTCCCTCAATTGCAAGATGCTGGAGAGAAGTAAGGTTCACCATCCACCGCTTTGGCAAGTCTATTTTTATGTCCACAAGTTCGCCTCTTATCTCCAAGGAGTTGAGCATGGAAAGAGGAGTGAAGGAGGAGGGTGACGCTATGTTTAGTGTATCTGTCAATGGCTTCAAGTTAGAAGAATGCAATACCAGTCGGTTATTGAGGCCTGGAAATCTCGGCATGCAAGTAAACTCGGGGCAATCTTTGATCAATAATTCAAGGAGACGAGGAAACCGAGGCAGCGAGGGATGATGTGTGTAGCTAACGTCATCTCCCATCCTCTGCCAGCCCCTGAGATTTTTACAAGCAGTAAACTGGAGCCTTTCCAAATATTGGAAGAATACAGTTGTAATTTCAAAACATATGTACTTAAGTGATTCCATTAAGCTTATGTCAAGAGACTTGAGGACCGGGAGACATTCTAATGGTGGAAGATATTGGCAATTACCAAAGCCAGAGAGAGTGATGTAGGAGACATTTGTGAGTGAAGAAAGCCAATTAGAAAATCTCACACCGGGATATCCCGACACGACCAATCTTTTTAGGTGTCGGTGGGGATGAAGATTCTCCAGTAGTTGTAAGCTGTCGCTGTCGTTCTGTAGATTATTGCCGCCAAACCATTCTAAGTTCAAGGTCTGGAGGATTTTCTTGTCTTTCAAATTCACTTGCCGTGATTCCACCCAGACATCTCTTACCAAACCAAGTCTCTTAATATATAAATTTCCTCTTAGGTTATTTAAGTCCTTCAATTCATTCAGCTTGCCAATTTTCATCTTCTTCTTCTTTTGTTCATCTCCGACGACAAAGGTTGATAGGTACTGCAGCGATGACAATTTTCCCAATCCAGCTGGCATCATATCTTCAAAGGCTTTACAACCAGAAATGTCAAGGTGTCTCAACTTGATTAACTTTGTGACAAATTTCGTAGGAAATTCAAGTCTCTTACATCCAGTCAATTTCAGTGTTTGCAAGTTAACAAGATTACCTGTGGATTTGGGAAGGCTTACTAGTTCTTGACAGCATGATAAGTCAAGATATCTTAAATGTTTTAACTGATCAATTGAATCCGGCAAATTATTTAAAGAATAAGTACCAGACATTTTCAAGACACGTAAGCATTGAAAAGATGAAATAACTGACAACTCTCTCCTCAGCTGCGCTTGCGTCGCCATGTTGTTCGACCGCTGCAGAAACAATGTTCGCAGCCTTCTTGCATCTAATGAATCCAGTAAACCAACATCATTAGATTTCAATGAGATATGCATGGGTCTATTGACAAGATCTCTTCCCTTACTATCCAAGTAACAATCATCGCCGGCTACTAGCAATGCAAGATCATGCATAATATCATGCATTTTGAAACTATATATATTATCATGTTCATCAAATTTTGCATCTTGAAAAAATGACTTCATTAAGAGAGTTTGAACAAATTGATTGCCCACATCTTCCATGTGCTGCCATTCACATTCAAGGTAGCCTTGTGCCATCCATAACTGAACCAACTCATCCTTTTCAATCTCCCAATTCTTAGGATATAAGGAGCAATAGGCAAAACATTGCCTTAAGTGAGGTGACAAATTTTGATAACTTAATTTCAGAACAGACATTATACCATTCTTGTCTTCATCCAGTCCCCAAAAATCAACTTCTAAAACATTAATCCAATGACTTTCTTCATATTGATTTTTTAATATTCCTGCCAAAGTTTTAATAGCTAGTGGAACTCCTTTACATTTTTCCGCAATTTTTTTACCAATTGATTCTAGTGTGTAGCTCATTTGATAGGTAGGATTTTCAAATACTAAGATCTTCAACAAACTCCAAGATTCTTGTGTATTCAAGCCTTCTAAGACATATGGAGTGCTTACTCCCATTGCCTTTGCTACAAGTTCACTACGAGTTGTCACTAAAATCTTGCTACCTAGAGCTCCACACATCAAATATTTTCTCAATTTAGTCCATTTTTCATAACTCTCATCCCACATATCATCCATGACTAACAAATACCTTTTACCATTTAATAATTCATGAAGCTTCTTTCGCAAGCAGTCTGATGATAACTTTTCTGACAGAACTGATTCTTGTTCATTGCTTTCTCTACCAATTAATGACTCTAATATTTTCCTCACAACAGTTTTGACCTTGAAATTATCAGAAACACACACCCATATTCGCCTTTCAAAGAAACCTTTGACTTCTGCATCACTGTACACCGATCGAGCAATAGTTGTCTTGCCTAAACCACCAATACCAACAATAGCAACCAGGGAAACATTCTGTCTTTCATGCGGTTGTCTCAACAGGTTTAAAATCTCCCTCTTGCTATCTTCTCTTCCAATGACATCTGATTCTAAAATGGAAGAACCTGACATGGAAGAACCTGTTTCCCTCCACGCGCTCTCAGATTGGCTATCCACTACAGGTCTTGGGATTAAATTCAACTTAGACATATCTTCTACTACATCATTAAACTTCTTCCGTATCTTGTCTATTCTATCAGCCATTTGAAAACGAGATATCGGATTTGAGGATGAAAAGAAATGACGCACCTCTTTCACTATTCGGTTACGACCATCCACTTTGAGTCGCAAATCTTGAGCAGCAATGTCATCAAACAAGTCATCAGCAGCATGAAGTACTTCTTTAAGCCTTGCTATCCAGAGTTTCATAGCATGGTCTTGCTCTTGTCTTCGATCAGCATCAAGTAGCACAGCTTTGATACACTCAACAGTACTCTTGAGCCTCTCCAACTCATCCGTGACACCATGAATCCGTCCAAATTCACGGAAAGCTAATGAACCCAACCTATTAATGAAGCTTGCAGCAACATTGTATGGAATTTGCTCAGCCATCCTTCAAATGATTATTGAGAAAGAAAATTCAAAGGCAGAGTGGAAAGAAGGAAGGGAACGGAGTGTGATATAAATGTAGAAAGTCGCTTTGTGATGGGTGGACAGAGAAAATACACGGGAATATATGAACCAAAGGAAGGGACACCAATGTAACAACAACGTGAAAATCTGTCTCTTACCCCACGCCTCTATTATTGGTGTAAGATTTCTTTTTCCCTTCTTCTTTTTTCTATTTTTTTTAAAAAATAAGGTCTAGGTCGTATTTTCCGGGAGAAGAATTCCCTAGTGAAATTCATAAAAAGTCTCCTAAGGAGACATGGAAAAAGAGTCACGAAACAAGAGAAACTAAAATTGAAAACGTTTACTGCTCTTTATACATGTCCCTTGTCAAGTAACCGGACATCTCACTTTCTTCTGCCAGTGTCTTTGTACAACTTGTGAAATCTTAAATGCTGCCATTTTTCCACCTCAAATTTTTTAACATAAAAATTATCTTCCTTTCCCCGAGAATTTTAAAAGAAAAAGAAACGATTGTTTCTCAATTTTGTGCAAAAATAAGGTGAACACGCTCCTTTGAATGAGTTTTGAAGTACCTGTTATAATACCTTTGTAAGGGCATATAGACGCCCATCCCTTGATTTTATATGTTTGCCAAAATTTGGTTATTGTGAATTGCATATTAAAGCTAATTTTATAAGTTCTTTTATTTCTTATCGGGAGTATCCTGTACCAGGATGCGAGTATAACTATTAATAGACCACAGCTCTAGTACTGAGATAAGTTATAAATTAAGTAAAATCAAGAGACTTGCAATAGTCAAGAGATAAGTATGATGACTAATGGCCACATGTTAAATTGTTTTGTACAATTAAAAAGAAAGACTTGGACTTTACAATCAATGGACTAAATAATACCTCACCCATTTTACAATAGTTATCCATTTAGTTTTTTTTTCATATATTTAAATTATTTATTTATTTTAAATATTAAAAAATTATTAAAAATTATAAAGATAATTTATTAACTTTCCTAATTAATATATCTAAACTCTAAAGTAACAAATATTATAAATATATTACTATCGACCAAGACTTGCCAAAATGACAGACACTAGTGACCACCACTGCCAGAGCTCTCCTCACCGGTCATCGCTTCTAAGATTTTTCTACTGTTTGTTGTTACTAATATATTACCTGCATTAAGAGAAATATTATTTATATTAATTTTTTAGATATTTTTGAAAAGATATTTTAAAATATCCGTTAACCATTAAAAATGAGACATAGGTGTCTCTTGAAAAATATATAAAACAGTGATATAAATAATATTATTCTTATATTAATATTTAATAATACATATTTATTATCAGTTAGTATTATATTTAGTATTTATATAAATAAAATTCATATTATTTAAACTATAATTAGTATATATTAATTTAAGTATTTATGAAGTATGTTAAAAGAAAATTTCTCGCTAAAATTATAGATGCTATGTCATTGAGAACGAACGACAATCACACGAAAATTATACGAACAAATAAGATCGGTTAAAATTTAATAAGGTAGTAAAATATTTATTTATTATTTTTACAGTCACAAAATGCAGCTATGATTAGCTGATATTTTTTTGTACCGTTGAATATTCGAACAGATTCTTTTACATTATTCCTTTCTATTCATAACATCTGTTATTTTTGTTATTTATATTTACACACTAATTAAAAAATTTAAAATTTAAAATTTAAAATTAATTATTAAATTTTTTATTAATATGTTTTTATTTAATAATTAATTTATTATTTTAATATTTTATTATTTAGTATGCTTTCAATTGTATAAAGAATAAAATTAAAAAATATTTAATAAATACTGCATCGAAATATGAGAGTAACAGATGTATTGAACAAAAAAATTTATCTAAAGTGATATATTGTAAATTGGAGGAAGTGTTTATTAGTATTGGAAAATATATGACCACACTTGCATTGAAAATGAATGATGTGGCCGCTTATTAAAATATTATCGTTACCATCAAAATTAATTATAAAAAAAAATGGACTTGCGCTTAAATTGACCATTGATCCAGGCTCGCACTTTAAACGAACAACTACGCCACACGTAAAAAATGTGGCCATCGTCATCATTAATAACCCCTCTCACAATGACCCCGCTGGAACCTGGACCATCTTTACTGGCCCCTGGGTGCACAACGACCCTCATTTCTATAGTGTGGTTAGAAGAATTAATCACTGGGCCAGTAGTAAAATATTTGCATGATTTGGAATATCATGGAATTGTGTTACGAATTAATTATATAAATATATTTTATATAAAATTATATATTAATAATAAATTTTATATAAAATATATTTATATAATTTATCTTGGAGTACAGTTATACAGTACTTTTAGATTATGTAATAATTTCTCGTAGATTTAAAGCAATCTGATGCCATCACATCTACAGAGAAGCAATTTCAATGCTACACTTGGAGCTCTTCTCCTACTGAAACTTTCCTTCCCGTTCTCTTTTTGATGCAATTGGGGCCCCCACGCCGCGTATTATGACTTCTCTTGTCTACTTGTTTTGTCTTGGGCCTTTGGGCCCCGCATTGTACAACAACAAAAATGTGTGGATATTATCTTAATGAATTAGAATTAAAATTTTATCTCCCTTAATTTATGTCACAAAAGATTTATTCGGTTTGAATCAAACGTTCGATCTCATTTGTCCATGTCATTTTCACCTTACTCTATTAGAAACTCCCTAAAAAATAAAAAAAAAATTGTGGGTAAAAAAAACTTTTTTTATTAACTAAAAACAAAAAAAAAAAAAGACTTGCACTTTAAAATGAATGGATTAAAAAATATTAAGTACATCACTTGAATATTTTTATTTGACACAACAACGACACTCATAAATTTTTTTTAAAAAAATTATTTTATTATATTTATTTCTCATTCAATTCATAAATTATTTAAGAATAAGCCCATAGATGATATAAAATAAAAATCATTTATCAAAGATCATTTCTCAAGTATCGTTTCTCAATTCATACGCAATGAGATTCCCACGAAGTTTATTATAGGTAAGAATGAAAACATTCCTTCCTTTCCGGAATAATAGAAATCTTGGATAGCCATGATTTGGTGAGGCTTCTCAGTACCTTCCCACTAGTTCTTTTGGGTTTCTCCAAAGGAGTTAAAGTTGTTGATAATAACTGAAAGTCTCTCAAACTCTCATCAACATTTTCAATTTCTTTCTTCTAAAATAGCTCAATATAAGTCAACATATCAGCTTCTATGTTCTAAGACACCACTTGAGCCATAATTGATCATTGGGTCTTTTTTCTTCTAATTGTTAGGCTTGAAATCAAACTTTGATACCAATCTTGAGAAAAGGATTGAATCAGGCCTTCGGTCTAATATATCTGTTTTTGCACAATAATACCCAAACTAAAATTTTCACTTAATTCTTGTTACAAGTGATAAGTATACCGTTAGAGTATGAGACAAATCAACAATTAAATTTCACACTTGTATTAGATACGAAATCAACAATTAAATTTTACAATTGAATAGTCACATCTTCCAACAATGTTACATCTCATTCCTTGTGTTCTTTCACACACTATTAGAATTTGACGAAAATACAACGATTTTGCAACCGATTTTTTTGGTAGCAAGAAAAGGGCTTTTGCGACCTATTTTACGACCGATTTGGATAAAATGAAAACAAATTCATGCTAAAAAAATCAGTTCCAAATTCTTAATTTTACGATTGATTTTATAAATAGAAGTAAAAAATATTTTGAGAAAATTCGATTGCTAAATCGATTGCAAAACTAAATTTTGTAACCGATGTAAGGTCAACGACAGAAAAGTAATTACTTAGTTTAGGTCACAAAATTAAGCACTTGAGACCAATTTATAAGTATACATTAATTGAATCTAAACACAAAATCAGCCGCAAAACTTTGAATTTGCAACCGATTCCTATATGTAGGTACATTAATAATGGAGTTAAATCAGTCGCAAATCCAAAGATTTTGCAACCGATTTTGCGACCAATTTTACAATGTAGAGAAATTATGTGTGAAAACAAAATTAGTTGTAAAATTGGTTGCAAATTTCAAATTTTGCGACCAATTTTGAGACTGATTTTTCAATGTAGAGAAATTACGTATGAAAGTAAAATCGATCGTAAAATCAGTTATAAATTTCTAGTTTTGCGACCATTCTCTCATTTTTCACCTTTCTTCTTCCTTCTTCTTCCTTAACCTCTCCCCTTCCCCCCACCTCTCTCTACCATCTTCACTACTTCACTCTTGCCGCCACCGCCGCTCTTCCATCCTAGTTCTCTTCCATCCTTTCCTTAGTTCCTCTTTTTTTTTGTTATTTTCATATCTATTTTTTTAGAAAATGATGGTAGTTTTGGTGTTGGTTGATCATATTGGTTGAAGTTATGAAATTGATTTTTTGATGTTATTGGCTGAATTTGAGTTTATATCGTTGTTCTTTTTTTCGTTAAATTTTCATATATGTTTTTTTAAAATAATGGTAGTTTTAGTGTTGTTGGTTGATTATATTAGTTGATTGAGATTGTAAAATTGATTTTTTTATGTTATTAGTTGAATTTGAGTTTATGTTGTTGTTCTTTTTTTTCCTTAAATTTTTAGATCTGTTTTTTAAAAATATTGATAGTTTGGTGTTGTTGGTTGATTATATTGGTTGGTTGAGGTTGTGAAATTATTTTTTGTGATGTAATTAGTTGAGTTTGAGTTTATGTTGTTGTTCCTATTAAACAAAAAAATTGGATCTATTTCTATTTAAATGATGAAAGTGTTGGTGTTATTGATGTTGTTAAATTGGTTGAGGTTGTTGAAATTGATTTTTTCACATTATTTGTTGATTGTGAGAGTATATTGTTGCTTGAGGTGGTTGATGTTAACTAATTTATTTTATTGGTGTTACGGTTGATGTCAATGAGTTTGTTTGGTTAATTATTCATTCAAGATTGTTGTGTGGTATGATATAATTTGTCATGGAGTGGTCTATTAGTTAATGTTATTATTCTTGCATAGTATAGTATGACTGAGGAAAAAAATAGATTTACTAAGCCATGAAAAATTATTGATCTCTTGAGTTGTGTAAAGTTAATCTATTTTAAATAAATATAAAATTAATGATTATTAAATATCTGCTTAATTTGTTGAAGATTAAATGGATAGACTTAAAGATAATATAGATGTCATGGAAGATTCAATTGAGCAAGTTAAAGACTCAATTAATTTAGTGAAAGACTCAATAGTTGATGAATCTAAATAAAATTGATGACTCAATAGAAATAGTTGAAGACTCAATGATGATTCAATGAAAGTTGAAGACTATATGGAAAGAATTGAAGAACCATAAATTAGAAGTATGTTAAAAATTTATTTTCCAAAGTTTTATTCAGAAGAACCTTATAGTTTGGTCTACAATGTATGTTATTGTAGTTTTATATTGTGGTAGTTTATGTATATTGTGTTTAGGATATATGTAGATAGTGATGTGTATGTTGGACAACTTATATTTCTTATTGTCTGTAGTTTGGATTATATATTAGTTACTTAAATCTTTATTTGTATGTTCTAAACTTTAGGTACTAACTGTCAGTTATATATAATGTTAATTGATTTTGCTTATGGACTATTGGATGTTATTTTTTGGGTTGTAGTAAAATTCAGGTGCAAGAAATTTGGATTTGATGAGATTTTGATTTTTCAATTTTTTGTTTTAAAATTTGCGACCGATTATATTTATGACTGATTTTGTGACCGTAAACATATGGCAATGTGAATTACATATTTGCAACCAAAAAATCAGTCACAAAAAATCAAAACTTGCGACTAAAAAATCGATCGCAAATTCTGAATTTATCAACTGAAAATTGATCTCAAAATTTGAAATTTGCAACCAATTTTTCAATCGCAAATTTGTGATCGAAAAATCGGTCGTAAATTCTGAATTTATCAACTAAAAATTGGTCTAAAAATTTGGAATTTGTGACCAAAAATCGGTCACAGATTCTGAATTTATTAACTGTTGATCTCAAAATTGGAATTTGCAACCCAAAAGTGAGTCGTAAATTCTGAATTTATGAACTAAAAATTAGTCTCAAAATTCGGAATTTACAATCGAAAAATCAGTCACAAATTCCAAATTTATCAACTGTTGATCTCGAAATTGGAATTTGCGACCCAAAAATCGGTTGCAAATTCTAAATTTATCAATTGAAAGTTGGTCTCAAAATTCAGAATTTGCGACCGAAAAAATGGTCACAAGTTTATAATCAAAATCTGCTCAATTCAATTTTTGCAAAAAAATTGGTTACAAAAAAGTCAACAAGTAATCGAATTAGGCATGCCACAAAATCAGTCGCAAAAATTTGCCACCAAAAAATTTGGTCGCAAATATATTTGCAACCTACTTAACTTAAATGCAATAGACAAAATTGGTCACAAATGCTTTTTGCATCCAAGTTATCTTTTTTTGCGACCGAAAAAGTAGTCGCAATTAGACAATTTTCTAATAGTGACATATATCCTTCTTCTAGGGCACGAATAGCTGATCTGAGTTGAATATGATTTGACTTAAACTAGCTGATAACCAGTTCAGTCAATCTTATTTACTATATTTGAATATCTATCAATATTTATACCACCAAATAATTGAAGGCTTGCTTTTCCATTTTAGGTTTACCCAAAGAGCAAGCAAATACTAGCAACCCAAGAATACCTAAGCAAGTGGTGCACAACATTATGGAAACCCAGCAATTTCAAACAGTCTTCAGTTTCTCAATATTCCCAAAAGGATAGCTGTAATCAAAATTGGATAGTAGCAAAGTGATTCTTCCTCTTTTCAATGGATAAAACTGTAGCGCCCATTTATAGAAAAACTAACGGCATGAAAGTGAATAAAAAATTTGATATTTGACATGTACATACTTGAGTACGTTAGGATTTAAATAAAAAAAAAAACACAATCCTATTGGATATGCATTGGTTATTTCTAAAGTTATAAATAAAAACTACAGTTTTATAAATCCTAGCTTGTGTGTCCCTATTGACTTGGAGAAGTCTACCTTCTTTTGGAGCGTCTTTTGAAACCACCAAGAATAAAATAAGAATTGAAAATTTTTAATAGAAGATGAACAATTCTAAAATATTTGACCTATAGTTGGTTCCGACCTCATCTTTTACATAAAATAGCATAGCTATCACCTTTATATAAGAATTACTTATATATATACTCATTAATAGTAACGTGAGTAGTAAACATTGATGAGAGCATGCCATCCAAATTTACATGCATCATATTCATCTTGATATCTTTGTCTTAGTTTCATTGTTCTTTGGTTTGTCTGTCTCACTAGAGCATTATGCTATACTAACCAAGACAGTTAACATAAAAGAATTTCATATCTATCCTTTTGCCTTTTCTCCGGTTAGATGCAAGTCTTAAATATTTTTTCCTTTAAACTATATGTGCAACCTAAAGATTTCATTGTTCCTTTCATCTAATTGTCTTGCTAGACCATTACACCACACTAACTAATGTAGCTAATATAAAACCATCTTATATCTATTCCTTTGCATTCTCTGTGGTTAACGGCAAGTTTTAAATATCTTTTCTTTAGACTCTACATGCGACATAATATGCAAACATTTCATATATTATTACATCTTAAATGTTTTTGCTTTAAATAACTTGTTTGCCATAATAAATTTTTTAACATAATGCATTCTTAAATAAATACAACTCAAGTAATAGAATAAACTTGATGTATTACATAAACATAATCAACATAGAATAAATAGTAAACTAATAGACAACATGTCAACTCAAAAATAATAAACATGTAAGAGGAAGTAGCTTTATAAATGTGGTTATGGTTTTACTTTGAAAATAAATTCATCTTCTACCTTAAACACTTTATAAAGGTGAAATTTATATAAACACAATGAGTTGTGAACCTCTGTTCTTCCTTCTCACATTCCTTATACTTGACTCTTACTTTTTCTTTTTCTTCTTCTATTACAAATTCCTCACAAAATTTTTACCTCAAAAACACATCTTCGCTCTCGATAATACTCCCTGTCTATACGTATATAAGAGTCTTGCTCTGTCTCTCTGCTATGAAGCATTCGAAGCTCACCGTGTCTTGCCTGTAATTGGACCACTAACCTGATTATATATTTTTCCAAAACATTGCTATTCTTACACATGGTTATACTTGCTTCAGCGAGGAAGCATTGTCATCGGCATGAAAGGCGATCAATCACCACCTTGCCAAGTGCTTTGTGCACATATATTTCACTATAGCTTCTTAAATTGCATAGTTAGAGGAAGACATGAGTCTTTTCCTTTGTCAACTAACGTAAGCTTCTGTCTTTGTAGCTTCTTCACTTATATGTTTAATTGTGTATATATCTAGGCACTTGTCTTCATTTCTTGTTTTATGAAGACACATAACTAAACCATTTGTCAAGTAAGTGCACCTGACTTATCCAACTAACAATTTACTCCATTATTATTATTATTGCACCGCTAACATTTTTTTTTATTACTATTATATTGTATTATTATTAGTAGTATATTTATTACTATTATTATCTTATAATAGGAATGCTATACGTAACTTTTGTTACTAACAATATTATATCATTTTCTTGTATTAAACATACATAACTTTTAATAAAAATTCCAATAATATTTTTTATAGTAATAAAACTTATATATATTAGCATTACCTTTACCGATACATTATTTTTATTTAAAATTAAAATTTAATGTCTAAAACTTCATTAAGTTATTAATCATTTATTACCTACCATTGTCAAAACTAACTCAAAAATAAATAAAATAAAACTATTCCATACAAAATATTTTATGAAAATGGGATGTTACAATTCTCCCCTCTTTTGAAGAATTTTATCTCCAAAATTAATTAGAATGATATGATCTTTTATTCTAAAGATGACATATTCATTCTAATCACAGGTCTTCAATTACACTTAATTTTTGTAGCCTTCCAGTGGGCATCATTTTTTTTTTTTCAAATTGAAAGAAAATTTGATAGGTTCGTCAATTATAACTATATATTGTCTTATGCTTATATATGAACTTGGCTTCTCTCTCTCTCTCTCTCTCTTAAAGTTTCAAAGGAAATACTTATCAAAGAAGGTTGTTAGAAATATTTTCCAAGTGATCTCAGTCTGTCTAAACTCTTATAAACTCTTATTCATGTCTGGAAGAAGACTATGATACCAAAATATAACTTCTATTAATGGAAAAGCTAATAACATGAAAGTGAATAGAAAATTTGACATTTGATATGGATTTACTTGAGTACATCGAGTTATCTAGTACTAGAAGAAGACACAATCCTATTGATTGTGCATTGGGTATCTCTGATGCCAGCAATAAAATCTATAGTTTTTTTAGATCCTAACTTGTGTGTTTATGGTGACTTCGAAGAGTTTATCTTTTTTTGGGGTGTCACCTAATTATTTTAAAATTATATGAATAAAATAAAAATTTAAAATTCTCAATATAAAATAAATAATTCTAAAATATTTGAATTATAGTTAGTTCTAACTGTGCCTTCCATAAAAAATAGCATGGCTACCACCTTTATTTTTCTGACAACTTGTCTCCATTTCTTGTTTTATGAAGACACATGACTACGCCATTTGTCAATTGCAAGTGCACCTGACTTATCCAACTAAAAATTTACTCAATTATTATTATTATTATTGTTATTATTGCACCGCTAACATATTTTTTTATCACTATTATGCTGTATTATTGTTATTATTAGTATGTTTATTACTATTATTATCTTATAATAGGAATGCTATACGTAACTTTTGTTAGTAACAATATTATACTATTTTCTTGTATTAAACATACATAACTTTTAATAAAAATTCCAATAATATTATTTATATTAAGAAAATTTATATATATTAGCAATACATTATTTTACCTTAAAAATTTAATGTGTAAAACATAATTAAGTTATTAACTATTTATTATCTACTATTGTAAAAACCAACTAAAATATTTAAATTATCTAAATGAAATAAAACTATTCCATACAAAGTATTTTGTGAAAAAGGAGATGTTACATAAACAAAGGTTTCTGATTTAATTCTTTCCATATTGTCATATGTCAACATTCAAAATAAAAAATCAATTTTCTTCTTCTGCTCCAACAAATTGAAAGTTTAACCTCAATTTAAAATTACAGTAAATTACACTCCCTTTTTCTGAGAGATACTATTATTACAATCCTCACCTCTCTTTTTTTAAAATCTATACTCTCCTTCTCTAAAAGATACAAAGGCACTATACTTTAACCCATTTTTTATACTTTTAATTAAACTATTGTTAATTTATAGTTATTATCTGATTTTGACCAAAATACCCTTTTATTAATAGTTATATATATTTAAATATCTTTTTATAAATACAAAGTAAAAAATATGTGACTAATAATAACATAAAAGCATTGATACATTTACAGATATATATAAATTTTATTTTGTTAAAATATTTAATTATTATTATATTAAGAGAATAAATTATTAACAAGAACAATAATTTGTGATGAATGTTTGAAAAAAGTAAGAATTAATTTAAATTTTTTTTAATACTTTAGACTATAATTTCTGATAATCAACATTAATATATGAATGTTAACAAAATATTTTTATATTGATTTATTGAAACAAAAATAAAACGTCAATTTCATGTTCCATTTTATATTTTTTAAAGTCATTAAATAAAAGACTAAATAATCTTGATAAATATAATGCCAAAAATATTAACATATCAATTCACAAGAATTTACAAAAATAAAATAATTTTATTAATATTAGATATTCAATTATTGAAATAATAATAAGAGTTTTAAAAAATATTTATATTAATTAATAATAAACTTTATGTAATGGGTAGTTAAGTAAATTTAGATCCATATTTTAATTAATGAAGTACTTTGGACGAAGGTGTATATTTTGAAAATAAAAGGGAAGTCTCTATAATAAATTCATCTCTCAAGCTAGGGAAGTGTAATTTACACTTAAAATTAAATTAAGAAAACAAAAACAGTGAGTAATACATAAAAAGAATTGCAACTAAAATTTTTCCTTCAATATTATAACTTTCAAAGTAGAAAGAACAAGAGATTTAAAATTAAAAATAGGAATATGAATGATGTGAAACGAGCCAGAGCGGTTCATTGGTAGGTCTGATAAAGGCTATTAACCAAGCCACTCGTATTGGGTATTGGCTAGCGGTTCGACTAAAATTTAAGTAGTTTCCATGAAGTGCATCAAAGTAGAGCTCGACTACTGTACTGAAAAATAAAAAAGCATTGAACAGAAAAAAAAATGTCTAGTGGACAATGGAAACACAAGTTATTACAAGTTCTTTTAAAGGATTTTTTTGAACAGTTAAACATTTTTTTCTCTTTTGGCACTTCAAAAAATTAATTTGAAAACCATTTCTCATGCCATATCTTATTTTACAGGAGCCAATTAAAACAGAAATTTAAAACTTACGAATTTTCTAAGGAGGGAGCAGTACATTTACCTGAAAACATGAGGTGGGAAATTTTGTGCCAACGAACACATCTATCAATTAAGAGGGAGCACCAACTGATTTTTAGTGTCTATAAACTGGTCGGGTGAGACATTCCTTCTTGTAGCGACATCAAATTAAGGCATCCTGTTACCAAGATATTTTGAAGCAGGGTTAGTCCATCAACTAATTTTTTGTAAGGCCTGCATTCCGCTATGATCGTAGAATCGAATATTTTCCAGAGAAGGGAGGAAGTCGGGTTGGTCCATCAACCAATTTTCAAATTCGTCGACTCCCTTAACCGAAAGATGCTGGAGAGAAGTGAGGTTTTGCATCCACTGGTTCGGCAAAACTTTTATGTCCAAAAGTTGGCCTTCTATATTCAAGTACTCGAGCATTGAAAGCGGAGTGAAGGAGGAGCATGACCCTACATTCAATGTTTCTATCAATGACTTCACCGTGGAACGACGCAATACCAACATCTCAACAAGGTGCGGATAAGTAGGCATGCGTGTCAACTTGGGACAACCGTCGATTATTAGTTCGGAGAGACGAGGAAATGGAGGCAGCGAGAGATGATGTGGACCACTGACATCGTCTCCAATCTTTTGCCATCCCAAGAGGTTGTAACAATTTGTGAACACGAGGCTCTCCAAAGATGGGAAATATGTTACTGCTGTCACTTCAAAACATATGTACTCTAGTGCTGGCAAGGAGCTTATCTTGAGAGACTTGTGGGATGGAATACACTCCAATGGTGGCAGATATCGGCAATTATCAAAATCATAGAGAGAGATGTGAGAAATACTTATGAGTGAAGAAATCCAGCTGGAAAACCTCACAACCGGATAACTGTACACCGTCAAACTTTTTAGATGTTGATGGGGACGAAGGTTTTCTAATAATTGTAAGCTTTCACCATGACTCTGATCACATTCTATTTCTTCATATCCCCAATATAAATCCAAGGACCACAGGAATTTTTTGTCTTTTAAATTAACGTCTTGTGATTCCAGTGTCACATCTTTTACCAAACAAAGCCTTTGAATCTCTAAAAAAGCCTCTTAGATTATTCAAGTCCTTCAATTCATTCAGTTTGGCTGCATTTTTCTTCTTACTACCATCCCCTATGACAAAGGTTGGCAAGCACTGCAATGATGACAGTTGGCGCATTCCAACGGGCATCATATCTTCAAAGGCTTTACAGTTACGAATATCAAGGTGTCTCAGATTGACTAAATTTTTGACAATTTTTGCGGAAAATTCAAGATACTGACAACCAGTTAATTTCAATGTTTGCAAGTTAAGATTGCTTATAGACTTGGGAAGACTTCTTAGGTAATAACATTTTGATAAGTCAAGATATCTTAAATGCTTCAACTTATCGATTGAATCTGGCAACTTTTTCGAAGTATAAAAACCTGATAGATTTAGGACACGTAAGCATTTGAAAGTTGAAATAATAGACAACTCATTCTTCAAAGGGTGTTTGTCTGACTGTTGCAAGAACAATGTTCGCAACCTATTTGCATCTAATGAATCCAACAAAGCAGTGTTGTTCGAATCCAATGAGATGTGCATTGGTCTTTCAACAAGTTCTTTCCTCTCACAATCCAAGTAGCAATCATTGCCTACTACTACCAATGCTAGATCATGCATAAAATCATGCATTTTGAAACTATATATATTACCGTATCCATCACATTTTGCATCTTGAAAAAATGACTTCTTTAGAAGAGTTCTAACAAATTCATTGCCCATATCTTCCATGTGTTGTTTTTCATATTCATCAAGATAACCTTATTCTATCCATAATTAAATCAACTCATTTTTTTCAATTTCCCAATCTTTAGGGTATAAGGAGCAATAAGCAAAGCGTTGTCTCAATTGAAATGACAAATTTTGGTAACTCAATTTTAATACAGGCATAATACTATTTTCATCTTCATAAATTTCCCAAAAGTCACCTTCTAAAACATTAATCCATTCACTTTCTTGATCTTTACCATGCAATATGCCTCCTATTGTTCTAATTGCTAGTGGAACTCCTCTACACTTTTTTGCAATTTCGTGTCCAATTGATTCTAGTATCTTAGTTTTATCTGTATCATCTCCAAATGCTATGCTCTTTAACAAACTCCAAGACTGTTCTGTAGTCAACTCCTTCAAAACAAATACAGTGCTTGCTCCCATTGTTTCAGCTACAATTTTACTACGGGTTGTCACTAAAATCTTACTACTTTTAGCACCATGCATTAAATAAGTTCTCAGTTGCGTCCATTTTTCGTAACTTTCATTCCAGATATCATCCATTACTAACAAATACCTTTTACCACTTAAATTTTCACGCAGCTTCTTTTGCAAATTGTCTAATGATTCTAGATCATCACTTCTACCACCAATTAATGATTGTAATATTTTCTTTAGCATGGTTTTTACATCGAAATCATCGGAAACACATACCCACATTCGCTTTTCAAATAGCCTTTGGACTTCAACGTCATTGTATACCATTTGAGCAATAGTTGTTTTGCCTAATCCACCGATACCTAAAATAGCAATCAAGGAAACAGTTTGGTTTTCATGTTGTTGTCTCAACAGGTTTAAAATCTCCCTTTTGCTGTCCTCTCTTCCAATAATATCCGATTCCAACACAAACAAACTTGTTTCCCTCCTTGTACTCTCAGTTTGCTTACCCACCTCACGACTTGGGGTTAAATTCAACTTAGACATAACTTCTACTACATCATTAAAATTCTTCCTTATCTTCTCTATTTTTTGAGCCATTTGTCGACGAAAAACAACTGGATTTGAGGATGAAAAAAATCGACGTACCTCTTTGACTGTTTTGTTACGGCCATCCACTTTGAGCCACAAATCTTCAGTAGCAATGTCATCGAACAAATCATCTGCTTCATGAAGCACATCCTTGAGCCTTGTTATCCAGAGTTTTACAGCATGGTCATGCTCTTGTCTTTGATCAGCATCAAGTAGCACAGCTTTGATGGATTCTACAGTATTCTCGAGCTTTTTCAACTCATCCTTCACACCATAAATCCGTCCAGATTCAGGGAAGGCTAATGAAGCCAACCTAGTAACGAAGCTTGCAGCTACACTGTATGGAATTTGCTCAGCCATCCTTCAAATGATTATTGAGAAAGAAAGTGTAAAAGCAGAGTGAAAAGGAGCAAGGGAAGGGACACTAATGTGATATCAATGTAGATAGATGCTTTAATTTGTGATAGGCAATGGTTGGAGAAAATACGCACACGGGTATATATTAAGTTCAACAAGGGAAGGGACGTTAATGTATAAACAATGTGGAAAACTATCCGTTGCCTCATGATCAATATTCATTCAATAGTCAAGTCCCCGAGGCAGTTCAACAACCCCACAGAAAAAAACAAATGAACCAGCGATATGATCCACGCACATCAACGTTCAAATCAAATCAAGACCATTCTTGAAACATGTGCCGAATATGAAACACTCCTCTATCCCTATACCAGGTTTTCGTTTTTTTCTTTATGCATTTTGTTTTTGGTACTTTTTCGTTTTTCTTGCCATCCACTTTTGTCTCACTTTCCTTTGCCTTCTGTATACTTTGCAATTTAAAATTCTATATGTTATCCCACGCTTCTCGATCGTATTGTTGTAACTCCTTTCTTTCTTTTTTTTTCTTCTATATTCGGTTTGTCCTCTTCTTATTTCTCATTTTCTATAGCACACTCCTCAATCTGACAGAGGGACTAAAGAAATTACAATTGAAAGTAATTATAAAAATTGAACTCTATTCCTCCTCCGGAATTTTATTTTTTATATGATATTTGAATTGTATATATACTAAAGTATGGAAATTTGCAGGAATTTATGTTGATATGGGATCTAACAAAATCAGAATTTTTAATTTTAGAAAAGTTGAATTCAGGAATTTTAAATTTAATTAAAATAATATTTTGTTTTTTGTTAGCAGTAAAATCAGAATTATTTGTTTTTTATCTGTAGTGAAATCGAAATTTTTTCGATTTCACTGCAGATAAAAAATAAAATATTATTTTAATTTAATTTAGAATTTCCAAATTCACCTTTTCTGAAATCGAAAATTCCGATTTTGTTAGATCTCTTATCAACATAAATTTCTTCCAATTTCTATATTCTTATATATTTTCTATCCAAATATCATATAAAAAAAAAAAACAACCTTCCTCCTCCTATGTATCTTTAGTTTTTGCCAAACACTTATTTAATTTTGGGTGAATTCTATGGTACCCTTTTCTAAATAAAAGTGTTTGGAATACTTCCTACTTGGTTCAATATAAAATTAGGCATGTGTTAAATATTTGTCCTCTTGAACAGTAATTTGTCATTATTTTAAATTTTAAATTTAAACTCACTTAACAATTTTTTTGTTACAATTTGACTCTAAGATCTATTTACAAAATTAAAAATTCTTACTCTCAAAAATTAACTTACCATAATTTTCAAACACGGAAACATTTTACCCCAAGTATGGAAGAATCCTAATGAAACTAAGAACACTAATCCCTAATCCTTTTTGAACCATTGTCACCGCCCCTCCCTGAAGCCGCCAACTATCACGCATTGGACGCCCTCTAAGGTCATCATCATGGGGGCATGTAATACACTGTATTTTTGTTAACCAATGGCGTGATTCATTTTGGTTTTGAGAGGATGCGAGAAAATCTTTTCCGTTGTTTTGCTTTAATATACTTTGGGCTCATGCATGAAACTTTGGGTAAAATCAATGACCAGATATTATCTTAAAAGAAGCATTGGACTCAAACAATGGCCAAATTTACCTAATTGGTTATTATAGTCAAAACCAAGCATGAGGTGGTGAAGCTATTTGGGGTTCGAGGTGGTGAAGTTCTGCAGGTAAGGTATATACAAATCAAAGGATGAATTACACTGACCTTCTCTGAAATTTAGTGTAATTACACTTCGCACCCCTCTAATTCACTTTATTCAGTGTATTATTTATAGACAGAGGGGTGCCGAGTGTAATCATACTGAACTTCAAGAAAAGTCAGTTTAATTCACCCTAAATCAAATGCATATAGGCGTATCTCACCATTACTGCCGTCTAACTTTATGTTCAAGTCCAGGAAGAAGGCTTGATGAGTTTTGTTATGGAGTAATTTTCTACTGGCGCTGAGTTATTTTTCAGAAGGGAGGTTTTGGGATTAGTGTTTTAATTTTGTTTTAGGGTTCTTACATATTTGGGGCAAAAAGCTTCTTTAGGTGTTTGAAAATCAGAATAATTAATTTTGGCTGATGGTTAGGAGTAAGAATTTTTTTAATTTTGCGAATAGGTCTTAGGGTCAAATTGTAACAAAAAAATTGTTAAGTGGGTTTAAATATAAATTTTAAAATAATGAAAAATCACTGCTCAAGTGTACAAATATGTATCACATGGCTAATTTGTATTGAGCCAAGTAAGAATGATTTCAAACCTTTTTATTTATAGAGGGTACCCTTGCATTCACCTTAATTTTGAGAGAATTTTCAAGTTACTATCGCATGCCAGCTTTAAGGGAGCATACAGGTCCTTGTCCTTTGATTATGTGTAACATCTTCTCAAGCATAGTACCATACTTAAGTCATAGTACTATATCTAGGAGTTGTTACTAGTACATATACAGACTTTGTCTAATAGCAATCTTTAGCCGTCTTCAATATCTCAAAAAACTTCAGCTAGGATAACCATCTTCAATATCTCCTAAGTTATCTGGAGATGACATAGAACATACATAGAAGATGAGAATTATAAATTTTCAGTAGAATATCTTAGATTATCACATATAGTGTCATCATCATCATCATCATCTTCAGCTGCTTCATTTTATTTAAGAAAAAAGTGATCATGTCATATCAATTATAAATTTCATTTTATAAAGTTCAAAAATATCATTCCAAAGTAGGTTAATTTTATTCATATACTTAACAATTAGAAGAGCAGCTTCATGATAGAAATAAAAAGAATATAACTTACGCATATGCACATCACATAATCGTGTAAATGCATATGTCTTTCTTGGCTTTCTTTAACTTTCTTTGCTTAACATACTTAGACATTATGTATTGTCATCCTCAGAGTATCTGTTTGCATATGTATTTAATCTTTACTGCCCTTGGATAGCTTGATCTGGGAATGAGCTCAACTCGTGACCGTCGTCATACAGTACTGACCCATAAGGGGACCCACATGCCTCTAAATTGGAGGGATCTCATTTTTGGCCAACTGACTCCAAAGTAGAGGTATCCAATAGTTTTGACTATCTTCACAGAAAGGGACTCAATAACTGTCTCCAAATGAAGGGATCCCATCTTGTCTATTCATATTCTTTCATAGTTCATATGCTTATGCTTCATAGCTTACTTTCAAACATTCTTGCATACATGATTTCCATGTACATAATGGATAAATACTCATAACTTCATATAATTTTGCCGAAAATTCGACAACTTAACAGTTGAAACATGAGACTTCCCAATATTTGGATTGTATAATTTCAATCACCCAGTCATAGTAGTCAGAGTAATCATAACAATATATCAATAACATATCATTCTTAATAAGAAATCTCATACATAATTCAACCATTTGGTTCTTTATAGTCTATTGGGGTTTCTAACCTTGAAACTTATCAAGTTGTCTTATTTTCTCAAATCTATCCTGAAATTCTAAATTGGACTAAAATTTTATTTTAACTCTTTTTAATTTGGAAATTTAATATGTTATAGCCCTGTTAGTTTTCACTAAAGTTTGAAGTGTATAACTTAAGTTATTAAAGTTTTACTCAAGGTTACCCTATTTTAGGATAGATTTGCACACCTAACTTTAGAAAATCATTAAAAATTTATCTTTCATCATCTTAATCCAAAACTTTAAAGCCATTTGAATCACCTTTAAGTCCCAATGATTTTTACTCCAATTGGGTAAGTAGAGCTCAGATTATGAGCTCCTAAAGTGGGATGCCTGTTTCAACCTGAATAAAGCATAGGTTAATTTTAAGGAATTACTAAGGGAAGTCTACCCATTATCTGATTCTGAAATTTTTATGTCATAATCTCTTATGTGTTATCTTTCTAACAAAATTAATTTCACTTAATTTGAAGTTATATAATGCAAGTTACGCACCTCATATCACACTATAGTGAAGATAGAGAGTGAAATCCAACAGATAATTTCTAAAATTCATAACTATTCCATTTTAAGTCTAATGACCTTATAATTTATATGGTTGGATTGCTCTTAAAGTCTAGTTTCATATAAAATTGATTTCACTCAAATTTGAGGCCTATAGGATGAGAAACATTGTTCACTGTATAGACAGCCCTCAAGGATTTCCCTTATAGCTTCTCTATTTGTGTTTTTTATTGATCTTTGGATCTAATCTTCAATCTAAACGAAGGTTTTCTATGTTAATCACTACAAATAGGTCATATTAACATCAAACAATATCAAATAAAGGATGACACAAGAAACCCTAGCAACCCCATAAACCCTAGACATCCATTGATCTAAGAAATCCTACCTCAAATACAACTTGTGGCTTTTAAGTTTGAGTTTTCTTGGTGCTTCTTCTTCACTAGAGCTTCAAAATGATGATGACTCCTCTTTTTCTCCTTGATTGCTGAAGCTAAATGATCCAAGGACAGAAGTTTATGAGCTTATCTTGAGGTTTCTTAAGGAAACACAAAGAAAAAGTGGAAATTTTGATCAAAGGAGGCAAGAGTGTTTTGGAGAAGAAAATCAAGGTGGAGAGTATGAAGGGGTGGTTGCACGAAAATATGAGGAAGAAATGAGAGAAAATAAGCTTCTTCCTTGACAAGTTATAATAACCTATGAAGTAATATGATTGGTGGATTCAAAAGGGATTTTAATTTTTGTCGAGTTTCCTTTTATGTGGCCAGAATTTGGCAAACAAAGGTGGCTTGGATAGCTAGTTTCTAGCCGCATATTCTAGAGTTTTTAACTGATACTCATGTCATCCTACAGTATAGATTTCTACCAATTCGGTTCTTGCACTGCAAAACAACGCAATTAAACCGTTTTTTCCTCAAACAAGCAAAACATCATTATTTATCTTCATAAATTTTATTTTTCTACAAGAAAACTTGAATTTATCTAATCCTAATATTTATATTTCAATATTGCCTACTCGTCTATCTATAACTAAAATTCAATTAATTGACAGTACTAATTATACGTACTGAATTTCAGGATGTTACATTAATGTCAAAATTCTTGATTATCCTCGTCCTTTTAAGTGAGCATGCAGATATCTATCTATATATATATATATAGATAGATAGATAGATAGTAGACCGCAGCTCTATCGCTAAGATGAGTTATAAATTAAATAAAATAAAATCAAGAGATGTGCAATAGTCAAGATATGAAGGAATGATAATGGGTAATCAGATGAGCAATAGAAACACATTTAAAAAACAATAATCATAGACAAAAATTCCTAGTTTCTAGACACTGAGCACTCTCATGAGGAAGGTTTATAGTATCTTGCTGCTTGGCATTACAATGTGAAGGTGGAGTCTAGGTAATAATGAATTAGTTATATAACAATTAATTTAATTATATTAGCTAGTTTTTTTAGAAATGATAAATTACTTGCATACAGTCTTTTAAAATAATCACTATAAATAGTTTTTAAGTAAAAAAAAATGTAGATGTTTCTACTCTAAATTACGTTTAATTTTACTTTTTCTATATATATTTACAATGAAAGTTTAAAATGATTTATACTATAAAATAAGTAACTATCTTTATTTCCTAAAGCAATATACAAAGAACTTTGTCAAGCGAGATAAGTTAAAATGCAAGTGTACATAAAAGACGATATAGCGTTTCATAATATACAAATTTAACATCCATTTTGGTTCTTGAAAGTTGAGTGACATCAAATAAGTTCATGAAAGATGAAATATCAGATATCGCGTTGGTCCTTCCATCTACTTAAGTAGATCATTACCTCTAGCTAGGCTCCCATGTGTGTTCTTCATGCTGGTGTGTGAGTAAGTTAAGGTTAATAAGTGAACAAGTGACATGAAAAGCTTTATACGAGGGAAGGAAAAAAGGAGAAATGAAGGGAAAAAAAATACAAAAAATAAACTTATGAGAGTTTCTACCCTATATTGAAGAATCTATATGTGCATCTCTCTATCACTGCTTGCAAGATTCGAGACTTGCGTTTATCATTGGAAATATCAGGTGAGTTTTATTAATTAGTTTGGTTATATAGTTAGTGTTGGATTATTTTATAGACTAGCATAAATGAATATCGCATTTAATTTTGAACTCGGATGTTAGCCTATTTAGAAAATCAACTCCAACAAGTATATCGAGTCACAAATAATAAAGATGAGTATAAATATCATTTCTATGAGAATTGTGAATCAAGTATTAGTTCATTTAAAATAGGTACTATTTGGTAAACGAAAAATTAAGAAGGTTGATAATAAAAAATAAATAATAAGAAAAATATAATAAAATAAAATGTGAAAAATATAGAAAATAATAAAAGAAGAGACATGTGTTAGGATATGATTTTATCTAAATTTGTAAGTTTTGTGTTACCTAATATTAAATCAATTTATTAATTAATTCAATTATTGATTGAATTTAGCAAAACTTATAATTACAATTCAATTACTTGATATTGCAATCCTTGTAAAATAAATTGAATAAATTAAATCATTAATGTTATTCTAAACTTATCGTAAGGATGAAGAAAACCATAACACTCTATCCAAATTTCTTCTGATCTAGCACCATTCATCCTCATTCCACTTCCTAACATCTTCAAAAATATGGGTGAGCAACAAATCCATTCAAGTGGCTAGTGCTTCCTCCAAGCCTCTGTTTGAATCAGAGATAACCAAAACCTTGTATGCACCCATTTCCTTTACCTTCTCGATGCACAACCATTAATTATACAATCTTGTATGCTAGTGAATTAAAATTTATAGGTCTAATTGCTTCTCCAATAATACTTCTCTGGAACCATTCTAATGTTTCAGAGCATATTTCTCTCTACACTATCTTTATTCAACTCTTCTTCCTACTTTGTGTATCATTCTAGCATGGTAACTTCACCACTCTAAAATCTTCAAGGCTATCTTTTCTGGGTGATGTTGTTGGACATCTTTGAACATCCTCCCATCTATCCTTCCTCCTCCCCTGTTCTCTGCTATGCTCCATTGTGTCACCATTTTCATATCATCTTCTTATGTTTTCCATTCAAAGTCTCTTTTAAACTTTGTGTTAGTTACTAAAATCTTTTGACCCCTTATATCCATTCCATTCAAGTTTTTAATCACCCTTGTTGCTTCTCTTCTTGCATGTTGGATGAAAGCAAATGGTGTGTTAGTCGATCTCCTTTACTTTGTAGACATGAATACATTAATATATCCAAAATGTTGTTGAAGCCATCCTTTTGTTGTTGCGGGGGGAAATTATCCATGAAGGCTAAAAATGATTCCTTCTCAATCTCCCAATAATATCCATTTTGTTAGCTTCTTGGTTGCTCCATTTCAATTGCCCGAACAAAGTTCACACCTCTCCTCTCTAGTCTAGTTTTTCGTTAATGTAATAGTAGATTTAAGAACAATAGTAGTGGTGGATTAATCTCGATTGTTAATCAATTACATTCCATAATATAATTAAATTATATCATTTTAAAATGATCATCACACTAACTTACCCTTTGATATGTTCCCTACGATATGTTCCAATCAGGAAGTGGCCTATGCCAAGGAGATCCGCTATCTCCATATTTGTTTATCTTATGTGCGGAGGTGTTGTCAAGACTGGTACTGAAAGCATAAGAGACCACAATATCACATGGCATAACAATAATTAGAACAACTCTAGAGATCTCTCATCTTTTCTTTGCAGATAATAATATTTTCTTTATTAGAACCACCAATCAGGAGACCGAAACAATGCAAGCTTTTCTTTCTCTATACTAGAAGGCATCAGGCCAACTTATCAATTTGGACAAATCTAAGATCTCGTTTAGCTGAAATGTGTCAATAAATAGGAAAAATGATATCCAATCCTAGTAGAGAGTTATCCAAAGTACCTAAGTCTTCCAAACTTTACGGGGAGATCCAAGAAGCAGGTATTGAAATTTGTCTAACAATAGGTTTTGAAGAGGCTGAAAGGTTTGAAGTAGAAGTTCTATCTAAGCCAAGAAAGGAGGTCCTAATTAAATCAGGGGCCCAAATAATCCCCTAACTATATTATGGGTTACTTTTTCTACCTCAAGAAGTTTGTAACAAGATTCAGTCAATGATAAGCTGCTTTTGGTGGGGTAGCAAAGATGGAGAGAGGAAGATTTATTAGATGAAATAGGAAAAACTATGCAAGCCAAAAGGAGTGGATGGCATGGGCTTTAGAAGTTTCCAAGCCTTTAATAAGGCCCTTCTTGCAAAGCAAGCATGGTGGATTATGCAAAAGGAAGATTCATTATTAGTCTCCAAATGCCTAAAAGCTAGATATTTCCCAAGAAAACGAATCCTCCATGTCATGGCTAGGTACAATCTAAGCTTTACTTGGAGAAGTATCCAGTCAGCTTCATGGTTGATTAAACAAAAGGGCTACTGAAGAATCAAGAATAGACTAGAGATTGAAATATGAAGGACGATTGGTTGCCAAACTAGAATGGCCACAAAGTCTGGAGCCCAAGAAGTGTGTTAAGTGAGGATGCAAAAGTACCAGATCTTCTTAATGAGGATAGAAGAATATGGAACACCCAATTAGTTAGTAAGATTTTCTTGCCTTTTGAAGCAATCCAAATCACTAGCATCCTCTTGCTAGTATAGAATTGTCCCGACAAATTTATTTTTTGGAGGTGGGGGGAACAAAAAATGAGGAATTTACTGTTAAGTCTGCCTGTAAGCTTGTCAAACGGGTGGAACTCCCTAAGAAAGCAACATGCACGTTAGATCTGCCAAGGCAAGGCAAGGCCCTAACTGGAATAAGCTGTGGATGTTGAATATTCCCCAAAAAACAATACACTTCTTGTGGAAAATTTGACAAAAGCAGTCCATGTACAACAAAGGCTCTAACCAAAAAGGGTAAAGTTAAACCCAAGCTATCTGAGTGCTCACAAGAGGAGGAATCAATAGCCCATGCCCTCAGAGATAACAACTCATTTCGAAGATTTTGGTAGCTCCTTTCTTTAGACTAATGGTGGTGAAGGAGAACATCAACCCATAGAAAAGTTGCTATGGAACAAAATTGAGAGTCTCCCAGCCAAGAAGGCAGAGTTGTTTGCTTCCCTTATCTATGGAGTATGGCTCTCATGGAACAAATTGTGCGTAGAGGATAAGGAGATTTCGATGGAGTTGCACTATTAGAAATTAGCAAATAACCAACAGATTTTACCGACGGTGAAAATCCGTCGGTATTTCCGGCGAATTTAGCATCAATAAAAAAAAACTTAAAAAAAATTAACATCCAAATTTATTAACAGAATAGGCAATCCATTGGCAAACTCGTTGATAAATTTTCACGCCTAATGGCGCCAATTCATTACCGACGAATGTGCCATTGGTAACATTTTATATTTTAATTTTAATTTTTTAATTTAAAAATTATCGATGAATATTCCATCGGTAAATAAATAAAATTACCAATGGATTGACCATCAATATGAAATTATATTTTTTAATATAATTTAAAATTTTAAATAGTTACTGATGAAAAATTTGTCAGCAACATTTTGTATACTTTTTTTAAATTTAAATTATTTAAATATTACCGATAAAAAATCTGTCGATATTTAAAATTTATTTGTTACCGCCCAAACTGGTTCATTTTCCATATTACTAATAGAATTTCAATCGATAATATGTGATTAATGAAATGATTTATTTTATTAACTCATTATCGATGGATTTTCCTACCGATAATGTTAAAACAGAACGCTAAAACGCGAAACACCCCTTCTTCTTCCTCATGTGAACCCCCTCTTTCTCTCTTTCTCTTTCTCGCCCTCGACACGGTTATTAGCCATTTCACTACCGCCAAAGCTTCCATTTCCCTGCCAGAGATAGTCATTGTGTTCATGGTATATTATTGAGTATTTTAGTCAATTTAGTTTTTTTTTTTAGCCTCTTTTTCTATTCCATTTTTTTACTCAAAGTTTTTAGTTTCTAAGTTAATTAACTAATTTATTTTGTTATGTTGATTGTTAAATATCTCATTAGGAGTACTTGAAACACTTGTTGATTTGTGCATTGAGTTATTGGAGCATTTTGATACATTAGGTATGTACATTGCATCCCTTTTTTAAACTTTTTGTTTTACAAAACGTTAATGATTAAAATTTCTAAGGTAAAGTTGTAGGATGGAAAAAGAAGGATGAGATTGCATGACTGGGGAAAAGCTTAGAGTTTCTTCCCATTGTTTAAATATGTGTTGTGGCCTTAAGTACATGCATGATGTGAAGTAGGGGGTGTGCTCTAGAATGGTTTTTAGGATTGACTTATTGATTTGCATGACTACATGTATTTGTTATTTGTGTTTAGTTGATGAATTAATTTTTGTGGAAGTTTCTAATTTAAGAGACTCTGCCCAATTTTTTTGATTGTTTAGAATATTGACGTTTGAATTAAATAATTAGTGGAGGCTAGGTCCTTATTCAATGAGAGCCTTTTGCATAATTTTTTAGCTATTTGGAATATTGTATAAATTAAATAATTATTATTATATAATAATACGAGGCTACTATTTAAGGGAGAGGCTCTGTAAAATTTTTTTTGATAATATATATTGCTATGGACTAAAAAAGTATTGTAATAAGAATTAGTAGGGACTCCTAATTTAAGAGAGACTTTGTCCTATTTTTTTAATTACTGTGTGATTGTTAAGCTCTATAGGTGTGTGATATTGTTGAGAGACAAGTTTGCTCCAAATCGAGTATAGATGTATGTAGATTGCACCTAGGTCAAGGGCAACTAAACCACAATTTTATAAACGGGTTGAAGAATTCATAAAGGCTTGAGGTCAAACAAAGCAGTTTATACGTGAAGGGACAACTAGGTATCCTTGTGCTAAATGTAAATGTAAGAGATTTTTAGACATTGAGTCCATTAGATATCACTTGTGCAAGGGGGGTTTTAAGCCTGATTATTGGGTTTGGACTGAACATGGGAAAGTTCAATTCGATATGGGTTATGTTGGAAGTAGTTCCAGTGGCGTCGATATAGGTAATGAAGAAGGTGGTAACATGACTTAGAAGGATAACCTTAGTCATTATTAGAAAATGATTTTTCATGTTGCTGGCCATGAGTTTGGAATGTATTCCCAACCTTTAGAAAAGGTTCCTCAAACGGATGCTGAGAGATTTTATAGCCTGATAGAGGCAGTGAATAGGCTTTTATGGGAAAGATGTATGCATTCGTAGTTGTCTTTGATGATAAGAATATTGAGTGATAAGTCAAAGGCGAACTAAAGTCAAAGTTTCTTTGATCAATATACCTCATTAATAAGTGAGATTAGTCCACAACCAGAATCTTTCCCAAAGAACTTTTACCAAGCTAAAAGATTAGTTTTAAAGATTAGGTTGAATGAAGCAAAGATTGATTGTTGTTTGAATGGTTGTATGCTCTATTACAAAGATGATGCTACCCTGACTCGTTATAAATTCTATGGAGAGCCAACGTTTAAGCCTAAGAGAGGGGAAAGTGTGGTATACAAGAATGTTCTGCACAAGAGAATACATTATCTATCCCTAATTCTTAGACTTGAAAATATTATATATATCAATGAGTTTAGCATCTTACATGAGGTGGCACTTTGAGAATCGAAGGAGTGTGGGGTAATGGCACATCCTTCTCATGGTGAAATCTGGCAACATTTTAATCGAACCTATCCTGATTTTGCATCTAATCCCCGTAACATTAGATTAGGATTTTATGCTGATAGTTTTACTCCCAACAATCAATTTAGTAAACTATATTTTTATTGGCTTGTGATTGTTAATCTTTACAATTTTCTGCCTAAAATGTGCATGAAAGATCCTTATTTGTTCTTAACTTATATAATCATTGATCTTGATAATCTGAAGGCTAAGATTGATGTCTATTTCCAATTTTTAATTGATGAATTGAATGAGTTACAGTGTGATGGTATTTTAATTTATGGCATCTCAACCAATTAAAATTTTATGTTTAGGGCAGTATTGATGTAGACCATCAAAATTTTTTCAACTTACGAGATGTTGCTTGGATGGATGACACAGGGGAAATTGGCATATCCGATACATATGGAGGATACAAAAGCATTTACTCTGAATTATGGCAAAAAGAATTCTTAGATTGACTGTTACAGAAGATTTTTAAATCTAGATTGTACTTATAGGCGCAGTAGGTGCGGATTTAGAAAGAACACTATAGAGAGTGATGCAGCTCTTATTAGACTTATTGGTTAGCAAATTTGGGACAGGGTTAGGCAACTTCCAAAAATTACAAAAGTTAGAAAATCCATTAGATTGCATGTAGGATAGATCACAATTAGACCAAACAAAGTATATCCTAGAAACTACCCTATTGGAAAAATCATTTAGTCCATCATTATTTAGACATGATACATGTTGAGAAGAACGTATTTGATAATATTATGTATGTTGTGATGAATAGTGATTGAACTAAAGACAATAAGAAAGCAAAGATATATTTAGAGAAGTACTACTGAGTTAAATTTACAACCCTTAAGAAATAGTCATTGGTCTATGCCTAAAACTAGTTATATGTTGACTTCTATGCAAAGACAAGATTTGTGTAAAGTGGGTGCAAGAGTTAAATACCTAATGGTTATACCTCAAACTTAGGAAGATATGTGAATGTTGTACAAGGGAAGCTTTTTAGTATGAAAAGTCACGATTGTCACATATTTATGAAGTATTTGTTGCCTATTGCATTGAAAGAACTGTCTGATTATGTTTATCGGCCATTAATTGGGTTGAGTGAGTATTTTAGAGATTTGTGTTTATCTACTCTCAAAGTTGATGATCTTTTGGTGATGGAGAAAAATATTTCCATTATTCCTATGTTTGTCTTAAACCTTACATGGGTTGGACTAATTCACTTAAGCTCTAATTGTAGGAGTTGTCATCTTTTACTACAAGCCTGCAAACAAGTACTTTAAAATGGATTTGTGTTTGGTCTTCACAAATATTTTGATGAACACAATACTCACAAACTTGGTTTTGCAATGGTTGGTAAAGAGTAATATCATGGGGAACTAAAGATCCCGAGGGTTTAGTTATGTAATGGGGAGTAAAAATATTCTCTTTCCAACTTTAATTATTCTCTATCCAACTTTTTTATCATATTATTTGCCTTATGGAGATTGATATATAAAATTTGGGGAAATTTTTAGTTGAAGAGTGGGGATTTTCATTTCAAAAGACAGAATGTGCTTGAATACGTATTTGAATACGAGCTCATTTATTAAATTTCCATTGCATAACTATAAATTCCCAAAATGTTAAACATTGATCCCTATTCCACCTCTTCAAAATTTTCTATCACTTCATGCTTGAGAGAGATAAAAGGTTGGAGAGAGAAAAATTTTTAATTTCCATTACATAACTAAAAATCTACAAAAGTTGTTCATTAGTCCCCGTAATACTATTTATTAATCCCTGCTATAAAACAAACTCTTGTAAGCATTGAATCTTCCGAACAACTTGTGAGGATGATAGCCTCGTCCCTTTAAAATATTATAACAACTACATTTAAAGTACTTTAAAATGTTATGATATTTCGAGGAAATGACAACAGAAAAGGTGCTTGAAACAAGCATACACGTATAGGTTTGAAATATCCTAATTTCTCTCTTGCTAGTATAATAATTCCAGATAATTTAACAGAAAACAAATTTAGAAAATGAGTATTCTTGAACTTTATGTTGTTGATGATCAATATCAACTAGTTAACTTCTTATTTATTAATATAAAGCTTTTTTCACCATGAATTAATTATACATCAACTTTTACTTACTCAAATTCTATTGATGTTACTCCAATCATTTGCTTCCTTGATTTTATTTTATTTTTTGGTGCTCCGCTGATCTTCTTTTTGGTTACATCTGCTCCCTTAATTTTTAATTTTTTTTTTCAAATCAATTTCTGCAACGGCCTCCTAATAATTTTTAGGCTTCCTTTCTACCCCTGACTCCCGCCAAGGAGGTACTGACGGACCCAACTAGGTGTCTCTTAATTGGGTCTCATAGGTTAATTTAAAAAAGGTAAAATAAAATTCATATGACTTCATTTAAAATTTAAGTTTTCAATTTTACCTTCTCAAAATTTTAAGATAGAAATATTAAGAGGATAAAGATTCTCTCATATTAAAAATTAATATGACTTTCCCATGTTTATTTTTCCACCATTGATTAAGTTATTTTAGAAGAGTGAAAAGTTAAAAAGATAAAAAAAATCAATCATAAAAATGTCAACATGACAAAGTCATGTTTATTTTAACATGGGAAATAGATTTTCTCAATTGAAAATCTCATATGATCTTGTCATGTATTAATTTTTGTCGTTGATCAAGAAGGTGGGGCCTAGTATGGGATCCACAAAACATCTAATCAATAGTAAAAATTAACACATGACAAGATCATATTAGATTTTCAATTAAGAAAATCCATTCCTTTATTAAAATGAGAGGCTCCTTATTCATATTAAAATTTAACATAACCTATACAAAATTTGAGTTTAATAAATTCAATAATGTTTAGGGTGCATTTGTTTAAAATTTTTAAAAAAGTGATTTTGAAAATTAAATTTTATATTTAGTAAACAAAAGCTAAAAACGAATTTTTTTTATATTTTGTTGATTTTTTTAAAAATTATCCAAATATACAAAAATTAATTTTTTTACGTGAAAAAGTGATTATTTGCCAAAATAATTCTAAACAAACGCACCCGTATTTAAGAAGAACAAATTCTTCCTAGAAAAGAGACCAAAATGAAAGGTGGAAAAAAAAAAAAAAAGAGTATTCTTTCCAAGAAGTTACATATGATGTGACAAGTAATTTAGATAGATTTAAATAATTTAAAGTGAAAATATTTATAAAATAAAAAAATAAAGAGTTATTATATTAAAAAAATAAAAATAAAATATTATTCACTTTTAGATCATTTTATGGGACTTATATACCTTGCAAGTTATTGATTTAAAAGTGAATAACTTCCCACTTTCTTATTTTACAAAAATATTAATTTTAAAGGATCATAATCCAACGCGTACCGATTAAGTGGAAAAAACTGGAAATGTAAGAAAAAAAGATACAAATAATAGGAAAAAAAAAAATCAGTTAATACATTTACGTAGCAAACATCAACTGTCTTGGTCGGGTGAGACACAACAAATTTATAAGGAAACTGTAAATTCCAGAGGCTAAATTGCTAAACACCAACAAATATAAAATAGATGGGAAACGAAAGAAAAGAATTGCATTGGATTTGGTTTCTTCTGGTGACAGAAAAAACATGCGTAGATTTCTTTTTCTTTTTTTTTTTTTTTTGGGTGGAACATATAAAATTAAGTTGAGGGAAATACTCTGCTACAATCCATGGTCAGAGCATAACTCGGCATGGAAGCTACTTCTGTGTACATAAAAACACGACGAGTAAATGAACGAAATAGGACGGTGAAGAGTCCATATAACTTCACACAGAAATCGAAATTGGTCATCCTCCACGAATCTTTATGGTTACCCCAACAACATTTTTGAACTATCATTATTAGAGGAGAAAATAAAGCATCAATTGAGAATAAAAGGGACCGAATGAACTACTGCAATTAGCTGATTAACACCACATCCAAATGTATCAATGATACAATCCATGGTGCTAGAGAATTCTTCTCAAATGGTATGAACTAAAAAGGCACCTTGAACTGGGGCAATTTTCCATCGTATCACAAACATTCAAAGGGATCAGCAAAGATACAACAATCGGGAAGACAAAAAAAAACCAAGCAACTAAGATGGACATGATGAAGTTAAAAGTTCATCATGCAGTTATTCATGCTCAACTCAGCACAAAGTTTTGAGCAGAAAACATTACATTTATTCGGAGTTCCGATGGGTTCAAATACCAGTAATCTAGATTCTTGACTGTTTGGCAAGCTTGAACCACTCGGTATGGAAAGACCCCTCAATGTCAATCCTTTCATATGTATGAGCACCAAAGTAGTCTCTCTGAGCTTGCACCAAAGTAGTCTCTCTGAGCTTGCACCAAATTAGCTGGCAATCTTTCCCTCCTGTATGTGTCAAAATAAGCAAGACTAGCAGACATACCCGGGGTGCTAATACCAGAGTTGATAGCAAGGCACACCACTCTACGCCAAGCAGATTGGCGATCGATTATTTCCTTGGCAAACTCCGGATCCACAAGAAGGTTAGCGAGATTAGGATTTCTGTCATATGCCTTCTTGATTCTGTCCAAGAATATTGCTCTTATGATGCAACCCCCTTTCCAAATCCTGGAAAGTTCACCCAACTTCAAATCCCAACCCTTCTCAATACTCTTCGCACGGATCAGATTCATTCCCTGTGCATAACTACAGATTTTCGCAGCGTAAAGGGCTTTCCTAACATCATCAATCAACTTCTGCTTTTCTACAGGTTGATCATTCAGGATATCACTAAAACCACCTTGTTTGAAGACCTTTGCAGCTTCAACTCTTTCCTCCTTCAATCCACTAAGGAACCTAGCATCCAAAGAAGCTTCTATAGTGGGGGCAGCAACTGATAAGTCAGCAGCTTGCTGGACAGTCCACTTACCGGTACCCTTCATGCCAGTTTTGTCTAGAACCTTGTCAACCAGATATCCATCTCCTTTGTCATCCTTAATTCCAAATATATCTGCAGTAATTTCAATCAGGAAACTCAAAAGTTCTCCCTTGTTCCATTCTGAGAAGACGCTTTGTAGTTCCTCATTTGACAACTTCCCAACTGACTTTAGCACATCATAAGCCTCCGCAATCAGTTGCATGTCACCATATTCGATTCCATTATGGATCATCTTCACAAAATTGCCAGATCCGCCTTTACCGACATAAGTCACACAGGGACCGCTGTCGGGGACTTGAGCTGCCACCTTGAGAAGAATGTCTTCTATGTATTTGTAGGCCTCAAAAGAACCACCAGGCATCAAAGAAGGACCATGCCGAGCACCCTCCTCGCCACCTGAAACTCCCATCCCAAGGTAGAGCAGGCCCAATTCAGCCATAGCTTTCTCTCTTCTCTCAGTGTTCTCATACCACTCATTACCACCATCAATTATGCAATCACCTTTCTCCAAGTATGCAGATAGCGTCTTAATGGTCTGGTCAACAGGTGCACCAGCCTTAACAAGCATTATTATGACCCTAGGCTTTTGAATGGATTGAACAAAAGATTCAGGGTCATGGTAGCCATAAACAGGAAGATTTCCTTCCTGTTTCGCTCGTTCCACAGTCTCATCAACCTTGGATGTTGTTCTATTATATACAGAAATGGGAAAGCCCTTCTCAGCAATATTGAGAGCAAGATTTTGGCCCATTACAGCCAGTCCAGCAAGGCCTATTCTTGTAAGATTTGTAGGTTGAGCCATAATTTGTTTCCTGTTCAATGGTTGGTAATTCACATGAGGAAAAAGTATAACAGGAAAAAATTGGCAAGAAATTCTAATTTCTGAAGAAGAACAAGAGCTGTAAACTACAAAGGCAAATAGAACTTGATAGGGGACAACGACAGGCCTTGAATAAAAACCTCTAACAAGTACACTGGGACAATAAACTATAACATATTCCAAGAATAAAGACATAGTGAGAAAGAGGAGTCTTCCAGTTCCAAAATTCAAAATTGATTACTTTTACTTTTCCCTCCTCGCAAAGTGAAATTTCTAAAATGATACAAAGGTACAGAAATATTAGAGTACCCCATAACCTTAAAGATAAGGTTTTTAGAGTTGCTCCAACAAAGATAAATTCTTCTTTCATTTATCTGAAAAGATAAATATTAACCACAACAACCAAACAAGTCCACGATTTTTCAAAATTTGCGCATATCAAGCAACAGATATACTCTAATATGCGAGCAACCAAATAATAATAAATTAATAATAATAATAATATTACTCCATCTCCAATTCTTTTGTTTTGTTTTGTTTTTGTGAATTTCAAATATTAACAACACAGAGAAATTTAACAAATTATAACAAGCAAAACTGCATCCACCGCATGCAAATTACAATTTGCAAACCAGTATCACAAAGAACATGATCCAATAAACTAATCTCAATTCCCACATCATTAACAGTATTGATCAGTAAAAAATTAGAAGGCAAACCCAGATCATCAACAACACTCACTACTTCTTAATTTCCCAACAAACCACAACAAAAATACTACAATAAAACATGAATGAGGATTTTCTGATCAAACATGATAATTTTATAAGAACATATATACCACCAATCCAACACTGATTAAAGTGCATGAAAGAGCAAAAATGAAAAAGTAGGCTTTGAAGGCGCACCTGGTCTTCGAATGATATCACAGAAAATTGAGATCTGGGTATCCCAGAAAAAATGAGTGATCATAAAACGAGAAAGTACAATAATATTAAATACAAGTTCGGCGTACGCTACAGATTGATATACTGCAAGGCGACGCCGTGACACACCAACAACCAACCTTTTTGGACAAAGAAAAAGAACCACTTTCTTAATTCTCGTGGGTCAAAGTTGTCCCAAGCAACAAGTTGGGGTTGGTGGAGATGCTCAAAGGAATAAGACCATTGATTCCGTTGACTAGACCAACTTGAGCTCAACGGGTAATATCGCATGGAAGCTTTTGCTCGACTATGTTTCGTATTATTTTTATAGAATTAATTTAATTAGAATTAATTTTAAAATAAAATAATTTATATTTAGTAGTTTATTCACAATTAATTTTGATAAAAAATTTATTTTTTTCGTAATCAATTTTAAAAATAAAAATTAATTTTAAGCAATGAAAATCAAATATTATCAAAATTTGAAAGAATTAGTTTTGGGGCCATAATTGATTCTAGAAACTACAAGCATATCATAAGTTAAAGGGGGCTTTAAATATGTTTTGAATCGATTTTATGTCAAGAGGTCAATTGATTTAACAAGTAATTTACCTTAGTCTAAGCCCGAAAATTTGAACTAATCAACTAACTTTATATGAACTAATTTTTATTAATTTGGATTAGAATAATTTAATCAATTTTTTGGGAAGAAACAAAATTTGAAGTTAGATATTAAACATTAAAAGTAATTTAAGTCATTAAAAATAAATAAAAATAAGTTTTTAAAGTAAAAAATTTATTAGTACACATAAAATAATATTTCATTAAAAATGATATATAAATAAAAATAATATATCAATTAAATTTATAATAAATAATATTATATAACACTAACCGATTTCAACTGAACTAGATTAATTTTGAATATTAAAATTGAAATTTAATCTAAGACTTATTTATTTTACATTTTAGTGAATTGAAAATTAGAAAGTTATCTTTCTTTAATGTACTCTTGCTTTTATAGGAAATAAGATTTTCTTATTTCCAATAAAAGCATTTTGCACATCTAAAACTTTAAACTACAGAGGTACCTAGTAATCAATTTCTTGGTTTTGATCGGCCTTTTATTCTTTTTGATTGATTTTTTTATTTCTTTAAATAATTCATTTCTCTCTTAAATGTATGCATAAAATAAACAAAAAAAATAGTTGATCACAGTTAAATTAAAAAATAGAGTGTTTTAATAAATATTATTATAATTAATTTTTAATTTTGGATTCTTTAATCAATGTATAAATGGTAGATATTTTAAATCAGAAAGAGTATCTTTTATATTGGAAGAGATGAAAAAATTAAAAAAAATAAACACAAAAAATAGACAGCTTATAAGTCATAAGATATAAGATATCTCTATTACAAGCAAGTTTGAGAAAGGAAAAAGTAAGGGTTATTCATTTGTGAACTACTAATTTGCTTCAATATTCACCGTAACAAAATTAACAATATTAATAAAGATATTGATTAATATGGTAAATAACCCTGACTCATTCATCCGTATCCAATAATTTTTTTATAAAAAAAAAAACCCTTGACTCATTGATAAAAGAATGTAACGTGAGCCCAATTTTTAATAAAAACAACTTTTGTAAAAAAATATATGCTACATTTTATGCTTTCACTTTTTCGTCAGGATTAAATTTTATAAACGATTCAAATAAACTGGACTATACATTAAGGATAGTTTATGATTTTAAAGAATAATTTTTTAAGCTTTAATATAAAATTAAAGGATATTATACTAAACAAAATTAAATAAGTACTTTATATTAAATTAAGACAAAAAAATTACGTTCACATTTAAATTTACAGCAATATAATTGCTCGTATTAAGTTGGTGTAAGTTTTTGTGCTCTATCAATTTGCAAGCCTATTTCTTCATCTGCATCCAATAATTTAAAAAAAAAAAAATACCTTGACTCTTTGATAAAAGAATGTAACGTGAGCCCAATTTTCAACAAACAACTTTTGTAAAAAAATATATGCTACATTTTATGCTTTCACTTTTCCATCAGGATTAATTTTATAAATGATTCAAATAAACTAGACTATACATTAAGGATAGTTTATGATTTTAAAGAATAATGTTTTAGGCTTTAATATAAAATTAAAGTATATTACACTAAACTAAATTAAATAAATACTTTGCATTAAATTAAGACAAAAAAAATTACCTTCACACTTAGATTTACATCAATTTAACTTGCGCATATTAAGTTGGTATAAGTCTTTGTGCTCTATCAATTTACAAGTCAATTTTTTTTATCACTCTCTTCTTCTTCTTCTCCTTCTCCTTCTCCTTCTTCTCTCTACCACTTTCTCTCCCTGCTTCTCTCACTATCACCTTTTCCTTCTCTCTTTGTCCACTTTCCCCTTCTCTTTCTATACATTTGCCCTTTTTCTCTATTCTAAACCCTGTTATAGGCAACACTTACACAAAAATTATAGGAGGATACCACAATTTCAATGTATTTAAAAACTATAGAAATCCTGCTATTCTTTCATAATTTTTCTATAATATCATAAAAAAGGATATTTTAAAAAATAAAATTAAAATAAAATATATACATAAATAATATTTTTTATTTTTCTTTGTGAGAAAAGCCTAACTTTTTAAGATAATTAAGTATTTATCTAATTCTTATTTGATGATTTTAATATTTTTATTTTATTATTGTATGAAATATTTTTGCAAATAAATCCACCGTAAATCCCACGAGTGCGATTATATTTCTTTAGAACTTTTTTTTTTTAATTGTTCTTTGAAACATTTCTATTTCTTCAAAATTACCCAAACAGCAGGAGGGGGACCCATATCCTTGCCCATTAGTCTGACATTCTATTTTCCAAGTCAGCGAACGAAAGAGTCAGCATGATGCATTAATTATGAAGTCAAACAAAATTGATTGACATTCATATATTTTGCTTTTCCTTTATTTACCGCCGGGAACCGACACCTTCTTTCCCTTCTCGAATTTATCCACTTTCTTTTTTTTTCCAAATTTTTTTTTCTTGTTCACAGTTTACTCTAGCGCCATTAAAAAAGGTTCATTATACTATGCGCCTTGCTACTAATGATGCTTCATGCACCTTGTTAATCTGAAGGCCAAGATCAGTTAGTATTTTGATACACCAATATCGTCCCTCCCTGCCCCTCTCTTACCTACCCACCCTCACCATTGAGAACCACTACAAGATGCGTTTATCTCATTAATGTAAGCTCAGAAGGGTAATTTGGTTATTTTAATATTAAGAAAGAGTTTGTTGATAACTTGGAGTTAAAGGACTCAAAGTTATTTCAAATTATTTGGAAATCAAAAAATCAAGCTTAATTAAAGTAATTTGGAGAGCAAGCAATCGGATCATACTGGAGGCACTACTATCTAGTCCAATATGTGATAGGATACATTTAGATTTTGTCTAGATTTGTTTTAACTTAGTTTAGATTTATTTATATTTGAATTGAATCAGTTTATATTTTAAGATTTAAATCAAATCTGATCTAATCTACAAAGATCAAATCTGATTTCAAATAATTAGGAATAAATTTTTTAGGGTAGAATCATATCTTTAATTTTTTTAATTTTAGTTTCAATTAGATCTATTAGATAGGATTAGATAATTTTCGTTTTTATCAATTTTAGGAATTATGTATAAATACATAAATTGGCCTACAAACAATTGAGAGTTCAAAGAGATTTTACTATCAATATAGTTTTGAGATTTTTCTCATTTTGGTTTTGTTTGATGCAAAATCTTCTATCTTTGTGCTTCAAGTGAGATGAGTGATTTGCTTTACTTGTTACATCAAAAAGCTGAAAGAATGTGATAATCAATCAATTTCTTAAATTTTTATCCCTGTTATCTAAGTTTTTAGGAACAACTTTCTTGGGAATTTAGTAAGGAGGGCGTTTTATCCTAAATCTTATTTCTATCAAAGTATATGCTTGAAATTTCTGAGTCTTTATATCTATGAGATTCCCCATCATTTGGTATCCAGAGCAAGGTCTAGATAAATTCCTATTTATCATTTTTTTCTATTGCATCTCTGTGTGTCTTGTCAGTCTAGTTTGTGTGTTTTTTTCTAGTTCTTGTTGCATCTATTTTTCTCTTTGTTTTATATTTGAGGTTGTTTTTTTGTGTTTCTATTAAGCTTAAAAAAAAAAAAAGAGAGAAGAATTTTCTTCCCTTTGATCTAGATTGCCAAGGGCAAGTTCTTTGAAGGTCTATTAGGAAAAATTCTTTCCATTGACCTAAGTTGCTAAGGACAAGTTCCTTAGAGGCGTAATAGGAAAAATCTCTTTCTGATGATCTAGGTTGCTAAGAACAAGTTTTTTAGAAGTCTAGTAGAAAAACCCTTTTTCTAGTGACCTAGGTTGTTAAGAATAAGTTTCTTAGAGGCCTAATAGAAAAATCCTATCTTTACTATTTTGGTTCCTATTTGTCTACATTCTTGAGTCTAATTTCTAGTTTTCCTTATGACTCAAGTAACGTCCTTCTTTGCGTTTTGAGTCTTGTTTCCTTATCTATTGTGTCTACTTTGTCTATATATATATATATATATATATATATATATATATATATATATATATATATATATATATATATTGTACTTGAGGTATATTTAGTTAAAAAAAAAGGACAAAAAACAGGGAGAGAGTGCTAGTGAGGTCCTTCTTTTTGCATGTTCTTAGATGGCATCACGAAGGGAAGATAATGGTGGAGATGACTCTGAAGGTTATAGAGGCAATATTTGAGTATGAATCTTTTTAAAGAGGGGGAGAATAATACGAGCTCAAGATGGTAATTTGGTTATTCCAACACTGGAAAAGAGTTTGTTGATAACTTGGAGATCAAGCAACCCAAGAACTTATTTCAAGTTACTTGGAGATCAAGAAATCAAGCTTAATTAAAGTAATTTAGAGAGCAAGTAATCTGATCATATTGGAGGCACTACTATCTAATCCAATATGTAACGGGATACATTTTGTGTCTAGATTTGTTTTAACTTAGTTTAGATTTGTTTAGATTTCAATTGAATCAATTTATCTTTTAAGATTTAAATCAAAAGATTAAATCAGATTTAATCTACAAAGATCAAATCTGATTTAAATTAGTTAGGAATAAATCTTTTATGATAGAATCATGTCTTTAATTTTTTTTAATTTTAGTTGCAAATCAAATCTTTTAGATAGGATTAGATAATTTCTATTTTTATCAATTTTAGGAATTATGTATAAATAGGCAAATTAACCTATAGACAATTGAGAATTTAGAGATATTTTACTATCAATATAGTTGTGAGGTTTTTTTCATTTTGGTTTTGTGTGATGCAGAATCTTCTATCTTTGTGCTTCAAGTTAGATGAGTGATTTGCTTTACTTGTTGCATCAAGAAGCTGAAAGAATGTGATAATTGATCAGTTTCTTGAATTTTTATCCCTGTTATCTAAGTTTTCAAAAACAGATTTCTTGGAAGTTACATAGGAAGGGTGTTTATCCTAAATCTTGTTTCTATCAAAATGTGTATCTAGGATTTCTGGATCTTTATATCCATGGGATTCCTCATCATTCATCCTCCTTGATTCACTCATGATGTAATAAGATTTGGAGAAGTTAGTTCACTTTTGAGAAGCATCGATGACAAAATTTGGCGATAAGTCCATTAGCCTCTCTAAACCCATGTACTCCGCTAGCCCACCTTCTCCTTTCGTCAAGAACATTGACGACGAAATAATCGAGATCTAAGAGGTATCCGTCATGACCCCACCCTGTACTCTGTCCCATCCTTAATGATGCTATCGCAGGACCTATGGAAGTCGACAGTTGCTAACATAAGAAAGAACAAAGAACAAGACTTTGGTAAAAAAAAAGAGAGAGAAAGAGAGAGAGAGAGAGAGAGAGAGAGAGAGAGTAAAGTTCAAAAGTTTTTATGTAGTTTTACAATATTTTCAAAGCTTATTGTTATCATCATGTTTGGAGGGGATTGAGCATATTATAATGGTCAAGATAATTGATCAACTCCAAAAAGTTTTGGACTTTATCCCCTTTTTATTCCTTTTTTTTTTTTTGTTAATGTTAAAGTAATCTCTTTTATCATTGTGTTTCTATCACATCCACAAAGGGAATTGCTAGTGCCCACAATTAAAAATTTGATGCTGTCATGTTTGTGATTGGGTGGGTGGTACAATTTGTGGTGGTGGCTATTGTTGGAATGGTGGTGGTCATTTGAGTGGTGGTGGAGAAGAGTTTACGTAGTGACTTGGAGGACGATAAGGGGTGGTGGTGTTGGAGAGATGGCAGCAGCAGAGGAGGTGATGGGTTGGATGTAGATAGGTGGTGTGCTTGTCAGAATGGGAGACTTTAAGGTATTGGGGTGCTACTAAAGTGTACCACTAGAGTATAAATGCATAGATAGTCTGTTAATATAGCACCCTTAGATGACAAGGTACAGTAAACACCAAACTTAGTAGGGTGCATTACGGTTGTTGCCTATAAAAATTGACTCCCCAACAAATCAAAAACGTAATTGACCAATCTACTAACATGTCATTTTAAATCACAGAGCCAATATTTAGTATGAAGTATCTACGGTACGAACGTGACTAAGTTTATGTGTCATTAGCTAGTATTATGTCAACAAAAGAAGTACATATTAAAAATTGAAAAATGAAAATTTGTGCTATTGGGCAAAATATATGGAAGGGTATTCGTATGAATTTCATGAAAAGCTTTTCTCTTTAATAGAACCGCCATTTAGTATGAAGCATCTGCAATACGAACATGACAAAGTTCATGTGTCATTAGCTGGTTTTATCTCAGGAAAAGAAATACATATTAAAAGTTGAAAAACGAAAATTAGTGTTATTGACGGAATATATGGAAGGGTATTCATACAAATTTCACGAAAAGCTTTTCATACTAAAAAGATTTTCAATTGAACTGCTATTAAGTATGAAGTATCTGCTGTACGAATGCGATGAAGTTTACGTGTCATTAGCTGGTTTTATCTTAGTAAAAGAAATACGTATTAAAAATTAAAAAATAAAAATGAGTGTTGTTAGCAGAATATGTGCAAGGGTATTCATACACTTGGTCTGGTTGGTCGATCCGATTGACCTGCGCTTGGCTGAGCAACACCCTCTTCCCCTGCTTTTGATCTCCAACTCCTGCATGCGCCGATACACAGGGTCCGCCCGACCAACCGATCCTCGTATGCCTTATAATAGGGGGATATGTTACTGCATTTACTTACATTTACACCCTTAGTGGAATCCTCTCCTCTACCCCAATCCGTTAGAGATTCCTTCTCTCGGCCGCCTCCTCTAATCATAATGACACAAAACGCTACATTTACTCCTTTCCTCTATACAAGGAGGGGACATTCTAAGCCTAGACACTAGTCTACCTTGCCTCAAAGTATGAGATAGTAATATTTTGGCGTCGTCTGTGGGAAAAAGGTAAAACCTCTCCTCCTCCACCCTCAGCACTACAAGCGGCACGTGGGTCGCCATTTTCATGGTAGATACGTGCAGCACGTACTATCACCAAAACCCATCCCTACTATCACCCCAAAGCAAGGTTTCACCAAGAACATGGATGCAAACCCCAATCTTGACCCTAACGCTAGCATTTCCAATCTCATGCGAACGCCGTACTTAGAACCTTACAAAACATGCAAGAATAGATCAATCAAATGCAAAACAATAACTTGCACACTGAGGACCATGGAGAATCCTCCCAACTACCACCACCACCACCTCCTTCATCCTCTCATACACACTTCCATCATTATCACTCATACCAACTGTCCCACTTAGAAATGCCACTGGCTAACTTTCATTTTTCAATTTTTAATATGTATTTCTTTTACTGAGATAAAAACAGCTAATAACACATGAACTTCGTCACATTCATATTGCAGATCTTTCATACTAAATAGCGGTTTTGTTTTCCCTATAACAAAGCTGCTATTTAGTATGAAGCATATACACTACGAACGCAGCGAAGTTTACGTATCATTAGTCGGTTTTATCTCAGTAAAAGAAATACGTATTAACAAATGCAAAATGAAAATTAGTGTTGTAGGTAGAATATATAGAAGGGAATTCGCATAAATTTTACAGAAAGCTTTTCATACTAAAAAGCTTTTCTCTTTTATCAGAACCACTATTTAGTATGAAGCATTTGCATTGTGAACATAATGAGTCACTAGCCGTGTGATTGGCCATTTTATAAAAATAAAATAAAATAAAATAAAAATTCAGTCTACTCTCAACTTCAGATTTTTTGTTATTGGAGTTTTTTTTCCCCTTATTTCTTTTCCTGGTAGATTCTTATAAGGACCTCAATATGATATATAAAATGTTTTTCGTAATAATTATATTAAAAAATGATATTTATGTTGATAATTAATATTACATTAGTTAAAGGAAAATGTATATTGTTGTAATAATTAATAGCTTCATAGATTATTTTCTCTCCTAATAATAGCAAGTCCCAATATCATAATTTTTTTAACATTTATTTAGAAATTAAATTACAGTAATTTACTTTTTATAAAAAAAAATAATGTAAAAATGTTAATTTACTATCATTTTTGAAATTGATATTATAATATTGTAAATTTCAATTTTTTTGTCGAAAATGTCAATTTTTTAATTTATGAAATTAATATTATAAATATTTATTATCAATAATAAATTATTAATTAATTTTTAATTTTTACTTAGCTATCATTTTTTTTACTAATAATTTTTTAGTTTTTAATGATTAATGAAGTTAAGAATTATTATGAGAAAAAAATTGTATTAATAAATATTTAGTTACTAAAACTTGCAGTCATATAGTTATATGGTTGAGTCAATTTGATCACTGAAATTTAGAAATTAACATTTTAATATCTAAGGCTGCAAAACATAAGCCACATCAGTCCTTGACTCTATTTCTATTACTGTATAGTCATGTTCGCACTGATATGTCATGTTAAGTGACATGGTAGTATTCCACATGACCTCTGAGGTGGAACAGATAAAGAATATATTTAAATTAGCTCATAAAGTTTTTGAAAATGTGCCAAAAAGGCATGACACATCAACAAAAATATGATGACACAATAACAAAAATGGAGTCAGGGATTAACATAACTTATATTTTGCAAATTTAGAGACTAAAAGGTTAATTTCTAAATTTTATGGACTAAATTGACTCACGTTCGCAATTTCAAGCACTATAATGAGCATTTTCTCAATAGTTAACTCGGTAACTTAATTCTCTAAGTGAGTCAACCTTTAATCCAAGTTACACAATATAATGTTATTCCTTCTTCTTTAGTGGCAAAAAAGGAACTCTGAATCCATTTATTTTCATTCTACTCCCTTTTTTTGAATTATTTTAAAATGTATTTTTAATAAATTTGGTGATATTCCAAGTACTCTCTCAGTCTCTCTTATGATGGTAACATATAAATTATGATGCACAAAATAGAATATGGCAATTCATAGGGATGGGACTACAAAAAACACAAGTGAGGTCCTCCCCCCTCCCAAAAACACACACACACACACAAGGGAGGAAAAATTTATATCTAAAGTAATTGTGCATTTAGACCAAAGAAAAAAAAACGTAATTGTGCATGAGGAACCCTTGGGTAGCTGCTGCTTGAGCATTCTATAAAGACTTTTGTCCTTACTCTCAAGATTCCACTAGTGCTCATTTTAAGAGATTTTCTCTATTAGAACTAATACCACATCTAAAACCTACCAAGCTACACCTTTCGGATAATTTCTAGGGTCAATTGACTATCTTTTTGAGATAACCTATTGTAGAACGTCATCCCTATGCTTAGCATCTCAAAAAGTATCTAATCTCCTCTTTATAGTTGTTAGTCGTATAAATCACCCCATAATTATGGTTAAAACCATAATTACGTTTTTGATCAGAAATAGTAGGTTAAAATATAAAAATAATATGAAAAAATATCAACAATTAGATATTGACTTAGCAAACATCAATATACCAAAAACTCTACAAATCATTACTAGAAATTATTTTAGAATCGACAGATTTTACTGACAGATTATCCGCCAGTAAATAAAAGCTAAATTTTGAAGTCGAATATTACCGATGGTTCATATATCTGTCGATCAAACCATTGATAAATGTTGGTGCATAATGGCGATAAATCATAACCGACAGCTAATTTGTCGTAATTTAGATAAAATAAATATTAATTATTTTTTTTTTGCCAACAGATTTTTCGTGGATATTTGAAAATCATAATTCTTGCCAGAATCGTTTTTACCAACAAAAAGTCAATCAGTAAAATAATTTAATAAAACAATTCATTTTATTTCATTTATCTATTACTAACTGAAAATCCATTGGTAATATTAAGACCGAACATCAAAATGCAAATGATCCCCTTCTTTCTCATTCTATGTGTAACGTCTTTCTTTCTCTATATCTCTCTTTCTCTCATCCCCCATTACGGCCTCAAGCCATTTTCTCATGTGAGAGATTCCATTTCATTTTAGAATACACATTATGTTCATGGCATGTTAATGAGTATTTTAATTGATTTAGTTTTTTTTTTTGTTTAGTCTCTTTTTGCTGTTCTATTTCTCAACTCAAAGTGTTTAGTTTATGAGTTAATTAATGAATTTGATTTGTTGTGTTGATTGTTAAAGATCTCGTTTGGAGCACTTGGTGATTGGTGCATTAATTGATTGGAGTGAGTTTGGGAAGCTTTAGGTATACACATTGGACCCATTTGTTATGTTTTATATTTTCTGAAATATTAAAGACTTAAAATTTCTAACGTAGAGTTATAGAATGGAAAAAAGAGGATGTGATTGAATGATTGGGGGAAGGCTTAGAGTTCCTTCTCATTATTCAAATTGTGTGTTGTAGTATTATATGCCTATATGATGTCAGGTAAAGAGATGTGCTCTAAAATAGTTTTTAGGATTAACTAATTAATTTGTATGACTACATACATTTATTATTTTTGTTTGACTGGTAAAATAATTTCTGTGGAGGCTCCGAAAACAAAAGGAGGCTCTGCCCAAATTCTGTTGATCATTTAGAATAATGTTTGAATTAAATAATTATTGTAATGAAATAAGTAATTGTTAGGCGATTTAGGGGATAAATTAACTTTTGTGGAGAATCTTAATTTAAGGGGAGACTTTGCCTAAATCTTTTTGATTGATATGTGATTGTATTGCTTTGTAGGTTCTGATATTGTTGAGATATAAAATGTTTGCTCCAAATCAAGCATAGATGTATGATAGATCACACCCAAGTTAGGGAGGGATTAAACTGGAATTTTATGAGAAAGTTAAAGAATTCATAATGGCCTATGTTCGAACAGAATAGTTTACTTGCAAACGGACATTTAGGCATCCTTGCTACAAATATAAATGTAAATGTAGGAGATTTTTACACATAGAGTTTATTAAATATCACTTGTACAAGGATGGGGTTAAGCCTGATTATTGTGTTTGAATAGAACATGGGGAAACCCTACCACTAGAGAATCAATTTGGCGTTAGTTATGTTGGAAGTAGCTCAATTAGGGGTTGATGTAGGTAATGAAGATGGTAATAATATCACTTGGGAAGATAACCTTAATTGCTATCAAGGAACATTTTTTATATTGCTGGCCAGGAGTTTGGAAGATAAAGTGATTCTATTTTGCTGTTCATATTTTTGTTTTCATATTATTATGTTATTAATATTCTAATCTTTATATTTAGGTGCATGACCAGAGAAATAGTATAACCAATCCTCACTTGTATAATTTGGCTTGGGGCTCGAAAACCAGAGCTACAAGTTGGCCAATATACCATGTCAATAGTTATAAATTTCATACAGTTGAATGGGGAAAGGGAAAAAAACTGACAACACTGGGGTTCGTGTCAGGGGAGACATAGGAGATGGAGAAAGTAATTGGCACAGAGTAATTAATAAAACACTTGAATTAGAGTATTCTAGTGAACCTGTTAAAAGAATTGTGTTGTTTGCTTGTAAATGGTATAATCCAATATGTCCCGGGAGAACACATAAACACAACCACTATAAAATAATTGAGATTAACCATACTAAAAGGTATGAAAAATTTGATCAATTTATCACTGCCTAAAATACAAGACAAGTTTATTACTTGTCATATCCTAGAAAATGTAAATCTAACTAGAGGGCGATAATAAAATATAAACTAAGGGCTAAAGTAGAGATTCAAGATGTATCTTGTAACATCCCCATTTTTGTAAGCAAAGCATAATGGAAATTTTGAATTATTTCCCTTAGGCAATGTAAGAATTTCTCAGACAGCGTTATGCCATGACGATCCTCACACTCAGAATTATAGGGTACTATAATATTGCCGTTGGAAATATGGTACTATCATTTGTTAAAAATTAGAAAATGACAAAGGTGCCTTAGTAATCTTTTATTGTTTGCAATGATGCCTAGAATTTCTAGAAATTAAATTTTGATCCCAAAGAGTTATTCATCCACAATAACCCTAGAATTTTTCGTGAAATGACCTTTATGTCCCCACATCCATATAATTAGCATAATGAGGTTTTAAGCGGAGCAGAATCACATGGTGAAACCGTAAAAGTTTAAATTTTTGCCGATTGGGCCATGGGAGTAGTTAGGTATGAAATGACATGCGGTGCCCCTGAATTTGCTCAAAATTATGTAAATATCATTAGTTATAAAAAAAAAAAAAAAGAAAGCAGAAAGGACTCTAAATTGGTAAAATGTTTAATTTACATTATTAGTCAATTTATTTGATTTTATTGGATAAATAAGCCATTGAAAGTTAATTAGAAGTTAATTAAAGAGATTAGGATTAGGGAAAGATTAAAATAGACATGCAGCAAATTTTAAGTTATCAGTAATATTTTGCCGAATTCAAGGAAATCAGCAATGATTTGGTGTTTTATATACTACTAGAACCGAACCAGTAGAATTTTCTACTGAAAATCCTCACTTAAGTGGCTGAAATTTAGCCACCCCTACCACATATGAGTGGCACCAAGTGTTGCTTAAGATAGTGGAGAAACTTGGCCTCACCTCCACCACCAAACCTCCACCAATCACATCCACTCTTAGGTGAGATATTTCCTCTCTTATTCCCCCTCAATTTCAACCTCCTCGCTCTCTTTCTCTTTCAGACTTACTTTCTTCTTCCTCTCACCATCTTCTTCCACTTTCAACATCCATCAAGCTTCTTGCACCCAAAACTTTCACTAAAACTTAAGACTAGCTTGTGGTGGCACCAAAATCAAGGTAGGATTCCAACTTCTTTTCTTATTTCCTTGATTTGGGACTATATGGAGATCCTGTTTTTCTCATGATACTAATGTGATTTGGAGTAATGATGGTGTATTATGGTTGATTTTGCATGTATGTTGTGATTAGAATTGAAATTGGTATGAAAGAACTTGAAGATAGAGAGAATTCAAGAAGCTGTTAGGGTTTTTCCCTCAATGGTTTGTACGACAGAGTGTACAGTTCCAGCTACAGCCATTTAAATTTGATGAACCTATTTTTATATGAAACTAGACATCTAGGGCTTTCTATACATATAAAATTTAAGGTCATTAGATTAGTATAGAATTAGTTATGAATTTTTGAAATTTGACCTAGGAATTTGGATTCTCATCTATGCAGTATGAGTTGAGAAGGGTGTAACTCACCGTACACAACTCTAAATTGAGTAAAACTAATGCTGTTTGAAAGCTAACATGTAAGGAAACATCTCATAAAAATTTTAGAGTCAATTCATTGCCATTTTTCCTGGCACATAAATGAAGTTGCTTTAAGTTCAAATTAGGCTGGAACAGGGTAGTCCAATAGGATCAATTTACAGGGCTTGTATCTCAAGATATACTTATGCAAATGATATGCAACTTCTTTCATTTAAAAGGTTGTTCTGTTAGCTTTAATTTTGGCATAAATTTTGTATGATTTCACCTAGATTCCTAATTTTCGTGAATTTTCTCCTATAAGGGTGTAATTTTGGCTAAGAACAGGGCAGTCTGAGGTAAGATACAAATAACTTGAGTTATACAAATCAAAATGAGATGGGACGAAAAGGGTTGGAAACTAGACATATAGAGCTATGACATATCCAAAATCCATGTTTAAATGAGTTGTATTGGACTAAAGATAGATTATACAAAATTCGGGCAGAATAGGATGAACTAAGCAGAAAACCCTATTGATGTTTGTATTGGCTTTGATGAATGATATTGTGGATATATAATTGTTGTTCCATATTGAATTGCATATTTGAATAATTTTACTGGTAGTCTGACACTATTCATGGGGAAGCAGACATGATCTATTATGCTGCCGAATTTTCGGCAAAAGTATATGAAGTTATGATAGCTTGTGTTATGAAGATTTAAGCTATAAATATGAAATTCTAAATGCAAGAGTATTTGAAAGTAAGTGCACTATAATGCATATAAACATTGCATGATGATATGATCATGATTCCTTTTATGAAAGACGGCATCTTTGCATGTAAAGGAAGAGATATATAAATATGTGAGAATGAATCCCTTCACTTGGAGACAGTTATTTGGATCCCTCCCTGTGAAGGTAGTTACAACATATGATGAAGGTCCCATATTCCTAAGGAATGTGACATGGTGATCACATCCTGATGAAGTATGATATGGTAATCATACTCTGGAATATGGCATAATGAGCACATCCTAAAAAGTGTGACATGGCGATCACATCTCGATGGAGTATCACATGACAATCATACTCTAGGACGTGGCAGGATGAACATATTCCTAAGAAATGTGACATGATGATCACACCCCGATGGAGTATGACATGGCGATCATACTCTGGAATATGTGTAATAAGTAAAGTAAAATAAAGGAAAAAAAGAAAATTATGTGTATCTACATAAATTCAAGTATAAGTAAAGGCATATGCGGATTTTATATTTTTAGTATATTGGTGATATGATTTTTTAATACATTTCAGTTATTATTTATAGTATAATTCATGAATTAATTTTGTATTGGCTCACCCAAATGACAAGTGTATGAATAAAATGAACTTTGCTTCGAACAATATGTTTTTGAACTATAAAACTAAACAGTTTGTATAACATGTTCACCTTTTCATAATAAACCGAAGCAACTGGAGATGACAACGATGACATTATGTATGATAGTTAGAGAATCCTATTGAGAATTTAAAATTCTCACTCTTGTTTTCGTGTTATCTCCAGATAGTTCGAGAAGTTTCAAAGATGACTGAAGTTGCTGTCAAATAAGGTCCGCTCAGGTAATAGTAACAACTCCTGAGTGTAATATTATGACTTAAGCATAGTACTGTACTTGGGAGGGTGTTATATATCTAATCAGCAAGCTTACCAAACCAATGATCCAATCTCTTCTAGGGTTATTGTTGATACTGATATCCTCTCTAATCTATGTTCCATCTAAGGAGAAGTTGACATAATTTAACTCCCAAGGCAATATTCAATAGGCTTGGCTAATAAGAGGGATGCTAATACTGAGGATGAGGATGATGATGAGGAAAAAGAATTCGATGACGATGTTGAAACCAAGAGTGACGAAGACAGTCCTCAACTTTCTGAATAATGTGGTGCCAAGATGACAATGTTGAAATCGAGAGTGACGAAGACAATCCTCAACTTTCTGAATAACGTGGTGCCGAGATAGTCCTTTTGTAGATTTCAGGATTTTTTTTTTTTTGTTTTTAGAACTATATTGTAATAATTTTATATTATTTTTCTGTAGTTGACAGCTTTTATTTTAGTGAACAATGCATATTTTTATATTTTATTATAATTCTATTTATATGGATTTGTAAATAATTAAAATAATAATTTAAAACATTTAAATATTAATTTTAGATTTTAATAATAAAAAAATAAAAAATTCAAAAATCTTATTTACTGATTGAAACTCTGTTGGTAATGATAAAAATTTAAATTTTATTTTATAATTTTATCGACGAAAATTCCGCCAGTAATTATAAACAAAGTCATCGGTAAAATTTGGTCAGCGACAATTTCTAACATTTTTAAAATAATATTGACGAACATTTTCAGTAAATAAAATAAGAAATATTACCGACGGAATAAAAAAATTATCGATAATATTAATTTTTTTTATTACTGATGTGTCATTTACTGACAGATTATTTTCATTGGCAATTTCATCGGTAATATTACTATCGGTGGATTTTTTTTTAATTTTTTCATCCTTAAATTTGTCGGTAATTGTCTAATTGATGCTTTTCTAGTAGTGAATATATCCAAAAAAAAAAAAAAAAGGCCAACCACCATTGGCAGAGCAAGACACAACAAATTTATAAGGGAATTGTAAACTCCTGAGGCTAATAAACAACGACAAATATAAAATAGATGGGAAACGAGAGAAAAAAAATTGCATTGTTTGTGGTTTCCTCCGGTGACCAAAAAAGCATGCGTAGAAGTTTCTTTTTTCCTTTTTGGTACGTAAAAAATTAAGGGAAAGACTCGTTAGATTCCATAATGAGAGCATAACTCTAAGTAGAAGCTAGTTCTGCGTAAATTCAAACACAAGGAGTAACGAAATAGAAGGGTAAAAAAATTTGAATCTAATCAACTAACGTTATATGAATTAATTTTTATTAATTTGGATTAGAATTATTTAATCAATTTTTCAGAAGAAAAAAAAATTTGAAGTTAGATATTAAACATTAAAAGTAATTTAAGTCATTAAAAAAATAAAAATAAGTTTTTTAAAGTAAAAAATAAAAAAATTATTAGTATACATAAAATAATATTTCATTAAAAGTGATATATAAATAAAAATAATATATCAATTAAATTTATAATAAATAATATTATAAATTTAATAATAAAAAATTCTATTATATAACACTAATGGATTTAAACTGAACTAGATTGATTTTGAATATTAAAATTGAAATTTAATCTAAGACTTATTTATTTTACATTTTGGTGAATTGAAAATTTGAAATTTATCTTTGTTTAATGTACTCTTGCTTTTATAGGAAATAAGATTTTTCTTATTCCAATAAAAGCACTTTTGCACACCTAAAACTTTAAACTAAATAGGTACCTAATCCAATCAGTTTCTTGGTTTTGATCCGCTTTTTATTCTTTTTGATTGATATTTTTGTAAATAATTCATTTTTCTCTTAAATATAAAAATAAATAAACAAGAAAAAATATAGTTGGTTATACTGAAAGTGAATTGCAGCCCTAATCGAACTTTAACTACAATATTAGTTGTTTGACTTTAGAGTTGCCATTACCATCCCATGCAATTTCTTATTAGAGTTATTAGAAGAGTGAATCTTATTTATTAAATTTTATTTGAATGATAATATTAAAATATACAGTCATATGACATTTTTAAATAATCATGTAATATTAAATATCTCTTAATTTTAATAATCTATCCATGGTTTAACAATCAATATTTATTCCTTTCATATTTTATATAAAAGTAAAATTCTCACTTGATATTATGCCGCTAATTTCATATGTCTATCTTTTGCTAAAATTTTATCTTTTTATATTAGTCGAGATAAAAAAAAATGACAAAGCTTATAAGATGTAATATGTCTCTATTAAAAGCAAGTTCGAGAAAAAAAAAACTAGGGTTATTCATTTGTGAACTACTAATTTGCTTCAATATTCCACGTAACAAAGTTAATAATATTAATAAAATAATTAATTAACATGGTAAATAACTTTGACTCATTGAAAGCAGAACGTAACGTGAGCCAATTTTTTAAGAAAATAGCCTTCGTGAAAAATTATGCTACACTTTATGCTTTTACTTTCACATGAGGATTAATTTTTCAAACAATTCAAATAAACTGAACTATATGTTAAGGATAGTTTGTAGTTTTAAAGAATAACTTTTTAAGAAAATTAAATATTTATCTGATTTATATTTAATGATTTTAAATATTTTTATTTTATTAATATATGTTATATTTTTACAAATAAACTTACAAGTAAACCTCAAAGTAATCTTTATCAATTTTCATATTAGATAAATTATTCCTTAACAAAAAATAAATTGATAAATTGGTTCCTAATTTTTTAAAATATAGGATAAATTAGTCCCTAATAAAAATAAATAAACAAATTAGTTCCTAATTTTTTTTTAAAATCAGATAATTTAGTTTTATTGAAAAGACCTGATAAAGGAACTAAGTTATCCAATTTTAAAAAAATTAGAGACTAATTTATCTATTTATTTTTATTAAAGATTAATTTATCCTATATTTTAAAAAACTAATGATCCATTTATCAATTTATTTTTATTAAAAATTAATTTATCTGATATAAAGATCGATATAGACTACTTTGGAGTTTTACCCTAAACTTGCCCTAAATTCCGTGACCACGTTTATATTTCTTTTAAACATTTCTATTTCTTCAAGATTACACAAACAGCATGACGGGGACCTATATCCTTTCCCACTAGTCTGACATTTTATTTTCCAAGTCAGCGGACGAAAGAGTCAACATAATGCATTAATTATAAAATCAAACAAAATAGATTGATATTTATGTATAATATTCAAATTCAAATTCCACCATTTACTTTTCCTTTATTTACCACTAGCATGTCACTAGCCTAGGGCAGAGCTACGAGTGCTTCCCGATTCTCCATCCCCACCATCCTATATCCTCCCCTTCCTCATTCCCATCCCCATTCCTCATCTCCTTCATGGGGGAATATCTTTCCCCATCCCTATTCCCGGCCTCCCTGCGGGTCGTTGTGGTGATCCTCGATTGTTTGACAAACAGAAAAAAAAATCAAAAAAAAAAATTGTAACAAAAGCAAGTGTTTATTGCTCATAACAAATAAGAAAAAACGAAAAGAGTAAATTTTTGAATCACTAAATAGAGCCCAACATTAGCCATTAGACTCATATCTTCCTCTCTATTCATAGCCATCACCAAACTCAAGCCAAACTAGAAAACTTACCACCTCAGAGCACAGAAAACACAGAGGAATGCAACAATACAAAGGAAAAATAAAATAAAACAAGAAACTAAATCAAAACCATCAACCTTGCATAAAATCAAAATCCCATAACCCCCTTCTTTAACAAAGAAGCCATTTTCAGTTGGAAAAAAAAAGAGTTGAAATAGAGCAAGACAACCCAACCATCCATGTCTTTGTTGCAAAGCTCGCCCTTTACCATCGACTTCCACACCATAGCCACCAACAACCAGCCATGCCTTGTTCATGTTTGTGGTTAATGGAGTTGCAATTGTGGAGGCACTATGTCACAATTGTAGAGGCCCAACGTTGCAGTCATGAAGGCGCTATGTCTCTATCACGAAGGTTCTACTTCATAAAGGCAAACAGCATCGTGAAGGCGAGCAAAGTGAGGTCGAGGTAGCAACGCCGATAAAGATGAGGTCATTGATTGCGTAGATGGTGCTGATCTCCTAGTTATCGATGGTATTAGTGGCTAATTTGATGAGTTTGGTTATGGTAATGAGGAGGCGATTAAGTTTAAGGGGGAGAAAGAGACTCATTCACAAAAGAAAACTAGATCTAGGCTTAGAGTTTAGGTGGGTAAAAAATTGGGGAGTTTTGTTACTTTTAAAATGAAATTAGTATAATGTGAAATGCCTGATATATATATATAATGGAAGGGCAATTTTGTATTTTCATACATGCAGGTACCTTGCGAGGTGAGGAGTGTGATCCCCACTCTCGTCCCCGAATCTGCCTCGAGGAGACTTCTAACTAACTCTGTTCCTATCCTCGCAGGAAAAATATCCTCGAATAGGACAGTCTTTGTGAAAACCCCCATTAAGTGGGGAAAGTTGACATCCCTATTTACCACCAAATACTGACACCTTCTCTCCTTTCTCCAATATACCTTTTTTCTTTAAATTTTTTTTCTTGTTCATAGTTTACGCCAGTGCCATAAAAATTGATTCCCCAGCAAATCAACAACATAATTGACCAATCCACTAACATGTCATTTTAAACCAAAATCCAATGCTCAACCAAAAAAGTAAAAATCTGACTGGGGATTTTTTTTTAAATAAAAATATCATTCTACTCCCAGCTTCAACATCTCTCTTATTGGAGGGTTTTTTTTTCCCTTATTTCTTTTCCTTTTAGATAATTGCAAGGACTTTAGTATGATATATAAAATGTTTTTCCTAATAATTATCTTGAAATATTAATATTACATTTATTAAAGAAAAATGAGTATTTTTGTAATAATTAATAAATATTTTCTCAATAATTATCTTTAAAATAATATTTATATTAATAATAAATACCTTCACGGATTATTTTGGTTGAATCTTTTTATATGGGTTTTAATAACCCATAATATCAGAATTATTTTTTTTGTGGGTTCTTCTGCAATTGAAAAAATAACAACTAAACCCGCACAAAAGAAGTCACCAATCCATCCGCCACTAGCAAAAGGCTCAAAGCAGGAGGAGGGGTGAGCCAAAGACGATAATCAATAACCGCCGAGGAATCATCCTTAGCAGGCCACAATCGGCTTTTTGACCGTACTATGGCACTTTTTGAAACAAAATACCAACCAATTGTTGTTTAGAAACAATTTCACTGTCTAGGGTAGTTTTTGCCACGGTGGATTTGGAAGCACAGCATGGCGCAACATGACACTGCGCCACCATGACCAAGAGATTGACAACGATGTGACAGAGGAGGCACGGGCTGACTGGCACTCGTTCAGGTTGCGCCACTCCTTTGTTCAGACACCAACGTGATGTGACAGGTGAGATAGGTGATTGACAACTCAGGCACAGGACGAGGGATGGTGGTGGTTCAAGTTACGCCACTCATAGGGGTGCCAACACGTGGAGATTTTCTAGGTTGGCGCTGGTTTAGGTTGCACCAACCACTCCATCACCACTCACTCATGGGGGGAACAGGGTATAATGGAGCTGCTCAATCCTCGCCTATATATACGCCCGAGCTTATTTCGTGCACACCATTATCAGCTTACCTTCAAATTGTTTGAAAATTTTGAACTTTCTAGTTTTTATATACTTTAAAATTTCCAATTTGAAATCCATGCCTTTTTTTTTTAGTCTTTATTTTTTGTAGTCTTTAAATTTCTCAAAGTTTATTTTCTTTAAATTTTTTCATTTCTCTTTACAGTGTTTGAATTTTTTTATTTCTCAATTTTTAGTCTATATTACTTACTTTAAGTCTTTGAATTTTTTTAGGTTCTATTTTTTTGTCAAATTAATTTATAGTATTCTTTTCTTTTTAATTACTTCAAAAAAATGGAAATGGTAGAAAATTTGATGGACCACAAAGATGTACTTTTGAAGATGATAAAAAATTAATTAAAATAGAGAAAGGTGTCAATTACAATGCACTAAAGAAAAAGATTGCCGCCAAATTAAAGCTTTAGTCCCATCAAACAATTTCCAGTCTCACTTATAGATTTTCAATTGCTCGACATAGTAGTAGATATACTGCTCTTGAGATAGTTGATGATGATGATATTGATTGCATGATTAGCACCTTTGAGCAACAGTCTTCTTTGACGGTGCTCAAACTATATGCTGAGATTGATGTTGCAGGTAGTTCATTGATGCCTATTGCCTGTGGAAATCACTTTGTTGTTGCATTTGATGATGAATTAGATTCTCTGGCTATTGCAGTTTCTCCTATTACATCCTCGTTGCATATTAGAGAGCAACTTTCATGACAAAATGGTTAGTTTTTGAGTAAGTATGTGTATATATTGATTTTAATATAACCTCTTTCATGATTGGATAATATTTTTATCGGTGTAGTACATTTGATGGAGTCTCCATTCTGGAGTGTATCTCCACATTATAATTATATCAATTAAGATCACCTTGATCAAGGGACGAAGGAATTTTGTGGGTTGGATATGCCTAGTTCCTGGCGTGTTGGAGATGAGCTATATGTTGATTTACGATTTGATAGCAAAGAAGCTATACAAATGGTTGTTAGACATTACTCTATGAAAATCTATCAAACATATATTGTGGTTGAATCAATACTGATAATTTTTTGCACAAAATGCGTAAGACACAAAGAAGGTTGTCCTTGGTGAATGAGGGTAATTTTAGGAAAGAAGACAAACAAGTGGCAAATTACTAAATGCGATGGTCTTCACATTTATCTTAATCATATGCTATCTCAAGATCATTGCAAATTGGTTTCAAATTTTATTTGCGCAAATATATTAGGTATAGCACTAAACAATATATGAATTATATACTTTATACTTGTTAACTTTTATTATTGATAAAAGTTTGATTGCTTAATTTATGATAAGGTTGGTTAAATTGGAACCATCGATTCCAATTTCCTTGATCAGAGAAAGAATTAACAGTCAATATAGATTTCAAGTATCATACCAGAAGGCGTGGAAGGCTAAGCAAAAGGCAATAGCAAAAGTGTTTGGTGACTTGGATGAATCATTTGCAATGCTTCCTTGGATGGCTTGCATATATGCAGATGTTTGCACTAGACTCTGTGTACAAAATAGAGACAATTGAATTTATCATCAATAATTAAGTAGATACTCGGTTTCGCACATTTCATCCAGTATTTTGGACATTTAAGCAATGTTGCGATACTTTCTATTTTTGCAAATCCATTATACAAGTTGATGACATATTTCTATATGGAAAGTATCGTGGTACACTCTTAATTGCCACTACACAAGATGGCAATATTTGCATTTTACTGATTACTTTTGCTGTTGTTGAAGGAGAAACTTTAGACGCTTGGTCATAGTTCTTGGGAAACATCCGGCAATATATGACAAGAAAACAAGGTCTGTGTCTTATCTCTGATAGGTATGCAAGTAAAAAGGGAGCTGTGCCAAATGAAAACCTTGGTTGGCAACCTCCATATGCATATCATGTGTGCTATATTTGCCACATTACTAACAATTTCAACCACAAGTTCAAGAATACGAAATTGAAGCAAGACTTATTGAAACTTGGTAAGAAGTACATTTTCATAATTTTAATATTATATATATGAATTTTGTTTCTTTCAAAGTTAACCTTTAATTTGCGATAATGTAGGGTATACGGCTTGCATGCACCGGTTTGATAGGAATTTGGAAAAATTTCGTCAAACTAGTCCTGAAATTCAAAGATGGATTGATAGTATACCGAAGGAGAAATGGAGTCAGGCATATGATGTAGGAGGACGAAGATACGGGCATATGACAACAAACTTATCAGAGACTGTGAATAAAGTCTTAAAATGTGCTAGAAATTTGCTAATAATTGCATTGGTTAAGTGCACGTATGGAAGGATGGTCGAGTATTTTGTGCAAAGAGGTGTAGAGGCTAGGGTGGAGCTAAGCATTGGAAATAGGTTTTGCAAGAAGTTAATCGATGCCATTGGGAAGAATCAAGAGGATGCTTGTTCCCACCAAGTTCGCAGACATGACATAGAGACCACGACGTTTGAGGTTGAAGAGGCATTCAACCCTGTGACACAAAGTGGTGGTCAAACGTGGGCTATGAATTTAAGGAGAGGTACTTGCCAGTATGGGAAATTTCAAGCATATAAATATCCATGCTCTCATGCCATTGCCACCTGTGTTGTTGTGAGCATAGACTTTTACAATTTAGTTGATCTTGTTTACTCTATTCAAAATATTGTCAATGCCTATAGCGGACAGTGGTGGCCAATTGGCAATGAGGATTGCATCACAACTATATTTGGCTAGACATTGGTTCCAAATCTGTCAACCATTCGGGCTAAAGGTAGGCCAAAGTCTACACGCATAAGGAATGAGATGGATTTGAGAGAGTCGTAGCGAAGGCAATGATGTGAAATATGTAAAAAGGAAGGTCATAATCGACATCTTTGCCCTCGTCTTACTGGAAGTCAAAGCTCCCAACATGATACTAACACCATAAATGATGAAGATTTTTAATATCTGTGCAAATTTATCCTAAGTCCACTTATGTAATTTCATTTTAATTTGAAGAATGAAAACTTTGATGCGGTTGTCAATTATTTTCTTGCCATTATACCCTTGTTTATTTTGTTATCATCCTCTGAATTATCCTTAGTTTAGTGAAATAAACTATACTCAAATTAATATTAATTTATTATATTAGTATTAACTTTTACAGTAAATAATTTAAGGAATAAAAAAATTAAATACATATTTAATAAGAAAATTAAATACATTTTTTTTAAACATTTACACAAATAACCCATCTTTAATAAACAAGCAGATATATCCATAATCAATCATGCGGAGAGTTAGGCGATAATATATAATCACGTCGCCTATCTCTCGCTCTACGATGCAGGTTTCTTCTCACATCAGTCGCATCATCCTCAAGGTTAGCTATAGATAAAAATTCTTCATTCAAGTCAATACCCTATGGAGAAACAACATTCACACCATGTGGACTGTAAAGGATTTCTTGTGATAAGAAATCCATAAACCCCATAGGTGCACTAGGTGTGAACTCTAGTGGCATATACGCAAGGGGTGTAAATTGTGACAGACTTGGTGCGGAAGGAACATATGCTTCGTCTGGACAATATGAGTGATATGCAGCATGGGAAGAGGATGCTCCTACTGTTGTTTGATGTTGAGGTGGCCAATAATAACTTCTTTCACTACTTGAATCCATCGGATTGGCTGATGATGCCGATGAAACATAATATTGACCGTGACCGCGTTCAAGAAGTGGAGGAAGGGTAGGAACCTATGTTGCCTCTCGCCTTCTATGCCATTGAAGTCCCTGACCTTCAACCCAAGTCGGAGGTATTGCCACATTCACATAAGGTTGTGAAAGAGGATGCTATTGAATATGGGATCCTGTAGGTTCAGTGATCCTGTCTAATTCCTCAAATTGTTGCAATAACTCTGCTGTTACGTCTCTAACATCCTCAATCGAAAATGTTGAGTCATTGGTAGAGGATAAATGATGCATTTGACAGTGACTCTAACCCCTCTTTCTTCTATGTTTTTCAAGCTCTAGAACTCCTAAGCTCTCCATAGCTAGGTGGTTTTAGAGCTTGTACTAAAGGCCTCATGGCCATGCTTTCATTATAAGAAGTTGTTTATGATTTTTGCCTTTTCTTGAAAAATGTCTTATTGTGCATTTATTCTTCTTTTGAGCCAAACTTTTTAGAACTCAAAATATTGATTTTTCATCAAGATCTTAAAGTATAAAAGTGGTTTGGAAGAGAAAAGTGGTCACTTGAAGAAAAGACTTAATATTTCTACAAGAAAACTTATTGAAACTCAAAACTGTTGAAGCTAGAAAATTCTAGCAGTCTTTATGGCGTGACTAATAACTCTTTAAATATAATTCCAAATGGAATGAAACTAATTTTAAATGAAAATAGACTCATAGGGCTTTTTATACATATAAAATACGTGAAATTTGGCTTTAAAACGAGAGAGATATAAATTTTCAAAGTCTGCTATCCTCACATGTGTTTTTGTTTGGGCAGCATGTAATAAAATCTTAATAACTCAAGTTATACAGAACATTTTTGAGTGGGACCAAGTTTGTTAGAAATATAAGACATAGAGGAACATCCCCATAAAATAGTTTAGTCAGATTCCTTGTGAAGAGCTCGTAGTAAAGTTTAAAAATCACTATACCAAGAATAAACTTAAAAGCTTAGCAGTCTAAATAAAATGTGCATATCTTCAATTACAAAATGAATTTTTGAGTGGGGTTTATTTTGTTTAAAATTAAACTTAGAGAACTATAATCATACCGAAATTCTAGTCAAAATTGTAAAAGATAAAATTATGGTGAATTTTTGAAATTACTGCCTCACTGTAAAAGTAAAACTAGTTATGGTTAAGTTTTAAAGGTTAATGAGAAATAAGCTTTAAGACATTAAGACCCTTACATTAAATATTGGAAAACCTTCATAATTCAACTTAAAAGTTTTAAAAAGGATAATAGACAAAATTGGCCCTATGCCTAATAAAAGAATTTTATACAAGGGACAACCTTAACTAAAAGCTTGCACCAAATTTGTTAAACTAAGCTCATAAAACTTTGCTTGTGAATATAACTATGTTTATATGCAAGCATGATGTTATGATGATGATGAATGATGATGATATGAATATGATATGTTGATGATATGATGCTTAATGATATGTGATATTGGATTCTTTGTTTGGCAAAATCTTGGGAAGTTTTGGTCAAGTTGTTATGTTGCCAAAATTCTGCAAAAATTTTGGACTTAGAAATATTTTGCATCATAAGATTTAATGAGAAGAGATTGAATTAAGGGTGTGATCATTCAAAAGGGAAGGTGATCTAATTTAAGCTCCCCTCACCCACGACTCACAGGAGGCATGGCATGGCCTAGCTAGTGTGAGTATAGGGGATAGGGCTTACATGAGGCATGGCATGACCCAGCTAGTGTAAGTACCGAAAATTTATGGTGGCGACGGCCTATGAGCTCATTACCACTTATTTTTAGCGGGTGAAAAGAAAAAGACTTAAGATAAAGTCAAGTTAAGACAAGAAAAGGGACTTCAGTCCAAACCCTTGAAGAAAAGAAGTTAAAAGAAGCTTATAGTACAGCCATACATATTTTATGTAATTATAATTGTTCCTATACTTGTTATGATAAAAATGATTAGAGGATATGTTAAAATTGAATCTGCTTCGGGTGGCTATGTTTTCAAAAATTTAAGAATTGGACCTTATGCATGCTCACTATTTTCATTTATAAAATCGAAGTGGCTAGGACGATGACAATGACACTTTAGTATCGGGTTCGAGTCCTACTGAAAAATCCTATTTCTCACTCTAGTTACTTTTTCGTATCGTCACCAGAATTTGATGACACATCCGGTGGAGTGGAGCACAGATCCCCCCTATTGTGAGCGGACATATGATGAGGGATACCAGACAATATTGATTTGAACTTGTAGTTGTCATGGCTCTGCATCTTCATACATTCCTTTTTGTGACGAACAATGTCAAATTAAGTTTGTATTTAGTATTTGGGTCATGGCACGAACATGAGCCTCCTTCGATGTAATGCTGATATATATGTATGTATATATATATTATGAATTCATATGGATGTAATGATTAGTTATATAATACAATGTATTTGTGAATTACTATTTATTTACCTTTCTCTTGTTTTATGATATTGAGGTATATATTTTATGCGATACTCTCTTTCTCTATCTGTCTTCTCGTTCAAGGCTTTACTTTCCAGAGCACTGCGAAGCGATGACATATTTCAAAAAAAACCTTACCATATTTTCTGCGTAACTTAATTTCAAGTGAAGTTTAGCTTCCACGAGCATAAGTAACAACTAATAAAATGCCATAATACGACTTAAGCGTAGTATGAGTTTATTAGGGTGTTATACAAAAGATATCCCCTTTGCAATAGTATAGATGGATAATGCCATTCCTTCTTTAGCAGCAAAGAAAGAACTCTTAGGTCTTGTTTGGTTGGGCTGATTTAGAAAGGAAGAAGAGGGAGGAGAAGGAAATAGGAAGAAAAGGATACATTTTCCTTGATTGGTTATGGGGAAAAATTAGGAAGAGAAGGTTGAATAGTATCCAAAAGTTATAGACCTTGCATAGTGCAAATTTTTTTCCTCCCATTGCTGGGCGGAAAACTGGGGGAAAAGGGGCGAGTGATGTTGGTTTCCGTTCTAGCCCTCCTTTCCAAAATGAGGAAGACGGAAGATAATGAGATAAATCATGATAAGAGAGAAAGATCGACTAGGGTAGTGTTGTGTGGTCTCTCCCTTCTTTTATTTTTCTTTTTTCAAATCAACATTTTAAAAAAATTCATTTAAATAATTTTAATGCCTCTATCGTTATATTATTAAAAATAAATATGAAAAATACCAAAAGCACAAGTTATGTAAAATTTTAAAATTTCTCATTTACCAGCTTTTTATTCTAAATAGATATTTTATTTTAAATAAGATATTACATAAGTTTTGATTTTCTTTAGTGCTATATTAAGAGTTTAAATAATAGCTGAATAATATTTTTGATATTATATAAGTTTTTGATTTTCCTTTGTGCTACATTAGGAGTTTAAATAATAGCTGAATAAAATTTTAAAATTTCTTTTGTGCTATTATTTAGTTGGTAACACATATATTTAAGTAATATTTTTGAAATATTAAATTAACTAAAAATATTAATTCCATTTTGAATAATTTATTTTTATTAATATTAGATTGATTTAATAGGTTGATATTATTTTAAACTATTAAATTAAAAATAGTGAAAATTTTTATTTGATATTAATTAATATAGTTGAAATACCTTTTATAAATTTGACAATATTATCTCTTTATTTTCTTTCATTTTTCCACATAAATAAACAATGAAAAATAATTCTTTTTCTATTTTATTTTCTCTCATTTTTTTTTCATTCAAACATAACTATGGAAGATACAAATCCACTTTATTTTTTCCACTCAATTTCTTTCTCTCAATTTCCTTCCTTCCAATTTTTTTTCTCCATCCAAACATAAACTTAGGGTCCATTTGGATGTGCTTTTAAAGGGGGAGAAGTACTTTTTTTTAAAAAAAAATTGGAGAAAAAAATCTTGTTTAGGTAAGTTTTGTTGGATTGGATTATAATTGAATTAAAAAATATAATGCTGTTTTAAGGGGAAAAAAAACGCTAAAACTATATTTTGGGTATTATTTCAAAAAAGCTTTTTGTACAGTATACATAATATTTTGTTTTTACCAAATTGATCATACATATTAAATATTATATAATATAAATAATTATTCCATATCTTTTTTATAGCATGTTTGGAAGTCCAAACAAAAATCAATTCTAGACCCTCAGAATCAATTCTGGGGGGTTTTTGATCATGTTTAGTTATCCACTCTTAGAATCAATTCTGATTTCTAGAATTGATTTTGTGAGAAGTGAGAATTTTTTACTTTCTGTCAGAATCACTTTTAAAGAAACTACCAAACATATATCACTTTACCGCAAAATCAATTCTATAAAATCAATTCTCTCTAGAATCAATTCTATAAAAGTAGAACCAAACATGCTATTAGTAATTTTATCTCACAAAAGTAACTTTCTTTATACAATCCAAACAAAATAAATTATCTTAAAATCATTTATTAGTTAAAGTATCTAAACATAAATTGATTCTCATTTAATTAATATATAAAAAAATAATTATACAAAAAAATAATTATTAAAATAATTTTAATCTCATGACTTTTTCAAACACACATATATATCTAGAAAGTAATTTTGAATGTCCTGGTTGTCCTGGTAATTCTGTGAGAGCTCATAAGTACTTTCGTTAAAATCAAATCTGGGTTGTGAAAAAGGTGGTACGAAGATAAAATGGTGCTAGAGGCTGCAGCAACCAACAGCAGCTCACGATCATGTGGATGAGAAGAAGAGGAAGATAGTAAAGATTTGTAGGCTACATAACCCAGTAATTCCCAATTCAAGGGCATTGCACAACTGGAAGATATTTTGCTTTTGCAACTCCACATAGACCAGTCTTTGGTGAATGGCTTGCTGCAGAGTTACGCAAGATATCTTGTTCATTTTCTAAAGGAGGCAAATAGAGGGTAGGTTGATATCTGTCATTTCCAATTACCTTATGGTCAGAGGTATAATGATAAAATGTTTCTTATGCATCTTCCCGTATTTGCTAAAGGAACAGCTGCTTTTTGCATACGAACATTTAAACCAGAAATTTACCACCCTTGTTGTTTGGCAAACTGGATACTAGGAAAAACTGTAACGGCAACAAACATCAAATTGTTGATTTCAGCAAAGCATCTTTTAAAAAAATAAAAAATAAAAAAATGCTAATTTTGAAACGCTGCATTAGAATTTATTAGTGCTTATACCATATAAGGCAATTTTGAGATCCCAGGTCACTAAATTTTTGCACTTCTGTCATCTGCATGTAGCATCTAAGCACAAAATGATATCTTCCGCACAAGGTACTTTTGCATATCAAAATGAATCAATTTTAATCAAATTCCAGAACCACCACCACACTAAATTTCACTGCAATTGCACCAATGCCACCAATAGAGAGATAATTTGAAGAATAATGAGGCCAATAAACAGTGCATCATCACTCATCAGCTAGTGGGATTAGGCTATACAATGAAGTCACTAATTCCATACATTATCGTAGGCTAAGCTCTAATACTGCTTATGGTTTCTTTAGCAATGGTGAAAGTGAACACATCAAAGAGGCTATGCACCAGAACATAGAGACTGACTGTGAGCCCAGGACACTGGTTGTTATGGCCATTGATGACAAGCCCGCATTGACTTCTTCAACTTATTGCACTAACACATGCATGATATATAAATGGGAGCTGTATTCATCACTTTAAAGTTGAGGACTGATGTCTCATTTAAGCAAGTTCTCCATTGAATCATTTTATGCTTACTTTTGGGTTTAAAAGTGTTTTGACGGCATTAATATCCAAATTCCAAACAAAACAAAACATGAAAGAGGAATATTAAAGAAAACAGAGATCCCTACTACTGCAGCAAATCAAAGTGTAGATTAACCGGAGACTAACACAAAAGCAGACATCAACTTAGGCTAATCCCATCTAACAAAAGTTCCTAAAAATTGGACCATCCAACTCCTATAAAAATCCATAGATGACATTTTTATTCCTTAAAAAAAGCACTTCGCAAAAAACTAAGCCAGAAAAACTACCTGAGACAGAAGTTATAGAAATGAAAATCCATGGTTGAACATGCATTATGCTTCAACCAAATGCACAAAACAAAAAATGTACACTTCCACATGGGCTTGGCCATTCCCTATGATATGTAGCTTTATCAACAATGGAAAAACAAAGAGGCATGTCCAGAAACATACGAAAAAACAGCATGTAGTAGGTGTATTAAAAAGATAACCAGTAGTGCCTTCTCGTTAAACATAGTCATTACACTGCTACCATCGGCAAATGAACAAATGCTAAATATGCTCCAAAGTAGAGAAAGAGAAAAGACCAAAAAGAAACTATTTCGTGTACATTTCCCAATCCAGTTTGTCAAAATTATTGCCTATCATCTGAAAATTATCAACAATGAAATTCTCAGATGGCATTCCCATTTTAGAAGAAACTTGATCACAACACAGAACTTCTCTGTGAAGGGGTACATTGAACTTGAGATCCTAAATTCTGAACTAATATGGTAAACCACAATGGACACTTCATCCCAAGCATATGATTATACCAGCAGCGTTGTTGATCTCAACTACAGGCCAAAATTACACATCTGCACAAACTCCATGTCATTGTCAACATATTTGGTCCAGAGATTTTTGTATTGATTCAAAGCAATATCAAGCCATGGTTTCATGTTTCCATTGTAATGTATGACTGCAGCATTGTTGATCTCGTCCATGCTAATACTGGGATTGTATCCTAGCCCAAGCACATGCCAGGATTTGTCCAATGACTTGGTTGTGGAGTAGAAGGTGATCAAACCAGGTGCGAGGGTCCCTGATTTCCACAGAGTTTGGTCCTCGTTCTGATAACAGATACAAAACAAAAAGAATTCAGTGAGTTCCACTTTACAGTAACCCATTAGTATTGTATAAAGGAGGAGCCTGAGCATTGTTCAGGCAATTTTTTTTTTTTTTCCAGCAAAATGATAGTCTTAGAGAAGGCAATTGACATATTATACTATAGCAGCAAAATATTAGCACATAGAGAAGTAGAGAGTTGTAATTTATAACTACAAGCAGAAGAAATTTACCTTGTTTTGCCAATAATGGTAATTGTCTGTGCATTTTTCCCTCCTCCAAGCATCAAGATTAAATATATTCGCACCATAGGCCCAAGCGCAAGCTTTTGGATTGAAGCTATCCTTGATTAAAGGATGAGAGAAGTTTAAGTACTGAGCATATCGGTGGAATGAGCCAAAACAGATCTCGACGGCACCATTCACTTTCCCATCCAAATCAATCTTCCACAAACCTGTCAAGTCTTTTTGAACCACAACATCATCATCCAAAAGTAAGATTTTATGCAGTTTAGGGTACATCTCAGGCAAATAAAACCGAAGGTAATCCAACATGGACAGGTACTTAGTGTTGCTAGGTTTCATGTCATTTGTTGCATTTTCAGCTTGATTCTCAAGGTTAAACTTCCTCATTTTTGCTGACTCACGTTGCTTCAACACAGGGACATATGATGAATTTAAGAATGTGAACTCTTCTACTGCTTTCACTTCTAAATATGCTCCCCCTTCAACTGGCCTCATCTTAAACCAAACCTTCATTGCTGCAACATTCATCCTGTTTGTAACTACATGAAAAACATGCTTCCATGGCTCAGCTGCATTCTTGACCACAGATCTCACCACTACCGACACAGCTATCACATTATCTGAAAATATTGCATAATGATACAAACTGGGATCCTCAAACTCCGGCTTAGGACCCTCATCCCTATATTTCTCAGGATTTGAAATTCTCTCACCCATTAGCCTCATTGCCAAACAATGCAAGCTCTTGGGAACCGATCTGGCAGAAATCAAGCTCGCCAATGCCCCATTCTTCTTTGCCTTCGTGAGTGACTCGTGAACCGCAAATATCGTATCCTTCAACTTCTGAATCTTTAACTGATTGTCATAATTCTCTTTCGACTCAACAATCATCATCCGCGCAATCTTCACTCTATCCTTAACCTCTTTCTCAAACTGCCTCAGCACATCCTCATCAATAGGACCATCTGACTCGAACAGCGACGTTCGATAAGTTGGCTTCAAAGAAATGTCCGAGAAATTCTGTGCCAACTCATCAAACATCTTCAATTGCCTAGAAATATCAAGCTTGAGCTTCCTGGCATAAGCAGCATAGGCATTCACTAACGTTATGTGATCTCTGGCCTGCTGGTGTATCAAATCCACTCGGGTCCTAAGAGGGTCAGATTTCAATGCCAAAAATGTTCTATGCACGTATGCATTTCCAGTCGTGGGGAGAGCCTGAGTGTAACCAAACATAAAAAAAATAAAAAAATAAAAAATTCTAAATCATTACATGGGGTCTGTTCAAATTGTCAAATTATCATGTGGGTTATGCTTTATACTGAATCTAAAATAATGGCTCGTTTCAAAATTACCAACTTGAAAATGGGTTTCGATCAAAATCGAAAATTTGCAGAATAAAAATACAAAAATCCAATGAAAAAGAAAGTACAAGAAACAAGAGGAACTTACAGAGTCATCATGTGTTGTGGAGGGATTGGTGGTGAAGAGGACTGAGAGAGTGGCAACAAAAAGGAGAGAGAACATCGCAGAGATGAAGATCCGGAAGGAGAAGAAGCCGCGGAAACTAGATCCACCTCTGCCTCCTCTCACCGCAACCGCCATTTGGATCAGAATCCGAGAAAAGGGTCTTCTTCCTTTTTGGGATCTTGAGCTTTATGAATTGGAAGGAGTTTCTTCTACCACCTAAAAAATTGTTGATTTCACTGTGAGGGAAGGGCCAAGTGGGAGGATCAGTGTCAGATCCAAAGAATGAAGAACAAACCGTGTTATAGTCTGTGTGACTGTGTGTGTGTATTTTAATTTAATTCTTAATCATTTGAGTTGGGTATTGGAGAGTGAAGTTGGCATCATGGCCGTTGGTGGCAGAATTAATTGTGGGGAATGGAGAATTTGGGACAATTCTCTCTATGATGATGTGAGTGTATGTGATGCAATGAATGCAAGTGTTTAGTTTGTGTGATCGATTTGTGTGTAGTGAGTTTTTGTGATGCAGTACACGGAATGTGAATGTGAACAGGGGTGTGTGTGTTTAAAGATGTTTCTGACTCCTGAGCCTGAATCCAAGGACAGATTCTGGCTCCACCTCATCCCTTGATGGATCATGGATTGTTTCCTAATTTTGACTCCTTTCTTTTTTTTTTTTTTTTTTGGCTGTGCGGTTAAATTCATGGATACTTTCTTTTAGACGATCTAGTTATATTTGGTGCGTTCCCCCCGAATAGAAGAAATATTAGTCTTTGGTGCATCCTTGCCGGTAACCATAATTTGTTCTCATAGATTTATTTTCCTAAAATCAAGTTGGTTTGGTAGATTTGAAAGTAATGTTTTGCAAACGGAAGAAAAGTTGTCGGTTGAATTAGTTGAGTCGTAAATTAGTTATCTTTTAATGATAATTTATTAAATTATAAATTGAAGTTGTTATTAGCCGAAAGTCAAAATCAAAAGTATTTTTTGGTCAGAACCTACCCATCTATTGGAGACGAATATGCTCGAGTTGGATATGATCCCTTGGATAGCAAAGTCTTCATTCCAAATTTTAACGCAGCTGTGTATGTCGATTTTAAACTTGAGATCTTTAATTAAATTAAAACAGCTCAAGCCAATCAAAATTATTTAATAAAATAAAATAATTTAATATTTTGGAAACTAAAAAAATGATTTAATACAAAGTATTAAATATTTCTTAACTCCGAGATTAGAGCTTAGAAGCCGCAAGAATGGAGTACCACCAGACGTGTTTGGCTTGGATGCCAGATTACCACCTTATGCATGGTTTGAGAGCAATATTCGCAATTTTGGTGAAGCCTGGGGTTTCACTGGGGATTTTGACAAAATCCCTGCAAAGGGAGAGTCTGTCAATTTTGTCAAAATTCTTATAGATATTTTTATACGATACCTTATCAAGGGATTGGATTTCATGTCATTTGATCATGGTGACGATCTTGGATGCTATTGGATCGTGAAGGAAGAGAGTAACTAGGGGTTGGGAGGAACTAACACCACTTCTAATTTCTCTGGCATGAATCTCGTGGGTGTTCGCGGTACTGAGGTGGTGGAGACGAATAGACAGAAGCCGATGAATCATGAGGTTAGTGGTCCTCATGCTAATGGTCACGAATTCGAGGGTGTCAATAGTGGCTCTTCGGGATACGATGTTATCGATGTGCTTGCATTTTCTGGGCTTGCTTTGAGGTTGGACCCGAGGCAGCAGAGTAATTGCTCATATAGAGCGGCAAATGTAGTGTCTCCTAGGGATGAATGTTGTCACACGCCCACTTTCAGCGATAACAAGCGAATATTTAGACAAGCGAATATTTAATGTGATTCCATGTGAAGGGAAGGTTGCATTGAGCCTTTGTGGTCTTGACCGTAACACTCTCATAATATCATATGATACTTAAGTTATTTTATGGCATTACTAGTTATTACTCTTAATTAGTGGAAGTTTTTATAGTTAAAATTAGCGTAATACATGAAAATAGCATGTAATTTTTTTTTTTAAAACCTTTATGCTTGAAAATTGAGCCTTTAAGCGCTTACTTACTCACGTACGTATGGACGTTGTTCTTCATATTGCTAGGTTACTAATAAGACGTATGACAAAATGGAAACAACATAATACAATACTTTAAGCCAAGAATGTAATCATAGATAATCAAGATCATCATTACACTTAATAAGTATCACATATTTAATAGGTCAAATTAAGCAGCATGACTTTCGACATGCTCTTAATTACACATAAACTGCCCAACTAAGACTCTTAAAAAAATAAAAGTACTATGCTACTATCTCAATCCTCCTTAGCTAGGTGAAGAAATATGGTAGCTCCTTGTCTTATCCAGTCAAGTACTGTCAGAAGTGCTACCATGGATGCCATCAGCTCCATTTGAAGATAATACGAAAACTTAGAAGTGAGAAATACAAGATTTCTCAGTAGAATCGTGACTAGACAAATATTGTGTCATCGTCATCGTCCCAGCTACTTCGGGTTTAATTATAAAAATAGTGAATAGATATAGGTTCAATTTTAACAATTTCCGAAGACATAAATCCTGAAGCGGATTGCTTTTACGTTTATCATCATATTCATAACGTCATGCATGGGCATACATGCTAACACATGGGATAAACATTCATAATACGCATGAGAAATATAGAAACATGCATGACTATGCAACTCATCAACTTGACCATGGTTCCACTTTGACTTTACTTTCATTTTTAGTATGTGCTTAACATTATTTACTTTCCTTTAAAATAAACTGCTTTTGGAAATGAGTTCATTTTGTGGCCGTCGCTATGCAATACTAACCAAATTAGATTAAGCCGATATTGGTTACTTCTAAGTTGAAGAGTCTTCCATGTCACCCTTACCTTTCTCATAAAGGTTCCTTGAGTCTTTGTGGATCACCATCACTCACTTCCCTGAAGTAATCGAGGGGTCATATCCAATAATTTCTTTTCTTATCATTATATTTTACATGCATAATACTTCTATGACTAGGCACATGCAATGATATGACTAAGTGCATAATTTTGATGGAAATCCAGCAGCATAACGGCTAGACTGGAGCTTCTCCAAAATGCCAATCATAAACTTTCAACCAACAATCTATCATGTCTATATCATATCATCACACTAATCATTCAATCATGAGACAAGGCTCAATTAAACTCATCATTCATCATGCTGAATGACATCACATATTCATACCCTAAAAGGGTTTATACCTGTGTTATTCTTTATAAAGAATCTTATGAATCATTATTTGATTTTCTGGGGTTACCCATGAGAGAATCACTTAATTAAAATATATGTATGTGGTCTTTTAGTTACTTAGTTCTCATATGAAATTATTCTTTAGTTAAGTTCATATTTTATAGAACATTTATTCAAATTAATTAAGTTAAATAATTATTTCCTTTCTTCAGATAGTGTACTTAGTGATTCCTAGGTTCATGGTATGCTCAGAGGCCCGCCCTAAGCATACTTCTGTTCTCAAGGAGTTCGAGATCCCCCTAATCCTTAGGTCATGACAACGCATAACCACATCATGAATCCAACAACACCATGTTCATTAAATACCAAGGGTAATTTTAACTTAACCAAGTTACAAAGTTTCAAGCTTTTATCACTAACATAACAAGATCTTACCTTAAGTATTATAAAAATTATCATTCTTTATAAAGTAGTTATAAAAGTTTTATTCCTAATGAAAGTTGACACTTTTATTTATTCTAAGACCATCAAGGTTTCACCTTTATGATTTAAGGTTATCTTAAAGTCTAAAAGAATCCTACTTTATGAGCTAGTGACATAAAATATTAGCTTTAGAGTTATAAAGTGTTGATCTTTATAAAAGTTAACACTTTTATGACTCAAAAGTGCCATTTTTTCTTAAAGCTTGGAACTTTACAAATATATTCATCTCAATGTTCCACCTTTACAAGGCTTAGTATGCAAGCTTATAACTTTATGACTTAAAGTCATCTTTTTGATCTTTATGAAAGGATTTACATCCAAGAATCAATCTTTATAACATAAAGTGATAAAATACCATTTTTACAACTCAAAGAGGCTTAATATTCCAAAAAGCTTAAACTTTTACATGTAGTCTTGTCCTCAAAACAAAACAAAATAAGACTTTTATGAATGCACCAAACTTGCACCACTTTTTGTGCATCAAGAAACAAATTTTTTAAAGATTTAAGCTTTTAAGATGTTCATAGTCTTATCAAATCATGAAAAATATGTAAAGATGAAACTTTTCTAATCATAAACTCATCATAAGAAGAAGAACAATTTTAAGCAAAATATCACCAAGAACATCAAGAACATTCAAGAATAAGAGCAAGAACATATCTTTCCAAAAATAGAAACATCAAGAACACTTGAAGAAGAATAAGAACATATCTTTTCAAAAATAAAAACATTAAGAACACTTAAAGAAGAACATCAAGAACATTTGAAGAAAAATAAGAACATATTTAACCAAAAATAGAAACTTTTGCTCATGAAGAACATGAAAGATTTTCTCAAGTTTTCACTTAAAGATCTTGGTCATAAGAAGAACCACGCTTCAAGCTTTCTTGAGTAAACAAAATAAAAGAGTGAAGATCGCTACCTAAGCTTGAAAATGGCATCCTTGAAGAAGAGGAAGAAGATGAAGAAAACTCCTCCTTTAGTGAAGATAGTGGCGGTTTGGCTTGGAAAGGATGAGAGCTCTTGAGTTCTCTCGAAAATGAGGCTTGTAGTGTTTAGATTTTGTTTCCAAAGACCAAAAGATGTGATCTTTGAAGGTAGTGAGGAAGGTTTGGTTATGGAGGTAGTGGAGAAAGGAAGAAGAAGATGAAAGAGAAGAAGAAGTAGATGAGAGCTTCTTGGAAGAGAGAAAGTTAGAAAGATATTGTGAGTTGAAAAAAAAATGAAGTGACTATGTGCATTTGGTGTGTTTGGCCATAGGCTTCTTTCATTTGGGGGGGAGAAGATATTTTTCTTTTGTTGTAATTAAGGGGAAAAAATGGTTAATTAAGGGGCTTACTTTAGATAAATCCTACTAATGCATTTCTTACATAAAGCATCCTTGTCTTTTACTTTTCTACTTTAGTGATGTCATCAATGCTTTATTATCTAGTTGACTAAATTTGAATTTAAGCATGTGATTAAATGCTCTTGCAACTTAATTAAGATGATTAAGTAATGATTAGTGATTAACACACAAGAACATGATTAACTAAATTTAATCTTGCAATTAAGTTTAATTATCTTTAATTAAACTCGATTAAGCTAATTAAAGATGATTAGTACTTAATTAATCTATAAAGGCTCTGACTTATTTAATTAGAGATTATCTAGTCTCGATTAAGCATTCTCTTGATTTTTCTCATCTGAGTTGACTCATAAACTCTTCATTAATCTCTTAGTTAAGCCTTAATCTCATAATTTCTTATTAAGTGCCTAAATGCTCAGGATTACTGCGATAATTTAGCACGACAATAAATTAAGGATGTTACATTGACAATTTTGGGTCAATTGGGAAATTAGAGTCTCTTGGTTGCGATGGGTTTATAGAAGGAGGGTTTGACGAGTTAGGCTCACATCAATCATCTCTTGATGCCCCCCCGGGGGATTTGGCCTAATGATGAGAGTGAATGAGCATGTTTGCAGAGCTAAGGAAAATTTAAGCGACAAGGTCCTGAAACTTCTTTTGAGGAGGAAAATGACAATGCTAACGGGGGAGAAAGTCTAAGAAAAGGTGTAGTATCCCGAGGAAAAAGAGATGTAGCAAGTTCAAAGTGAGGTCTAGTAAGAGCAGAGTGGGAACTGTTGTTCATGAGGAGGTTGAGGATCAAAATCTTTGGTGTCAAGACCTAGAGTAGGATGTGTTGGCTGAAGCGAGGAAGATGTGGAATTTGGGCTAGATTCTGGTTTTGTATACCGAGGATAAGGACACAGTGATCCAATCACTTGCCTATCTTTGAGATCAAAAGGCAGAGAAGTGGTTCCTAGTAAACCACCTCGAAGAAGGGGTAGAAAAAAGCCTAAATGAGATAAAACGAATTTGTAATGTAGTTGACGTAGTCTCTAGTGTCTCTTCTATATGAATCGCAGTGTGTTGAGGTATTGTTGTGTTTTCAGTGTTTTTGTTGGGTCATTTCTTGGCCTCTTGTGGTTTTGGGGCTAGTGTTTTGCCCACCTCCATATCTATGATCATGTGTTTCTATTTCTTTTTCCTGGCTAGTTTTGTGCTTTGGGTCTCTTGTTTCTCTCGCTCCTCTCATTTTGAGAGTTTCGAGCGCTTTCTTTTCCTACACAAAAAAAATTGACCTATACCTACCTCACTAAGACACACAAAACTATGGGTGACTAAAACTCAAAAGTGGTTGATTGCACTTGAAAATGGTTTGTGATTCTAGGAAAACTTTACCTACAATGTTAGGAGTTCAAATCCCAAAATCATCACTTTAGAAAGGATTTTACTTAACCACCACATTTACACCAAAGTTGCATAAGCCGATTTTATACTATTAGTCAATTCACAATTTGTCTTTTTATTTTGGTCTTGATAAGTCCAATTAATTTAAATTGAGCTGAGTTGACTTAATATGAAAGCATAGCTCTTGCGGCGCTAATTTTTTCGTTCACAAGATTTGAATTTAGATCCTTACTTAAAAGCAATAAGTTTTAAATCATTTTAATTGACCAAACATGGATAACTTGTAATTATTATAATTTGAAAAATATACCATTTCTCTTTTTAAAGTAAGTCTAAAGCTCTCCCTTACCTATGAGACTATTATGGTAAAAATAATCATAGGACAATAAACATAAAAAAGGAAAATCTAAACCCTTGCAAAATGAACAATAAAGACACAAAATTTACTATTAAGAAAATTTGACACAGTTACATGTCCTTATTATCAATATTCTGAAAATCAGATTAGAATGGTCAATCTGACTGATTGGATTGAGAACCACTAGGCAGGCTTGATCACAGTATAAAAATCAAGAGTTTAAAAATTGGTCAAAAGTCTTGTGAATTAGTAAAAATTTGGTGAATTGTCTAACTAGTATTGGTTCACACGATTGAACAAGCCATACTTTATATCTTTTATATATTAAATTTATTTAATTAGTATTATATATAATTTTTTAATCTAATTTGACCATGATTGAACTATTAAACCTTGAACTAGTTTCTTAATCAAATCCCTGACCAATTAAATTTTTAGAACTTGCTTACTACTATCTTTATGTGGCAAAAATTAATATTAAACCATTCTTTTAAAATTGAAAAGTATTAGCTATGTTATTTATTTTTAAACAAATAAATGGTCATTACCATATTTTCTTATCTAGTAAGTACCATTAAATTTGAAAACGAAAAAATGATTAGATTTTATTTCTATTGTAATTAGAAACCAAATCTCATTAAAAAAAAAAATAGAAGAAATTCATATAGAAAGTAATCGTACAAATTAGCTCAGCCCAAAATCATTCTCAATTGTATTTTAAAGATGGATTTTTTTAAGAGGGATTTAATTTTGATAGCTAGACGCAGAGTATAAAATATTTTTACATAATTATTTAATCACGTATATTTAATCAAAATTGTTTGACTCTTACCATAATTAATTTAAAAATCATATAAAAGAAGTATAAAACATTTTACACTAACTTGTGTCATAATTAATCTCTTTAAAGAGCAACATTGTTATGGACTGGGATTTGCAATTATGGTGGCATTACCTCATAATGGCCACATCTTCTATAAAACAATTAAAGGAGCATCATATTTCCTCATAGCTCCTCATATCATGGAATAAAGGGATAAAATCGCCTCAAACCCCCCATAATATCAGTCAATTCTTAATAAGAGGAAAACTAAATCTTAGATGGATATTTCCCAAAGCAAAAAAGGATAGCTATGATGGGATGTCACGTTCCCTCCAAGTTAATAGAAACTAGGACAACAAAACTTCATGCTCGTCTTCATGCCAAAGAAAGGCTTGCAACGAGCCCTTACATTTCTATTGAGTTATCAATAACTCAAATCAAAGAAACTCACACTCCCTCACATCGCCTTCAAGAATCTCACAGACATTGTGTTCATTCCAAATCATCACCAAGTTGGGTCTATCTATTCCAAATCCATCACATCTCTCACCTTGGCTCATGCCATAATAGGGCTTAGCACTTGGCTACTTTAGACAAGAAACAAGCTGAACTAGGATTTTGGTCCTTTAGTAGTTATGGCCCCCTCCCTTATCATGGCGACATTTACTAGAATTTTTTTTTTTCCAATTTTAAGGAGCTTCTAGTGAAGTTAAGGAGAAATAGGGAAGCAGATGGACAAATAGAGATTGAATTCCTGATCAATGTCAACAAACCCCTTAATTCATGGACCAAGGGAGATGCCATTTGAGATACAACTCATTGACACTAGAAAATAATTATAAGATGATTATTTCTCCTTAAATTTCTCCATATGAGAGTATAAAGAGATAAAGTACACTCAATTCATAATGTCCCTTAATTAATCCTCATCAATAGAAAGGAAAGTAAATCCTAGATGAATTGCTCCCAGAGCAATGACCTTCACTCTGTCTCTATACATAGGTTAAGCGATTAAAGTAAATATCATCTCCTTTAATTACTTTTTATCCTCCGAGTGCAAACCCTAAGTTAAGCATCAAAGTACCATTGTAGGCACTCCTCCCTTGCTTGTTGCCACACAAGAAATTGTTAGAGACTACCAACTCTCTACCCAAATTTAGGCACATCTTTCGTTAAATCTTTGAACAGAACAAACATAAAAAAGGAGTTAAATGCAAATATGCAACAAGATCACAGGTATTAGCTCAAGTCTTTTAAGACTGATATGTTAGAGATTCAATTCTATACCAAAATACATATCAAACTAACGATTAATGCCAATACAATTTTTATCATTTTATTATAGTTAATTTCACTTTTTTTTTTGTACAGATATTTTAATTTTGCCACGTAGGGCATATTTGGTAGCGGTGTCAGTGGTTTGGTTTTGTTCAATTTTAAAATAAAAAATTAACCAATTTAAATAATGAAATTTTTTTCAATTTGATTCTATTTGAAAAATCAAACCAATCCAAATCAATTTAAATTAGTTTAGAATGGTTTGATTGATTCATGTTTATTAAGTTCAATAAATTAAACAATTTATCAAAATTTTTATAATCTAAACCAAATATCAAAAGTTATATTATTATCTAACAATAATATATTAAGTATGCAATACAAATTTGAACAAAAATTATATACAGACTCAAAACTATTAAATAAATTAAAAGGATTAATAGATTTATTAAAAACATAAAATATTAAGTTAAAATGTGACACTTGGCCAAGGCTAGGCGACAGAGCTCAAAGCAATGATGTGAGTTGCTAGAGTGGTGGCGGGGCAAGGTTAATGGTTGCGAAGAGTGGAGGTGGTTGTCACGACAATGTTAGGTTGCGGTTGTTTAGGGTCGCGGTGAGGTGATGCAACGTTGGAGGCTTGATGGCAATGGTTTCATCATGATGATGCAAGCCAAGTGAGTTATTAGGCATGGCGTGGTGATGATGTGGATGCAGTCTGGTTAGGGTGCAATTATGATGGCTTGGTGTGTGGCTGGGATTGAACAGAAAAGAATGTGATTTTGGTTGTGTTGCTGACGGGTTTGGAAAGAGGAGAAAACACCCTTTTTTTTTTTTGGTTTCTCCACATATATCCTCTCATCAAAAGTAATTTTATTCGAATACTATAAGGCACTTAAATATGGCCAACTATCCTAACTAAAATTCAAAGCACGATTCACTGTATTGTTATAGACTAGCCTTCTTATTGCTAGATCAAACCTCAGTTTATAGGAGGAGGTAACACGGATGTTTGGCTTTATATGAGTCCCTTGAGTGTTTTTATTAAAAAAAATAAAAAAAAATAGGAGAGAATATTGAGAGGAATATTGAATGTTATATGAGTCCCTTCGGGGACATCTGATAAAATTGGTATATTTGTCAGAACTCTTTATTAAAATGATGAACAATATTTGTTGATGATCATTCATTTAATATATTAGTTATTATTTTTTTTTGGTCAAATATGGACAAGCCTATTTCAGCTCTCCACTACTAGGTTCCTAACTTTTGAACACTTTCACCACTTACTATTTCTTTGATGAGTAAGCCAATTGTATTGACCTGAGGTAGGGAAATAACTTATTCTACCAAACTTTGCTTTGACCTGCTAACGAAGCATCATGATTGGCTATCTTGCTCAGAATTTCAGCCAATTTTTTTTGTATGTTTAAATGTTTACTTTATCTCTAATGGAAAGTGATAGAATGAAGTGAAATAAAATGATATCAGATTCCATTATCTAGATATTTTAAAATTAGATGGAATGAAACGGTATTGAATGAAATTCAATCCATTCTATTCATTTCAACACTCTTAAGTTACGTTTGAATATTTAATGATGAATGGAATAAAATAAAATAAATGTTCCATTTTATTGTTTGGATATCAAAGGATAAAAGATGGACATTCTTCCACTCTATTATTTGGAAATATAATGAAAGGGAATAAAAAGTTAAGAATTTTTAGTTATTTATTCTCATTTCATTTCATCTTCTTCCAATTAAATTGGAGGGGAAGAAAAATAAGGATGTTGAATGAAATGGAATGGAAGCAGTCCACCCAATACCATTCTACTCCATATATCCTATTTTAAAGTATCCAAACAATGAAACACAACATTATTTTATTCCATTCCATTAGTTTCTATCAATCTAAACATGCTTTTATTTTTCTTCCCCTCCAATTTGGGTGGAGTGGGATGAAATCAAATAAATTGAGAGTATATAAATTTTAAACCGTTCTATTCCATCCTTTCCATTCTTTGATATCCAAATAATGGAACATAATATTTATTTTAATTCATTCTATTTCAATCTATATCATTTCATTTCAGTACTCACTACAAAATGCGGAAACAGCCTTAAGTTTTGCAATTCGTACCTTTATCTCGTCCACCGCATGAAAGTACAACAAGAGAATGTTAAAAAGATAATTATTGGTTTCAAAATTTTGATAGGGAAGTATATTCGACACACACTACGATTCTCAAAAATTAAAGTGTATGTATGACTGAATAGATCTACATAGTTAAAATAAGCATATATGACTCATCCAAAAGGGAAAAAGAAAAGAAAAGAAAAGAAAAGAAAAGGATAAGCAAGTATGTGCAAAACGCACTGCGACTTTCAAATATTAATGTGTACGTATAAATGAATAGATTTATACAGTAAAGATCTTTTGCTAAGAAGGTTCAAGCCATTGGCGCAAGTTTTGTGCGTGTGCGCGCATGTGTACCCATTTTCTTTGAAGCAATTTATAACTCTTTTTTTTTTTTTTATGAACCACCAGTATTCAAAAATCCATTGGATTTCAACTAATCTGGTTCGAGTCGAGTTGACCCACTATGGGGGTAAAGCTCTCATAGCGCTAGTTTTTTCCATCCACAAGACTCGAACCCAAGACCTTTGATATATATACACTCTTAAAAGCATTATTTCAAGCAATAAGAAGCTAAAACTTTTGAAATATTACATTTGCTTTGAGAACAATGCTATAATTAACTGAGTTGAACTTGGTTTTTGATGCACCAACTAAAGTGAATAAACCAAGTTGCATATGATGTGTTGGAGTATATTTTTTCAATTTAGCCAAATTAAAAAAAATGTGATTAAATACATTTTAGAAGTGGCTATATTTTTTTACATGATCCTAATATTAGCTGAAATTTTTTGGGTATTACACATATAAAATTTGGTTACTTCTTAAATATAAAGAATATCACATAAATAAAATTTGATCAATTCAGAAGTTATTATATTTTATTTATGTGATTCTATAAATAAATATAATTTTTTGGGTATTATACAAAAAAAAAATTTAATCACTTTTAAAATATATTTAACCATATTTTTGAAATTTGATTAAATTAAAAAAATATTATAATGCCCTATATATAATTTAGTGCATAAATACACCCCACTATTCCACCATTGGATTATTTAGTGCATCATGCACCCAGTTAAACTTTGTGCATAATAGATTGCACCTTGCTTTAAAAAACAACAATAAGCATTTGTTTTGGATAAATAACTTATTTAAACACTCATATGAAAGTAATTTTTAAAAAGTAATTTATAAATAAATTATTTTATAATTAGATACATATTTGGGAAGTAATTAACTGCATAGCCAAATATAGCCAAATGTTAACATGTGACTTTTGATTTCCGACAGGTTGAAAAAAGTCATAAATAGAGTTATCTAAAGGGGCCTAGATGCAATCCTCTCCAATTCTGTTTTTTTAAATATATTTTTGGTCAACGAGATCTCCGACTCCAATTCTTGAGATGTTTGGGGAACCTTATTTCTTTTTTTGGGTCTGGAGGAACCTAATTACTTAAGCTGATGCTAATTCACTGTAGCCACTATGTTTTGGCGCTTTCCCCATATAGCAACGAAGAGATCTAGTCAACATCCCCAAGATTCTCGAATAGTGTAGAGGCCCATGTTGCTAGTGTAGAATAGATACCAAATACCAAAGAAAATTATGAGCAAGACAAAAGAAAAATAAAATATTACGGGCAAAATGTTTTTGTGCATGTGTGTAAACATATTTGCATTAATTTGCGCGATGTTTTTTATTCAGGTGCGGTATTGCAGGAGAAAATTGCATCAGCGACCAACGCACAGCTTTGTTGGATCCCTGTCAAAACTTGGGAAAGTATATAACCAAAACTTCAGTTATTTTCCAATAATATGTAGTCAAGGTAGCTCTGAAAAAAAAAAGCCATAAAATATTACTAAGGATTCTAGTGGGTGGCCTGTCCAAATGTTTTCCTTTTTATGGCAATTTTTTTATCATCAACCGATGACCACTACAAACACTCTTTTATCACTATGTCTTGTCCAATTCTCCCCAACCCAATTCCACCAGACATAGTTGACTACTATGCTATTATTTTACAAAAATCATACATAGGATTATGTTGCCTTCACAATCATAGATTTCTTTTGGCTCCATATTTTATTTATTATATGATCATCTTTATTCAATCTTTCTCTATTTCTTTCTTTATTTATCTATCCTCAATTCTCTGTTTATTGCTGCGGGAAGATGGGGTCATGAGAGCTTTCTACATTGTTTTCTGGGCCAGAATCATGATGGTGTGTCTGACTCTGCTGAGTGACCAACAAGTTGGTGCTAACCATCAACCCAGCAGGTTTATAGATAACTCCTCAGCCTCGTTAAGTGTTTGTTTCACAAAACATAAGAATTAGACGACTATACTAAAAGAGAAGTAGTATCTCAAGTTAAAGAACTAAAGGCTCAAATAGAGAAACTGAAAAACATGTTATTGCCATTTATCTTTACACCTCATACACCTCCAAAGGGAGATGAAAACTACATGACTTCCATACAACAGACACAGAATTGGTTTTAAATTATGGTGGGCAATCGCAATTGGCTCTGCAGCCGCATTACAATAGCAGTTGTAGCTGCATCAATTACATAACTGCAATTTGAAACCATGGCAAAACCGAAGATAAAGAAAAACTAAAAAGATGAAAATTTGGCCTAGTCTCTTTCAAATTAGCCAATAAGGTCCATAGAACTTGAGATGGTTTGGTTTGAGGAATTGTCAGATCTGGGATATGCTGAGCTGCAAGGGACATCTTCCAAAGGGTTCAAGGAAGGGCAAGGGCTGTGTATCCGCATGTCACTTAGCATTTGGCGAAGTTCTGAGGCTTCCTCCTTGAGCTGAGCATTCTCTTGAAGTACTTGATCATGGCACTCTGACACATGGTTCAGCTTTTCTATAAGCTGGTGATTCTCATTCCTGAGCCAAACCACCTGTGACCACAGCTCATCAAGGTGCCTCTGCTTCCTCATGCGTGATCGGCGTGCCGATTCTCGGTTAGATATCATCCTCCTATGCTTCCTCTCATTGATGAGGCTCAGTTGTTGCTCATCTGCTTCATCAGAGGTGGAATTGCTGCTGATGCATGATGATTGAGGACTAAATTCAGGAGGGTTTTGGAAACCATATAATTGGTTAGGGAATCTTTGGAATTGAAATGTGGGAATATTGTTCTGAATGGTGGTGTAGTTAACTGGATAAGGAGATGGGTTTGAAGGGAGCAAATAATTGAGTCCTGTAACTTCCCTCGTCTGCATCGTTTAGCAATAAGAAAAAGATTGCAGGGCCTTGGAGGAAAAGTGGTGGAGAATTGAACTGGTTTTGAGGAGGAAGGAAGAGGGGGCAGGGTAGCTATTATATAGGGAGGGAAAATATGGTGAACTGGCCCCACTGAGTAGTAACAATGTTGAATTTTTGTTAAAAGGTTATTAGATTGATGGAATGCCATGCAGATGATGACTATGTAGTGGTTTGATTGCTATCTGTACTCTTTGCTTACTCTAAAAGGCATTGCTCTTATGTATGCATGTGCATAACATACATGTGACATGACATGTGTGAATGGCATGATGCACATAAGTGACACAACGGTGGAATGCAACTTGAGTTTGTGGATAATCATTTTCAAGCAAAAAAAATGCTTACATCAGAGATATAGAGGCATTTCATATCATGGGGAGTATAATAGAACTATTGAAGGACTGTTTGGTTGAAAGCAAGCACAGGAGGAAATTTGGAGTCCAAGAAGTGATTTTATTATATTAAGGGTGTAGTTTCCAAAATGATTATCTGTTGGACAGTACATGCTTCAGTGACATAAGAAATTGGACGAAAAAGGAGGATGTGAAAGGCAAGCTCATTTGTAAATTTATGACTAAGATAAAGAAAGGAAGGTTAAGAATTTGATGACTCAAGAACCACTTGCTATGGGGACCTCCAAAAAAAACAACAATATGTGTATGGGTTAAATAGAAGACAAATCTTTGATCAGCAATCACTTCTTATTTTCTTTTGTAGGGTTAGGTACTTGGGTACTAATCAGAGTCTGTTTAGGCTGTGGCCTGTGGCAATGACAACTTTAATGGTAATCACAGGGAAAAATAGAAGACTTAATTAATTAATTACTCACTATGCCAATTATGTGTTAGAAATGCCGAATGCGTCAATCTACTGTGTTTATTTTGCAGATCTGCTAAAATAGTGATACCTGTTTAATGTTTTCACCCTCTCTAGCATATTCTCATGGTTTTCCCCGCTAATTGCCCTTTACATAAACAAAATGGTGTCATGACTGAAAAGTGAAGATGATTGTAAGATGTGATACAGCTAGGTTTTGTTTTCACCGGCATAAAGATTATCCAACAGTTTATCCTTTAAATGAACAAAATAGTGCCATGACTGTGAATAAATGTAAAAGATTTTGACAGTAACGCCTGTTCAATCAACAGAAGAGTCACCACCCTAGGATTACATTGCCATAAATGTTCAATAATCTCATCTTTTCTCTTGAGCAAATCCCAACCATCATTCTCTTTTTTAGCATCTTGTAGCTTGGATTCAGAAGATATGAACGTGAAAAGTCTTTATAACACTAAAGGAAAGGAAAAAGGTTAGAAAAGTTTTTAGTGGTGTTGAGCAGTTTGCTCAATATCCAATAAGAAAAGAGACCAACAGTTCCACAGTGCCACTTCTTACGTGCAACGTGTAGCAGCAGAGTTTTTTGAGAGCATTGATTGCTAAAATAAAAAAAGGGTGACCCATCTTTTAGGCATAACATTTTATCTTAGAGAAGTTTTATTTTATATATATATATATATATATAGTTTGAGTGTTTGTATGCGCGCGCAATCTAAGCCAGTTTTTCGGCTCCAAAATCTGTTGTTTAGGTCTGTTTTGGATCAACTTTTTCTTTTATTACCTTATTTTTTTTATATCTTTTTTTTATAGTGTCTCTGAATACACAATTTCCTGACTCCGTGTTGTTTTTCACTATATCGGCATTGTCTTTCCACGATGAGCTAGGTTTTTATAGTAAGAAAATGATATATGCTAACCTTAATAACAACAAAAAGTCTCTAATTGCTTTTGAGTGATTAGTATTGTACTGACATTAATGAAATAAAAAAATCACTGTGATTATATGCATCTTTCTGTTTCAAGCATTTATTATATCATGGCATGAAATTACAACTGTGATTCCTGACACCCTCAAATGGTATGTGATCTGAGTTGGGTTATCATTTCCCACAAAATGAACTCATATTACTCATTCAAGGAAGTGGGATTAGAAAGAGATGGGTTTGATCTTAACCACTCAAAAGAGTGGAATGAAGATCATGCATAACTTATGGTGGAAATTAATGAGTAATAATGGTACTTTCTATTGCGCTCCACTAAACCAAAGCTTAAATTCATTCAGAAGAATGAGAACCAAAAATCTTGGTTAGACTTAGACAAATGCTTTGTACCTGCACTTCCCGTATGAGTCTGGTTGAGTGGACTGAATGGTCAACAATATCATTAGACAGATTTGGACTCCTTTCTTTTCTTGTCTTTCCATTGTTCTTTACTTTATCTCTCTCACTTTCTCTTTCTCTATATATATATTTTTTATAACCTGTGGGAAGTTGCATAAAGGTGTTTGTAGATATAGCAGGAGACTTAGATCAGTATGTTTTTCATTGACCGATTTGTACTTGTACTCTACACTACACGTGTACTTACTATACATTAGTTTTGTCAAATCAAAATGCTATATGAAACACTAGGACAAGTAGACAACCTCAACAAATTGACTTTGCCCATTTGATCCATTTGTTATATACGACTGAACCATGCTTGAGCTTTCATAAGAAACAATAGCTCGGCCACTTACATATTAATTGTTGATAATTGCAACATAGTCGGAGCTGGTCGAGCTTACCTAGTATCGGCCAAGCTCATTTGAATTTGTAGGGTCTTATTAGTTTGTTGAGATAGAAAAATGTGGGAGGGTCGCTCCTTCACCTAAAATGTGGAACCTTCACCGTATAAATAGGGTCAACCAAAGTCAAGTAAGTAATAAATTTTAATTCAGATTATTTTCTCTTATTTCTATTTCTGACTTGAGTATCGGAATATCTTTATCAGTCCTCACCAAAACTGTTCCATCACCAGCAAAGGCAATATCCAAGTGCCCATTCTTCATGTAAGAACGTATATTATGTCAATAACTTCTCAACTTAATTTTCTTTAAGTGTAACTGGCAACTGCTTTTCGATCCTATCCTCGTATTTGTCAACCACATTTGCATCCTTTAAAGAGTTATATTAAATGCATAGAAAAGTCCCTCACAGACCACACAATAACTTAATCTTAGTACCATTCATTTTTTGATTTCTTTTTCTTTCTTCCTTTTTCTCTTATTCACCAATGGCTGGCTGTCACCTCATCAGCGATAAATTGCTACTATGAAAGTTAAGAGCATGTTTGGTTTCTATATTTATTTTTTGTTTTCCTGCTTTCAAGATTTCGATTAAAAAAATAGTGAAAATAAGTAAAAACAAGAAACAAGATTTTTTTATTTTTATTTTTTTCGTAACAAAATTTTAAAAATAGGAACATATGATATGAAAATGAAAAATGAAAAGAGAAAATAGACCCTAGGTTTCTATTTCTTGTCACAATTGAAAAAGTTAGAAATTCTTTTAGCATATTTGGGAAACAGCAAAAAAAAAATATTTTCCCAAAAAAAAGTTGTCTTGAAAATAAAATTTTGTTTAGGTAATTTTTATTGAAATGGATTACATTCAATTTTAAAGAATTTAAGATGTTTTGGGGGAAAAAAAACTAAAGCCAAAATTTGGGCATTTTGTTTTACTAAAAGCTATTTGCACAGCATATATAATGTTATATTTTTACCAATGATCATAAATAGTAAATATTATATAATATAAATAATAATTTTATAGCTTTTTTACAATTTTATCGTATAAAAATAAATTTTTTTTATAGTCTAAATAAAATAGATTACCTTAAAATTATTTTTTAATTAAAGTATTCAAATATAAATTTATTATCAAATAATCAATTATAGAAATAAGCGATTAAATAAATAATTTTAATCTTATAATTTTCCCAAACACACACTTTCTAACTTTCTAAAATCATTGACTAAAGATGCTTATTGCTATGCTATATTATTGTATGCCTGCTCGAGTTCTATGTTGTTTTTTACTTTCCTCATCTGTATATGCTCAATCCATAAGCTAAGGTTTATTTTTCATCTTAGTTGCGACTACCTAAGTTGATAAGTGCATGAAAAGTTCAACTCAACTCATAAGAAATCAGTAAATTTGAGGTCAATATTTACATTGTGCTGTGTGCTTTTGTTTTGAAACTAAACTAGTTTGCCGTAGCTACGATAACAAGCAGAACAGATATGCTTCTCTATTCACAGAACAAAATTTAATAAGTTTATAATAAGAAAGCAAAAAAGCTAAATGGCTAACATAAAACATCCTTGGATCGATTGAGTGAACGAATTTCTTAGAAAAGGAATAACGAATGTCTATTAGATTTCACCTGCCTTTGCATGTGATATAGAGTAGGTACCAGTTCCGTCAAATTAGAAGTGAAATTAATCAATGTCTTCCAATATCATGTGACAATCCCCATAACAACCTTGGAGAAATGTTATTTTTACATAGGAAATATACAATGTAGACATACATAGGGAGAAAAAGAAACAAAACCCATAGATGTTGAAGGAACGGGTAATAGATCCACCACCATAATCTGTTTCTTCCTCTCTCTATATACGTCAACTTTGTGTCAATTTCACGTCTAAAAAACCTTTCTATCAATTTTCTATGTGTAAAAATAATATCCCTCATAATTAACATTGGTGTTTGGCTCTATGCTCACTATGGTCGAGTTGACCATGAAGAGTATTATGAAAATATTTTTTTGGTACAAAAATATTATGAGAATATAGATAGAGTAATATTATTTGTATGTCTTATTATAAACAGAAAAAGAGATAAAATTTTGGTTTCATCAATTACTATTAAATACTTTTTTTTTCGGTGTTCATCTTTCAAAGATGTTAATTTTTAAAATACAAATAACATTTTTATATAAATACGTAAAGGGACAAAAAGAGAGTGCCCTCCAGCCTAAATAATACGTCATTTGCATTATTGTTTATACATGTACAACCAAATACTTATATGAAAAATGGTTGATATATTTTTCTTTTTTTTTCTCAAGAGTCACATTTCTTTACTACATTTCAGGTGAAAAAAATTAGAATGTGAGTCCAAAAAAGTGATATAAAATTAATTATAATAATATAGTAAAAATTATATAAATGTAAGATGAAGTGTGTATAATTATCTGTGTGTGTAGCATTATTATAATTTTATATAAGTAAAAGCAACCTACAGTCATGCGGGTTGGTTATTTTGTGGGTCATATAATTTGAAATTTTTTTTTATGGATTCCATGATATAATTTATTGTACTTTTTGAATCTTGATTATAAATACAGTACTATTATTTTTATACAGTGACGGCGCACAAGCATATTGTTTTTGGCATATGTGAAATGATATATAAATAAGTAGATATTTTAATTACATAAGTAGTCTATCCGTAAAAAAATTTGACATATTATGCATTAATAATTATGAATTTTAGTTATATAAGTAATAAATTTAATTAAAAAATTCTCATAAATTATTAATTATTTTATCACATTCACAAAAAATTAATTAAAATTCTAAAATATTTATACATCAATTTTCAAATATTCAAAAAACTGTCTGAAATTTATTAACAAATAATATTTTTCTTTATCAAAACATACATTTTTTTTTGTCATTTTTCTAAACAATTTTAGAATCTCCTTTAGAGATATACTTTTGAAAAGAATAAAATAAAATAAATTAGGTAACATTTTAATTACCCTCCTATTATTTAATTTACGTTTTACTATAAATAATATAAACTTTTATCTTATTTTTTATATGAAGTTTGCGTCATGGGCTACGTTATTTATATATTCGGTTTTTTTTTTTTTTGTTCTACCGAAAATTAAGTTTGTTTTCTGTAGTGTCGACACCTGAGAGGTAATTTCAGGGAGAAAAGAAAAGTTGACAGACCAGATGAGAAAAAGGCGGGCGCACAATAGATGTCACGTATGGGGTCCATGCTAACGGGCACGCATGGCTGGCTATTCCACCATCCCCTAACCCTATTGCTCATCCTGTCAACTCAGCCACAACCGAATCTGATTTTTTTTTTTTTTTTTTTTTTGAAATCATATACATCTTCTTATCAAAAGCCATTCTACACTAAGTCAAATATATAACTTTTACGGAAAACCAAATCTCATCTTTCATTATTAATTTTGTGTAAAAGAATAAAAGTTTGTATTAGTTTCTCAAAAATACAGGGAACATTTTTTGTTGCTCATAAAAAAGTTGAAATTAATTTATTTTTAATTAAAATATGAGTTTAATTGGTATGCATTAATAATATAAAATAATTTATATTGTCAACTAATAGAAATAAAGAAAAATAAAAAATTATAATAAATTTTTTATTATAATGGATAATTATTTGTATGAGTTGATATTTTTTTTTATTTCTATTGATTAATATTATAAAACTATTTTATATTATCAATATATTTCAATTAAATTCTTAAAATATTAAATTATATTAATTTACTTCATAATAATAGAAAATGACAGTAATTTAGTTCTTCGATCTCATGGTCTGTGCAGCATGGGAGACATCTTGATCTGAATTGATATTAAAATTCTGGTAAGGAATAAAAAACTTGGATATTTAAAGGATTAAAATAAAAAAAAGTTACTCGTTTTAAATTCGACCTAGCAATAATAGTTATATTTTTACGTAATACTTAATATAAGTTTCGCTCTCCACTATGATCAGCAATGTACCACAATGATATATTTTATGATTATGTCATTCTCAATTGCAAAAGTCTTAAAATCTTCTGAAAAAATAAATCTAACAACTATCTTTTAGTTATAGAAGCGCAGTATATCTTTTCTTTTCTTTATTTTCAAAAATTACTTTCATTACTATAAGATGACTGCATGTACTTAATTGTTTAAGTTCTATTTTTCAAAAAAATAAAATGAAATACTCATGTTATGGTATAATACTATTTTTATAAATTATGAGAGAACTTTACACGTGAGCTCCACAATACACATCATCTAAGTTTATTTAATCATTAAAATAACTTACATATACTAATGCAGTAAATAGTTTCTCATCCTTTATGCATTTTGAGGGATAGTCACAGGTTTAATCCTTTTAAAGTTTTGTCATTTATATATTCATTCTTCTTTCTTTTTTGTACGTATGTTTTTAGTTTTGTGGGGTCGTTGTTTCTTCTTTATTTCTCTTTTTTGGTTTTGGAGTGTATAGAGTGCAGGAGGAAGGAGTAAGCATGGGTTGGAGATGTCACTTGAAATCACGTGCGTGCACCCCACTACGACAACCCACATTTCTTTTCTCCTTGTACATGACAAGAAAGGTTGAGATTTCTTCAAATATACACAGGCATTTAATCAATCAATTCATTTCTTTTGTTTACTTCAACCGAAATTACCCAAGCATCACACATTGTGCTACAAACCAAACAAGACCTATTTTACAATTCATAGGAGGAAGATCAAGACACAGAATCTTTCATATTGGATGCTTGTACTTTAGGACTTCATAAGCTTTTCGATATGACATGTTTTAGCAAGAATCTTATATGGCATTACATGCCTTGGCAACAATATGTTCTTTTCTATGTTATGGGTATTGTATATATTGGCCCACTGTAATCAGCACCTCTCTTTCTTGCTCAAACCAAGTGTTAATGACTTTAACAGTTCACTACAACTAGTTTGTGTCTGGCTGTCTGCAATTTACCTATGCTTATGAAAAAATGAACCTCTTCTTATCAATTATGATTTTTTGAAATTTTAATTTGAATTATCTAATTTTATTGACTTGAGCTTGGTAGGTCAAGTCATCCAGCATTTTTCTTATTTCAGAACTTGATTCAAGACTCAAAAGTTCGGATATCCGACAAAGAACTCCCCGTACTAGTGCACTTCTCCACAATCTAAACCATTATTGTATTAATTGGATATTTAATTAGCGCACCATTTTCTTGCATGTACAATAATATATTAGCTCACGTACTTCTTGAAGATTTTGAACCGCTAAAAATATTGTGGATAAGATAGATAATGGCTCATTTTGAATGCAGATTGGCCATGGACATGTGGTATCCCCGATCTTCTATTGGGGGCTAACACAAAATGCACATCATCATCAGGTTATTATATTTTGTTGTTGCTATGAATGTCTGGTAGTGTCAATCCCCATAGTTTATCCAACCACAATTTACAAATCATTGACATGTGTTGTGTTGAGTATCTACAGGTGCAGATTGCTATAACAGAACCCCAATGGATTTTAATAATGGTTAAGTGCCAATGCCATTTAACATCTGCCTTTGCCACTTAGTTCTAATACAATCATATGGTGGTAGTTTAGTGTGCTCTAGCCAATTGAGTTTCAAAGTGATCGTTAATAAACTAAACCAACGAAATGAAAGCAACGGGCATTGAAGAGATACTTTTTTACGCTTGGAAATAAGCAATCTGCCAAAAATCTTGAGATGCTATTTGAGTGAGAAACATTTTTAGATTCTAAGCCACTCAACACATATCACTACAGTAAGGAATTTCTCATAGTCTAGAAGCATTTAAGAATTTCTCCTAAAACCTTAGGCCCAGATTCAAAAACGATCTTCTCTCTATAATCTCAAATGTAAGTAATGCAAGTCTCATATTGCTTTAGAATTGACTAAATGAAGAGTATATAAATGAAAAAATCTATAGAAGTAATATCTAAGATTCTGAATAAAGATATCGCACTCAAATATGATATTCAATCCACTATTTAAGTTTCTCATTTAGCCTGTCGATTTATATCCCTCAATTTTTGGTTCTTCTAACCACTTTCCCAGCAAAACTTGCATAGAAACCAAATAACTTTTAGAAGTTGTAGAAAATATGTGGAAGTCTTTAATGTAGTAGAAGTTTAAGAATGTGAAAATCAGCATTCGTTGTTTTCAGTGTGGATAAAGCCTAGACTGTAGAGGTCTACTATTATACTTAATTTTAAACACAGTTCTAAGGGAAATAATTATTAACCACTTGGTCAAAATATCATTTATTAAAAAAAATAGCTATTAGATGCAAGCCAGGGATTGATATATAATTTTCTTAATGACAAAGCCAAAGCAAGCTGAACCCAATGAATGAGTAGCAGAGGAAGCATCATGCTTAATCCTTCTTTCTTTTCTCTCCAAGCATGGGATGACGCATTGACACACTACACATCCAATCCTAAATTGAAGTATGAAATGCTATCATAACACAGAATTATTAATGTGATATGCTGCGATATGCTCCCTCCTTGAGGATTTGTTTCAGTGTCTTGTTCTTTCTTATCAGTTATAGGCTGTCTCCTGCTTCCTCTGGTTTTGTTTTTATCTGTCTTCCCTTCAACATTATCTGTGATGTCCCTGCAATCAGCCCACCAAATTGTTCATAATTCAGTGCTTTCTTGACCAGAGATTCTTGTCGTGGCGTGGCTCTGAAACACAAAGTTGTCACAAGATTCTGTGGTTGAGAGGATTAGCTTTTTAGCTTTGCCTAATGTCTAACAGTGGATACACTTACATGAACAATCTTTATATTATGTTCTATGTTGCAAAGCGCTACTGGTATGGTACCGCTATTAGGTACGGATAAGGGTACGGTACGAGGTACAGATAAGGCTACGGTAAGAGGTACAACAAAAATATAAAATCATGACTAATAAAGCAATTGAATCATGAGATATATAGTTTTTATGTGCTGTAATTTCAAGTTTTCACTAAAGTGCTATAAAATATAGCAAACAAGCAAAATATCTAAAGAGCCCCGAGATTAGAAGAGATAAAGAAGTAGTTTATTTCATTTAAAAGAAAATCAAATAGTTTAGTCAAAATTTGATATTTTGTAAGGATTAACTTGTATTTAGACTTATTGTATTGCTTGATCAACAAGTACCCATAAATACCTAATGAGTATCAATATTAAGTACATATTTGGTATGATATGACGGCCATTTTAAATTACTCATGCTTCACAGGTTATTTTTACAGCCGAAATTAATTTTCAGTCTATTATGCATGTTGGTGGGCAACATAGAAGTCATTTTCTTTCCTGTATATAATTCCTCTCCAATACGTTGGTCCTTTATATTGACGATACGAGATTGGTGGCCTTCGGCCTGCATGGTGGTTCACACACAAACCTCTTTAAGGAGCAAGTTTACTGATGGTGTCAGGCTTATGTTGGTGGGTGTGCTATAAGCTGCCGAGAGTGGTAGTGCGGAGAAATCAATGGTTAGGTATGATGTACATTGGAGAGATACATGTATGAGCAAAGGATGCAATACCAAGGACAATTGTAGTTGGATATGAAAATCGCGCATATGTCTTCACATAAAATGTCAAGCTTTTTATGGAAATAACTCATGACATAGCTAATATTGACATCAAGTGGTCTAAAGTCCAATCTTAGTTATCTCATTCTGCTAATTAAAAGTTGAATTTCTTTATAAAGTAAATTGAATTTATGTACAGCTAATACTCTAAATTCAAAGGATTCTTACACAAGTGATGTCAGCCTATATTTAAGAGTTTAAGCTTTTGAAAGTGATAATTGATAGCAGGTGCATACTCTGGTATCTTATTATAAGTGTATATTTGATGCCTTTTTTTTGTTTCTAATTGTTGGAAATATGACATGTATCCTTAGAAATGCGCATATTAGAAAAGTATGGTATATATTAGAAAACTTTCAACTAATAGAAATCCACCCTCTTTGATACAAGTCTCAAGTTCCTTATGTTCTGTACTCGCAATTGAGTGGAACTCAAAACTCGCATTGAGTTCAGTCTTAGTTTCTTCATCTTCTAAACTATATCAAATATGAATTTGGAACTCACATCAAAGAAGAACTTAGAACTAACATCGAATTCAGTTTTAGCTTCCTCATCTTCAGAATTTGCATCAAAGAGAAACTCGAAACTCATATTAAAGGAAAACTTGAAACTCATATCGAGTACAGCCTCAGCTTTCTCATCTTAAGAGGTTTCTACTATGCATCATACTTGTCTAATATGTACCATACATAAGCACACAAGTCATTTTTTCATTGATTAAAAAGAAAAAAGGCATCAAATGTACAACAATGCAAACGCACTAGAGAATTGGTTTTGATGGCAACAACATATTTATGAGAATTACTTATATCACCTCAAAAAATATTAAAAAAATGTACATTGATCATGAGATATCATTAATTAAGAAACGTAGAAGCTCTGCTAGAGAGCTTAGCTCCTTCATCTCAGGATGCAGTCCAAGAGATAGAAAGTGAAGTGGCACCAAAGATGAAGAGATTTGGGCAATCAATGATTTTTTAAGAGTTAATAGTTGAGTCATTGTATGATTGAGTCCAAAAGTAAACAAAAAAGCATTGGATATAGTCCCCTCTCTTTTAAGATTAGTCATTGCAGACATTTATTTTATTATTATGATATCTCATTCATATTAACGCAATTTTTGCTTACTTTTTTTTTAAAAAAATGTCTTGTAATTTGAAATATGCGTGCTTCTGAATAGGACAAAAGGGTAGTCAGAACAAGAAGGGAAGGTTGAGCTAAAGCAAGCAAGAAAGCTAAACAAAATAAAGGGGCACTAGCTTGATAGACCCTATATAATTTTCAAACCCAGAATGATTGAATTAATAATGATCGCTAGTCCCCACTCAGCCTTTTGAAAAAAATCCTGTGGATTGTAAGGGAAGGAGTGTTTACTTCATAAAAATGTTGAACCAATCCAAAGCAACGCTGAAAAACAAGATTTCTAGAGAGAATGAGTGGTATCTTTGATTGCCATGGGACACTAAGGAATCGAAGAGCTCATTCCCAATTAATGAAAATGACAACTTAATTATCTCTTTCCTCTATGTCTATTTGCGTTTTGCTAGTGACGTAACTCCAACTCTCAGTGAAAAAACAAATCTAAAAAGTGGATAGGTAAAGTAAGTAAATCCACCTTAAGATCTCACATGAAAAATTTTGTTTCACTTGTTGTATAGATTGCCTGTAATGCTAGAAACAGTCATCAGGATTCCGGGATTTACTGCCGTAAAAAGTGACATCCATTTCAATCTTATCATCTTCAGGGTACGTTTAGCATTATGCAGCACAGGAGGACCACATATAATTCCACCAATCATAGAGGCCAGAAAGGAAATCAACATCTGAAGTACATGCACAAGTAAAAGATCGAAATATGAGAGAAATGGCCAGACATGAGGTTGCTCTTTTCAATTAGTGTACACCACCATATTGGACGAGACTCAACATAAAAAAGAAAGAGATTATATATTGCTTAAAGTTTATCAATTTTAAATAGGGTGATTTACCATCATTTGGTTGGTTCAAATGATTCAGCGCTTATTCTTTTTGAACAAGGTCTCGAATTCGAGTGTTATGGATTAAAAAAAAAAAAACTAGCACGGAAAGAGCTTTAACCCAAACAAACTGACCTATCTCAAGCTGAATTAGTTTAAGTTCACTAGATTTCATATAATGGCATTTTAGACCAAAAAATAGGGTGATTTACATGTTTTTTACCTGTTATGGCTCAAGGACAAAAGCACATATCAGCAAAGTGAAAACTCAAAAAATATAACGTATGCATATTAATGACTTGGCTCAATGCGAATATTCTTAATGTGTTTCATTCATAGGCTTCTCTTCCTCACATTTGCAATGGCTTCCCTATTAGGGACTGACCTAGTGGCCAAGGAGTTATGTATGCTTCATGTCTTAACTTCTTGGGCTCAAATCTTGAAAGGAACAACAATGTTACTTTTACACTAAGAGAAACTCAACTTTTCCTTGTTTAATTTTAATTTTTTTAACAAGCAAAAGATTTTCATTCATAACTAAGTTTATCGACACTTACAAACCAAAAAAGCTATATCAAATCTAAATTTAATAAGAAATAAATGTATTCTACATTTAGGATCTTTGGCTCTATTCTTTACCTAAAAACTATTGATATCTAATATCTTTCACATTGAAGATGAATCCAAGCATTGTTGTAATTTGAAGAATGTATCACACTTCCTTTTAAAATATGTTTGAACGACTTTTTCATCCGTGAGAGCATCAAAATAGAAATACTCATAAAGGAAAATCAAAACATCCCACAAAGAGGAAGCCAAAACAATCATAAAGGGAAAATCAAAACATCTATAAAGGAGACAATAAAAACACTCACAAAGAGACAATGAAAACAAAACAAAATACAAAAAACCTAACAAAAAGAAAAGAAAACGAAATGGAGTGCCTGCCACTAAGAAAAAAAGATGACAACCCCCTCAAGAATAATCGTACAAGGGAAGCTCAGAGAAAGAGAGAAAAAAAATTAGGATTTGGCACTTAATAAAATAATTTATTAAACAACAATATATTATCATAATTGTGACTTTTAAAATAATTATTATAAATTAAATATTTTTAATAATAGAAAACTTTTGCACCAACAACGTAACAAGATTAAATTCTAGATGTAACAGAAAAGTGTACAAACTAAAGTAATAAGAATAACATTGCCGTAAAAGAAATTCATTGACCTAGACAAACTAAGTTTTTTCTTTTTTTTTTCACTAAATACACTCTTAAGATTAAATACTTCGCCACTTATCCCATGTTTTATGATCACATAAAGCAATTGGAGTACGTTTTGTTTGTTAAAATGTTTATTAGGCTCTCTTTAGCCAACGATTTTTTCCCACTTCGTGATTGCCAGCCCTACGCTTCACTGTATATAGCCTGAAGGAGTGTTTGCGTATACTTATTAGTGTTTTCTGTTATGATTCACAAGGTTACTCGTATCACCTTTGAGAATTATGTGAATTGGCTAAATAGAAGAAACTAGAAAGACATCAATATCAAGTTAATTCAAGTGGTTCAACATCTATTCTTTTTAAGTAAAGTCCCTAATTTAAAAGTTGTAAATTGAAAAAAACAAAAAAACACTATAAGAGTTTTACTCTAATAATAAATCGACCCGACTAAGTTAGATTAGTTAGACTCTAATAAACTCTAGTAAACACTAAATACTGGTAATTTAGACTAATATATATATATATATGGTAACGCGAGTTATATCCTGTTGCAGAATAAGCTTAACATATAAGCCGAGCAGGTTGATTTGTTTTTTAAAAATGAGTTGTGGTAGTTAAATTATTATGTTTTACGATGGATTAACTTATCATCTGTTTAAAAATTTAAAAAAATTAAAAAATTATAATTAATGAGACAACCCATATGATTATTTTAAAAATAGTAGACTTGGAAAATTAATTTGTTAATTAATTTGTTAATTAATCTATCTTATGTTAACTTAAAATTAAATAATAATGATGAGTTTGGTGGGTCAACCATAATCATTTAAATTCAAACATAGTTTTTTTAACCTAAAAAAAACAAGTAGGCCAACTCATTTCACCTCTTCACAATTAGCAAATTAAGCAAAACAATAATAATAACTAAGTCATGTTGACAACATGAATCACACAATACTATAATACCCTATCATAAATCATATTTATATTTAAATAATTAAAATTTAAAAATTTCTTTTAACAGTTTTGCCCCATAATTTTTGTAGATCTACGTTTAGCTATTGGAGTATTCCTCATCTAATCTGCTTTCTTTATTGAGGCTTCTATAGGTTTCCTTCACACATGCCCACATAGGCAAATTGAGCAAGTTAATTGATACAGTCTAATTGTTATTTTCTACAATTAGATGAATCGATCCCACTTGTATGTCCCTCTCATATTGTCATCTAGTAGGGATTCGATTCCTCTGTCCTATTCTTCTTTTTCCCTCATCTTGTTCTCCCAATTATGTAAAATCATGTGTAGTTTTAATGAAGTTAGTTTGAAAAGAAATACATATATGATGATATGTAAATATACAATGTCAAATTCTAAATAAGAGGACATAAAAGGAGATAAGGAAATGAGACAAAAGATTTCAATCTCTCTACTAGAATAATCATACCTAACAATAAGGTTTAGTCAATTATCTGATCATTAAAGGGTGTATGGTTTGTGGATTGACTTTCCAAATATTATTCTTGGGAAGCTACTCCCAAGAATAGTTTTCCTAAGAATATGTTTCAAGCATGTTCGTCATGCATAATAAAGTCCTAGGAATCTTGCAAAATATAATTGGGAATAAACTATTTTTGCATTCGGTTGATACTGATATTCCTAGAAATATTATATATTTTTACAAAATCACATTGACAAAATGTGGTGGCGATGGTGGTAGTCAAGTGGCGACATATAGCGGTGGCAATCTGGCGATGGCAATGGCAGTGGTCCAATGGTGGCAATGACTCGGTGGTTTGGCAGTGGCAATGGCAGTGATCTGATAGCAGTAACAGTGATGTTGATGGTCTGGTGTTGGCAATGGTAGTGGTGGTCTAGTAGCATCGGTCCGCGTGACAGTCTAATGGCAGTTTAGCAATGGTGGTGGCAATGGCAGAAATGACAGTAGTTTAGGATTTATAGTTTAAGATTTAGGATAATTTTAACTTTTTCATATTTTCAGAAACGTTTACTTTCAATAGGAATCTAACATTCCCCCATGAATGGCTCATTTTTCATTCTAAAAAATGCAGCTTACCTAAAAATGTTTCTCTCAACCACCCATCAGAACATGGGAATCTTAAATTTCGATGGTCATATTCTCGAGAATGTTAAAATATTCCACATGCCATATGCCCCTTAGATGTGTTCTATTGACTGTACCCTATTCATTACAACTGGCATTATTTAGTTCATAAAAGAGTATATTCTAATTTTTAGTCTTTCAAATCTATATCCAAAATCACATTGGTTTTCTGTTCATGAAGGAAGTTAAATTGGTCTTTCAAGATAATTAATGTTGTCAGTTTTCCCCTCTAGGAATAAATTTAATGTCATTTTATAAACTATTTAGATGACAAGAATATGACATTAAAAGGTCACTTTCCTATGAAAAAAGAAAAAAGACGAAATTAAAAAGCCACTTTAATGCTGCGCATATGTATGTAAGACTTATTTATTGTATTTGTGAATGAAGTATCAGCAGTGTGATGCTACCTATATCAATGGAGTATTAAAAAAAAAATTGATTGAATCAGAAGTTTTACTTGAATTTATTTATTGAAATGGTATGATATACAAGTTAGTCCTTAAAAGGTTGCGTAAATCATACCGCTTGGTTCCATTTAACAACTATCCTTGTTTTATATCAGAAATTCTGACAATTTTTTTCAGCTATGTAACATTACTTTAAAAAAAAAACATTTATTCCGTGATAAAATTTCTGAGGTCAAAAAGTTTGGTCGTGCATAGTCTGCTTTTGACTGTCGCATAGTGAAATGGCCTTTTATGGCCAAGAGGTTTAGCTTAGTGAGTTCAACCCCTTTTTGTCTCCTCCATTTTCTTGCTCTTTATATATCACAGTATCGTTGCTTTCTTGCTTTGTATATCATCTTTCCCTTTTCCATGATCTCAGCTCAGAAGGTGATAAATTTGACCATCCAATCACTAAGTCCATTCAAGAGAGAAAAAAGAAAAAGCTGGACTCTTTTCCTTGCTTAGCTTCGATAAGCAAGCATAATTTTGGGCTTTTGCTGATGCATTTTGATTTAACATCAGTAAACTTCTCATAAAAACTTCTAGCTATCAATTCGAGCTCCATTTCCGACTTAGATGATTTCTTACACAAAGGGTTTGGTCCATCAACTCCAATTTGCAGATATATGGCCCATTTTGAAAATTTTCCCTATACTTTACTGCGGATCAAAAGTTTAAATCATAACTTTATTTTTACAAAGTGGCATGTATAGCACGATGTTATCCATTAGTAGATAACTTAAGCCTCCACAATTGGCGCAATGACAATTATTGATAGTGAAACATAGTACACCCATTCATTTAACAGTTCTTTTGTTCTCTTTCAACTGCTATCTGAATGCTCCCATCAACAACAGTAACTTTCGGGCCGAAGGTAATAATAAGTAAAAGCAGCACCAGTCATCCTATCTTTCCATTCGCTTTATAAATTTGGATTTCTCTCAACAAACTATAGCTAATCAAAATGTTTTAATTTTGTGCTTTTATCTCTAACAAAAATATACCAGAAACCAGGTTTTATAATTCCAGAAACTGGAGCAAAAGCACCCCTGTTTTGCAAGTAATTCTTGAGAGAGATGTTTCAGTAAGAGTTGGCAACTTGGTGTTGGAATTTCAAATATGAGTGGTGAAGTTTCATATCAATTAATAATGGATTAAGTGAAGAGTATATAATATGGAGGATGTATAAACTCATCACTTTAAGATTTTAGATTAAGAAGTGATATCCGGCCTGCTATTGTGGATTTTTAGGTAGTCCATTGGCTTAAATTTTCCTGGGTTTTAGGCTTCTCTTACAACACTTGTGGTATCTCACTCTTAATCAAAATCATAAGAATAAATGCGAGTTCTCAGTCTACTTATATTCTATAGGGCTCCAATGTATATACTCCGGTGCCTTCATAGAAGGGTAGAATTATTTTCATTCTTTTAATAAAATAAAAGTTGAAGAAAAAATATACAACAACATGAAGTCATTTTCTAATAGGTGGTATAGCTACATAGATTAAACGGTGTTATTGTATTTTACTGTAAAACATGTTTGTAAATAAATCATTTAAATTTAAGTACTTCTTAATGATTTTGTCTATGATTTTTTTAGCAACTTTGTAGTTTTGCTTATACACTAACTCTATCTAATTTACTACTCCTACTAAATCTTAAACATATTTTCTCATACATAATCAAACCACTTTTCATGATAGATATTACAATAATTTTTGTTTAATGCAGTCATTGTTAATTTTATGTTAAAAAAATTGTAGAACCCTTTCAAAAGAAATTGTAGGAGAAAATATATATATCTTAAATATATTTTTCTTCCGTTCTAAATATTAATAGTTTGAAAAAATGAATCGAAAATTTGGGCAGCAAGACCTTGGGTTCAATCAGTTAAATTTGCAGATAAGCCATCATTAAATTATGGTTGAATTAAAAAATATTTGAATAAAAATATAACCGATTTATGATTCGACTATTCGACTTGATTTTTAATCCAAGTTAGATATGAACCAATTTTTTAATCTTAAAAAACACAGATTGCCCAAAAATAAATAAATAAACAAATAGCTCAAATTGGCTGCACCGCCTTTTATACTTATATTTTGATGTTGCCACCCCTTTTGATCATATTTGCAGGGCAGTTCATTTGGGGTTCAACTGATTTAAAAAGGAAAATTCATCTTATAAACTGGAATAAAATTTGTAGACCTAAAGAAAATGGAAGTCTTTGCTTCCATAAGGCTACAGAACTAAGTTTTGCATCTATGATAAAATTAGCTTGGTGTCTAGTTAGTAAACTGGACTGTTTATGGGTTAAAATTACGAGGAATAAATATAGGCGTGTAGATAATTTAATTCCTTATATGAGACCTAAAACTAAAGCCTCTAATGTGTAGAGAGGCATTGTACAAATATGGCCCCAATTCAAGCAAAATCTTATATGAAGGTTGGGGATGGGCAAACTGTGAAGTTTTGGCTTGACCATTGTGTTTTAGGGGACCGTACCCTTGGAGATTTTGCTATTTCAGATTTAGATGGTGAATCATCCAATCAAAAAGTGACTAAATTTGGTACTGCTGATGGGGAATGGAATTGGGATAAACTAGGACAGGTTTTACCTAAGGACTGTTTAGATATTTTATAGCCTATGAAAGCTCCTTATCGTGTGGCAGGATTCGACCAAGTTGCTTGGTTGCCTAATATATCTAGAGATTTTAATTAAAATCTACATACAATGTTTAGTTTGACAGGGAATTTTTAGATCATGCCTATTTTTTTTTAAAAGGCCTATACAGAATCAATGCCACTCAAAGGTTGAAAACTTTCTTGTCGGTGGTGGCACATGATTTCGTGCAAACCATGCCAGTGGAATACAGGACTATCGTCGCAAGACACTGTATCATTTGTGCAAATTCTTCTGAGACAATGCTCCATGCCCTTCGTGTTTGTTCTTACGCGAAGGTGTTATGGAAGAGTGTTGGATATAGCCTCATTACTAATTCTTTCTTCCAACAACCCCTCCTCGGGTGGCTAAAAAAAAATTTGATGAATGAGACTCAATTGTATGGGAGGGACTAACTGGCCCTCCCTATTTGTCACAGCTTGTAACTTGTTATGGCATCGCCTCAACTTGGTTATTTTCTAGGGGAATTCTAATGCCCATGTGTTACTTGATTGCAGGGTGCAAAAACTAGCAAAAGATTATGATAACAATTTGATTATGAAGGCTAAAGCCCAAACAAGGGTTCCTACAGTTGTGAAGTAGGTGTCTTGGAAGCCACCTCCCCAAAATTGGATAAACCTAAATACCAATGGGTCCTTCTTTAAGATAGATTGGCTACTACGTGTGGCGGAATCATGAAAGTAGATTTGTATTAGTGTAGAGTGCAAATCTGGGGAACTACTCGATCACACTAGCAGAAATATGTGGCATTTGCTTGGGTTTTGTGATTGCTAGGATTAGGGTTTTTAACAATATACGGCTTGAGTAATTGTGTGTATTAGTTTGTAACATATGGTGTTTTAGACACCCATGCTTGTGCTCCCCTGGTTGATGCTATTAAGAGAATGATATCAGATGAGGACTAGTGTGTAGAGGTCAATTAGGTGTATCGTGAAGCTAATGTTTGCGTGGACAGACTAGCTAAGCATGGGCATTCTCTTGAGTTAGGGGTTTCGATTTTTTATAAGATACCTTCCTTTATTTGCCAACAAGTGTTTGCTGACTCCTTTAGAGTTGTTAGACCTCGGATGATTCCCCCATAATTTTTTTGGGCTTAGGCCCCATTGCATATATATATGAAGGATCATTTTAATATTTATAGTTGTATGAAATTTTAGTTTAAGTCTCAGTAATATTCATTTTCAAGAGTGCTATTCAATATGAACAACACTTTCACGAATAGGAACGAAAAGAGATTTACCCAATAGAACTCAACTTTTTGGACCTAAAAAAGGGAGGAGAAAAAATGAAGGAAAATTACCCGTTTGTTAATACTATTCATTGAATTTCGTACTGAAATTGTTAGTACCAATTATTCATAAAAAATAAGAATCAATCTTTTATTTTTTTTTTCAAAAGAAATCAGTTGTAGGGATCCAAATTAAAAAGTTAAAAAATATGAGAACAATACTTAATTATAGAAACCAATAACTAAGATTATGTCACTATAAGAATAGAAACCTAAAAAATAAAATTAAAAAGACCAAACCAAAATCGATCAAAACTGCAAGGATTAAAATCTTAGTTTAAGCTTCAAAAAATAAATAAATAAATAAATAAATAAGAAAGACAACATCATTTTGTCCAAATATCACCAATTAGCAAGAATGGACAAATAAGATTGTCAAAACAGGTTAAATTCTTTGGGTTAGCTTGTCCGCCCATTAAAATTAGGTAAATTGGGATTAAAAAATGCTAATACATTAAACTAAATCATTTTTAATCTAATTTGTTTAACTCATGGGTTAAACATGCCAACCAGTCAAGTTAACGTGCAAGTTCCTTTAATTGTTTTCTTTTTTTATTTTAAATATACTTTTAAAATCAAAATTTAGACATTTGCATCTCATATTTAAGTTAAAAAATGCCAACAAACAAAACTTAAGCAAAAAGAAAAAGCAAGACCCATTTGAAAACAAAACAAATTCACAATTTATTATGTAATTTAGTTTAAAATTATTATGTAATATAAAATTTTAAATTTATATTTATACTATTGACTTTATTATGGGATGTGCTGAATTTGAGCTTTAAGCTTTAAACTTAAATTTTTCTTTTGTCTCAATAGAGCTACTTGTATCTAAACTTTATTACCAGGAACCTGACTAATCAAACTTGACTTGACTGAGATCCGTGAAGGGGATAGGAATCTCTTAGCCCTAGAGCTAAAATCCAATATCTCTAATTAAGAGGTCAAAATATTTACTATCTTGACCAATTCCCAGTTGGTGTTTGAATTTTTTTTAAAAAAAATATATTGTATAAGTTATGATTTTAAAAAAGTGAATAATAATAATAATAATAATAATAATAATAATAATAATCTAGCTCCTTTAAGACTTCAACCTTGCAAACTTGCCTTAAATGGTCTAGGTTGACATAATGTCAACTTGTCAAAAAGGATTATTTCTTTGATCAAACTCGTTTAACCCAAGAATTAAATCGATTGAGTTGGTACCTTTGACCACTGTTCACCAAAAGCTTCCCACACATTACCAACTCATTGTGAACTTTTTTATTTTTTTTTTTCTTTTTGGATATGATATCTATATTATTTATAGTCTGAGCAATGGTAGTTGTCATTTTTTAAGTTATTTTCCTTCATTAAATGGATTTATTTCTATCAAATCGGGAGCATAATGAGCTTCAAATTCATAAGGATTGTTAGAAAACGATGAATGTTATTATCTTAGGAATGTAACAAAGTTGAGCTTTCAGCAATTGTTAGACACTTATAAACCCAGAATATTAGTACAGGCAAGAGAACCAGATTAAGCTTTTATAATACATAACCATAATTATTCAGTGTTATTAGTAAAAATATAGTCATATTTTATCTTTACAATCTCTAAAATCTTAACTAGTATCAACTCAAAATGCAGCAATCATGTATTTTCCTACAAAAAATTCTTGCATTGTATTCCTTCACTTCTTTCTCTAATTATCCTTTAGCATTGAATGAACAAAGCATCGCCTTCTGGACTAGGATCAATGTACACTAGAATGTTACGGCAAACTCTTTCAAGTTGTAAAGAGAAAGATAAAAGAGAAAGGCTCATGAAATCTGTGTCCTAGCTACATAGCAGAGGCTAGATTAAATAGACATTCAATAATAAATATAGAGATATTCACAGACATACAAGAATATACAGTTTCCCTAAATACAATGATTTGACATCCTAAATATCCTAATTACATATTCTAATCTCCCCTTCAAGCTGGATCATATGCACCAAACTTGTTATATAAATAACTTATTCAAGGACCTCTTAAAGATTCGGTGTGCACATCTGGCAGTTGATCATTTGACTTGATGAAGCCGGTTGTTATGTCCTTAGATAGACTCTTTTTTTTGATGAAGTGACAATCAACTTCAACATATTTAGTCCTCTCATGGAAAATTGGATTAGAGGCAATATGTAATGCAACTTGATTTTCATAAACAAGTGTCATATGTCTGATCTTTCCAAACTAAAGCTCTTTAAGGAGTTGCTTAAGCTAGATAAGCTTGCATGTGGTGGATGCCATGGCATGATGCTTTGCCGTAGCACTAGAACTTGCAACCACATTTTGCTTTTTACTCTTTTGAAAAATAAGATTGCCTCCAATGAATACACAATACCTAGAAATGGAACATCTATCAATAGAAGTTCCTACCCAATCAACATCTGAATATCTAACTATCTCAGTATGTCCTTTATCCTCATGAATAAAGCCCTTTCCTAGGGCTCCTTTGACATATTTCAGAATGTGAATTGTAGCATCCCAATGACCTTCACATTGTGAGTTTAGAAACTAACTAGCCACACTTACTACAAAGGAGATGTCTGGATGGGTGACTATGAGATAGTTTAATTTCCTAACTAATCTTCTATATCGTCTTGGGTCAAATAGTGGCTCCCACTAATTTGGTATGAGCTTAACATTAGGATCCATAGGAGTATTAACAACCTTTGCACCAAGTAAGCTTGTTTCTTCTAAGATGCCTATAGCATACTTTCTCAGAGAACTATATTATCTTTGGATTTGGATTGTGCTATTTCAATGCCCAGGAAATAATAGAGTTTGCCAAGATTTTCGGTCTGAAAGTGATGACATAGATGTTATTTGATCTAAGTTATGCCATAATTATCACTGCTAATAATGACAATGTCATCTACATTCAACATCAAATAGATGCAGCCTTGTGAAGCATGATGATAAAACACAGAGTGGTTAGCATCACTTTGAATCATACCAAACCGTTGAACCACAATGGAGAATCTACAAAACCAAACTCGAGGAGACTACTTAAGATCGAATGGAGATTTACAAAGATTATAAACAAGGCCATAAGACTCCTATTGAGCAACAAACATTAAAGGTTGCTCCATATAGACTTCTTTCTCAACGTCACCATGGAGAAAGACATTCTTAATGTCCAACTGATAAAGCGACCAATAGCGCATAATGGCCATAGGCAAAAAAGAGTTGAACGGAGGCCATTTTGGCAATAGGGGAGAAAGTGTCGCCATATTCCAAACCAAATATCTGAGTGTTTTGGTGATCAAACGAGCCTTAAGACAAGTGATATTGCCATCAGGACCCACCTTGGCTATATAAATCCATTAACAACTAACCACTGATTTGCTTGGAGAAAGAGAAACCAATTTCCACCCATCTACTTTGAAGTACACACATCTCATCAAGCATAGCTTGTCTCCACCCAGGATGGGGTAAAGCCTCACTTGTAGATTTAAGGATATATGTAGAGGATAAAGAAAACGGACAAGCATAATAAATGATGGTAACTTAGAGCTATATAATGAAGAGATGGGTTATGAGTAGATTATATACCTTTACGAAGGGCTACGAGAAGGTCAAGATTACGAGACAGGACTGGAGTTGGTGAAGGAATGGGAGCCAAAGGAAAGTCTGCACCAGCCATAATGGGCTTTGAATAGAGTACTAGGTTTGGGGGTGGCTGGTGTTTAGGCTCAGGTGATGGCTGAGGGAGCAAGCTCGCATGGTGGTTGGGGGAGCTGGATGACAGTAAACCTAAATGGAGTAAGGTAAGGGAGAAGGCTCTAGGTCAGGAGAAGTGGAAGGCAATGGGACAGGTGGTATAAAGGGCAATATGGAAGAAAGGGGCAAGACTTAAGATACAGGTTAATAGAGCTCGTTCGAATCGCATCCAATGCTAATCATCCATCTCGAGCTCCAGTCCTCTAGATAGATAGAATATTTAGTGAACGAAATGACACAATTAAGAGAATGAGTTAAACGACTAATGGAAAGGAGAATAAACGAAGAGCCAAGAACATAAAGGACAAATTGATTGGCAACAAAGGTAAGGGATGGGTAATGCCAATCCCTTGAGACTATGTCTTAGGACCATTCGCTAAGGCGATAGTGAGCAAATAACTAGAAGTATAGAGACTGGAAAATGAAGCTTTATTACCATAGATATGATCAGTGGTAGCAAAATCAAGGCCTAAGGACATAAGGAGGCAAACTAAGAGAGACAAGCAAAAGAAATTACTAATGTGCGCAATAAGCGCAATGGAACCAGACTTTTGAAGTTGCTCATACCATTTCAGGAAATCAACGTAGTTAACTGGAGGTGGTCTAAGCTGATAAGGAGGATCCAGGGTAGTAGGAGCACCTATCTAGGCAATGTTGATAGTACAGGGCCAGCAGCCATGTATGATCCAAGCGATGGCAGTGATCACAGTTCAGGCGAGGCCTCCTAGTGCTACCATTGCGAGAACAATCATGGTTTGTACTCTATGAAACAAGGGCATAAGCATCTATTGGAGCCGGAGCAATGGCAGACACACGGGCTACTTAGCTAGGACTGTTAAGGTTCGTTGGGGTGCCTTTGGAATCACCTGAGGTATCACCAACAACCATAGATCACACAAAAGGAAAAATTGGAAACCAAATTATACTTGACGCAACACAGTGGCCAAATGAAGAAGGACAGGATAAATCAGGAATAGGGAGGCTGAGGCAAGTTCAGTGGTGTAACGGTGACCAAAGACGACCTTAAACGTGTCAACAAGCTTAACGAAATACGACAGTGAATGGATGCGCAATAACGACGTGAGACGGACCTGAAGGCGCATCAACGATCGGATGGGGACACAACCACTAGGGATAGGCCACACCAAAGGAAGCGGTTCTAATGGTGAGATCGGCGATCAAAATTAGCAACGGAGTGTGGTGGTTGGCACTGGTTGATGGTGCAAAATAGGGGTTGGAGTTTGACGAAATAGACGACACGACAGAGATGAGGCTAGAAACAAAAGGGACAACACGATTTCCCAAAAATAAATTAGTAAAGGATAGTGGGTTCTCCTGACAACACAATTTAGGGTTGCCTCTCTCTAGCTTTAATGCCATGTCGAGAGAAAAAGAAAAAAGAGAAAGGCTTATAAAATTCGTATGTCTCAACTATGCATAAGAAGTTGGATTAAATAGATATTGAATAATAAATATAGAGACATTCAAAGATATACAAGAACATGCAATTTCTCTAAATACATGATTCGGCATTCTAATTATCCTAATAATAGATTCTAACACAGGCTAGCTTGGCAAATTTCGAATCAAGAAATTATCTTAATCTCATTTGTTTGGGCAAAATAGTTTCGTGAAAAATATGGCATGAAATCCAATGTATTAGTAAATTGTCGTCCATCAACATAAATCATCCTTTAGAATTTTCTCCAAAAAAGGCAAACAAACTTAAAGCTTATACATAATTATCCTAGAAAGTAGTAAGTCACTACTACGAGTCCATTTCTTAAATATTCTGACATGCCGAGTACTACTGGGTTCCGGCAAATTTTACATGTTCCCGTGGGTGAATTTGTGTAAAACTAGTTCACAAGCTTCAATTAGGATAACCAATGATACACTAGTTATTTGGCAGTAGTTTATAAAAGCTATGTCACACAGACACGGATATGAGTATCTCATATGACACAAGGACAGTACTAAGATATGATATTTTTTAATAATTAAGATATCAATATCTCATGCGACACAAGTACAGAACAAAGATAGGAAATTTTTTTAATAATTAAGATATGAATATAACAGGTATGACACAACAAATATATATAATTTTATAAAATATAATAAAGGCATATAAATTAAATATAAAATCATCATAAGAAATTGTAAAATATCTCTTTTGAAATTTAAATAATACAGAGAAAGAACAGACTCACGCACAGATGCTGTCTGTGAGTTAGAGATTGGCAGAGAGAAGCGAAGCCCCACAAAATCCAAGCCCCATATCAGATTCCGCTCGTTCGAAAGGGATGCTAACATACACCCAAAAACTTAGTGAGAGAAAGAGAAAAATAAATTTGAGAATTAAAAGAAAAACTTCTCAATCAGATTTTATTTTTATAATAGTATATCGACAGCCGAAAGTGTTAGCGCATCCATGCTCTCTCACATTTTTTGAGTATGTTAGCAAAGCCCCCTTTGAACATGTTAATTTGGGATTTGAATCTTCTAAAATGAACATATTTATAGAGTGAAAAAATGAGAGATTAACTATCCTTAAATTAATAACTTTTATTATATACAAGTTCATTAAATGATCTAAAGATGATTAACCCCTCACTTCTAACATCACCAGAGATTAAACCAACGTCAAAGGAGAACAGTCTTAAGGCATTTCATACGTGTCCCATTTCCGGTGAGTACCGGACACCGGTATATGACAACATGAGAGTCATACCAGTGCTTCATGGCATAAAAGCTTTCCTTTTTAGTACAACATCATTACATAGAGAACACTCTGGCTTTGCCCAAAATACACAACAAATCTGAAAGAATAGAATCAGATTTCATAATCCAATTCTGAAATTTCAGCCTTGCACAATACTTAACTATTGAGGAAGATGATTTTTTTAACTAACAGTGATTTGAGGATGAGGGAAAGCAGCAAACCAACCAAATAAGTCTAAAAAATCGTGTCTTAGCATAAGCAACATGATGTTTGAATACAATGACAATATGGAAAGAGAACACGTAACAATAACCTAACCAGCAGGTTTGAAAAACATTCTGATTACCATAGTAGTCAAACGCGGATAGCGGCGCGTAGCGGCCGACCCCAAAAACGCTATAGCGGGATAGCGGATAGCGTTCCGACCGCTATTTAATAAAAATATATATAATTATCATGTAAATTATATATTCAAAAATAAGAAATCATTCATAATTAAACTCATTTATATCAATGATAATAATTCATAATTCATTTCATAGTCTAAAAATATGCAGTCACCATCAATCCAAAGCATAAACATCAAAACCAAAAAAATACACCATCAAGTAGTATAAGGACAACAAAATATAAAAGGCAATAACAAATCCTAATTAAACCTAAGTTTCTCCTCTCTAAAACTAACAAAACATTCTACAAATCATTCATCATCATCATCATCATCATCATCATCATCATCATCCTCCTCCATATTGTTCTCTCCATCACTTTCTTCACTACTAGACTTATAAATCTCTTCTTGCCCCTCATCTGAGTCTTCCTCATCATCAAATTCTTCTTCCTCTTGAATAAGCTCCTTCCCTCTTCTTGAGCTAGAATGCTTTGATACTTTCTTCTGCAATCTAGTAGCAAGCCTCGTGTGTCTTGGAGGCTCCTCAGCCCCAATTGCAGTAGAAACATCTCCCCAAGTCAATCCATCATCACCAAAAACGAATTCTTCTTCAGCATCTTCTATGCTAGCACCCATTTCTCCCAGCAACCACTCATTACTATCATCAATACCATTTAGGAGAATAGGATCAATCTCATCTTGGCTATCAAAGCGCTCTTTAAGAGTTCGATTGTACTTGATGAATACCAAGTCTTGCAACTTTTGATGCTCAAGCTTGCTCCTTTTCTTAGAATGAATCTATGATATTCATGTCATAAATTAGACAAAATGTTAGTGTTAAAATCATTAAATAGAAGCATGAAACTATGCAAAGAAAAATTATTTGCATTTGCTTACATGCTCAAAAGTGCTCCAATTCCGCTCACATCCCGTTGAACTACAAGTTAGGCTCAACACTTTCACTGCAAACTGTTGCAAATTAGGAGTGGATGCTCCATACTTCCTCCACCATTCAGCTATGAATCAATTTCAATAATCAGGAAATCACTATTACTAAGAAACATCATGAAACTAAATTTATCAAGAATTAAGTACACATTTCTTATTTCTTACCAGGAGCCACTTTGTGTTCCTTTGTTTTATTGCAATCATATTTTCAAATATGCCACCAGCTCTCTTAAATATTTCAATCTCATTTGTAACCTTTTCTGCCAAGTCTTCATCTGGAATCAACCTATCAATAGTCTTATAAAGTCCATCCATTACTTCATGATCACTCTCAATCTTTGTTGCATTGGGATAATAGAACTCAGGATTCAAGAAATAGCCAGCTGCATGCAATGGATGATGAAGTTGTGAGTCCCATCTCCTATCAATAATAGCAAAAACATCCTTATACTTGGCTTCATTATCCTTGAAGGACTTTTGAATGGCTTCCTTAGCTCTATCCATTGCTTCATAAATGTATCCCATTGCAGGCTTTTTCTCATTATCAACAAGCCTAAGGACATGCACAAGAGGCCCCATAAGTTTAATAGAGTACACAACATCATTCCAAAATGTTGTGTTGAGCACAATATCACTTGTCTTCTTCCCCTTAGGTTCTTTAGCCGTCTTGGAGCTCAACCACTCATCTGAAGTGAACATTCTTCTAAGATTGTTCTTTTGTTTGTACAACCTTTGCAGTGTAAGGAAGGTTGTAGCAAACCTTGTCACTCCATGCCTAACCAACTCCATCTTGTTGGTAAATTTTCTCATTGTATTCAATGCTAAAGTGTGGTTGTAGATAAAGCCCACAAGATTAATGCCTCTTTGTATTGCCTTCTTAACTCGAGGGAGCTTTCCAATGTCCTCCAACATTAAGTCTACACAATGTGCAGCACATGGAGTCCAAAAGAGATTATTCCTCTTCGCTTGAAGTAGTTTGCCTAAGAAGAGCCAAATTAAATAAAATTAGATGAATAGCCAAATATTAAATGAAGTAATAGGAAATTTAAGCAATTCATAGCTTCTTACCAGCCAAGACATAATTACTTCCATTATCCGTCACCACTTGAATAACATTTTGTTCTCCAATCTCCTCTACAAAATTATCCAATAGCTCATATACTTTCTCCCCCGTCTTCATATATGCAGAAGCATCAACACTTTTCACAAACATTGTCCCAGCTGGACAATTTACCATGAAATTAATCAATGTCCTATTCTTCCTATCCGTCCAACCATCCGACATTATTGAACATCCATATTTCACCCTTTCGTCCTCATGACCCTTTAACATATCCTTTGTTAATTCTAACTCCTTTTTAAGGAGTGGAACCCTCAATTCATGATAACTTGGAGCTTTTAGGTGTGGGCCATAATTTCCAACAGCTTCAAGCATCAACTTAAAGCTCTTTGATCTAGCAACATTGAAAGCAATCCCATTCATATAAAAAAATCGAGCTATATATTGAATGGTTCTAGCCCTTGCTTCTTTATCACAAGCATCATTAATGCTTGTTTGACGGTGAGGCTTTCCCAATTTAACGGTAGCTTCAGGATCTCTTAAAAACATCAAATCCAAAGGACCTTTTATGCTTTTTCCTTTCTTGGCTTGCTTAACAATAGTTGAAGGAATAGAGCTACTCCCACTTGATGCTGATGGAGGTCTTTTCCCTCTTCTAATTTGTAGAATTTCTTCTAAATCTTCTTGTTCATCATCATCTTCTCCAATTGCACCAAAATTTGTTTCCTTTTCTGCATTTTTCTTCTCATGAGCTTCTTTGAGAAGTTGCTTAACTTCATGTGGGACTACTTTACAAGCTTTTGTATCTCCAACCACACCCATTTGGTGTCTTTTTGCTCTAGTTATTCCACCATTAGTTGTTTTGCCACAAAAATCACAAGTTACACTCTTCCTATTATTGATGTCTTTTAAACTATTCCACTGCCATGCCATATCTATGTTGTCACCGGTGGGCTTCACCAAACCAGTGGAAGAGGGAGCAACACTAGAAGCTTGAGTTAATGATGTTGCCATTGCTAAACCAACCAGACCAGAAAGTTGAAAAGAAAAAATGAAAAGCAGAAAAATAGTGAATAGAAGAAGGAAAAAGAAAAAGGATCGAGGAAGCGAACAAAGACGAAGCGAACAAAGACAAAAGCGAGAACAAAGAGAGAAGCAAAACAAAGACGAAGCGAAGCGAACAACGGCGAAGCAAAACAAAGACGAAGCGAAGCGAAGCGGAACAACAACAATGTAAGCGAACAAAGACAAAAGACGAAGCGAAGCGGAACAAAGACGAAGCGGCAGAACAAAGACGAAGCGAAGCGAAGCGAATAACAATGAAGCGGTAACAAAGACGAAGCGAAGCGAGCAAAGACGAAGCGAAGCGAACACGCGAAGCGAAGCAGAACAAAGACAGAAGCAGGACAAAGAGATATAGAGTAAGAAGGAGGTCTAACCAGGAAGAAGGAGGAGGAAGAGGAAGGAGAAGTGGAGGACACGCACGCAGACACTGCCCGGTTGCTGCCGATCTCGAAGCCGCCGGTATCGCCGCCGCGCAGGTGGAAGGCTCGCCGGAGAGAAGGACCGATTGAGAGAGGAGACAAGCCGAAGGTCAAAGTGCAGGCGGAAGGTTGAAGAAAGGCACTGGACGTCGAGGCGAAGGAAGAACTAGCTCGGGGGAGGGGGAAATGACCGCCAACCCGTGCAGAACGTGGCGAACGGTCCAAAAGAAGGGTCAAAATCGTCCTTTCAGTGACGACATGAATCGCGGCCGCGACATCCGCGATAGCGTCCGCGACGGCCCGCGATAGCGGCCGCGACGGACCGCGATGGCGAAACGCGACGCGACGGCAGCTCTGTGGCGGCCAGCAACCGCTCCGCACCGCGACGGCGCTATAGCGGCGCGATCGCCCGCTATTAACTACTATGCTGATTACTAGTTAGATTACTAGTTTAAGGTCTACTTATATATGTAAATAGATCAAACCAACGAAAGTTATTTACATAATTTCTTTTGCAGCTGGAATTAAGTCCCTTGCAAATTGAAATTGGCCACCATATCAAATTATAATACAAACATTGTCCAAAATCACGACTTAAACTTCAAGCAATTACACTAACTAAAAGAACCATTCAGGATTCTATGTCGGTTCTCATTCGCTAGGAATAAGCTTACCAACAGTCTACCCAAAGAAAATGCTTCATATTCTAAATTTCAATAAAATAATATTGAGCAGAGTTCATCAAATGCCAGTGGAGTTTCATGTGCTGCAGCTAGAAACAGAAATTCGATGGGCAGCCTTAGCTTTGGGCTATGTTTGGAAGGATGATAAGGGAAGAAATGGCAAGAAATGGAATGACAAAATTGAATCAAAGTCTTTTAAATAGTGTTTTAAAATGAGGGGGTGAAATGGCAAAGTAGGATCAAGGTATCCTTCTCTTACCACTCAAAACTTCCATGCTTTTGTCCTTCCAAATTGGAGGGTCGAGGAAGGGATGGAAAACTTTTGGTGAAAGTCCCTTTCCTTCATTATATAACCAAACAAGAGAGTGACATATATCTTTCCATTTCATTCTTTACCTCTCCATTCTATTCCATTATTAGCCATTCTCCTTCATTGTGTTCAAGTCTCCCAAACATAAACCTAGGCTCAGTGAGAAAATATTATAAAATAATAAGCACAGAGGAGACAAAGAAATGCAGACACTGGCACACCCATCAGACTCACATGCAAGCACTCACGCACAACATAATATGCCACTTGATGAAAATATCCAACAGCGCTATAAAGCTCTACCCATTCTATTATGGGAACACTTGAATGACAAAAAAGTAAAAGTTTTGTCAAAAAAATGAAAAAGAAGAATAATTTTGGACTCTTCAGCGACTCTAGTAGTCCAGCTGATTTCTAAACATGAAATTTGTCGGAAACTTATAAAAGCAAAATCTAAGTCTTTGCCCACATTGAATATTTAATGATTTGGCATTTGGCAAGGGTTCATAGTTCTCACATCGAGTCCCAAATATGAAATTCATTTGACCCTATGATCCATGACAACAATGAAGGAGCTCACACTGACCATCTTATATCTCAGCTGCACATGGCAGTCATGCCTAACACATTGAAACTCAACTTTTCTAAAGTGAAAGGTAACTATTGTATACAATCTGCAGATAACATCAGTTTATCTAGCAGATACTACTGAACAAATTATAAAAGCTTAGTCTATCTTCTAGAAATAATTTGAAAAATATTCACCAATAGTCATCTTATAGTGTTTTCTTTTTTTTTTTTAATCAACCAGTAATCAGCATCAAAACCACGTGGCACTTGGTCTGTTGGTCAAAGTTCTCTTTTCAACCTCATTAAGAAAAGGGAGAAAAAAGAGTGAGGGAGAGGAATACAGACAAAAATAAAATAAAATAAAAAATTTGGAAAACACAAAAAGCAGCAGTGGTTGAATCATAACTTTCTCTGCTAAAGAATCAAAATCACTATTTTCCATTCAAACAAGGTGAAAACACTATTGAAAAACTTGACAAAAATTAAATTGAGCAATAAATGTTTGAATTTAATGAGTAAAAACTAAAAAGCAAAGCCATCTTGAAAAGAATGCTGGAATATATGAATTAAAATATAACCAACCAATGACCAGTACCTCAATGATAAGCTCTCTGGGGATAAGATACATGAGATCAGAAAGTTTGAGGATGTACAGGAACTGCAGAGGATTTTTTATCTGTTGCTGTGAACACTTGGAAACCAATGAGCAGAGTAACACAAGGTAGTGACACATTAAATGACAAAGGATTTAAGCAAATAACATCTCTATGGTGTTAATCCAAGATCCTGTCAATTATTGCCACAAGTCCTATATGCCTGTCTGATGCTCAAGCCATCACTTAATATGACATTAAAGAATTATACTACAAATCAAACTTCACACAATTTACAAAGCAGCTGCCATTTTGGAAGCCTTTATGAATTAGAATGCTGTGATAATATGAATGCATTAGTTACAGATTTCTGGTGGAGAAACAATAATGATTAAACTCATTGTCCATGGTTTTGAATACCACACACAGATATTTAAAATTGCAGATAACATATTTGTGCAAGAGAAATAAGCAGGGACATTAAAATAAGGTAAAATCTCTACACACATAAGGATAGACTAACATCTTTCTTTATACAACAACAGTCAAGTAGTTTTCCTCTACCTCTGCCTATCAAACTATCTACCAAACCATCTAAGGCTGAGATTCTACCATCTTTTTCAAAATAAATACTTACCAACTTCCTATGTACTACATTCATATCTTTCTTTATACAATACAGAAAAGAAAGAAAAGAAAAGAGAGAGAGAGAGAGAGAGAGAGAGAGAGAGAGAGAGAGAGAGGAGGCAAACACAAATGATTAAGAACCATGTCTTAACTGATAAAAGATTAAATTCACAGTCAACTAAGGAATCATATTAGAACAAAATTTTCCTTTTCCTTATAAATGCGATTCTTTTGAAAAAGGGTACATACATAAGCTAAACTACAAATGCCCAACACTCTATACATCATGGCTCTGAGCATAGAGATGCTTATATCCAATAATGATAACTTATGCATATAAGTTTGTTAAAAGAAGTACTATACCATAAACATGATTCTTCTTGTGACACATTTTAATTATTTGAATATATGATGAGTATTGACAGGCATTCATTTGTTGAGTATCCAAAACATACAATATGGCATGAAACTTATTCAAAAACCACCACAACATGAAAAACTAATTACAAAAGATTTGTTCTCATAATCAGTTGGATATGAGACAAAGCAAACTGCTATTTACATAAACCCAGCTATAACCTGAAGCAACATTTTAAAATTGCCTCTGCAATGCATACTCCAACAGATCATGAGCAGCCCTCCGGCTTTTCCTCTGCTCATAATCAGGATCATCAGTAGGCAACTCAAACCGACAAACAGGGCATGTGTTGCGAATACTCAACCAGGGCATGATGCAGTCCCCATGATAACAATGCGAGCAAGGAAGCCTTCTCACCTTCTCCTCCAACAAGATCTCATCTTTGCAAACTGCACACGCCACATTCTTCCCCTGCAACTCCTCCTTCGTCATCTCCACCACAGGAAGATTCTCCACGACACTCTTCGCAGCCGGAGGGCTACCCTTCAAAGCATTATCATTCTCCAGAAACTGCCCAAAAAGAACATCATATTCAGCTGTGTACATATAACCATCCCCAACCGCCAAATACGAATCCACATTGGCATCATGATCCAAGATAGAATTCCTCTCCAAATTGTTCACAGCCAAGAGAATCTCCCACTCCAGGTACCTCAGCGCCTCCTCGCTGGGGTCCTCGCTGTGCGAGAACCCCGACGCCACTGATTGATCATCAATCTCAACCTCATCAATCACCAAGCTCAAATCTTCCCTATCATTCACCCTCTCCTCTACCTCCTCCCACTCAAAACCCTCATTCAGGGTCCTCTGATCTTCCAAACAGAGGCTATCCCAACACAACCTAACATCAAAATCATCAAACCCACCACCAACCCTATGATCAGAGGAACCGAACTCCTCGATAGCACCATCAAGCTCACCCTCCTCGCCACCCGAATCCGAATCGGAACCGAAGCCAACAACCCTAAGCCCACCCGAACCATCATCACCCACGGAAAAATCGAAAACCCCTTCGTGATTGTCGTTTTGGGTTCCGATTTCAGCTCCAAACCCTAACCCTAACGCACCTTCCCCGTGAAGGTCGCAAACGACGCCGGAGAAGGGGTTTATGTTGACGTCGTCGCAGGAGCATTGGCGAGTTCGGTCGGAGCGAGTCTCGAAGAGATCGGTGACGAAGCAACTCACCGAGTCGGAATCGGAGTCGGAATCGGAATGGGTGGTTGCGAAGGGATTGGAGTGTTGCTCACCCTGTGGATCCATGGGTGTGTGTTAAGATTCAGTGAATCTTCTTGTTCGTTTTTCCTCTCTGACGAGGCTTGTGCGTTACCAACAACAACACGATTTTAAGGTTTGCAAGTTTCTTATTCGTAGGATGAAAATGGGTGAAGACTTCTTATTTTGGGTCATCGTCATTATTTATTCCGCTTTCACATTGTCTTTTTCAGGAGCAAGACTTTTGCAGAGTCACCTACAATTCAAGACTTGTAGTTTCGAGGAAAAAACGTTATTAGGTAAGGCAAGAAAAGGTAATTTCGCAGGATAATTAGTCGCTTCTGATTAATATAAATACGATTTTTATACTACTATACGTTCTTTTGCATATATAGATTAGATAAGAGTTATCTTATCTTATTCACATAAAAAATTAGATGAATTTAATTTAAATGTACGAGTGATATAAAATTATTTTATATTATTAATTAATAAAAATAATAAAAAATATTAATTTATATAAATAATTATTTATTATAATAAAAAATTTATCTTAATTTTTTAATTTTTTTATTTTTATTAATTAACACTATAAAATTATTTTACACCATCAATATACACTTATTAAACTCAAAATAGAAAAGAAGAGTCTTTACTTACTACTTTCATTATATCTATTTATCATTTACTTTTTATACCTCTTCATCATTTTTTTCCCTCAGATTCATGACGCGCAAGGGGTTTTGTGAACTTCCGTATGTTTTCTTGCTCTATGCAACAACATTTTCCTATAAGTGATGATAGTTAAACTATATTATATTAAAAGTAATTATCTTACTTTTTTTCCCGTAAAAAAAATTATATTACCTTTTTACATTAACAATATATATAAATTAAAATATTTAATTAGTATACATTATTAATATAAAAAAGTTTTATATTAACATATAATCATATGTTATCATATAATCAAAAGTAGTCGATTCTCATATCTACTATATCAAAAGAAAATTATTTTTATTTATGTGATAATACATAATTAAATGTCAGTATAAAATTATTTTATATTGACTATGATACCAATTGGACTCCAAATTAAATCCATTATATTAAAATATCAAATGTATGTTTAAAATCTAAAACAAATAAGAAGTAGTTTTAGTTGCAACTGAAATGAATTATCATATTAAAGTTTTAATAAAAAATTCGTATAAAAGTTGTTTTGGACTATATTAATTTTAAGAAAATCCATTTGTAGATCATTTTCTATGTCACTCACTTGGAATTCCTTAAACCTATTACTTTTATTTGGATTTGCAAATCATTTCATTTAATTAAAAAAGATTGTAACTAATCTAAACTCGTTTCTCAGCAAGTGCATTTAGGCACTAAACCAAGATTAAGAGATTTTAGGGTAAAGAAGTTTTAGAGGAGATGCAACAATAAGTAGCTAAGAAGGAACTACTCTCTTAATGTGGTTTTCAATAGTGAATAAGTGCAAGCGCTATACCTTTTGCTTCAATAAAAAGAGAAAATAAGAAGAAAGAAAATAAAGAAAAAAGTATATCTTCTTTTTTGTTGATTGGTTAAAAAGAAAAGTAGGAAGAAAGAAAATATAATTCTATATAAAAGACAATTTTACTTATTTATTTTATATGATTAAAAAAAGATTAAAGGGGTAAGGTAGACAATTCAAACCATAAACCTCTTCTCTCTCATTTTCTCATCAATAAAGTAGAGAAAACTTTTCTATGTGGGGCCCATACATTTTTTTCTTTCTTCTTTTTTTTTTCTTTCCTATTCAATCAAGAGAAAACTCTCATTTTCTTTCTCTTTAGCTTCTTTCCTCCCATTTTCATGCTATCCAAGCAAAGGGTATACATAGGGATGGAAAACAGGCCAGGCCAGGTTAGACCGCACTCTAAACAGACCAAGACTGTATTATAATTATGGGGTCTGAGCCTGACCTGTTACCTGTTAAAGGCTTTATTTTTTGCCTGGCTTGAAGCTTGTTGCAAAAAAATAACTCTCTTAATAGGCCATTAGGCTTAGGCTAGCATGTAGGCCTAAACAGGCCTTGCAATTTGTGCTAGTAGCCTAGAAAATAATCACACGGTATACAAGAAAGCAAAGTTGAACACAAGGCTAAGCCTGTTATCATCACATCACATACCTTAACTTGAAGAATGGAACGTGAGTGAAACCAACTTTTTTTTTTTTAGGCTAGGTGTATCTGCCATTTCAAGCAAGACTCTCCAATCCCAATTCAACATATACTTCAGCCTAACTTATAGTAATAAAGAGTGCATTTCCTACGAATAATGGGTCCATGAAATTTAATTCTATTTCTAAGAGTTTTTAATTTCTACAACAATACATGACACTAGTAGGATCAAAACTAAAGGCAGGTTACAGATTTGTAGGCCTCGTATTGAAAGAGCTATATATATGTATAGATGAAACATGAAACTACAATGAAGAGTTCAAGGCTTTAGAAATCTTTTTCCATAAAACTATATATATAGCCTCAACTTTTATATGTTTCAAACAAAAGCCAGATTGGCTTTTGGTCTAATGAAAAGAGTTGAGGTAAAGCATGCGGATATCAAGTATTAGCTAAAAGTTTTGAAATGTGTATAACAAAAATGCATATTCCACTCAAAGCAGAAAAGGAACAGATAACTAGTGCAAAGGCAATATCTACCAAGCAAACATAACTAGTGTAAAGGCAATATTTAATATCTAACAATCCATAAATCCACAGTAATACAATAATATAACAAGGATAAGAAATAAGTGCACCAATCCAAACAAAGTTCAACAACCAACAACAATAATCCAATAATATTACATCACTGAACTAAGTCAAAGTGCAACATCTAATGAATCAACAAAGCATCAAATCTTCAAAATGATCTCCTCTTCTTCTTGAAGCTCAAGCACCTTGGGCAAAAAAACAAAAGAAATTATTTATATTATTAGATCATGACATAATTTAACAAATATAGAAAAAATTACATTTTAATATATAAAATTTATACCTTTTGCGTTTTCTTCAAATTATACTTGTTGCGAAGCCAGTCCCCGCCACAAATGAGTGTTGTAATAGATTCTTCATTCAATCTTGAATGAAACTCATCAATTACTCTTCCTCCAGCACTAAATGTGGACTCCGATGCAACTGTTGAGATCGGAATAGCTAGAATGTCGGTAACCATCTTTGACAAAATCTTATACTTCAAGCTATTATTTTTCCACCATTCCAAAGCACTAAACGAGTTAAAACTAGAATCAGGAATACAGAGACCCTCGTCAAGATAAACTTCTAGCTCAGATTTCATTGGGAGAATAGCTTGCTTTTCACAAACAATACTCATAATTTGGTCAAATCTAGTAATTATGCCAGAACTAGGCACAATGGAGGAAGAGTTGTTACTACTATTATCAACTTCACCACTAGCACTAGCAGATGCCTCTTCCTTGCTCAATTCAACATACTCTTCATAAAGCATCTCTAATGAAGTTATCACCATATCCATATTCTCTTTAGTCACATATTCAGGTTTATATATCAAGGGAAAACAATAATTGACAACACGAAATTTGCACCTAGGATACAAAACACTTGCAATGACCATTAGTAGATTGCATTCCCCCCAATATTTATCAAACTTTACTTTCATTGTTGCTACCATTTCTCTCATGAAGTAGTCTCCATCCTCTGTCGCTTTATCAATTACTTGTTTAACCCTCCAAACATCAGGAAGATACAAATTTGCAATTGGATAGTCACTACCAGAGATGACATGAGTGGCTAAATTGAAAACTTCAAAGAGTTGACAAATATTCTCGACTTTTCCCCAATCTTCTTGAGATGGTTCAGAGGTGTAATGTGGCTCTCTTTTCTTATAAGCTGGAAAAACAATCTTAAACTTTAAGGCAACAGACAACATCTTGAAAGTTGAATTCCATCTTGTCGGACAGGTAAGGATGAGCTTTTTTTCTTTCAAGCGCTTATGTTCAATAATATCACAAAATACCTTCTGAATCATTGTAATTAATATAGTTGAGACTCTCTTGAATATTGTGAATGACATCCTTTATTCTACTAAGGCCATTCTTGACCAATAGATTCAGAATATGAGCACAACATCTGACATGAAACAACTTGCCATCAAGGACTAACTTATTATTGAATGATAAGTTGTCCTTAAAATTCCTCAAACATGAATCATTATAGGAAGCATTATCAACAGACAAAGAAAATACTTTGTCTTCAATCCCTTAAGCTTTTTAAAACATTTGAAAATAGCATATGCTACATCTATCCCATATGTAGGAGCAGGCACTTTCACAAAACTCAAAACCCTCTTCTGGAGATTCCACCCTGTATTAATGAAATGACTTGTGAGGACTATGTATTTAGTTACTTGGTGACTTGATTTTCACATATCTGTAGTCAAGTTGATCTTGCTCACACTTTTCAACAAAGCCTTCAAAATTTTCTTCTTTGCCTCATAAATTTTTATGTAATCACTTCTAGCTGTTTTGCAGATACTTTGCTAAATTCAGGATTTGTATATTGGAAGCCCTACATCCAAACTTCATCCTCAACAATGTTGAAAGGGTACTCATTCACCATGATTGCCGTAGCAATTATTTCTCTCATCTTCTCATTTGAATATCTCACACAAAGTGTCACAAAAGGGTTGACTCCTAAGCTAGATAGTAGAAATGCAATGGTAGGCTGCTTCTTTTATGAAGCTATGTGTAACCTCCTTTGCAAGCAATTCTCTGCATGTCTCCTCATATGACTAATGTAGCTCCCTTCCCTAATTAAGAAAAATGACTCTTACAGTACTTGCAAACAACTATAGTCACTCCTTCAGAAATTTCGGTCTCAACAAAATCATTCGAAACAGTTGATGTCTTTTGCCTCTTCCTCTTAATAATACAATTCTCATCATTTTGATCTATATTTTTATCACTATTATCATGAAGTTAGCTTGAATCTGTTGGTGCTTGTGCATTAACTTCACTAGGAGGGTGAGTACCGGATGACATTGTCTCGTTACCCTCAAATGGAGAAGACATTTATTAAACTTATAACATAAAGGAAAAATAAAAGCAAAGTGGGATTAAAGAACAATGAAGAATAATAGGATCATTTAGAACAATGCAATTTTCAGGAAATTGGGACTACTATAAAACATAAACTAGGAAACAAAGAGAATTAAATAAAAAAAAGGAAGAAAAATGTGACTTCTATATAACTCCTGGAGATAAAGAATTGCATATTAGATAATTGGAAGAAAATACATAATCAACTAAACATTAGCCAAGCAGCAGTCTAGCTAAAATAAACATTTTCTTTCACACAAAAGCTTCACACATAGTGACAAACACTTTCCAGCCATTCATTAAGAACTAACCAGAAGTTTCAAGCCATTCCAAACATTTTCTGCTCATATTTCATATTTTTAATTTTTTTTTCAACAATTTATTGAAAACTTACCAGATTTGAGCTAGATACGGCAGAGCTGGATAGTAGGGGAGGTGGCGGTGGAGGTAGATGTTGCGGTGGAGGCAAATATTGCATCACAGAGATGGACGCTAGAAACAGCGGTGGTGACGCGGCGGTGGAAGAAGACATTGCATCACAAACTTGGATGCTGGATGCAACAGTGGTCGAGTGAGCTAGATGTAGTGGCGGTGTCGTTGTCGCGGAGGACTGAGGTGGATGCGGGCTGGACGACAGCGATCTGAGGCTCTAAGCTGTGGAAGAAAGTTAGGGTTTGGGGACTGTTCAAGGGAGGTTTCTAACTAGGTCTGAGTGAGAATAATTGTCTCTTTTGAGAGTTTCTAATTTTCTTTCAAGGGACTAGCTTGTAATGCAATTGGATCAAGAGTTTTAAGTGGTTTACAATGCAATTACTAATTGAAGTAACAATGAATATATTAAATATGCTATGATAAGTATAACAATTGTGTTTGGCTTAGTGGTCTGGGTAGTTGAGATTAAGGTTTGAGGGTGTTGGTTCGATTCCTATGAGGTGAGGTGAGGTGTATATATATATATATATATATATATATATATATATATATATAAACAAGCCGGCCTGTCAGGCTTAACAAGCTTCACTAAGAGCCTAGGCCTTGCCTATTTAAATAAACAAGTCTTGAAAAAGGCCTAAGTATGGCTTATTTATTAAAGAGGCCAAGCCTAAAGTAGGCTAGGCCACAGGCCCTTGTTAAGCCACCTGGCCTATTTCCTTCGTTAACTACAAGGATCCAAGAGGGATAATAAGGCTAATGTTCTTGATTCACCCTCTCCCCTGGGATGCTCTACTAGTGCGCTCACTCTTTGGATCACTTAGGTTTAAGGAGAATGGGATCAGTTGTGTTTTTGGGTTGTTTGAAGTGTGTACTTTTATGGGATGTGTTTATTGTATTGATTTTTCTAGGGTTTACTTTGTGGGCTCCAAGTTTGAGAGTTCCCTAGGTGTTTCAGCCAGAGAAAAAGATGTTGGGGCCATGAAAGTGACTCCTTAGAGCATCTCCAATGTTGTTCCCATTTAAATCCCACTTCTGGCCCTACTACTTGCCACATCAATGTATCATAAAAAATAAAAGTGTCTCAAGAGTGGGACTTATGTCTCCAATGGAAGGAACCAACTTTGGTCCTACATAATTTTCAACATTACAAAATAAAATTAACATATTTTATGAAATATTTTATTATAAATATTTGTATTATGCAATTTTATTTTCAAATTGGATTAAAATATAAAATTTAATTTTTTGGAATAATTTTTCTTTCAAATTAATTTTTAATAAATTAAATTATGGATAAAAATATCATACATTTACTTTTTAAAAGTTAAAATCTAAAAAATATTGTATGATTAATAACAACATTGCATAATTTTAAAAGCATTACATAATAAAACTATTACATAATTGAAGCATGAGTTGCAATATTGCATAATTGAAACATCATATAACTAGCAATTTTATTTAACAAGCGTTATGAAATTTCCAGATATGTTCCATCAAAGCTGCCTGTAGTTGTCAATGTTTTTGTCTATCATGAAGGCAGATATTATTTTCGATATACCTCTCATATGGAACAAAAGTTTCCTTACCCAACTCTGGTTGTGATATGTCATTCTCCACATCATCGTAAAAGGGAAGTTAAGCAAAGTTTCCTGCATATGTGCCTCTCTCATATTCAACAATAATATTATGCAATATAATACATGCTTTCATTATCTTTGCAAGCTTCTCTTTCTCCCAAAATCCTGTAGGGCCACGCATAATTGCAAACCGAGCCTATAGCACTCTAAATGCTCACCCCACGTCCCTTCGTTGTCCTTCTTGCTATTTTGCAAACAACTTTTGCTTATCTCCCTATGGTCGGGAGATTGTTTTGACGAATGTTGTCCATTCAAAATATATGCCATCTATTAAATATTATCTCATATTATAATTGGTTTCATTCACAGTATAATTCACCTTTGGCGCTCGACCATCCAGAACTTCATCAAACACCGGTGAACGGTCTAACACATTGATGTCATTGCTCAAACCAGCAACTCCAAAAAATGCATGTCATGTCCAAAGGTCGGATGAAGCCATAATTTCGAGTGCTTTAATTAGAACCCCATGGTAACCACTCATGTACATACCCTTCCATGCTTTCGGGTAATTTTCCACTGCAAGTGCGTGTAATCAATGCTGCCCATCATTCCTGGGAAGCCACGGTCCTCTACTATTTGCAGCAAGTGTTGCACATCATTCGAGTTTGGTCTTTGCAAGTATTCAGTCTCGAATACCAATATCACATCTTCGACAAACGTCTCTAAGCACTTAATTGCCGTGCTTTCGCCTATCCACACATAACCATCAACGGCATCAACTGATACTCCACATGCCAACATACGCATGGCAGCCATGCATTTTTGTAGTGGGGATAAGCTTTTCTTGCCTGTAGTATTGACCCTCTGCCTGAAATATGGAATTTGAGAGGGCTTCGACTATGCGAAGGAAAACATGTCTTCCTATTCAGAACCTTCATCGTAATGTCTCGAGAGGGTACACTAGATCAGGTGCAAAGTAGTCATTAAAAAGATGTTCATGTCCTGCTTCGCAGTCCCTATCTAAGGTCCTATGAGATTTGGAGGAAGAGTTTTGCTTGTACTTCTCTAGAATAAGTTGAAGTTGGCGTTCATCTAAATCATCGAATATAAAATCCTCAATTCATTCATCTAAAGACATGTTATCAGGTTGGTCTAAATCATCGAGCAAAACATCATCAATCAAGTTATCAAAAGACTTGTTATCAAGTTGATTAGAGGTTCCAGCCATTTGTAGTAATGAATATTTTAGCTGTGATTGTAAGTGACAAAGTGTTTTAAGAGCAAGTATGGAAGAGTGATGCTCCATATTTATAAGCTTTTTTCCACAACAAATAGTTGGACTAAACGGCTAGGTTTGCAACATATAATTTTGCAACGGATAGTTTTGTAACGGCTAGTTTTACAACGACTAGTTTTTAATTCATTTATTTTTTAGAAGTTAAAATCTAAATAACCTTGTATGATTTTAAAATACTACATAATTAAAACATTACATATAACTAAAAATGTTATTTGATAGACAACAACATTACATAATTGAAATATTTCATAATTAAAAGCATTACTTAATAGATATTATCGATTTGCTACTTATACTCTATTAATTCAATCGACACTTAAATTAAAAATACTTTGCCATAATTTTCTCTACAAGCTTAGTATGAAAGGATCGTTGTATTTCACTCATCATGGAGATGTCAGCACAAAGTACTTGCATGTCTGCTCCCCTTTTCCTTAATCTCTAGCTCCTTCGCCTTGATCATCCTCTCCTTTTCCTTCTCCTCTAGCTCCTTTTCCTTGATCATTATCAACCTTTCCTTGAATGACCTATCCTTTTCCTTGTCCACTAACTCCATTTCCTTCACTTTTTTAAAATCTTCCATGAGAGAGTTTCCTAGCTGTAATGGATTTGAGTGCATCAATATCTTTGTCAAAACCTATGAATGCTTTTGATTTCCCCTTACCTTTTCTTTTGGATGCTTTGGTGCCTTATGGATGAACTGGAACTCCACAACAACATCCTCACCTATTGGTGTTTCTAGATTTGATGAGGATGAGTATGCTCCACAAGCACCTATCTTTGTTCTCTTGGAGCCTCCACTCTGAATTGATTGGGTTCTCTATTTTTCTTCCTTTTGAAGCTCATTCCAGTTTCTTTGAAAAGTGCATTTCTTTCCATACCTAGTAAAATAGAGTTCATGAGCCAACTCTATTATATCATCACTATTCGAACCACTTTGGTGTCTTTGACATGCTTGATCATAGCAACCAGTAAATTGTTGAGCCTCCATGTTGATCCTATGCCACCGCTTCTTCATTGCACGTACCCCTCTTTTAATCAAGCCACAATTGCTTTTCTCGTAATATGCATGGATCCAATTTCAAAATGCATCACCTTTTTAGTCAGTTGCCACCAAAGGTTCTATTGATATATTCAACCATACGCTTAATAGCAGCTCATTCTGTTCCGATCGCCATTGACTACTCTCTTATGCACGATCTTCAATTTGCTCATCGTTGAAGTTGATAGCATCTAGCCTGTTGCGGTTGAAAAATTATGAATATTGTAAACTCGAAGTAGAATTTATAGGTGTTTGATGAGATGGGTCAGATGACCTACCAACACGAGCTGATCCTGATCCCAATCCCCCAAATTGGGCTTGAAATGGGAACGAAAATGGAAATTGAAATATTTGTGGATTTTGATTGTTTGGAAAAAAAAAAAAAGGAGATTGAAGATTAGAAGGAACTTGAAAATTAGGATTTGGAAAGAAGTTTGGAATTTGGAAATTTGGATTTGGATTTGGATTTGGATTTTGAGAGTTTGAAGATTGTGAATTTTGGATATTTGGATTTTGAGGGAAATTGAAATTTTGTAAGTAACTGAGAAATGAACTTAAATTAACTTAATTTGGATCCACTGTTTGTAGAAAAAAAAAAAGGATCAGAATTTGTATGGAAAGAATTTAGAGAGTATTGGAAAGAATTAGGAAGAATTGTAAAAAAAAGAAGGTGAAAGAAGTTGATATTTATAGAGTAAAAATAAAAATAAAATAATATTTTAATTATTACCGTTGATTTCAATGATAAATTATGTTAAAAAATATTAAAAAAAGAAACAAAAGTACACCGATTGTCAATGTCTTCAGTCCCTCTAAAGTAGGATTGTATCTTCTCTCACTTGTCCCACAACATTGTCTCCGACAGTGCCATGGAGACATCTCTGACAACAGACTGAAGTAAGACGCATCAAATCCCACCGTTGGAGTTGCTCTCATGGGACTTTGGCACTATACAATGCCTTTTACCAGCCTTTACACATAGGTTATAAGGCTAACTGCACTTGGGCATGACAGAAGGGATATAGAGGATTCATCCTATAAGGGAATCATTGCTAATTGGTATAACCTCGGATTAGGCTTAGGTTAGGGTGTGTGAAAGCCATTTGGCATTGTCAGAGCGTCCTAAGATTGAAAAGGATTTTGAACTTATTTGGATCTAGATGGTGTCCTGTACAGAAATATCCTTCCCTAAGATAGTGTCACGCTTAGAGTCGTACCAATCCACATCAAAAGGGATAGTTATCAAGGGATGTTTGGCCCATTTCTTAAGATACTCTTGGACTCAGCATCATCCTCATACTAGGTCCCTCAAGAAGGTCCAAGCACTCCCTTTTTCTAACCATTACTTTATTATACCACTTCTTGATCACGAATTTAATCCATAATATGATTTTAGGTTATTATCATAAGCACCGTTGCACAATGGGAAGGCATAACTCTCTCATTGTGCACATTCTATACATCTCGAGCATATTTTATCCCTTCTCTTGTATGTTATCTGGCTTTGTTCTTTCTCGTCCTTTTCTCATCAAAATATGTTTGCCTAGGTATTATCATCCTTGCTTGTTAGTGGGCAGAGAGCATAAGACTTCCTTTAGCCCTCTAGTGTCTTGAGGGTCAGGAATGAGTGTGCATCTTCTTTGGTTTTCTTTCCAACAAACTTCTTCGTGGATGCTATTCTCTTCCAATTATTTTTTTTCTGAACATTTTCCTACACATGGCACCATTTACATCTTCTAAAAGTGGATATTAGCATATAGGAAGCTTTGGAACCTTGCTTCTTAGGTTGATCTACTGTGTATCTTTATTAAGCCTTGTTTATGGTAATTGATAGAAAAAGTGCTACGATCTTTTGCCTCTGTGTTACTTCTAATTGCAATTGGATGGAAGGTTCGCACCCATACATTAGGATGCTCTTGTGAAGTTTGTGAATAATAACCTTACTGTCTTAGAAGGCATCCATGATTTTTAGCGGTTGTTCACTTTTTGGGCGTCTTTTCTTTACATGTAGCTATCACTTTGTGCCTGAGCCTCATCTGAACTTGAGTCTAAGAAGATTGCTTACTTTGCTATGTGTTTCTAGACCTTAGTACAAAATTTCTTAGCTTTTTGTCCATTTTTTGGGCTATGGATTTAGAGTTGGCAACAAATAATGCAGAGCTCAAGCGTCTCAAGCGTCTTTTAGACCAGATGAGAACTATTAAGAAGGCATAAGTTGCCTTCACCAGCCCGAAAACTTGTAACTTCACTTAATTTGCTTCTAACTATAATAGTGCAATGACCTTGCCATGATAAAAACTTGTAACACTATTGTCATTGTTGCCTTGAATGTGATATTTTGCTTTGCCATCTATGTTTTCTTGCTCTTTTCTTCAAGACATCTTTTCTTATATACAGGGATCTAGATATTTTCTTTTTGTATCTTGTTGCATTCATTAGCATCCTTTGAGTATCATTTAAGGCTTTGCTTCATTTCATCCATTGTAGGAGCATCTTCGAATTTGTTTGGCAATACAGGTTGACGACACCTTGCTTTCTAGAACATCTTCTCCAGTTTCATTTTTTTATTTTTTGCGCTTTATGGGAGCTTGTATTATTCTCCCCTTGTGTGCCATTTTCATTTATTATATCTTTGAGAGCCGTCATGCAATTCTTCCCTGTACATCATCTTATTCTTTGATATTTTCCTGCATCTTTTACTTTATGGCTCTTGTTGTCCTTGTATATATCCTTTACATACTTGCTCTACCTTTGAGAGTTCCAGCTGGATCTTTTTCACTTTGTTTCTCTTTTAACAAGTAAGCAATGGAGGAGACTTAGAATACTTTTGCTCTCTTCTTTCTTTGTAACTGGTAATCTAACTTGCACTTTATCTTTTGCTTGTAATGAGCCTTAGGCCTTTTTTTGCATTATCTTGTAACATTCTAGTTAGGCACCTTTGTTTCATAGTACTCTAACTGGGACTTTTCCTTTCTTGCTTGCTTTTGTAGCATTTGTAATAGATGCATGTAGTAAGGGCATAGGCTATTAGGCCCCATAATTAACTTGTTCTCTTTTGTTTCTCTCTTTGCCTTTTTTGCTCTTTTTGGCTTTTGCTGATTTTTTATACTCTCTCCCCCTTTTTTTCTTTTTTTACCATGCTTTTCTATATTTTTCATGTACTTGCCTCCTTTCCCCCTTTTTTTATGCCTCCTTTCCTTTTTTTTTAATTTCCGGTGTACATGTGTAAGACTTCAGGACATAATAAAGGTCTACTTCATGTTGTGCTTTGTATTTGCACTCTTGGTTTTATCAGCATGATGTTGGACCTTGTGTCTTGGTACTTTATTGCTTTTGCTTTCTCATGATCTTTTCCAGTACTTTGCATGTTTAATTCCCTTTTAAGATCTACAAAGATCCTTTTCTTACGAGATGATTTTACATAAGAGCATCACTTGGTGTGGGCCTATTTCATGAGCATATGAATTCTGCACAACGTGATGGCTCACTATTCCTATAACTTTTTTTGCTTTTTCATTGTTTACATCTTTATGCACATTACCTTGAACCTCGTGGGATGTTCACAACTTGTTCCCCTGTGCACTTTGCTTTGCACTCTTGCTTCATTGTGCATGATGTTGAATCACGTATCTTTCTCTTTGAGAATTCTCTTTGTTGCATGTTCCAATCTATTATAGTTTGCACTTTGCAGGAGCTTGTATTATTCTCCCTTTGTGTGCTATTTATGTTTCTTATTGCTTATGGGTTCAAAACCCAATAAGTGAAACCTTAAAGGTTCCATTCTATTTTGGTTTGCATCTTGTGGGAGCTTGCATTATTCCCGCTTGTGTGTTATTTATGTTCCTTGTTGCTTATGGGCTCAAAACCCAATAAGCGGAACCTCAAAGGTCCCATTTTGTTCTTTTCACCAAAGCACTCATGTCGCCATGCCTTGGATTTTTTGTTTTTTACATTCATTTTTGTTTTTATTTTTTTTCTTTTTTTCTTTTCATCATGCCCTTGTGGATAATTAGAATCAGTAATATATCTACATAAATGTAAAAAATTCTATTGTATCATTTGTAGCATCACCTATCCTATTGTTCATGCAATTTTCGAAAAACCATTCATGTATACTGAAATCTATAGATATAATGATTCATACTCAAAATATTCTTTTGTCATTCATTCTTCCTCTATTTTCCTTAATCTATCCATTTATGATTTTGCCTATTCAGACCATGGCTATGCTCTATTAACTCTACTTGTATCATTACATTGTACCTACGTAGGTCATGTCACCCTAATATTGTCATGAATATAAGTAGTCTTCTACACTATGTGTCATCAGAGGCACACTAGAAAAGCATTTATAACATTAAATGTGATATTTCTAACATATTATATAAGGAATAAAATGCATGTGTAACATTAAACAGTGTATTTTGAACATACTTGAAAGTGATGAACCATGACCTTCTTTGCTTCTGGATTCAACAAAATGCAATGGTCCTTTTTGCTAACTTCTTTTTTGTTTGAGCTTTTATTTAATCATGACTTGATTTTCAATACAGCGTTTATCACCCTTGATACAGTATCCATTACTTTTAGCACATTTTCAACACAACATTTGTCACTCTTGTCAAATTATCCATTACTTTCAATATATTTTCAATACAATGTTTTGTACTCTTGCCGTAGCGTCTTTCCCTTTTTTTAACTATTTGTCATTTTTACCATAGTGTCATAGTATCCCTATTCTCATCACAGTGTCCCAACATCTACTTTCATCATAATGTTTGCCATTTTCATTGCAGCGTCATAGCATATGTTATGTTCACCTTAGTGTTCATTGCTCTGTCTATTGCTTTCATACCCACATCTTATATTCATGAGTGTCTAGAACTACCTTGCGATTTTTAGCACTTGTCTTACTCTTCCTCATGATATCTATTGTCTTTTCCATTACTTCATCTCTTTGATTAATTTGTCAAATAAGGATGTTCACTTAACCTTTTTGGTTCACATTTAGCATTAACGCCCTTGTAGCAATACTTTATATCAGTTCATAAAGAATTAGTTATGCTTCATGTGCAAAAACTCATAGGAACAATTAACCACTTATTGTTGGAGACATCATGTCATAGTTAGCTCATCATAGAATGACAATAGAATAGAAAGGCAATAAAAGAAATAAAACTAGCACATCAAAATTTTGGCATTGTAAATGATGCTTTGATTAATCATGACAAATTGAGACTTAGATGAAAATCATAATATAGAAGATAGATTGTGATTTGTTTATAGTTATCACCTAGCAAGCATGCTTGATACTTATTTTTCATTCAATAATTCTTATTTCTTATTCCTTAACATATACTTTAATGATATATTCTAGCAAAGCTCTTTAACAATATGTTATGCACTATGTCTAGTTAATTTACAAGCTAACCATAGCACTGCAGCAGTTATCACACTTAAGTGTAACAAGGAATGAAAAGGTTCATCCTCCTAATTTGAGCATAAGACAAGAGCAAAAGAACAAACTTTATTTAAAGCTGAAAAAGCTAAACAACCTTTTGTCTAACTTTTTACCATACAATAACTTTATCGGCTAAAGCATGTCAGACATTATAATCCTAGAAAGTTTCATTATTAAATTATTTTTCTTTGTTCTTTCTAGCATGAGAACACAAATATATCTTCATTATAGTATTATTAAAATAGGGCATTTTGGTTTTAGGTTTCTCTTTTTAGGGCATCTTATTCCTTTGTTTTTCTTCCTTAACAATAATAATAATGGCATGGTCTATGCTCAAAAATCAAATATGCAAAACATGTCAAGAACATGACATAGTAATAATAAATGTGAACTTATAAAAGAGCAAAGAAACCATAGAGATGAGAATGATATATGAGACAAGTATTATCTAAAGTTGAAAACTTAGAGCCTCAGGTATCATGTTTTTTCGTCTTTTTGAACAAAAGTAATATCAAAGGTTAGATATACTTAGCATTCTTGTAGACCCATGGACAATCATGTGTGAGCCCTATTGATAGCTAATCTGATCTACTGTCAGCTAAGTGTCCTGCTATGGAAGCTTTGTATTTGGTTCCTTCCTCTCTATTTCCTTCTTGATCCAATGTCATTTTGACTGGTGATTTCATTATTGTTTCTTCGTTAATTTTTTCCAACTTTTCTCCTTTTTATTTTGACCACAAAACCTTCTCCTTCCCTACACGTTGTGGAAAAGCTTCCTAATAATCCAGCAATCCAAGGTACTATGTCCCCTGATAAGATGGAGGATGTAGTATTTGGGATCTTTGAATTGTTCATTTGTGAGTTCTTGCCTTTTAGTTTGTGGTCTCAGCTTCCCATTGTTGAACTATCCTTTCGCTATTTCCATCACTTGCGATCTTGGGACCAGAATAGGGGCATATCAGGCCTTGTCCCGTGATCTTTGGGTAATGGAGTGCCTTTGTAATTGCATACCCCAAGCTTATTACTGGGGGTATATACATCTACAATTGCATTAGGTTCCCGTGGCCTCTTCCTGCCTCTTTCCTTGGTCTCTAAGATATCAGCCACTCTTTTTCGGAGTTTAGCAAATGTGGAGACACCGCCATGGGATAGGAATACTTGAGACTCATCTTCAACATTTGCCATGTACCTATAGACTAGATCTTGTTTTAGCAGTGTCTGTCCATATTGTAGTGCCTTAACTCTATATCGTTTAAAGAACAATATGATACTTTCCCCTGTCTTTTGCTTAATTTGTCTCAGATCCATAGCTTACATGTCATTCGCTTCCTATTGGAACTCATTACAAAATTTAGCAACCATTCTTTGCCAGCTATTGATCAAATTGCATCTCAGTTTGGTATATCAAGTGAAAGCTCTTCCTGTCAACAACTTTGGGAACTCCTTCAACATTAGATTTTTATCCCCTATATGGATAGTCATCAAAAAAGGAGATAACGTGCTCCCTTGCGCTTCCAATAGCGTCAAACTTTTTTTTTTTTAACCAAAAAATAAGGAAGTTGGTACATAAGTGGGTATGATTCAGCTATTGCCTTAGCATCAAAGGACAAATCTACATTCCTCATGAAGTTACTCACTTCATTCCTATTCTAGAGGGCGCACCTGAGCTATCTTTTAGTGATGGGAGCATCTTCGTCATTATTCTTTTCTCCTTCTTTTGTCTGTCACCACCTTCTTAGTTGAGGATCTTTCAACATGTTGGTGAGGTTGTTTTGGGCAGCCATAATAGAGTTCAAGACATGAGTTGGGATAGTGACTTGAGGAGAACTAGGTTAGGCATTGTTAAAAGGAGTTTCCAAGTGTGCGAGGAAATCCACAGCTTAATATATCCCTCTTCCTTTTTCTTTCATTGAATTGCCTCGTCTCAAGTTGCCCACTTAGTGTCCCATCCTTATTGTCTATAAAGTCCTCCAGATTAAAGGATAGAGTCATGGAGTGATTTGTGATGCACCACCAGTATAGTTCTACCCAACTATTACTTGTAGATCCTCCCCAATGGAGTTGCCATATGATCTGAACCTATTTCTCAACAAGTGCTTTTAGGCACTAAACCAAGATTAAGAGATTCTAGAGTACATAAGCTTTAGAATAGATGCAACAATGGGTAGGTAAGAAGGAACTACTCTCTTGAGGTGGTTTTTAGTAGTAAATAAGTGCAACTACCACAAGGATCCAAGAGGGATGGTAAGGCTCGTGTTCCTAATTCATTCCTCGAGACATTCTACTAGTGCGCTCACTCTTTGGATCACTTAGGTTCAAGGAGAATGGGATCAGTTAGTGTTTGGGGTTTTCTAAGTTGTGTAATCTTATGGAATGTGTTTGTTGTACTAGTTTTTCTAGGGTTTACTGCATGGGCTCCAAGTTTGGGAGTTCCCTAAGTGTTTTAGCAAGAGGCAAAGATGTTGGGGCCATGAAAATGACTCCTCATGGGACTTTGTTCATTGTGCAATGCTTTTTACCAACCTTTACAAATAGGTTCCAGGGCTAACTACACTTGGGCATGACAAAAGGGATATAGGGGATTCATCTTATTCGGTAATCATTGCTAATTTGGTATAACCTCAGATTGGACTTAGGTTGGGGTGTGTAAAAGTCATTCGGTTTTGTTAAAGCTTCCAAAGAGTGAAAAGGATCTTTTTCTTTGACCTTGTTTGGATCCAGATGGGGCCCTATATGGGAATATCCTTCTTTAAGGTAGTGTTACACTTAGAATCCTACCAATCCATATAAAAAAGGATAGTTTCCAAGGGATATTTGGCCCATTTCTTAAGATACTCTTGGATCCAACATTATCCTAATACTCGATCTCTTAAGAAGGTCCAAACAGTCCCTTTTTCTTACCATTACTTTATTAAACCACATCTTAATCACAGATTTAATCTATAATTTGATTTTTAGGTTATCATCAGTAACTTTTTAATGAATTTGGTCGTATACACCATCTTATCAATGATATATAATTAAAAAAAGTGATAACCCTCAAAAAAATGTAAACACAAGTTTCATACTTTTATTCACTAGAAAATTTAAAAATTAACTAGTGCAAGTTCACCTCTAAAAAAATACGTATTACTAATTATGTATAAAATTGAGTCTGAAATTAAAACTTTTTTACACATATTACAAGGAATCTTTGGTTCAAATGCATCAAAGATAAGGTGGCAATTAGGGTAGGGTCTCCATTTCTGAGTCCATGATAGAACCCCCTAATTTTACCGGCAAGTGGCAGTTATGAATGTATTGTTTTTATATTCCTCTTTAATCCATGAAACCTGTCCGGCCTGTAAACCAGTTACACCCCCTTGATGTGTCTTTGAGTAGGAGTGTTTGCGGTGCGATTTTGATAGGTTTTTATTGAAAAATTTATTCGATCCAAACAATATAATTTATAACGATTTGGATTGGATCAATTTAGTTTATATTTTAAATTCGATCCGATCCAATCCAATTTTTTGTGGTTTGGATTAGATTGATTTGATCAATTTTTGAAAAAAAAATAAAATTTTAAATTTATAATATTGTAAAATAAAAGTAACATAAGTCAATAAAATGAATAAATAAAAATAAATTATTAAATATTTATAAAATGTTATTTAAGTGAAAATGATTCGTGAATAAAAAATTATCTAATAAATTTAAATTATTATAAGTAAAAGTATAAACTTAATAATAAAAAATTTATATTATATAATATCATGCAGTTTGGATTGGATTGGATCAATTTTGAAAATTAAATCCGAAATCCGATCCAATCCATATGATTTGTTAAAAATAAGATCCAATCTAATACAAACTTTTGCAATTTTGATCGATTTTTTATTTGAATTGGATTGATTTAGCGGTTTGATTGAATTAGATTATATTTGAATATCCCTATCTTTAAGGGTCCAGGCTAAAACACACAAAAATAAGCTCATCTACTCGTTATCTTCCATTTTTAGTTCGGTGCTAATGTTTTTAATTGCTCATTGATGTCTAGCGATGAAGCATTGATCCCTTTGCAAATTCCCTCAAACTTGAGTAGTAAAGACACATCAAGTCCAGGGCATCAAGTCTAATGTATAACCCCAAACCCCACTCCCTCCCTCCCCCCAAGAAAAACAAACAAACAAACAAACAAACAAACAAAAAAAGGAAAAGACAAATAAAGTCTAATGTAAATCCCTCGGATGCCTTCTCCAATTTGAATAGGTAAGGTATCAAGTCAAAAGGACCAAAACTTAGTCTAGGTCAAGCGGAGATGGAAGTTCCAGTAAAGGGATTAAGAGCAGGCCTGAGCTGCTAACAAGCTGTCCCTCTCATCATTACTTTTTCAACAGCATTAGGACCTCTCATAGATTTTTCTCCAGGTCTTTTTCAACTTCATTCTATCGAGGTTGGAGTTTAGAAAATTGGTGCTCCTGTAAATTGCTTAACCTACACTTAAGCAGCTGGCACTTTCAGCTTGTAAAAGCTTCTTGAGAATTATTCAATAAGAAAATGAGGTCATTTCTTACAGCTGCATCTATGTCATGATCATCACAACATGATTCTGATGTGTAGGAAACTTCATTCCTTCAAGCTCTAAGTGATACTAGCTATTGCGCATTTCATGATCTAGTTCTATTAACTCCATTAATCTCAAGTTATCTTTTTGTTGGTATCATCCCTGTTGGAATAGGTAACCCAAACCCAAACCAAATCCAGATAAAATTGATACAAAATTCTAACACCCTCATGCCAAAAGTCAGCAAAACGAAATCCTTCCTTGAGGGAAAATGCAAAATGCAAGACCAACAACATGCATAACCTACAAGGCATAGTGCTTCTGTTAAACGACATTAACTACCTGAAGAGTAGGTCATATGGTGAAGTATTTCATCTAGTAAATCATCTGAGTTCTGTGGTAATGCGTGTGAAGTTTCATTCATGATAAGCCACTTTGAAAGTACAAACAATTCTTGGAGGACAACCAAAACAACAATTTACAACTTCGTAAAACACCCGTCTAGTGAAAAAGAAAAACAGTGAAAAAAAGGTTCATAATTCAACCACCTAAAACACAGTAATCAGACAACACTTGTTATAAAAGAATGGACCATATCATATCTACCGCCAAAAAATGTCATATCTTCTAGCTTCCTTAGTCCCGCAAAGTTCAACGCTTAAAACAAAATTTGATCACTCCAAAATGCTTTGCATTAAAGGCCTATAAATAGAATACAAAAATTCCTGTGAATGATTAATTAATAAAAAGACAACACATTTGTGTCATTAAAATACAAATCTGTCACAGATAAAACCAGTAACACAAGCACTGACATGAATAAGTGCTTAAGATCAAGAATTCCTGCATCTATTCTTCTCATAGTCCCAACATTAGCCATAGCTCTGTAGGCTTCACTCGATTAACATTTGCGGATTTTTTTTTTTTTTTTTTAAGTCCTGTCCAACTGGTAAAGGGAAAAGTACGGGCAATAATAAGCATTTAAATCTATGCAACTTTTTCTTCTCTATTCTTCATTTAAATATTTTAGTCCTCTTTTTTCTTGATGCTATTGCTTCCATCTGCAAACAGTTGTAAAACTTCAGAAAGTGGATTGACAAAAGTCAGTACACTTAACATTTCTCTTGACAAAAATAATAAAATGTTACAATCACTCTTTCATCAGACGTATTATATATACACAAAACAAAACATGGTACTCTTTTATATACTATACACAGTAGTATAGTACAGTTAGTACTTCCCCAATAGAAAATGAAAGGAGAGCAACGTTTTCTTTTTTTTTTTTTTTTTGGTTGTTGGGGGGGGGGGGGGGGGAAGGAAACATTGGAAAGGAACTAACAAGTAGGGCCACTAACATTTGAGTCAGTCTCTCTTTGGATTAGAGGCTCAGAACCAAGTACGAACAACTTCTAAAGTTCAGTACAAGATAACATAAATAATTTTGTTTTTTAATCCACACTATATTGTGAAAAGAGAAAGCCACTGTCCCCCAAAATAAGAGACAACAATTTTATAAAAACAGTTCACAATTCACAACTAGGCACCAACAATTTTCCATTAAAAGCATGCCTCTGCACCAGTCATTAATCAATAACGAGAGATAACATTTTTTCTCCCTTTGGATATTTTGTACATAGCCAAATATTATGCAGATACTCCTTTTAGAACAAATACAGCTTTTTTTTTTTTTTTAAGAGGAAAAAAAATAACAGATCATATAAATTTAAGCCAATTAATCTTTCTAAGTTTACTTATTAAAAGGTTCTTTCTTGTCAGTCATTTACATGTACATAACAAAAAGGCAAGTCAACAAAGTTCAAAGTACCAACCTTATGGCCAGTGGCTGAAGTCTCACTAAATTCTTAAGAACGATCCTCATGTCGGCTGGTTTAGCTTCACTACCAAAATTTTGTTCTCACTTGCTAAGGAAGATAGCTGTAGATAAAAAGCATAACATTTTCAGCAAGCCAAATAGTATACAATTAAGCTCTTAACTTGTTCAGTTTATCTTAGCTAAGATTTTCAGTTCTAAATACCAAATGTAGCCTTTGGCATATCTCACACTTCAGCATATCACTCCAAAAACTGAACCAGAGTTTTTTTAAGACATATTGCTGATTGATCTTCTTCCACCTCTTCAATCAAGATCATTTACATGCTTAGAAAGAATGTTAGAACAATCACATGGCAATGCATCAGCCCAGTGCAACACACAACTGCTTCTTTTTCTTACTCACACAATTTTCGATTAAATTGGTTTACATGTAAATTAAAGATATATTGGAAGAAGCCCTGTGCATCAGACAGATTAAGTTAAAAACTAAAAACTAGTCAAAATATTGAAATAGAATGTGGAAAAACAAAAGAAGAAAAAAAAAAATGCCGAGTCCATTCAACTGTTATTCACAAACTATCCTAGGAATAAATAGAAAGAAAGAAAGAAAGAAAGAAAGAAAAAAGTTCAGATATACAGTTTTATTAATACATTCTCATACTATGCAGATCATTTGAGACCATTTAAATTATTAGTTGTATCATTTTTATTTTTTTTCTGATAAGTTGTCGTATCTGTTGATTAATGAGCAGTTTTGACACCAAAACATTGATCCACAATTCTGCACCATAAATTTTATAGATAAACAAATGTATGAAAATTTCTCTACAAAAGACATATTTTAATGCATCTTCTTGTTATTGTTATAAACATCACAGACATACTGTACTTGCACACATGAAAACATGCATATGAAAGTAATAAAGTAGTTCATAAAAAAGGGTATGGTAAAATAGGCATGTGCACTAGTAGTCATCCTATACCATCAATCCATGTAATGAGGTTATATGCATATGAAATTCTGTAAAATCTGTGTAATCAAACGTGGTTAAAGAATGAAGAAAAATGACACTTAAGTTAAAGCAGCATAACAGGGGATTTGAACAAATTTGAGCAGAGTCCAAATTGTCTACAAGTGTGTCCAGCTAGGGCACAGCATGAAACATCTATAAGTTAACCTGAAATAAAGTTTCTGTAACTTGATCTTTACCTGCTGCTTAAGACGCTCTCTCTCAACAGCCAGCTGCGTTACCAAATTTTGAAAAAGTTTTGTCTGCTTTCCAATGTCCTTTACAGTTGCCATTTTTGCTTCCTCCTCTCGATGCAGGGATCCCTCCAAGCATTCCAACCTACTCCTCAAGAAGTTTAGCTCCTCATTTAACTCGGCATTAGTTTCAGACAATAAGATACAATTCTCCTCTGCACTGTCAGCCCGACTCTCAGCTTTTGAAACCTTTGACTTAAGATTATTTATCACATTTTCCATATCTCTAATAGTTGAATACAACATTCTTTGTTTCTCCTGACTAGCTTCAGCAGATGCTATGGCACTCTGCAGTAGTAGATTAGATTCATTTAGCTCCCTCTCAAGTGAATCCACTCTCATAGATGTGCCACCACCATCTTTCAAAAGAGCAATCTCTTCATTGAGTTTTGATTTTGTCTCTGTCAATAATTTACACTGAGCTTCTGCACTATTAGCTCGACTTTCAGCACTAGATACATTTTCTTTCAATTTGACAATAAGATTTTCAATATCTCCTCTTTCAGAACACAAATCGCTATACTGCAGCTGATATTCATCAGCAGAGGCTCTTGCATTACGCAGCTGAATATCAGATTCTTCTAGCTTCTTCTCAATTGAAGACACCTTTTCAGTTAAAGTGAAGACTTCAGAATTGGCAAGAATTAGTTTATCTTCAGCTTCTTTTAGTTTGGCTTTTGCATCATTGGTCTGACCCAGAGGAAAGCCATCTATTTCAGTAGTGCTGCTTCCGATCTTATCCAAAGTAATATCCCTGGATTTCAATTGTCCAAACAAAGTTTCTAGCTTAGCTCGAAGCTCAGATTCATGATGACTTAAACCATTTAAGTTGAACTGAGAAACCTGGAGTCTACCCAACAGGCCTTTTGAAATTCCCATCAGGATCTGACAAGCATTGTCTGCCTCAAACAATCGTTCCCAAACAGTTATTGTATCTTCCTCCATGTGAACTAGCTCTTGCTCTAAAGAGAACATCCTTAGTTTAAGATTTTCTCGAATTTCTTTCGAATCATTCCAATTCTTCTCAAGATCCATTTCTCTTGCCAATGATTTCTCTAGCATCATCAGGATATGTCTTTGTTGCTTAGTTGTTTGCATTTTTAACTCTGAATTTACATTCAAGGATTTATCATTCCCGTTGGCAATTTCACTTGCTTCACCATCACCTGTGATCATTGAAAATCCCCCAAGAAGACAAAATGAAACCTTATCAGAAATGGAAAATTATTTATGTACATATATGCTTATTTGTCACACATCAATCAAGAAGCAGCAGTTTTAAGCCAGTCAGTTCAGTGTTCTTCACAGGGTAATTGAATAGAACCCCAAGATAAAGATAATAGGACAGACACAAAACAAGACCCTTTTATAACAACTTCACGGAAACAACAAATTTGTAAAGAAATGAATAAAATGAGATCCCCTGCATACCATTTTCTGCCCTCTTGAAATAAGACATAGTCCTTTGGAAATTAGCTGACTGCACCTTAATTTCAGCAAACTGCTCTTCAGACGGCTTCAAATATTGTTCAGAATCAAGCAACTTGTCTTGCATTGCAATGAATGCCTCTCCCAAGTGAGTGCAAGACAACATTATCTCTCTAGCATCAGCAACCCCGGCTTTAACAGTATCCAAAAAACCATCCAACTCTCTAACCTCTGAATCCAACACCCCAGATAACAGATCAAATTCCAGAACCTTCTCAAGAGAACCAAGCCTCTTCTCCAAGATCAAGGTCTCAAGTTCACTCTCCATAGTTGCCAGATGCATCACAAGAATGCTCAAGTTGGTAACTTTCTCGGAGAAACATGCCAAATCCAGATCCATCCTTGTATGCATTGAACTTCCAACAATACCCAGATTTCCAATTACCCCTCCATTGGATGAAATAGCACCTTCAAGATCAACATTAACATCACAAGCAGATGCTGCAACTGCATCATATTCAGTGCTTTCAGTTCCCATTCCAATACCGCACTTGTTCTAGATACCTGGGAGTGAAGTGAAGTATTAAACAATTGAAAAAAAAAACATAAAAATAAAATTGCAGAATCCATTAAATTTGATAGAAGCGAGGCAGAATCGAAATGAGAATGCAGGATTTGAAGCCATTAAAATTTAAGGCACAATTAGAACATTTTCAAATTCCACAATTTAGGAGAGAACTGCACGAAATAAAAACCATACCGTTAAATTCGATCTCTAAGTTACAGATACCGTTGAGAGAGAGAGAGAGAGAGAGAGACCACGCCCCAACTACAACGCAACTTTTAGTATGCCAAGAGCAACGCAACAGGCGCCTCGAGCCTGTCATGGAGCAGACGAGTTGTTAGCGTAGTTATGAAGGAGCATAGCATCCTTTTGGTGCTGAAATTTTTATGTGTTTAAATTATTATCCGAAATTAAGAAATTAATAATTTAATATTTAAAGGTGAAAAATATGATTCAAATTAATTATTAAATCAATGTATGTGGGGATTAAATTAAATTATTTTAAAAACTAGCTTAAATCATTTTTTGTAAATTTAAATATTAAAGTATTAATTTTTTAATTTTAAAAATTAAATTAAAACGCACATATAATTTTAAAGATCAAAATCCTTCTTTTTTAACATGAAAAAGAAAAGAATAAGGCATATGAGATTTCACATGGATAACTCCTAGTGATATTAATGGGGTGGGGGAGCTAATGTTAATGAGGCGGGGTAGGGGATAGCTCTGCTGCCCCATACCAGTGCAAATACCCCTCACCTTTATATCCATGCATACATCGGTCTTTAAATTTTTTTTTACGAATAAATAGATATTTAGAGATATCCTTAGCTACCCTATATATCATTGCAAATTATTAAAAAAAGGTGAAAAATACAATTATGAAAAGCAAATTCTAATTTCATATGAAATATTGAAATGCTATGGTTCATAAAATTACAATTATCTTTATATTCTCACTTATATTGATATTTTATGAGCATGTGAATATAAGTCAAAGGAGAAATAATAAGTGACTCATTTGGATTCACACTCTATCTAATGATGTATGAGTGGTAAGTCAGTACGATATCCCACAAAAAACGAGTCCTCTCAACATTTCTCTAAGTCAAAGCAGTCCTTATTTTTCCTATATTGTGTATGGAAAATCTTTTGAATTAAATTAATTTGTTGAGTGTCATAATTAAGATATAATAAATTCAAACCAATAGTTCTCTAATTTTGAATAACTAACTAAAACATTAGAAGAAAGACAAAAAATAATATTGATAGATACGGATATTTTTGACACTTTATATTACGAGTACCTACAAGAGAAAAATGTCAAATCATAATAAATAATTACTGACCTTAATAATTACTCACAATGATTTATTTTTTTTTAAATTTTATTGATTGATTTTATAAAATTATTATATATTGTTAATATATTGAAATTAATATCTTAGTATTAACTTTAATTTATAAGTGTAATTTTGATGTACTATCAATATAAAAGAATTTTACACTATTATCTGATCACATGCTTCTATTTTTAATATAATGGATGATTGAGTCAAATATTTTTATTTATGTAATAATACATGATTAAATATTTATATAAAATTTATTTACATCAATAATTTTTTTCTATATTGATAATATATCAAAATTAAATTCTCGATTTACAATTATTGCATGATTCATTATATTTTATAATTAAAATTTCACTCTAGTTTACAATATATATTAAGTAAAACTCATTGTGGTTTGCAATTAATTTTAACTCTAAATTACAGTTAAAATTCATTGTAATTTATAATAATTACTCCATTCAATTAGTGATGTGATTTGCAATTAAATTTACTCTAATGCTAGCAGTAAAAAATACTTTAATTTGCAATTATTACATCATTTATGTAGTAGCAATATTAACCTTTATCTTTGAATATAATTAAATCAAAATTTAAACAATTACTTTAATATGTTAACTCACGATAATATAATTTTCATAATTTTATTTTTGAGAATTAATTTACTCAAAATATTTTTAAAATGTAAAATTATTATTATTTTCATTTACAAGACTTGCCCAAAACAGTATTTAAATGAAATAAGTATCAAATCACTTAAACTAATCAAGTATTAATATTATACTAATGATTTAATTATTCACTAATGTTTACCTTATTATCTTAGAACAATATATTTAGTTGTCACGACCCAACCCAAGTTGTAATCGGCGCATAGGGGACATGTCCCCTCGCAAACCGTTTTATATCACTTTTCAACTCAATATAACTTCAATACATTGAACAACACACATAAATACACATAGATCTATATCCAAATCAGTCTACATAGCTCAACATATATAACACCGCTCTTAATATTACAAAAGTTACCCCCACTCATATAAAACAACTTAGGCTTGCCCATGGTGTCATGGAGCAAACAACTATAGTAAGAATTTATCCAAGGGTCCATACCATGGAGGGACCATCAGGCGGAGAGACTCTCCGAAGGGAAGCCACTTATACTGCATAGTGAAAGAATCGAATCTTTGGACAAATTTGTATCTGAAAAATAAATAGGAATAAGAAGTGAGTTAATCGACTCAATGAGAGATAATATACCTATAATAAGAATGGGATAAGCCTATACAAAAGTGTTAACATAACATAAGTTTATTAAGAAAATACACTCATAAAGAACCTGGTTGTAAAACTTGAGATAAATTTCCATTAGCAATTCCATAAATCATTCTTCAAGTAAAATATTCATATGTACGTATATATCTATATATATTGAGAGTATCATATAGGTTTCCAGAAAATGTAACTTGTTTATAAAACATCTCTAAAATATCCGTAGTTCAATAAATCACATTTCGATTTCAAGAGACATAAACTTCCTTGAATATAAATATAGAACATTTGAAAATAACTATATTAATCATGTGTAATGAAAACATAATAATTGTAACTTTAAAGGGAGGTTTTTATTCCAGAATTATCTCCTTACTAAGCGACCCCGACAACCTGTCCTTATTATGAATCCTATGTCTGGGCGGCCCAGACAACCTGATCCAGTGTGTCCAGCAATCATTCCGGATGTGTTGGTCATACATGCCAGGATACCAACTCCCTGCTAGCTAGTTTTCTACTAAGATGCATCAAGGGCTAACGTTCACTACCATTAGTATACAGTTTTGTTAAAGAAACCTTCCCATACAAATCATTTATGCAAATTTCTGAAAGGATTCTTAGACATTTATATTCTAAAAATAAAATTCATTAAACCTGGAAACACATATCAATCTTTAGAACATAGCTTTCAAATGCATCAACTTCTTTTTAATTATCCATAAGATCAAATCACAACTTTCTGACTATTTAAAATACTATATGATCAAAACATAAAGTTTAGTACAATACCTTCAAAATGTTTAACTTGAAACATATATGGAATTCTTTTCTCAAAAAGTTGGAGTTAAAACATTACAAATCTCTAATAACATGATAATATCTCTTTTCTATCAAATTACTCAAGTCTCGGAAATTAGCTTTCAAGTTAAGAAGCTTGTCCCACATAGATACACCAATATGGATATATATATATATATATATATATATATATATATATATATATACACACACACACACACACATAGAGAGAGAAAGAGAGAGAGAAAGAAAGAGGAAGGTATAGATCACCTTACAGGAATTCAGTAAAATACCAGTCTAACCTTAACATTTGACAATTTCAATTATAGATATAATATCTCTAAATCATATGTATATCTAAAACAAGTTACAGATATATTATCGACTCACCTAGCTCTCGCAAGCAAGGATTGTAATTGCCTATGTGCCAAGAGCCAAAAAGGTCGCCTTTTCAAGTATCTAATGTCATATAAATCATAAACCAAACATAAATTAGTTTTTGGATTTAGCAGTGTAGCTAAACTACCTTCCGTACTCCAAAATCCTTAATTCCAAACCTTAGCCTCCTCCATACTTCACCAAATTTTGAATTCACCATAGATTTAACTAACTCATGGTATAATAATGAAGATTGAGTTTAGAAATTATCTCAGTAAGTGGAGAAATAGAGTAAAGTAAGAGAAGAGTAGTGGTTCTCCTCCCAAAGCTTTTCCATAGCTTTCTTAATTGCTTAAACAAGAAAATCAATCGGTAAAAAGATTAATAACACAACTTATGGGGAATGGGTGAGGGTAAATGGTAGTATAAAATAATAAAAAAAAATCATTTGTGAGTGGTTCTTGGAGAGGGGAGGGAGAGGGACTGAGAAAAGAAAGAAAAATGATGCAGAATGCGATGTGTAGCCCCTTTTTTTTTTTTTTTTACCAACTTACCCATGCCCATGCTCGAGCATGGGGACCATGCTCGAGTGCATCTTGAATCCAGAATCTTCCTTGCTTTATCTTAGAAGAGCTCTGGAGCATGAAGGTCCACGCTTGAGCATGCTCCCATGCTTTAGCGTAGGGAGTTGCGCTCGAGCATGCCTCCTAGTTTCCAACTTTTGATTTTGTTTCCCTCCTTCTTCTTCTGATCTCCAAAGTTTCTAGACCAAGGTCTTACACACTTATTTACATCTCTTTACACTTTTTGCTTTACTCTTCAGTAACTTTAAAACATAAATGTGAATAAGGAAATATCCTCCATTAGAACTCAATAAAAATATAAGAAAAATCAAAATCCTTAAGAATCAAAATCTAACTTTTGAATTTTAGTATAAATTTTTGAAAACTCGTGTTTTCCTAAACTTCCTGGCAAAATGTGGAGAAGTTACCGACTTCCTAAAATTCATTAAAAATTGCTCTTTAATTCCTTAATATTTAATGAGCAATTGCTAGGACTTTGATCTCAAGAAAATGTGCCGAGCATACAGCCCCCCAAGGAGGCAAAAAGTTCGACTAAAACTTTTGTAGGATTTGAAAGAGCACAAACTCATAATTCCCAAAAATCTTGACGGGGCATTACATTAGTAACGTTCATTTCCATTTGTTTTGTAATTAGCATGTTTTTCTTGTTTGGTTTTATTAATAATTTTTTATTTTATTTATATTTTTTTTACCTATTTTTCTATTTTCATTATTTTTTTCCTTAAGTTATCTTTACTTTGAAGCATAGTCCAACTAAGAGGTCCGCTCGACAATTGCATTCTCCGTGATTTAAATATTGATTCTCTCTCTAAAAATACAACTCACTTATTACTGCACCCAACTTTTATTAGTGTTTTAACTTTATATTATTAGCATATTAAGTATATATTCAGTATTTATTGTATATTATAGATATTAATATTAATTACACCTTGTATAAAAAAATTATCTTGTTAATTCAATATAAATTATATATATTGTTTTTTAATTTAAAACTTATATATATAATTCATAATTAAATAGACTTCCTCTAATTGCCACCAACTCCTAATTGCAATTGAAGAAAAATTATTCGTCCAAATATTACCTCTAGCTTTGTTTAACGTTCATCTGATAATGTGTCAATAATTCCTCCCTCCATTAAGTTCGATGAGCTTGCTCTTGCTGCCAAGCTACTTGCACCACTTCTCTCTCTGTCTTCATAGTTTTTTTAACTTTTTCCCCTCCTATACCACGATTTGTGATGCAGTCAATCTTGATGTTAGTATCTTTGGTTGCAACGTCTAATTGTCTTCCCTTTTTAAAAAAGAGAATTTCAAATAAGTGTTTTGAATTTGAAAATTATTCTTTTAGAGTAAACTCCCAAAATGGTCCATATCAATTTTTACATTAGACAAATTATTCCCTACCAAAAATAAATGGACAAATTGGTTCCTAACTTTTTAAAATATTAAATAAATTAGTCTTTAATAAAAATAAATAGACAGATTAATCTCTAATATTTTAAAATATCAAACAATTTAATCCCCCTATCAAATTTCTTTATTAAATAGTATGATGGTTAACTCTTAATCACTCGTGTTTATTAAAGCGAAGTAATTTTTGGCAAATTCTTAAAATACTATATTGAATTTTATATTCTAATATGATATGTCAATAAGAGAAGTTTTGTCAAAATGACGTCATTTTAATAAACAAAAATGAATAGAATGATAAGGTAAGAGATAACAGTTCCAAGTCAATTGTTGAACTAGTCACATCATAGTATTTAATAGAAAAAACTTGATGAATAGACTAAATTGTTCGATATTTTAATGACCAATTTATCAATTTATTTTTATTAGGGGCTAATTTATCCAATGTGAAAATTAATGGGGACCATTTTTGGAGTTCGCTTTTTTCCTGTATTATGTTCAGCTATTTATGCGCTTGTTGTTTGCTCTTATGCTCCTTACTCTTATACGCCATCTGCAATTGCTTGCTCAAAGATGAACAGCAAGACGACAACCGAAACTACTGCCACGTTGGAGGAGGGCTCCTTTTCTCCGCTGACGCCATTGCTAACGTGTTTGGTGGTGGACGACATCGACAACAAGAGCTGGCTGGTGAGGAAGGCCATGAGGAAGAGAAGCAAGAAGAGGGAGCAAAGAGAGGTGGGTTTGTTACTTAGAGGTCGTGGAGAAGAAGGAGGTCATGGAGAAGGTGACCGATTATTTCTTCGTTGCCGTGGTGGGGGGTGAACGACGTTGTTTGGGTTGTTGTCCTCGACAATAGATCACGAAGGACCATTGGATCTTGGCTTGATGAATGCTCTTTATGGAGCAAGGGAGGCCCCATAAGTTGTCCCTGATTTGCACAATGATGTCCTCCTCTATAATGCTCTTGCCTCTTGCTTCCCTAATGAGTTAAGTACCATTTTGGTACCTGATATTATAAACTTACTTCACTTTAATCCCTGAAATTTAGAAATTAATTATTTAGTTCCCGAAGTTACATTCTGTCAAATTATTTTAATCCCTAAATTAGTCAATTATTACTTTTGTTGATGTATCACAAGAAAACTCGGAACTTGAAAACTCAGGAGACAAGGTTAGGCTTGGAACTCGGAAACTTGACAGACAATAAAGAAGTGAACTCTCATATTAAAGTAATAGGTTGAACTCGAAACTCAGAGGTAAGCTTGGAACTCTAGAATTTGGAGATAAAAAAGAAGTGAACTCTCACATTAAGTTGAATTCGAAACTCGAAACTTGGAAACTTTTCTCACATTAAGTGGTACATTGAACTTGGAACTCGGATACACCATTATATCCTAGTCGTTGTCACTTAATGTGATACATCAACTAACAGTTGATTAACAATTGATTAATGCAAGGACTAAAATGACTAATGAAATATAACTTTAAAGATTAAAGAGTTAATTTCTAAATTTTAGGGATTAAACTAGTACTTAGCTTAATTTTTTCATTTTACTGCTAGTTTGCTTTTCAGATTTAGTTATATTAATATTTTATCAATTGTGGAATTATGAGAACGAGTCATAATTAGATTATGTCATGGCTTTGTTTATAAGATTTTTTGTGGCTGTGTTTTTTTTGTTATGTTTATATAAGTAGAGAGGTCAACCCACAAAATCGCGGGGATTATATAATCAAATATGAGTAATTTCTTTTCGCTATTTGCACAATACGCTTCCATGCATTTACACCGTTTATTGGATGAGAGAAAATCTAGTTATAGTTACACTGTCGAATTATAAATAAATCAATCTATTTCTCAGTTTAATAATTATTTCGCATTTTAAAATATTAATTTAAATATTTTTTTATTAAAGAACTTAATTTTAAGATACTAAGTATAAAAATATCTTATACAAATATTCATTTATATATTGTTATATTAATAAAAGTATTTGACTTAACCGTCTATTATTTTAAAAGTCTTATAAATAAAAATATATAATTAAATAATAGTATAAAATTTTCTTTTTTACACCGATAGTACATCAAAACTAATTCCTTTAAAAAAGTTACCCTCATTGCCCCTGGCCAATGGCCTCTACTATTATAAGAGAAATATTAAGAAAGAAAAAGATTTAATCTATTAATTATTTAGGGTTTTAATTATCATTGTAGACATTTTCAAGGTAATTAACATAAGAGAAAACTTAATGTATCTGACTAAAAGAATAAAAGAACTTTATGTAGCTGTTAGCATTTTCTTAATTTAGAATGTAGTGAAATACAAAGGTGAATTTTAGATTTTAGGCTAATAAATAAGATATTTTAAAAATGAATTTAATTTTTATTTATTGTAGGCATAAATATTTTAGACTAGCGTTTAATTTTGTATTTATAACTTATTTAATAACTTTGATCCTATTAAACTTTACATAAAATATTAAACTTTGATGTAGTAATACATTATTAAAAATAGGTGTACACATTTTTTACATAGATAATATATTAAAATTATATTATTTTAAAAACAACAGGGTTACATTAAAAAAAACCATTATATATCAACTGAAAAAAAAAAAAACCAAAAAGCCAGAAAAATTTGGTAGAATTGAATTACTAAAATGATGTGACATATTATTAGTTTTTAGATAAATGAATAGATCATATCACTTTATTTTATCCAATAATTTCCATAATTTATATCAAGGATTCTGGCAAAAGCTTTAGAAAATATAAATGAAGCAAAAATTTAGAGAGAGAAAACAAAATGGGTGGAGGATAGTTGTGATTAATGCTTATATAGTATGTGGAAATTGAGATACCATCAATGTTTTAAAATATAATTAGTATCTAATGCCGTCTCACTTTTCAGCTCAATGACATTATGATATGATTTTTTTTTTTTTTTCATTTTTGACCGTGAGTCTAATAAGATGTTGCTTAGAGATAACAAGCTCAAAAATAGTTGGAGTCCACAATAAAACTAGAGAACATAGAGTTAGAGGTGTTCGCAGTGTGGTTTGAATCAATTTTGAATAAAGAATTTATCTGACCTAAAATATAAAATATATAGCATTTGGATTGAATCGGTTTAGTTTAAATTTTAAATCTAATCCAATCCAAACCAATTTTTTGCAATTTGAATTGAATCGATTTAATCGATTTTTTATAAAAGAAAATCTTAAGTATAAAGTAATATAAATAAAAAGTAACTTGAATCAATGAAATAAATAAATAACAATAAAAAATAAAAATGACTCATGTAATATGCATAAAATAATATTTAAATAAAAATGACATATAAATATAGAAAATTATGTAATAAATTAAAATTATTATAAGTAAAAGTACAAACTTAACTATAAAAAATTATATTATATTATATTGCTCGGTTTGGATTGGATTGGATCGATTTTGAAAACTAAATCTGAAATCCAATTCGATCCAAGCGATTTGTGAAAAACAAGATCCAAATCAAGGCAGAGGCTGTGGTGCACCAGATAAAGTATGATACACCACACATCAATTGATCAGATTTGAGGTACACCATGCACCTTAACAATCTAAAGGTTGAGATTAATAGACTATATATATGGCCAAAAAGCTTTGTACACTATATTAACTCTCATTCTCTCCTTTTAAACAACCCCTTTCTCATCGTTGCCTCTAACCACATCCCACCACCCCAGCACTGTCCCTACCCTGACCACCACCACTGCTCAACCCTTTCCACTACCCATCTTTCTTTCCAACACCAAATACATCCAATACCATACATTACATTGCACAGTCAAATCAACATATGCTTACAGTGCATAAATATTACACAACAATGCCATAAAAATATAAAAACTTTCCTTGCCAAACCATAGACCCATCAATCAATTAAGCTAAAAAACAATGAGTACCTACAATTGTTGGCAACAGCAGTAAGTCAAGTGATGGGCGATGAAGTGGGCAAGTTCCCTAAAGGAAAGGAAGGAGTGGGCGAGGTAGTGGTCAGTGATGGACATGCACTTAAGGTGGAGCTTCCCAAGCCAAGGGTAGGCGGCGGCGAGGGTAGAGCGGGAGGGGGAGAAGTGAGCACCCCAGTTGAGGGGCATTAGATCGAAGTCGATGAAGACGGAGCGAATGCGGCGAAAGCAGGAAGTGGCACGGTAGGGGGAGACGGTGTAGCAGTTGCCGATGAAGAGGTAGGACCAGGCGGTGGTCAGGGCGAGGGCGGCATCGGGGTGGTGGTCATGGTGGTGGGCTATGGTTAGGGGCAATGGTGAGAGAAGGACCATTAGAGAGGAGGAAAGAGAGTTAATACAGCGTACAAAGCTTTTTGGGTGTATATGTGGTCTATTAATCTCAATCTTTAGATTGTTAAGGTGTATGGTGTACCTCAGATCAGATCACTTTGTGTGTGAACACCATACTTTATCTGGTGCACCACAGCCTTTACCCCAAATCAGTCCAAGCTTTTGCGGTTTTAATCAGTTTTTGATTTGTATTGAACTGGTTTAACTGTTTTGATTGGATTGGATTGGATCAGATTTAAACACTCCTATATAGAGCAATCAAAATGGAGAAGATGAGAACTAATTCAACTTTATTGATTGCAAGGTTTCTCAAACACTGCCTTAAAATACAAAACCACCACAGAAAGCAACTATTTTTGCCTAAAAGATTTTATTATAGCAAGAATTATCTCATCAACTTGCTCCATATACTCAACATTTAATTGGAGCATAGACAGATAACAACGACGATGACAACATGATAAACCTTTTACACAAAAATCAATGTGATTCAACATAGCCTCCAAAGCCCCCTCCATGCCAAAATAATCTTCTGACTTCAACATAATTTCAGCATCACCAACTTTACTAATTGTTAGATAGTTAGTTGCTTCAGTTAGTGGCTTAACTATTTTGGCCATTGTAAATGTCACTATACAAATATTTTTCTCAGTAATAGAATCATTCACCTTTACCGTTATTCACTTGTTAGTGTGATATGGTATAAGAAAAATTCTAATTTTTTCTCAAAGCTTCTGCACCGGCACATACATTTTCTTGCACTTTCCTTCATTTTCCCTTATTTTCTTTCCCTCTTCTTGCTTTCTTTGGGCTTTATTCATGGCTCAAGAACCTATTTATCCGTTCTTTGTCCGTGCTTCAGATCATCCTGGTCTTGTTTTTGTCTCTCAACTTCTCACAGAGCTTAATTTCAATTTGTGGTTACACTCGATGAAGATGGCCTTGAATTCGAAGCGCAAGTTAGGGTTTGTGGATGGATCTATTCCCGAACTTGCTGATGATGCTGATCCAATGTTGATGGGGAAACAACAGGCTATTGCAGCTGGTGGTTCTCAAAACCCTCAAGTAGTATTTGCTATGAAATCCACTGGTTCCCAACCTGCTATAAAGTCTACTGATGCCAAGCCTCGCCAAAGGAAGAAGGATCGTCCCTTATGTACATACTATGGTGTTTAAGGTCACACTCAAGATCAGTGTTTCAAAATCCATGGGTATCAGTTTCAAAATCCTGGATATGATAGGGGCAAGGGAAATCTAGTGCATGTACAAGCGCATCATGTTGTTGTTTCCAATGGTGCCTCTTTGCTGCAGACCTCTTCTTAGGATTCCACCCCTGTCCTCACATCAGCTAGGTCCAACAACTACTAAAGTTGCTACAAATTCATCAAAATAGCAATAAGTTAGATACCAATGTGGTTTCCATATCCTCATCTCCAACTAGTATGGTTCTCTCTGCTAGCAATCCTAATCTTAGCATTGACACCACTAGTTGGATTTTAGACTTAGGGGCCACCTCTTATATCAACCCCCTATTTGTCCTTATACTCTAGTTATCAGTCTTTACATGATGTTTTTGTTTTCTTACTTGATCATTCTTGGATGCAAGTCCATGTTGTTGGTACTATACATTTAACACCTTCTCTTATCCTTAAAAATGTTCTCTATATTCCCTGTTTCAAAGTCAATTTACTTTCTATTCCTTCTTTGTTACATGACGTTGATTGCCATGTTACCTTTTTTACTAACCATTTTGTCATATAGGCCATACCCTCTTTGAAGGTGATTGGCAAGGGTAGCTTGGTTCGAGGTCTCTTTCTATTTCAACCATTCTTTATGCCATTGAAACTGCTATTACTAAGCTTGTTGTTCTTGTTTGTACAAATTCTTCTATTAATAATGTTTCATTTCAATGATGGCATCATAGATTAGGCTATCTTCATGATGTTGTATTACATAAACTCAATTCATTGCTTTTTCCAAATAAAGTCTTTTCAAGTATTCCCAAATGTGGTGTATGCCGCCTAGCTGAAACGAGTCATTTATGATTTGTGTCTGATCATCATATATTTGATTTTGTTTTTGATCTCATCCACTATGATATTTGGGGTCCTTATCATGTTCCTTCCCATGATGGTATGCAATATTTTTTAACCATAGTGGATGATTGTAGCAGATTCACATGGACATATTTTTTGCGACATAAATTTGAGGCCGGCAACATATTAATCCATTTTATTACCTTGGTTAAAACCCAGTTTGGTAAGACTATGAAATAGATTTGGTTTGATAATGCCAAAGAACTTGCTATTGCTCAGTTTTTATAAGAGCAAGGGATTTTGCACCAATTTACTTGCGTTCAAAGACTTCAGCAAAACTCAGTGGTTGAGGGAAAGCATTAGCACTTGCTCAACATGGATCCTGCCTTGTTTTTCAGTCCAAGGTGCCAATTATATATTAGAAGGAGTGCATTGCCACTACTACATTCTTAATCAATCGGTTACCAAGTCAAGTTTTGAAATTCTAGACCCTTTATGAAATCATCTTTGGCAAATTGCCTGATTATTCTACTTTATCGGTTTGTGGGTGTTTGTGCTATGCTTCTTCTCTTCCCACAGGTAGAACCAAGTTTGAACCACGGGCTATCCCTACTGTATTCTTGGGTTGTTTGGTGGGATATAAAGGGTACAAACTTCTTAATCTCAAGACAAGACAACTTTTTATCTCTCGAGATGTTGGCTTTGCTGAAGATAATTTTCCTTTTTTCTAAGCTACCCCCACCACCAATTCCCTTGTTGGCTTTGTCATTCCCCTACCCATGCCCGATATAGCACACATACCTTAACCTGCTACTGCACCTCCAGTCCAAATAGGTCCTATTCCTAACACTCTACCCGTTCATCCTATTAGAAGGTCCACAAGGGTGTCTAGAAAGCCTACTCATCTCACTGATTATAAGTGCTATAGCCTCAATTCCCTCTCTGCCTTTATGTCTTATGACAAACTATCCCTTTCATATAGGGAATTTGTTCTTCAGGTTTCTTTTACTGTTGAGCTAAGTTTTATCATCAGGCTATTAAATACCCTAAATAGAGGAAAGCCATGGTAGACAACAACACCTAGACAGTTGTTTCTCTTCCCAATGGCAAACACACTATTAGATGTCGATGGATCTATAAAATCAAGTATCGCTCTGATGGAGAAATTGAGAGGTACAAGGCCATTTGTTAGTAGAAGGGTATCCACAATAGGTTGGAGTGGATTTTTGGATACTTTCTCACTGGTCACTAGGATTACTACCGTCAGATTGTTGTTATCCATTGTTACAATTTGGAAATGGCATTTTTCGCAGCTTGATATAAATAACGCATTTCAACGGGGATCTCTTTGAGGAAGTCTATATGGATTTGCTACTGGGGTATCCTAGAAAGGGGGAGAATCAAATTTGTAGATTGAATAAGTCCATCTATGGACAAAGATAGGCATCACACCAATGGTTTCATAAGTTCTCTTTGGCATTGCTTGCTAATGGTTTCACTCAGAGCAAGCGACTATAGCTTGTTCCACATTGGTAGCAAATTGCGTCAACGTCCAAAACTTTGTTTGCATATGAATGAGCAGCAAATAAAAGGAACACTGACACAAGGGAAGAGAACAAGAAAGACTCTACAGAGAAATGAACCATTTTGTTGTCTCTTGTGAACTTCTTCTTTCTCTTGTGAACTTCTTCTTTCTTGACCCTTCTGCTTAGTTTCATAGCTTGGTTTGATATAGCTTTCAATTGAAGATAAGTTCTAGTTAAGTTTATTTAAAAAGATAAAAATTGTCATATATTTAATTGCATTTAATTTGCATTAATTATTGAATGCATTTATTAATGGTTGAAAATTTGTAAATTTCAAAATATTAGTATTTTTAAAAGTCAAAGACTATTAAATTCAAGTGATATAAAATGTTTAAATTACTTAAAAGAAGAAGAAAGACCATTAGAATTTAATAGACTTATGAAGTGATTGACAAACTAGAAAAATTGGATAACTGGTATAATGGGGCCTAATTTTTAAAAATAATATTTGGTAACTATTAAAATATTTTAAAACTAGTTTTCACCTAAACCAATTTAGGCTTAAAACTAGCTCTAAAAAAATAATTTTAAATTAATTTTATTTTATCCTAAATTTTTCTCGTTCTATATTATCTTTTCTTATAACTTTCTTCTAACTTAGCACCAATCATTCCATTCTCTATTGACTTTGTCAATTGTCCATTGCCATCTACTACCATTAGCCGCCACCGATTGTCACAGGCTGTTATCGTTCGCCCTTATCTATTGCTATTTGCTACCACCATCTGCTATCATCGACGGCCACCGTCGACCGACACCATTCGCCTATTGAAATACAATTTAAGATTGTACAAGTATGTTGTATCTTATTAAATGAGAAAATGAGTCATATTGATATTTTAATGACATGGTAAAAAAGAAAGAGATATAGAAGAAGAACAACAATAACACATATGTTAAAACTAATTTTTAAGTTGTTGAATAAAAAAATGCCCAATAAAAAATTAGTTCATTTTTGTATAAGTTAACATAACTAATTCTACTTCATACCGTGTTAACTTGAATTTTCGAGTTACCAAGCACCGCCTAAAATGGAAAAAAACAACCACTAAAAAAATTTACCATTCACAATTTCTTACTCAATTCATATGTTTAATATAAAAATTTATTTACAATGGTAAATTACTTCATGGAATAAATAGCCACTCGTTAACATGTATAGTCATTTTAAAACTTATTTAAAAAATATATTGTCTTTCAGTTAAAATTTAATGATCCTTTTCCCTAAATAATTTTTATATAATTTATTTAACAATTTAAATCTTTTATGTTCCTTAAATTAAATACATCTTTCTATTAGTCCTTGACATTAAATTTTTTATATTTTTATTTGATAAGAAAACATCTAGTATCATGTCTTCCTTGGTTTTGAGCCTATCCTTCGTTGGAAGTGCCTATCTCTCGAATGTCCAAGCAAAGACTTTGACCTTGGCTTGTAACTTCAGATTCCATATCATCTTCCACCCCCTTGAATTATATACCAAACTATTGTAATCTATTGTTTCTGGGGTATTTATACTAATGTTCTCTTGAATGAGTTCTACTCTAGCTACTTTATATTCATTATTCACAAAGAACAACGCCTTTAAGATCACTAGACCTGAATAAGGAGTCATTATGTGCATTATGTCTGAGGGATTTGCAGAATGGCATTACTTGCTTTTTCCGAAAAAGGCTCCTTGATAAGCCCTTCATTCCAACCTCGTGATTCCTCCTGAATAATATGTGCGACACGGGAGATGTCTAGGGGAGGGAAAGTTGATCTTGAATCTTGAACCTTAAGAGTTGAGGGATCCATGGGTCAGTTGCAATGTCGACATCCCACCCATTACCAATTTACTACGTTACTTCTTTTTTGAAACAGTTCTTGCTTCCATTATACTCTACCATGTAAATGAGAGATTGGTTCCTAATTTTGCTATCATAAACAAACCGTGCGGATAATATTTTGTTTTTAGACTCTATCCTTCATAGAGTCCCCACCATTATAGGCAAGCCAAGGTACTTTTCTAAATATGCCACTATCTTGATGTCACAAAAAGCGAGAATTTTCTGCCTGACTTGTTAGTTTGCATTTTGGCTAAAAAGAACGACAGATTTCTCAAAGTTAACCACCTATCCAGATGCTCTCCCTTACTTCTCGAACAATGATTTGATGCTTGAGCATTCCTTTTCTATAGCCTTAGAAAAGTTAAGACTTTCATCTGCAATGAATATGTGTGTTACTGTTGGAGCCCCTTGCACACGTTAGTGCTATCAATTGATGTTTATCTTTTTCTTGGGAGATAAAAGCTAAGAGTGCTTCTACACTCATGACAAATAGGTAGGGGTAAAGGGTCCTTTTGCCTCAATCAAAAGTCAAAGAATATTTTTTTCTAATATATCTCTATCAGTAATAGTTTTTACTACATAATTTGAATTTGGAATTAATTTTAAACTCTATGTAGTTGTATTTGTTCATAGATTTGAAATCTTGCAGCTACAAATGCACCTTTATAATGGATTTTTAGAAGAATTATTACTTTTTTTGTGTGGTTATAGATCTCTTTCTAACTTTACCAAAGAACGACATGATCTTTTAAAGTAAGATAATTAGATTTTAATTCTTCATGAAGGTAGTGATAAATGAAAATCATTACCTTTGCTCAATAAAATATAGTGTTTGCGCAATAAAATGTAGCGTCTTGTTTTTTTAATAGTATCTCCAAAATCCATTGAATCAAGATAATTTCGACATTTTGAAATCAAGACAAATTGTTCTTGATGAAATATAGAAGGATATAAATTCTAGATTGGAAAAATTTGACATGTTTAAAGTATTTGGCTTTAGCCTTCACTTGAATGATAGAGCTTCATGCTGACATATTGTAAAATAATAAGAGTAAAATATACTTAATTGCATTAAGGTATTAAGAAATAACCGTTCACTACATTAGTTTATAAAATCTAGACTCCACTCCAATTCACTAATGCCTAGTTAACATCTTGTTGGAATATTCTAATGAAATATTATTCTAAATCGTGATAAATCATCTTAAGCCATTAAAAAAGAAAAATAAAAATAAGGAAAAATGTAATCGTTAAAAAAACAAGCCATTAGAAGAACATGATAGTTAGGGGCTGAAGCAACTATGTAAAGCCATACATACCCTTTGTTTTCAAAACTCAAAAATAGAAACCAAAGGAAAGCCACCACAAGCATCATCAAGCTTGCACCAAAACTTGAAGCACTTAACATCAATCAAAGGGAAACAACCACAAGCATCATATTCATCAACAAACCCAGGTGATTTTAATTTTTCAAGGAAGAGTTTGTGCGGGCCATTAACAAGACTTGTAAATGTGGTGTTCGTGCTGCCATTAAAAGCTCAAAATCACAAGAACATGAACACTTGCTATATTACAAATGCGAAGATAGGGCTTGTAACTTTTTTGAGTAGATCAGAGCATGTGATGATGAGCAAGAAGAATGCAACACATTCAGCGGAGGGGCAACTAACAGGGAGTGGGTATAGAATGTGATGATGCAAAGCTAGCTGATATATAGTTTGAGAAGCTACTAAGAGAGGTGGAGATTATGAAGACCAAACAAAATGCAAGGACCGACTATAGCTAAATGTTATGTACTGCAACATTCGTATTAATTTTGTTCCTATTTATGTTAGTGTGTGTAACTTTTATTGTACTATTAAAAGGCTGACTAGCCATTGTAATGGATTTTGAATCCCAATGAATGAAGAATAATATTATCATTTTCAATCCAGCTCATCACTTGAGTATCATTTGCTAACCTCATGCGCCTTTCCCTTAGCAACTCTCCTTCCATTTGAACCTTCTTCTCACAATCAACTATCAGCTCACCACAAACATATGCCCTCAAGCCCATGAAACAAAGATAATTAGAGTCAAATTTGTCCATGATGAAGAAATAATCCTCCATCTGGACGATGATGGAGACCTCCATTTTTGCTAAAACTAAAACAGACACCTATCAACATTTTCACCAATAAACCCAAAAACAACCCCCCCAACAAAAAAAAAGAATCTAATTTCTTAAAACCATTCCTTGAAGAGTTGTCCAAAGTTGGTTTCATTCAAAGCAAAAGCAAGTTACTTTTGCACATGTAGCGATGCAAATTACAAGAGCTTGAGCTCGAAAACCCTGGCCCAAATTTCTTCTTTGGATTGATGGCGCTACATTCTCTATTCGCGGCAGTGGTGGTGAAGGCCTTGAGTCTCTCCACTTTCCACGTATATGGTAAGCAACCCAATGTGGGTGAGGTTTCAAGTTAATTTCTTTCTTGTACAACTCTTATCGGGTTAAACTTAGGTTAGTGAGATAGGGGTTGGGTAACGATGCTAATTACTAGGTGTTAGTGGATAGGGATGAAGTGTAAATTTTGTAAACAAGGTAGAGTGTTATTTTTTAATATCTCAAGGGAGTTAAGTATATTATATTCAAATAAATAAAGAGAATAGAAATATAGAGAAGAAATATAGAATTACATAATTAATAATAGCCAAGGAATGTATTAAATAGAGCCTCCAAAAGAGTATTTATAATCAACGGATGAGGTATACAAGATTATATATAACCGTAACCAAATTAGGATAATAATATAATGCAATATCTTTTGGACGTCCGCCTTCTAATAATAATTCATTACAATTTCACATGATTTCTATAATTTATTCAATTTAAACTTTAAAAATATGAGAAACGAGAAAACCCCAAAAGAAATATTCCTCTTTGGTGATATCAAGAAAAAAATAAGTGTTTAATAATTTGTATAAAAATGATGAATGAGATATTAGCTGTTGACAATATTAAGTTTATCCTTGATTCATTACATTTGTCTTCGATTAGCTTATATTATTGAGTTTAACTAAATTCGAAAATTAATAATAAATAATTATCAAGAGAATTTCTTAATCAAAACAGTATTTTTAAAAATGACCTCACAGCAATACTTATAATTAACAAAAAAAAGATCACTTATAAATATCCTAATTAAAGATAAACAAATAATAGCAATAAACTTTTTAAACTCCTACGTTCGAAAAACAAAAAATATATATCCAATGAATCAAATCCTAATCACAGTATATGCATCCAATGCGATACCTGAAGACAAATCTGAGCACAACTCATTTGCCTCAAAAACCTGATCCGAGTACATTTTTGGGGCGCGAAGAGTGTTTTCTTTGATTCTCCAATCCATGGCTTTTCTTTATTTTAATTTTCCAGAGTTCAGTTTAGTGTTCGCCTTACCAATATGCTTGAACGTTTTTCTGCAAGTGCGGATTGCACGTTGTTTCAGTCTATGCCTTGCTTTTGCTTACCTGATATTTATTTATGTTGGATTACTTATTTGGTCTCGATACACCTCAATTTCAATACAAATTTATTTGAGTACAACGTGATTCTCATGGCTTCAACATACCCCACGTAATAATGTTGATGGAAATATCTCACTTCATTTGTGGGCACGATGTCCTTACTGTAGTTTCAACTATTGGTTCGTATAAATTACAGTACCATTATCGGTATGCAAAGGACAATTTAAAAAATAACTACATATAAATAGTTGAAAATTTTAATTATATTATTGATAAATTTATTTATAAAAAATAAGGAATCGTGTGTTAATAATTAAAAATTGCAGTTATTTTATTAATAAATTTAGTTAAAAAAATTTATTTATTATTAATGATTTTACTACATCCACCATTTTTCACTAAAAATGTAATTTGAATGTCTAATTATTTATATATTGATTTCATGTATCTAAAATAATGTCTAAAATATAGGTTCAAAAAATATTTCTGTATAAATTAATGACGTTACTAAAAGTAACCCATGTCTAGGAAAAGTTAATTTTATTAAAAACAGGTTTTTTTCATGAAAATTGTTTTTAATATAATTTAACATATTAAAAAATGCAATAAAACCGATTGTAATATTTATTTTATTAATATTATAATTTTCTTAAAAATTATTTATTAACATTTTAATTATAAGCATAGATGATTATTTTTATATTATCATATTTTTATGAAACTAATTATGAGTATCAAATACTATATAATATCAAAATTTATTTTATATGTTTTTAGTAATTTACATTATAAAAGCAAATTTTTATAAAATTCAATGAAAATGCATTATTTTAAAATAAAATTTTAATTAATACATGTAAATATAAAATTAATTTTTTATATTCGATTATAAAAATTAATTATACCTATAGCTCATATAAAAATAATTTTATTTTCACAATTAATCCAATCACTTTGAAAAATATTTAGTTTTGCTTGATTTTAGTTCACATAATTACCCAGCTTGAAATTTCATAAACACCTCTTAAGACTTATAGAATTGCGAACTATGAATTTTAATAAATTTTAAGAGCTTGAAGTTTCATTCAGTGTCAAAACAAAATCTAATAAAAATCCTACCAACTATTACTTTAACTTTTTTTTTTTTTTCCCCTTCTACTCAAATTTCTTTCAAATCATTACTTGAGCTGGAATCCATGTGACCTAATAAATCGACAATGACATTAGCTATTCGTATGGTCCTTTATTGCTGTCAGCTAATCGACGTTAGCTATATATATAACTAAATCCAAATTTTTTAGTGTTGATAATATAATTTTTAATTATTGAAAAGACATACAAGTCCTCTTTGAAAACATTCTCAAAGACAGAAAAAAATACACCAAAGCTTGCAAAAAGAATTATCTGGAGATCAAGTGCAAGGAGAAAGATTTCATCAATCTATATATTATAAATTTTTCTAAAAACATATTTTACAGTTATTAGTTAAAATATTAATTTTAATAATGTATTAACACTTCATTGAATAATGATATGAAAATTTTATTCTACAAACAATAAAATCATATATATTTATAAAATATTTTACCAAGGCATGTAAATTTAATTTCTATTTTTAAATTTTTTTTTGTTTTTATCTGCATTTAACTGATGTAAACTACAGTTTAGTAGTACTAATAATAGTAATTGTTGTTATTATTATTATTATTATTATTATTATTTCAGTAAAGTATTCTTTTAAGTTTAAACACTTTTTTATCAGCACAGAAAAAGTAGAAAAAAAAAATGTGTACGATATTTATTTTTTATTTCCTCTAAACTAATTACAATTGGCAACTTGAAGCCACTCCTCCTCAAAAATTTATTGCATGCTTTTAGAGTAACAAGTAATTTATTTTTCTATTTTTAATACCTTTTTTCTGATTTTCTCGTATTATATGTCATTTTATAATTATAATAAAGCATTAATCATTTTATGGTATATCTTTCTTTATTTCTTTTTTAATAAAACCCTTGTTTTTATTATTTCATTAATTTTGTAAACTCTAAAAGTTTTCAGTATTCATCCATATAACTTTTTTTTATCACTTTTATTTGTTAATCTATCATATTTTTTTCTTTTTCTGAAGGTCATAGCTTAATCTATCCTATTATTTTTTTTAAAAAAAATTTAAATTATTAAATTATTTCCTGTATTTATTAAATTATTAAATTATTTCCTGTATTTATTAAATTATTAAATTATTTCCTTTATTTTAGTATTATTTCTTTAAATGACACTTACGAAAAAAAATGAAAGAAATATGTTTTAAAACAATTTTCACCATGAATTTTAACTATAGTTACGTAAATTGTAGACATATTAATATTAATTATAAAGATATTCTCAAAAACAAGCACTTAATGCTACAAACATAAGCTCAATATATACTAATTAAACTCAAAAATTTAAAAATTTAAAAAATAAAATTACGAAATTGATATAATATTTCGTCAACTATCACTGCTAGGTCGTCTCTTCAAGCTCAATTCAATTCTTAAAAACCCCGTAATTATGCAAGCCACCAACGTACCAAAGAAACCTTGTAAATATGCACACAGAACACAATGATGATTCAGTCGATTCATATCCTGAAACAGTTGTCCAATACGCCACATAAACGTCAATAAATACTATACTATATTGCACGTGTATTATTCTGTCTCTTTGATTGGCCTACAAACAAACTGTGATCATCTGCACACTCGATATTCACCATCCACTTTCTCTGGCTTCTAATTTTTCCCTTGTTTCTTTATTTCATCATTTGGTTTCACATTTCCAAGATTCTTGGAACACATCCGAAATCTCTCTGCAGTCTTTTGATTGTGTGCTTCATTTGCCAGAGAAATTTGGGCTCTGAATTCTGATCCATTTGATGATCCCTTGGCTCCAAAATTCTAAAAATCTTGAATTTTTTTTTTTTTTTTTTGCCCTTTTGGATTCTGGGTCATCTTGAATTTGTTGTTCAGGTTTGTTATCAGTTTGCTTTTGAATTAAGCTTAATTAATTGCTCCAAAGTTTGAATCTATTCTTCAACTTGCAAAATGGCTGTGTTTTGTTTTTCACAGAATTGTTAATCTGATCTGAAACTTTCAAAGAAAAAGCCTTAGAAACCTGAAAATGACAATTGGAAGTCTTGCACCGAATGAAGAGCAGAAAAGATCAAGAAAGAACAAGGCAATTGTCAACGAGAATGCACCCTTGATACCCAAGACTCAAGAGAGTGATGCTGCTGGCTTTGATGATTTTAATGGAGCCTCATTTTCTGGGGCCGTTTTTAATTTGTCCACCACAATCATTGGTGCTGGGATCATGGCCTTGCCTGCAACCTTGAAAGAGTTGGGGATGGTGCCTGGTCTTCTTGCTATCATCTTAATGGCTTTCTTGACAGAGAAGTCAATTGAGTTCATGATTAGATTTTCGCGGGCCGGGAACCTTACTTCTTATGGAGGTCTCATGGGGGATGCCTTTGGGAGATATGGAAAAGCTCTGGTGCAGATATGTGTTATGATCAACAATGTTGGTGTGCTAATTGTTTACATGATTATTATTGGTAAAGACCATGTTCATAAGCCTAGTACTTAAAATTTATTTGAGTGTACTTTCATAATTGGCATAGATTCATGTTTTAGTTAGCTTTCAATGATCAATCTCTTAAGGCAAGAACTTGGGGTTGTCTGATTCAGTTTTGTGTTGCTCATATTGCAGGTGATGTGCTTTCTGGAACATCTTCAAGTGGAGATCACCATTATGGTATCCTTGAAGGATGGTTTGGTGTGCACTGGTGGACTGGGCGTACATTTGTTCTTCTTTTTACAACACTTGCTGTATTTGTACCTCTGGGAAGCTTTAAGCGAATTGGTGAGTCTTCTTTTCTTTCATTAATTGAACTGCAAAATGAAAACATACGACATTACTAGCTGTGTCACTTATTAGAATGCAAATTACTGAAAACGACCAGCCATGGTAGGAAGACCACTAAAACACTGGGATACTTGCCTAGATTGCCGGGCCCAAGTTCTAGTTCTGACCATCCACGGTTGCACATGTGACAACAGTAAGGGGTTGCTAAAAAGGATGTTCTTCACATCAAATTACTTAAAGTATTCACTGGAATTGTTGACATTCAAGTAAAGTTAGCATTAAGGCTCAAGATGAGCTGGGAATGCCTATTAATTGCATGTAGATTGCTTTGATTTCGATATTAATCATTTTTCCTTTTTTGGTACATATATTGATCATTTTTCTAATGGTTTGAAAATATATGATTTTATTTTAGAAAATAAGGAAAAAAAAAAAAAAACACATGAAATTTAGGGAAACTTCGTGTTGTTTTGTTGCCATATATCCTATATATGATGAGTATGATACCTGAATGACTTGTCATAGTATGTATGTATAACGGTTTAAGGATCATTCTTTTGCCTTGAATCTTTATACATCTTTATTTAGTACAAACATATTGAATTATTCAATGTTTTTTGCGTTCAAGTTATGTGATGGGATCATGGGAGAGTTCTTATCATGATATATTTAGCACCATCTTTTGTAATAAATCCATGAAGTTTTTACATGCCTACTCTGTGTTGTTGCAGATTCCTTGAGATTCACATCTGCATTATCAGTTGCACTAGCAGTTGTTTTCCTTGTTATTGCTGTGGGAATCTCAATTATCAAGATTATTAGTGAAGGCATTGGAATGCCCAGACTCTTCCCAGTCATTACTGATGTGACATCATTCTTTGAACTATTTACTGTAGTTCCTGTGCTTGTGACTGCTTATATCTGCCACTACAACGGTATGCAAATTTTTCAAACCTTTATGAGGAGCTCATTTCCCTTTTTTGAATTCATTTATGAGAAATAGACTTTTAAGGGTCTCTTAGTTCCTATTTTCGTTTATTGTGGTTTTTTTTTTTCAGGATTTTATGACAGAAATAGCAAAAATAAGAATCAGAATTTGTTTCACTATTTTTATTATTTCCTTCACAAAATTTTGAAAATAGAAAATACGGAAAATGAAACAGAAATTAAACAGACCTTAATGTGAGCTCAAGCTGACTCCTTTCCATAGGCTCACCCTTGTTCGTGCCTAATTGATTTGAAAAGAAAATATCAATGAAGGATGCATGTCAAATTATGGCAGGCAAAGTTGAATTTGGGTTATTTTGGTTTGGCTCTATGCCTATGCACCATGATATGACTACAAAATGGGAACACTAAAATTTCTTCATCCTTCTAGTCATGTACTAAAGTTTATTCTACATTAACATCAGGATGAATGGAATTACACACTTTGTATACTATACTTCATTACTTTAAGTGCTATTCAACATTCCAAACCGGTTCCCCAAGTACTGTTAAACACTGGCAATGTTGTAGAAGTCTCAGTTTGTGGGAGCATGACATTATTGCAGTTAAGCTATGTGCATCTACATGTTTACAATATGGCTATATTGTGTAACGGTTCAATTTTGTGCACTCTTTTGTTTGCAGTTCACAGCATAGACAATGAACTTGAGGACTCCTCACGTATGCATGGGGTTGTGCGCACCGCCCTCGCTCTATGCTCTTCAGTGTACCTATTGACAAGCTTCTTCGGCTTCCTCCTATTTGGTGAAGGAACTCTTGATGATGTGCTTGCCAATTTTGATACTGATCTTGGAATCCCTTTTGGTTCTGTGCTCAATGACATTGTTCGTTTCAGCTATGCCGCGCACCTCATGCTTGTGTTTCCTGTTGTCTTCTATCCGCTGCGGATCAACATAGATGGACTCATGTTTTCTTCATCAAGGCCTTTGGTTCAAGATAATTTCAGATTTGCATCACTCACTATTGCCCTTATCACTGTTATCTTCCTGGGGGCAAATTTCATACCCAGCATTTGGGATGCTTTCCAGTTCACTGGAGCAACAGCTGCTGTTTGTTTAGGATTCATATTTCCAGCTGCTGTCACTCTTAGGTGAGTTTGGTCACTGAATTCTTTTAGTTCTGTAATGAATTTGGCTTTCCAATATGGATTTTCTGCTGAGGAAGAAAAATGGTAGATAAAAATACATATTTGATTAATTTACTTAATTGTAGGATTTTGTTCGTTAACTTATACAGGGAGTAAATAATTAGCCAGGGAAGATGGCATTAGTTTACTTTATGTAGTAAATAATAACAGGATTTTGAACTCCTGTTGAATCCTTGACATAGCTGCATTGCCTCCTACAAGCATGCCACTATAATCTATAGTCTATAGTCTATACACATAAATTATGTGGAATTGTTAAGGCTTTACTAAAGAAGGGGAAAGATTATTAAAGGATTTTGAGATAGTCATTATTATTCAGTTATGTTATGTAGCTGCATAATTAGTTTGCTGTTTCTGCTGTTGATGCTTAATTAATTAACTTATCAAACATCATCAAAAATCTTTTTCATTACAGGGATCAGTACAACATTGCAACTAAACAAGACAAGATTCTTTCTGTCATTATGATCATCCTGGCAGTCTTCTCAAATGCTGTGGCTATATACAGTGATGCCACTGCCTTGATGAATAAAGATAAAAACTCTACGTGAATGATTTCTTGGAACATTCTTCAGAAGTCCACAGTACAGGTATCTTCATGCTTTTAGAAGAAAGGAACAGAATAGGACTTTGTACATACCATATATTAGAAAACCAGGGTTTTCTGAGAGGGATTGATGGGTTGGTTGATTATGGAATGAACATAGAAGCTACCCTTTGTGCAATATATTAACCAAATGTGTATAAAGGCCTGCAACATGTTCAGTCTCCTACGTAATGTGCTATTTTGCTGTTGTAATTATAGAGTTTCTTGTTGAATGTGCCTCTATTTTCCAAGCTTCTCCCTCATATATGTAAGGGAAGGTTTTGCTGGCTTTTGTATGTGTTTTATTATTGGGACAAGAATTGAAGGGACGCCGTATGAAATTGTTAAAGGATGGTTTAGTTCAAGCATTGCGGTCAACACAAAAAACCTAAAAAAAAATTTTCTATTCTCCTTTTTCCATTTGAAGAAAACCGAAAGTTTTATCTGCAATATTAAGAATCAGATATTCACTAGTGAGAATGACCAGAAATGATAAATAAATTCAGAGAAAACAAAAGGATAGTTTACATCAAATTATAAGTTCAAACCTCATTTGTCATCAATGTATTAAAAAAAAAAAAAAAACGTTTACAGCAAATGAGATACAAAGAAAGATTTTATATTGTCTTCATTGGCTTTTGGCCACAGTCCTCTTGCCTCTAGCTAATGATAAAATTATTACTAGTTCATGAATTGGCTCATGATTTGGAGACAATTAAATATAGAAATGTGCTATTCAGAATGAAAAAAAAATGTTTACAAGACCAAAAAGGGAATTAGATATTTTTTAAAACAATAAAAAATATTTAAAATTAGCAAATCTTAGCTTTTTTAAAATATCTTTTTCAAAGGTAACATATAAATTATTTTTTCAAAAAATGTTTCATTAACACCAACCCATATTTATATTAAAAATATTATTTATATATAGTATTTCAAGATGTCTATTAACATTAGGGAGTCGTGCAAATGATAAGGGAATTTACATATATGACTACAAAATTGAGTGGCTTCAATGATAAGTTATAATGCTGTCATCCGATTTTTCAATTATGGTTCTATTCATTTACATATAAATCTCCAATTGTGATAAGTGCTACGAATGTCATTTCGATTCCATAATCATATATGTAAAGTCTCATTATTTGTATCGATGAACACCCCAAAACAATGTCCAAATAACATATCCATATTAATATTTAGGGTGAATTACACTAACCTCCCCTGAAGTTCAATATAATTAGACTCGACACCCCCTCTAATTCACCTTAGTTAGTGTATTATTTATAAATAGAGGGGTGCCGAGTGTAATTATACTAAATGTCAGTGTAGTTCAGTATAATTCACCCTAATATTTATTAAAATGGATGCTTTCATACCCTAAGTACCATCGACAATCATCTTTCTCCCAAAAACATATTTTTATGCTCTTGTAAGTCTTGCATAGTCACATCACCATGTGACTCTTAGCCAATATGAACATGTGAGTATTAACCAATTGAGTTCCTAACTCCCATAGACAAGGAATAATTTTGCTCTACACCATTTGTAATTTAACATATCATATTTGCAAGTTATTATTGTCTTCCACATTTTTTACATTTTTAATGTAATAGCTGATGCATCAAGTGACTCTTAGGCAATATGAACATGTGAGTATTAACCAATTGAGTTCCTAACTCCCATAGCAAAGGAATAATTTTGCTCTACACCATTTGTAATTTAACATATCATATTTGCAGGTTATTATTGTCTTCCATATTTTTTACATTTTTAATGTAATAGCTGATGCATCAAGTGATGAATAATATAGAGAAAAAACTTTTCTCTTGCTCTAAGAGTACATAAGAATATACTTATATGAATTTAAAAAAAAAAGCTAAAAATTTTAGATATATCAATAACGAATGTAGACATAATTAAGGATGGCAATTATTTATGATATTTAGCTAGAGAAAGACTTTTCTCTTGCTCTAAGAGCATATAAGAATCCACTTATATGAATTATTTAAAAAAAAAAAAGCTAAAAATTTTAGACATATGAATGACAGATGCAAACATAATTAAGGATGGCAATTATTTCTAATATTTAGGATTTTTACAAGAATTACTTCATTCATAGCCTCGAGTTGACAATTTTTTTCTCTGCAAGGATTAGGATAACGATAAAATTTCCTCAAAGTAGATTAAAAAATGGGGACTTCAATCACACTTTGTGCCATGCAGGGTCCCCATATACATCAATTGATTCTATTCTATTTTTTATTTTTAAGATTTTATAAAAGAAACAGTGAAATAAAAAGAGATATATTGGCTTAATGTTTCCTTTACAAAATATAGAAAATAAGAAATAGAATAAAAATAAGGTGACAATTTTATAATTAATCTTAAACACATAATGAAAACATACTTTCTAAGAGCGAAAAAATCCTAAGTTTTTTTATTTTAGGGTAATATATTTTGACTTAAGAAAATTTTAAGAATAAAATAAAGAATTATCATAGAATCTTTTTAGGAGTGGTTATTGCCACATCCTCTTGTCTAATACCACATCTTTTTAATTGCTTTTATTTTAAAATTTCTAAAATACCCTTAGTCAAAAGTTGGCTTAACAATTTGTCTATTGTTATTTATATATTCTAAGTTATATTTAATAATTATACTAATTGATATTAAATACAAAAATTAACTATCTTTAATTTAATAATTTTAAAATAAAACTAATCTGTTAAATCAGGTACTTTTTTTGTTTTTCAATATTTGAGATTAAAACTTATTTTAAATTTTTATCTATTGCCACTCTCATATTCCAAAATTATATTAAATAATCATACTAATTAATATTAAATATAAAAATAGACTATAATTAAACTATTAAGCCAGCACAAAGAAATTAATTAAATCTAATAATTAAGTCATATAAAAAATGTAGTCAAATAAAATACAAATAAAAAGTTTGATCAAACAAAAATGTAACACTCTTCATACCATATTTGCGTGAGAATAATATATCCAAAATGTATCGTCTGTAATTTTGTAAAAAAGATAATTCACTAGAAGTCCTCAAGCGATATTTGCTATTGCAACACCCAAAAAAAAAAAAAAGTATAGTAAAAGAATTATGATGAAAAGCTAGGCATATTTAATTAGAAAATATAATAAATAATCTCATGTAAATGTTTATCTCTATGAAGCCAATTTCCAAAACATTAGTATAAAATAGCATACAAGTTCACCATTCCTAATCAATCATGAATACAACCAAAGTTATCATGACTCTCATCAATATAAATTAAAATATCAAATAAAATAATCGAAACACACAAGTTACTAAATAATGCAAAATAAGAGCATTTGTTCATAGATAATAATATAAACCCTATAGAAAAAATGTTTGTATTTATAGCTAAAACTAAACATGTTTTCATTTATAATTCTAAAGAAAACATTTTTTTGTGCTTTCTTTGTTTTTCGTTTTCTAATTTTTCATGAAAATATAATCAACCTAAAACAACAATAGAACCATGGCAAGCAAGGATTTTAAAAGTAACAGAACATTTAATTAGGGAAGAGAGATAGCCAAGAGATGAAGGTAAATACTAAAATATTGCATTAGGAAAAATATCAATATTTAATTAAGGTGTGACAAAAGACAAATATTTAATCTTATTTTTAATGAAGGATATTTTAGGAATATCAGTAAAAACGGATGTGGCATTAGACAAGAAGGTATAGCAATAAACACTCTCAATCTTTCTATTATCTTAATTTTATGCTTATGGAAAATTGTATTCCTGAGATCAAAAAAAAAAAAAAAAGTGCCTTTAGTTCCCTTTCCTCCACAACCCTTCAAACGTATTCTCAAAAGGAGTAGTGTGACACAGTTAAGAAAGGAAACTCTCGAAGGAGCATTGGAGATTTGACTTTAGCATACCTTTGACTTATCTTGTTTTCATGATGAATCCTATGCAAAATAATATATTTACCACCGAACTTTATAATGTGCAGTTTCATAATTCTAAATTGAGTTCGAGTGTAAATTTAATTCAATGTTAAAATAAAATGTTTTATATTATCATTTAATGATGTGATAACAGATCATTAGAAAAGTTAAATTTCCCAAATACTGATTATACTTGTTATACCTTTTTAATAATATAACAATACATAATTAAATTATATTTTGAAAATTTGTTATGTTGTATTGTATCACGGTCATGGCAATGATTTTTCCCCGGGTGTTACTATTTTCAAAGAGGGCATCGATCAGAGAGAGAGAGAGAGAGAGAGAGAGTAAAAAATGAAAAAAGAGAGGAAAAAAAAAAAAAAACAGTGGTGTCTTGTATTCAACCTAGACTAGATATGGCGGATGTCAAATTTGATAGGTTTACTTCCAGCTTAAAATCCAAATTTTGATTGAACTTATATTAACACTACTCTTTAGGCATACCAATCTAAATTTGATAAATTCGTAACACCATTAAAACGGGAGAGCTTCTAAATGTTTTGCACTACCGCCAACAGCACTATAAATTGATTTACATATATAATATTTCTGTATTTAACATCGAACTAAACGCGAGAATAGAGAAAACTCACAAATTCAGTACTTTATGTTTGGTTCGCCATGAACTTGAGAATAATCTCCAATTTAAAGATCACATTACCCGAAAATCAAGTTTACAAGGTCTACTATGAATACTAAATAATTACCCTCTAGCAATCAGATAACGCTATTACAAGGATCTTTTCTAATAGCAAATTTAATAATGATACTGACTTTTTTTGAATGATATACATTACCTCTAAATTCCATGCCCCTCAAAACTTTGCAGAAAACATAAAAAGGAAATATATGAGGAGCAAGATACTGTAAGATGGAGGGCAGAGCACAAGAATAGTACACTATAGCAATGTTACCAACAAAGATCCATTATGCATGATATCTGACACCAAAACGTGTTGCTACTACACAGAAAGCTACAAAACTGTAAAACCAGTTTCTAGATGCATATGTACAAGCCTCTATCCTGCAGTAATCCCTACCACTTTCACAGAATATATACAGCAAACTAAGCAATCATGGTCATGGATTCCCAATGTTGGCCACAAAAGGGACCAACTTTTTCTGGTCCTTTCTCTTACCTAATGCACTTCTATCCAATACCCTACCAAGAATCAGACGAGTATTCTGCAAAGCTACCTCTCTTGGTGAAATTCCAGACTCGGTTGATCCACCCTGTGCTGGTGTAGAAACTAAGCCTAATCCTGATCCCATACCATACTGTAGCGGGCCACTGCGCGCCTTGAATGAGGTCTGTGGAGCAAGGAACTTTTCTTCACTTGCACCAATTCCATTCTCAAATGAGCCAGGTTCATGTGGGTGAGAACCGGTCAATGAACTGCAACTTTGTAGAAGTGCTTCTAACACACTCAGTGCCTCCCAACACAGAGTGCTTTCCACCAATTGGGATACTATTGCATAGATATGCGGACTCTGGGCCACATCCATTGGAGTGTGCTGAAGGAGAGCTTTGAGCATAAGTAGAATGACACGCTGATACTCAACAGGCCCCTTTTCTAGTAGCCTTAACAAGTGCCCAAAGGCCAAAGTCGAATGTTTCGGAAACCATTCATTGCATAGGAGTGGTGAAACGCAAGCCAGAAAATTATCTATGCTCTTGATCTCACCTCGAGAGTAGATCATAAATACAGTAGCTAATTCATCCAAAGACTTTGCCCGACACCAAATTGCAATATTGGCTGCAACAGAGCAAGCTTTTTGGTATTGATGCTGGAGAGGTGAAGCAGGACCAATCACAGGGTCTTTGCTAAGTTGAAGGCAAAGCCAGGGGAGTAATCCTATAATGTGCATAAGGAGTCTTGTCTCAGCATCACCAAATATAGAATCACATGAATGCACTGTTATACGTGAAAGGACATCAATAGAGACAGTGTGGCTGACATTCGACATAAGTCCCTTCAGAACAAGAGGCTGCACCCCTTCAAATGTTGGCAAATTCCCCTCTTGTAGAGGTTCATAGCCACTTTTAGATTCTGTACGTTGGAACTCTCCTAAATCACTAGTATCAAGTTCATCTCTAGGCATGCTTGAAAGGAGAACATTTTCTGTTGTGCGATCACGGAAAGATAAACGGTCAATCACATGAGAAAAAAGCTCTAGGACCTGGCGGTAGACATGGACAAAATCTGTGTGCATCATAGCTACACACCCCCAAAATAGCTGAGGATAAAGTATCACTTTCTCTGGCTCCATATTCTCCACCATAACTTGCAAAGTCATCAAAATTTCCATAACAAATCCCAACACAGGAGGTACTGGATTTCCCAGACATCTATGGAGGCACCGAAGAAGGGACACACAAGCATCACTTGTTACGCTTGGTCTAAGTGCTCGGTAGATCTGATGTGAACGACAAGCAAGGTGTCGTGATGTGCACTCCATAGCCCATCTAAGTGCTTCTTCTCCCCAAGTCTCACGGAGGTCTCCTTGGAAGAAGATAGCATCTACCATGCTCTGAACTAGGGCAGAAAGAAGTGCTGCACTTGGCAGCTCTGTTCTGACAACTGTGGGATCCTCACTCTCCCACATCATGCTTCCTCTCTTTGATTGTACATATTTAATCAGGCTAACAACCTGCTGCTTGTTCTCCCTATCATTATTTTCAACCTCATACTGCTCCAAATGACGGCCTGCAAGCGAATATAGCAGATTAACAAGCAAATGCTGGCAATGCTCTAGTACAATGTCTTCTGAGCTATCCATTGAAACAAAGATGACATGAAAGAGTAGCGGCAAGTATTGGCGGAAGTCTTCATCATTCTCATATGCAATTTCAGCAAGAAGAATCAGTGCTATATCTGCATGTGTAAGTGAATGCTGCTGATGACCCTGTAATGCTGATTGAAGTTCTTTTGCATTGACACCATGCCCGCCCCCAGGATGCAGCCCATCTTCACCAGAGTTTGGAGTGTCAACAAGATAATCTCCACTGTCCCGTGAAACATGACGGCTCCGCAAGCTCCCTGTTGAACTTCTAACACCCATTAAAGGTCCTGACATGTTCACCAATGCTGGAAGGAGCTGCCCTGATCGCCCTGCATTTACTGGAACAACATTCAACTCTGGAGGCATTGGACTTAATGGGCCTGAGACACTCCGGCCTGTCATACCTGCTGTTCTCCAGCTCAAGCTCCCACTAACATTTCTTAGTGGACCATCAAGAGAACCTCTTACAAGTAATGGGGACATGTGTGGTTGGTTATCCATAACTGATGCCATTTGGGCCATGGCAGGACCTTGTGAGAATTCTAACACAAAATTTGCACTGGCATCACCCTTACTTGCAGTTGGCCCAACTGGCTCAATGCTATCCTCTAGTAGTCGCTGAGACAATTGAAAAACCAGGTGATCTATAGTGCGTTGAGGGCATATTCGTGCTAAATATAGACTTACCCGCTTTGCAACACTGAAATATGTAGCAAATGCACCACTTATTTCAGTTGATGCATTTGAATCACAGTCTTCAATACCTTTTGTGATCAAGAAATCTAAAACAGGACTAATATTCCTATTTTTGCTAGCAATTGTGCTCCAGAGTTTTTCAATTTCATCAGGAAATTGGTCTCCATGCCGCCATGTTACATAGTACAGACTTTTCAATAACCTTTCACTCCAGCCTTCCTTGAGTTTCCAGAAATTAAGGTTCTCAATCCATGGAGCCATGCATGTTAAGACCTGATGCTGAGCGATTATATCAACAGCATCTAATTGCCTCTGCATAATCTCCTCGCAAAGAAGTTGACTCAGTTCAGGATGATCTTTGGCAAGCTTACAGGAAAGCTTGTATTGGAATTGTTGGTAGGAATCAGGAAGGTTACCCACAACAGCAGCGCGATAACTTCCTGAGCCCTCGATGCCATCCTCCGCCCATTCACGAACAGAAAGTGTCTCAAGCATCTGAAGGGCATCATCACGAATTTGTCTAGATGGGTCCACCACCTTGTAAAGGATCAGACTCAAGAGTCTCTGTATTTCACAGTTTGGTATCTCCTGGCGCATGTAGACCTCAGCTAGTACACTAAAGTACCCATCAGCTACAGAAGAATTAGAGTAGTAACACTACAAAAGCCAATGAAGTTGTATAAGCTTAAATGTCAATGAGAAAACAGATAGATCTGCATAATAAATATTATGATGGAGGATGATTAGAAAAACAGGAAATCAAAATGACAAAATTAGATCATGCAAAAATATAAAGCCAGAACTGCACAGAGAACAAAATGATCTTTACAACTTGTTCATGTTATTTGACTTTTACGTACACAAAGATCTCTCAACCATGCACTACTTATAATCCACACATGCAGGGAGACAGTGAGAGAAGTCAAGATCAGGAAACCACATATAAAATATCACATAATCCACTGTCCAGAACATTGATGACCAGAAGAGGTTGTATGATTTAGCGACACATGTTAATGCCTTTCAGATTAATGCATCACTACTTATTATGATGAGGTATGGGATCACAATTTATGTTGCTTAGGAAGAGGTTCACTCTAGATAGACCTTTTGAAAAGAAATATGGCTTGAAGGAGTTACAGGCATGCTTCAAAACCTGGATTGCTTTCTGCACTTACGTCCCTTTTTGATTTCTTCTCATCGGGCCTTGGCTTGTTGGTGGAAAAGTATGATCGGGTGAATCAGATCATCAGTTCAAATCCCACAGAGATATAGAAAATTGGATTATGAATTTATTATTCTTTAAATGCCAGTATACATCATGTATCCTAGGCATTGCAAGACAATTTACTTTTTCGAACACCTTTATTAACCCTGAAAGAAATATAAAGCACCACCCCACTGACATTTAAGCAGTGACTAAACTCACTGCCTTATTCTTCAATAGGTGAACAATGCTTATTGGGATGATGCAAAATACGGTGTGAAAATATTACCTGATCAATGCAGGACGGAAATAGGTCCAAATTTGTGAGCAAAAGATTCTTCAAAGCCAATTTTGCTAAAGAAACACGATGATGGCCACCTCTAAGCCTATCACGACCAGCAGTTCCGCGACCACCTTCCCCCTGATACTTGGTATACGATGGAGTTCTTGGATCGGCTGGTGAAAACCCAAATGGAGCCCTTGCTGTGGGCTCCAAAAACAAACCATTAATCCAAGATATAACACGGCCACTCATTTTCCTTGCATTGTCGTCAAAGCATGGCCCATATAAAAGTGACGCCATTGCATTCATGGATGCCCACTGGATTGCCTCAACCTGTTCATTCAATTCTTTGTCAAATGATATTTTATCCACAGAATCTTTTGATCTTGCATGTTGAGAAGACTTGTAACGATCGACTTCACGTCGATAATCACTGACTCCATCTTGACCCCATGTACTTCCTGTATCATCACACCAGGAGAGAAGAAGATCAAACAGGCGCTTTCTAGTTCTAACGTCAAATTTCTCAGATTTCGAATCAACAAATTCAGGGGCTAAGGATCTTAGAACACAAGCAAGTGCATAACGGAAGGGTTGCATTTCCTGAAAACTTTCAGGAGGAGATGTTGAGATTAGTCTGGTTGTCTCATCAATGAATTTAAGATAATGGAGGCGGAACACAGGCTTGCGGGCTAACATGCCAGGCCATATATTTTCTGCAACTGTACGATATATATTTGCAATGTGGACACGGAGTTCTTCCCGCCGAGCCTTTTGACTCTACATCCATAAAACATAACTTGTAAGTGCCAAACTCTGATTCACAAATTAAGGAGATCAAGCAACCAAATTAATAAAAACAAAAAAAGTAATTATCTCATGTCTTTTAAGTTCAAATATGGAGTTTTGTCAATAACATTGTTTGCAAATGCTGAAAAGGCTTAAGAATTAAAAAATCTTAAATTTCTTTTAAATTTCTTTTCTTATCATATCATCCTTATCATTTGTAATTCATGATTACTACTGCCCCCAATGGTTGATAGAACTAAATCAAAATAATTTTTATGGATCTATAACGACACCTTCCATTTTGGTTTTCCTTCTGTCTCAGAAGAAACCTCATCCATAAAAGATGCAAGCTCGCCAAACATGATTTCACATGCCTCCAGGTGTGAGCGGCCAAGAGCCATGGTGGCTGCATGCTATATCAGAAAGCTCATCAGCAATAAACAGACACATCAAAAGTGGTAGGCAAATAAATGACAGTAGAAAATTTAGAATCAATAAATTCAAGGCATCATATTTATTAAGATATTAGGACTTAGGTTTGGATGTGTTTGGCAAGGTGTACTTACAACATGTGCATCAGATCCAGATTTTAGTGAAGGGAAAATAAGATGGTAAAGATCTTTGGTAGCTCCAATTCCGCTAGACTCTCGAGCAACTGGTGGACATGAACAGACAAACATTGCATACATAAGCCACTGATCCAGTTTATTATCAACATCCTGCGACTGATGAGCTTTTCCACCCAACTCAATAGGTGTGATATGTTGAAGACGATGCATAACTTCTATCCTGCTCAGAGTTAGGTGATACTACAAAGGTTTAGCTCGGACTTAGAAACAAACAGATTGAAGGCAACTGGAAGGTGGGATGCAATACAAGTGAGTAAAACTCACTTTTTATTCTCGATAATGATCATAAATGAATGCAGGTTTTTTAGAAGAAAAAAAAAGTTCATTATAAAAATTAGTGGTAAAAACACAAAAACATTTGTCTTCATTGTTAGCCTCACAAACTCAAGTACTCAATACCAAAATCTATTAAATATATAGAACAAACAATTTAAGATTATATTTGTCACAAATCACATTTTCCCCATGTGTTTATTACAGCAAGTGAAAGTAAAGCAATCTGCAATGAAGCATGATGCAAGAAATTTAAGAAAAAATAAGGAAAAATTAAGTGTCTAGACTACTGTTCATGTTTTATTTTACCTTCTACCTATGTCCTTTAGGTCTATGCTTTCCTAGAAGATGGGAAAGGGCTGGGCCAATGGTTAGGAGAAAACTTGTTGAGAGAAGTTATCCAACATCTCTATCATCTAACTTCAGGACATAGATCTCTTATCTTATATACAATTTCAATATAATATTCAAGATTCCATTTTTACATAAAATTTCCACTTTTTCTCTTAATTTAAATGATAGGGAAATTTTTGAATTAGAGTCTTTTTCGGGTCACATTGATTCTCTTAATCTGTCTTCTAGTTAAGATAAAAAGATTTGGTCTCTTGATCCTTCAAGGCTGTTATTGTACAAATCATTTTTTTTTTTCCATTTTCTAAATTCATTGAACAGTAGAGTGAGCCTCAGCACAACAGCAAGATTGCTGTCGCATGACTTGAAGGTCTTCAAATCCTAAAAACAATCTATCCACTTGCAAGAGTAAGGCAGCATAATCTTCACTCCCCTGACCCCACCAAGTAAGAGCCCTGTACTCTAGGCTACTCTTTTAATTCATTGAATAGAGCTACTTGGAAATCTTGATAAACCCCTTTGGAAGTCCAAGTCTCCTCTAAGGGGAAGTCCAAGTCTCCTCTAAGGTCAGGTCTTTTGTTTTACTTTGGTGGCTAATAGAATTAAACGATAATAATGACATTTTGCATGTTTACAGGCCCCATAAGGCTCCTGATATGTGCTAAATGTGGTGCTTGCTCAGAATAGGTTCCTGATGTTTTCCTACATTGCTGTATTGTGCTGTCTATTTATGTAACAAAATTGTCTGACCGTTTTGATGAATGTCAAGTTTGTGTTAGGTCCATTGACCAAGTTCTGTTGACTAGCTTTAGTGGTTTTGGTATCTTTTGCAATGTGCAATCTATGCTACCTTGCTATTATTTCATGCATTTGGTTGGATTGTATCGCTTGTATTTTTAATGCATGTTGCATTGGTATTTGGGAAAAAAAAAGTAGGTGATTGGCTTCTATTTGGTGTAAAGTACATAGTAATTTTAAGGGGGTTTCCTAAACAACTATGCAAAGGGACGGGTAGATTTGCTCTGTTGATTTTTCTCTTCTCATCTTTGTTATTTTACGCTTCTTTTTTGGCCATGGAGGATTCCTTATCCTCCCACTAAGAAGTACCCCATCAACTAGAGGTGTAGTCTACATAGCCTTTATAATCACTTGGGCAACCCTTCATCCATGAGTTGACTTTTGAAATTGAGTTAAACCTACTCAATTCTAAGATGATATCAAAACATATCTTATGCTTTTTGTTAACCACCCCCCCCCCCCCAAAAAAAAAAGTCAAATCCTACAAACTTCATATTCCAAATGTTCAGTCTTGGGCGTAAGGGGACTGTGTAAAGAACTCCCACATCAGCTAGAGGTATGGTCTAAATAATAATCACTTGGACTTATGTGAAGGGCTGAAAACATATACTTACTTTGCTTCCTGAACGGAGCTTGGACAAAGCTCTGCAGCATATTTGACTAGCTCACTAAGACAGCGAGCCCACCTGTTCTTGTCAGGGCTCTCAAATATTATAGATTGAAGTGTCACCTCAGGAGGAATGGCATCAGGTTCTCGTTTCAAATCAAAAGGCCTCCCTGAGTCCCAATAGCAGTTCTGAACAATCTCATCCTGCAATTACCAGATATTTAAATTTTTATTAAAGGGAAAATAAAAGCTCAATCTAACATGATTGAACCTCAAAATAAATAAATAAAAGTCTGCCCCATAACTAGACAAAAAAGATGATTCTGACAAATTTGAATGTTAAAATGGAAGAAAATAAAGGCAAATGTGTACCCCATGTTCTTCCAGAACATCAATTATAAATATTGGTTCAGCTTCATATTTTAAAATATGATTTGGTTGCTCTTGTATCCTCAGGTCCCGAATATCATTCCTCAGCGTACGAACACAACGCAACAATTCCAATGCTGTATGCCTAATTTGACTATCAACAGAACTAAGGAATATGAGGCCAACTGCATCAATTTCTGACGCACGAAATTCAATTGCTTCGCCTGATTGTTGGAAGGAAGATTTTCTGAATCTCTTAGTTTCATGTACCAAAGATTTTGCATCTGCATCAAGTTGCATTCTATCATCTATTAGACAAGATCTCCAAAAGCGCATGAGTTCCAGCAGGCGTCCTAATGAAGTTTGGATGAGAAGAGGGAATTCATCAGGAAGTCGTAATATGAAGTTAGCCATCCCCTTCATTACTGCAAAACGACGGTGGGGTAGGTATTTCACAATACGGTTTAGTACTTGCACCGCTTCTTCACGAACACCAGGGTCAATACTTATGCCATGTTGTGGTATTATTTCAGTAATTTTATCACTTCGCCCAACTTCTTCTATTAGATATGGGATGCACTTTAGCACAGAGCGGAATAGATAACCTTGAGACTTTTCCTTGGTTACAGCATCTATAAAATAGTTACTTGTTAACAACAGTGTGTCATGACGGCAGTAAGAAATTCAGTAGTAAAGCAAATACAGAATGTTCTAATCTGGTAAAAGTAAATAAACTAATGGCTTAAATATATTTTTGGTCCCTAAAAAATTAACGAATTTTGGTTTTAGTCCTTAAGAAATTATTTTTTTGGTCTTGATCCAAACATTTCCAAAAACTTTCATTTTATTCCCTATTTTTTTTTTTTTTTTAGGTTTTGATCCAAATATTCCTAAAAATTTTAGTTTTAGTCCCTACTTGAACATAAGAAGGGTAATATGACTATCTATCATCCATGTTATCATTTAACAAAGGCAAACTAACGGTAGAAATTAAAATCAAAACTTTTTGAAATGTGGATCAAAACCAAAAAAAAAAAAAAAATTCTTAAGGATTAAAACCAAAATTCACTAATTTTATAGGGACTAAAAATATATTTAAGCCTAAACTAATTACTAGAAAGGATCAAAGGAACATAATTCCTGTGAAAATAAGTTCTGCTTTCCAATTTCCATCAATTAATTTCATCATATTTTTGCAACACCAATAAGCATAATTTGGAAATGTTCTGATTCTTCTGAAAGGCAGTCATGGATATCTACACTTCCCATAAAAACCATTGCTTAAATTTTGTGAAAAGATTAATTACCCTTAACCTCATGGCCTCAAATCTAAACAATACTTATTCTTCAACTTTTATTTGTATTAATTTCAGAATAATGCTCCAATTCACTTGAACAGTGAACTCACATACACATAAGTTACTTCTTTTTAAATCAGGAAAAAAATTTGCTAGGTTTCAGAAAACAGAAATGCAAAAGCAGGTGATAAAATATTACTCATGAAATCAAGAAAATAAATTAAATAAGTGTAAGGCAACATATACATAATAATTCTAGAATTAATTTACAACTTTCCATTTAACTTGAAAATTTTAAAAATGAAATGTAGTGAGTTTCTTTCAGGAGAAAAATAATTTGTTTCAGCTTTCTTCTTCTTTTCATCCTTCAGATTAATTTTCAAAAAAAAAAAAAAAAGTGTTCAAATCTTAGAAATAGTAGACAATGCATATAAACTACGTGAAAAAGGGCACTTAGGGAGGTTCAGACAGTATTCAGAAACACATTGAGTTTAATGATAATGTGCTGCACAGATCTATTATAGTTTGCAAACAATCAATCAGGGAGCTAATTTTCAGCAGTCTGATAAATAGAGTTGACTTGTGCCCAAAAAGTAACAATTCACTAACTACTTAGACATGTGCTAAAGATGCTAATATCTTAACAAGATATCAACTTTAGGTTCATGATTTGTATTAAAAACGCTTAAAATAGTCAAACAGTTAGTAAAGATAAAGTGGTATGCATTTATTATTATCATTGTCAGGTACCAAATCAACCCAAAAGCTCACTATCATGTGCAGACATGTGAATGGATTTTTATCTCTAACACTGCCCCTCATACAAGATCCCTTTGGGCTTGAAATGTGACAATGCACAGACCCTTTACCTTGAGCTGAAATTTAATTTAATTATGGAGAGTCGGGTGGATTGGTTGTTATTATATATTGTTGGATAATTACAACACCATTTTCTCTCCCCACTTTCTCACTATTCTCATTCCTTGTCCCCATTATCTTCTCCATTTAATGTCTGCACCATCCTCATTTTATATATTTTTAAAACCACGATACCAAATTATTTCCATAAACAAACATACTTGCACATAATAAAATAAAGAGAAAATGTTGCAGTAGCCTTAAATAACATAACATGTGATCAAAGTGGTATTGTTTACTAAATAATTCGTTAATTAAAGAAACATCTTTTCCACAATATAACTTGAGGTTTGATTCAACCTTTTTATTGTTCTATGCTACTTACAATATAACTTCTATCTAATTAGCATATAATAGGAGAAGCAATTACCAATTGTAGTCCTCGATGATGTCAAAAGTGCTTGACTATAGGTTCTATGACATGACCTTAATATTGCCTCAATTGCAGCTTTCACTTTTGGAATGTAGTGGCCAATATCATGACCTGCACATTCACCCTAGTGCTAAGTTCTACTGCAGGAAATAAGCATATCTAATTCAATCAAATATAACCATGAACAATTAGTCTAGGCATATCACTACTTGCACCTTTAAAAATGTCCAACCCAAAATGCTGGCTTGAAGGCAACATCACAATGGCAAGCAAGGCACGGAGACCAATAACCTTCGCTTCGCTAGGGCTGTCTTGCTTTAGCAATTCCAGTATCATATGGTTCATGGTAAAATCAAGATTGTGTTCAGCAATAGTTACACAAAATTCAACAAGTTTATCATGCTGGACATCTTGTGTAAGCAATCCTTTCCTTAGAACTGTTAAGAGTTGTGAAGTTACACTGTCAAGGTAATCCCATATACGATTTGGGGGCTGGTTAGCTGCATGGACACTCAAGTAAAATCTTAAAACTCGATGAAGACAATCCAAAGCCATGAAACGATGATTCTTGTCCTGTATGATTGAACCAGGGAATAGAACCGTCATATAATTAAAAAACCATAATGGAATGAAATAATAAAGTAACTACAAATTCTGGTTACCCAATTATACATATTACAAGATGTCAAGGATCAAAGAGGCACTAATATCACCACTGTTCAAAGGAATTGGTTAAACCCAAAAGCTAATACTGCTAGGAAAAGGCCTATAAATGATCGTCATCTCTAAAAAACAGTGTATTTAGATTTCCTATAGCACACAACTCTAGTTGCTCGTATTGTAAGTGATTACTGATTAGGAAGTAGAGATAGAAAATGCAGATAGAAAAATTCATACAGTAAAAACAGACGACAACAAACTGGAAATTAAAGCAAAACATAAAAACATACAAGCAATGCTGCAATTTATTTACTAAAGGAAGCTTTTTATGTCGATATGCCACATTTAAATAAATAAAATATCAATTTTAACAAAAATGTAATGATGATATATTTGAACTTCTCCTTCGAATTTCCAAGGGTAAACTTTGACGAGAAGGATCCCCAACCCCAGAAACAGCTATGAACGCAAACAGAATGAACTAATCACATTTTTGTTGTAAATATGTAGTTTACCACTTGCTTACCAAAAATATAGAGTTTTTCATTCTATTCTCATGTAAAAATAAGTTTAATAGAAATAAGCAATATTTCTTTCTTGAAAGAAAAAGAAAAACAGGAGCATTATGCAAAGAAGATAGGCGAAAAAGCCAAGGAAAAGCCTCTGAAAGAGGAGCAGTACCAACCCAAATATCTTCCCAAAATTTAATGAAGAGCTATCACCCAAGTGTAAAGAGAGAACTAAAAGACAGTAAATCTTGAGAAATAAATTTCCAAGGACTAGTAGAGCAACTCGACTCGCAAAGTTGGTGTCCCACCCATTCGGATACAAACTACTTATTTTGAATGACTTGATGCCATAAAGAAGCAAGTTGTAGAGGAAAATTTCAAAACCGCTTAGCTCGATATGCTTTGCTCTGGGACACCAAATTACCAAGACTCAACCCCATTCATTTTTTGGTTTACAACCAATCTCCCAACTAACAAGGTGGTCTCTTCTAGAATCCCCTACTCCCGACCAAAAGAAATCTTGCATAAATTTCTGTATTGTCTGAGCCACAGTTACTGGTATTCAAAAAAGGGGAGAAATTACAAGGGGATGCTAGACAAACACAAGTGAATAAGAGAGATCTAACCTCCCTAAAAGACACCTTTTAGTAATAATTCGATGAAACATAAGCATTTTACCATCCACCATAGTTGTCAAACGCGGATAGCGGCGCGTAGCGGCCGGCCCCAAAAATGCTATAGCAGAACAGCGGATAGCGTTCCGGCCGCTATTTGATAAAAAATACATAATTATCATACAATTCATATAACATATATAAATGTTCAAAAATAAGAAATCATTTACAATTAAACTCATTTATATAAATGATAAAAATTCATAATCCATTCCGTACTCTAAAACACACAATCACCATCAATCCAATATATAAACATCAAGTCCTAAGAGCAGTAAAACAAAAAAAATAGCACCCTCAAGTAGCATAAAGGCAGCAAAATATAAAAGACAATATCAAATCCTAATTAAATCTAAGTCTCTACTTTCTAAAACTAACAAAACAGGGAGTTGATGATGTTGCCATTGCTAAAACAGGGACCAAAAAAAAAAAAAAAGAGAGAAAACAGAAGGCACCAAACAGTGAATGGAAGGGAAAACAGAAGGCACGAAACAGAAGGCAGAAGAAGATAGAAGAGAAGAAAAGGAAGCAAGATAGAACAAAGGGGAGGAAAGACCAACCGCCGCCGGAAACTCATGCCGCCGCCGCCGCTGGAGGTTAGAGGACGGCCGGAGAGTGAGAGGGGTGAGGGGAGAGAGAGAACGATTGAGAGAGGAGAAGAGAAAAGGGGGGGAAAGTGAACCCTAAGTTCACGATCTAATGGAAGAAGAGAGGGGACGGCCCGCGATAGCGGCGGCGACGGCCCGCGATAGCGGCGGCGACGGCCCGCGATAGCGGCGGCGACGGCCCGCGATAGCGGCGGCGACGGCCCGCGATAGCGGCGGCGACGGCCCGCGATAGCGGCGGCGACGGCCCGCGATAGCGGCGGCGATGGCCGCGATGACAAAACGCGACGCTCCCGCAAGCTCCGTCGCGGCCACCCACTGCTCCGCGCCGCTATCATGCGCTATTGACAACTATGCCATCCACAAACACTAAACTCAGTACAGTTATGACTCAAATGTAAACAAAACCTATGCAATTTGAACTTACCCTCAGAAATCTGTAGAGCTGCTCCATGTGAGGACTCAAGTTGTTGTGAAATATTAGAGGATCACCAAGACACAAAAGAAGAGTTACCAACGGGTACCCAACCTACATGACAACATAAAATAAAAACTTAGCATACTTAGCATTTGAAGGCAAGTAAAAATAATAAAAATGGTAGGAGAACCACTTACTGCAATGTGTTTGCTCTGTTTATCCATCCACTGCACGAGCATAACTCTTATACGTCCAACAGCTTCATTCCAAAATGTAAGTGCTGGCTCTACACCAGAAGGTGGCCACTGGCTTTTCCCACCATCTGCAAGAGGTGCTAGGATGTTTGAAAGCATATTGCATAGAGCATGGTAAAGCTCGCTTTTCCGTTTATGAGGAGCTCGATTTAAAGGGTTTGCTTTTGCCACAAAGGATGCAGACGCATTCAATCCACCCTCGGTTTTAACCTGAGAAGTAGCTTATAATTATACCCATATCATGTAATGCTTTCCAGTAAAAATTTAATTTTTACACATACCCCAAGCTTCAGGTAGCGCATCCCATTAATGATACTAAGTGTTTCACTTCTTGCGGCACTGGTGTCAATTCGACGGGTATTGAGTTCCATGAAAAACCGCTCAGTAACAGAACTAAACCTGCAAAAACAAGATAGGAAAACCGTGAAATAACAAAAGATTTCACAGTCTAGACACAAGGCAAGGCATTAATTGTTCAACTTCGTATTATTAGCATGACACATAAATCACAGTCAAAATGTATAGATGCAGAAGAAGCAACCCTTAAATGTTAAAATTTAATATACACATGCACACCAAATTAGTAACCATGTAAATACATGAAGAACACCACATCTGAAATGGAGAACTGAAGTATAAATTTCATTTCTTCATAATTAGTCAATAAATAATTTTTTTGGTCACAAATATCCTTCTCTTCAAATACATCTTCACTGCCTTACTGGAGCTAAGCTGACAAATGAATCTCAGGTAACCAAAGAACAATGGTAATCCAAATAAAGAATGCAAGGAAGAGAGAGCATGAAAGACCCGATTACAAGCATAGCCTTAAAAGAAGTCAATCCCATAGGCAACCAATTTCGCTTTTCTGACAAGAAGAGCTGGCTCTAAGACAAAAACTGAAACATGCCATACCAGAAGGGGATTGAAGACTCAAGAGAGCATCTAAGTGTACCAGTGACCCTATTGCTTTTTTGAAAAGAATATATTACCATTGCTTAAACCATAATTACTCTAAATGCATCAACTGAGAAATCAGAGAAACAAAACAAAGATACCAAAAGTTATAGAGGATATCCATGCTAAAATTCACTCAAGGATAAAACATTGAATTCCTCCCCTAAAACCACTAGTTTACGTTTGTCAAGACCAACAAAGTACAGACACGCCAACCTAGTGGTGTGTCCACACGGATACTTAGCAGACATGCATACGACACATGTTAGACAAACATCTATGCATGTCCAATTAAAAAAATATTTTTTCAGTTTAGACACACCTTGGGCAAGGCCCAAACACAAGGTGGACACCACTTGGACACATGGGGGACACATCTTGGATATATTTTTAAAATTTTTTTTATCTATTTTAATGGACCAATTCAGATGTTAGAAAGCGCAACCCAATACGCAACTTCATTTATTATTTGAAGAGTGTAGTCTTTGTCAGTGAAGAAGATAACAACAATAGTGAAGAAGGAAATAAAATTAATTGTCAAATAGTCACTTTAGTTAATTTTTTTTTGTTGTACAAGTACTTGTACTTGGCTAGTTCTACAAAGACATGATCATTTAGGAATATTTTTTGGAAATATCAATAGAAATGATGCCCCATGTTTTTATTGGAAGGGCGCTAGAAATAACTAGTATTGACACATGACATACATCAAGAAAGCTCTATGTTTTTCGGGAGGGGCTTAGAAAGTAGTGAAAATTGATAGTTTTGGCATTCACGAATGTCTGAAAAAATTTTAAACCCCCCCCCCCCGATAAAACAACACACATATCTATGAATTTTGACTTTTTCAAAATTGATACATATATATATGCCCATATCCGCGTTCTACAATTTTTGTTAGGAGTGAATACACCACCTTCCCTTAAGAGAGTAAGGGCCACCAAACTTAAAATCCGTAAAGAAGAAAATTATATATCCAAAACACAAGTTTAAAATCAGCCAGAGTTCAATGCATAATTCAACTATAATTCATCACACCGAGAAAAAAACACTGTAAGTACTTATCAAAAACAAACGAAACTGAATATTTCTTAAAACAATCCTCATGCTGGTCAAATAATTTTTTATCATACTGAATAGGTTTCAACGGCAACTCGTGACAAATCAGATACCTGATGCGGGATAGAGCGCCTAAGAGTTGAGCAACTAAGTCCAGAAGAAGCCCCCTGAGATCAACCAATGATGGATATTCAACCTGGCTAACAACCCTGCAACAACAGTTCACTAAGTTCAAACCAAAGTTTCATATATGAATAAGAGAACAATCATGAATATTTATACTGTGCTTCTGAAACAACACAGTCCAGTCTGAATGAGCACAATAATGCTTTCAATTTAATCTTCTCTGTAGTTCAGGTTAATCAAATTGAAAACACATCCAATGCAGAGTATCCTAAAAATCAAATAGGAGATAAGAGTTGCTTGAGGATTACACAACACTTATAGAATATAGACTCCACAAGGATATTTCACCTATGTTATGGTATGAGGTCTTGGATCACTGTAACAAATAGTCAAACTATGTTTTCAGTCTTAAGTTACACGGCAACTTTGGAATCGGTTCCAGCATTTCCTTTTGTAGGGTAAAGAAAAGTTTAGGTGAGGGAGGCTCCAATCATTTCAAGACCAAGGCAAACCAGCAAGCAACCCAGTGAGGATATTCAGTGGGGTTACAGAAAAGCTACCAACTTTTTCAGCAATTTTTTTTTTTTTTAAAGGAGAGGGTTTGTCCAGCATTATTAGACCATATTGATATATAACATTCATTCACGAGATTTTGGTAAAGGAAAGGTGGGTAAGGTCCTTTTGGCAGCCTCTGCTTTCAAAGGACTGTGGGGGCTTTTCACTGAATTGAAATGACAGTTTTTAATCAGAAATTTCTATCATGAAATCTTCCATTCAACACAGTTGCCTGTTTGGCTTCATCATGAGATTCAGCTCATAGATTTTCAAGAGGGGTTTCTCTAAAGCACGTATAGGGGGAAGCAGGAGCTCTTTAAACATGTAGGTCAGAAGAACTGCAGCATTGATTGACCATGGCATGGATATGTCATTTATTTCAGGCTAGAGTTTTAGAGGGCTCTAGAGTAACCTCAATAACTAATAAGCATCATTTATATGCTCAGAATAACTTCCTAGAAGCTATGATTAACAATCTTGCAGACAACTGGTAACAGAGAATGTAAAAGAATGGAATATGCAGTATAATCAGGAGGAAGAAGATACCAGTATGACATCAACTCTCCTGGGTATTTGTATTATTCACAGTATGAAAGAAGGATAACAAGCTAAGTTTTCAAGAGACCTAGCACTCTCCTACAGTTTCCTTACAGTCTGGAATGCCCCCTCAGTATTCCTCCCCAAGGCCTATATGGCCTTTCCCACCTTGCAACTATTCTCTCTCTTGTTAGTTACAAATCCCACCCCCTGTGTCAGGACCACACGCCCCTGCCACGTCACTCTCTTTCTTTTTATTCTTCCTCACATAAACCTTAGCATAGGGTGAAATAGTGTTACCTGAGGTAACCTCACTAACAACATAAGGACTATTAGAGTCATGGACAATGTTACCCATTTTACCACCATTTACAGTCCTAACACAATCATTTGAGAGATAACAAATTCTGTATCTGACTTTTCTTCTTTTCACAAAGCAGTAGCATTGTTTATGACGAGTCTTTTTTATAGAAAAAGAAATTTTGTTAAGGAATAAGAGAGGAGTACAGAGAGAGTCGATAAGACCTTTAGAAATAAGTAATCCAGATTCCAGACACTGACAGCTTTAAGCATGTAAGAACCAACCTAAACTTCCAAAGTCTAGTAGACTGAAAAAAAAAAAAATTCGAATAGAATTTGAAAGGTGCACCTGATATACTATATAATGCAGACATTAAAAATTGAAAATGGCCCAATTGCTCTGGCATGATTATAGTTTAATTAGAAGAATGTTTTTTTTTTTAAATTAACTTGAAGCTTGCCACAGAGTTCCTATTTCCATGATCTATCAACTACAATGTTACCTGTCAGCATTTATCAGCCAATCAAAAACAAAATTTTCAAGCCCGGACCACAGCTTCTCTGCATTGAAAAATAAGTGAGGTTTATAAGGAAAACACTCGTAGGACAATACAATCACATATGAAAAAAAAAAAAGGAAATGCAACAACATAGCTACAAAGAACAAACCAGTAAGCCCCTCTTGTGGACAACACTCCACGAAGCGGATGCACGCCGAGCAAAAGATGCACTCCACTGCAAGCTGAATTCCACCAAAAGATATGTTAATTAAATCTCGGAATCAACTGGCAGCAGTTTTCTAATTGAAACTGAAGCACGTAAGCTGAAATTAGAAATTTCACAGGCATTTATCAGCAAACAATAATCCTTGTGAACAACTATTTACATTTCCAGGTAGAAAAGTGTGAGAAAGATATAAAGCATAGTTTCAGCACAAAGCGCAATTAAACCTAGCTCAATTCAGTGTATAAAAATTCTAGTGTAAACAGTCACAAGCTCGAACATGGACACTGAGAAGTAATAAATGGAGTAACAAACCTTTCTTTGGAATGTAGATGCATCATTCGCACCCTTTGGAGATTCACTACAATAATTAAAAAAGAAAAAAATAAATCATTATAATTATCATTTAAGTTACTTCACGAAGATAAACCAGAGACCAACGTGTTAACGGCACACAAACCTCTCTCTCCATCTCAAAAGAGCTTCCAATAGAGGCACGGGTGTGTGGCGCGCAACCATGGCGAGGGAATCGAGGACTTGCTCGTAGGCGGGATCAGATGGTCGCAGGTACTGCCCATCCTACGGTGGACCCGCAAAAACAAAACCGAAAACAAGTGAGTGATTGGAATTTACAACAAGAGAGGCAGAGGTTTAGGTCAATTCGGAAAGAAGAAGGAGGAGGAGGAGTAAAATAAAAGGGTGTGGGGATCTTGAGTTAAAGAGTTACCTGGGCTTGAGCGGTTTCGATACGACGTCGTGCGAGAGGGAGGAAGCGCTGGAGCAGAGCATCCACGATTAACTTGGCAGCACTCCCTGCCTTCATTTCAATTAACCCTTCCTTTCTCCGCTTGCTTTTTTAAATAACCATTCCCCTTTGTTTCTCGTGTAAGAGATAGAAGAGAGAAACCCCCAATTACCCCCCAAAAATTGGAAATAAGAGTAAAGAGCGAAAGCGAAATCGAATTGGCAGAAGAACTTCAAAATAACAATAATAATGATAAGAAGAAGAAGAAAGGGTAGAAGAGGTGGTTGAGATGAGAGTAGGATCTATAAAGGTTTGAATCAAGACACTTTGTAGGAGGAGAGAGCAGACCACCGACGATGATCGCGATGGGGCTATGCCAAAAATTAAAACTAGTAATGGAGCTGTTTTAACAACACCACACTGTGCTTTTCTCTTCGTATGAACTTATAAGTCAATATGGAATATGGATGCTTTCTGTTTTGGGTTTTTTTTTTTCAATTTTTATTTTATTTTTCATCCTAGTCAACACTCGATAAATATCAATAATACTATAAGATTAATTTTAATATTGTTAATATAAAAAAATTTAGACTATAAGTTAATCACATATCTATATCTATATTACTTTTGAAAGGTTGAATCAAATGTTGTTATTAATATGATGATATATGATTAAATATTTATGTAAATTTTTTTATATTAATAATATATTAAAATTAAATTTATAATATGAATTTAATTTTGATAGAATAATAATATAATTTTTTATATTATTATTTAATTATATTTAATCATATTAATAAATATATTTAACTTTTACACTTACTAATTCAACAATTATCTATATACGAAGATTTGATAAAAATTAAATTCTTATAACATCATATTTGCTTACGAGAATTTATGGGGTTGCAAGATTTTTTTGTGCGGGATGACACAAGCTATAAAATAAAGGTCTCGGTAAACTACAAATTAGGCCTGACAATATTTTTAATAAACATGTCCACTCCTAATAAAAAATAATTGGTGTTATGGTCCCTAATAATTACAAAAGTTGGACATATATGATCTGTGATTCATGTCCAATCGATAAAGTCTAATATAAAGGTAAAATAATAACTAGAACTTCTTTAACTTTATCTCACATGACACCCCCTAAATACATAATTTGTATAATTTGAACAACCAAATATACCATTTTAAAATATTAGAATTGTATGTAATAGATTAAAACAGTACATGTAAGAGCTTTTTTCAAGTTATGCATTCTGTGCGTTTCAAGGGTCCTACATGGAATGTGGTTAACGAAGTTCTACTCATCATTTTACCTTTACATCAGACTCTTTATCAGTTGCAAATAAATCAGAGACTACAGTATCTAAGTTTTGTAATTGTTAAGGATTATGGGATTAATTACTTTTTGGTAGACTAATGTGTCCACCAAGGATATTGTCAAGAACTAATTTAGAGATTTACTGTAAAGATTTTTAGGAAAATATTTGGTATGAGGTTAAAAGATGGAATATAAAATTTTATGAATGAGGATTATGCCATGACATTTTGCCCTCACTTTACCCCTATTAGTATTGGTATACATGAAGTTATTTTATGAAAATTTTTTCTCCATCTTTTGCTCTCATTCCAAACACACCCACACTGTTAAAAAATAGCTCCCTCGAGTTATGATGCAATATGTATAATAGTTGATAGATTAACTAAGTCAACACACATCCTACTAATAAGGATTAGTTGTCTATTATACAAGTTAGCTCAGGTTTATATTTAGGAAATTGTAAGGTCATATAGGATACTAGCTAACATAGTCTCAGATAGATATCTTAGATTTTCCTCTAAGTTTTGGGTAGTCTTGCAAGAAGCTTAGGTACTAAACTTCGCTTTAGTACAACTTAACATTCTTAAACAGATGGTCAAATAGAAAGAACTATTCAAACCTTGAAGGACATGTTTAGGGCTTGTGCGTTAGAACCTCAAGAGAGTTGGGAGACTCATCTACCATTGATAGAATTTGCTTATAACTATAGTTACTATTCTAGCTTAGGGATAACACCATTTGAAACTCTATATGGTAGAAAATGTAAGTCATCCTTGTGTTGATCTGAAGTGGGAGAAAAAAGTTTGCTAGGAACTGATTTAGTGCAACAGACCACAGACAAAGATTACTCAGTACTCAAAGCAAATAGAAAAACTAGGCTGATCATAGAAGGAGACATCTAGAATTTGAAGAAAGAGACCATATTTTCCTCAAAATCACTTCTACTACTAGGATTGGCAAAGCCCTTAAATCCAAAATGCATTGGTCCATTTCAAATCCTCAAAAAAGTAGGACTTGTTGCATATAAATTGCATTTTCCCATAATCTTTCAAATCTCTATAATATCTTCCATATCTCTCAACTTAGGAAATATTATTTTGACCCTTTACATATCATAGAATATGAAATGATGCAAATAAGAGATGATCTGATTTATGAAACTACACTAGTGTAAACCATAAACAAATCTACCAAACACGTAAGAGAAAAAGAAATTCCTTTAGTCAAAGTGGTTTGGAAGGGATTGTCACACGAAAAAGCAACATAGGAATTGGAAGACGAAATTAAGAATTTGTCTCCAAAGTACTCCTAGCAGCTTAGTAAATTTTGGGGTCAAAATTCCTAAAAGGAGGGAAAAATTGTAACATCCTCTTTGTATCGTAGCATGTTTAGTGCATAGTAATTTAATTTATTTGATTTGTTTAAAGTGATTTTCTAACAACACTTGATTGATCAAATAATTATAGACATTAACTTTTATAATATATTACTCCATTTAAAATAATGACAATGATAAACATTTATAATACTAAATACTAATTAAGTATTTTTAGAAGGTATGAAATAATAATACTAATAAACCCTACTAAACTTTTAAAGGTTTAAAAAAAAAAAGGAAAAGAAGGAAGAAATGAGCTAACGTATGTGAAGGAAGAAAAACATAACCAATGATATAAAATGTAGTGTAAAAGTCCATAAATAGAAAGGGGCAGGGATAACGATGGAGGAAGAGAGAGAGAGAGAGAGAGAGAGAGAGAGGGATAAAGTGAGAGTTCCATTATAGGAAAAAAATAAAAGAGTAAGAAAGAGTGAAAGAATTCAGTATTAGAACAAGAGAAGGGCAAAAGAACTCAGTATGTATATATAGTTTTGAGGTAGATAATGAAATTATTTGTGAAACAAAACTATGGTTATATTTACTCATTACAAGCTATATTATTTTATATTATTATTTATTATTATTTACTATTACAATTTATTTTATGTTCCAAGTTATTTTATTTATTAAAATTACTCAGTATTACTCTTATTGCAATTTATTTATCATCCAAAGTTATTTTATTTACTATTCATTTATATTATTGCTCCTCATTATTTATCATTACCATATATTCTATTTATTGTTCCAAGTTATTTCCACTAATGTTAATTTATATTATTGCTCATTATTATTCCTATTTATTTTATTCATCTTGTCAAGTTAATTTATTTAATATTTCTTTATATTATTTATTATTATTATTTTTATACTGATGCATTATTTTGATTTATCATTTTTTATGGTAATTTCTCTAGGGTACTAATATTAAAAGTAAATTATTATATCTAACCATAAGTAAAATTTATTATACATAAATTTGAGCTATTAAATTATCAATACATTTGTTTGAAATTTTATACCTTGTTTGATGGATAATATGATGACTCTTGACTTATAGATATTACTGTGATGTTATAGTGACCTTTGTAAAGATATGACCTATATGCGCTAAATGTGCCATGATAACAACGACAAATCCATGGTCCATGATAGGAAAGTTTAATAGTAATCAAATAAGATAATTTTAAATTTAGTCCCTTTAGAAATTAATATCTAGAATTGGCAACTGCATGTTTTGGGAAATTTTATTAAGATATTATGTTATTTATTTTACTCAAGCTTATATTATATCAGTTTTTGTACAATTTATTTATTTTAAGTTTATGAATTAATCTATATCTTCTGCATTTTATTCATTTTATTTTATTACATAATTTTATTTTTTATTATTTAATTATTATGTGATGAATCTATTTAGATTATTCAAGTTATTATTAATTTTATTGCTTAATTTTATCTTTTATTATTTAACTTATTATATGATGAATTTATATTATTCAAGTCATTGTTTATTTTATTTAAGTTATATTTATTACCTAAGTTTATGTACATCTATATTTATAATGGCAAGTGAATAATTTGAAAAGAAGAAATTTAAGATTTGTCACTAACCGCCAAAAATACAAAAAGATAAGATGTAATATCCTTTTATGCTGTTTGACTTGGTTAATGCGACATAAAAGTTTCGTTTTATCGTCATGATGTTAGAAGTAGCACTAGAGTATGGGAATTCCATAAGAGAAAGCCTTCAAATATGTGTGATACAAGCAAACAAAGGAAAAGTGAAACTTAAAGTAAAGAGATTATAATCTTATAAATATGTGTCGCATTATGTACTGTATAATATATACTTCTTTTAGCATTTACTACTCATAACGTTATGATGCATGATTTACTTATAAGTAATGTGATAAAATTATAATACAGTAGCTGTATGGATTTCCATACTAAGATACGATTAGAACCACCATAGTTCGAATATTTTACAATTAATTATTATTTATTGAGAATTTTCAATTCTCACTTTATTTTTAGTGATTTCAAATTAGTCAAATAACACTTCGAGCTGTGAGGGATGTACGAAGTTATAACTAAATAAACTATAGTTTTATTATTTGGCTTTAAAATGTCTAATCTATAGCCAGCAGAGCCTTATTTTACCTCGTGAACATTTCAGCGTATTTATGTACATTAATGTTTAACGTAGAATTCCATATGTAATATGTTATACCATTAGCTTTATTATTATGAAAGGGTGTTTCAATTAGGACCTATTTATTTAAATATTTTAAGATAAAAGAATCCTAAAAGAAGCTATATCATAAAAGCTTTTTTTTTAATCTTATACAAATTCACTCTAAATAACTATTATTAATTAATTACAATTCTACATTTAGAGTGTGTTTGGTATGTCATATTAAGCATGATAAGATAAACTAATATCATGCATTGTACCCTTATTCATTGTTTAGTGCATGTAATATATTGCATAAATTTATTCATCAAAATGATGGATGATAACTTTTAATATATAGGTCTAATTAACTTTTAATGTATAGATATCTTTATAATTTGGTTTTTTATATATCATTAAAACAAAAAGTAATTAAATAAGCAAATAAAAGTTAAAAATTAAATATAAACAACTAAAACTAATTATTAATTATATAAAGAATTAAAAATAATTATTTTTAACTAACAAATTTAATAATAAATATTTGAAAATAAATAATATTTAATATATAAATAAATATTATTTCTTGGAGTGGTGCATATTGCTGGAGAAGAACACACAAGACTTGCCTTCATTAACCTTCTGTCTAGAACTATAACAGAAAACATCCAAGATACCCTTTATTACCCCAACTTGTTCTAGTGATACTTTAGTGTAAAGAACTAGGGCATCCATAAAGCACAAATGTGATATAGCTAGCGCATCTCTAGAGTGTTTCCATCACCATAGTGATAAGTTGAGACAATTTCTCTATGCAAAGCACAAAAATGTATGGAGATAAGGGTTTTAGGGTTTAGGGTTTATGAATATCTAAAGAAGTGAAAGAATCACTAACACTCCCATTCCATACAATACTCATTGATGCTGTAGTAATGCACAACTAGATGATATTAATCATATCCGAGGGTAAACCAATGTCTTCGAAAGTATTCTTGATAAACACCAACTTTAGGCGATCATAGGCTTTTTCTAGGTCCATATAGCTCTCATTTCCCTTTTTGTTTCTCATGGTGTGTATCACACCTCTTGTGCTACCAACACATTGTTAGGACCCATTTGCCATGACACAAAACTAGATTGGGTCGAGCTTACTAATTTACTCATCACCTCTTTTATTCCCAATTCTAGTATCTTTGTTACCACCTAACATTGCAAAGACTGGTAGGGTGACAGTGAGAAAAATTTTTCAGAGCATTAATTTTAGGAATCAAGGAAATGAACGTCCTATTCACCATTTTGATATTCCCTAGATTCCCAATAATATAAAAAAATCTAAGCATTTAACGAATCCCCCACTTCTTCCCAATTATTTTGGTAGAATAGAGTTAGAACACCATTTGGACTAGGGGCTTTCCATCCACCGATTGAGAACAAAGCCATTTTAATTTTTTCAATAGATATCAGCTTCTTCAAGATTTGGAGCTCATCATCCGATATCCGAAGGAAAAGCTCCAAAGATTAAGAATTTATAATATGATGGGTCATCTTGTAAAGCTAAGAATAGAACTCCACTCCATGGCTTGAAGAGTTTTCAATTCCTCCATCCATTGACTTTTATCATTTTTCAAGGCAACTATTTTGTTTCTTCTCTTTCTGCTTATAGCTTTCCTCTAAAAATTGAAATATAATTTTTAAGGATTTTAAATTTTGTTATATTTTTATTGAATCCAAATTAAGGGTATTTCCTTATTTAAATTTATGTTTTAAAGTTAATAGCGGTCATTAACTTAAAATAACCAAATGTAAATAAGCATAGAGTGATACAACTCTTTATTTTTTAGGCCAATTAAACCAACCTCTCTTGAGGTCTATTAATATTACACCTAGATCCCTCTAGATTTTAAATCGACACCTAACTCCCTTAATTTGTTTAACTCCATTATATTAACCTCCCTCAATCCTAAATTTTAAATTTTAAAAAATTAAAAATATATAAAATAACTATTTTATCCTTAATTATTTATTCTATTTCTACTCAATACCATTCCTTTCCCTTCAACCAACTTGCCACATTCAAACTCAAAAAACAGCATGCATAAAAAAAAAAAAACTTAAAACACAGCAACAATATATAAATACAAAAATCAAGTCTTTAGATTCAATATATTTGAAAAAAAAACAAGCAAAAAGAACAGAGCAACAAATTTTTTCTTCCTTGTCATTGTCAACTCTCTGCCTTATTCAACCTCACCTGCACATCATTGTGAACCACCGGCCACTGTTGTTAAGACCACTGCGCTGCTAGCCTCGCCGAAACTCCAGCATTTGATTGCCATAGCATTGCCGATGTCTTTACCTTCCACCATGCTCTCCCGTCCCTGCGATCCACCCTGACCATGAACGCACATTCGCTTCTTTGCTGTAACTCTTAGCTGCCACCTTGCTATTGCATCTGGGATCCACTAGCAGTAGTTGGTTGCTATTGCAAATCTGGGACAGGAAGTAGGTGTCAACGGCACAGGGTGATCTTCCACGATGGCTAGTGGCGGTGGTAGTCTATTGTGGTCTTGAAGAAAGGATAAGATAGTATGGGTCTTAGTTGAAAGGAGTGTGATGAAGATAGAAGAAGATGAGGCTATAGAGGTGCAAGAGTGTTATGATTTTTGGGGATGGGTGGAAGTAGAAGAAGATAATGTTAGGGTTTCTTTTTATCATAAGTAATTTTGAAATTTTTAAAAATATGACAAGAGAGGGGAGAGAGGCGTCAATTTAAAATCTTGGGGGGTTTAAGTGTAATAGCAATGGACCTCAAGGGAGGTTAATATAATTTTCCCTTTTTTTTCCTAAGAAACAAAACACCCCCATATCTCTCTCCCTCATGCAAACTCCCTTTCTCCCAACCTCCTCATTCTCTCAGTGTCTCTTCTTCTTCTTCTTCTTCTTCTTCTTCTTCTTTCTTCACCTTCACTCCACTATCCTTTACCATGCCTAGCCGCCATTAACACCAATGCCTGCTCAACCATTATGCCTGTGGTAGTTTTTCTAATTGAGGAGTGTGAATTTTTTGAATAGATTGAAGTAGGATTTCGATTATGGGGAAATCCAACCATATCCACTTTGATTTTCTTCCTTATTTGGACTCCCAAATATATTCCTAAGGCTCACACTATCCTCTATTTCATGAATTTAGCTTAGCATCTTTTTGGGTATTGGATTTGAGTAGTTGTGACAGAACCTAGGGTTCCAAATTGGGGTTTTTGTGTTTGGGAGTAATTTATGGAAATTCTTTAGTTTAGTTGCTAAACGTCTATGATGTTATATCTCGTCAAGGCACACCCTCTTGATTTGTATGAAAGAATGGGATGTAAAATGGCTTGCATGACGATTGTTTTTGTAAGCTTTATACATGAGAAAAGTTTGGTAAAATGAATATTTTACTTGTTTTGGAAATTTGCTAAGGGATTTTGGATAAGACTTTTATATGGTAATTTGAAATTGTTATGAGATTTTGAAATTGAATGTGGCTTTATTTGGATTTAATGCAAAGGAAATTGATTTTTGCGGGAGAAAATCAATGACAGAAATTGTACCTAACGGCAATAGACGTTAACTTTGGTGCACTTTAGATTGAACCCCAACTAGCAAGAGTGTTGCTAGCTTGGCAGGTTAGCCAACATGTTCAGATTTGTTACGATCATTGTAGGAGGGGTGTTCGAGCTGCCTAGTTATGATATGGCTTTTATATTTGAATTATAGATTAAAAACCTCTCTGTTTGTTTTCACATAAAGACTATAAGTATCTTTCACTAATATGACATGATAAAGTTTTTTTTTTCTTAATTGCATGAATTTAAAGTGTTTATATACAAATTCACTCATTCTATATGAACTCAAGTTTTCTTGAAATTTTCCATGCATGCCATAGATACTTATTTCTATCCATTGTTTCCCTCTTATTTTAGATTCAGGTGTCGAGGCAAAACCTGCTCTTCCAGCTCCATAGGATTCCAATTGTTCTCTCCTTTTGATGAGCCCGCTAAAGTGGGCCTTATTTTGAATTCTTTTGTAAAGCCAGGATATGCCTTAATCCTTGTTATAGAAGGGACAATGTTAAAATTCTAAGTGTAGGTAGTAAAGTCCTACATTGATTAAGTTTGGAGTAAATCGAGAGTATATATTTCGAAAGATCCATAGATTCATTATCTTAAAATTTTGGGTCAAGATGTCGTATCTGACTCGCTATTGTTATGTGTCGCTTTGTCCTTTAATTTAGATCTTTCCAACTTTTGGGCTTCCTCTAACCACTTTACCCAGAATTTTTGGGGTCAATGCCTATCTTGAGCTAGGCCATTTGCATGTTGGAGGAGCTTACCATAACATGAATTTCCAAATAATCATCATTTACAATACATCGAAATTTATTAGTGTCATTTGCTTAATATAGAATGCACTCAATTGCAATGGAAAAAAAATGGTAATTAAACTTTATATTTGGTTATAAACAAAAAGTCAAATCAAGGAAAAAATGAAGAAACACAAGAACGATCTTTATATCACTAAAGTAAAAATAAGTGTTGATTATATAACCTACACTAGTACGGTCTTCTACTACAAAGTCATAAAAATTTTTTTGAATCTGTCTCAAAAAGCATAGAGCCATTGTCCATGTAAATTGCTTTACCTACTCAACAATGAATAAAGGTATCTCAATATCTTGAACCATGCACTATCTAAATAAAATTTGGGAAATTTATAACGCAAAAGTATACACTATTTGTAGGAATGCTATAAATAGTTGTAACAATGTAAACAACTAAAACAAGAATTTAATAGATCAAAATTAGAAATTCATAAAATACAAGAATGATATATTTATATACATTGTTATTTATTCCAGCACAAAACTAATTATAAGGATTTAAACACCATACAAGGGAGCAGTAATTCAGTGAAGATTTGAAAATTACAACAATAGAGATCATTTATTGCACTACAATATATTAAGTAGAAAATTTAAGATGACAACCTATGAGGATAGAAAATTTAACACAAAATCACCCCAAAAGAGTCTTGGCTATGTCGAATAAAAATGATTTCTTTGCCTAACCAAGATGTCGTGGCGTATTACTATTCCAAGTGGACCCTTACCTGTAATTTTTGAGGGGGGGAAAAAAGGTATCACCTTAATGGCATTGAGGACATTCAATTTATAAACATATTTTAGTTTCCTAAACAAAATTACATTTGAAATCGAATCATGCATTATTGCATAGTAATTAATGAATCATTCCCTTCTGTGACAAAATAAGAGGCATCTAAGTCAAAGATAAAATAAAAAATAAAAAAATAAGAGGGATTAAAGACTTTACATGTTAATCTTGGACTTGGAATCTCCTTTTCATCCTATTCATAAGGACAAGAAGCTGCACATTTACCCAATCATTTATGTTGTTGAAGAATTTATCCATGAACTTTTGAAGAATAGAGTCCCACAAACTCCCCAAAATCCAACAATAAATCTAAACCCAAGGCTGACAAAAAATCCAAAGGTTATGAGTTCATCTTCAATAGTTCCATTTTTGTCGGTGCTTCCAGTAAATTGAGGATTTGTTGAATTTTCATCCTCTGGTCATTGATTTTTAATTAGTGGCCCGCAAAGCCCACTGTTCCCTACATATGTAGAGGCATCAAAGGTATCTAGTTGAGTGCTTTTTGGAATTTTCCTGATAAGCTGTTGAAAGACAAGTTCATGTAATTGAGAAAAGTCAAATTTGACAAACTCGCTAGAATTCTACCATAGAGATAGTTTCTTGACAAGTCATGTGATTCTAGCATTGTCATATTAGTATAAATTTTTTTAATATTATTATTTATTATATTTTATCATATTAGTAAATATATTTAATTTTTACACTTACTACTTCAAAAATTATATATATGCGAGGATTTGATCAAAATTAAATTCTTACAACATCATATTTGCTTATGAGAATTTATGGGGCTGCATGCTTTTCAGGAAAATACAAGCTTTAAAATGAAGGTGTAAGTAAACCTTAAATTATTCCCTAACAATATTTTTAGTGAACACATTGGTTTTTAACAAAAATTAATTAGTTTTGTGGTCCTAACAATTACAAAAGTTGGACATATATGGTCTCTAATTCATTTGCAATCAATAAAAAGTCTAATATAGAGGTAAAATGATGACTAAGATTTCCCTAATCTCATCTCACATGACATTCTCTGAACACACATTTTGCATTATTTGAACCCTCAAATGTACCATTTTAAAAGGCTAGAGTTATGTGTGATAGATAAAAGTGGTGCATGTAAGAGGTTTTTTTCAAGTTATATGCATTGTGTGCATTTAAAGGGTCCTATATACGATGTAGTTAAGGAAGTCATAGTTATCATTTACCTTCATAATAGACTATTTATAGATTGTAAATAAACTAGGACCACAGTGTCCAATTTTTGTAGTTACTAGGGACCATGGGATTAATTACTTTTTGGCAAGGATTAATATGTCCACCAATGATATTGTCAGAACTGATTTAGGGATTTACTATAAAGATTTTTAGGATATGTTTGATATCAGGGTAAAAGATGGAATATAAAATTTTATAAATGAGGTTTACGCCATGAAATTTTGCCCCCATTTTACCCCTATTAGCATTGGTACACATGAAATTATTTCATGAAAATTTTTTCCCCAATTTTTTACCTTCATACCAAACACACCCTTACTGTTAAAACATTAACTACAATTTTTTTTAAGTTTTTAAAGTATTTAATAGAATTAAATATATTTCTATTTCCTATAAATATAAATATTTTGATTTTGGTCTCTCTAAAATTTTTGTTTTGATTTTGATCCCTCATTTTTCATCATTTTTTATTTTAGTCCCCATCATCCAAACTTTGGCTTTTATAAGTATTTTAAAATATGTGTTCATCCTTACAAATATTAAAAATTTTATTTTTGATCATTATAAATATCATCAATTAGAGTGTGTTTGGTATAGAGGAAAAAAATTTTTATGGATGAGTCCCATGAAATTTTCACCCCCTATTTCTACCCTCATACCAAACACACCCTTAATATTGATTCTAAATTACATGAGCCAAAAAACCTAATAATGGAAAAAAGAGAAACCAAAACTAAAGCAAAGGAATCAAAACTAAAATGTCTCATATTTATATGAACTAAAAACATATTTAAATCTATTTAATATATTAAAAAAGGTAAATACTAACCTTAACGGCTTTGAGTGAATAAGCTTCACTTTTACAACTTAAATATTATGCCTATTTTATTAATTAAATATGCTATTTATTGCAAAAACAAGTTTTTTTTTCACATGCTATCTACCGTAAAAACAGGATTTTCTCTTATCTAATAATTGTTAATCCTATAAATATTTTACTAACATTTTTCAAAAAAGTAAATAGTAGTATAGTTATTATTTTTAATAAAAATTATATGAAAAATTGACAATAATTTTTTTTGGTGCATATATGTTTATTTTTTTAAGAGTATTACAATTAACTATTTCTGAACATTTTTCTTAATTTTTTCTCCCATTACCATTTTTCAAAAACTAAAAATATATAATAATTTATTTATAGAAATATCGTAATTTATTGATTTCTTTTTAAAAATTGATAATATTAAAATTTAATTTTAGAAAATTGATTTTAATTTTTAAGATATGATACTTATTATTTTTATTGATAAAAATAATAATATATTAATTTGATTTTATGAAATTAGTATTCAATAAAAATAAAATGATTTATGCAGTTAGCATTTATTAAAAGAGAGAAAAAAAGCTATTCTATAATTAGTACCAGTTTAATTATTAAAATAGACATAATACTTAAGTTGTTTCACAAAAGATATAGTAAACATTTTTATCCAATTGAAAAGAGCGACGTTTGTCGATCTTTATCCAAAGTAGCTAAAGTCAACACCCATTAAAAGTTTATCCAAATTATTTTCAATAAAAATTTACTTTTTTATAATTTAAAAGTATTGGTTAATAAAACTCTTAAATGATTGCACCAAAAATTATTAAATAATAATATATTTATACATACAATAATAAACATTTTTTGCACATAATTTTTGTTACTTTTTTAATAAAATATAGTATATAATTTATGTTTTGTTTCATGAAAAAAAAAAAAAGGTAAATTTGCAAGTTTCTCTTTATCAAATTACAATTTTTGCACTTTTTTTGGTACAAAAATTTTTTCACTTTCAAATTGATGAATGCTATAGTTTTTATTTTACTTTTTCATTGCTAACAAGTTTTCAATTTTTTTTGGAAAAAAAAATAATAAGCTAAAAGTGAATGTTTAACTTGGCAATTAAAAAATACGATAAACACTTAGCGTGTGTTTGACAACACGTTTGAACCATGGAAAATCGATTGTGAGAGGTGAAAATCGATTCTCCCCAATTTCCATTAAAATCAATTAACATCAATTATCCATTAACTTAAGGAATAGATTGATGTGAAAACATATATTAAATAACTAGATTGATGTCTATTTAAAATATTATTTCTAACCTAATTTATCCGTCACTTTAAGAAATTTTTTTTCATCTATTTTATTTGTTATTCTCACACAACAATAAAGTATTTATTATTAATTTTGAATTCTAAGCATATAATTAATCAAAAAATATAATATGAGATTAATAGAATGAATTAATTACATATTATAAATTAAATAAAGTTATTTTAGTAAACATGTTTCATAATTAAATATTGAGTTTTAGTTCCTTAATTCTTATGCATATGGCCAAAATGATAGATAAAATGAATCGGAGGTGTATGGAGGGACCAAATTGATACCTAAAATCTTTAGAAAAACTGACTTGATTTTGCATATATCTTTGAATGATTAACTTGAGTGTCTGCTCAATAAGCTAATATAAATGCACATTTAAGCTATTAATTAGGACCTATGTATTTAAATATTTTAAGGAAAAAAAATCTAAAAGAAAGTATATCATAAAAGCATTTTTTTAATCTTATACAAATTCACTCTAAATAACTATTATTAATTAATTACAGCTCTATATTTAGAGTGTGTTTGGCATATTATATTAGGCATCATAGGAAAAGCTAATACCATGCAAAGTCAAATGGTTATTAAACTTTATGGATGCGCTTGTTTCATCTTTTAAAAAAAGCGATTTTGAAGTTTAAATTTTATATATAGTTAAAAAAGTTTAAACTAATTTTTTCAGAAGCTACTATTTTCAGCTTCGACAAAAAAACTGAAAACAAAATTTTTTGAAATTTGGATTATTTTTAAAAAATTATCCAAATATACGAAAATTGATTTTTTTAATTAAAAAAAGTGATTTTTTTACCCCAAAAATCCCAAATAAACATACCTTATATTTAGTTATAAACACAAAGTCAAATCAAGGAAAAAAAGAAGAAACACAAGAATGGACTTTGTACCACTAAAGTAAAAATAATGGTTGATTATATAAGCTATATTAGTACGGTCTTCTACTAAAGAGTCATAATTTTTTTTTTTTGGGAATCCGTCTCAAAAAAAGCAAAGAGCCATTGTCCATGTAAATTGCTTTACCTCCTCAATAATGAATAAAGGTATCTCAATATCTTGAACCATGCATTATCTGAATAAAATTTGGGAAATTTATCTTGCAAAAGTATACACTAGTTGCAGGAAAACTGTAACTATTTGTAACAATGTAAACAACTAAAACAAGATTTTAACATATTGAAATTAGAAATTCATGAAATACAAAAATGATATATTTATACACATTGTGATTTATTCCAGCACAAAATTGATTATAAGGATTTAAATTCCTTACAAGAGAGTTGTTTAGTGAAGATTTGAAAATTACAATAGTACAATATATTAAGTAGAAAATTTAAGATGACATTCTATAAGGATAGAAAGATTAACACAAAATCACCCCAAAGGAGTCTTGGCTGTGTCGAATAAAAATGATTTCTTTGCTTAACCAAGACAACATGGCATATTACTATTCCAAGTGGAGCCTTACCTGTAAATTTGAAGGGGATAAAAAAAGGCATCACTCCAATGGCATTGAGCACATTCAAGTTATAAACATATTTTAGTTTCCTAAACAAAATTACATTTGAAATCGAATCATGCATTACTGCATATAGTAATTAATGAATCATTCCCTTCTATGATAAAATAAGAGGCATGAAAGTCAAAGATAAAAATAAAAGACTTTACCTGTTAGTCTTGGACTTGGAATTGCCTTTTCATTCTATTCATAAAGACAACAAGTTGCACATGTACCCAATCATTTATATTGTTGAAGGATTTAAAAAAGGCATGTCTCCATGAACTTTTGGAGAATAAAGTTCCACAAACTCCCCAAAATCCAACAATAAATCCAAACCCGAGGCTGACAAAAAATCCGAAGGTTATGAGTTCATCTTCAATAGTTCCATTTTTGTCAGTGCTTCCAGTAAGTTGAGGACTTGGTGTATTCTCATCCCCTGGGCATTGGTTTTTAATTGGTGGCCCACAAAGTCTACTATTCCCTACATATGTGAAGGCATCAAAGGTATCTAGTTGAGTGCTTTCTGGAATTTTCCCTGACAAACTGTTGAAAGACAAGTTCATGTAACTGAGAAAAGTCAAATTCGACAAACTCGCTGGAATTCTACCATAGAGATAGTTTCTTGACAAGTCAAGTGCTTCTAGCATTGTCATATGACCAATGTTGCTAGGAATGAATCCTGTGAGGCTATTTCTTGAAAGATTTAAGCTAGCCAATGCAGCCAATGTTGTTATACTATGAGGTATCCCGCCAGTTAAGTGATTGCAAGAAAGATCAACCATTGTCATTAGCCAAAGATTTTTTCCATATTCTCTGTTTTCTCCTTTCCATGACAATATTGCTTTATCATTGACGGTGGGGATTGGGTTATTGCCAATGATGAAATAGGCAACTGGATAATAGGAAATAATTTCTCTTGGAAATGTTATATTAGACAAAGCAAATATCTCACCGAGGCATTGCGGTATTTCCCCAGTAATATCATTTTTTGAGAGATCCAATACTCGAAGATGTAATAAATTACACAAACTTACAGGTATGCTTCCTTGAAACTTATTAGCCCTTAGTCGCAACACAATCAAAAAATGCAGCTTATGGCCTACCCATGCTGGTATTGTTCCTTCTAAATTGTTATCCCCAAAATCAATGAACTTCAAGTTTCTACAAATAGTCAAATTCGGAATTGCACCTGAGAAGCCGTTATTATTTAAATGGATTGACTCAATTTGGTGTAAAGTGACAAATGATTCAGGTATTCTCCCTGAGAAATTATTGTTTGCCAAATTTAGAACTTGTAGGCTTTGAAATTGTTCCCAACAATCAGGAAGTTGCCCCACTAGTAAGTTGCTAGACAAGTCAAGATCGGTTAAATTCAATAGTGGTGTTGCACAAAAAGAAGATACAGACCCCGAGAACATATTGTTTGAGAGTAATAGCATTCCTAGTTGCTGTGGAAAATGAGGTAGTGGACCAGACAATTTGTTGAAGCTCAAATCCCATTGCCCTACGAGAAAACTATCCACTTGTAAACTTGGAAGTGACTTTGGCAAGGCTCCTCTAAGTTTGTTATGCGAGACATTCAAGTATTGCAAATTTGGAGATAGGTTCCAAAACCATTCAGGAAAAGAATCTGAAATACCACTATCTGGAATATACAACTCAAAAAGATCCCTTTGATGTTTGAGCCATGATGGAAAATTAGGGCCTAAAATACATGATGATGCCGATAATCCATACAGATGGAAAGGTGGAACCCAATTTGAACTCAGGTTGAATGTGAGTAAATTTCCGGAAACATACAAATATCTCAATGCGGATAGGTTTGATAGATGTGCTTCACTAATGACACCACTCAACTTATTTGAAGAGACATCAAATGTGTCGAGAGCAGAAAGTTGCCCAATAGCAGATGGAAGTGTCCCGTTCAGCTCATTATCGGAAAGATGCAAGATTTCTAATGACACAAGTTTGGTAAAATCGAGCATTGACAGCGGCCCAACAATACTAGTGTTTTGAAGATTTAACACTTTTAAGGATGAAAACCTTGAAAGATCAGGAAGTGGTCCACTACTAAATGGGTTATCGCCGAGATACAACTCCTCTATACTATTTTGTGCACAAGACAATTGTTGTATGTAGTCACTGAGTTGGCCAGACAATTTATTGGAAGACAACCGTAACGCCTGCAGACGACAAAAACTCTGGAAGGATTTTGATATTTTGCCATCAAGTTCATTATACGAGAGATCAAGATATGTGAGTACTGCGCTAACATTAAGCAGCCAAGACAGAATTGAAGAGTTCAAGCTATTTTCTGAAAGACGGATGATTTGGAGAGAAGAGGAAGAATTCAGGTGGGGAATAGAGTTGGGGTTGACTTGAGGGAGTCCACAACCATCTAAATGAAGCTCAATCAGAGAAGGGATTTTGCTTATTGATGATAGCCAATCAACAGCTTGACCAAGATTAACATATGACAGATTAAGGTATCTCAGATTAGAAAGGTGAGAAACCCACTCAATGTCATTTGCAACCAAATAATCATTGTCCCAAAGGTCAAGAGTTTGCAAACTGGAAAGGTTTCCCAGAGTATGAGGAATGGAACCAGTAAAGTTATTGGATGCAAGTCTCAACTCTATCAATTCACCGAGTGAACCAATGCACATCGGGATCTTTCCTTCTAAGATATTAGAAGTGAGATCCAAGAAAGTCAAATGTTGCAGTTCGCATACTGAAAAATCTAGCTTACCTCTCAGTGCTGCATTATAATAACCACCATAATTGTTGAGATCCAACCTGATGACATGACAAGTTAAATTATTGCATGAAATTCCTTTCCAGTTGCAGCAATCTTCACCTTTCCACGAGGAAAGATTGCCACTTCCATCAATGAAACCATCTTTTAACTTGAGAAGAGCTTGCCTCTCCGTCTCTATGCATCTCTTCGTATTGGAACTTCCAACACATAAACAGATGCATAGCGTGCCCACCAGACAAAGGAGATAGGACCTATAGCAAAACATGGTAATCAACTCAACTCTCGGTGGAATGTTTTTGGATATTAAACCTGAACAATGCATAGGCATTGTGTCAACTGAATTATGAAGTGAAGCCTAGCAAGGGGCCATTTATAGACGGCAATTAAAAGAAGCTAAAACACCTGTCTAATCAACTCCGCGAAAAATGTCTGCTTGTGTCATTGTTTCTTTCATTGGCCAGTATCAGTCATTATACAATTCTAATCAATTAAGGCATTTTTTGAACCAATTCATTGTGCTTTGAATATATTACGTTGATGTTTGTGGGACCTTTTAAGCCAACGATGCTCGTCCTTGTCCGTTGTGAAGAGATGTCTCCTTGTCGTTCATACTCACCTACTTGAAGTCAACTAAACTTATGCGAGGGGCAAGACTTTTGTGCAATTAAGCAAAACGTGTGATGTGTCATTATGTACATCCTTTTCTCTCTCATGGAAAATGTCCTCAACAGTTGTATATGCTCCTTCTCCCTCTTCTTCTTGGAAAATGTGCGCTATTCACTCGCTTTGCTTGTTCAATGAAAAGGAAAATTGAAAGAGGAAACACGTGTTGTATGACTTCCACAGCAGCTGGTATTTTAGGGTGAAAGTTCCTTTCTTTCCTTACTTTCACCAAGGTAGGGTAGGGTCCATATTAAAATGGACACCATTCAAATAGGGCAAAGCTCAAAATTCTTGTTCACAATGTGAACGTGGAATTTGGTTTATCTCAGGCAACTCAAGTCTCCCCTCATGTAGTCAATGATATTGAGCAAAACAATCCTTTTTGCATTGCTAGCGTACGATTTGGTTAGATGGTTTTCCTTTTTATGTCAATTCCTTGTACTATTATCGCACTAGTTAATGAAGTATTTCACTCTACCTCCCATTCAAAAAAATAGTAGTGGAAGTTCTTGGTGAAAAGGCAAATGTGCATTGTAGTAAGAATTTTTTTAGTCCCCTTTGGTATGAAGGTTGACATACATTAGAATTGGCTGTAACATAATAATAAGAGAGAAAAGAATGGAACTGAAGATTAATTTTTGGTTTAATTGATTTCTTTGGAGAAAACAAAATCCAATCATGTAAGATTAGCCAAGATAAGTAGTTGTAGATCCGCCTAGCGATTCAATATGAACAATTCACCCATTTTATATGTTTTAGCAAATATGCAGATCAAATAAGATTGCAAGGCATCATATATGCTCTACCAAGTGCTAATTACAAGGGATAAAAGACCTTTTTAGGAAGTCCAAATGTAAGAGTGAAGGGCAGCATAATGAGAATCTCCAACATTGCATTGGTATGACATAGGAGAATCCATTTAATTTGTTGAATTCTATATCAAGGCAGTTTAAAATTCTTGAGGCCAGTAATTTTTGTATTCCTTTTGATGTAATTTTTGTTTTGCCCCACTCGTCAAACAACAAAAGGAAACATTGTTATCGAATAACCTAGCTAGGGCCATTTATAGATAGTAGTTAAAAGAAGTTAAGGGTGTATTTGTTTTAGATTTTAAAAAAAAATAATTTTGAAACTTAAATTTTATATATAATAGAAAAAGTTGAAAATTGATTTTTTTGAGAATTTGATTATTTTTAAAATTTTATCAAAATATATGAAAACTAATTTTTTCAATGAAAAAAATGATTTTTTTGTGAAAAAAGCACAAACAAACACATCTTAAATCACCTGTCAGATTAACTCCTTGAAAAATATCTACTTGTGCCATTGTTTCTGGTTTCTTTCACTGCCCTATATCAAAAGCCATTATTCACTTTCTAGTCGATTGAGCTTTTTCCCAAACAAATTTATTGTGCTTTGAATTTATTACATTGATGTTTGTGGATCCCTTTAAGCCGACGATGCTCATCTATGTCCTTCGTGAATTGATGTCTCCTTATCTTTCATACTCACTTTCTTAAAGTCAACTAAACTTATGCAAGGGGCAAGACTTTTGTGTAATAAAGCTATACGTGTGATGTATCATTATGTCGATCCTTTTATCTTTTGTGGAAAATGCTCCCAGCGGTTGTATGTGCTCCTTCCCCCACTTCTTCCTGGAAAAAGTACACTATTTACTTGTTTAATGAAAACAAAAACTAAAATAAACACTTGCCGTAGGACTTCCCCAGCACCTAGTAAATTGGGTTGAATGTTCTTTTCCTTAGTTCGTCGAAGGCAGGGTCCATATTAGGATGGACACCTTTCAAGTTGGGCACAGCATATTATAAGACCTTGCTTTATCTCGCCCACTCAAGTCTCTCCGTGACGTTTGCAAGACAGTCCATTTCACATTACTAGCGTACTATTTGGTTAATGAGTCCTACCTTTCTTCTCCGCTCCGTGGCAGAAATTCATAGAAGACAGTATTTCGTTTTTCTATCTTTCCTTTGTTCTTGAACTCCAAAACAAAAGGAGGATGGAATATTGGGAACCACTTAAGGCACTGCTTGTCCAATCTTCTATTCGTGAGAGGCTTTTTTGTAATTCGATTTAGAATTTGTATTAGCCAATAATGATAGGCTTTTATTTGTCCGGTAGGCATGATAGGGTTATGAGTCAACTAATGACATGGCCACTTAATTTAATTTCAGCTTATACAGTGCTATTAACGTATTGAGATACTTAGTGCATAATTCCTGCTAGTTTATCCAGTGGCTAGCCTTCCAGTTTGCTTCTGTAGTATTATAAAAGACAATAGGCCGTTACAACGTCATATTTTAGCTAAATATGTAACATTAGTGCCATAATCCAAGCCATTATTAGCAAACTAAATCTTTAAGAAAAGAAAAAAGAGAATTTTTCTGTTTTTTTTTTTCAAAAAAAAAAAATAAATAAAGAGGATGAGCTAACGTCTCCCCTTACAAAATTTAATATAGTTGACAACACAAAAATTGCAACAAATCTTACATTCTACATCATTTACATCAAAATATCCACGTGTCTACCTTATGTGACACCGGAAATGGCATGCCCTTAGAAATTGGAAATTATCTAAACACCACGTCCTGCATGCTATGAACGCGTCTTTAATAAACCCACATGCATCCAAAGGCTTCTTCAAGCGCCCTCTTCCTGCTTATTTCGACGCTCCATCCTCCATCCTCCAACCCTTGCTCCTCTCTCAGCTCGTAGCCTCATTGTTTCCTCATCATCTCCTGCATATCCCAGCATGTCACCCCCTCCAAGTGGTAAAGGTTGTGGAGCCATGCCTGTGGGTCTTGGCTACTCTCCTGCAAATGTAGGTGCATATTGTCCCTGTGGAACAGCACCAAATCCTGCTTCAGAATTTTGGTTTCCAGCCTGTTTCAAGAGTACAGAGAAGGTTACTCTAAAGGCATATATTGTAGTCTGCACATCGACTACTAGATATTCAAGCAAAAACAAAACAAACCATTTACCGTGCATACTAGCACACATTGGTTGTCGCTGAAGTAAACAAACTTAAAAGTCCCAAACAAATAAACCCGCTAAAAAGAAGGAACAAGAATTCAGCCGAAAGTTTGGTCGTACTATATACTAATCGATGAAAAGAGGCTGGAAGAATCAAAATTTTAACCATACTTGGAAGTCAGAATTGTTAAAAAAGTCTTACAATAAAAATCTCACATCTGGTACCCCAAAACTACTAGCAACTGCAACGCAAAGCAGGACCAACTAGAAACACAATCAGTCAGACCATAAATGAATCCCAATTTTCAGTGCCGCTGTATAGACAGAAGGAAACCTTAGCTAACTTAGTACTCTGATGACTTCTCTCTCCCATCCCATCTGCTGCAAAATCCTACTCAACTGTATCAACTATTCTATTCTATATTTCATTTCCACTCTCAACATCCTAGAGCTTCTTAATTAATGATAACATCGGTTCATTTTCTCTTTCTATTTCTTAATGCATCAGGCAATAACAACAAAAACAACTAAGCTTTTCCTCATTAGATGGGATCGGCTATTTGTATTTCTTAAAATAATAAAAATAATAATAATCTCTGTCATGGATTTATTTATTTGGTCAGCATTTCAACGATTAACATATTTCCTGTCAAATGTAGATAAAAAAGACCGAAATCTGAAAACAGAGGAAGTAGTCGTTTTCATCAATGACTTGTTACATGCTTATAAATTCTAATAGAGGAAGTAACATGACAAACCTGAATAAACTCAGTCACAAATAATAGGTTAAGTTAATTTTAGTTCAACAAATCAAGCCAAAAAGTAACAGTAATCAATGAAATAAATTAGCAATATAGTGCTCACCGCATCGTTATCAGTTTGTGTAGGTTGGCCCTTACTTGCTGCCCGGGCTGCAGCTAATTCTTCAGCCTGTTTAGTTATTATCAGCATAACAATACATTAAGAAAGTTGGTAGTAAATCCACACTTGCATAACAAACTTAAATTCCACTATTCTTATTATTCAGGAGTGATATCCTAAAACAGATTAATATGCTTCTGCAAATCATAGAGACTTATTAAGGGCATATATGGAAGGGGCTGAAACAATGAAGAGACCATCCTCAGAAGTACCTTTCAGGCTCGATTAACCATTATTTGCTCTGCATTTTCTTCCTGGTATTTAGCAATTTTTGCTTCAATAGCAGCAACATCTATTCCTTCAATCAAGTTGAATGCTGCAAAGGCAGAAAAGGAAATCAAAATCGTCCCAATAAAGCAAAAGTTTAGTAAGTGAAACACCTGTAAACATGATGCTTGAAGCTTACTCATGTCCTCAACTTCCTCCAAGTAATCATTGTATTCTCTCAAAGATGGAAAATCATCTTCACGTTTATTAAATCTATAAATTTACAGTTGAGTAAACAGAAATGTATAATTGAATGAATTTGGTATAACATGGCCCTGCACAGAGAGCTGAAATATGAATCTAGCAGGGAATATACAATAGGATAGAAAAAATTTACATGCTAGCAATCCTCCTCCTTATGGCGATTTCCTTACTGTGGGGTTTGGTACTGGAGACCACCATTCTGCAGCCGTTGGCTTCCTGTTCCCTCTCTTCTTTTTCTCAACTGAATTTTAAGCATTCAGAAAGAAAGTTTGCAATTGACAAGAATGGATGAGAAACACATTTTCTGTTAATGAAATCATGTAGCGAATACTAAAATGCTATATGAACGCATAATCAAGTAAACAACACATATTAAATAAGGTAGAAAAGACCTCAACAATTGAAGGAGAGCAACAGTACATCAACAATTAAATCAAGCCACATAATCCAAAACAACTGCCCTTTCTCCAAGTCCCATGTGCTCCAGAGTCTTACTGTAACCAATATGAGAAGTTCAAAAAGGTCATGAACTTTTAATATTTGGAATTGTGACAACAACCTGGGTTTTATCTGCTAGGATAGTACACTTGTCTTACAACACCTTTGGCAAATAGATCTCATGATAACCAACAAAAACCCAACCACTAAAGCTAAAATATCTTAATAAAACCAAGGCTGTCGAGCTTGAGAGTTTAAGTAAACTCGTGGAGCCTCTGTAAACTCGTAAGAGCTTACCTATTATTAAAAATAATTTTTTTAAAAAAATATTACACAATAAAAATATAATCTAATATAACCTCAAATGCAAAATTAAGCATTCCAACTTCAAAGCACACACATTGACAACAAAATGAACATAGCATAGGAGATTTTGGAACATCATAACCCACAAAATGAACATAGCATGAACCCACAAATACAAATATTTTGCAGCATGGAATTTAAATTGAAACATAGCACATGTGCATAACCACATACATAGCTCATACCACAACCCACAAGAATAGATACCATCATAGTAGAAAACCATTGAAGGACCAAATTTCACAATATCTATGCATAAACAATTTGAGACAAAAAGCAAATTAACATAGCTGAAGGAGGACCACAAATAAAAGAACTGCCAAGCAAAATGAGGTGGACAACGGTGAATGAGGAGGAACCGAGGTGGCTGGGCAGCACTAGCGATGAGGAACGGGGGTGAATGAGGGGCTAGGTTCGAAAAGGAACGTGCAGTGGCGATGTGGCTCCAATGGTAGACTGCGGCGACGGTGAGCTCGAAAATGGAGGTAAGATGCGAAGCCAAAGTGAGATGGTGGTGGTCAGACAGCACTAGCAATCAAGGCTAGGGCTCAATGTTGGAGAAGAGACTCATGAATGGGGCTGAAATTGAGACAGTGTGAATATGGCTTAGTGGGGTTGAAACAAAACAGCATCGTTTTGGCACCGCACTTTGGCAATTTACAAGAAACACATCGAATTCTTAAAATTTGGAATAAACTCGCAAGTTTATGTGATTTTGCTCAAGTTTACTCGAATTTACCCAAGATCATCCACAAACGAGTTTGTGAGCAAGTTAACTCGATTATGCTATATGGACTCATAAACTCGGACAATTTTACAAGTTAACTCGTGATTTTGGTAATAATGGCAGCACTTGTATAATACTTTGCAAGCAAGATTGACAAACTCAAAAGTTCAGATAAACTCGTGAAGTCTTATTAAACTTGAATCGTAAACTCAACTTATAAACTTGTAAGAGCTTACATATAAAAAAAAAAAATAATTTGAAAATTATATTTTGGTAACTAAATATAATTGGATAACATATTTAGATTAATATTTAAAAATCTATGTGCAAAATTAATTATAATTTATAATTTTTACATGGTTATACTCTTCTTAAAATATAAATGATAACAAATGTAATAAGTCATGCAGTAGTAATATTTTAATTACAATTAGTGAAGAACATGGTATATAAAAAAAAGTATTGAAAATTATTCAATCACTTAAATTTCTAATGGTTCATTAGGCAATCCATTAAACAATAATGTGCAAAAGTACTCATCATTAATTCTAATATTTTGTTCTTTTCTTATATATTTTATCTTTATTTTTCAAAATAAATCACCCAGTTCCTCTATCTATACATTAAGAATATATAATCAACTCTTTATTTTTTAAGGATTTATATTATAATTAAAGTTAATGAAACAATCTCCCCCTTTGAGTGACATAGACTTCTATGTTTTATATCAATTTCGAAGTGAAACCAATCAAATATATAACTATTTTATTTCCAATAAACATACTCTATTATTATTTATAAAATTTATTTGAACTTGAATTCATCTTAATCTTCTGAAAGAAAAATGTTGATTAATGATGATCAATCTACATTTCTTAGTAGTTTGTTCTTAAGCGCATATAAATGAAAAATAAAAATGAGAGTTTCATTAGTCAATTTCCTATAAAAAAAAATAGTTGAAAGAAACATATCAAAAGAAATCTTTTCATTTTTATTTCAGTTAAAATATAAAACCTATTAAAAAATATTAAAATCATATAATTTATCTAATTTTCTATTTTATTTTATTTTCTTTTTCACATTTTCATTTTCGATAAATATGTTATGCTATGTAATAAATTATAAAAGGAAATAACTATATGGGAGTTTTTAAATTATTTTTTTAATTATCAATCATAAAATGTGAAAAAGAAATATTTTTTACATGATATTTTGAATGGAGTAATTTTTAATAGTATATTTATGATCTTAGTCTTAAATTGAATGGAAGATAAGTAAATTTTTACAGTGTGGTAAAGATTGGAAGGGGCTTAGAAATAACTAGTATTGGCATATGACATACATCAAGAAAGCTCTATGGTTCTTGGGAGAGGCTTAGAAAGTAGTGAAAATTGATAGTTTGGCATTTATGACTGTCTGAAAAAAATTTTAACCCCCTCCCCACAAAAATAAAAAAGGACAAAACACACACACATCATATTATAAATTGACCCTTAAGAGAGTAAGGGCCACAATCCATAAAGAAGAAAGGCTTGAATATGTTTTTAGTCCCTGTAAATATAGGTTGTTTTGGTTTTAGTCCCTATAAAAAAAAAAAAAATTCTTCATTTTTGGTCTCTCCTTTCTTTAATATTTTGTTTTTAGTCTTTGTCATTCTAAAATTTAGTCCAAAATTATTTTAAAACATTCATTTAGCCTTTGTAGATATTGAAAATTATGTTTTATCCTTATAAATATTTTAATAATCTTCTTTTAGTCCCTATAAGTATCATTACTTGACAGTGCTAACTAACGATAGAGACCAAAAACATAATATTGAAAAAAAAAAAGGGACTAAAAGCCAAAAAAAAAAAAAAGAAGGACTAAAACAAAAACGACTTATATTTACAAGGATTAAAAACATATTTAAGCCACAAGTTTCAATCAGTCAGAGTTCAATGCATAATTCAACTATAATTCATCAAACCGAGAAAAAAAAAAAAAACTGAATGTACTTATCAAAAACAAATGAAACTGAATATTTCTTAAAACAATCCTCATGCTGGTCAAATAATTTTTTATCATCCTGAATAGGTTTCAACAGCAACTCAATGACAAATCAGATACCTGATGCGGGATAGAGCACCTAAGAGTTGAGCAACTAAGTCCAGAAGAAGCCCCCTGAGATCAACCAATGATGGATATTCAACCTGGCTAACAACCCTGCAACAACAGTCCACTAAGTTCAAACCAAAGTTTCATATATGAATAAGAGAACAATCATGAATATTTATACTGTGCTTCTGAAACAACATAGTCTAGTCTGAATGAGCACAATAATGCTTTCAATCTAATCTTCTCTTTGAAAACACATCCAATGTGGAGTATCGTAAAAATCAAATAGGGGATAAGAGTTGCTTGAGGATTACACAACTATTACAGACTTATAGAATATAGACTCCACAAGGATATTTCACCTACGTTATGATGGTATGAGCTCCTGGATTACTGTGACAAATAGTCAAACTATGTTTTCATTCTTAAGTTACATGGCAACTTTGGAATTGGTTCCAGCATTTCAGTTTTTAGGGTAAAGAAAAGTTTAGGTGAGGAAGGCCCCGATCATTTCAACACCAAGGCAAACCAGCAACCCAGTGAGGAATTGAGGATATTCAGTGGGATTACAGAAAAGCTACCAACTTTTTCAGCAAATTTTTCTTTTTTTTTTTTTTTTTTTTTTTTTAGGAGAGGGTTTGTCCAGCATTATTAGACCATATTGATATATAACATTCATTCAAGAGATTTTGGTAAAGGAAGGAGGGTAAGGTCCTTTTGGCAGCCTCTGCTTTCAAAGGACTGTGGGGGCTTTTCACTGTATTGAAATGACAGTTTTTAATCAGAAGTTTCTATCATGACATCTTCCATTCAACACAGTTGCCTGTTTGGCTTCATCATGAGATTCAGCTCATGGATTTTCAAGAGGGGTTTCTCTAAAGGACGTATAGGGGGAAGCAGGAGCTCTTTAGACAGAGAACTGCAGCATTGATTGACCACGGCGTGGATATGTCATTTATTTCACGCTACAGTTTTAGAGGGCTCTAGAGTAACCTCAATAACTAATAAGCATTATTTATATGCTTGGAATAACTTCCTAGGAGCTATGATTAACAATCATTTGAGAGAGAACAAATTTTGTATCTGACTTTTCTTCTTTTCACAAAGCAATAGCATTGTTTATGACGAGTATTTTTTATAGAAAAAGAAATTTTATTAAGGAATAAGAGAGGAGTACAAAGAAAGCGGATAAGACCTTTAGAAAGAAGTAATCCAGATTCCAGACACCGACAGCTTTAACCATGTAAGAACCTACCTAGACTTCCAAAGTGTAGTAGACTGAAAAAAAATATTTGAATAGAATTTGATAGGTGCACCTAATATACTATATTATGCAGACATTAAAAATTGAAAATCGCCCAATTGCTCTGGCATGATTATAGTTTAATCAGAAGAATGTTTTTTTTTTTTTTTTAATTAACTTGAAGCTTGCCACAGAGTTCCTATTTCCATGATCTATCAACTACAATGTTACCTGTCAGCATTTAGCAGCCAATCAAAAACAAAATTTTCAAGCCCGGACTACATTTTCTCTGTAGTGAAAAATAAGTGACGGTTATAAGGAAAACACATGTTGGACAACAAATTCACATATGAAAAAAAAAAAAATGCAAAAACATGGCTACAAAGAACAAACCAGTAAGCCCCTCTTGTGGACAACACTCCACGAAGCGGATGCACGCCGAGCAAAAGATGCACTCCACTGCAAGCTGAATTCCACCAAAAGATATGTTAATTAAATCTCCGAACTAACTGGCATTAGTTTTCTAATCGAAACTGAAGCACGTAAGCTGAAATTAGAAATTTCACAGGCATTTATCAGCAAACAGTAATCCTTGTAAACAACTATTTACATTTCCAGGTAGAAAAGTGTGAGAAAGATATAAAGCATAGTTTCAGCACAAACCCCAATTAAACCTAGCTCAATTCAGTGTCTAAAAATTCTAGTGTAAACAGTCACAAGCTTGAAGACGGACACTGAGAAGTAATAAATGGAGTAACAAACCTTTCTTTGGAATGTAGATGCATCACTCGCACCCTTTGGAGATTCACTACAATAATTAAAAAAGAAAAAAATAAATCATTATAATTATTATTTAAGTTACTTCACAAAGATAAACCAGAGACCAACGTGTTAATGGCACACAAACCTCTCTCTCCATCTCAAAAGAGCTTGCAATAGGGGCACGGGTGTGTGGCGGGCAACCATGGCGAGGGAATCGAGGACTTGCTCGCAGGCGGGATCAGATGGTCGCAGGTACTGCCCATCCTACGGTGGACCCGCAAAAACAAAACCGAGAACAAGTGAGTGATTGGAATTTACAACAAGAAAGGCAGAGGTTTAGGTCAATTCGAAAAGAAGAAGAAGAAGGAGGAGGAGGAGGAGGAGGAGTAAAATAAAAGGGCGTGTGGATCTTAAGTTAAAAAAGTTACCTGGGCTTGAGCGGTTTCGATACGACGTCGTGCGAGAGGGAGGAAGCGCTGGAGAAGAGCATCCACGATTAACTTGGCAGCACTCCCTGCCTTCATTTCAATTAGCTCTTCCTTTCTCCGCTTGCTTTTTTAAATAACCATTCCCCTTTGTTTCTCGTGTAAGAGATAGAAGAAAGAAACCCCCAATTACGCCCCAAAAATTGGAAATAAGAGTAAAGAGCGAAAGCGAAATCGAATTGGCAGAAGAACTTCAAAATAACAATAATAATGATAAGAAGAAGAAGAAGGGGTAGAAGAGGGGGTTGAGATGAGAGTAGGGTCTATAAAGGTTTGAAGCAAGAGACTTTGTAGGAGGAGAGAGCAGACCACCGACGATGACCGCGGTGGGGGCTACGCCAAAAATTAAAAATTAGTAATGGGGCTGTTTTTCCGATATTACACTGCTTTCCTCTTGGTATGAACTTATTAAGGATATGAAAATAAGTCAACATGGATGCTTTGTTTTTTGGTTTCTTTTAAATTTTTATTTTTCATCCTAGTCGACACTCGATAAATATCAATAATATTATAAGATTAATTTTAATATTGTCAATATAAAAAAATATATATTATTATTATTTAATTATATACTTATTTCTATAAAACTTTTAAGAGAATCAATTAAATATTTTTATTAATATAATAATATATAATTAAATATTTATATAAAAAATTTTTATTGATTGTACATGAAAATTGGTTCTATAATATTAATTATAATATGAGTTTAATTTTGATATAATAACAGTATTAAATTTTTTTATATTATTATTTATTTATATTTTATCATATTAGTAAATATATTTAAATTTTACACTTACTACTCCAAAAATTATATATATACAAGGATTTGATCAAAATTAAATTCTTACAACATCATATTTGCTTATGAAAATTTATGGGGTTGCATGCTTTTTTGTGCAGAATAATACAAGCTTTAAAATAAAGGTGTAAGTAAACCTTAAATTAGTCCTGACAATATTTTTAGTGAACACATTAATCTTTAACAAAAAAATAATTAGTTTCATGTTCCTTGACAATTATAAAAATTGGACATATATGGTCTCCGATTCATTTGTATTCAATAAAAAGCCTAATATAGAGGTAAAATGATGACTAAAACTTTCCTAATCTTATCTCGCATGGCATTATCTAAACACATATTTTGCATAATTTAAAACCCCAATTGTATCGTTTTAAAAGGCTAGAGTTGTGTCTGATAGATAAAAATAGTGCATGTAAGAGGTTTTTTTAAGTTATGCATTGTGTGCGTTTAAAGGGTCCTATATGAGATGTAGTTAGACAATTCATAGCTATCATTTTACCTTCATAATAGACTATTTATCGATTGTAAATAAGCTAGGGACCAAAATGTCTAATTTTTGTAATTATTAGGGACCATGGGTTTAATTACTTTTTGCCAAGAACTAATATGTCCACCAATGATATTATCAGAAACTGATTTAGGGATTTACTATAAAGATTTTTAAGATATCATTGGTATCAAGGTAAAAGATGAAATATAAAAATTTATAAATGAGATTTATGCCATGAAATTTTACCCCTATTTTACCCCATTTAGCAATGGTACACATGAAATTATTTTATGAATTATTTTTCTATTTTTTACCCTAATATCAAACACACCCTTACTATTAAAAAATTAACAACATTTTTTTAAGTGTTTAAAGTATTTAATAGACTTAAATATATTTCTATTTTCTATAAAGATAAATGTTTTGATTTTGATTCTTCTAATTATTTTGTTTTGGTTTTGATCCCTCATTTTTCACCATTTTTTATTTTAGTCCCCATCATCTAAACTTTGGCTTTTATAAGTATTTTAAAATATGTTTTTGTCCTTACAAATATTAAATTTTTTTTTTGACCATTATAAATATTATCACTTAGAGTGTGTTTAGTATAGCGATAAAAATTTTACAGATGAGTTCTATGAAATTTTCACCTCCTATTTCTATCCTTATACCAAATACACTCTTAACATTGATTCTAAATGACACAAACCAAAAACCTAATAATGAAAAAAAGAAAAACCAAAACTAAAGCAAAGGAATCAAAACTAAAATGATCCATATTTATATGAACTAAAAACATATTTAAATTTATTTGATATATTAAAAATGGTAAATACTAAGCTTTGGGCGAATAAGCTTCACTTTGACAACTTAAATATTATGCCCATTTTATTAATTAAATATGCTATTTATTGCAAAAACAAGTTTTTTTTCACATGCTATCTATAGTAAAAAAAAGGTTTCTCGTATCTAATAATTATTAATTCTATAAATATTTTACTAACATTTTTTAAAAGAGTAAATAGTAGTATAATTATTATTTTTAATAAAAATTATATGAAAAATTGACAATACTTTTTTTTGGTGCATATATGTTTATTTTTTTAAGAGTATTACAATTAACTATTTTAAAACATTTTTCTTAAATTTTTCTCCCATTAATATTTTTCAAAAAAATAAAAATATATAATAATTTGTTTATAGAAATATCATAATTTATTAATTTCTTTTTAAAAATTGATAATATTATAATTTAATTCTAGAAAATTGATTTTAATTTTTAAAATATGATATAAATTATTTTTATTGATAAAAATAATATTATATTAAATTTATTTTATGAAATTAGTATTCAATAAAAATAAAATGATTTATGAAGTTAGTATTTATTAAAAGAGAGAAAAAAAAGCTATTCTACAATTAGTACCAGTTTATTTATTAAAATAGACATAATACTTAAGTTGTTTCACAAAAGATATAGTAAACATTTTTATCCAATTGAAAAGAGTGAAGTTTGTCGATCTTTATCCAAAGTGGTTAAAGTTAACGCCCATTAAAAATTTATCGAAATTATTTTCAATAAAAATTTTCTTTTTATAATTTAAAAGTATTGGTTAATAAAACTCTTAAATGATTGCACCAAAAATTCTTAAATAATAATATATTTATACGTACAATAATAAACATTATTTGCACATAATTTTTGTCACTTTTTTTGGTATAAAATATAGTATATAATTTATGTTTTGTTTCATGAAAAAAAAAAAGGTAAATTTGCAAGTTTCTCTTTATCAAATTACAATTTTTGCACTTTCTTTGGTACGAAAATTTTTGCCCTTCCAAACTGATGAATGTTATAGATTTTATTTTACTTTTTCGTTGCTAACAAGTTTTTCAATTTCTTTTGGAAAAAAAAAATTATAATAAGCTAAAAGTGAATGTTCAACTTGGTTCTTAAAAAATACAAGAAACACTTAATTATTCCTTTAAAATCAATTAACATCAACTATCTATCAATTTACAGAATAGATTGATTTCAAAACATATATTAAATTACTAAATTGATGTCCATTTAAAATATTATTTCTAGCGTACTTTATTCGTCACTTTAAGAAAATTTTTTGCTCTGTATAGTATTTGTTATTCTCACGCAATAATAAAGTATTTATTATTAATTTTCAATTTTACCCTTTATAGAATTCTAAGCATATAATTAATCAAAAAATGTAATGTGAGATTAGTAGAATTAATTAATTACATAAGTTATTTTAGTAAACATATTTCATAATTAAATCTTGAGTTCTAGTTCCTTAATTATTATGCATATGGTCAAAATGGTAGATAAAGTAAATCGGAGGTGTATTAAGGGCCAATTGATGCCTAAAATCTTTAGAAAAACTAACTTGATTTTGCATATATCTTTGAATGATTAATTTGAGTGTTTACTCAATAAGCTAATATAAATGCACATTTAAGCTATTAGGACTTATTTATTTAAATATTTTAAGAAAAAAATCTAAAAGAAAGTATATCATAAAAGCATTTTTTTAATTTTATACAAATTCACTCTAAATAACTATTATAAATTAATTACAACTCTACATTTAGAGTGTGTTTGGCATATTATATTAGGTATGATAGGATAAACTAATACTATGCAAAGTCAAATGGTTATTAAATTTTATAGATGTGTTTATTTTATCTTTTAAAAAAAATAATTTTAAAGTTTAAATTTGATATATAGCTAAAAAAACTTAAACTAAGCCTTTTCAGAAACTATTATTTTCAGCTTCGACAAAAAAGCTGAAAATATTTTTTTTTGGAATTCTAATTATTTTTAAAAAATTATCTAAATATACAAAAACTAATTTTTTATAAAAAAATAATTTTTTGCCCAAAAAAATTCAAACAAACACACCTTATATTTAGTTATAAACATAAAGTCAAACCGAGGAAAAAAGAAAAAAACACAAGGACGGACTTTGTACCACTAAAGTAAAAATAATGGTTGATTATATAAACTATAGTAGTATGGTCTCCTACTAAAGAGTCATAAATTTTTTTTTGAGTCCGTCTCAAAAAGCAAAGAGCCATTATCCATGTAAATTACTTTACCTCCTCAATTATGAATAAAGTTACCTCAATATCTTCACCCATGCACTATCTGAATAAAATTTTGGAAATTTATACTGCAAAAGTAAACACTATTTGTAGGAAAGTTGTAACTAGTTGTAATAATGTAAGCAACTAAAACAAGATTGTAACATATCGAAATTAGAAATTCATAAAATACAAAAATGATATAGTTATACACATTGTTATTTATTCCAACACAAAACTGATTATAAGGATTTAAATACCATACAAGAGAGTTATTCAGTAAAGATTTGAAAATTACAACAGCAAATATCACTTATTGCACTACAATATATTAAGTAGAAAATTTAAGATAATGATCTATGTGGATAGAAAATTTAACACAAAATCACTCTAAAAGAATCTTGGTTGTGTCGAATAAAAATGTTTTCTTTGCCAAACCAAGATGGCGTGGCATATTATTGTACCCAGTGGAGCCCTATCCGTAAATTTTGAGGGGGAAAAATGCATCACCTCAATGGCATTGAACAGATTCAAGTTATAAACATATTTTAGTTTCATAAACAAAATTACATATTTGAAATCGAATCATGCATGAAAGTCAAAATAAGAGGCATGAAAGTCAAAGAGAAAAATAAAAAAAATAAAAAAAGAGGGATTAAAGACTTTACCTATTAGTCTTGGACTTGGAATCTCCTTTTCATTCTATTCACAAAGACAACAAAATGCACATGTACCCAATCATTTATGTTGTTGAAGAATTTAAAATAGGAATGTCTCTATGAACTTTTGAGCAATAAAGTTCCACAAACTCCCCAAAATCCAACAATAAATCCAAACCCGAGGCTGACAAAAAATCCACAGGTTATGAGTTCATCTTCAGCAGTTCCATTTTTGTCGGTGCTTCCAATAAGTTGAGGACTTGGTGAATTCTCATCCCCTAGACATTGGTTTTTAATCGGTGGCCCGCAAAGCCCATTGTTCCCCACATATGTAAAGGCATCAAAGGTATCTAGTTGAGTGCTTTTTGGAATTTTCCCTGACAAGCTGTTGAAAGACAAGTTCATGTAACTAAGAAAAGTCAAATTCGACAAGCTCGTTGGAATTCTACCATAGAGATAGTTTCTTGACAAGTCAAGTGATTCTAGCATTTTCATATGACCAATGTTGCTGGGAATGAATCCTGTGAGGCTATTTCTTGAAAGATTTAAGCTAGCTAATGCGACAAGTGTTGTTACACTATGAGGTATCTCACCAATTAAGTGATTGCAAGAAAGATCAACCATTGTCATTAGCCCAAGATTTTTCCCATATTCTCTGTTTTCTCCTTTCCATGTCAATATCGCTCTGTCATTGACTATGGCGGTTGGGTTAATTTTAGTGATGACAACGGCAAATACATAATAGGAAATAACTTCTCTTGGAAATGTTATATTAGACAAAACAAATATGTCACCGAGGCATTGCGGTATTTCCCCAATAATATCGTTTTTAGAGAGATCCAATACTTGAAGATGCAATAGATTACACAAACTTGCAGGTATGCTTCCTTGAAACTTATTAGCCCTTAGTCGCAACACAATCAAAAGATGCAGCTCATAGCCTACCCATGTTGGTATTTTTCCTTCTAGATTATTATCCCCAAAATCAATTAACTTCAAGTTTCTACAAGAAGTCAAGCTCGGAATTGCACCAGAGAAGTTATTATTATTTAAATGGATTGACTCAATTTGGTGTAAAGTGCCAAATGATTCAGGTATTTTCCCTGAGAAATTATTGTTTGCCAAATTTAGAACTTGTAGGCTTTGAAATTGTTCCCAACAATCAGGAAGTTGCCCCACTAGTAAGTTGCCAAACAGGTCAAGATCGGTTAAATTCAATAGTGGTGTTGCACAAAAAGAAGATAGAGACCCTGAGAACATATTGTTTGAGAGTAATAGCATTCCTATTTGCTGTGGAAAATGAGGTAGTGGACCAGACAATTTGTTGAAGCTCAAATCCCATTCCCCTGGGAAAGAACTATCCACTTGTAAACTTGGAAGTGACTTTGGCAAGGCTCCTCTAAGTTTATTATGCGAGACATTCAAGGATTGCAAATTTGGAGATAGGTTCCAAAACCATTCAGGAAAAGAATCTGAAATACCACTATTTGGAATATACAACTCAAAAAGATCCCTTTGATGTTTGAGCCATGATGGAAAATTAGGGCCTAAAATACATGATGATGCCGATAATACATACAGATGGAAAGGTGGAACCCAATTTGAACTCAGGTTGAATGTGAGTAAATTGTGGGAAACATACAAATTTCTCAATGCGAATAGGTTTGATAGATGTGCTTCACTAATGACACCACTCAACTTATTTGAAGAGACATCAAATGTGTCGAGAGCAGAAAGTTGCCCAATAGCATATGGAAGTGTCCCATTCAACTCATTATCGGAAAGATCCAAGATTTCTAATGACACAAGTTTGGTAAAATCGAGCATTGACAGTGATCCAACAATACTAGTATTTTGAAGATTTAACGTTTTTAAGGATGAAAGCCTTGAAAGATCAGGAAGTGGCCCACTGCTAAATGGGTTATCGCCAAGATACAACTTCTCTATACTATTTTGTGCACAAGACAATTGTTGTATGTAGTCACTGAGTTGGCCAGACAATTTATTGGAAGACAGCCGTAACGTCTGCAGACGACAAAAACTCTGGAAGGATTTTGATATTCTACCATCAAGTTCATTATACGAGAGATCAAGATATGTGAGTACTTCGCTAACATTAAGCAGCCAAGACAGAATTGAAGAGTTCAAGCTATTTCCTGAAAGACCGAGGATTTGGAGAGAAGAGGAAGAATTCATGTGGGGAGCAGAGTTAGGACTGACTTGAGGGAGTCCACAACCATCTAAATAAAGCTCAATCAGAGAAGGGATTTTGCTTATTGATGATTGCCAATCAAGAGCTTGACCAAGATTAACATATGACAGATTAAGGTATCTCAGATTAGAAAGGTGAGAAACCCACTCAAGGTCATTTGCAGCTAAATAATCATTGCCCCAAAGGTCAAGAGTTTGCAAACTGGAAAGGTTTCCTAGGGTATGAGGAATGGAACTAGTAAAGTTATTTTTTGGAAGTCTCAACTGTATCAATTTACCAAGTGAACCGATGCACTTTGGGATCTTTCCTTCTAAGAAATTATAAGTGAGATCCAAAAAAGTCAAATGTTGCAGTTTGCATATTGAAGAATCTAGCTTGCCTTCCAGTGCAAAAGAATAAATATAATTGTTGAGATCCAACCTGATGACATGGCCAGTCAAATTATTGCATGAAATTCCCTTCCAGCTGCAACAATCTTCACCTTTCCATGAGGAATGAATGCCACTCTCACCACTGAAACCATCTTTTAGCTGGAGAAGAGCTTGCCTCTCTGTCTCTATGCACCTCTTCATATTGGAACTTCCAACACATAAACAGATGCATAGAGTGCCCAGCAGACAAAAGAGACAGAACCTGTAGCTAAACATGGTCATCAACTCAACTTCCTTGGGAATATTTTTGGATATTAAAGCTGAATAATGCATAGGCATTGTGTCAACTGAATGATGAAGTTGAAATTTAGCAAGGGCCATTTATAGACAGCAATTAGAAGAAGCTAAATCACCTACCTGATCAACTCTTTGAAAAAAGTCTACTTGTGCCCGTGTTTCTTTCATTGCCCAGTATCAAAAGTCATTGCGCACGTCTAGTCGATTGAGGTTTTTTTCAAACTAATTTAATGTGCTTTTAATTTATTACGTTGATGTTTGTGGATCCCTTTAAGCCAACAATGCTCATCCATGATCCACGGCAGCTGGTCTTTTAGGCTGAAAGTTCCTTTCCTCAGTTTGACCAAAGTAGGGTCCATACTAAAATGGACGCTGTTCAAATTGGTGAAGCACAAAGTTATGTTCACAGTGTGAACGTGGAATCTGCTTTATCTTTTGGCGACTCAAGTCTCCCCTCATGTTTCATATTTCTTGGGTACAATTTGGTTAGCGAGTTCTCCTTTTCTTCTCATTTCCCTGTACTATGATTGCATTAGTTAATGAAGTTTTTAACTCTCGTACAAAAAAGTGGTATTGGAAGTGCTGGGTGAAAAGGCAAATGTGCATTGTAGCAAGCATTCATATTTTAGTCCCCTTTGGTACGAGGGTTGACATATATCAGAATTGGCTGTAACGTGATAATGAGAGGAACGAACAGAATTGAAAATCAATTTTTGGTTTAATTGGTGTTCTGAGCAAACAAATTCCTGTCATGTAAGATCTAATTAACCAAGAAGTAGTGGTTGATCCGCCGAGTGAATCAACACGAATTGTCCACTCTTTTTAAATGTCTTAATAAATATGCAGATCAAATAAGATTGCAAGGCCTTCATATATGCTCTACCACATGCTAACTACACGGAGACGGAGTAAAAGGCCATTATAAGTTAGGTAGAAAGTCCAAATATAAAAGGATAGAAGGGATCATAATGAGAATGTCCAACATTGATTTGGTACGCCATAGGAGAATCCATTAAACTTGATGAATTCTATATCACGGCAGTTTACAATTCTTGAAGCCAGTAATTTTTGAATTCCTTTTGATGTAATTTTTGTTTTGCCCCACTCTTCAAACAACCAAATAAAACATTTGTTATGGAATAATCTTCCATTGTATGCCCCACCAAAATTTCCTCAGTTTCGGTTGTCGCGACTTGGGAGTAGAGTCTTGTTACCCATCCTCTTCTCTGTAATTAACTAATTCGTTAGTTTTATTTGCAAAATTCTTATATCTTAATTCACTTTCTGTATCTAAGGCTTTGGTGCCATATGAATTGTGTATTGATTAATTACTTAATTCGATTTCATCTTATATAGTCCTGTTGTATCGAGTTACCATACTGCATAATTTCTTCCCAGTATATCTAGTAGCAAGCTCTATAGTTTGCTTCACTGGGTCTGTAGTGGTTCATGTTTTAGCTAAATTTGTAATGTAGAAATGCAAGCCATTAGCAAATTAAATCTTAAAGAAAAGAAAAAGGAGAATTTTTTTTTTAAAAAAAAAAGATGAGCTAAAGCCTTCCCCTTATAAAATTTATTATGGTTGACAAAACAAAAATTCAACAAATCTTACATTCTTCACCATTTATATCAAAATGTGGCACCATGTGACCCTGGAAATGGCATGCCCTTAGAAATTATCTAAAGCATGTCCAAGCATGTCACCCCATCAAAGTGGTAAAGGTTGTGGAGCCATGCCTGTGGGTCTTGGCTGTCCTCCTGCAAATGTAGGTGCATATTGTCCCTGTGGAACAGCACCAAATCCTGCTTGAGAATTTTGGCTTGCAGCCTGTTTCAAGAGAATAGAGAATGTTACTCTAATGCATACATTGTATTCAGCACAATTGCTCCATAACTAGGCCGCACAAATAGATAGATATTCAAACAGAAACAAACAAAGCCATTTACAGTGCAGATTAGCGCATATTGGCTGAGGAAAACAAAGTTAAAGACCCCGTCAAACAAAACCCACTAAATAGAAAGAACATGGCTTCAAGCAAACGTTAGGTGGCACTAAATACTAATTGGTGAAAAGAGGCTTCAAGGATCAATATTTTAACCATACATTGAAGTAAGTATTGTTAGAAAAGTCTCACATTAAAAATCTCACAACAGGTATCCCAGAACTACTAGCAAATGACACGTAAAAGATATAAATTTTGATTTTACACAACTTGCAAATATTTATATATTTCATGCTTCACATAATCTGATGCAAGTTTCATTTCCATAATGAGAAACGAAAAAATTTAGAAAGAGCAACCCAAAACAGGATCTATTACTGGAGACCCAACCGTGAGACAATAAATGAATCCCAATTTTTGGAGGTGCTGTATAGACAGAAGGAAACTTTTGCAACCTTAGTCTGACCACTTGTCTTTGGCATCCCATCTACTGCAAAATCCTACTCAAATGCATAGACTATTCTATATTTCGCTTCCACACTCAACATCCTAGTGCTTCTTGTTTCTCTTCGTATCAGAAAAATCTGATGAGTGTATACATATATATATATATATATATATATATATATATATATATGTATTCCGATCAAATGTAGATCAAAAGGATATTCCGATCAAATGTAGATCAAAAGGGCCCTTATTTATTTATTAGGGATTTGAATGATTTATATATATTCCTGTCAAATGTAGATCAAAAGGCCATCGAATTCTAATCTATATCTATGTACTTATATAAATTTGTAAACATTCTAAAAAGTAACTTTTTTCGCTCAAATATGTCAAAGGTTCTATTTCTAAACAGTAACTTTATTAAAGATTTTCTACTATTGTTTTCTTTTGAGCTTTTTGTTTTGATATATTATGTAAATAGAAAATATTTATTAAAAGTATTTTAAATAAATATAACTTATTAAATATTTTAAATAAACATAACTTATTAAGTATTTAAATAATAATAATAATTTTATATTAAACTTTTCTATTATAATTTAATTATATTTGATAATAGAAGGCACAATTGAAAGATATAAAAATATATAACAAATATATAATATTATATATTAGTTGGTTTTTATATTTTACGAAACAATATTTAATTTAATATAATTAGAGAATATTATTTAAAATAGTAAGTATAATCCAAACATGATAAATATTTAACAAATAGTATTGTTTTAAATTTTAAAATTAAGTAATTAATAATAATTGCTTTTTTATCTTAAATTTATTTTTTGTTATATTTTTTCTTGTGATTAAATATATGTGTGATAATAAAGGAATAATATTATTATCTTATGTATATAATCTATTCAAACTGCAAATATTCCATCAGGAATTTTTTTTTTCACAATTTTTTACTCATACTACTATCTTATATTACATTATTATTTTATCTATTAATTTATTCATTCTGTATTATTACTTATTCTTTCTTCTTTTTCAATCCTGATGCCTTTTTTTTTTTTGTCCCTTTTCTTATTTCCTTGTAACTGACTTTTATTTTCTTTATATTGCTTATTCTATAAGAGTTTCGAGATAGTTTATGTAGCAGTCAAATAATTTTAATTGCATAATTATATACAATTAAATAATTGTATGAAAAAATTTATACTGTTAATATATCAAAATTATTTTTTTTAGGTTAACTTTTTAAGGCTAATTAATAATTTGAAAAGATGTGAGGGTGGAAAATCATTCTTTTTATATCATATTTAAAAGATTAAGGGTGTGTTTGACATACTGTATTAGGCATGATAGGATAAGATAATATAATATATTATGACCTTTTCCGTTGTTTGGTGTAGTCAACGTATTGTATAAGTTTATCCATCAAACCTTCCTTATACGTCAAAATGATGAATAATTTAATCTAGCCTAAGGGGGCTGTGTTAGGCTTGATTAACTTTTGATGCATAAAAGTTCTTTCATTTTTTTATTTTTAATATATTTTATTAAAAGAAAAATAATTATTAAATAAATAATAAAAAATAAAAATCATATAAAAAATAATAATTATAAAATAACTATTCAAACTAATATAAAAATGTAAGAATAAAAATTTATTAATAAAATATATAAGCTATATTTAATATATATTTAATTATATATAATAAAAAATACAACCAAATATAAGAATATAATATTAGGCTTCCTTAGTTTTGATGTATAAAAACTACCTCTCTATTTCTCTCTCTCTCTCACACTCACTCATATTTTTTATATTATGAAAAATATTAAAAATAAATAATAATTTTTAATATAAAATTATATTTATATTTATATTTATATATAATAAAAAAATAGCTAAAATAATTATAATAAATATTTAAACAATTATATTAATTTTAAATTTTTAAATTTAATATTCTAAAATTGTATTTATTATAATATCTTTTTCTGGTTATGAAGTATATAATACAATATCTTATATAGTGACATACCAAACACGACATAATATTAAGTTTTTATCATATCTTATACTATCAACCCTTATCCTATCAGGCATACCAAATGGGTCATAATTTCTATACATTATTAATGTAAAATAATTTCATATTATCATTCAATAAAATTGCAATAAAATATCAAATTATGATTGGTAACTATCCATCATGATTTGTTATTTTCTTGCAATTCTATTGGCCGCCAATATTTATAAAAATTAATCTTCACATTTAATATATCTAGTTTTTTATTGTTTCTTTTAGTTTGTTTCCTATCACATTTTTCCATCTTTCCTTATTTCTCATATTCTCCATCATTTTTTTTAACTCAAATCCTTATTTGTGAAAATTTTAATTCCCATACTTTTCTTATTTCTACCTCCTATAATGTTTATTTTTTATTTAATAATATTTTCAGTATTTTTCTTTGTGATCTCCTCTCTCTTATATATTTAATTCTCATTTTATGCTTTCGAAGTATGAAGTTTGGCCCAATGCTCTATTATTATTATTATTATTTTGCTACATATGTTGGATTATTTTAAATAATATCTAATAATTATAATTATAAGCATATATTAATAAAAATAAAAAATATAATAAAATTAATTTTTTCATGTAATTATTTTGGTTACAAATTTATACGTAAATAATGTTACTGAAATAGTGTTTAATTAGAACATGAAAATCTGATTGAGCTAATTTATATTTTTAATTTATAACTTCTATATTTCTTCCTTCCTTTGATAAGACTATACATATTTGAGTAATCTAGAATTTATCGGTCGGTATTGTGATAAATAAATGTACGTTTAAGTTTTGTTTATGAATTCTTTATCTCAAACTTATTAGAGATTTATTTAAGTATTATGTATGATTAGGGGAAGACTTAGTATTCATTTCGGATTGTCTAGCTTATGTGTTGCGTCTGAATGTTTGAATAATTTTGGTGGAGGCACATAATTTATGTGGAGACTCTACACAAAGTGTTTTAAATAATTTATTATTTAAATTTGTTACTTAATTTGTTATTGATTGAATCATTGGAAATTAAAATTTGTTGCTTAAAATTTTATAATTTTATAATTTGTTGTTAATAGTACGATAATCTGATGTTCCTGTTCCGCATGTGCCAGCAGAGGAGTCTTCTGACAGCTCGTCCTCTAATTCCGACTTCGACCCGGATGATCACCCCACTCATGATGCTGCTCACGATGCCGACCCACTGGACCTCGATAATCATTGAGGCTCTTTTTTTTTTTAATTGTATATTTCATTATTTTGGTAATTTTTATATTAATTTGAATATTTTTTATTATTATTGGATTGTAATTATATTTACTTTTTTATTTATAATTTTGAATGAAAAATTGTAAATAATTAATAAAAATTAATTAAAAATAAAATGTACAAATTAAATAAATTAAAAAAGGTGAATATTAAATTCAAAAATTAAAAAAATAATTTTTCATTAACGATGGGTTCCCGTCAATAATATAAATTTTTATATTATTTTTTAAGTGAAAATTTTCGCCAGCAAGCCGTTGGTAAATTAAAAAAAAAAACTTATTGGTAAATATTACCAAATCGACGAATTTTTATAATTATTTTCCAAATATTTACTGACGGTGTTAATTAATTATCCGTTGGCAAGTTTGTTGATTTTGATCGATGGATAATATATCTATCAATATATTTCTTACTGACACATGTTTTATTGTTGTCCGATATTTGTTGGTAAATTATTTCCGGTCGGTAACCTTGTTGGTAATGTCGTCGGTTTTCCCCGTGTTTCTAATAGTGCATGTTTTAGTTTCTCCTTCTTATCTACTTTGTTTATGTATCCTTATTGAATCGATATAACTCACCATTTTCCTTTTCTTTCCTTTAAATTCATAGAATACTGAGTAGCAGATTCTTGAGACTAGCTATTCTACCTAAGATTTATCTTTTGATAGGCTTCCATTGGTAGAAGAGGCTTATGTTTTGTCAACTCCAGTGCATTGCAGCTATAAGGCATAGGTTCAGTTATTTTGGATTTGTACATGACCATAAAATATATATATGCTCTTTTTGTATAATTGATCTTTTGATACTTATGACTAGTATACTGGAAATATTTTGGCTGGTAATTTTGGATAAAAATACATGATATGGAATAAATTTATTTGATATTTGAGATGTTCAATTTTTAGGAGAGATTCTACGAATTTTTCGGTAGCCCCAATGATTAAGTTGTTAATCTATATAAGTAGAATTCCATTCTCAGGTGTGACAGGCTAAGTGAGTGTGATTAACTTGTGCCCCGGTCGTAGCTTAAGTTTGAGTTGTGACAATTTTCCGCCGCAAATTCGGATTTTTCTTGTAGTGTATCAATAATTATGTATGGTGAGACTATTCTCTTACTCAACACAAAATGATTAAGGTGCTAAAATATACTTGTGCAAGGCACAGTCTACATGCTGCTCAACAAATTCCAGCATTTGAGAGCTTGTGGATGCAAAAATAACCAAAATAGCGAAAAAAGAAAACTAAAGGAACTTTTTACTTCTTAGTATCCAACATATCATCTAAAGCGCGAGATCTCAAAAATGATAATAAAAGATGACTTGATAAGGGGTTGAATCAGTCCCTGCAAAAACTTAAGGTTCTAGACAATAAAACTTGAATAAAAAGTTTAGCAAGTAAAGATTTTTGAAATAAGATGAGAGACTTGCATAATTTGGACGATCCACTTGATTAGTGTATATATATCAGTTTCAAAACAGAGTATCAATAATATAAATCAGATTATGGCAGAAATTGAGTGCAAAAGCCACTGTTTCTGGAAAGGTTGTTAGTAGTTGTGACAATGTAAACAATTAAACCAAGATTTAATGAGGAGTGTTATTTGTATCATTTTTTATTGTAGACACCCAGACACCTAGAGATAAGATTAGAAAAAAAAATTATAGAAGAAAAAGGAAAAGTGAAAAAGCAAGAGGAGAGAGGAGAGAGATAGATACAGGATGTCAAAGTATGTCAATTGGTAGAATGTACAAAAAATATTTCTCAAATTTAATACATCAAACTCCAGCACAAAATTGGCTATATAAAGAGCCGAAAAAAAAAAAGATTTAAACCTCACATAAAAGAGTAGTTCAATTAAAATCTAAAGATTACATCCACAGATATCACTTGTTATACAATATATTATGTAGAAAATTTATTATGAAACCTATGAGGATAGAAAATTTAACACAAATTCACTCCAAAAGAGTTTTAGCTGTGTTAAATAAAGATGATGCCTGTGTTTACCCAAGTCATCGTGGCATATTACTGTCTTAGGTCGAGCCTTGCCTACAGATTTTGAAAAAGATAAAAATAAAAGACATTATATCAATGGCATTTAGCGCATGCAAAGTTATCAACATATTTTGGTTTTCTTAATGAAATTACATTGTATATGGTAATATGCATATTAGTGCATATTAATTAATGAGTCATTCCCTTCTATAACAAAATAAGAAGTATAAAAGTCAAAGGTTAAAAGAAAACGAAAAAGGAAAAAGAGGTATCAAAGACTTTACCCATTAGTCTTGAACTTGGAATCTCCTCTTCATTTTGGTCACAAAGAGAGATATTTGTACATATACCCAATCATTTATGCTGTTGAAGAACTTAAAATAGGTATGTCTCCATGAACTTTTGAAGAACAAAGTTCCACAAACTCCCCAAATCCAACAATGAACCCAAACCCGAAACTAACAAAAAAACCCAAAGGTTATGAGTTCATCTTCAGTAGTTCGATTTTTGTCGGTGCTTCCAGTAAGTTGAGGAGTTGGTGAATTCTCATCCCCTGGGCATTGCTTTTTAACTAGTGGCCCACAAAGCCCATTGTTCCTGGCATATGTAGAGGCTTCAAAGGTATCTAATTGAGTGCTTTCTGGAATTTTTCTAAATAAGTTGTTGAAAGACAAGTTCATGTAACTGAGAAAAGTCAAATTGGACAAGCTTGCTGGAATTCTACCATAAAGATAGTTTCTTGACAAATCAAGCAATTCCAACATTGTCATATGACCAATGTTGTTGGGAATAAACCCTGTGAGATGATTTCTTGAAAGATTTAAGCCAGCTATGAGGTATCTGACCTATTAATTGATTACAAGAAAGATCTATAATTGCCATCAATCCAAGGTTTTTCCCAAATTCTCTATTTTCTCCTTTCCATTCTAATATTGCTGTGGCACTTGAAGAGGAAATTTCGTTCTCCTTAGTTATATAAAGTTCATATTGGTCATCTACAGTGTAGGAAAAATTTTATCTTAGAAGCATCACATTGGTCAAAGCAATTATGTGACCGAAGCATTGTGGTATTTTCCCAAAAATATTGTTATTACAGAGATCCAATACTGAAGATGCAATAGATTACAAAGACTTATAGGTATGCTTCCTTGGAGTTTATTTGCCCTTAGTCTCAACACGATCAAATGATGTAGCTTATGACCTACCCATGCTGGTATTGTTCCTTATATATTGTTCTCCCCAAAGTCAATTAACTTCAAGTTGCTACAGAGAGTCAAAGTTGGAATTTCACCAGAGAAGTTGTTGTTATTTAAATGGATTGTCTCAATTTGTTGTAAAGTGCCAAATGACTTAGGTATTCTCCCTGAGAAATTATTGTTTGCCAAATTCAGAGCTCGTAAACTTTGAAATTGTTCCCAACAATCTGAAAGTTGCCTAGAGAACATATTGTTTGAAAGAAATAGACTACGTAGTTGCGATGGAAAGTGAGGTAGTGGACTAGACAAATTGTTGAAGCTCAAATCCCATTCATATGGGATAAAATAATCTACTTGTATACTTGGAAGTGATTTTGGCAAGGCTCCACTAAGTTTGTTATGTGAGACATTAAAGTATAACAAATTTGAAGATATGTCCCAAAGCCATTTTGGAAATGAATATGCAATGCCACTATTTGAAATATCCAACACACTAAGATAACCTTGACGTTTGAGCCATGCAGGAAAGCTGGGACCCAAAATACATGATGATGCCAATAATTCAGACAGTTGCAAAGGTGGATCCCAGTTTGAACTCAAGTTGAATGAAAGTGAATTTTGGGAAACATCCAAAATTTGCAATTTCGATAGGTTTGATAGATGTGCCTCACTAATGATACCACTCAACTTATTTGAAGAGAGATCAAATATTTGCAGAGCAGAAAGTTGTCCAATAGCATGTGGAAGTGTCCCATTCAATTGATTATGGGAAAGATCCAAGCATTCTAATGACGCAAGTTTGGTGAAATTGAGCAATGACAGTGACCCAGTCAACTGATTATAACTGAGAAGCAAATATGTAAGATAAGGGAAGTGACCAAATGTATTTGATAATGGGCCAACAATACTGGTGTTTCGAAGAGCTAATACCTTCAAGGAGGAAAGCCTTGAAAAATCAGCAATTGGTCCACTACTAAATGGGTTATCACTAAGATCCAACTCCTCCATGCTATTTTGTGCACAATTCAATTGTCTTATGTAATTACTGAGTTGGCCAGATAATTTATTGGAAGACAACTACAACGTCTGAAGTTGACAGATGTTCCTTTAAGCCAACAATGCTCGACCTTGTCCCTTGTGAAGAGATGTCTCCTTGTCATTCATACTCACCTACTTCAAGTCAACTAAACTTACGCGATGGGCAAGACTTTTGTGTAATTAAGCAATACGTGTAATGTATCATTATGTCCATCCTTTTCTCTTTTGTAGAAAATGCTCTCAACAGTTGTATATGCTCCTTCCCCCTCTTCTTCTTGGAAAATGTACGCTATTTACTTGCTTTGCTTGTTCAATGAAAACGAAAATTGAAAGAGGAAACGCTTGTTGTACGACTTCCATAGCAGCTGGTATTTTAGGCCGAAAGTTCCTTTCTTTCCTTAGTTTCACCAAGGTAGGGTACTAGGGTCCATATTAAAATGGACACTGTTCAAATAGGGCAAAGCTCAAAATTCATGTTTACAATGTGAACGTGGAATTTGATTTATCTCAGGCAACTCAAGTCTCCCCTCATGTAGTCAATGATATTGAGCAAGACAATCCTTTTAGTATTGCTAGCGTACGATTTGGTTAGATGGTTTTCCTTTTTATGTCAATTCCTTGTACTATTATTGCATTAGTTAATGAAGTATTTCATTCTACCTCCCATACAAAAAAATGGTATTGGAAGTGCTTGGTGAAAAGGCAAATGTGCATTGTAGCAAGCATTTTTTTAGTCCCCTTTGGCATGAAGGTTGACATACATCAGAATTGGCTGTAAAATGATAATAAGAGAGAAAAGAATGGAACTGAAGATTAATTTTTGGTTTAATTGATTTCTTTGGAGAAAACAAAATCCAATCATGTAAGGTTAGCCAAGATAAGAAGTAGTGGTAGATCCGCCTAGTGAATCAATATGAATAGTTCACCCATTTTATATGTTTTAGTAAATATGAAGATTAAATAAGGCGCCATTGCAAGGCATCATATATACTCTACCAAATACTAATTACACGGAGTAAAGGGCCATTTTAGGAAGTCCAAATGTAAGAGTGAAGGAGATCATAATAAGAATGTCCAACATTGATTTGGCATGACAAAGGAGAATCTAATTAATTTGATGAATTCTATCAAGGCAATTAAGAATTCTTGAAGCCAGTAATTTTTTGTATTCCTTTTGATGTAATTTTTGTTTTGCCCCACTCGTCAAACAACAAAAGAAAACATTATTATCGAATAAGCTAGCCAGGGTCATTTATAGATAGTAGTTAAAAGAAGCTAAATCACCTGTCTGATTTACTCCTTGAAAAATGTCTATTTGTACCATTGTTTCTAGTTTCTTTCACTGCCCAGTATCAAAAGTCATTATACACTTCCTAGTGGATTGAGCTTTTTCCCAAGCAAATTTATTGTGCTTTGAATTTATTACGTTGATGTTTGTTGATCCCTTTAAGGCAACGATGCTCATCCGTGTCCCTTGTGAAGAGATGTCTTCCTATCCTTCATACTCAATTACTTATAAAGTAAGCTAAACTTATGCAAGGGGGAAAGACTTTTGTGTAATTGAGCAATACGTGTGATGTATCATTATGTCCATCCCTTTCTCTTTTGTGGAAAATGCTCTCAGCGGTTGTCTATGCTCCTTCCCCCTCTTCTTCTTGGAAAAAGTACACTATTTACTTGTTTAATGAAAACGAAAACTAAAAGAGGAAACACTTGCTGTAGGACTTCCACAGCACCTTGTAAATTGGGTTGAATGTTCTTTTCCTCAGTTTGTCCAAGGCAGGGTCCATATTTGGATGGACACCGCTCAGGTTGGGGCAGAGCATATATAAGAATTTGCTTTATCTCGGCCACTCAAGTCTCTCCGTGATGTTTTCAAGACAGTCCATTTCATATTACTAGCGTACTATTTGGTTAATCAGTCCTACCTTTCTTCTCCGCTCCGCGGCAAAAGTTCATAGGAGTTCAGTATTTTGGTTTTTTCTCTTTTCTTTATTGTTGTACCCCAAAATAAAAGGAGGATAGAATTTGGGAACCACTTCAGGCACTGCTTGGCCAATCCTCTATTCGTGAGACTTTGTCGTTGTTTTTTTTTTTTTTTAATCCATAATTTGATTCAGAATTTGTATTGGCTAATAATGATAGGCTTTTATTTGTCCGGTAGGTATGACAGGGTTATGAGTCAGCTAATGACATGGCCACTTAATTACAACTGATGGACAAACGGCTACCCAAATAGAAAGCATGAATGATATTAAAGGACAAAGGAGACACCTTAGAGCATCTAGAGCCTTTTTACCTTCCTTTTTATTGGAGACATCTATGAGGGAGACATCTCCTCACAAAGGAAAAATAGCTAATGACATGTTATGCTTTGAGCATCTGAGGCCTTCTTAACTTCCTTCTATTCTGCATCTTTCCGGTTTGCTTCTGTAGTATTATAAAAGACAATAGGTCTGTACAACGTCATAGTTTAGCTAAATTTATAGCATTAGTGCCATAATCCAAGCCATTAGCAAATTAAATCTTACGAAAAAGAAAAAGGATGAGCTAACGTCTCCCCTTACAAAATTTAATATAGTTAACAACACAAAATTGCAACAAATCTTACATTCTACATCATTTACATCAAAACATCCACGTGTCTAGCTTATGTGACACCGGAAATGGCATGCCCTTAGAATTTAGAAATTATCTAAACACCATGTCCTGCATCCTATGAACGCGTCTTTAATAAACCCACATGCTTCCAAAGGCTTCTTCAAGCGCCCTCTTCCTGCTTATTTCGAGGCTCCATTGTCACGCCCCAAACATAAGCCGTGACTCCACGCATGATCTAACTCACTTAATTTAATCTGCAAGTTCTAACGACTATAATTTGTTCATATAATTTAGCAACTTAAGTACGGGGGCTGCCAAAAATTCGGCAGAGTCTCCCCTAAAAACTGGACAACCCAAAAATTTATATAGACCTGTTTTATATCAGATATACAACCAGAATTCACAGCCAGAATATTTATAGAATAACAATTATATTCATAACCCAAAAACAATTGATCCTATTCCCTATAGCTGCAAGGTACTGGAATCAACAAAATAGAAGCCTCATCCATACTACATGCCTACCAAAAGGAATATTCTGGGTAAAGCAGTGAGTCAGGAACTCGCTACTCAAAGACCTCGTGAATCAAGAGAAGGAGAGGAAATGGGATGAGTCATACAGACTCAGTGAGGGTATATAAACAAAGTGGACAGGAAGGAGAAACTAAATCACGCACGAGCTGTTAAAATAACTGAAAACAACTGAATAATTATGCATTTATCAAAGAAATTGATTGAGACAATAATTTGTCAATTCTATATTTCCATAAATAGAACCTTGTCAACCTCATTCATTTAAGTTAAAACTCATTAACAGAAACTTAATAATTCTCTATATATTGTCTTAATCAACTTCCTAAATAGACTTTGTCAACATAGAATCAATATTTCATCAAACTAATTACTCCATGAGGGTTACCCAAGAAGAACTAAATTTTTATGGGGAGTGATCTCAACCCATCTGATTATAAATATGAGCTCATCTTAAGAGTGTCTTGTCTCGCCTGCATTATCTCATTTAACTATACTATGTGCACATAGGCAGATTATATCTCTTCGCTAATCTGACGATTGTTCTAACTTAGAACCCATCATGGTTTTCTGAACATAAATTTATTTTAAAATAAAATACTTGAATTCAATAATCAACTTCTACAAAATCCAATTCTTGTAAGAAATAAACTTTTATAATTCATTATAAATAAACCATAAAATAAGAAAGAATAACAACAGATAGCATTGAAATAATAACTAAGAGAATATCCAAAATATTAAATCAGCTATTAATATCCAAAGAAACTCAATTATTATTTTAAAAAGAGAAATCAATTATTAGCCCAAATTCAAATTATTAGCTTTAACAGGTTAGTTTCTCCTATAAACATAATTTAAAATTATTGCCACTAAGTAAATAACCACTCACAACAAAGAAGAATCAACCGAGCTGCTCCCCGACAGCTCCAGAAGGAGTAACTGGCACCGTATCAGAAGGATCTGATCAATACAAATATTTTTTTGACAAGCTTAGATAATTTGTTTGGAGATAGTTTAATAACTGCTATGCTTATTATCAAGCAAAATACCAAAATATTACTCGCCTATTATTTTATTACTACTCCCTAAATTTGATATAACCTCTAAAATTTACCCGTAAGAAAACAGGTTTGAGATTTGAAACTCACCTCAAGCTTCAAGGACTAGTGGATATCAAACTTTTGCGACAAAATAAAAGAAAAAGGAGCTTTGATGGTAAAAATAAGAAAAAGAAAAGAAAAAAGAAAGAGGAAGAAGACGAGTAACAGAGGAGGAAGAAGAAAGGAAAAAAGGGAAAAAGGGAAAGTGAAATACGGTGAGAATCTCACCGTTCCTTTATCCCCTTTTTTTTTTTTTTTACTTATAATACAAAGACCAAAAGGCCCTTAACCCCCCTTTTTTTTCCTTTCTTTTGTTTCGAGACTCGGTGTTACATCCATCCTCCAGCCCTTGCTCCTCTCTCAGCTCGTAGCCTCATTGTTTCCTCATCATCACCAGCATATCCCAGCATGTCACCCCCTCCCAGTGGTAAAGGTTGTGGAGCCATGCCTGTGGGTCTTGGCTGCCCTCCTGCAAATGTAGGTCCATATTGTCCCTGTGGAACAGCACCAAATCCTGCTTGAGAATTTTGGTTTCCAGCCTGTTTCAAGAGTACAGAGAAAGTTACCAACTGCATATATTGTAGTCTGCACATCAACTACTAGATATTCAAGCAAAAACAAAACACAACAAACCATTTACCGTGCATATTAGCACACATTGGTTGCCGCTGAAGTAAATAAACTTAATGTCCTAAACAAATAAACCCGCTAAAAAGGAACAAGAATTCAAGCAAAAGTTTGGTCGTACTATATACTAATCGATGAAAAGAGGCTGGAAGAATCAAAATTTTAACCATACTTGGAAGTCAGAATTGTTAAAAAAGTCTCACAATAAAAATCTCACAGCTGGTATCCCAAAACTACTAGCAAGTGCAACCCAAAGCAGGACCAACTAGAAACACAATCAGTCAGAATATAAATGAATCCCAACTTTCAGATCCGCTGTATAGACAGAAGGAAACCTTAGCAAACTTAGTACTCTGACCACTTCTCTCTGCCATCCCATCTGCTGCAAAATCCTACTCAAATGTATCAACTATTCTATTCTATACTTCATTTCCAGTCTCAACATCCCAGAGCTTCTTAGTTAATGATAACATCGGTCCATTTTCTCTTTGTATTTCTTAATGCATCAGGCAATAACAACAAAAACAACCAAGCTTTTCCTCACTAGATGGGATTGGCTATTCGTATTTCTTTTTTTTTTTTTTTAAAAACAATCTGTCAGGGATTTATTTATTTGTACAGCATTTCAATGATTAATATATTTCCCGTCAAATGTAGATAAAAAAGCCACCAAATTCTGAAAACAGAGGAAGTAGTCGTTTTCATCAATGACTTGTTACATGCTTATAAATTCTAACAGAGGAAGTAACAGGACAAAACTGAATAAACTCAGTCACAAATAATAGGTCAAGTTAATTTAAGTTCAACAAATCAAGCCAAAAAGTAACAGTAATCAATGAAATAAATTAGCAATATAATGCTCACCGCATCATTATCAGTTTGTGCGGGTGGGCCCTTACCTGCTGCCAGAGCTGCAGCTAATTCTTCAGCCTGTTTAGTTATTATCAGCATAACAATAAATTAAGCAAGTTGGTAGCAAATCCACACTTGCATAACAAACTTAAATTTCACTGTTCTTATTATTCAGGAGTGATATCCTAAAACAGACTAATATGATTCTGCAAATCATAGAGACTTACTAGGGGCATATATGGAAGGGACTGAAACAATGAAGAGACCATCCTCAGAAGTACCTTTAAGGCTTGATTAATCATCATTTGCTCTGCATTTTCTTCCTGGTATTTAGCAATTTTTGCTTCAATAGCAGCAACATATATTGCTTCAATCAAGTTGAATGCTGCAAAGGCAGAAAAGGAAATCGAAATCTTCTCAATAGAGCAAAAGTTTAGTAAGTGAAACACCTGTAAGCATGATACTTGAACCTTACTCATGTCCTCAACTTCCTCCAAGTAATCGTTGTATTTTCTCAAAGATGGAAAATCATCTTCACGTTTATTAAATCTACAAATTTACAGTTGAGTAAATAGAAATGTATAATTGAATGAATTTGGTATAACATGGCCCTACACGTAGAACTGAAATATGAATCTAGCAAGGAATTTACAATAGTATAGAAAAAATTTACATGCTAGCAATCCTCCTCCTTATGGCCATTTCCTTATTGTGGGGATTGGTACTGGAGACCACCGTTCTGCAGCCGTCAACTTCCTGTTCCCTCTCTTCTTTTTCTCAACTGAATTTTAAGCATTCAGAAAGAAAGTTTGCAGTTGACAAGAATGGATGAGAAGCACCTTTTCTGTTAATGAAATCATGAAGTGAATACTAACATGCAATATGAAAGCATAATCAAGCAAACAATACATATTAAATAAGGTAGAAAAGACCTCAACAATTGAAGAAGGAGAGCAACATTACATCAACAATTGAATCAAGCCCCATAATAAAAAACAACTGCCCTTTCTACCATGTGTATCATAGTCTTACTGTAACCAATATGACAAGTTCAAAAAGGTCATGAACTTTTAATCTCTGGAAATGTGATAACGACCTGGGTTTCATTTGCTAGGATAGTACACTTGTCTTACAATATCTTTGGCAGATAGATCTCATGATAACCAGCAAAAAATCCAACCACTAAAGCTAAAATATCTGATTAAAGCAACTATTAGGAGTGGCAAAATTAACACTTCATTATAGTGAAAACATTCTAATTTCCAAGACAGCATTCACAAAAATCTCCAGTCATAGTGTATACGTAACCTTGTAGGTTCATTATATAGAAATACATTTCTGCGCATCTCACCTTTATATATCTAAATTCTTTAGTTATGCAAGTATCATCGTATGAATAAAACTGTTATTTAATTAAATTTGCCATTAAACTTATGATGATTTGCTATGTAAGAATAAATTAAATAGGAAGATGAGCTGTCAGCCGAGTGCTAAAATAACAAGTTAAGTTCTTGTGATTGGGTAGCGTTCAATATTTTAATTTACTTTGTTGTAGATATAATATGCCATATCACGTGATGTCGTTTGCAATTTAAAACCTTGCTTAAAATAAATTTCACCCTAGCACAAAGATCCAGCTGTGGGGACATGGGAATAGAAATGGGTCACATGTTTGCCAATTGCCACTCAAGTTGTTTATCTTTCTCCACTCAATTGCCACTCAAGTTCTTTCTTCTCACTTCTCTTCTCAACCAATCAAAAGGAGAGAAAATATATATTTCTCTTCATTTTCAGTTACTCTTCTCTTCATTTTCTTTCTTCCTATTTTCTTTCTTCTCATTTTCTCTCTTCACCAAATCAAAGGGGTAGGGATTTTAATGATCAATATATTTTCCTGTCAAATGTAGATCAGAAAGCCACCAAATTGTAATTTAAGGAAAATAATGATTGACATATGAAACAGAGCAAGTAGTTGTTTTCATCAAAGACTTGTCATGTGATTGTAAATGCTAATAGATGACATAACACGATAAAACTGAATAAACTCAGTCTCAAATAATGGATCAAGTTTGTCTAACTAGTTCATCAAATAATGCCAAATAGTATCAGTAATCAATGTAAAAATTAGCAATATAATGCTCACTGCACCGGTATCAGTTGCCCCTTACTTGCTACTAGAGCTGCAACCAATTCTTCAGCCTGTTTAATTATTATCAGCATAACAAGACATTCAGACAGTTGGTAGTAAATCCACACTAGCACAGCAAACTCAAATTTCACTATTCTTGTGATAAAGAAGTGATATCCTAAAAAAGGTTCATTTGATTCTGGAAATCATAAAGACTTATAAAGGGCAAATATGGAAGGAACTGAAACAAATCAGAGACCACGCTCAGAAGTACCATTTGGGCTCAACTAATCATTATTTGCTCTGCATTTTCTTCCTTGCATTAAGCAGTATTTGCTTCAATAGCACCAACACGTTTTATTTCAATCAGGTTGAATGCTGCAAAGGGCGGAAATGGGAAACAAAATCTTCAAAATAAAGCAAAAGTTAGATAAGTGAAAAACCAGTAAACATGATAATAGAAGCCCTCTACTTCCTCCAAGTAATCATTGTATTCTCTCGAAGAAGGGCAATCATCTTCACATTTTTTAAATCTACAAGTTTACAGTTAAATAAACAGAAATGGATACTTGGATGAATTTGATATAGCATGGCCTTACATAAAGAAGTGAAATGCCGAATATGGTTCGATGATACTTATATCTATTTTACAAAATTCTCGATAGCAATGTTTCCCATGTCACAAATGGGAATCTAGCAAGGAACATATAATGAGATAGAAAAAATCTACATGCTAGCAATCCTCCTCCTAATGGCCATTTCCTTATTGTGGGGATTGTTACTGTACTAGAGACCACTATTCAGCTGTTGTCAACTTCCCGTTCCCTCTCTTCTTTTTCTCACCTGAATTTAATTTTAAGCATTCAAAAAAGAAATTTGCAATTGACACAAATAGAGAAATACTGTTTTCTTGTTTAGGAAAGCATAAGTTAAGTGAATACTACAATGCTATATGGACGCATAATCAAGTAAACAACTTATATGAAATATAGGTGTAGAATACCTCAAAAATTGAAGAAGGAAACCAAAAGTGCAACAGCAATTAAATCAGATCACCAAGTCCAAGACAATTGCCCTTTGTCTCATGTCTTCGATAGTCTTACAGTAATCAATATAAGAGGTTTGAAAAGGTCATGGATTTCTAATCTTTGGAAATTTGATAATGAATTGGAATTCATTCATAGGACAGTATATCTGTCTTACAACAACTTTGGCAGATAGATCTCATGATAACCAGCAAAAATCCAATTACTAAAGCTAAAATATCTGAACAGCACAAATGCAAATACTGGTAAAACTAACACTTCCTTGCTGTGAAAACATTCTAATTTCCAAGATAGCATATGGAAAGGTCTCCAGTCATTGTGTATGCGTAACCTTGTTGGCTTGTTATATGTGAGTACATTTCTATGCATCTCACTGCATCACTAGCAGGCACTAGCCTAGTTCATCATCCAATCCAAAGCAAGCTCAAACAAAGCCATCACTAATCCTTCTAATCCAAAACCTTGTTAATTAAGAGGGAAGGCATCAAGGATACTATATCTTTCCCACAACAATCAAAATCTGCTTTATCTGTTGCTACAATGTGTCTTCAATAAATGGAACCAAACCCAACAACCCATATTGAACCATTAAGAAATTTTTCTGTTCACAGGGATTTTCCTTGCAATATGTCACAGCACAAGATTAACCACTCAAAACCACTTGATAAGCAAATTAACATAATCTGATATATAAATGTTCATATTATCTAATATCTAATTAGGAGGAAGATGAGTCTTGGTTTGGTAGACAGATTGCACTCTTGATTCCAACAAGACGCATATTTGTCAAGCATAGAGACCACAGCTTCAAATTCAGTGACTTGCTTCTCTATGGTGTCAATCTGCTCAACACACTCATTGAAGCTACCACTTTTGCATTTTAACTGCTCCACAAAAAACCTCAAGCCTGAAGCCAAGTCACTAAACCCTTTGTACTCTTCCGCCACCCTCACATGAATCTTCTCCAACAGCTCTAGATGATTGTTAGTCCACTAAAACACACAAAACCATTGTCACGGTTCGTCAGTCATTGCAGTGTCCATGGTTGGTGCTTCTCAGGAGCTAAGATTGCGAGTGTTTCGCAAGGAAAGAGTGGTAACAACGGTGCAACCCAAGACAATGATCTAACCAACTCTGGTCTATGAGGTCCAAACTGTAGTTGCTTTGTAAAAAGGAAATGAAAACCTCCCAATTAGTTGCAAGCTCAGAAATGAAAACCCTCAACTTCCTACTCATAAATTGAGAAAATGGGTAATCTTCTTAGAAATTTATTTTTTTGATCGGGATCTTCTTAGAAATTTCATTCATTAGGATATTTTAAGATGACATGTATGTTCTTGGAGGTCAGCATTATGAATCTTAAATAAGTAAAAAGTTGAGAATTTGGCGAGTTCTACAATATTTTTTAAAACCAACATATGAGGAATCAAGTGTATCAACCATCAGGTGGTATGGGATATTTTGCTGCTAAAGGTCCTGATATGAGAACCTCACGTACCATAAATTTTCGTAGTTCAACAATTCTATCTTACTATAGCTAAATTTGTGGTTTTGAGTAATGAACTTCATTATCGATATTGCTTCTATTCTGTAACATATCTTGGAAACTCACTGATGACTATAACCCACTGATGACAGAATTTATAATTGACTTGAGCAAGAGCAAAGATGAAAACGAGACGATTAAGTACAGGGTAATTTTGAATATAGATTGATGAATAAGCATAAAAGTTATCAAGTGTGGGGAGAGTACCAACACACCTTTTTTTCTCTCTTAAAACTGCAGTCAAGTAGTTACGTTTAAGCCAAAAAATACTCAAATTATTTGAGATGACAAAAACGAAACAAGCCCTGAAGGGAAAAGAACTTATGGGGACATAAGAAGAGGTGGGGATCATGGATAAGGAACGTGTCTTAGCATGTTGAAAGGCAATGACACACAGGTGGGAAGCAAGCCCAAACCTCTGTTTGAAGAAGGCACGATAGAGTGGACCAAGTTCATCACCTTACCATTACAAAAAAAATTTATAACTAAAGATCCCTTGTCAAGTAAATTCGTCTCATACCTTACTGAGATCAATCAGTTTTTTGAGGCAATGACTAGCTATGTTTATAGAGCATGAAGCCATTACTATTGTGGGACCAGGGAACTTATAAAAATAATAAAACAAGTCACCAAGCTATTTTGAATCATTTGCTGTCTAATCATTGTCGAAGTTAGTATTTTGCGTTTCTACCGCGTGATGATTGCCCAAGCCCGAGTTGTTATTGTTCTTTCAATTCACTGTTCTGTTGGACAGTGTAAGGGATTGAGGGTGAAATGTGCATTATTGTTATTGTTATAATAATCATTGTAATGCTACTTATATTGCCATTGGACAATATTGTTAGAATGTAGGATATACAATGAGAGGGCAACAGCCAAACATGAAACACCAATGAACTGTGCTTTGGAAACCTAATCAAACTGCGAATAGTAGTGTGGTTTGAGATTGAATCTTTCAAGCCAAACTGGATTCGACCGTGAACACCCTTCATATACACCTGAACCCAGCACAATGCCACAAACCAATGCCTCTTCACTAGCATCGTCAAAGCAATAGGCCCAATGAAAGCAACTGCAAACACGTCCAGATAGTGAAAAAAAAAACGAAAAGAAAAGAAAAGAGAAAAAGACACAAGAAAACAGAGGAAGCAAGAGAGAAAGAGCATGTCTGAAAGAGCAAGAAGGCAAGAGTAGACGTTGAGAAAAGGTGCTCGAATGGTTTCCCAGACAACAGCAGCAAAGAGCTTCAGGAGAGCGTTTAATGGCTCAGGAAAGGGAAATGAAAGAGAGATACACGTAATTTCAACTTTTAAGATAATTACAAAATTGCTACGTTGTTTTTTATGTATTTAATTTATCGAGTAATTAAGATCATTGATCACTAAAATTGAATAAAAAATAATTGATCATTAAAATTCAATGTTTATCGGGGTAGTTCCTAAAATTTGAAAATTACTATTTTAATCGCTAATATTGTTATGTGTTAATCAAATCAATTTGTACCTTAATAGGCGCCGGTAAAGTTAATAAAAATACCTATACGTCAATTTTGATAATGATAATGCAAATTACATGTTTTAAGCTCAATGCACTTGATTTTGGAAAGATTTATTTTTATGTGTGCATTAACTAGGCATTCCAATGGACAATAGCTAGACTTAAGTCTAAAAAAGCAAAATCTACCAGAGAATTAGTAAACATAGCGATTGCCTGGATTCGAATATCAAAGCACAAAAATCGAAGCGTTAACCCATGAAAGCAGAAGCATCAATGGCTATTTCAAAAAAAGGTGCTAAAATGAAAAGGATCTTTTCATAGTTACTTGTATTAGAATATATTGTTAAAAAAATATTAGCAAAAAGTGAACAAACCAAATAAGGAAAATGACAAAAATCTTTATAACATTTGAGAGAAAAACCTATGACACAACATACAACATATGTCAGCTTGAAAAGATGTCTCTTTGGACTCATTAGAAGGCTTCCAAACGTTCAAATCACTTAGATAGAGACCAAACAACTTGCATGGATTGAAACCTCTGTAAATATTAGGTGGTGTTTGGTGTGATCATTTTCATTTCCATTTTCAGTGAAAATGAAAATTAGACTTGAAAATATGTTAGGTGGTATTTGGTTGGAAATATTTTCATTGAAAATAATGTTGGAAACACACACAAAATTGAAAACGTCGATTTCACGTTTTCAGCATTTTCAACGTATTTGATTCTAAAAGTTGAAAATATTTTCATCGTAAACACGATGGCACATAAGTAGAACTCCTCTCTTTTCGTCCTGCACGAGCCATGTTCGATCCATGGTGAGGATCTTTTTTTTTTTTCCTGCAAATGCACTCTCGTAGAGATATTTGTTATATATTATTAATGACAAATCTTGATATTCGCATGCTGGCAATATAGTTGGCTTGCATGTTGGACCTAGAAATTTGATGGTGAGGATTCAAACCTCTCTCACATCAATTTTTACATTTTTGTCTATCATTTAATTTTTTAAAGGGAAAAAAGAAAAAAAAAGGACAAAATACACAAAGAAAAGTTGGCAATCATATTGAGCTTAGAAACTTTGTGGTGTATGTTTGAAACCCTGTCACCCATTTTTTTATTTTTGCCAATCATTTAATTTTTTTTAAAAGAAAAAAAGAGAGAGAAAAAAAAGACAAAACAAGGGGGGAAAAGGCATTATATACTTGTATTTGTAATATTTTTAAGGTAGTGAATAATTGAATTAAATACTTTTATTGATGTGATAATATATAATTAAATGTCTGTATAAAATATTTTTATATTGACAGTGTATATAATAAAATAATACTAACTATAGTATTTAAATGTTATCTATATACAAATCAAAATATCATAATTGATAATAATAATAATAATAAAATAACTTAAAAGTAAGTATTTATTTTATTCTTAATATTTTATAGAGTTATTTCTTATTTTAATAAATACTTTTAATAGATGAACAAGATATACATATCAAATATATATCAATTTCCTTATTTAATAGTAAATATAATTTTATTATATCAAATTTGATTTTGAAAATATATTTTGAAAACAGACAAATTAAACGCATTTCCTAAATTTATAAAATTTGAAAATGAAAATCTTTTCCAGAAAATGAAAATAAAAAATAAAAACAAGAAATATTTTCACAAACTAAACACACTATTAGTTTTTAAACCTTAGTTTAGGGTCTTGGTGACAAAAGTCCATGTGACTAAGGCTTTTGTAACCTTTTGAGAGCTTTATGCTTCTTATACTTAAACTTTTATCTTCTCATTTCATACTCTAATTTGTTGTAAAGTGAGTATAGCTTGAGAGAAAGGAAATTTTATGAGGAACACAAATGAGGTAAGCACTATTGAGAGAGATATGTTAATTGGTGAGAAAAGAATAACTTAAGGTTGAGTAAAATTTATATAAGAGCTTGGAGAAGCTTATTGTAAAAGGAATATTCATAGTTGAAAAATCCCACAATGATGTGGGGACTAGACATAAACTCATAGTTGAGGAGATCGAATAAGTATAAATCTTTAGTGTAAACTTTTTATCCCTTTCTCTTTATGTTTTAGTTTTTAAGCTTTATATTTTGAATTTAAACTTGTATTGATATAATATTTTGGGATATACTTTTTTTTTTTTTAACATTTCAAGTTATTTGACAACTAAGTCTAATGGGCACTTATTAGATTTCTACTAAACACCTACTAGAAATCTAGTTATGTGAACTTTCTTATTTATATGTTAAGTATTTAGAAAAAAGTTTTAAGCAATCAAGAATTTGATTTAATCATACTTTTTAAGTCCTCTTGTACCATCAAATACCTATATATCACTAATTACTATCGTGTAGTGCTACGTAGGTGTTTAAATTGGAACGTAACATGGCACATAGATATGTGTGTTTACTTTTACCATACTTGTTAATGTAAGGATCGATTTGATTAACGAATTATAATATCAAGGCTAAAATGATAATTTTCAAATGTCGAAGAGTACCAAGAGAGGGTATTCTTTCATGTTTTTTTTTTTTTTTTTTTTCAGAATTTTCACATAGTAGTAAAAATACAATTTAAAAGAATATAAGAAGATTTTGAATTTTTTTTCCTTTTTTGGTGTGGAGAAAAATAGAAAGGAAAATAATTGGTGTGGAACTTATTAAAATATTTTCCCCTCACTTTTGGAGATAAAACTGAAGAGGAAGAATAATTTTATTTAAAATATCAATTTTATCATTATTCATTTCTCAACATTACACCGTATTAAGAGTTAAAAAGTGATGAGTTTAATTTTGATATATTGATAGTATAAAAGAGTTTTACATAGTAAATTAATCATATTTTTCTATTTATATGACTATTCAAGTATATAGTGGGTGTAACACTAACTATTTTTACTGATGTAATAATATATGATTGGATGATAGTGTGAAAAAAAATTATATTATCAATACATCCAAATTAAATTTAAAACTTATTTAGTATAATTACATTTTTTTTCCTTCTTACTTATTTTTTCCAAACAAGTAAGAAAAAGAAACATTTCTCACTTTCTTTCTAGGCATATTCATTTCTTTCAATTACTTTTTTATATAAAGTTTTTTGGTTCTTTCATTTTCTCTCTTTCCATTTATTCTCCTTATCTGCAAAGGATTCATGCTTTCACGTAAGAAATGTTTTTGATGAAATTCAACCAAATATATTTTTATCTTAATTTCTTGTTCATGTTTTATTTTTATTAACTTTTTAATTAATTTTTTTAATTTTATTTCTTATATTAGAGGAGTTCTCTAGTACACTCAATTTTTTTAAAGGTACCAGTATCTTGTAAGAGTTAGTGGCTAATATTAAGCCATATGTTCTTTTTTAAAAAATAAAAATATATAAAAATACTCCCTTTGTTTAAAAATAATTGTCTAATTTTAAATTTACATATAAATTAAAAAAATGATTGAAAAAATCTCAATATTAGATAAATTTAAATATATTTTCCAAAATTATTCTTACTATATAGTCCTCTCTCTTTTTACGTATTCTCCCTCCACCATTTAATAGGACTATAATTAAAAATATATATTAATATTGTCTAAATTTTCTGGATCCATAGAAAAAAAAATTCTCAAAAGAAAAATTGCTAATAAGCCTGACTCTTTATTGGACATGAATGATATGACATTTAGATGTGGTTTACATGTCAAAACAAATTTAAAACGGCAAGGCCATTTAAGTTTAAATAATAAACTATTAGTTGGGTTTCTAATAATGGGGATTGGATATCAGTGATTCTATAGAGACAAAAAAAAAAAAAAAAGATTTGAAATGGTTACAACCTTTCTGCTACATTGGATGTTCAATGTTATTTGCTCTTTCTACCAGGTGAGCTTTTGCAGTTCCTCTTATGAGCAACCATTGCATGCTTAAACTAGCAACTGTTGCTTTGGTTGTGTAGCTTCCACACTCTGAAGGAGGAAATGGACTGTTAGAAATTGTTAAATCAAGCTTATCCGATAAGCTCACTTATCCACTAGAAGTTTCATGAGTCCAAGTTAAAGAGTTTGTAGCCAACTTGAAGACCAATTGCACCCAAGTTGATAAGCTTGCCAAGTTGTTCCTTAATTAAGAATTGAAAAGTCAAAGAGATAGTTGTAGAATTTATCTTGCCAACATATTTGATGGAGGATAATTATAGTTGCTAAAGAATTCAAGATGTTTAGCATTTGAATAGTCAATGGAAAGTTGCAAAATTAAATTGTGCTGTTGCAACTTGGATGGGCACCTCCAAAGCACTTTCTTTAGCATTAAGAATGATTATTTTATTTGTGTTCTATGCCTGTACAAAGGCCACCCATGTACATTATTGTGAGTATGATTAATGAAGTGCGTTTTGTGAATAAAAAGCCACTCTTCCTCTACATGTCCATGAGTGAGAGTTTGAGAGAAAATTGTTAGAGTGACTTATGTGTTTGATTTGATATCTACAATTGGTATCAGAGCCCGGTTTATTTAGTGCCAATTTGTTTTAGAGAGTTTGTGAGAAATGAGAGATGAGAAATTAGATTATAACTATTGGGAGATTTTGATGTCTACCCACTTGAAGGCTCACAATATTTAGAGTCTTGTTGATCCAGGTTTACAAGAAGGAGCAGATGTTGCCGCTCAAAGAAGAGATTGATCGGCGCTATCTCGAATACATCAAGGTGTAGATTATTCAGTGTTTGGCAAAATTGCTAATGCCAAAACTACTAAAGAAGCATGGAGCATTTTGAAGCTGTCTTACAAAGGTGTTGATAAGGCACAGAAAACTAAATTGCAATCTTTACGTAAAGAGTATGAAAGGTATAAGATGTCTAACTCAGAAACTATTGAGCAATATTTTTCTCGTGTTACTGATCTTGTCAATAAGATGAGAGTCTATGGAGAAGAGATTCTAGATAGTAAGGTAGTGGAGAAAATTCTCCGCACCATGCCAATAAAGTATGATCATGTGGTGACTACAATCTTAAAGTCCCATGATATAGATATGATGATAATTGCAAAGTTGCAAGGACGCATAGAAAGTCACGTTAGCAAAATTTTAGAGAAAATAGAAAAACCAACAAAAGAAGCCCTGAAGAGTTCGGTCAATTTAACTAATGATGCCGAATCAAGTAATGATCAAGAAGGAAGAGGTCGTGGCTACAATAGTCGAGGTAGAGGCAGAGAAAGTTTCAGAGAAAAAGGTCGTGGTAATAATTTTAATCAAGGAAAAAGTAATAATTTCAGACCACCAAGTCAAGGAAGAGGTGGAAATAATTTTGGACCTGCTAGTAGAGGACGAGGAAGAGGCAGCTATTATAAAGAAAGAACCAATTTCAATTGTTTCCACTATGGAAAACATGGACACGGAGTTGCAAACTGCAGATTTAAATCCATGAACCAAAACAACTTCAACTCTCAAGTAGATGATGCAAAAAACCAGTATCAAAATATTGGAGAGAATTCTAATCAAAGTTTGTTCTTGACAAGCAATTTATGTACTGGAGATGAAAATACATGTTATTTGGATACTGGTTGTAGTAATCATGTAACACCTTACCAGACAAAGTACTATGCTTAAGTCATAATAAATTATTTGATAAGTGATTACGTATGATATTGGTTAAATTCTATTTCTTGTATTAGTGTTAATTACTCGCATAGGAATACTCAATCGCGTAACAAAATTCTCTGCGTGACAGCGGAATAAATACTGATAAATCGGTATACTGTAAATAACGTAACATAATTAAAAATACAATATGAATAGAACAACTGCAAAATGCACCGTAACTATGTATATATATATATATATATATATATATATATATATATATATATGATTTTTAAAGTTTGTCAAAAGTACAAAGTGACAAAATGAGGCCGCTAAGACAAAATGAAACGGCCAGTTATATGAACAGCACTCTAAGTGGTCCCCATGGGACATTGTATGTGCATTCCTAACATCTATGCATCTATCCATGACCCAGACTGCCAAAAGAGGGCCATTCTGTACATCTACTACCACTACTGCAACCCACTATCTAATCAGACTCTGAAGAAAGAAACCTGTTTGCCATGGGTGCATCTGCAGGAGGGTGGCCCGTGCTGGGAGCAAAGGATGAGGAGGAACTCGCTGCCTTTGATGGGTCCTCCTCTGATGTCGAGGCGGAAAGCATCGGATGCGGTGGTGAAGCAGGAGGAGCCATAGGAGTAGGGGTTGCTGCTGGTGCTGGTGCTGATGCTGCTGGAGGAGGTGGGAATGAATGGGCCATATGAAGTGGAATGGCAATATATGGGACAGCGGGGTCAAATAGTGGGTGCATCAGTGGTACAACAAAGTCTCTCTGAAAGAAGAAATACAATCGAAATTAGCACCTGCCCGATATATATACAGAGTCTAGGGATGGGTTGAGGTGTATGTGAAGCTCGGGGAACTCAATGAAGACGACTCCTGTCGCGGCGTGCTCCATAGTCTGAGAATGACGCAGTAATATACAGTAGGGTGAGAAATAGAAATTTCTCAGTAGGAATTCCTAGTTCTATACATGTGTTATCGCTGTCATTTCCAGTTGTTTCGGTCGTGCCATATTTTTAAAATAGTACGGTAAAATGGTAATATTCAACTTAAATATTCATTTGTAAAGCATACACCGAAACAAGTTCAATTTTAATTAACAGACATACTAATATGCTCAAACAGTAATCACAGTGGCACAATAATATATTAAGAATAATAAACAAGGATTTAGAATAATCAATAGAAAATTTTTACACTGTACATAGGCATGTGCAATGAGAAGATGCATCTTATTCTTAGAGGCTTTCGCCTATTAGAACTTATTTCCATCCTTGGTCCCTTGGGGGTCATTGGCCATATACTCCTGGGTAATAGTCCGCTTTTCAGGACCGAACTCATTCCTATACAGGATGGCCGGGTTTACTTTCCCCGACCTTCCCACTGATCTATTCCCCTTAATTTATTCTGGGGCTGGCCCAAGTGATATGGAATTCTTTATCATCTCATGAAATAAATGCACATTTAACTTGTTTCTTCATGTATGATGCACTCAAGTTGTCATAGACTTTCATAACATATAAACTTCTTACCGAAATTTCGGCAGCATAACGGATCGAGTCCGCTTCCCTGTGAATAGTGCCAGATAACCAGTACATTTATATAACTTACAATTTTAGTATAGAGAAACAATTATATATGTACATCCATAACACCAATCAACAATCTCAATTTTACATATACATTCATAATTTCAATCAACAATTTCAATTTAACCATCACTAAAGTTTCAGCTTAACCCCCTCTGTTCTGCCCGAATTTAGTGTGCCTCTTTTCTTATTCAATTCAACTCATTTAAATCTAATTTTTGTATATGTCATAACCTGGTCTAGATTTTAACCCTTTTGGTCCCATTTCATTTTGATGTATATAACTCTAGATATAAATATTTTACCCCAGACTGCCCTGTTCTCAGTCAGAATTGGGTCCTTTTAAGTAAAAATTCACTAAAAATAGAAAACTAGGTGAATTCATACGAATTTTATGTCAAATTAAAGCTATTAAAACAAGATTTCAAATGAACTAAGTTCTATGTCATTTTCATAAGTGTATTTTGACTTATGAGTCTCGAAACCTGGCCTTACTAAACTACTTTGGTTCAATCTGGTTTAGACTTAAGCCAATTTCCTTGGTGCACTGGGAGCAAACGGCTAAGAGTTTGGTTCTGAAATTTTTATGAGATATTCCTTTACATGTTAGATTTCAAATAAACCTGGGCTCACTCAACTTGAAGTTGTATAGGGTGAGTTATACCCTTATCAACTCCTACTGCCCGGATAGGAAGCCAGATTTCTAGGGTAAATTTCAAAAATTCATAACTAATTCTATACTAATCCAATGGCCTATTATGATATATGTATGGAAAGCCCTAGATGTCTAGTTTCATATAAAAATAGTTTCATCCAATTTAATCAGTGGTAGGCAGAGCCGTACACTCCGCCGTACGGATCGCCGAGGGAAAACCCTAACAGCTTCTAGATTTGTCTTCCTCCTTCAAGCAATCCGCCCTCAAATCCAAGTTTAAGCATAACATACATACAAAACCAGTCATAAAACATCATCATCCCTCTATAAAACACTAACATCTCAGATTATGCAAGCCCCACATACAGCCCCAAATCAGAGAAACAAGAGAAGAAGTAGGATTTCCTACCTTGTTTTGAGTTGTTTAGGCTGATTTTGTCTTTAATGGTGGTGGCTTGGGATGGGACTTGAAGATGGATGAAAATGGAGTAGAAATGAGAGCAAAGAGGAGAGAAAAAGATGGAGTTCAGCAGCTGAAGGAGGGTGGCCAAAAATGGATGAGAAGAAAAGGAGAAAAGTGGAGATATTTTTAAAGTGGCTTGAATTTGATTGGTTGAATGAGTCATTGGTCAAAAAATCTGGTCTCTTCCCCATCATCCATGGCTGTCTAGGCGCCACTTGGGTGGGGTGTTTGGCTCAATCCTATCCGTTGATTCTAGGGCACTCATAGAAAAATTCTACTGATTCGATTCCGACAGTTTGAGTTACCGAAATTTTACCGATTTCCATTAAATCGGTAAATTTGCTTGAAATTTTTCTATGGGGTTTTCTATGCTCCTAATTTAATTTCATCAAGCTTAATCTTCTCAAATCACCCTTAATTGGCTTTAAGTTAGTGCTTAATCAAGTTCTAATTAAATCCACTTATTCGACAAAACCGAACAACTCAGTTGTTAATGATAAAATTTTTCGGATGTTACATTTCTACCCTCCTAAAAAAAATTTTGTCCTCAAAATTTAGTACCTGAGAATAGTTCGGGATGTTCCCTCCTCATATCAGATTCTAATTCCCACGTGCAATCCGCTGAGTCTTCACGTCCCCATGCTACCTTCACTAATTGTACCGCTTTGTTCCGAAGGTGTTTGGTACTCCTGTCCACTATCCGTGCTGGGAGCACATGAAAAGTCAAGTCATCCCTCAATTGGATTGAGTCAGGTTCCAACAAGTGAGCAGGATCTGGCTGGTATCTTCTGAGTTGCGAAATGTGGAAAACATCATGAAGATTAGATAGATGCGGAGGTAAGGCAACTTGATATGCAACTGGCCCAATCCGCTTTAAAATTTGAAAGGGACCTATATGGCGGGGGCTCAACTTTTTGACTTTAATGGCTCTACCCACCCCAGTTGTGGGTGTGATTTTTAGAAACACATGGTCTCCTTCTTGAAATTCTAAGGGTTTCCTCCTGACATCCGCATAGCTCTTCTGACGGCTCTGAGCTGCTAGTATTTTGCTACGGATCTTTTTAATCTGCTCTGTTGTCTGTCTGACTAGTTCTGGACCTAGGAGGCTCTGTTCTCCTGATTCATACTAACATAGGGGAGATTGACACTTTCGTCCATATAAAGCTTCATATGGAGCCATGCCGATGCTAGCATGGTAACTGTTGTTGTAGGCAAACTCGGCTAACGTTAAATATCGATCCCAATTCCCTCGTTGTTCCAGAATATATGCTCGCAACATATCTTCTAAAGTCTGAATCATCCGCTCTGTTTGGCCATCCGATTGTGGATGATATGTAGTACTTAGACATAGCTTAGTACCGAATGCCTTCTGGAGCGCTCCCCAAAACCGTGAGGTGAACCTTGGATCTCGATCGGAAATGATTGTTGAAGGAACACCATGTAACTGTACCACTTCTTGGATATATAGTTGAGCCAACTTCTTTAGAGGAGAATTCGCTCGAATGGGTAAAAAGTGAGCAGACTTGGTTAGTCTATCCACTATGACCCATATAGCGTCATATCCTGAGGAGGTCCTTGGTAAATCCATCACGAAATCCATGGAAATGCTCTCCCACTTCCATTATGGAATCTCCAAGGGTTGTAATGTTCCTGCCGGCTTCTGATGTTCTATCTTCACCTTCTGGCAGGTTAAACATTTATTCACAAAATTGGCCACATCTGTTTTAAGGTCTGGCCACCAAAACATCTTTTTAAGGTCTTGGTACATCTTGTTAATGCTAGGATGTATAGTGAACTCACTCTTATGGGCTTCCTCCAAGACCTTCCCCTTGAGGTTGTCCTCCTTAGGTACACATATCCTCCCATGATATCGCCATATTCCGTCTGTGTCTTGGGAAAATCCTGGTAGCTTGCCGGATTGTACCAGTTGCACTGTATGTTGGAAGTCATCACTTTCTTGTTGTGCTTGCTTGATTTGGCCTTTGAAAGTACTAGTTATCTTAAGTTGGTGCAATTGGATAGCATTGGGAGTTACAGAGATCCCCAAGTTGAGGGTTTGGAAACTTTCTATAAGTTCCGCTTCCTTGATCATCATCCATGCCACTGTCTAGGATTTTCTGCTTAGGGCGTCTGCTACCACGTTTGCCTTGCTTGGATGTTACTTCAGGTCAAACTCGTAATCTTTGAGAAACTCCATCCACCTTCGCTGCCTCATGTTTAATTCCTTCTGATCAAAAAGGTATTTCAAGCTTTTGTGATCAGAAAATACTTCAAACTTCACTCCATAGAGATAATGTCTCCATATCTTCAAGGCAAACACTACCGCTGCCAGCTCGAGGTCATGCATTGGATAGTTTCTTTCATGAGTTTTCAATTGCCTGGATGCATATGCCACGACGTTTCTGTTTTGCATTAGCACACACCCCAATTCTTTCTTAGAAGCATCACAGTACACTTAGAACGGTCCATGAGGATCCGGTAAGATAAGTACTGGGGCTGTGGTCAACTTTTCCTTCAATTCTTGGAAGCTCTGCTCGCACTCGGGTGTCCACTCAAATGGGGCATTCTTTCTGGTTAATTTGGTTAAAGGTAGAGCTATTTGAGAGAAGTTCTTAACAAATATTCTATAGTATCTTGCCAACCCTAAGAAACTCCTGACTTCTGTAACTGTCGTTGGTCATTCCCAGTTTAATATTGCTTCCACCTTACTGGGATCCATTGAAATTCCTCCATGGGATACCACATGGCCAAGAAACTTTACTTCTTTCATCCAAAATTCACATTTGGATAACTTGGCGTAAAGTTTCTTCTCTCTTAGAATCTGTAGAACTACTCGCAAATGCTCTACATGCTCCCATTCCGTTTTCGAGTAGACAAGTATGTCGTCAATGAACACAACTACAAATTTATCAAGATATGGCCTGAATATTCGGTTCATGTATTCCATAAATACTGCCGTTGCATTCGTCAATCCGAAGGACATCACAGTATATTCATAATGTCCATAACGAGTCTGAAATGCCATCTTCGGAATATCTTCTTCTTCGACCCGAATCTGGTGATATCCGGACCGTAGATCAATCTTGGAAAATACAGCAACCCCTTGTAGCTGATCCATAAGGTCATCAATCCTTGGTAACGGATACTTGTTCTTGATTGTCACCTTATTCAACTGCCGATAATCCACACAAAGTCGCATGCCTCCATCTTTCTTCTTAACTAACAAGACTGGGGCTCCCCACGGTGATGCACTTGGCCTAATGAATTTCTTCTCCAGGAGTTCTTCAATCTGCCCCTTAAGTTCAGCCAGTTCCAAAGGTGACATGCGGTATGGTGCTAGAGATATTGATCCAACTCCTGGTACCAATTCGATGATAAACTCAATCTCTCTCTCGGGAGGAAACTCAGGAATATCCTCGGGGAACACATCCGGGTATTCTCTAACAACTGGAATGTTATTTAACTCCTGATCAACCTCTGTTATGCTGGTTGATAAGAAAATATACCCTTGACTTCTATTCTCACAAGGGTGCACTGTTAAGGAATCTAAATAAAGACTTACGGGGATCACTGATTCAGAAGATGAAACAGGGGGGAGTATAATAGATTTATCGGAGCAATTTAGCAAGGCTTGGTTAGCAGAGAGCCAGTCCATGCCCAGAATAATGTCAAGCCCGGACAAGGGAAGACAAATTAAATTAGTAAAAAAAGTGCGACCTCTTATTTGACAGGGGACATTCATACAGATATGGTTGGTTCTAACAGGCTCATTTGTAGGGGTAGAAACTAGCAGATCATAGGGTAATTCAGAGATGGGTAGCTGCAGGGCTATCATGCAATCATGAGAGATGAAAGAGTGAGATGCACCTGAATCGTATAAAATGGTTAAGATCTTACCATTTACTTCACACGTGTCTTGGATCAAATCTTCTGACTTTTTGACCTCCTATGTATCCATGGTGAAAACTCTCCCTTGGCGTTGTGGCCTAGAAGTCGGTTGAGAATTTCTGGCTGGGCATTCATAGATTTTGTGGCTTGATTTGCCATATCCAAAGCAAACATTTTGAGCCGGCAAGCAAGGACAGTCGCCATGATTTCTGCCACAATGGCTGCAGATCTGGTTCCCAAAAGGCCTTTGTGGTTGCTTGCCCTTATTACTCGCCGGCTGGAACGTCCTCCGCTGCTGTAAGTTGGGCTTGAACCTCGGACCTTGTGGAGCTAACCCCCTCTTAAAAGTGTTGCCGGATGCCCTAGCAGCAACTAACTTCTTGTTGCAATCTTCCACCAAGCGGCACTTATTCACCAAAGTAGGGAAGTCTCTGATCTCCATTGGCCCTATGGTGGCAAGAATGTCCTCTCTTAGCCTGCCTTCAAATTTCATACATTTCCAGGCTTCGTCGGGATGCCGTTGATAAATAGTGGAAAATTTGCACAATTCCTCAAATTTAGCAATGTATTCCGACACGTTGCTATTTCCTTGACGGAGGTGCATGAATTCCAACTCCTTGGCATTGCGAACAGACGCAGGGAAGTACTTCTGGTAGAATGCATCTTTAAATATATCCCAAGTAATTTCTGTCTGGGACCCTTCTAATAATCGTCGTGCGCCGTTCCACCAGAATTCTGCATCAGCTTCTAACATATAGGTGGTAAAAGTCACCTTCTGACGGCTTGTGCAATCTAACACGGAGAAAATCTTCTCCATAGCTTTAACCCATTCGTCTGCTTTATCTGGGTCCAAGGCTCCCCTGAAGCTGGGTGGATTAGCCTTCCGAAACTCAGCAAATTTGAGGTATTCCAGATCCATCCCAGGGCCATTATGATTTCCCCCACGATCAACCTCTGGTTTCCTTCCTAATTGGCCCATCATTTGAGTTGCTGCAGCTGCCTGTTCGCGCATAGCTTGCGCCATCTCTCGTATTGCGTCCAGGAATTCCGAGGATTCCTCTTGGGCTGGGGAAGTTCGCGGTCTACCTCGCCTCCCAGAAGCCATTAAGTTCTGAACACACAAAACAAGAGCAATTGAGTTGATCAGGCTCAATACTAAGTTTGGTGTGCTAGTAAATAATAGCATACAGTTAGGCAAACTCCTGCACGTACGACCTGTCCGTATGGACAAGACTCAGAACATAATAAGATCTAGAAAATACAGAGCATATGTGAAGCATAGTCAGTCCAATCCCCAGGCCTATATCAGGATGAACTGCTCTGATACCAAAAATGTAACATCTTACCAGACAAAGTACTATGCTTAAGTCATAATAAATTATCTGATAAGTGATTACGTATGATATTGGTTAAATTCTATTTCTTGTATTAGTGTTAATTACTCGCATAGGAATACTCAATCATGTAACAAAATTCTCTGCGTGATAGCGGAATAAATACTGATAAATTGGTATACTGTAAATAATGTAACATAATTAAAAATACAATATGAACAGAACAACTGCAAAATGCACCGTAACTATGTACATATATATATATATATATATATGATTTTTAAAGTTTGTCAAAAGTACAAGGTGACAAAATGAGGCCGCTAAGACAAAATGAAACGGCCAGTTATATGAACAGCACTCTAAGTGGTCCCCATGGGACATTGTATGTGTATTCCTAACATCTATGCCTCTATCCATGGCCCAGACTGCCAAAAGAGGGTCATTCTGTACATCTACTACCACTACTGCAACCCACTGTCTAATTGGACTTTGAAGAAAGAAACCCGTTCGCCATGGGTGCATCTGCAAGAGGGTGGCCCGTGCCGGGAGCAGAGGATGAGGAGGAACTCGCTGCCTCCGATGGGTCCTCCTTTGATGTCGAGGCGGAAAGCATCGGATGCGGTGGTGAAGCAGGAGGAGCCATAGGAGCAGGGGTTGCTTCTTTGTCGGTCTTTGGTCTTTGGTCTTCTTTGGAGGAGGTGGGAATGGATGGGCCATATGAAGTGGAATGGCAATATATGGGACAGCGGGGTCAAATAGTGGGTGCATCAGTGGTATAGCAAAGTCTCTCTGAAAGAAGAAATATAATCGAAACTGGCACCTGCCTGATATATATACAGAGTCTAGGAATGGGTTGAGGTGTATGTGAAGCTCGGGGAACTCAATGAAGAGGACTCCTGTCGCGGCGTGCTCCATAGTCTGAGAATGACGCGGTAATATACAGTAGGGTGAGAAATAGAAATTTCTCAATAGGAATTCCTAGTTCTATACATGTGTCATCGCTGTCATTCCCAGTTGTTTCAGTCGTTCCATATTTTTAAAATAGTACGGTAAAATGGTAATATTCAACTTAAATACTCATTTGTAAAGCATACACCGAAACAAGTTCAATTTTAATTAACAGACATACTAATATGCTCAAACAGTAATCACAGCGGCACAATAACATATTAAGAATAATAAACAATGATCTAGAACAATCAATAGAAAAGTTTTACACTGTACATAGGCATGTGCAATGAGAAGATGCATCTTATTCTTGGAGGCTTTCGCCTATTAGAACTTATTTCTATCCTTGGTCCTCTGGGAGTCATTGGCCATATACTCCTGGGTAATAGTCCGCTTTTCAGGACCGACCTCGTTCCTATACAGGATGGCTTTACTTTCCCCGACCTTCCCACTGATCTATTCCCCTTAATTTATTCCGGGGCTGGCCCAAGTGATATGGAATTCTTTATCATCTCATGAAATGAATGCACATTTAACTTGTTTCTTCATGTATGATGCACTCAAGTAGTCATAGACTTTCATAACATATAAACTTCTTACCGAAATTTCGGCAGCATAACTGTAACACCGAGTCTCGAAACAGAGGAAAAGAAAAAAAAGGGGGGGTTAAGGGCATTTTGGTCTTTGTGCTGTAAGTTAAAAAAAAAAAAGAAGGGATAAAGGAACGGTGAGAATCTCACCGTCTTTCACTTTCCCTTTTTCCCTTTTTCCTTTCTTCTTCCTCCTCTGTTCCTCGTCTTCTTCCTCTTTCTTTTTTCTTTTCTTTTTCTTATTTTTACCATCAAAGCTCCCTTTTCTTTTATTTTGTCGCAAAAGTTTGATATCCACTAGTCCTTAAAGCTTGAGGTGAGTTCCTAATCTCAAACCTGTTTTCTTACGGGTAAATTTTAGATGTTATATCAAATTTAGGGAGTAGTAATAAAATAGTAGACGAGTAATATTTTGATATTTTGCTTAATAATAAGTATGATAGTTATTAAACTATCTCCAAACAAATTATCTAAACTTGTCAAAAAAAAAAATATTTGTGTTGATCAGATCCTTCTAATACGGTGCCAGTTACTCCTTCTGGAGCTGTTGGGGAGCAGCTCGGTTGATTCCTCTTTGTTGTGAGTGGTTATTTACTTAGTGGCAATAATTTTAAATTATGTTTATTGGAGAAACTAACCTATTAAAGCTAATAATTTGATTTTGTGCTAATAATTGATTTCTCTTTCTAAAATAATAATTGAGTTTCTTTGGATACTAATAGCTGATTTAATATTTTGGATATCCTCTTAGTTATTATTTCAATGCTATCTGTTGCTATCCTTTCTTATTTTATGGTCTATTTATAATGAATTATAAAAAGTTATTTCTTGCAAGAATTGGATTTTATAGGAGTTGATTATTGAATTTAAGTATTTCATTTTAAAATAAATTTATGTTGAGAAAACCATGATGGGTTCTAAGTTAGAACACCGTTCACTGTTAGCGAAGAGATATAACGGTCTATGTGCACATAGTATAGTTAAATGAGATAGTACCGGGCGAGGCAAGACCCCCGGCTTGAAATGAGCTCATATTTATGATCAGATGGGTTGAGATCACTCCCCATAAAAATTTAGTTCTTCTTGGATAACCCTCATGGAGTAATTAGTTGATGAAAAATTTGATTCTATGATGACAAAGTCTATTTAGAAAGTTGATTAAGACAATATATACAGAATTGTTAAGTTTTTGTTAATGAGTTTTAACTTAAATGAAGGAGGTTGACAATATTTTATTTATGGAAATATAGAATTGACAAATTATTGCCTCAATCAATTTCTTTGGTGAATGTATGATTAATCAGAAATTTTCAGTTATTCTAAAGGCTCGTGCGTGATTTAGTTTCTCCTTCCTGTCCACGTTGTTTATATACCCTCACTGAGTCTGTGTGACTCATCCCATTTCCTTTCCTTCTCTTCAGATTCACAGGGTGCAAAGTAGCAGATTCCTGGGACTAGCTGTTCTACCCAGGATATTCCTTTTGGTAGGCCTGTAATATAGATGAGGCTTCTGTTTTGTTGATTCCAGTACTTTGCAGCTATAGGGCATAGGATCAGTTGTTTTTGGGTTATGAATATAATTGTAATGTGTATATTACTCTTTAGTATAGCTGATCTTTTGATCCCTATAATTGTTGTTCTGGAAATATTCTGGCTGTGAATTCTGGTTGTATATTTGATATAAAACAGGTTTGTGTAAATTTTGGATTGTTCGCTTTTAGGGAGACTCACGAATTTTTGGCAGCCCTCGTACTTAAGTTGCTAAGTTATATGAACAAACTATGGTCATTAGGCTTGCCAGGTTAAGTGAGTCAGATTAACCTGTGCGCCGGTCACGGCTTATGTTTGGGGCGTGACAAAGTTGGTATCAGAGCGTGGGTAGTAGGTCCTAAAGGCTGCAAAAATGTGAACAATCATAGAATCTTGCTTGTAATTTGTGTACCCGGGCACAACGCATGTGCAAGAGGCTTTGAATGAGCACAGTTAAACTGGAATCTATCGTCCAAATTATTATAATATGTTTAGTGTTGTTCTTTCAATTCTCCTTTCTTGATTTTACCTATTTTGTTCTTTGTTCATGTCCTAGGTGACGATGCCACCAAGGACGAGACCTGCTAGGGAGCCGATTGCTGATGAGGCTTCCACTCAACTTCATGCAGCACCCCCACGAGGCCGTGGACGTGGTCGCGGCCATGGGAGACGTGGACGGGGTGGTAGGATGCCTGAGGTAGTGATTCCTAGGGCTAGGCGTGGGGATCCCGCTTTAGCTGAATTAGCTACTGGGATGCATAATATGCAACAAACAGTTCAACAATTAGTGAATGTTCTCGGTGGAAACCGGCAGCCTCAAGTGGATCAGAATCAAGAGGATTCAGAGTCTGGTCAGGAGACAACTCAAGCTGAGCCTCCACCTGTTCAACACAGAGGGACAGAAGTTTCTTTGTCTGCATTCACGAGGCATAATCCTCCAGTATTTAGTGGTTCAGACTCAAGTGAAGATCCTCAGAAGTTCTTGGATGATGTGGCATGGATATGCAGAGCTTTAGGGTGTTCTTCTACTCGAATGGTTGAATTGGCAACTTTTCAACTACGAGACTTGGCTAGAGGCTGGTATCAGACTGTGCTTCGTGGGAGGCGAATAGGATCACCTCCGTTGGCATGGGATGAGTTTACTAATTTGTTCTTAGCTCATTTCCTACCAAAGAGTATTCGAGTTAGCAGAGCACGGGAATTTGAGTCTCTTGTACAGACAGAACAGATGACTGTAGCAGATTACCACATTCAGTTTGAGAGACTTTCTCAATATGCATCGCACTTTGTGGCTACAGAAGAATTACGGGTTCAGCGCTTTGTTGAGGGTTTGAGGCCCTACATATTCAGAGTATTAGCTGGGATCGAGATGACATATGAGGAGGCCTTGAATAGGGCTTTAGCGATTGAACGAGGAGGCAGAGATAGAGGTGGATCCTCCCGTGACTCACGTAAGAGATCACGCTCAGATGTTGCTCATGGTGACCGCCAAGGTCGCAGCAGTGGTGGTTTTAGAGCTGATGTTGGTCAGGGTCGTCGGGGTCAGCAGGGGCTCCCTCAGCCACAAAGCATACAAGGCAGTCAAACAGCTAGTACTGCTCATAGCAGAGGACCTTCCCAGCATCCTAGATATTCTGATAGAGCTCCTGATACTTGCAGCATATGTGGGAAGAGGCACTTTGGGCCTTGCAGGCAGGGTTTTCCCGGGTGTTACCAATGTGGTCAGATGGGACATTTTGCAAGGAATTGTCCTATGTCACACTCTCAGCCTTCTGCTAGTAGAGCATCGCACTGCGATAGTTCTAGGAGGACATGTTGGTGGTTCAGGAGGTCGGGGATCTAACAATACCCCACGAGGTGGTAGAGGACCAGGTGGCAGAGGTCAGGGACAAACTGGTGGAGGACAAGCTCGTGTTTTTGCTTTGACCCGTTAGGATGCTCAGGCATCTAATGCTGTGGTAACAGGTATACTTCTAGTATGTTCTCATGAAGCACGTACTCTTTTCGATTCTGGAGCTACACATTCTTTTGTGTCCCGTTCTTTTGCATCTTGCCTTAAGAGAGACCCCTCACTTCTGAGCGAGCATTTGATAGTAGCCACGCCTATGGGTGACTCCTTATTGGCTGATTTAGTTTATAGATCATGTGAGGTGCTAGTCGGAGGTAAACTCTCAATAATAGACTTGATAGTACTCGATATGGTAGATTTCGATGTGATATTGGGCATGGATTGGCTAGCTTCTTGTCATGCTACCCTAGATTGCTACAACAAAGTGGTAAAGTTCAATGTGCCGGGTGAACCGACTTTCGCATTTCAAGGTGATCGAGATTGGTCACCAAACAACTTGATTTCAGCAATGGTTGCTCAGAAGTTGTTAAAGAAAGGTTGTTTGGGATATTTAGCAATGGTGATAGATACTAGTATATCACAGGGGAGTTTGGAACAGATTCCAGTAGTATGTGAATATCCTGATGTTTTTCCTGAAGAGTTGCCAGGGTTACCACCTAATAGAGAGATAGAGTTTTGTATAGATTTGCTTCCAAACACTGAACCAATTTCTATACCCCCATATCGAATGGCTCCAGCTGAACTTAAGGAGTTGAAAGAACAATTGAAGGATCTTCTTGATAAGGGTTTCATCCGCCTAGTTGTTCTCCCTTGGGTGCACCAGTGCTATTTGTTAAGAAGAAAGATGGCTCACTTCGTTTGTGTATTGATTACCGGCAGTTGAATAAGGTGACGGTGAAAAACAAATATCCCCTTCCTCGCATCGATGACTTATTTGATCAACTTCAAGGATCCCAATGTTTCTCGAAGATTGATTTGCGATCTGGGTACCATCAGCTGAAAATACGAGGTGAAGACATTCCTAAGACAGCTTTCCGTACTCGTTATGGACATTACGAGTTCTTAGTTATGTCTTTTGGACTTACCAATGCCCCTGCAGCTTTTATGGACTTGATGAACCGTATTTTTAGGCCTTTCTTGGATCACTTTGTGATCGTCTTTATTGATGACATCTTAGTGTACTCTAAAAGTAAGGAAGAGCATGAGCAGCACTTGAGGTTAGCCTTACAGACATTGAGAGAGCATAAGCTATATGCTAAGTTCTCTAAATGTGAGTTCTGGTTGGAAAGCGTGACTTTCTTAGGTCATGTGGTGTCTAAAGAAGGGATAAGTGTTGACTCAAAGAAAGTGGAAGCGGTGCAGAATTGGCTTAGGCCTACATCCGTGATGGAGATCCGCAGTTTCCTTGGACTTGCTGGATATTATCGTCGGTTTGTCAAGGACTTCTCTAAAATAGCAGCTCCTTTGACTAGGTTAACACAAAAGCAGGTTAAGTTTCAATGGACTGATGCATGTGAGCAAAGTTTCCAACAATTGAAGAGTTGTTTGACGTCTGCTCCGGTGTTAGCATTACCTACTTCTGGTAGCGGTTATGTAGTTTATTGTGATGCTTCTAGAGTTGGTCTTGGATGCGTGTTAATGCAACAGGGGAGAGTTATTGCTTATGCTTCTAGACAGCTTAAGAAACACGAGCAAAACTATCCTACACATGATTTAGAAATGGCAGCGGTGATATTTGCTCTCAAGATCTGGAGGCACTATTTATATGGTGAGACGTGCGAGATCTATACTGATCATAAGAGCCTCAAGTATATCTTTCAGCAGAAGGATTTGAATTTAAGGCAGAGAAGGTGGATGGAGCTCCTGAAGGACTATGATTGCACGATTTTGTATCATCCAGGAAAAGCGAATATAGTGGCCGATGCTTTGAGTAGAAAGTCCATGGGTAGTCTTGCCCACATAGTTGAGGTTAGAAGACCAATAGTAAAGGAGTTTCAAGAACTTGTAGATAGAGGGGTGAAGTTTGAAATTTCGGGTGCTAAGTCACTAATAGCTCAAGTTCAAGTTCGTCCCACCTTGGTGGATAATATTAAGGATAGCCAGGGAGAAGACCCTCATTTGAGGAAGGTTATGGAAGAGGTCCGAGCAAGCAAAGTTTCTAACTTCGTGATTGATTCTGAAGGTGTCTTGCGTTTTGGCAGACGCTTATGTGTACCTAATGTAGTAGACTTGAAGAAGAAAATATTAGAGGAAGCCCATCATTCTTCTTACACCATTCACCCAGGTTCTACAAAGATGTATCAAGATCTAAAAGAATTCTATTGGTGGGAAGGGATGAAAAAGGATATAGCTGAGTTTGTGTCTAAGTGCTTGGTGTGCCAACAAGTGAAGGCTGAGCATCAAAAGCCTGGTGGATTGCTCCAACAGATTGAGATACCTGAATGGAAATGGGAGAGAATCACTATGGATTTTGTGACAGGGTTGCCTAGAACCTCAAGGGGTTATGACTCAGTTTGGGTAATTGTGGACCGACTGACTAAGTCTGCACACTTTTTGCCTGTTAAGACTTCTTACACAGCAGCTCAATATGCCAAACTTTATTTAGATAAGATTGTATCCTTACATGGAGTGCCTTTGTCGATAATATCTGATCGAGGGTCTCAATTCACAGCTCAATTTTGGAGATCTTTTCAAACGGCCTTAGGAACTCGATTGGACTTAAGCACTGCTTTTCATCCTCAGACAGATGGTCAATCTGAAAGAACAATACAGATTTTGGAGGATATGCTCCGAGCTTGTGTTCTAGACTTCAGAGGGAGTTGGGACCAGTATCTACCTCTAATGGAGTTTGCTTACAATAATAGTTATCAATCTAGTATCCAAATGGCACCATTTGAGGCTTTGTATGGAAGGCGTTGTAGATCACCGATTGGTTGGTTTGAAACTGGGGAATCTAAACTCATTGGCCCAGATCTAATACAGGAAGCCATTGAGAAGGTCCAATTAATTCGAGAACGTCTAGTGACTGCTCAAAGTAGGCAAAAGTCTTATGCAGATCAAAGACGTCGACCTTTGGAGTTTGGTGTAGGAGAACATGTGTTTCTACGTGTTTCCCCTATGAAAGGCATCCTGAGGTTTGGTAAGAGAGGAAAATTAAGTCCAAGGTTTATTGGACCTTTTGAGATATTGGAGAAGGTAGGGCAAGCTGCTTATCGTTTATCCCTTCCACCCGATCTTTCAAGTGTTCATCCAGTTTTCCATGTATCAATGCTACGGAAATATGTTTATGACCCTTCTCACATTATCCAGCATAATTTAGTTGAGTTTGATGAGAACCTAAGCTATAATGAGCAACCAAAGGCAATCATAGATAGGCGAGTGAAGCGTCTACGCTCCAAGGATGTAACATCAGTGAAGGTCATTTGGCGGGGACCATCTGGTGAAGAAACCACATGGGAACCCGAAACAATTATGCGGGAGAAATACCCACACCTTTTCGATATTCACGGTACGTTGATATCTCAAAATTCGAGGACGAATTTTTCTTTAAGGGGGGAGGTATTTGTAACACCGAGTCTCGAAACAGAGGAAAAGAAAAAAAAGGGGGGGTTAAGGGCATTTTGGTCTTTGTCTTTGTAAGTTAAAAAAAAAAAAAGAAGGGATAAAGGAACGGTGAGAATCTCACCGTCTTTCACTTTCCCTTTTTCCCTTTTTCCTTTCTTCTTCCTCCTCTGTTCCTCGTCTTCTTCCTCTTTCTTTTTTCTTTTCTTTTTCTTATTTTTACCATCAAAGCTCCCTTTTCTTTTATTTTGTCGCAAAAGTTTGATATCCACTAGTCCTTAAAGCTTGAGGTGAGTTCCTAATCTCAAACCTGTTTTCTTACGGGTAAATTTTAGATGTTATATCAAATTTAGGGAGTAGTAATAAAATAGTAGACGAGTAATATTTTGATATTTTGCTTAATAATAAGTATGATAGTTATTAAACTATCTCCAAACAAATTATCTAAACTTGTCAAAAAAAAAAATATTTGTGTTGATCAGATCCTTCTAATACGGTGCCAGTTACTCCTTCTGGAGCTGTTGGGGAGCAGCTCGGTTGATTCCTCTTTGTTGTGAGTGGTTATTTACTTAGTGGCAATAATTTTAAATTATGTTTATTGGAGAAACTAACCTATTAAAGCTAATAATTTGATTTTGTGCTAATAATTGATTTCTCTTTCTAAAATAATAATTGAGTTTCTTTGGATACTAATAGCTGATTTAATATTTTGGATATCCTCTTAGTTATTATTTCAATGCTATCTGTTGCTATCCTTTCTTATTTTATGGTCTATTTATAATGAATTATAAAAAGTTATTTCTTGCAAGAATTGGATTTTATAGGAGTTGATTATTGAATTTAAGTATTTCATTTTAAAATAAATTTATGTTGAGAAAACCATGATGGGTTCTAAGTTAGAACACCGTTCGCCGTTAGCGAAGAGATATAACGGTCTATGTGCACATAGTATAGTTAAATGAGATAGTACCGGGCGAGGCAAGACCCCCGGCTTGAAATGAGCTCATATTTATGATCAGATGGGTTGAGATCACTCCCCATAAAAATTTAGTTCTTCTTGGATAACCCTCATGGAGTAATTAGTTGATGAAAAATTTGATTCTATGATGACAAAGTCTATTTAGAAAGTTGATTAAGACAATATATACAGAATTGTTAAGTTTTTGTTAATGAGTTTTAACTTAAATGAAGGAGGTTGACAATATTTTATTTATGGAAATATAGAATTGACAAATTATTGCCTCAATCAATTTCTTTGGTGAATGTATGATTAATCAGAAATTTTCAGTTATTCTAAAGGCTCGTGCGTGATTTAGTTTCTCCTTCCTGTCCACGTTGTTTATATACCCTCACTGAGTCTGTGTGACTCATCCCATTTCCTTTCCTTCTCTTCAGATTCACAGGGTGCAAAGTAGCAGATTCCTGGGACTAGCTGTTCTACCCAGGATATTCCTTTTGGTAGGCCTGTAATATAGATGAGGCTTCTGTTTTGTTGATTCCAGTACTTTGCAGCTATAGGGCATAGGATCAGTTGTTTTTGGGTTATGAATATAATTGTAATGTGTATATTACTCTTTAGTATAGCTGATCTTTTGATCCCTATAATTGTTGTTCTGGAAATATTCTGGCTGTGAATTCTGGTTGTATATTTGATATAAAACAGGTTTGTGTAAATTTTTGGATTGTTCAGTTTTTAGGGGAGACTCTGCCGAATTTTTGGCAGCCCTCGTACTTAAGTTGCTAAGTTATATGAACAAACTATGGTCATTAGGCTTGCCAGGTTAAGTGAGTCAGATTAACCTGTGCGCCGGTCACGGCTTATGTTTGGGGCGTGACAATAACGGATCGAGTTCGCTTCCCCATGAATAGTGCCAGACAACCAGTACATTTATATAACTTACAATTTCAGTATAGAGCAACAATTATATATGTACATCCATAACACCAATCAACAATCTCAATTATACATATACATTCATAATTTCAATCAATAATTTCAATTTAACCATCACTAAAGTTTCAGCTTAACCCCCTCTGTTCTGCCCGAATTTAGTGTGCCTCTTTTCTTATTCAATTCAACTCATTTAAATCTAATTTTTGTATATGTCATAGCCTCATATGTCTAGATTCAAACCCTTTTGGTCCCATTTCATTTTGATGTGTATAACTCTAGATATAAACATTTTACCCCAGACTGCCCTGTTCTCAGTCAGAATTGGGTCCTTTTAAGTAAAAATTCACTAAAAATAGAAAATTAGGTGAATTCATACGAATTTTATGTCAAATTAAAGCTATCAGAACAAGCTTTCAAATGAACTAAGTTTTATGTCATTTTCATAAGTATATTTTGACTTATGAGTCTCGAAATTTGGCCTTACTAAACTACTTTGGTTCAATCCAGTTTAGACTTAAGCTAATTTCCTTGGTGCACTGGGAGCAAACGGCTAAGATTTTGGTTCTGAAATTTTTATGAAATATTCCTCTACATGTTAGCTTTCAAATAAACTTGGGCTCACTCAATTTGAAGTTGTATAGGGTGAGTTATGCCCTTCTCAACTCCTACTGCCCGGATAGGAAGCCAGATTTCTAGGGTAAACTTCAAAAATTCATAACTAATTCTATACTAATCCAATGGCCTATTATGATATATGTATGGAAAGCTCTAGATGTCTAGTTTCATATAAAAATAGTTTCATCCAATTTAATCAGCGGTAAGGGGAGCCGTACACTCTGCTGTACGGACCATCGAGGGAAAACCCTAACAGCTTCTAGATTTGTCTTCCTCCTTGAAGCAATCTGCTGTCATAACCAAGTTTAAGCATAACATACATATAAAACCAGTCATAAAACATCATCATCACTCTATAAAACACCAACATCTCAGATTATGCAAGCCCTACATACAGCCCCAAATCAGAAAAACAAGAGAAGAAGTAGGAGGATTTCCTACCTTGTTTTGAGTTGTTTAGGCTGATTTTGTCTTTAATGGTGGTGGCTTGGGATGGGACTTGAAGATGGATGAAAATGGAGTAGAAATGAGAGCAAAGAGGAGAGAAAAAGATGGAGTTCAGCAGCTGAAGGAAGGTGGCCGAAAATGGATGAGAAGAAAAGGAGAAAAGTGGAGATATTTTTATAGTGGCTTGAATTTGATTGGTTGAATGAGTCATTGGTCAAAAAATCTAGTCTCTTCCCCATCAGCCATGGCTGTCTAGGCGCCACTTGGGTGGGGTGTTTAGCTCAATCCTAGCCATTGATTCTAGGGCACTCATAGAAAAATTCTACTGATCCGGTTCCAACAGTTTGAGTTATTGAAATCTTACCGATTTCCATTAAATCGGTAAATTGGCTTGAAATTTTTCTATGGGGTTTTCTATGCTCCTAATTTAATTTCATCAAGTCTAATCTTCTCAAATCACCCTTAACTGGCTTTAAGTAAGTGCTTAATCAAGTTCTGATTAAATCCACTTATTCGACAAAACCGAACAACTTAGTTGTTAACGATAAAATTTTTCGGACGTTACAAATCACATGTGTGACAAAAAGGAATTATTTTCCTCACTAGATGAATCATTAAAATCATCAGTAAAATTTGGTAACAATACAGATATTCCTATTTTAGGAAAATGTCCGATATCAATTAGATTGAAAGATGGCTCTCACAACTCTATTTCTGATGTATTTTATGCTCCTGGCCTTCATCACAATTTGTTAAGGATGGGACAATTTTCAGATAAAGGATATGATATGCAGATTTATCAAGGATATTGCACCATGTATGACAAGAATGACAAATTCATTGCTAAGGTGAAAATGACTTTGAGTCATCTTTTCCCATTGAAAATTCAACATGATAAGCTTTCTTGCTTGAGCTCTGTGATACCTGATGATAATTGGCTGTGGCATATGCATTTTGGACATTTTCGCTTTTCTGGATTTAATTATTTATCAAGAAAACAACTTGTCTCTAGTTTGCTGATTGTTCATATTCTTAATTGTGTATGTGAGACTTGTCAATTAGGAAAGAAGCACAGAGAAACATTCCCTATTAGAAAATCATGGAGAGCAAGAAAGTTGTTCGAGATTGTGCACTCATATTTATGCACTGTTGAAGTTCCATCTAATGGTGGCAGCAAGTATTTTATTAAGTTTATTGATGATTTTAGCAAAAAAATGTGAGTGTATTTTCTAAAGCAGAAATCGGAAGCCTATGATGCCTTCAAAGCATTCAAGGCATTTGTGGAGAGACAAAGTGGCTATAGAATAAAGATTTTGAGAATAGATAGAGGGCAAGAATATCTTGCTAAGCATCATGGAATTCAACACCAACTGACAACTAGATATACTCCTCAGCAGAATGGAGTAGCTGAAAGAAAGAATAGAACTATCGTGGATATGGTCAGATGCATGTTAAAGTTCAAACAACTGCCAAAAGAATTTTGGATAGAAGCAGTTGCTACTACAGTTTATATTTTGAACAGGTGCCTAACAAGAAGTGATCGTGATAAAACTCCCGAAGAAACTTGGAGTGGGAGGAAACCATCAATTCGGTATTCCAGAGTTTTTGGGTGTATTGTTTATGCCCATGTTCCAGATCAGCTAAGGAAGAAATAAGATAACAAAGGCAAAAAATGCATTTTTATTGGTTACAGCATAGATTCAAAGGCATACAAGTTGTATAATTTGGAAACAAAGAAAGTGATCATCAGCAAAGATGTGACATTTGATGAAGAAGGAATATCGGACTAGTCCTCAAATGCTGAGAAGCAACCAATAGTGATATCAGATAATAATGAAGAGGAAGATGGACAAACAGGCACATCAATTCAACCAGAAACATCCAAAAGACCTCAGAGAAATCATAGACCACCAGCTAGATTGGAAGATTATGTCTTGAGCAATGATAATGATATCTCTGATGAAGAGATTATCAACTTTGCTTTATTTGTAAATTGTGAACTAGTGAATTTTGAAGAAGCATCTAATGATGAAAATTAGAGGAAAGCCATAGATGAAGAAATTCACATAATTGAGAAAAACAATACATAGGAGCTAACTGATTTGCCTGCAGATAAGAAGCCGATTGGAGTGAAATGGGTTTATAAGACAAAGTATAAGCCTAACGGTGAGATTGATCATTTTAAAGCCAGATTAGTTGCAAAGGGGTACAAGCAAAAGCCAGGTATTGATTATTTTGAAGTATTTACATCTGTTGCTAGATTAGATACAACTCGTATGGTCATTTCTCTTTCTGCTCAAAATAAGTGGAAGATATATCAAATGGATTTAAGTTAGCATTTTTGATTGGTACTCTAGAGGAAGAAGTATATGTTGAGCAACTTGCAGGTTATGTGATTCCTGGAGTAGAATATAAAGTTCATAGATTGAACAAAGCATTATATGGTTTAAAACAGGCACCAAGAGCGTGTTAGAAAAAAATTGACTTCTATTTTATTGAGAACGGTTTCCAGAGATGTCCATTTGAGCATACTCTGTATATTAAGTTCATTGAGCCTGGTGATATTTTGATCGTGTGCCTTTATATTGATGATTTGATTTTCATTGACAATAATTTGAAGATGATTGCAGAATTCAAGGAGGCTATGGTGAAACATTTTGAAATGACTGACATGGCCTTGATGTCTTATTTTCTTGGCATCGAAGTTATTCAAAATAAAGATAGAATTTTTCTTTCTCAAAAGAAATATGCTAGTGATATTTTGAAGAGATTTCAGATGGAGAATTCAGAGCTAGTGTCTACTCCGGTTGAAGAAAAGTTGAAGCTGATAAGAGAAGATAAGGGAAGAGCTATAGATCTCACCTATTATAAGAGTTTGATAAGAAGCCTGAGATATTTTACTGCAACCAGGCCAAATATTGTATTTGGAGTCGGTTTACTTAGCCGATTTATAGAAGAGCCGCGTGCCTGTCATTTATAAGCAGCAAAAAGAATCCTTCAATATATTAAAGGTACTCTGAATGATGGAATTTTCTACGAAAATACTGACAATGTTAAGCTTATTGGATATGTAGACAGTGATTGGGCTGGTGATGAAGAAACAAGAAAGAGTACTTCAGGGTATGTTTTTCATATTGGATCAAGCGCAATATCATGCTCGTCAAAGAAACAATCAATTGTTGCACTTTCTACAGCAAAAGTGGAATATATAGCAGCTGCAAGTTATGCTACACAGGCAGTGTGGTTAAGGAGAATCCTTGAAGCATTGAACCAGAAGCAGAATACTCCTAGAATAATATATTGTGATAATAAGTCAGCTATTGCACTTTGCAAAAATCTAGTGTTTCATGGGAGGTCCAAGCACATAGACATCCAATTTCACAAAATTCAAGAATTGGTGAACGAGAAAGAAGTGTCGATTGATTACTGCCCTATTGAAGAACAAGTAGCAGATATTTTTATAAAGCCATTGAAGGTTTAGTTGTTTTACAAATTGAAAAAGATGCTTGGAATGATTAATTCTACAAGCTTGGTTTAGGGGAGGCAATATTAGAAATTGTTAAACCAAGCTTATCCAATAAGCCCACTTATCCACTAGAAGTTTCATGAGTCCAAGTTGAAGAGTTTGTAGCCAAATTGAAGACCAATTGCACCCAAGTTGATAAGCTTGCCAAGTTGTCCTTAATCAAGATTTGAAAAGTCAAAGAGATAGTTGTAGAATTTATCTTGCCAACATATTTGATGGAGGATAATTATAGTTGCTAGAGAATTCAAGATGTTTAGCATTTGAATAGTCAATGGAAAGTTGCAAAATTAAATTTTGCTACTCAACTTGGATAGGCACCTCCAAAGCACTTTCTTTAGCATTAAGAATGATTATTTTATTTGTGTTCTATGCCTATATAAAGGCCACCCATGTACATTGTTCTGAGTATGATTAATAAAGTGTGTTTCGTGAATAAAAAGCCCCTCTTCCTCTACATGTCCATGAGTGAGAGTTTGAGAGAAAATTGTTAGAGTGACTTATGTGTTTGATTTGATATCTACATGGACTGCTTAAACGACATTCTGAGTCCGTATTCTAGAATTAGAGAGCAGTGAACAAAAAAATGAAATAATGAGGCAAAGTGGTCTATGGAGCCAAAACTTAGATGCTCAACTAATATCATGTTAACATTGACCAAAGTTAGTTCCAGCCACTTGTTCCAATTAGAAAAGACTAAAATCACACTTCTTAGTTTTATCTATAGGCTATATAGCATACCATAAAAGTATAAAACTTCCACTCATACATGGAAAACCACCTATACTAGTTTTAATTTTAATCCAAGTGAAAAGCATGCTTAAGAAATGCCATATATGGTTGTAATTAATAATTTCATATTGAAACCAGTTAGCTTCCCCTTTCCACATTGTGTGAATAATAAAAATTGTGTTGTCTAATCACTAATGCTCGGGAAAATGCCTTATCCACTAATCAAATTTTAATTCCCAAATGAACTTTTTCTCCTTTCATTGCGGATTGTTTTCATATATCCTTCCCTCTTTCAACATTTCTTCTCTTCCTAAGAAGAATTATTTTGAGACATAGAGTTGATTTGCAGTGTGTGAATAAAGAACTAAAGATGCATCAACAAGATTAGAAATGTTATAGTCTCACTCTATAGGCATTTGATATTCTCGGATGCATTGGCTCTATGCTCACAAGGTAAAACAGTGAGGCCATTGCTTTTCAACTGAAGGTAACAAGTAACAGGAAGATGTGGTAAGCATTGCTTTTCAACTGAAGAAGAGAATATCTTGCCGCAAAAAGTAGAGAACTTTGGATAGGAGAAAGAGAGTGCGTAAGGTGGAGGGTAGGAAGTTATGGGTTATAGTGGCGCGTAAGGAGTTGAAAGATATGGCCCGTAATTTCTAGAGAGCCATATAACAATTGAAGAAAGAAAATGATTTAAAAAATAATTTTGACGAGTAACCCATGTCTAAATGCCATATCACTTGTGTTGGATAAATAATCGGGCTTAGCAGCATTGTTCGTCCTAAAAGGATAATTATTTATGGAAAAATAAAATTTTAAAATCGACAATTACTTTAAAATAGAAGGAGTATATATCAAGTTAGTAGATTCATGATTAAATATTAATCACTCATTGATGAAAGGTATTTGTGACCTTAAAACTATCAAGGCTACCAAAAGAATCTCCTATATTTTAATCAATTTACTAATTTACACTAGCATTAATTTTTTATTAAGTGAAGTAATTGTGTATCACTTACTAATAATGTCATATTGCTTACTTGTCATTATTGTTAGTGATATATCATCATCACTTTTCCTAAAGTTTATAATTATTAAACAAATATACAATACTAGTTAGAATTTGTTCAAATCGACCCTTCTTCCTTGTTGTAATTATTTTCTTTTTGTCTCTTGCATCTATTTGTAAAAATTAAGATAACTTTATGCATTGAATATAATTAATTGGTCGGCTTTATCATAACTACAGGATCCACAATTTTTATTTTTTATTTTTTATTTTTTTTATGATATTTGAATATATTTAGAAGTGAGATTAACAATCATATAAAAAGTATAAAATAAAGTTAATATAAAAACTTTAAGAAAATTAATTTATTTATCAATTAAATTAACAATAATTAGCTTGGATGGAATTATGATTGATCTCTAGAGGTACGTGGAGGATAGCTAGGGGTGGAAACTCAGCCTTATTTTGGGAACATCAACGGATTAGGGAGGAGACTTTAAAAGCTAAGTTCCCTAGATTGTATTCAATTTCTAATCAGAAGCAATGTCTCATTGCAGATATGGGCTATTGGGATGTAAATATTTGGTGCTAGACTTTCAGCTAGTGGAGAGATTTCTTGCAGTGGGAAGTTGACCTCTTTATGTAGCTACAAAATCTACTTGAAGTCCATGCACTGATGGAAGAAAGGGAAGATTCAATTGTATGGAAATTTGACTCACCTAGTTAAATCATTTATTATGCAGCTACACAACTTAGCTGAAGATAAGTAACTTGAATACCATTTGGTCAGTCTAGCTTGGAAAGGCCTGCCCCTCCTTATGCAAAGATCCTGGTCTGGTTTATTCTGTAGGAAAGATTGAACACTAGGGAGAGATTATGCAAGTTGAATATATTATCCCACCTATTTTGGCCATCTATCCCTTCTGCCAAGAGGAAGTTGAATTTGTTGCATTTGTTGAGCATTTGTTTTCTGGTTGTGTTCTTACACAGAGGCTTTGGTCTAAATGTTTCTTGCAATCGGAAGTTACATGGTGATGTCTTAAGAAGCCTGTCTCCTTCTTTCAAGCTTGGCGTAATAGGGCTTTCTATGGCATGGAGAAGAAAATATTGATGTCCTTATTCTATGTACTGGTTTGGTCTATATGGAACATTGGAAATAGATTGGTGTTTGAAAATAAATGTCCAGATTGGAAATTAGAAAAGAGATAGATCAAACTGAGATGGGGATTTTGGATGAATGGGCAGATAGATAGGAAAAATTTCTCAAAAGAATTACGCACAAATCCATCAAAGCTAAGGAAACAGAGTTTTTTTGGAGAAACTTAGATCAATATCAAATTCCTAATTAAAAGAATGAAGAGATGGCACAGGTCTCAAATAATAGCAGTTTATAGTGGGCGTAGTGTGGATTGCTGTGAATTAAATGATGTCGTCTTTCATCAAGTTGAGAATCCATGTCGACAAACAACATGGAAGAGTAGAGAAAAGAGAGAATTGGAAGGAAAAATTAGAAATTGTATATTTATAAAATGAGAAAGGTTGCTTACAATAGAACTATTATATGACATATATAGTGGGGGAAAAGTAACTAACTATCATAACTCCCTAACTAATTCTAATTAACAACTGGTAATAAACTAACAAATTCTATACACTCTAACACCCCCCACAAAGCTGGAGGATATGTACATTAGCATCTTTAGCTTGGGATGAAAGTGCATTACAACAAGAAATAAGGAAAAATATAATGAATGAATCACAACAACAAACAAAGCAAGCATAAAAGTTTGAAAAAATTGATGACGACCGAGGTCCATAGCTCTACTTTTGGCGTCTCCACAACCTCCAACTACCAAGAAATCCCAACACAAGAACAACAACCATCAAATGCTAGAGGCAACAGCTTAACCAGTCAAGCAGAAGCTAACCAATCTTAGAGCTTAACCACTTGGTAGAAGAAAATATCAAAGCTATAAGGCTATCAGGAAGAGGTTAGAGCCATAGGGCTATAAAAAAAAATCCCAATTCAGGGAACACCAATCAACAAACTCAACAAACAACTTAACCACTCAAGCAGAAGCTAACCAATCTTAGAGCTTAACCACTTGGTAGAAGAAAACATCAAAGCCATAAGGTTATCAGGAAGAGGTTAGAGCCATAGGGCTATAAAAAAAATCCCAACTCAGCGAACACCAATCAACAAAATCAACAAACAGCTTAACCACTAAGAGCAGAAGCAAAATCATTCATGCTTAACCACCCAAAGCAGAAGCTGAAATCAAACCTTAATCATCAAGATAAAAGCCATATCTAAAGCTTAACTATCAAGACAGAAGCAAAAGAAAGCCTATCCAAGCCCAAATCAACAACTTTTCTCCAATATGAGAGCTGAACAAGTGAAAGGATGGCTGACCCATTACCACAGCCATGAAAAATAGAGATTGCTGACACCAGAACCAGTGTCCAATGCAGCAGAGCATCAATCCGTCACAAAACTAAATCCAATTAACCATAGCAAACCAAATCAAGAAGAACCAAGTTTGATTACAGACATGTTAGAATCTTGAACCAGAAAATTTAACAGCAAAAAAAAAAAAAATTTGAACAAAGTGCCAAGAGGATTACCAATACTAGAGAAATTCAAACCCGATCAAAGCAAAGGCAGAGGAATCACCAAACCTAGCTTCCCAAGTTGGATTTGAACCAGAAACTACATTTACCGATCACAAATCTTGAACTCAAACAAAATGAAATCCGATCCATCACGGTGAAGAACAACATGTAGCTGATGAGAGAGAGCTTCAAGATCGAACAACAAAATAGCAGAACAATTAATGTGAAGATCATTCGAAGAACCCCTACAAAGTCAGAGTAATGATGCCAGAAACATGAACGGAACCAACAACACCAAAAAGGAAAAAAAAAAAACAGATCCACTGGCAAAGAATGACGAACTGCTGAAGAGAGAGATAAATCGAGAGTGAGCCTTGTTGAAGAAGATGACTCGCGTCAAACCATCGGAGAACATGATGTTCCATCAAGTGGTGGAGTTCCTAAGAGTTTTAAAGTCATAAAATCCCTTTGTTTTGAGTATTTGATAGGTGTTCTTATTTGAATTTCTAGAAGTTTAGGTTTTTATATGTTCTTTAGCTTGTGTGAGGAATTATTATGGCCTAAGCATGTGTTTTGGTTGCATTGCAGATTATGAGTTTGTGTTGCTAATATAGTCAAAGTGTTCTTTAAATGTATGATGCTCAGGCGCCGAGTCCCAGTGCTCAAGCAGTGCAACACAGCAAAAGAAAAAACTTTTAGGTAACCTGGCGCTTGAGCGCTGAAAAGCTGGTGCTCGAGCGCTAATTCATTTGAAAAAACTTGGTTTCTGAAGGTTTGGGGCTCGAGCGCCAGTGAAGCCTAACATTAGCATCTATTTGCCGTCTTTGATAAAAAAGTGAAAGGAAGGAGAAAAAGGTGTGGGAAGAGGCTCTAGAGCAACTGGAACACCTTGGGAACAAGAGGAAGAGGAGAGATTGAAGATTCATCACTCCAATTCCTAGGTTCTTCATGATTTTTTCTTCACCTTTCTTATCTATGTTCTTCATTAGGATGAGTTGCTAAACTCCATAGTTAGGGGTTAGGGGTTGGTCTGAGATGGTTGTAATTGGTTTGAATTCTTGAGTTGTTAATGTTAGAATTGTTGGACTGATGGTTTATCTCTTGTTTTCTTATGCAATTTTATGAATTATTGTTCATGGATTGATTTAGGGTTCTTACATAATTTAGAAAAATTGTGTATGAGCTAGCTTAAGAGATGAGCCTCATAATATTCAAGGTTTAGGAATTTATCCTAAATTTTTGATGAATTGTGGATTGATTTTCATGCTTGATCCTTTTTTTTTTTTAATTGAGCATAGTTAAGGAATTATCATGTTTAATAGGAAGAGGAGAGTTGAGTAACTAAGAAATCAGCATCAACTACTTAAAATCCCTTCATTAGTCTAATAATCTCCAACTCAAGTGATCCAAGAGTTCATAAAAATTTAAGAAAAATCAGACCACCTCAAATCCTCTAGTGCATTTGAATCTTTAACTTATCTTCGTTGAATTGATATTTATTTTGTTAATTTTTGTTCTTTGCTTTTTATGATTTGTAAGTTGAGAGCTTTCTTCAATCCAAACAAGTTAATTTAATCTAAATAGAAATCGAATTGGTGAAGTGTTGCTTGGTAACTTCAATCCTCGTGGGATGATACCCACATGGTTATTACTTAAATGATTCGGTGCACTAGCCGAGTAGTTATCAGGACACAAACGAGATCTGACTGTGACAAACCGAATCGATATGAAACCAAGATCCCAATCTGGACTTTGTAAGAGAAGGACGACGTCGAAAATGTGAAGATTTGATGGTGAAGAAGCAAAGTCGAAGAGCCAGCGTCCTCCATCCGAAATCCGTTGGAGAACAAGAGCAAACTCCAGATCTGAAATGAGGAAGATGAGCTAAGCAAGAAACCAAAGCATGTGTTGAGTTCTCGAGATACAAAGAAATGGAAAGAAAGGTATAGTAGATAGGATTGGAAATGTGGAAGAGTAGAAAGAGAAAATGAATTTCCCTGATGTAAGAAAATAAGATTGATGATGGTGGTGAAAGTGGAGGTGAGAGAAAATTATGTGGGAAAGTGTTTAGAAGAGAGGAAATGTGAGAAAATGAAGGAAAGTGTGAGAAAAAATTGCTCTCCAGAGAGAGCTCAATGCAGCGGAAAGGAAGGTTTTAGGGTGGATGCCATGGCTCTGATACCATGTTGAGAAACATGGCAGAGCAAAGAAAAGAGAGAACTGGAAGGAAAAATTAGAAATAGTATATTGATAAAATGAGAAAGGTTGCTTACAATAGAACCATCATATGACTTATATAGTGGGGATTACTATCATAACACCCTAACTAATTCTAATTAACAACTAGTAACAAACTAACAAATTTTATATACCTTAACAATCCAAGATGTTGATTGGTGGATTGTATTGTTTGGTGAATGTCAATGAACTGAGTGGGCTTGATTACTGATTTCCATATCCTGGCAGAATATAAGGGGTTTTGTGCAAGGGATACATTTAGCTTTTTCGAAGTTTAGATCAATGCTATCTACCATAGTCTGAGTTTTTAACTATTGCTAACTCGTACTTATTTTAAGCTGCTAGATTTATTTTTGTATTGGTGTTTGTCATATTATGGTACTCTTTTTGTATTTTGTCTCCCTTCCCTTTGAGTGGTCTGGGCCTTTTGCTAACTACTGAAGAGAAAAAGGAAAAAAAAAAAATAGTTGGCTGCTTATTGGTCATTCCTTCATTCCTATGTGGATGCAAAATGTAGCTAATGATGAATGAATGGAAGATATTGGTCCATCCATCATTTTTTGGCCCATGGATGAATAATTCACTCATTTAGTTCTCGTTGAAAGATGGAAGATATTGTTAAAATAAATAAATAAATAAAAAAGCTCAAGAATCTACTTGATTTTTCTCTTACATGAACAGCTAATATTTTGACAACTTATCTGAAACTTCATAAATCACCCTTTGTTAAATTTTTCTTCATTTACTATCACATAAAATTCGGTGAGCCTAAAAAATAGCATTAGTTCTTTCACATGCTTGTTTATCATTTTGATGTTGTTTGATATTGTACTAGCACGCCATGTCCATCATAGGAAACATCAACAAATGCATATCGTCAGATTATTCTTAACTACAGCACCACAGTTTTGGAAATAAGGGGGAAAAAGAGATAAAGAGAGTGAGGGCATTTTGGTAATTTTAGTGGATTGAGTGGGGAAAAAAAAGAGAGAATAAAATAAGAGGTGGGTAGTGACCTACTATAACACGCATCCCCTCCTCCAAACCACACACTTGATGTCGCTTTTTTTTTCTTCTCCCTGTTCGACCCCACTTTCCTTTCTTCCATTTTTCTTCCTCTTTGCCATCAAAGCTCCATCTTTTTGCTTTTGTGACAACAAATTTTGACACCTTTTAGCTTGCAAAGGTTAAGGCGAGTCTCTAATATCAAATATCCTTCTCGTAAGTAAATTCTAGGATTTTCTCGAAGTTAGTGAATAGTAACAAAATAGTAGGCGAGTAAATATTTGAGGTTTTGAATAAAAATATGGTGAGTTAGATGGTAGAATACTAGAAGATTGTAGTGGATAAGTCCAACTTTGATTTCACCCTAATCTTTAGGAAAGCTAGAGCTCACAGTTGGTGGTTTTGCTTAATAGACTTACTAATTGTTAAATTGTCTAAACTTATCAAGAATATTTGTGTTTGTCAGATTCCTTGGAGACTAAGCTACTTACTCTTTCCAAACCTATTGGAGAGTAGTTGTTGCTTTCTCCACTAGAGGTAGAGAGAGTGAGAGGTTAGTATATAGGTTAAGATGGAGCTGCCTAACCTTCTCCTTCTGCTAAGGTGCTTATAGGGGATGAGGGTGGTATCTGCTGTAACATCCTCCTGAGTACGGTACTATGCTTAAGTCATAATACCTCACCTAGGAGTTGTTACTGTCACTTAATCGGACCTTGTCTGGCAGCAACCTTCGGCCACCATCGATCTTATTAGTCAACTCCGCCTTGGAGGACCTTCTTCGAGACTTCTGAACTATCTGGAGATAACACGGAAATAACATAGGGGTGAGAATTATAAATTCTCAGTAAGATTCATTAAACTAACATATGCTGTGTCATCATTGTCATCTCCAGTTTGCTTCGGTTTATTATGAAAAAGGTGAACATACTATACAAACTGTTTAATTTTATAGTTCAAAAATATACTCTCCGAAGCAAAGTTCATTTTACTCATACACTTGGCAATTTGGAAGAGCCCATACGAAACAAATTTCATGAATTATATTAGGAATAGTAACTGAAACATAATAAAATACAATAGCATCAATATACTGGGGTCATAACATCTGCACGTTACTTTACTCGCACTTAAATTCATGCATATACATAAAGTTTACTTTTCTTTCTTTTGCTTCCTTTTCATCATAAAATCTTTACATGCCATATTCCAAAGTATGATCGCTATGTCATACCCCATCAAAGCGTAATCGCCGTGTCACGTTCCTTAGGAATATGGGACCTTCATTCGATACTTACACTAGCTGGGTTATGTCATGCCTCATGTAAGCGGGGTGCTTGCATATGCTTTAATTTTTAGTCTTGAGTCTTTAGTCGTTAGCCTTTACTGCCCTTGGGTAGCCTAGCCTTGGAGTGAGCTCGTCAGCTCGACTCGTGACCGTCGTCACACCGACTCACCCATAAGGGGACCCACGTGCCTCTAGGTTGGAGGGACTCAGTTGGCTATCTGCCTCCAACATAGAGGGACCCAAAAGTTTTAGCTGCCTTCACATGGAGGGATTCAAAGTGCAACTGCCTCCAAGTGAAGGGACCTACATCTTATCTTATTTAACTGCCTTTATAAGGAGGGATCTTGTAACTGCCTCCAGATGAAGGGACCCACATTCAATATATTCGTATCATACTTAAATCATCCTTGCATATATGAATCTTGTGAGCATAACACATAAATGTTTATCACCTTCATATAATTCACATATTTCTGCCAGAATTTCGGCAGCATAACGGATCGAGTCCGCTTCCCCATGAATAGTGCCAGCCAACCAGTACATCAATTTATCACAAAGAACACAACATCACATTTATATTCCAACATTAAACTCATAACAACATCAAATTCATTAAGGCAGAATTCCTGCCTCAGCATGTTCAACCAACCCGGTTTTTATAATTCAAGCCATAATTTCTAGTTAACTCATTTGGACCTCAAATTTGAGTATGTTAAAGTTTTATGTGTCTATTTTCTAACCTCTTTGGTCCCATCTAATTTTGATATCTATAGCTTAAGATATTTAGGTTTTATCACGGCCTGCCCAGTGGCTAGCTAGAATCAAGCACCTAAAAGTAAAAATCTACCATAAATCGAAAACTGACTCAAATTATACGAAATTGAACTCATATTAAATCTAATAGGATAAGGTTTCATTTACAAAAAAGTTCCATTCCATTTAACTTAGTAGGGCTCGAGTTATAAGCCCCGAATTCTGACCTTCCTAAACTGCCCTATTCTAGCCCGATTTGGACATAGGGCAACTTTCTTGGATCACTGGGAGCAATTGAGACCTTATCAAATTCTGAAATTTTTATGGGATATTCTCCTATGTGTAAGCTTTCTAACAAAGTTAGTTTCACTCATTTTGAAGTAGTATAGGTCGAGTTCTACCCTAAACAACCTAATCTGCCCAGAGCCAGAGTCACAACCCTAGGTCGAAATTCAAAAATTCATAACTCTTTCAATTCTAATCCAAAAGCCTTATATGATATATCTATGGAAATCTCTAGATGTCTAGTTTCATATAAAAATAGTTTCATCCAATTTGATCAGTTGTAGGCTGAGCCGTACACTCCGCCGTACGGACTGCCGAGGGGTTTTGTTTCTCTAACCCATCAGCTCTTTCCATTTTCATGGTTTCTTGCTTCCACTTCGGTTTTAATCAAACAAACAGCCCAAAACCAATCACATATCATCATAAACATTCATTTAACACATCAAATAAGGCGAAAATAATTCAAGCCCAGCCAGCCAAGTTCACGGATTTGATGCAAGAATCAAAACTCCTACCTTTGTTCCAAGTGACTTTGCTGGAATTAGAAGGCTTGGATGAGCAAGGCTTGAATTGGCTGGATGTTGGCTGGAGTTTTTGTATGTGAAGAAAAGAGAAAGAGATCTGAATGAGAGGAGAGAAAAGTAGCGTAAGAAATGGTCTGAAGTGGGTGATAAAAGGGTGAAAAATCTGATTGCATTTGAGTTGTTTATCTTGAATTTGATTGGTCTAAAGTGCTTGGCTGAAATTCAGCCAAGCTTCTCCATGAAGTGTGGCCATTGTTGCGCCACTTTTGGGTGGTAAGTGGCTGAGCTATCAACCACTCAAAATAGGGTTTAGAGCTTGTAATTCTATTGGTTCAGTTCCGACAGTTTAAAATACCGTAATGTTACCGATTTCCTTTAAATCGGTAAAACGGTTTTGAAGAAATTTGTGAAGTTTTATATATTTCTATTCTAATTATTTCAAAATCTAATCTCTCTAATCTAGCATCTAATTAACTCTTAATCAACCTTTAATTAAGTTCTAATTAATCTTAAGGATTCAATAAAATCGAATAAATCGATTAACAGTGTAAATTAAACGTTTTGCAAGTTGGGGGCCTTTCTGGTTTTCGTTGTTAATAACTAATGGCATTTTCATAATTATGGATAAGTCTAGGGACATCCCATGTCATTTCACATATGGATACCTCCGTGGCTCAATCGGCCGAGGTTTAGGTTTCTACGTTTTCGCTACGTGATTCTGCTTCGTTTAAAACCTTATTTTACTAATCCAGTTGATATAGGGACCTAAATGTCATTTTCTAAAATGTTCAGGGGCAAGGCTGTAAATAATATATAAGGACCTAAAGGTCATTTTCTTAAAAGTTCAGGGGCAAAGTTGTAAATAATGAAAGTTTGCCCAAGGATATTTTCATTATTTCCTATAACGTTATATGGGGATGTTACATCTACCATTAATACGAGGCATATATCAAGGCATAAATAGGTAATTTCCCCTACGTTAGTGGTTAGATGGGCTTGGGTTAGGTAGGTAGGAAACCCAGACGAATCACAAGCCCTTTAGCCTGGAGCTTTAAAAGAGCGAAAAGGCTAAAAAAGGTCTAGTGAGGAAGGTCGGGGAACCGAGGGATCAAACGGATCACAAGCCACTGAACCTTAAGCTTTAAAAGAGTGAAGAGACTAAAAAAGGTCACGTGAAAAAGGTCAGGGAACTGGGGGACCAAGAGACTGGATGGATCACAATCCCCCCAGCCTTGAGCTCTAAAAGAGTGAAGAAGCTAAAAAAGGTCGGGAAACTGGGGGCACTGAGAGACTAGATGGATCACAAACCCCCCAGCCTTGAGCTCTAAAAGAGTGAAGAGGCTAAAAATGGTTGAGTCAAGAAGGTCGGGAAATTGAGGGGCAAGGAGACTAGACGGATTAGAAACCCACCAGCCTTGAGATCTAAAAGAATGAAGAGGCTAAGAAAAGTATTAGACCAGGTTATAAGCATCCAAGAAATTTAAAATGTTGCCAATGAACAGAAGCACTGAGCGATCAAAGGTGACTAAAGCATCTTAGTACCATATGCATGTATGGATCAGCTATCCAACTTATAAGAGTTGTACCTCGGTCGCTTTGTTAAATTAGGAGTGTTTGGTCGCTCAGGTTACTAGTTTAACATTGTGAATAATTTGGTATTTTGCTAACCAGTCTCCTTATTGATCGACTGTTCACTTAGCTAAAACCAGGATAAGTGTTTATTTGACAAGTGAATAGTAAGATTGCCAAAGGTGATATCTCAGTCTATCAGTTGATCATGCAACTAGGTAAACAATAAGGGATAAAGCTAGAAGCTATGGTTGATTGATTCAATTTCAGTTTTAGCTATGGATTCGACATGGGTGAAGCTTTCAATATCTCGATCCTCCACTTTCGTTGAGTTAATTTGTATTCTTGGTCAGTTGATCAAGCTACTATCTTTGACTATTACCCGTGATAGCTGGGTTTTGGATATCGTACCGGCATGGCTGGGCCTTGGCAACTATCAATGATGGCTATTTCGATAAAGACTGGGTTTTGTTCAGTATTGGTGAAGATCAGATCTTACTGAATGCCAGTGAAGACTAGACTTAGCTAAGTACCGATGAAGACTGGTTTTGTTGAGTATCAGTGATGTCTGGGTTTTGCAGATCATGGCGGCATGGTCGAGCTTGGCAAGTGCTAACAATGGTTGGGTTTTGGAGATTGTGCCAGCATGGCCAGACTTTGGCGACTACTAGCGATGGCTCAGTTTTGGAGATCTTGTCGACGTGGCCAGGTTTGGTAAGTACTAGCAATAGCTAGGTTTTGGAGTTCTTGCTCGCATGGCCGGGCTTTGGCGACTACTAGCGACGGTTGGGTTTTGGAGATTATGCCCGAGCTTTGGCAACTATAAGTGATGGCTGGGTTTTGGAGACCGTGCCGGCGTGGTAGGGCTTTGGTGACTACCAGAGATACTGGGTTTTGAAGATCATGCTAATATGGCCAAGCTTTGGCAACTACCAACAATGGCTGGGTTTTGAAGATTGTGCTGGCATGGCCAGGCTTTGGTGACTACCAATGATGGCTAGATTTTGGAGATCATGCTGGCGTGGCAGGGCTTGACAAGTACGAACGATAGTTGGGTTTTAGAGAGTGCCGGCAATGATTGATGCGAGCGTCATTCAACATCAACTTCCTATCCCTATTAATATCTTTAAATAATACAACCACACTACCATTTCAAAAGTTAGCTGTTAACAGAATAATAAGCTATAACTAACATTTTCTTTCTTCTCTTATAATTGCACTAATTTACTAGGATCATCAAACACCATAAATATGGAAATGAATTAAAATATGGTGACAAAAATGAAAATGATTTATTCAAAGCCAGGATTTATGCCAATAGGAATGTTTCCAACGGGCATTCATTTTTAAAATTAGCAAAAAGGACAATGGGCATTGAATTAAAAGTAATTTTGCTTGTTGAATCTGTGTAAAGAATATTCTATTTCTAGCAACATGTTGACTATGTCTTGAGTAGATAAATAGTTTAAAGAGACACGCATGCTTCAGATTAAATTAAAATTAATAATTCATAAAGCTTTCAATTATAGAATTCATATTATACATGTAAATAAAAGGGAACGAAGTGAAAACGCATGATCAGTTTTTTTCTTCTAAATTTACGGACCTGCGCAATACATGATCAATTGAGGCTTACTAATTTACTAATAATGATTGGATTAAAAACATCTACAGCAACCTTTTAGTTTGAATCGTATGAACGCTACATTATGAAAATTTCAAAGGCTAAAATGAAGTGAATAATATTAAATGTTAGCAAAACAATTTTTTTTTTGGGTGATAATGAAATAAATTATTCAAACATGCTAAGTGCATCAAAGAAAGATATATTACTATTTTAAATTACATGTAAATGATGGTAAACCTTTCTATTAAATGTAATTTAGTACATATTCTTAGGGTTACTTTGCCATAATTAAAATCAAATTAATATTAACTATAATAGTAAACCATATCATTTAGAATCGAATAAAAATAAACCATATCATTTAGAATTGAATAAAATTAATTCAATGAAAATTAGGGTTAACGGGGCATACCAATTATGGTTCTGAAAATACCTACTTTCTAATTTTGATTTAGTGATACTAACGTGCAGCAATAATTAGTAATATTTTGAATGTGAATTAAATGTATTATGGAATCAAAAGAACGCTGATAATTTAAAACAATTATTGTTAATAACTGATCAGCAATTAAGATTAGCTAACCATATTATTTACAGTATTAATCATATCGGTATTGGAAAGAATTACTATATTTAGCCTTAACAGTTGCACTCAATTAATAAGAATGAACAGTACGTTAGTCAATCACGTGCTATTTGCAAATTTTTACTGATGGTATTATTTATGCTTCTCTCTCTTATAAAACTCAACCGTTTAAAGGAAAAATTATCTAATTATCATATAACATTAATTAATTAATCAAATCAATTATAAATAGCGATAATTAAAATCAATAATATCAGTAACGATAACATCAGTAATAAATAAATATTAAACAATATGAATACTACGCCGGAACAAATCAACTACCATAAATTGGGTGCAAGTTTTACACTGAAATTATAGCTTTTTAAATTTCAGCAATTATCGTATATGTGATTTAAGAAAATTAATTGCTAACTTATATATGATTTGCTTGCTATAGTGCCAATTTATAAAATTACTCGATTATGGGCAGTTTCTTAGTCATTTAAAATTTAAAAGGAGAGACGTGCAAATAAAATTTTGGTAATGCATGAACATTTATGACCTTCATCTATCGATATGTTTTGAACAGCCAATGGGATATTTCAGCACTGTAAATCATTATTATTGACGCACAGTAAGCGACAGAGAATGCAATTTACTGAGTTTTAGTTTGGAGACATAGAGGGTAATTGCATTTTTATTGTTAATTGGAATTGATATTCTAGGACTCCAATTAGACATGCAGCACATGAAACTAGAAGTGCCAGACGATGCTGGGGAAGGTGTGGAATGCTAGGATCAATTTCCATTATTATTATTATTATTATTATTATTATTGATGAAGTCTTTTTCAATTGTTATTACTATAAAGTCTTGCACCCAATAGAAAAGAGAGATGCAAGATGTTACCATAACGAAAAGATTAGCATAAAGTATAATACAAGACATGGGATTCTAAAAGTTGTCATGTAAGAAGAAATGTGAACAATATAGGCAAAGAAATTGTGACTCTTATTTTGCTTAAGCTGTTTTTCTCTTTTATTTTATTTTATTTTATACTTCTCAGGTAAAGAATAAAAACGACGACATCAACAGGTCAGGAAATGGAAAATATGGAGAGAGGTTTATAAATTTACGGGAAATAGCAAAATGTTAAGGATAAGAAAGAAATAGTGGTGTGCTTTTTACCTGAAATTGGACAGCATTCTGCTGGGCCATTGAGTGGCATATGAGTTTTTGAGTTTCAATTCTCTGACTTTGGATTGGGTTCCTGTGCTGCGTGTCTTGGCCATGATAATGGTGAAGGTGACACAGCAAGGGAGGTAGGGTGGTAATAGGAAGAGTTTTACCTTTACCTACAGATGGTGTCAAAATATAGGTGTCTACACTAGAGATAGAGGGAGTGAGGGATTAGTATATAGATTGAGATGAAGCTGCCTAACCTTCTCCCATGCTAAGGTATTTATAGAGGATGAGAGTGGTATTTGCCATTAATACGAGGTGTGTATCAAGACATAAATAGGATGATTTCCCCTATGTTAGTGGTGAGATAGGTTTGAGCTAGGCGAGTAGGAAATCCGGACGGATTACAAGCCTCCCAGCCTCGAGCTCTAAAAGAGTGAAAAGGTTAATAAAGGTCCTGTGAGGAAGGTCAGAGAGCCGAGAGACTAGACGGATCAACAACCTAGTTGATTAGTCTTTTTTGCGAGTGGATATTTACTTAGTGGTAATATTTTAAATTTAATTTCATGAGAGAAACTAGTTAAAGTTAATGACTTTACTTCATGTTATGTGATTTATTTGGCTAGCTATTTTGACTGGTTACTTTCCTATATGATGATAATTAAATTATGATTTTGATGACCAGTTTGGGAATATTGTTATCTTTCTTTGTTACTTTTATAAACTCATAATTTTTTTTGTATCTTATTTTATTTTGAGATAAAATGATTTATAAAAATTGTCACTTTCAAAAATGGAATATATTGTCGATTATTTATGGATTTGAACATTGTATTTTACTATAAGTTGTTTTGAGTGAACTATGATGAGTTTCAAGTTAGAACATCACTCACCATAGTGAAAGATATAACAGCATAATTGCTCATCATAGCAAAGAGATATAATGGCATAACTGCTTGCCTAGAGAAGAGATGTAACAGCACAACCAGTCGCTTTAGCAAAGAGATATAACAGCCTATGTGTATGTAGTATATTCATTGAGATAAAGGGCGAGAGGACCTTAATTATGAGACTATATCAGGTTAGGCAAAGCCCCCAACTTGAGATGTTGCGAAACTTGTGATTAAATAAGTCGAGATTAATCTCCAAATTAGTTAGTTCTTTCTATATGCAACCTTCATGAAGTATTTATTTAAGTGATGAAAGATTTTATTTTATATTATGTCGAGAAGAATGATTTATAAAAAATATTGGGAATACATATTGAGGACTATTGAGTTTTTATTTATGAGTTTCTATTTATGAAAGAGACATATCAATGAGTTTCTAGTGATAAATATATCGAGAATGTATAGAATTGATGAACTATTATTCCCACTAATTTTCTTATAGTAATTGGATGATTGTTAAGTTATTTTCTTTTATTTTAAAAGTTTGTGCATATTTTGGTTTCTCCTTTCTGTCCATTTTGTTTATTTGCTCTTAATGAGTTTGTCTGACTCACCCTTTATATATTATCATATTTGCATGTTACTAATTGTGTTTGGTTGTGATTTGTTCAATTGGTTCTTATTGTCGGTGTGCTTCCAAAATACTTTGGATGTACATTGTCACTTTTGATTCCAGGTACCATAGCTATAGGCTATGTATTAGATTTTTCTAGATGTTTCAAATAAAAATTAAGATGTAAATATTATCTAGTAATGATAATGAGTTTTAGATTTAGAATTGATTATACTTTTATATAAAATGTTTATATTTAAGAAATAGCTTATCATGTCAGCCTAGTCAAACTATACTACAATTGATATAGTTTGCGCACTGGTCACGGACCTTAGGATGGATTGTGACAAAATTGATATAAGAGCTAGGTTGAAGATCCTATTGGCTACAAACATAGGTAGTAGTAGAATCTTGCTTGTAATGTGTGCACCTAGGCACAACTTACAGGCAGGGATTATCACCCGCTTACCTTGGAATCGTATGTCTGGTCATGTAGTGTCAATTTTGTCTTGTTTATCGAAGTCCTTGAATGATGTCCTTGTCATACACCTCTCTGATTCGACTGCTGGGGAAGATATCCTTCTACTTGTTGGTTTTTGATTTGGTGCACATCAATTAGGTGGATTATTATTCTTGAATAATACTTGAAAGTGCAAATAAATTTGTCTCAAAGATTTTATGTATAGCATTTTTAAACTATTGATAAAAATATTGTATACTATGTTGTTGAAGTACAAGTAATTAGCTACTTGACATGAAATGTTTTGTTTCGCCCATATGTGTACCATGTGAAGCTTTGGCAAATACTAGACTATATCGATAACCTTATTTAGTGTAAGTCTTGATAAAGGATGGTTAAGATAAGGACATTCAAATTGTAATAGTCTTAAAATTTTTGCAGAATGTTGGAATTGAAGAAAGACTTTTTCGATGGGAGAGTATTGATGTTTCTTTGTTTGAAACATCGTCTCAAAGCTTGGACGAACATCCAAACAAGATTATTGATGTAATTTACATTATCTTTAGTTGTATCTCACTCTGGAATTTTTTTTTTAAAAAAGAATAATTGATCAGGATTGAAAGCTATTCATAAATGCAGCTAGGTACGAAGTAATTGAGAATTTAAGTTTGCTTTTATAGTTACATTATTTTTGTGTTGTTTAAGTGTGAATGGTCCATGTTAATCACAGGTACTAAGATGAATCAGAGTCTAATCATATAGTGCAATGGTTTAGCTGAGAAGTTGTAGATGTAAATTATGCTTGATTCCTAAAGAGTATTTTCTAGGATAATTATCTTCCAGAACAAACATGATAGGAACTTAAGAAAGCATAAGGTCTCAAGGTAAACATGAGCCTTGCCACTATAGTTATATTCAATGAGAAAGTTAACTAACTCACAGCAAATACATGTAGCCACATGAAATTGTTGAGCGTGCTAAAGAAGCTTTGGTAAGTTGAAAACAAATTTTCACAAAAAGGGAGGTGCTCTATAGTTATATTTGGAAACCTTATTAGTTATTAGCTCTTACTCTTACAAACTTAGCTTGAAAAAGAAAATGGGAAAAAAAAAAAAGTTAAAGCAGTAAAGGAATTTATGTAGTTCTGGTGTTAGTTTGAGACTATGGAATGTTTACGAATGCAAACTATTCACTCAAACATGTGTGGAGTTGCCCTAGACCTTTTTAGTAGTATTGTATATAAGAGAAATAAGATCATTAAGTAACATGGTTTTATGTTGAAAACTTCATGATATCTTTAATAAATCCATATTTTAAGCTGAGAATTTTGAGATTTAGATTGAAGTGAAAGTAGAATTGAATGAGGAGAAAGTAGGCTTGGGGTCCAGTAAATGGAATGGAGCTTAAATTTACGTTTCCTTCATTGCATAATTTGAAGGATCAAATTAAGTGTTAGGAGTCAACTTAGGTACAAAGAAACAAATAAATAGGGCTCTATTTGAGGATAAACAATTGTTGTTTATTTGATAATCAAATGACTGAATATGAGAGAGCTGTATATTGAAAAAGAAATGTATGTCTAGATTAGTCATTTGTGTGAAAAAAAAAATTGAGAAAAGAGAGGTGGTGACTAGTTCAAGCTTGAAGGTGGAGTTATGTCAAGCTTATGATATTTTATTAAATAAGAAACGAAGAAGGAAAGTCTCAAAGAGTGATTGAAAAGTTTTGACTTAGTTAAAGTGTAAAAGAGTACTTTATACTCCGAACTTTGCCTATAGCTTAATCAGAGACCTAGCTAGGGGATAATTCAGTTGCCATACTGTGAACTCTCATGCCGGGTGGATCTATTTCCAAATTAATGATATCATAAGAACAAAGTAAACTAGTTGAATACTAAGGCGTCAATGTGTTGTTTCTTATTTATTGGTAGACTGCTTAAAAATAAAATACTAATAATGTATTGTATTACTAGCATTGCATTAAGCCAGTAAAGCACCCAAATGAGAAGGGGATAACAGTTGCTCAAAATTTATGATGAAAGTAAAGAAGTATAGTTGTAGTTGGACAAGAACACAGAGATTTCATCGGTGAGATTGTTGCTTATTTAAATGATATATTATAATATTTAAATTTTGACTCGTATGTACCATGGACAAGTAGTAAGAAGTTAGAAGTGTTATGAGCATGTGGTCATATGATAATTGAGAGTAATTTGGTAGTAAGATGTATAAAGTTAAGGCTTATAAAAAAAAATAATAATAAACAAAAATAGTCGATGGGTGTTTTATCGAAGTACTAATGTTTAATCATGTTAGTAAGATTTAGAGGAAGAATTCAAGACCCTTTGAAAGTAACATAAATAGGTTGTGACCATGCTACGGGTAAAGATGAACCTTTCACCATTTATTTTAGTTTGCGCTTGGAAGACCCATTAAGTTAAGATAGGAAATTTAATAGCAACAATTAGCAACTAAGTGATGTATGACTGTCGTGATTAACGACACTAGCACTTCTTTAGTATCGAGAGGCAGAAAGAAAAAAAAGTTGCATGCGAAAAGAATTTGAGGCTGAATTCAAATTTGATTTTTCTTTTCATAATAGGCAGTAATTCGTAGAATCTCAATCGAAATTCATAGAGAAACTAGAGTAAGTTTTCACAAACCAAACACCACCTTAAATGTCCAACTTTCAAGTCTTTTGAGAAGATTTCAAGTCTTTTATTTAAATCCTAAAAGTTCTTCAGCAGTTCTAGTTTTGTAATGTGATTAAAGTACCTATGTTGGGGATCCTTGGACATGAGTGAGCATGTTTACAAAGTGTCATGACACCATTTGAGACTTGCATGTGAATTATTGTAAGTTGCTAGTTGGTTGGTTTAAAACTAAAGAATATAGGCTTGTTGGTTCAAATTTGATTCAGGAAGTTATTGAGCAGGTTTAGCTAATCTGAAGTTGCTTAGTGGCCGCCTAATAGGCCACAAAAAAAAAAAAAAAGAGATATTCAAATTAGAGATGTTGGCCTGCGGAGTTTAGCATAGGGGAACGTGTTTCTATGCGTTTATTCTATGGAGGGCATCGTGAAGTTTGGTAGGAAAAGTAAACTAAACCTGAAATCCATTAGACTTTTTAAGATTTTGGAGAAGGTAAGATAGATAGTTTATCGCGTAACCCTCCCACGTGACCTTCTAGGGGGTTCACCCAGTTTTTTATATTTCAATGCGTTGGAAAATTTTGTTGATGACCCTTCACATATTATCCAATATTGATTGGTTGAACTTGATGAAAATCTATACTGTAGTGAGCAATCAATGGCAACAATATAGAGATAAATGAAGAGCTTACAATCCATCGATGTTGCTTCTGTAAAGATATTTTCGCGGGAATCATCGGGCGAAGAAACCATGTGGGAACTCGAAGCAATTATGTGGGAGAAGTACCCACATCTTTTTGATGTGCAAAGTTAGTATATAATCCAAAATTTGATGATCAATTTTTCTTTGAACGGGGGAGGTATTGTAGTACCATTGTTTTGGAAACAAGGGGGAAAAAGAGATAAAGAGAGTGAGGGCATTGTGGTAATTTTAGTAAGTTGAGTTAAAAAATAAAAAAGAATAAAACAAGAGGTGGGTGGTGACCTACTGTAACACACACATCCTCCTCCAAACGACATATTTGACCCCCTCTTTTTTTCCCTCCCCCTATTCGACCCCACCTTCTTCACTTTCCTTTCTTCCATTTTTTTCCTCTTCACCATTGAAACTCCATCTTTTTCCTTTTGTGTCAACAAATTTTGATGCCTTTCGGCTTGCAAAAGTTGAGGTGAGTCTCTAATATCAAATATCCTTCTCTTGGATAAACTCTAGATTTTTCGCAAAGCTAGCGAGTAGTAACAAAATAGTAGGTAAGTAAATATTCGAGATTTTTGAGTAGAAATCTAGTTAGCTAGATGCTTGAATACTACTAGACTGTAGTGGATAAGTCTAATTTTGATTTTACTTTAATCCTTAGAAATGCTAGAGCTCACAAATTGAGGGTTTTTCTTAATAGGCTTACTAATTGATAAATTGTCTTCAAATAAATTGTCTAAACTTTTCAAGAATATTTGTGTTGGTCAGATTTCTTGGAGATTGTGTCAATTACTCCTTCTAGACCTATTAGAGAGTAACGTAGCTGATTTCTCATTTTTTTGAGTCGATATTTATTTAGTGACAATTTTTTAAATTTAATTTCATTGAAGAAACTAACTTGTTAAAGTTAATGATTTTTATTTGATTTATTTGGTTACCTATTTTGATTAGTTACTTTTCTATCCATGATGATAATTAAATTATGGTTTTGATGACTGGTTTGGGAACATTGTCAACTTTCTTTGTTACTTTTATAAACTCATAATTTTGTTGTATCTTATTTCATTTTGAGATAAAATAATTTATGTGAATTGTCACTTTTAAGAATGGAATATATTGCTGGTTATTTATGGATTTGAACATTGTGTTTTACTATAAGTTATTTTGAGAAAACCATGATGAGTTCTAAGTTAGAACACCGATTGTTGTAACGAAGAGATACAACGGAATAACCGCTTGCCCTAGCGAAGAGATATAACGGCCTATGTGCACATAGTATATTCATTGAGATAAAGGATGAGAGGTCCCGAAGTATGAGACTATATTGGGTGAGGCGAAGGCCCCAGTTTGAGATATCAAGAAGCTTGTGATTAAATAAGTTGAGATTACTCCCGAAATGATTTATACAACCCTCATGGAGTATTTATTTAAGTGGTGAAGATTTTATTTTGTGTTAGGTGGAGAAGAATAATTTATGAAAAATATTGACAAAGTATATTGGGGACTATTGAGTTTGTATTTATGAGTTTCTATTCACGAAAAAGACATATCAATGAGTTTCTAGCTATAAAGTTGTCGAAAATGTATAGAATTGATGAACTATTATTCCCACTAATTTCTTATAGTGATTGTATGGTTTTTAAGTTATTTTCTTTTATTTTAAAAGTTCATATGCATTTTGGTTTCTTCTTTCTATTCAATTTGTTTATATACCATCACTGACTCTATGTAACTCACTCTTTTTATATTATCATATTTGCAAGTTATTAATTGTGTTTGGTTGTGACTTGTTCAATTGGCTTTTATTTTCTATGTGCTTCCAAAATGTTTTGGATGTATACTATCACTTTTGATTCTATATACTATAGCTATAGTTTATGTATTAGATTATTTTAGATGTTTCAAATAAAAATTAAGGATGTAAGCATTATCTAGTAATGATAATGAGTTTTAGATTTAGAATTGATTATATTTTTATATAAAATATTGATATTTTAGAAACAATTTATCATGTCAGGCTAGCCAAGTTGCACTAGAATTGATATAGTCTATGCGCCAGTAATGGACTCTAAAATGGGTTGTGACATTATCTTGCTAAATTATGCTTGGACAAGGCATAGGCCACTTGCGACTCAATAGTATTGTTAAAAATACTTGCCTTTGAGAGCTTGTAGATGCAAAAATAACTTGCTAAATTATGTTTGGGCAAGATATAAATGATTAACTTGCTAAATTATGCTTGGGCAAGGCACCTGCTACTCAATAGTATGTTAACAAATAATAGCCTTTGAGAGCTTGTGGATGCAAAAATAACCAAAATAACCAAGAAAGTAGGAACTTCTAGTTCTTATATAGTATCCAACATATCACCTGAAGCGCGAGATTAAAAGGTGATAATAAAAGATGACATGAGAAGGGGTTGAATTAAGTCCATATAAAAACTTAAGTTTCTAGTAAAACTTGAATAAAAAAAAGTTCAACAGATAAAGATTTATGAGACAAGATGAGAGACTTGCATAATGTGGATAAGCCACTTGATCAGATCAAAATGTAGATATCAAAATATGAAAACAAAATTTGATATATAAATCAATGTCCAAGCAGAATATCAATAATATAAGTTAGAATATGCCAGAAATTGAACGCAAATAGAATTGAAGTAGAGAATAAAGAGAAAAAGAGCCTATGCTCATTTTCTGGAGCTTTTAATTTATACGTCAAAGAGCACCCGTCTTGTTATCGCTCTACTTCAATTATAGGTCTCAAAAAGCCTAGAGCCATTGCTTGTTGTCCATGTAAATTGCTATATCTCCTCAATAATGAATGAAGCTATCTCAATGTCTTGAAATATTCATTATCTGAATAAAATTTGGAAATTGATATTGCGAAGGTATACACTATTTCAAAAGAAAGTTTGCTAGTAATTGTAACAATATAAACAACTAAACCAAGACTTAACACATCGAATTAACTCCAACACAAAACTGGCTATATATAGATTTATTTGGTATGGGCTATATAAAGATTTAAACAACACATAAGAGAGTAGTTCATTCAAAGTCTAAAAATTACACCCACAAAAATCACTTATTGTAGTACAATATATTTTGTAGAAAATTTAATATAAAGGCCTGTGAGGAGAGAAAATTTAACACAAAATCACTCCAAAAGAGTCTTGGCCGTGTTAAATGAAGAGATGTCTCTGTCCAACCAAGTTATTGTAGCATATTACTGTCTCAAGTGGAGCCTTACCTGCAGATTTTGGAAAAATAAAAATTAAAAGCATCATATCAATGGCATTGAATAATCCAAGTTATAAACATATTTTTTAGGTTTTCCTACCAGGATTACATTTTAAATGATAATACCCATATCAATGCATAGTAATTAATGAATCATTCCCTACTATGACAAAATAAGAAGTATCAAAGTCAAAGATTAAAAGAAAAAGAAAAAGAAAAAGAAAAAAGCAAAAAGAGGTATCAAAGACCTTGCCCATTAGTCTTGGACTTGGAATCTCCTCTTCATTCTGGCCACAAAGAGAACTAGTTGCAATTGTACCCAATCATTTATTTTATTGAAGAACTCATAATAGGCATGTCTCCATGAGCTTTTGAAAATTAATGTTCCACAAACTCCCTAAAATCCAACAATAAATCCAAACCCGAGGTTGACATAAAACCCGAAGTTTATAAGTTCATCTTCAACTCTTCCATTTTTATCAGTGCTTCTGGGAAGTTGATGATTTGGTGAGTTCTCATCCTCTGGGCATTGCTTTTTAATTGATGGCCCACAAAGCCCATTGTTCCCTACATATGTAGAGGCATCAAAGGTATCAAGTTGAGTGCTTTTGGGAATTTTTCCTGATAAGTTGTTAAAAGAAAAGTTCATATAACTAAGAAAAGTCAAATTTGACAAGCTTGCTGGAATTCTACCATAGAGATAGTTTCTTGACAAGTCAAGTGATTCCAACATTGTCATATGACCGATGTTGTTGGGAATGTACCCTGTGAGATTATTTCCAGAAAGATTTAAGCAAGCCAATGCCACAAGTGCTGTTATACTATGAGGTATCTCTCCTATTAAGCGATTGCAAGAAAGATCAATAATTGTCATCAGTCCAAGAGTTTTCCCATATTCTCTGTTTTCACCTTTCCATGCCAATATTGCTCTGTCACTAAAGGAGGCCATTTCGTTAGGTTCATTGATATGAAGTCCTTCTGCAATGTAGGAAAAATTTTCTCTTGGAAACATGATAATTGATAAAGCTGTTACATCACTGAGACATTGCAGTATTTTCCCAATGATGTTGTTTTTAGAGAGATCCAATACTTGAAGAAGCAATAGATTACACAAACTTGTAGGTATGATTCCTTGAAACTTATTTCCTCTTAGTTGCAGCACAATCAAATGATGCAACTTATGGCCCACCCATACTGGCATTATTCCTTGCAGATTGTTATCCCCAAAATCAATGAACTTCAAATTGCTACAAAGAGTTAAAATCAGAATTACACCAGAGAAGTTGTTGTTATTTAAATGGATTGTCTAAATTTGTTGCAAAGTGCCAAATGACTTTGGTATTCTCCCTGATAAGGTATTGTTTGCCAAATTCAGAATTCCTAATCTTTGATATTGTTCCCAGCAATCTGGCAGTTTCCCCACTAGTAAGTTACTAGATAGGTCAAGATAGGTTAAATTTAGCAGTGGTGTTGCACAGAAAGAAGATACAAACCCTGAGAACAAATTATTTGAGAGAAATAGACCATGTAGTTGTGGTGGAAAATGAGGTAGTCGACCAGACAAATTGTTGAAGCTCAAATCCCATTCATATGAGACAACATATTCTGGATTTAAATCAACATTTACATGTATACTTGGAAATGATTTTGGCAAGGCTCCACCAAGTATGTTATGGGAGACATTCAGGTATAACAAACTTGAAGATATATTCCAAAACCATTCCGGAAATGAATCTGAAATATCACTATTTGGAATACACAACACCATAAGATTCCCTTGATGTTTGAGCCATGATGGAAATTTGGGACCCAAAATACACGATGTTGCCGATAATTCAAGCAGTTGAAAAGGTGGAACCCAATTTGAATTCAAGTTGAATGAAAGTGAATTTTGGGAAACATCCAAAACTTCCAATGTCAAAAGGTTTGATAGATGTGCTTCTCTAATGACACCATTCAACTTATTTGAAGAGACATCCAATAAAAAGAGGGTAGGAAGCTGTCTAATAGCATATGGAAATGTCTCGTTCAATTGATTATGGGAAAGTAACAAGGATTCTAATGACAAAAGTTTGGTAAAATTGAATAATGATAGTGACCCAGTCAATTGGTTATAACTAAGTTCCAAAACCCAAAGATTAGTTAAGTGACCCAATGACTGTGGTAATGGCCCAACAATACTGGTATTTCGAAGATATAATGTGTTCAAGGATTAAAGCCTTGAAAAATCAGGAAATGGTCCACTATTAAATGGGTTATCGTTGAGATCTAACATCTTTATGCTATTTTGTGAACAATACAATTGTTGTGTATAGTCACTGAGTTGGCCAGACAATTTATTGGAAGACAACTACAACGCCGTAAGTTGACAAAACCTATGAGGAGTAGAGTTAAGATTGGCTTGAGGTTGAGGGAGTCCACAGCCATCTAAATAAAGCTCAATCAAAGAAGGGATTTTGTTTACTGATGATAACCAATCAACAGCTCGACCAAGATTAATGAATGACAGATAAAGGTATCTCAAATTAGAAAGGTGAGAAACCCACTCAAGGTCATTTGCAATCAAATAATGATTGCTATCAAGGTCAAGAGTTTGCAAATTGGAAAGATTTCCTAGAGTAGGAGGAATAGAACTAAGAAGTTTGTTATCTGAAAGTCTCAACTCTCTCAATTCAAAAAGTGAACCAATGCACTTTGGGATCGTTCCTTCTAAGTGATTATATCCGAGATCTAATAAAGTCAAATGTTTCAATTCACAGATTGAAGGATCTATCTTACCTCTCAGTGCAACAGAATCAAAATAATCTTGCTTTTTGAGATCCAACCTGGTGACGTAACCAGTTAAATTATTGCATGAAATTCCTTTCCAGTTGCAACAATCTTCATCGTTCCAAGAGGAAAGAATGCCATTCTCATCAATGAGATCATTTTTCAGCTTGAGAAGAGCTTGCCTATCTGTCTCCGTGCACCTCTTCATATTGGAACTCCCAACACAGAAACAGATGCATGGAGTGCCCACCAGACAAAAGAGACAGAGCCTACAGCTAAACATGGTGATCAACTCAGCTCTCTCGGGAATATTTTTGGATATTAAAACTGAACAATGTATAGGCATTGTGTCAACTAAATTATGAAGTGAAACCTAGCTAGGACCATTTATGGAAAGCAGTTAAAATAAGCTAAATCACCTCTCTGATCAACTCCTTGAAAAATGCCTACTTGTGCCATTGTTTCTTTCGCTGTCTATTGTCAAAAGGCATTGTACGCTTATTCTATTGAGGTTTATTTTAAAATAATTTATTGTGCTTTTAATTTATTATATTGATGTTTGTGGATCCTTTAAGCCAATGATGTTTGTGAAGAGATGTCTCCTTATCAATCATGCCCACTAACTTCAAGTCAACCCAACTTATGCCCCGGGGGGGGGGAGGGGGCAAGACTTTTGTGCAATAAAGAAAGAATTGTAATGTATCATTATGACCATCCTTGACTCTTTAGTGTAAAGTAACCCCAACCACTTGTATATGCTCGTTCCCCCTCTTCTTCTTGGAAAGCTTTGATTGTTTAATGAAAATGAAAATTAAAAGATGAAACACTTGTTGTAGGACTTCTACAACAGCTAGTATTTCAGGCCGAAATTTCCTTTCCTGGGTTTGACCAAGGCAGGATCCATATTAAAATGGACACCGCTCAAATTGGGCAATGCACAAAGTCACGCTCACAATGTGAACGTGGAATCTGCTTTATCTCAGGCGACTCAAGTCTCTCCTCTTGTAGTCAGTGGTATACAGCAAAACAATCCCTTTTGTATTGCTAGGATACGATTTGGTTAGATGGTTCTCGTTTCATCTCAATTCCTTGTACTATGATTCCATATTTGCATTAGTTAATGAAGCATCTACTTTAGCTCCCATATAGAAAAATGGTATTGGAACTTGCTAGGTGACAATGCGAATGTGACGTTGCAGTAAGCATTTCGTTCTAGTCCCCTAGTATGAAGGTTGATATATATTACAATTGCCAGTAACATTTACATGACAATAAGAGAGAGAGAGAGAAAAAAAATAGAACTGAAAATGAAATTTGGGTTTAACTGATTTTAGAAGAAAACGAATTGCTGGCATTTAAGGTTAAAAATAATGAGAAGTGGCAGTCTGGCAGATGAACTAAGTGAATCAATATGAATTGTTCATCCTTTTTAAATGTTTTAGTAAATATGCAGATTATGTAAGATTGCAAGGCATCATCTATGACTATGATCTACCAGATGCTAACTACACGGAGCATATGGCCTTTGCAGGTTTGGCGGGGGGTAGAGGAATTCCCAACATTGATTTAGTTTGCTGTAGTAGAATGCACTGAACTTGATGCATTCTATATCAGGGCAGTTTAGAATTCTTGTAGCCAGTAATAAGTCCATGGACAGCATGCACCATTGTTTCATTTTGGATCTTTAGACCTGTAGAGTGTATAAGCCCGAGCTAAAAATTATCTGTAAGTTGAGAGCAAAAGAAGTGCAGAAAAATAAAAATTTGAAAATTTTTTTCAACAATTTTGAATTTTTTAGATATTAGTTTTAAATTTTTATAATATTCTAAAAATACAACATGACATAATATTGGCATTTAGAACACGTCAATGCCTCTCCTTGGCAGAAAGTTATAAAAAGCAATATTTTGTTTGTTAACGATTACAGTTACTATTATATAGAAGGATAACATGGAACGGAATTAAATTTAAATATCCTTAATTGAAAAATTAATTTAAGGAGGACCAAATTATTTAGCTCATGAGGCAATCAGGAGTGAATCTGGCATTTGGCTAGAGGACTCACCTGAGGACCTCTCTAATTTGTTGATTGATGAATTTGGTGAGCTAATCAATTTGGTTCGATTGAAAAAAATTAAGGGGGATCAAATTGTAAAAGAGGGCATCTATTGAGGATCAAAATGACTTTATATTATATACATTACTATCATAATTTCTTCATCTATTTTTTTTATAATTTTTTATGGGGCTTGATCTAAGTTTCACAAGTAATAGAATAGAGATTATTTTACGGATCAAAGGGAGGGGAGACTCGGGGCATGTTGTGCATTGACATCAATTTAAGGACAAAGGGAGGGGAGATTCGGGGTATGTTAGGCATTGAGATCAGTCTGCCCTCTGAGCATCTAGTGTCTTCTTATCCTCCTTCTCTTCTCTGTAATTCTGCATCTTTATTTCTATGTTACAAGATTCTTATATCTTTATTGACTTTATTTATCCAAGGCTGTGGGTACTGGAGCCATATGAATTCTGGATTGTTTACTTAATTCAATGTCAGCTTACATAGTTTAGTGTACTGAATTGCTTTACTGCATAGTTTCTTGGTTAATTTATCTAGTTGCCAGCTAAAGTTTGGTTCTGTAGTATTATAAAAGTCAGCAGGTCCGTACAAGGCCATGTGTTAGCTAAATTTGTAACATTAGTGCCGAAACTCAAGCCATTAGAAAAGTAAATCTTAAAGAAAAGAAAAAAATAAATGGTTTAAAAAATAGGATGAGCTAAAGCCTCCCATTCTAAAATTTAATATGGTTGACAAAACAGAAATGCAGTAAATCTTGCATTCTACACCATGTCCATAGCTTATGTGACACTTAAATCATGCCTTTAGAATTTAGAAATTATGTAAACACCATGTCTTGCATTCTGAGTACGCGTCTCAATAAACCCCATGCTTCCAAAAGTGATAGCTACTCGGCAAGTGCATCAAATCGTTCAAATAGTAAACACGATAAATGAATATTGTTCCACGAGAATTGATATTATCAAACAACAATTCATTAATTAATTTTATTTAGATTATGACAAATTTTTGGATTGAAAAAAATAACTCTAAACAAAAGAATCAAATAAGCAATAAACTAACAAAATGAAATAAGCAACAATTTAAACAAAGATTAAAGAAGACTAACAACAATATTTAAAAGCATTAGAGGCTCTATTGACCCTGAACATTTTCATAAGATCAAATGAATTCATATATTTTTATTAGCTACTGCATCAATTTCTTAAAGATTTTGATGACATAAGTTCATTTTAATCTGTGACCCTTCATACACCATATCTGGGCTATTTTCAATGCAATTATGTCTCTAATTTTATTCATTGACCTTATATCAGTGATTCTTCTTTCTTTTCCTCTATTGTCTTAGCTTTATCATCCTTTAAGTTCATTCTTTAACTTGTTTAAGTCCATTTGGATAATATCACTTATGATAACTGTTAACTTTTTGAAAGTCAAAAGTTATATTTTAACTTTTTGTCCTATTTAGTTATATAGCTTATTATTTTTCAAAAAATCATTTTTAATTCTTTATAGAAGGTTAAAATATTTAGTTTTTGATTAAACACTTTTTAAAACACTCTAAATAAGCATTTTTATTAAATCTATCAAAATAGAAAATAACTTATTCATAAGTTACTTTTATATAAAGGTTTAAATAAACTATTTATCCAAACGACCCTTAGTTTTATGCAAAAACATAGTACCCTTGGCAAAACACTTATAAGTTCATTAGAATGATAAAACAGGTCCAACCCGCTAAATTGGTTCGTTTAACATGCCTAAAATTTGAACCATTTTTGTTCAATCCACTTAAGCTGCCCCCATCTAACCCACGGATTGAGGTGGCAAGACAAATTTGACTTGCAAGCTTGTGTTGCTTTCTTAAAAAAAAAAAAAAAAAAAAAAAGAAAAATTGAAAACACATTTGGACATGTGATGGGTATGTTTGTAGACTTTTTTTATAAGTTTATTATGGTTAATTTGTGATAACTTCATATTATTCTATTATGATTAATGTAGATTTGTTAATGATTTATTGCTTTGTTGTGATTGATTTATATTATTAACCTTTTTGGTTTGAATTTGGATAGAAATTATATAAATTAAGAATTTTTTAAAGTTTATTTGGATATTATCTCATTGTATTTAAGTGAAAATTTTATTAATTGTTTTATTTAATTTTTTTAATTTGTTTATGTGAACTAAGAATTTAATTTTGATACATTATTAATATTAAAATTTTTTATACAAACATTCAATTATGTACTGCCATATCAGCAAAAATATTTAACTCAGTCATCCATAATTTTGAAAGTTTTATAAATATAAACATGTAATTCGATGACAGTATATAAGTTTTTTACATTAACAATACATCAAAATTGATCATGTGAGCCAATTCATTAAAAATGTAAAAACAGGCTTTTTTTTTTAATTTTTTTGGCAGACCGACCCTTTAACCCACTCACAAACATAGTAAGTTAGCATGGCCAACCATATTACCAAAGTTGGATGGCCCGCCCTGCTCTGTTTTAGGCAGATTATCAATGGGTCGGGGTTGGCGAGGGGCATTGGCCCACTTTACTATCTCTAAAGTTAACAAAAAGAACCAAGCTTCCAATATGGACTAGAGAGAAACATTGATGTGAAAGCAACATGTAGAGAAAAGTTTGAAGATAAATAAAATGGGTTTTGGTGGTCAATGCATATCTTGAACCAGGCCATTTGAATGTTGGACGAATTAGAGATGACAAAATGGGTCGGATCTGCTAGATTGACTCGCACAACTCGCCAAGTTGACCTGCACAACTAGCAAATTTTGGCAGGGTGGGTTGATATTTTCAACCAGCAAAAAATTTTCAACTCACATAATCCACCCCCCTTAACTTGCGAATTGAAATGGGGCAAGGCAGGTTTGTCCCGCGGATTGCTCTTTTTTATTCCTCCATATTTTTTTATTGTACACACAAAACATTCAATATTTGGCCTTTGTTGGCTCAACACACATGCTCAATATTAATAATTGTGATTTTTAACCCTTTTAGAGTTAAGTAAATGGTTTAATCCTTTAATGATTTGCTATGGAATGAGCAGTTCGATACTTTGAGAAAAATGAAGAGACAATGGCATGTTTTTTTGTGTTTGAATGGGTGCAATAGGAATATATTATAGGTAACTTGTCCTCAGATATTAACAACTAATTTTGTAGATGTCTTCTGATGGCATATATTATAATGTTAAATAATGTTGACAGTACAATATTTTATGGTTGTCTTAGACCTTTTCGAGCAGGATACTCATAAATTAATTAATTTAAGAATTTTTTATAAATTTGTATGGATATTATTTTATTGTATTTAAGCAAAAATTTCTTTTTTAAAAAAAAATTTGATGAATGAATTCACTTAAAATAATTTTTTAAAAAAATTATTTTCTAGCAAGCTAACCTACTAAATCGTCAACCCATGCATAAGTGGTATGGGTTGACATACTTAGCTCAGATTACTAATTTGGATTGGCCACCCCGCCCCATTTAAGGCTTCACCCGCAGGAGGAAGAGCACATGGTTTGGTCTGTTTGCCAATGTTAGGATGAACTTATTGTAACATGAACCAAATAATCATTACCATTTCCACTACATAGAAATTAATTGTGTCATTTGCCTAACATAGAATAAATTAAAATTAAAACTTGCGCCCAATTGAAATGAAAATAAAAAAGTGGAAATTGAACTCTATATTTAGTTATAAGCGCAAAGAAAAATCAAGGAAAAAAGAAGAAACACAAGAGTGGTCTCTGTATCACTAAAGTGAAAAATAGTTGTTCCTTATATCAGTTGTACTAGTATATTCTTCTACTCAAGTGTCATCAAAATCTTCTTGATTCTATTTCGGATAGCATAGAGCCATTGTGCATACAAATTGCTTTACCTCCTCAATAATGAATAAAGCTACCTCAATGTCTTGAGCCATGCACTATCTGAGTAAAATTTGGGGATTTATGTTATATTTTGAAGCATAAAATGTATTTAAAAAGGATAATTATTTAATTAATTGTTTATTTAGCTTTCAATTATTTAATAATTTTGATTTGAAACGATTACACAAGAATCATTGATTCCACGTTTTTTATATGTTTACCTTTGCAAAGATGTAGCGGCCCATGGCCATTATTTTTTGTTATAATCTTTTAATATCTAAATTCTAACATTCATTTTTTTAATTGAAAAAAATAGTTATTGTTTTGAAAGACGATACTGTTACGTGCTCAATAGTTTAATCCTCTTGGATATTCATATGGAGCATCGGGTTTTTTCATTGGAAAAAGGTCTTGTGTTTTAAAAAACTCTTCGTTTTCTCCTCTTTGCTATTCACATTCTTCTTTTGCCTAGGTTATAAGTGCAGTGCCACGGTTTGAGAACAGGGGAAGGCAAATGGTGGGAGCTTTTTAGTCTTTTTGAGGGGTTTAATTGAGGAAAAATAAAAAAAATAAAAAGAATGGTGCCACGGTTTGAGAACAAGGGAAGGAAAAAAATAAAAAGGTGAGGGCTTTTTTTTCAGAGAGTTAAGCTGAAAATAAAATAAGAATAAAAGAAAGGCAGGTTATACCCCACCTTAACCCCCTCCCCCAAAATCATATCACCATCAACCCCTTCCTTTCAATTTCTTCTCCTATTCTCTTTCTTTTCTTCTTTTTCTTCTCTACTCAACCATCACAAGCTCCTTTTTCTTTTATTTTGTCACAAAATGTTGACACCCATTGGCTTGCAAGAGTTGAGGCGAGTCTCTAATCTCAAATCTTATTCTTATGGGTAAACTCTATAAGGTTTCTCTTAAAGTTAGTAAATAACAATAAAATAGTAGATGAGTAAATATTTGGGATGTTTTGCTCAATAAGTTAACCAATTGTTAGAATATCTTCAAGTAAATTATCTAAGTATGTCAAGAACATTTGTGTTGGTCACATTCCTTAGAGATTGTGCCAAATCACTCCTTCTAGAGTTGTTGAAGAGTGGATATTGTGAGTGGATATTTTTACTTAGTGGCAATATTTTAAATTTATTTTCATGGGAGAAACAAACTTATTAAAGTTAATGATTTTACTTTATGTTATTTGATTTATTTGATTGGTTGTTTTGACTAGTTATCTTTCATATCCATGATGATAATTAAATTATGATTTTACTAATTGGTTTTGAAATATTGTAGTTTTCCTTATTACTTTTATAACCTCGTAATTTGTGGTATCCTATCTCATTTTATGCTAAATGATTTATAAGAGATGCTACTCTTAATAACAGAATTATTTTGATGATTATTTAAGGATTTGGACATTGATTTTGTTGTAAGTTGTTTTGAGAAAATCATGAAGGGTTCTAAGCTATAACATCATTCATCGTTAGCGAAGAGATATAATAGATGGTCTATGTGCACATAATATACTTAGATGAAATAGTACCGGGTGGGGTGCGATGAGGCATGGCCCCTGACTTGAGATGAACTTGGATTATATGATTAGATGGGTTGAGATCACTTCCTACAAGATTTAGTTCTTTTTAAGTAACTCTCACGGAGTATTCAATCAATTGACGAAAGATTTTATTTTATTTTTTTTGGAGAAGATCTATTTATAGAAATTATTGATAAGGCATATTGAGAAACATTGAGTTTCTATCTATGAATGAGTTTCTACTTAAGAAAATTTGAGAATGCTTAGATTGATAAATTGTTACTTTCTCTAATTGTTTTTAGTAATTGTATGGTTGCTAAGTTATTTCCATTATTTTAAAAGATCCTGCATGTTTTATTTCTCTTTCCTGTCCACTTTGCTTATATGCCTTCACTAAGTCTGTGTGACTCACCTTATTTTCTTTTCTTCCATTTAGATTCATAGAGTACTAATTAAGTAGCAAGTTTTTAGGATTTGTTGTTCCACCCAAGAGTATCTTTTGGTAGGCCTCCACTACTAGAGAGGCTCCTATTTTGTTGACTTCAGTATTTTGCAGCTATAGGACATAAGATTATTTTTTTGGGTTATGTACTTAATCACAAAATATAGATATGCTATTTTTGTGTGGCCAAATCTTTTTATACTTATGATTAGTACTCAGGGAATATTCTTGTTGTGGATTTTAGATATTACATTTGATGTTAAACATGTTTATTTGATATGTGAGTTGTTTAGTTTTAGGGGAGATTTTACTGCATTTCTAGTATTCCTAATGATTAAGTTGTTAATCTATACAAGTAGAACTCTATTCTTAGGCATGCTAGGCTAAGTGAGTGTATTTAGCCTGTGCGCCAGCCACAGCGGTCATGACAAAGTTGATACCAGAGCTTTGGTTAATTAATAGGTCTTAATGGCTGCAAAATTTGGGTAAATATAGAATCTTGCCTATAATTTGTATATCCGGGCATAATGTACATTCAAGAGGCTATGAGTGCCCACTATTAAATTGGAGTCTCTTGTTTGAGCTATCATATTTAGTTTTTGTCTTTCCAATTCACCTTCCATGATTATACCTATTTTCTAATCTTTGTTCATGTCCTACGTGAGGATGCCACCCAAGATGAGGCTTGATAGGGAGCTAATTACTGATAAGGCTTGCACTCAACTACACTTCCGAGGAGCTGTAGTCGTGGTCACGGCCATGGTAGACATGGACAGGGTGGTCCCTCTAAAATTTTTACTTTGATTTTGGCCCCTCCTTACTAGTATTAGAAATTTTGTTTATGGCCATCATAAATTTTTTCTGAATCCTCTTTTGGTCTTTATAAATATTACCCCATAACATTGGGTCTAAACAACAAGGATCAAAAACCTCATAATTAAAAAAGAGGAACTGAAACCAAAGTAAAAATTTAAGAAGGATCAAAATCAAAATGATTCATATTTATAAGAACTAAAAATATATTTAAACTTATAATTTATTATAGGATATCATGGTGTCATTCGATTCATATTGCTAACCCCACGTAGTAAGACAAGACTTAGTTTTTATTGTAATTTATTAGATAACTATTATATTAAGAAAATTTTAAAAAGTAATATAATATTTAGATGTAAATACTTATATTAAATAGATTAATTATAGATACTTGTAATATATAGTGTCCATATAAAAGTAGAAAATAAAATTAATATTAATAATTTTAAGAAAATTAATTTATAATAAGTGTAGATGAAATTATGATTGATAATAAGAATTAATGTCAGAATATTATTTTGATTATCAAAGAAGAAGATGAGCAACAATAGACACATAGTAACAACAATAGATACTCTATTTAATATAGAAAGGATATCGTATGTTTGACACTAACGTGTTTTCCCAAGTAGGTGGTTGCTTATTGGCTATTCCTTCATTCTTGTATGGATTCAAATGTACCTAATGATGAATGAATGCAATATATTAGTCCTTTTCATCATTTCTAGGCCTATTATAGCTGAATAATTTGATCAGTCAGTCGGTTCTCGTTGAAATAACATTGTCTCCTCCCTAGGATGGAACTTATTATTCAAAACAATAAAGAGAATGCTCAAGAATCTACTTGATTTCTCTCAAGTATTTGACAACTTATTTAAAACATCATAGATCACTCTTTGATTTTTTTCTTCGTTCACTATCACACAAATTTTGGTGAATCCAAAAATAGAATTGATTCTCTCATATACATGTTTATCATTTTGACATAATTTGATATTGTATTGGTATTATGCCATGTCCAGCATAGCATAGGAAACATCAATTAAGTGTATACGGTGAGAGAGACTATTCTCTTGCTCAATATAAAAGCTTGAAGTGCTAAAATACGCTCATGCAAGGCAAAGGCCAGACGCTACGAAACAGTATTTTTAAGTAACACCAGCCTTTGAGAGCTTGTGGTAGCATAAATAACCAAAATTGCCGAGATTGAAAACTAAAGGAGATTTATAGTTCTTAGCATCTTACATATCACCTAAAGAGAGATCACAACAGTAATGATAAAAGATGACTTGATTAGAAATTAAACTTCTACGAACCAAAACTTGAGTAAAAGAGTTCAGCGGATAAAAGATCTTACGAGATTAGATGAAACACTTGTATAATTTGAATGAACCACTTGATCAGACTAAAATGAAAATCCCAAAGTATGAACATATAAGGGTTCGTTTAGATTAACTTTTGAGAGAATATCTTTTAAAATAAGGTCTTTTGAAAAAAGGTCTTTTAGAATAATGTCTTTCAGAAAAAGTATTTGTATTTGGTTTGAGTATTTTAAAAGTAAGTTTATGAGAAGTATTTTTGTTTGGATAGAATAAAATAAAATGACTTTTGAAGATATAATTACCAAAATAGACATGATATAATTTGAAGATATATTATTATATTATATTCAAATATTTTGATATTAAAGAATAATTAACTCTCAAATTCATAATAATTTTTTTTATTTCAATGTTTTAATTAAATACAACTTTGTTTATATATTTTTTAATTAAATTTAGCCTAAAAATCATTTTTTAAAATTAAGCCTATAAATTTAGCCTAATAATCATTATAAGAGCTTAACTTTATATATAGTACTATATATTAACATTGATAATACTTTTTTTAAAACAATTTATAGTAACAAAATTATGAATTAATCATCTTTCTATTTTTAAATACAAATAAAATTATGCAAAAAAAAAATGGCAAACAAACTTAATCACACAATTCAAGTTTTGAAAAAGGTTCAGAATTCAAAGGATAGCAAAGATCCAATTGACTGTTTTCTCTTTTTTTTCTCTCTGTAAAAATCATCTATTTGAACTACCACAGTAACCCCCTCCCCCACACACATATATTGCCATTACCATTATAGAATAATTACTATATAAATATGGTATCCCTGCATGGTCTTAATTTCAGTTATACAAACAAACTAAAATCCACAAGTATTCCAAAATATAAATATAGTCATAAATAACAACATTCACTAGTTTCTACTTTGGGTAGCTACAATTTCATCTCTAATTCGGTCACGAACATAATCCATTTCTGCTGAAGAAGTCAAATCAACATCAAGACATGTGTTCAAGTTGCTATCATTATCAAGATCTTCTGCCATACTATTATCATATTCCTCAGCACGACGAAACTCAAAATCTGAGACACTATTTCTGCGAATAAAGTTATGTATTGCCATTGTAGTACAAACTATCTCCACTTGAGTCATGTATTTAAAATTAGGCATATGACGAAGAATTGCAAATCTGTTCTTCCATACCCCAAAAGTTCTTTCTATGGTGCTTCTTAAGCTAGAGTGGAAATAATTAAACACTTCATTATGGTTGTTGAAGCCAGCTGCATGCCTAAATTCAGGTAAGTGATACCGTTCACATCTATATGGACCCAAGTATCCTAACGGTGTTGGATAACCAGAATCAACCAAATAATATTTACCTAAAACAAAATGTGCCTTATTAAAATCATAATCTACAAAACAAAGAATGTTAACTATAGTAATAAAAACAAACCTGTAGGAGGATGTGGAAAGTTATACTTTGGCTTTGTCAGAGCATCTTTAAAAACTCGAGCATCATGAACTGATCCTTCCCATCCAGACAATGCAAATATGAAGCACATATCCCAATCACAAACAGCCATGACATTTTGTGATGTATATCCTTTTCGACCAATATATTTTACACTCTCTTTGGAAGAAACTACACATGGCACATGAGTACCATCAATTGCCCCTATGCAATCCTTAAAGTATGGCCAATACCGATTATCATGTTGAATTTTCTTATGCACATGTTCAAATCTATAATCTTGTGGCCTAATCAAATCAAATGATAACTTCAAACATGAATGAAGAACTATATGAAATTGTCTACTAACTGTTTCACCTGAATGTTGAAACCTTTCTTGGATTATCCTATTTCCTACTCCATGTCCTAGAACATGCAAAAACATAGCAACCATCTCATCTATTCCCATGTATTTAGTACTCTTTAAACCATGCTCAACTAATGCAGTACAAAGCAATGAGAAAACCTGCTTATCCATCCTAAACATTTCATAACATCGTCTATCATTTCCATGTAAAATTTCTTGGACCCATTTATGTGCAGTTAGTTCACTTGTCCTACATGATTGTTTGCACAAATATTTTAAAGCATATTCTCCGACTAAAATCCCTGCCATAGCTGCCATAGGCACATTCATTTCATCTATTTTATTGGAGTCAGTTTCATCTCCTGAATTTTCCTCACATTCACTTGAGGATATAGAAGACATTTATATCTAAAGATCTGCAATAAATAAAAGTATTAAAAAGCATATTAATTTATATAACCAGTCATATATTTAATACAACAATAAGTTAACAAGTCATAAACTAAAAGATCTTGTACTTAATACATAATACAATAATAATATAACAAACCATAATGAACCTTAAACTAAATATGTTAAACACCTAATTTACATAACCTTAGTAGAAGATTAACCAAATAAGTCATACACTTAACAAGCTAAAATAAAAATATACTAAATTAGTCATACACATATTACTTATACTAACAAAGATTGTCTTTATATGCCATTCACTTCAGAAAAGCGATCTTCAGATCTTCATTAGGAATATGAGAAAACATTGCTCTTGCTTCCTTTTTCATTAGTACCTCACAACATCTAGCATAAAAATCAATATTCTCCATGACTGATTTTAACATATGAAGCTTAGCCATTATTGCACCAATACTATGAGGATCTTCCTTCTTTGCAACAATAGCAGCAGCATGAGACTCAACTGCAGAAGTCATGGATTTTAGGTGTTCTTGGATCTTGATGGCATTATTAGTTTTACCCTTTCTTGCCCTTTCCCCTCCCCTTTTTCTTTTTTCTCCACTCCTTGCACTCTCTCCACCTTGAGAGGTGTTTATATTCATATTTCCTACTCCTATATTATTATAATCACTCAAATCAGCACCTATAGTTGGATCATCACTATCTTCAGAACCTTTATTTCTATCAAAACCAACACTCTCTAACCCATTCATTATTTTGGTCATATTCATCATACCTATCTGGCAACTCTCTGCTTGAAGGTGTCCAAGCAAACTCTCATGTGGCTGTTTTATCTTTAAAAAGACATATCAATTGATGTGCATATGGTAGTCCCTCATTGCGATACTTACCATAAGCAGGATTTTCCTACACGAAATTAAATTTTGATTACTTTAAATATAACAAAAAGATTGATTAAAAATGCTAAAAAATATAAAAACAATCACAAATGCTTACCAATTCCTTTGCATCCCACCATTCTTTTGTTGCAATAAAAGTGTGTTTCTCATTATCGCACCCTAATCCAGTTGCATGTTGAAATAGACGGTATCAAACAACTCATTCTTTTCTTAGACTATCCTACTTATTTCTCAATTGTACTCTATCATAATTTCTCCCACTAATAGCACGAAATTGGTCAATTACATCTCTCCAACCTTTTTTCGATAATGTATATTCACTGCATTCACCGTTTGTCACTTGTTCTATACAAGCATCAATAAACAACTTCGTTGTTGTCCGATCCCAAATGGCCTTTGCTTTTGGCCCATGATTTTGATCATTAAGGGGCAAATCTTGGGATGGGGCTTTTCCTTTCGACTGATTATTCCTTTTAATCAGCTTAGGATTTGACATCCTACCTCATATACACATAAAACATGTCATAATTTAGTCATATAAATATGAAAAAGGCAAAATCTCATAATTTTTAATTTTGATTGTAATTTTTGACAAGTTGTAGTTCAATACGTCACATAATAACTTGAAAAGTCAATAATACAACAAAGAACCAATGATACTAAAACAGAGTAACAATTAGCATCAATATGTAATAAAATCCTCAAAATCAGAAGATCCTACCAACTCTAATACAATTTTACTCCACTATCAGTTTTACAACTTCAAAATAATTTTACTCCATTGCAATTAGTTTTACTACACTCAGTCAATTATACAGAAATTATCAAATAATATCATAAATTGTCAAACAATTTTACAGTAAAATTCTTCCCGTATAATTAAATAAGAAAGCAATAAGAAGCAGTTTATCAAATCTGAAATTCAATGGTGAACTTCCAAAATTAAAGTTCCAATTTTTTTCACTCTTCAACATAACAGTGATCCGCAAGAGAGAGAGAGCTCCAATTTTTTTCACTCAACCTGAATCAATGATGAACCGAGAGAGAGAGAGAGAGAGAAAGAGGACCTAAGGTTTGAAGTGCAGCTGAAGAAGAAAGAAGTGGCGCCAGAGGCTGTGCGATAGTGGCGGTTGTGCGGCGGTGGAGGCTATACGGCACTGGAGGCAGTGCTGCGGTGGAGAACAACGGTCTTGAGGTCCGAAGCGCAGCTGAAGAAGGAAGAAGCGGCAGAGACTGTACAACGGTGGACGACAACGAAGGACCGGTGGTGGGCAACAACGTAGAGCTATGGGCCGCCAGAGACCGACGATGACAACATCGAACGGCCAGCGATGACAACGACACGATGACAGATCGAACGACTGGTGTGCAGCTGCGATCTGACGAAGGACCAACGATGGTGGCGGCGAGCAGCAGATCGGCGGTGATGGAGCTCAGGCGGCGTCAACGTGATGATGCGGTGGGCTGATGAGGACGGATTTGGAGTAGAGAGTGAAGAAGTGAAGGTGAAGCTCTGTCAGGAAGAGAGGATGGAGCCGTTGGGTGAGTGGGTAGGGAGTGAGTAATTGAAGGTATTTTAGTTATTTTGCTTCAACCCAAAATAAGAAGTAACTTTGGGTCTTCTTTTGTTGGAAGACCTTTTTTTGGCCGTACAATGACTTTCACAAATTCAACATTACACCAAATAAGCGTCATTACTGTTCAAATTTATTTTCAGGCCATTGGAAGGCCTTCTACCAGGAGCAAAAGTTACTCCAAACAGGCTCTAATTTAGCTATTTGATATTTAAATCAGTTTCAAAACAAAGTATCAATATTATAAATCAAATTATTGTAAGCAATTTATTGTGAGCAATTGGGTGCAAACAGAATTGAAGTGAAGGATTAAGAGAAGAAGAGCTTGCACAAGAGAGATTATAGATCAAATTATTGTGAGCAATTGAGTGCAAACAGAATTAAAGTAGAGGATTAAGAGAAGAAGAGCTTGATTTGGTACTGTTGTGACTTTTTGAGGGTTGTTGAGCTCTCTAAAAGTTGCTCTCAAAAAGTCATATTAATACCATTTGGTAAAATAATATAAAAGTTGCTCTCAATAAACAGAAGCCACAAAAAAGTGTTTGATAAAGTTATTCTTAAAATCTAAAATAACTATAATGGACATAAATACTAAAGAGAATAATTTTTATTTTTAAAGTTATTAAGAAGAGTAAAGTTATATTAACATTTTAAATTTTAGAAAGCATAAACCGACTCTGAAAAGTACTATATGAGAACTTCCGAGAGTACCCCTGACTTTTAAAAGCCAGGAGCAAATGTACCTTAACTTTTTGGTTTACTAAATTGAAAAATTTAGCTTATGTTTTCATAAGATGGAGTGCCACTTCAAAGAGTACTATACCAAACTAGGCCTTATGCTAGTTTGATCTCCAATGTATAGCCTACATTGTAACATCCTCCCGAAATATAATACTATGCTTAAGTCATAGTACAACACACAGGACTTGTTACTATTACCTGAGTGGACCTCTTCTGACAGCAACTATGTCTATTTTTTAACCTCTTTGGTCCCATCTAATTTTGATACATGTAGCTCAAGTTATTTAAGTTTTATCTCAGTCCGCCCTGTAGCTGGCCAAAATTGCATACTTGAAAGTAAAAATCCACTAAAAATTGAAAACCAGTTCAAATCATACGAAATTAGTATCATATTAAAGCTAATAGGATAATATTTCATTTACACCAAATTCCATTTCATTTGCTTTAGTAAAGCTTGAGCTATAAGTCCTGAAATTTAACCTTTCTAAACTGCCCTGTTTTGGCCCGGTTTGGACATAGGGCAACTTCCTCGAACCACTAGGCGCAAACGGGACCATATCCAACTTTGAAATTTTTCTGGGATATTCTCTATGTATAAGCTTTCTAACAAAGTTTGTTTCATTCAATTCTAGGTTGTATAGGGCAAGTTTTACCTGGAACAACCTAGTCTGCCCAAAATCAAACTCTAAAACCTAGGTCAAACTTCCAAAATTCATATCTCTCTCAATACTAATCCAATGACCTTATATTATATATGTATGAAAAGATCTGAATGTCTAGTTTTATATAAAAATGGAGTCATCAAATTTAAATGATTGTAGGCAGAGCCGTACACTCTGTCGTATGGACTGTCAAAGGATTTTATTCCTCCAACCTCTTCCTGTATCCTACTCTCACTCCTTTTCACTTCTAAATCTGTTTTAAACACGAAAACAGCCATCAAAACAGCCAATAATCATCATATACATCCAACAGTACATCAAGAAATGAGAAAAATAAAAGCTTCAATTAGCCACCTAGAACCAAAAGAATAAGAACAAAGTTGAATCTCTACCTCCTTGTATGTGATCTTGTCAAATTTTGGAGTTTGGTGGGTCGAATCTTGTCAAGACTTGAGGGTTGTTGGAGTAGATTGAAGGAGAAGAGATGAAAGAGACTAAGATGGAAGAAGGAGGCACAATCAGCATAAAAATAAAGAGAGAAAAATCTGATTCAAACATAAAAAGGGTAATTGGCTAAGTGTGTGGTTATTAGCTGAAATTTTGTAATTGAATTTCAGCCATATCTCCCTATTTTGTGGCTTTCCTTGCGCCACTAATAGCTAAATAATGGCTGAGTATTCAGCTTTTGAGTCATAAGGTTTTGGGTATATAATTCTATTGATTCGATTCCGATAGTTTAAAATACCGAAATCTTACTGATTTCCTTTAAATCGATAAATCAGTTTTAAGAAAATTTCTATGAAATCTTCTATACTTCTAACCTAATTCCCTTATATCTAAACTCAATTAATTACTAATTAATTGATCCTAAATAAATTTTTAGTCGAATTTTAATTTAACCTCAATTATTCGATAAAAACTAAACAACTAGGCGAGAGATGATTAAAAAAAATCCGGTAGATATTACATTACCACCCTCCTAAAAAAAATTTTATCCTCAAAATTTAGTCACAAAACTAACTATTTATTACCGTAAGAGTCTAATAAAAGAGTTCATTTATAAGCACATAAAAGTCGATAAGCATAGTCGAAGAAAATATAGTAAACCTAGTTATATAATTTAACACAACAGAATCGATAAAAACTAAGTCCTTATTTCCAGGTTAGTTCTAATTTCACTTCAACCTCTTTGGGAAGGTAGCTCTTCCAGCAGTCAAGGTGAAAACCCTTCTTGGATATTATAGCTTAGGAATAGGTAGCTGATGGTTGGGGCATTCTCTAATCATGTGTCCTGCCTTTCCACACTTGAAGCATACCTTCTGCCTAGCCAAACAAGGCCTTCCTCCATGATACTTTCCATATTTTGAACATTCTTGCTTCATGGTAGACCTTTGCGGCTGCTTATCTTCATTTCCATTAGGTTGAAACAGCTTCTTTAATGGCAGAATATGCTGAAACTCCTGGTCTTCAGGTGCCAGCCTCTTTCCACAAACATCCATCATAGTATCAGCCAGCTTCTTGTTATATTCTTTAACTAATCGGCTTTTGTTCGCTAATGCAACAAAATCTCTTCTCTCCATTGGCCCCATCGAGGCCAAAATGTCTGCTTTTAGTCCTCCTTCAAATTTGATGCATTTCCAATTTTCGTCAGGGTTACGCTGATAAATGGTGAAAAATTTATAGAGTTCTTTGAACTTAGCAATATACTCTGAAATACTCATGTTTCCTTGTTGAAGCTTCATGAATTCCAATTCCTTAGCGTTGCACACAGATGCAGGGAAATACTTCTGATAAAATGCCTCCTTGAATACGTCCCAAGTGATTTCAACTTGGGTTTCTTCTAACAGCCTCTTCGTGCCGTTCCACTAAAACTCGGCGTCTGCTTCCAACATATAAGTGGCAAAGGCCACTTTTTGTTGATCAGTGCAGGCCAAGATAGAAAAAATCTTCTCCATCGCTTTGATCCACTCCTAGGCTTTATCTGGGTTGAAAGCTCCTCGGAAGCTAGGCAAATTCACTTTTCTGAACTCAGCAAATTTAAGGTAGTCCAGTTCTGCTCCTAAGCCATGTAGATTTTCCCCATGGCCGGCCTCGAGCCGCCTACCCAACTGATCCATCATCTGATAAGTTGCAGCGGTCTATTCCCACATTGCATGAGATATTTCACGCATCGTATCCATAAAATTAGCAGGATCTTCTGGAGTAGGTACAGTTCATGGCCTACCACGCCCTCTAGAAGCCATTAGTTTCCTAATCACACACAACAAAACATTGAGTTGATCAGATTCAATAATAAATTAAGTGTGACAGCAACTAATAATATTCACAGTTAGGCGGTCATGCATATCTAATTCCCTATATCTTATATGAGCAGATAAGATTTGTCGCATGATATCTTCTAAGGATTCCATAGTGCACTGGAAACATAGTCAGTCCAAATCCTCAGGTCCGGGGAGGATCGAACTGCTCTGATACCATTTTGTAACATCCTCCCGAAATATAGTACTATGCTTAAGTCATAGTACCATACTCAGGACTTGTTACTATTACCTGAGCGGACCTCTTCTGATAGCAATTTCAGCCGTCTTCGAAACTTCTCGAGCTATCTGGAGATAATACGGAAATATAAGTGAGAATTTTAAATTCTCAATATGATTCATTAAGAAATTTCATACCGTGTCATTGTTATTATCTCCAGCTACTTCAGTTTATTAAAAAAAAATGAACATATTATACGAACTGTTCTATTTTATAGTTTGAAAGCATATGGTCCGAAGTAGAGTTCATTTTATTTCACGCACTTGAGTCATATTGGCAATATTTCATATTTAGAATAATAATCACCGCACAAGTAAATAGAATAGTCTCAGCATCAATAAAACATGGGATATAATTATGCAAATACTCATATTTGAATTCATGCAAATGCACTAGTGTTTTCCTTTAACTTTCTTTGCCTTCTTTTCTTGGCACACCTAGGCATTACGTATCGCCATCCCTAGAGTGTCCGCATATATATGTCCTTGCTTTTAATCTTTGCTCCCCTTGGGTAGCCTGATCTAGGAATGAGCTCAACTTGTGACCGTCGTCACACAGTACTGACCCACAAGGGGACCCATATACCTCTAGGTCGAAGAGACTTAGTTAGCCAACTGCCTTTAATATAGAGGGACCCAAAAGTTTTAACTGCCTTCACAGGAAATAACCCAATGTGCAACTGCCTCCGAGTGAAGGGACCTACATCTTTATCTTTTAACTGCCTTCACCTGGAGGGACCTAAATAACTGCCTCCAAGTGAAAGGATTTCATATATTCTTCCTTCATTCATATGCAAATATGCATGCTCTCATAAGAATAAGTCATGATCATATCACCATAACATATTCATAATTGTATAGCTGTTCATATCATAAATATCTCGTAAAATAAACACTCATGATTTCATAGACTTTTGCCGAAAATTTGGCAGCATAACGGATCGAATCCGCTTCCCCATGAATAGTGCCAATACTCAGGAAAACAATTTTTCAAAGAAATCATAACACTTCATTCACAATTCAAACATCAAACATGGGCACAATTGTTGCATTTAAAATATGGTTGCTGTCTTAACACTTTCATTCAACCCGATTTTTATAAATTAGGCCACAATTTCTATTTAACTTATCTCGATCTAAATTTTATTAGAGTGTTGTATGTCTATTTTCTAACCTCTTTGGTCCCATCTAATTTTGATAAATGTAGCTCAAGTTATTTAAGATTTATCTTAGCTTGCCCTATAGCTGGCCAAAATCGCACACTTAAAAATAAAAATCCACCAAAAATTGAAAACCAGTTGAAATCATACAAAATTAGTATCATAGTAAACTTAACAGGATAATATTTCATTTACAATAAGTTCCATTTCATTTGCTTTAGTAGAGCTTGAGTTATAAGCCCCGAAATTTAACCTTTCTAAACTGTCCTATTTTGGCCTAGTTTGGACATAGGGCAATTTCCTCGAACTACTGGGACTAAATGGGGCCATATCTAACTCTAAAATTTTTATGGGATATTCTACTATATGTAAGCTTTCTAAAAAAGTTAGTTTCATTCAATCCCAATTTGTATAGGGCAAGTTTTGCCCTGAACAGCCTAGTTTACCCAGAATCAAACTCTAAAACCGAGGTCAAATTTCCAAAATTCATATATCTCGTAATACTAATCCAATGGCCTCATATTGTATATGTATAGAAAGACCTAAATATCTAGTTTCATATAAAAATGGATTCATCAAATTTAAATAGTTGTAGGCGAAGCCGTACACTCTACCGTTCGGACTGCTGAAAGGTTTTACTCCTCCAACCCCTCCCTGCATCCTACTCTCACTCCTTTTCACTTCTAAATCGGTTTCAAACACAAAAACAGCCATCGAACTAGCCAATAATCATCATATACATCCAACACCACATTAAGAAATGAGAAAAATAAAAGCCCCAACTAGCCACCCATAACCAAAAGAACAAAAACAAAATTGAATCTTTACCTCCTTGTATGTGATCTTGTTAGATTTTGGAGTTTGGTGGGTGGAATCTTGTCAAGACTTGAGGGTTATTGGAGTAGATTGAAGGGAGAAGGGATGGAAGAGGTTGGAATGGAAGAGGGAGGCGCAATCAACATAAAAATAAAGAGAGAATATCTGATTCAAACATAAAGAGAGTAGTTTGCTAAGTGTGTAGTTATTTGCTAAAATTTTGTGGTTGAATTTCAGCCATATTTCCCTATTTTGTGGCTTTCCTTGCACCACTAATAACTAAATAAATGGCCGAGTGTTCAGCCTCTGAGTCATAGGGTTTTGGTATATAATTCTATTGATTCGGTTCCGACAGTTTACAATACCGAAATTTTTCGGATTTCCTTTAAATCGGTAAATCAATTTTAAGAAAATTTCTATGAAATCTTCTATGCTTCTAACCTAATTCCCTTATATCTAAACTCAATTAATTGCTAATTAATTGATTCTAAATAAATTTTTAGTCGAATTTTAATTAATCTCAATTATTCGATAAAAACTGAATAACTAGGCAAAAAATCATTAAAAAAAAAATCCGGTGGATGTTCCATACATCCAGTCGCCATTGATGAGATTTCGCAACCTTACCCTCTCCAAGCTAACAAACCTAGGTCACATCTAGAGCTGTCTAAATCTTGGCCACCTAACAACACCTCTCTTGCCATGACCTTCTCAACCTCTTAGGATACATACTAGCTCATATGCTAGCAATAGTTTTCTCTCAGAAAAATAAGATTAGAAGGGATGTGGGGTCACTCACAAGTGTATAAATAATAACTCAAGTGACATTTCAATTTCATCTCAAGATCAAAGAGAAAGGAAGCTTTGAGAGTGAAGATGGATGATATTAGAAACTGCTTGCACGAATTCTTCGTGAGATTTTTTCCCTCGATCTCTGATTTATAGATAGATCGAAGGCTATCATTGTTGGCCTTCATAGTTCAAATAATGCCTTTTGTCAGTTTTGTCTTCCAGTGTAATATTCTTGTACTATTGCCCTTCTCTCTCTTGGTACAACTTCTTTTGTCCTTCTTATACAATATGAACGCTAGCAAATCAGTGGACAATCATTTTGTTGCTGTCATTGTAATTTTCCATCATCCAGAGACATTGATGAATGTTGTGCAAGGTTCAAACGCATTCTGTCACATTTTCCAGTTCTTGTGAACATGCAGCATCTGATGTCTTCATATAACAGTGGCTCATATCTGCTTATAAGCTACTACATCAGTTGCTCAATGATTTTGATGACACGACGTCAAATTTACTCTGTGATCCTTCATATACCATTTCTAGGTTATTTTCAACAGCAATTGTGTCTCTAATTTTGTTGCTTGACCTTATGTATGTGATTCTTTTTCCTTTTTCTTAGTTGTCTTAGGCTCTTAGCTTGATCATCCCTTTAAGTTCATCCTTTAGCTTACCTAGTTTTTTGCAAGATAGAAAACCCTTGGCAAAGATGAAGTGTAGATCTTTTACAGATTATGTTTGTAATAATCAATGACAACAATTATAAGTTAACAAAAAGCTTAGAGACAAACGTTGATACAAAGCAATGTGTAAAGAAAAGTTTGAAGATAAATTAAATGGGTTTTTGGGGTCAATGCCTACCTTGAGTTAGGCCATTTGCATGTTGGAGGAGCTTACCACAATATGAATTTTCAAATAATCATCATTTACAATACATTGAAATTTATGAATTTTATTTGCTTAATATGGAATGAATTAGAGTCAAAAAGCTAGCGTGCTCAATTGGAATGAAAAAGTGGTAATTATACTCTATATTTAGTTAATAACCGAAAATCAAATCGAGTGAAAAAAAAAAAAAAACACAAGAACGGTCTTGGTACCGCTAAAGTAAAAATAATTGTTGACTATATAAGCTATACCCATAAGGTGTATTACTCGAGAATGTTCAAAAACTTTTTGAATTTGTCTCAAAAAGCATAGACCCATTGTCCATGGAAATTGCTTTTCCTCCTCAATAATAAACAAAGGTATCTTAATATCTTGAATCATGTCCTACCTGAATAAAATTTGGGAAATTTATATTGTAAAAGTACGCATGTTCTATGGTGCATCGAGTTAACTATGGTGCACCACACACCAGTTTGATCTAATGATAAAGATCAACAGTGTATCGACATAGCTAGTCTCCTTTGGTGCATTGTAGTATTCATTCCTTTTCTTTTACATTTGCACTCAATCTTGTCATTCACATCACCTTGTTCGTGATGCTATTTGAGCTCACTGTCATCATCGTTCAAGTCACCTTCTTTGCGTAGCTATCCCTGCAAGTGACCCACAAACCCACCCACCTAGTCATGGTTCAATTGGTTTGATTATTAACTAAAGTAAGTCAGGTCTCAGATTGGGGGTATGGGTCTCGAAGTCTAGTGATCCAGCCGTTGGTGGAGTCGTCGGTGGGATTGGGGGGTTGGGCTGCAACGACGGATGGAAGGGTGCAATGGTGGTGGGTGGTGGAGTTTGGCCATGGTGTATGGGAAAAGAGAAACAAAGCAGGGGTTCGTATATATTTCTTTGTCATTATTTATGGATTTAGATGGTTTATATATACACATGATGCAATGTTATATATTGCAGAGATTAAAAAAAAAAAGTTTAGAATGTCAGCTAGTGGTGCCAAGGGCAAGGCAATGGCCGTGAATTAGGGGGTGGGCGGTCAAGCTGGATGCAGGAGGCACCGATGAGAGAAGAGTAGGGATGTAAGGCGAAGGGGCTATCATAAAGAAAGTGAGCATATTACAATACATTAAAACCAATTGATTGTATCAATACATTCTCGATCCTCAACATTGGATAAACTGGTATGGTGCATCATAGTTAATGTGGTGCACCATAGAATGTACCGTAAAAGTATACACTATTTGAAGGAAAGCTATAAATAGTTGTAACAATTTAAACAACTAAAACAAGATATAACACATCAAAATTAGAAATTCATGAAATATAGAAATGATATAGTTATGCACATTGTTATTTATTCCAACACAAAACCACACAATAGAGTAACAATGAAAATCTAAAAATTACAGCATGAGAGATCACTTATTGCACTAGAGTAATATTAAGTTGAAAATTTAAGATAATGACCTATGCAGATAGAAAATTTAAGACAAAATCACCCCAAAAGAGTCTTGGCTTTGTCAAATAAATATGACTCCTATGCCTAATCAAGATGTTGTGGCACATTAGTGTTCTAATTGGAGCCTTGTCAAATAAAATAGTTGCAACAATTTAAACAATTAAAACAAGATTTAACACATCAAAATTAGAAACTCATGAAATACATTAATGATATAGTTATGCACATTGCTATTTATTTCAACAAGAAATGACACAATAGAGCAATAGTGAAAATCTAAAAATTATAGCAGTAGACATCACTTATTGCACTACAATAATATTAAGTTGAAAATTTAAGATAATGACCTATGAGGACAGAAAATTTAAGACAAAATCACCCCAAAAGAGTCTTGGCTTTGTCAAATAAAAATGACTTCTTTGCCTAATCGAGATGTTGTGGCACATTATTGTTCCAATTGGAGCCTTACCTACAAATTTTGAGAAAATATATTAAACAAAAAAGGCATCATCTTGGACATTATAGTTATAAACATATTTTAATTTTTTTAACAAAAGTATATTTGAAAAACATGCATTAGTGCATAGTAATTAATGAAACATTCCCTTTTTTAACAAAATAAGAGGTATCAAAATTTAAAAAAAAAAAAGAGTAGAAAAAAGAGGTATAAAGAATTTACTTGTTAGTCTTGGACTTGGAATCTCCTTTTCATTCTGGTCGCAAAGACAACAAATTGCACATGTAGCCAATCATTTGTGTTGTTGAAGAATTCAAAATAAGCATGTCTCCATGAACTTTTGAAGAATAAAGTTCCACAAACTCCCCAAAATCCAACAATAAATCCAAAACCGAGACTAACAAAAAACCCAAACGTTATGAGCTCATTGTCGATAGTTCCATTTTTGTTGGTGCTTTCAAGAAGTTGAGGATTTGGTGAATTCTCATCACCTGGGCATTGCTTTTTAATTGGTCGCCCACAAAGCCCAGTATTCCCCACATATGTAGAGGCATCAAAGGTATCTAGTTGAGTGCTTTTTGGAATTTTCCCTGATAAGTTGTTGAAAGACAAGTTCATGTAATCGAGAAAAGTCAAATTCGACAAGCTTGCTGGAATTCCACCATAGAGATAGTTTCTTGATAAGTCAAGTGATTCCAACATTGTCATATGACCGATATTGTTGGGAATGAACCCTGTGAGATTGTTTTTAGAAATATTTAACCCAGCCAATGCCACAAGTGCTGTTATACTATGAGGTATCTCTCCTGTTAGGTGATTGCAAGAAAGATCAATAATTGTCATCAATCCAAGATTTTTCCCATATTCTCTATTTTCTCCTTTCCAATCCAATATTGCTTTGTCACCAAAGGAGAAAGATTCCATTTCTTCATATATAGGAATCCCAATTGTATTATGGGAAAATTCTTCTCTTGGAAGCTTTATATTTGTCAAAGCAATTATGTGACTGAGGCATTCTGGTATCATCCCAGTAATGTCGTTCTTAGACAGATCCAATACTTGAAGATGCAACAAATTACACAAACTTGCTGGTATGCTTCCTTGGAACTTATTTGTGCTTAATCGCAACACAATCAAATGAGGCAGCTTATGGCCTACCCATGTTGGTACTGTTCCTTCTAGATTATTATCCCCAAAATCAATTAACTTCAAGTTGTTGCAAAGAGTCAAAGTTGGAATTGCACCAGAGAAGTTGTTCTTATTTAATTGAATTGTCTCAATTTGTTCTAAAGTGCCAAATGACTTAGGTATTCTCCCAGATAAATTATTGTTTGCCAGGTTCAGAACTCGTAAACTTTGAAATTGTCCCCAACAATCTACAATTTGCCCCTCTAGTAAGTTACTAGATAGGTCAAGATAGGCTAAATTCAGTAGTGGTGTTGCACATAAAGAAGATATAGACCCTGAGAATATATTATTTGAGAGAAATAGAATATTGAATTGTGATGACAAATGAGGTAGTGCACCAGACAAAGTGTTAAAGCTCAAATCCCATTGATATGGGATAGGATTTTGTATCTGTTTATTTAGAAGTGATTTTGGTAAGGCTCCACTAAGTTTGTTATGGGAGACATTCAAGTATAGCAAACTTGAAGATAGGTTCCAAAACCATTCAGGAATTGAATTTGAAATACCACTGTTGGGAATATGCAACACGCGAAGATACCTTTGATCCTTGAGCCATGCTGGAAAGTTAGGGCCCAAAATACACGATGATGCAAATAAGTCATACAATTGGAAAGGGGGAACCCAATTTGAACTCAAGTTGAATGAGAATGAATTTTGGGATACATCCAAAATTTGTAGTTTAGATAGGTTTGATAGATGTGCTTCACTAATGACACCACTCAACTTATTTGAAGAGACATCAACCTCACTGAGAGCATAAAGTTGTCCAATAGCATGTGGAATCGTCCCGTTCAATTGATTATGGGAAAGATCCAATATTTCTAGTGACACAAGTTGGGTAAAATTGAGCAATGAGAGTGGCCCAGTCAACTGGTTATAACCAAGAAGCAGAAATGTAAGATTAGGCAAGTGACTTAGTGAGTGTGGTAATGGCCCAACGATACTAGTATTCTCAAGAGATAACTCCTTCAAGGATGAAAGCCTTGAAAAATCAGGAAGTGGTCCACTATTGAATGGGTTATTACGGAAATCCAACTCCACTACACTATTTTGTGCACAATACAATTGTCGTATGTAGTCACTGAGTTGGCCTAACAATTTATTGAAAGATAATACTAATCCCTCCAGTTGACAAAAACTATTGAAGGATTTCGATAGTCTACCCTCAAGTTCATTAATTGAGAGATCAAGATATGTGAGGACTTTGCCAACTTTAAGCACCCATGGCAAAACTGAAGAGTTTAAATTATTTCCTGAAAGCATGAGGATTTGGAGAGAAGTGGAAAAATTCATATGCAAAATAGAGTTAGGATTAACTTGAGGCAATTCAGATCCATCTAAAGCAAGCTCAATTAGAGAAGGGATTTTGCTTATTGATGATGGCCAATCAATAGCTCGACTAAGATTAATAGATGATAGATCAAGGTATCTCAAACTAGAAATATGAGAAACCCACTCAAGGTCATTTGCAACCAAATGATTATTACTCGAAAGGTCAAGAGTTTGTAAACTAGAAAGGTTTCCTAGAGTATGAGGAATGGAGCTAACAAGTTTGTTACTTGATAGTCTCAATTCTGTCAACTCACCAAGTGAACCAATGCACTTTGGAATCTCTCCTTCTAAGTAGTTTTGACTGAGATCTAAGAAAGTCAAGTGTTGTAGTTCACATATTGAAGAATCTATCTTACCTCTCAATGCAATAGAATCATCTACACATAAGAGGTCCAACATGGCGACATGATCAGTTAAGTTATCACATGAAATTCCTTTCCAGTTGCAACAATCTTCACCATTCCATGAGGAAAGAATGCCATCCCTATTATTGAAGCCCTCTTTTAGCCTGAGCAGAGCTTGCCTCTCTGTCTCTATGCACCTCTTCATATTGGAACTTCCAACACATAAACAGATGCATAGCACCAAACAAAGGAGATAGAACCTGTAGCACAACATGGTAATCAACTCAAAACTCTTGGGAGTGTTTTTGGAGATTAAAACTAAACAATGTATAAGCATTGCGTCAACTGAATTATGAAGAGAAACTTAGCAAGGGCTATTTATAGACAACAATTAACAGAAGCTATATCACCTATCTAATCAACTCCGTGAACAATGTCTACTTGTGTCATTGTTTCTTTCACTATCTAATGTCAAAAGGCATTGTACACTTATTCTATTAAGGTTTATTTTAAACTAATTTATTGTGCTTTTAATTTATTATATTGATGTTTGTGGATCATTTAAGTCAGCAATGTTTGTGAAGAGATGTATCCTTATAAATTATGCATGCTAATTTCAAGTCAACTAAACTTATGCAAAGGGCAAGACTTTTGTGCAATAAAGCAAGAATTGTAATGTGTCATTATGTTCATCCTTGACTCTTTCGTGTGAAATTCCCCCAACCAGTTGTATATGCTTCTTCCCCTGCTTCTTCTTGGATGAAAATGAAAATTAAAAGTTGAAATCCAATACTTGTTGTAGGACTTCCACAGCAATTGGTATTTCAGGTTGAAAGTTCCTTTCCTCAATTTGACCAAGGGAGTTAGAATTTTTCTAAACATTGGGCTTCTATTGATTGGACGATTTTTAGTTTTGCTAAAGCAGTTTGAATGGATAGCCTGATAATTTCTTTGAGAGTGAGCCATTATGGGTTTCACCATGTGTTATTGGGCTTTATCTTAATAGTGAGTGCGTTGGAGGGTGTAAGGGCCCTGGATGATCGAGATCTTTCATACGGAACTCTATTGCTATATATATTCATATTATTAGCAAATTCCCTACTCCAATCTATCATCTTTTGATGGTGTACAGCTTCATCAATGTGATGTCTGCAATATGAGACAAAGAAGGATTGGAATTCCCTGAACTTGACGTATATCACATATGTATGCCTTCGCTATTGATTTCATATAGTAATATGGCTTCAAGAGGTACGTACATTAATATTGTTTATTGTGGTTTCGATTCATATTGGTGTTCTAAATCCCTAATATTTAATCAGTAAATTTTTGTTGGAATATACACGTGTGAGAAGGTCTGAGAGACATAAGTCTTACATTGGATGAGTTGAAAAAGAGGAAAAGGTTTATAAGGTGTTGGATTGAAAGAAGACTATAAAAGTTGACCTTTTGATTAAGAGTCTAATCCACACTCCTTGAAAAATGTCTACTTGTGCCATTGTTTCTTTGTCTAATGTCAAAAGGCATTATGCACTTATTCTATTAAGGTTTATTTTAAAATAATTTATTGTGCTTTTGATTTATTATATTGATCCTTTAAGTCAACGTTGTTTGTGAAAAGATGTCTCCTTATCAATTATGCCCACTAACTTCTACCTCAAAAAAAAAAAAAAAAAAATACCCACTGACTTCAAGTCAACCAAACTTATGCGAGGGGCGAGACTTTTGTGTAATAAAGCAAGAATTGTAATGTGTCATTATGTTCATCCTTGACTCTTTCGTGTGAAGTTCCCCCAACCAGTTGTATATGCTCCTTCCCCTGCTTCTTCTTGGATGAAAATGAAAATTGAAAGTTGAAATCCAATACTTGTTGTAGGACTTCCACATCAATTGGTATTTCAGATTGAAAGTTCCTTTCCTCAGTTTGACCAAGGCAATTAGAATTTTTCTAAACATTGGGCTTTTATTGATTGGTCAATTTTTGGTTTTGTTAAAATAGATTGAATGGATATCTTGATAATTTCTTGGAGAGTTATGGGTTTGGGAATCATCATGTGTTATTGGATTTTGCCTTAATAGTAAGTGTGTTGAAGGGTGTAAAGGATGATTGAGGTCTTTGTTGGAGAACTAGATTGCTATATATATTCACATTATTGGCAGGATCATCACTCCAATCTATTATCTTTTGACAGTTCACAGTTCCATCGACCTGATGTCTACAATAGGAGATAGAGAAGGAGTGGGATTCCCTGGACTTGACATATATCATATGTGTATGCCTTCGCTATTGATTTCATACAGTAATATGATTTCAAGAGGTATGCACATTAATATTGTTTATTGTGGTTTTGATTCATATTGGTGTTCTAAATCCCTAGTATTTGATCAGTAAGTTTTTGTTGGAATATACACTTGTGAGAAGGTGTGAGAGACATAAGTTCCACATTAGAGGTGTTGAAAAAGAGAAAAAGATTTATAAAGTATTGAATTGAAAAAAGTTTATGAAAGTTGACCTTTTGATTGAGAGTCCAATTCACACCAAAGTCCAAAATGAGTCCAACATCCCCTAATGCCCCACTTAATGCAAATAATTACACCAAAGTTCATTTGTGAAGAGATGTCTCATTATCAATTATGTCCACTAACTTCCGACTCTTAAAAAAAAAAAAGCCCACTAACTTCACGTCGACCAAACTTATGCAAGGGGCGAGACTTTTGTGCAATAAAGCAAGAATTGTAATGTGTCATTATGTTCATCCTTGACTCTTTTGTGTAAAGCACCCCCAAATACTTGTATATGCTTCTTTCCCTTCTTCTTCTTGGAAAAGGTTTGCTTTTTTAATGAAAACAAAAATTAAAAGATTAAACAGTTGTTGTAGGATTTCCACAGCAAATTGTATTTTGGGCTAAAAGTTCCTTTCCTCAGTTTGACCACAGTGGGGTCCATATTAAAATGGATTCAGTTCAAATTGGGCAATGCACAAAGTCACGTTCACATATCTGAGGCGACTCAAGTCTCTCCTCATGTAGTCAGTGATATTGATATATAGCAAAACAATCCTTTTTGTATTGCTAGGATACGATTTTGGGTAGATGGTTCTCGTTTTTGTCTCAATTCCTTGTACTATGATTGCATTAGTCAATGAAATATTTACTTTATCTCCCATACAGAAAAATGGTTTTGGAACTTCTTGGTGAGAAGACGAATGTGACATTGCAGTAAATATTCATTTTTCGTCCCTTCGTAAGAAGGTTGATATATATTAGGATTGCCAATAACATGACAACAAGAGAGGAAAAAAGAAAAAGAAATGTTGAGGGGACTCATTTTGTGGGATACCGTACCGATTCATCACTCATCCGCCATTGAATAGAGTGTGGATCCCACTTAAATTGGGCCCACATCTCATCCAATGATGGATGAGTGATGAGTCGGCATGGTGTCCCACAAAAAAGTGAGTACCCCTATCACTTTTCAAAAAGAAATAGAACTGGAAATGAATTTTTGGTTTAACTAATTTTAGTGGAAAACGAATTCCAGGGATTTATGGTTAACAATGATAAGACGTGGTAGATCAACCAAGTGTATCAATAATTGTTCACCCTTTTTAAATGTTTTAGTAAATATGCAGATTAAAGTAAGATTGCATGGCATCATCTATGATCTACCAGATGCTGCAGGAAATCCAAATACTGCTGCGTAGATGAATTTCCAAATTTGATCTTGTATGCTATAGGAGAATACACTGAATTTGATGAATTTTATTATCAGGGCAGTTTAGAATTCTTTTTTCTTGTTTGGTCAAAGGCTGTTTAGAATTCTTGAAGCCAGTAGTAAGCCCATGGGCAGCATGCATCATTACTCCATTTTGGAACTTTATACCTATAAAATGTATAAGCCAGAGCTAAAAATTATATGCAAGTTCAGAGCAAAAGAAGTGCCAAGAGAGAGAGAGAGAGAGAGAGAGAGAGAAAGTTTTTCAACAATTTTGAATTTTTTAGAAAAACATTTTAAATTTTTTTTATAATATTTTAAAGATACAAAAATGACATGACATTAGTATTTAGGACACGTCAATGGCTCTTCTTGACAGAAAGTTAAAATGAAAAATGTCAGTACTTTGTTTGTTAACCATTATAGTAATTATTATATAGGAGAATAACATGGAAAAAAAGTTAAATTTAAATATCCTTAATTGAAAAATTAATTTAAGGAGGATTAAATTGGTAAAGAGGACATTTATAGAGGATAAAAATACCAATAAGAATTAGATCTAGCTGAAAGAGTTAGTCTCTCAATATGATGAACTATGGTTTAAGTCCTAGATAGGAAAGAGAAGGTATTCAACCGTATCTCGAATATAATAGCCTACAATAGAAAATATATGTGGAAAATTAATTAAAAAAAAACTGTCACTTTTCTTTTGGTACAAAATGACCTTTTTTTTTCGGGTTTACAGATTACTCTATATTTTATTATTAGATATTACAAACGTCAATTCTTGATCTAAATTTTATTTTATTAACCATGATGCAAATATAAAAGAATTAAGAATAGAATAGACATTATTTTATCCGTCAAAATTTCCCCAGTTTCGGCACTTGAGAATCACTTTTTCCGCTCGTTTTTCCCCCCTCTTATCATTGTTCTTGTACATCTAGGGGGGGGGGGGGGGGAGGCTTTGAGAACCACTAAAAGCACTGCTTGTCCAATCTTCCATTTAAAAGACATAGTCTTGTTTTCATAATTTGATTCATATTTGTGTTAGCTAATAATGGCAGGCTTTTATTTTTCTGGTGGGTGTAATCGGTTTATGTTCTGAAGAAGGATATGAGTCAGCTAATGACGTGGCCAATTAGAAGCAACTGATGGACATATGGCCATCCAAATAGAAAGAATGGGTGCAATTTAAGGACAAAGGGAAAGGATACGTGGGGCATGCTATGCACTTATCAGTCTTCCCTCCTCCGAGCATCTACAGTCTTCTTACCCTCCTATTCTCTGTAACTCTGCACGTTTATTTCTATGTTACGAGATTCTTATATCTTTAATTCACATTCTATATCTAAGTTTATGGGTAGGAGAGACATGGATTCAGGATTGTTTACTTAATTTAATTTCAGCTTATACAGTTCTGCTGTACTGAGTTACCTCAGTGCATAATTTCTTAGTTTATCTAGTAGATAGCTTTACAGTTTGCTTCTGTGGTATTATAAGAGTCAGCAGGTCTGTACAAGGTCATGTTTTAGTTAAATTTCTAACATTAGTGCCAAAACTCAAGCCATTAGCAAATTCAATCTTCAACAAAAGAAAGGAGAAACGGTTTTGAAAAAAAAAAAGGATGACCTGAAGTCTCACCTTATAAAATTTAATATGGCTGACAAAACAAAATTCCAGCAAATCTTACATTCTACACCATGTACATCAAAATATCGATGTGTCTAGATTATGTGACACCGGAAATGGCATGCACTTAGAATTTAGAAATTATCTAAACGCCACGTCCTGCATACTATGAATGCATGTCTTAATAAACCCACATGCTTCCAAAGGCTTCTTCAAACGCCCTCTTCCTGCTTATTTCGAGGCTCCATCCTCCAGCCCTAGCTCCTCTCTCAGCTCGTAGCTTCATTGTTTCCTCATCATCACCAGCATATCCCAGCATGTCACCCACTCCAAGTGGTAAAGGTTGTGGAGCCATGCCAGTGGGTCTTGGCTGTCCTCCTGCAAATGTAGGTGCATATTGTCCCTGTGGAACAGCACCAAATCCTGCTTGAGAATTTTGGCTTGCAGCCTGTTTCAAGAGAACAGAGAAAGTTACTCCAAATGCAAATATTTGTAGTCTGCACATCGACTACTAGATATTCAAGCAAAAACAAAACAAACCATTTAATGTGCATATTAGCACAGATTGGCTGTCGCTGAAGTAAACAAACTTAAAGTCCCAAACAAATAAACCCGCTAAAAAGAAGGAACAAGACTTCAAGTAAAAGTTTGGTCATACTATATACTAATCGATGAAAAGAGGCTGGAAGAATCAAAATTTTAACCATACTTGGAAGTCAGATTTTTTAAAAGAGTCTCACAATAAAAATCTCACAGCTGGATCCGAAAACTACTAGCAAGTGCAACCCAAAGCAGGACCAACTAGAAACACAATCAATCAGACTACAAATGAATCCCAAGCCGCTGTTTAGATAGAAGTAAACCTTAGCAAACTTAGTACTCTGACCACTTCTGTCTGCCATCCCATCTGCTGCAAAATCCTACTCAAATGTATCAAATATTCTATTCTATACTTCACTTCCACTCTCAACATCCTAGAGCTTCTTAAGTAATGATAACATTGGTTCCTTTTCTCTTTGTATTTCTTAATGCATCAGGCAATAACAACAAAAACAACCAAGCTTTTCCTCACTAGATGGGATTGGCTATTTGTATTTCTTTTTAAAAAGCAAAAAATTTGTCAGGGATTTATTTATTTGTTCAGCATTTCAATGATTAATATATTTCCTGTCAAATGTAGATAAAAAGGCCACCAAAATCTGAAAACAGAGGAAGTAGTCGTTTTCATCAATGACTTGTTACATGCTTATAAATTCTAATAGAGGAAGCAACATGACAACTGAATAAACTCAGTCACAAATAATAGGTCAAGTTGATTTAAGTTCAACAAATCAAGCCAAAAAGTAACAGTAATCAATGAAATAAATTGGCAATATAATGCTCACCGCATCATTATCAGTTTGTGCAGGTTGGCCCTTACTTGCTGCCAGAGCTGCAGCTAATTCTTCAGCCTGTTTAATTATTATCAGCATAACAATACATTAAGAAAGTTGGTAGTAAATCCACACTTGCATAACAAACTTAAATTTCACTATTCTTATTATTCAGGAGTGATATCCTAAAACAGATTAATATGATTCTGCAAATCATAGAGACTTATTAAGGGCATATATGGAAGGGACTGAAACAATGAACAAATCATCCTCAGACGTACCTTTCGGGCTCGATTAATCATTATTTGCTCTGCATTTTCTTCCTGGTATTTAGCAATTTTTGCTTCAATAGCGGCAACATCTATTCCTTCAATCAAGTTGAATGCTGCAAAGGCAGAAAAGGAAATCAAAATCTTCTCAATAAAGCAAAAGTTTAGTAAGTGAAACACCTGTAAACATGATACTTGAAGCTTACTCATGTCCTCAACTTCCTCCAAGTAATCGTTGTATTCTCTCAAAGATGGAAAATCATCTTCACGTTTATTAAATCTACAAATTTACAGTTGAGTAAACAGAAATGTATAATTGAACGAATTTGGTATAACATGGCCCTACACAAAGAACTGAAATAAGAAGGAATATACAATAGGATAGAAAAAATTTACATGCTAGCAATCCTCCTCCTTATGGCAATTTCCTTATTGTGGGGGTTGGCACTGGAGACCACCATTCTGCAGCCGTCAACTTCCTGTTCCCTCTCTTCTTTTTCTCAACTGAATTTTGAGCATTCAGAAAGAATGTTTGCAATTGACAAGAATGGATGAGAAACACCTTTTCTGTTAATGAAATCATGAAGTGAATACTAAAATGCTATATGAACACATAATCAAGTAAACAACACATTAAATAAGGCAGAAAAGACCTCCACAATTGATGAAGTAGAGCAACAGTACATCAACAATTAAATCAAGCCACATAATCCAAAACAACTGCCCTTTCTCCCAAGTCCCATGTGTTCCATTGTCTTACTGTTATTAAGATGAGAAGTACAAAAGGTCATGAACTTTTAATCCTTGGAATTGTGATAACAACCTGGGCTTTTTTTGCTAGGATAGTACACTTGTCTTACAACACCTTTGGCAAATAGATCTCATTATAACCAACAAATACCCACCCACTAAAGCTAAAATATCTGAATAAAACCAAGGTTGTCAAACTCGAGAGAGTGAACTCGTGAAGCCTCTTTAAACTCGACTCGTAAACTCATAAGAGTTTACCTATTATTAAAAATTATTTTTTAAAAAAAATATTACACTATAAAAACATAATCTAATATAACCTCAAATGCAAAATTAATCATTCCAACTTCAAAGCACACACATTGACAACAAAATGAACATAGCATAGCAGATTTTAGAACATCAGAACCACAGAATGAACATAGCATGAACCCACAAATACAAATATTTTGCAGCATGAAAGTTGAATCGAAAGCTAGCACATGTGCATAGCCACATACATAGCTCATAGCACAATCCACAAGAACAGATATCATCGTAGTTGAAAAGAAATTGAAGGAGGACCAAATTTCACAATATCTATGCATAAACAATTTGAGACAAAAAGTAAAATTAACATAGTTGGAGGAGGACCACAAATAAAAGAACTGCCAAGCAGAACGAGTAGGAACAACGGTGAACGAGGAGGAACAGAGGCGTCTGGGCAGCACCAGCTATGGGGAACGGGGTGAACGAGGGGCTAGGCTCAAAAAGGAACGTGCAGCAGGGATGTGGCTCCAATGGTAGATTGTGGCGGCGGTGAGCTAGAAAATGGACGTAAGATGCGAAGCCAAAGTGACATGTTGGTGGTGGTGAGACAGCACTAGCGATCAAGGCTAGGGCTCAATGTTGGAGACGAAACTCATGAATGGGGCCGAACACGAGACGGCGCAAATGTGGCGGGCTTAAACTAGACGGCATCGTTTTGGCACCGCAATTTGGCAATTTACATAAAACACATCAAATTCATAAAATCTCGAATAAACTCGCAAGTTTACGTGAATGTGCTCGAGTTTACTCGAATTTATTTGAGTTTATCCACAAGTTTGTAAGTGTGTTAGTTTGATTTTGCTATTTGAATTTGTAAATTCAGATGATTTTATAAGTTAATTAGTAATTTTGATAAAAATGGAAGCACTTGTATAATGCTTTATAGGTAAGATTGATAAATTCGAAAATTTACGTAAATTCGTTAAGTCTTATTAAATTTGAATTGTAAATTTGATTCATAAATTTGTAAAAGTTTATATATTAAAAAAATATAATTTAAAAATTATATTTTGATAATTAAATATAAGTAGATAACATATTTAGATTAATATTATATATATATATATAATTAATTATAATTTCTAATTATTATATAGTTATACTCTTTTAAAGTTTAAATGATAAAAAAATATAATAATTCATAAAGTAGTAATATTTTAATTATAATTATTGAAGAATATTCTAAATAAAAAATATTAATAAATATTCTATTACTTAAAGTTCTAATGATTCATTATGTAATCTATTAAACAATAATGTATAAAAGTAATGATCATTAATTCTATATTTTGTTCTTTTCTTGTATATTTTGTCTTCATTTTCCAAAATAAATCATTTAGTTCCTCTATTTATACATTCAGAATGTATAATCAACTCTTTTTATTTTTTATGGATTTATATGATAATTAAAGTTATTAAACTAATATCACCCTTTGAGTGACATAGACCTTTATGTCTTATATCAATTTCGAAGTTAAATCAATCAAATATATAACTATTTAATTTTCAATAAACATAATCTATTATTGTTTATAAAACTTATTTAAACTTGTATTAATCTTAATCTTTTGAACGAAAAATATTGATTAATAGTGATTAGTATATATTTTTTAGTAATTTGTTCTTAAGCGTAGATGAATAAAAAATAAAAATAAGAGTTTCATTAGTCAACTTTCTATAAAACAATTCAAAGAAATATATCAAGTAATCTTTTTATTTTTATTTTAGTTAAAATCTGAAACCTATTAAAAAAATTTAAAATCATCTAATTTTTCTATTTTATTTTATTTTTCTCTTTCACATTTTTATTTTCAATAAATATGTTATGTTGTGTAATAAATTATAAAAGGAAATAACTATATGGAAAATTTTAATTTTTTTCAATTATCAATAATAAAATATGAAAAAGAAATAATTTTTATATAACATTTTGAATGGAGTAATTTTTAATAGTATATTTATGATTGTAGTCTTAAATTGAATGGATGATAAGTTAATTTTTCATGTAAATAAAAAGCAAATTTTACATGAAAACTTTAGAATTTCTAATCATACAATATGAATAGGAAATAAACTTTGCATGAAAATTCTAAAGGAAGTAGTATTTCATTATTATGTATACGATTATTGTTTGAGAATGTTTGTTAAATTTTTTTTCTTTTAAAATCAATTACTTACAAATTGATTCAAAATCAAACAAATTTAAATTCATAAACTTGCAAATAAAATTGAGAGTTTATCAATTGTGTAGGTTGTGGCATCTTTTCGTGTAGGCCAAGGGTACTTGTGAACAAGGGTGTTTAGCGATTGTGCAGGCTAGGGATTCCTAGCAGGACAATGGCAAAGGGTGAGAGAATATAGAAGGAAAGTAGCTAATGTCAATGTGCAATTAAGGTTTGGGTGATGTTTATGAGGATATTTAAAAGACATTGATTTTGATGTATCGTTAGTGTAAAAGAGTTTTATATTATCATCTAATTAAATATTTTATTTATAAGGCTTTTAAAATACTGAATTGTTAAGTTAAATATTTTTATTGATATGGCAATACAATAATTAAATTTTTATATAAAATTTTTTTATACTAACAGTACATATAAATTAATTCCTATTTTTAATTTTAGAATTGATATAAATAAATGCAAAATTATATATATATATATATATGGTCTATGGATCAATAAGAGTAAAATGGGATTCCAAATGTGGCAGTTCAAAAGTGAATTGCATTCATAGTAGATAGCACCTAAAAAAGAGGACTTGCAACGACAATTGGTAGAGACTTATCAAAGATAGTAAATGATATAGTCAGGGTAAATACCAAAAATTAAAAAATTTTCCATGACCATAATACGAAGTTGCAAATATAATGAGTAAAATATGAGAAGAAGAATGAGCTAAACCCTACAAAGATAAAGAGGCGGAGAAATTAAGATGAATTAATATTTACTCAAAGGATGATAATTTACTCATGAGTGACAAATGAAACTATTCATCTGTCTATACTCCTAGCTAATATTGTATCATTGTATCTCCTCCAAACCAACCTTACAAGCTTGCTCAAAAGAGAAAATAATTTTGATCCTAATTACAATTACCTGCTATGCACAAAAGGACATTCCCCCAGGGTTTTATTGCTTAAAATTAAGCCCATTAATGAGAAGTAGATATGAATGTTTTTCTTTTGTGGCTAAATCAAGTTTGGCGTGGCTTATTAGCTTCTTATCCTTGTTAGCTCTTCAGGGAGTACTATAAGCACATTGGGGCTCGACCTTGGCCCATTAGAAGAGGAGAGGGATACTTTTGACCAAGATTAAGTAAATCGGACGGTATCAAATCAGTTAAGGTAAGAATTGAAAGGTTCAAAGATTCAATTGGAGAGATATAATAAAATATATATATATATGATTAATTAAAATGTAAAAAATTATATTAAATTATTAATAATAACATAATTAATATAAAATAATATTTATTATGGGGTATTTTATCAAATATCTTAAATAAAAATTTTATTCGTTTTAATTTTTATTTATATTTCTTTTGGAAAGTACTCATAGATAATATAATAATTATTTTTTATTTTTTATTTTAAATTAATTTAAAAATATATAGCAAATAAGTATATTAAAAAAAATTAATATTCTAAAAGAAATAAATTTTTGTTCTAACTGAGCTCCTTCTTTTTTTTTATAAAAGAAATAATAACATTTCTACCAAAATTTAAAAAGAAAAAAAAAAAGCCAAAACGATCAACCGGTTTGACTAGTCCAGTTCACATCAGTTCATCAATTTTTCCCAATTTTAACTGGTTCTTGACTGCATCCAATTTTATGGTAAAGATCAGATTGGCCTAGGGTCCGGTTCCCGATTGGACCGGCCGACTAGCCGGTCCGGTCCCATTTTCTTTGTCAGGCTTCTAACCTAATCTCCAAGGTATAGTTTCCGCCTCCCTTTCCTTCTTTTTTGCCACACTTTGGATGCTCGACAGAGTAGCAGCAGTTGTCACGGCCTGCATCGCCGCAGGTGGTGCACCAATGGTCATTCTGCCTTGCACTTCTCTTACCTCCTCCGATGAGACATTCCAACCACCCCTCTTGTCACAACCCAACTTGGGCCACGACGGGTATATATAGGTGGACTAATCACCTAGCAAGCCTAATTAAGATATTTACAGGAAAAGCGCATAGATTTTCCCTAAACATGAGCAATTTCAAATTGTACATAGTTTCCTAGTAAATAGTTCAACATATAGAATCCAACCACAGCGTTAACAGAGTATTCTTAGAGTGCATCACCAAAACAAAAAATAAACCAGTGTCTTAACATCCAGGAAACACGTGGAAACAGGATCCTGCCTGCGGGCACAACTAAGGATTATATACAAAAGAGTACTCAGAATAAATGCAATTCAGTCATATGAACAACCTTCAAAGTCTACACAGATGAGTGTGTGGGGCTTACTGGAGATCTTACGCCTCTAGCTAGCGGGAGAATCTGGTTGCGGACCCGTACCCATAAACCAGACGACTCCTACGGGTGCTAAAACTCCAAGAAGCAACCTTCTCCTGCTAACACCACCAACGATACCCATATCCTAATTTCTCTTATGACTCTCCACCCGGTGGCAGTGGCCGGCAATTTGAAGCTAATAAAGGTATAAGAACATGTCAACAACAAACATATTAGCATTGGTCACAACCAGAAAAGACCAAAAAGAGAGAGAGAAAGAGAGAGAGAGAGAGAGAGAGAGAGAGAGAGAGAGCAACAGGAAAGGACAAAACAGTGAACTTGTTCCTAATATAACTGTCATAATTTTTTTATACTCATCTTCAAGCATAACCGGTGATTATACATATTAGAGAGTTAGTTAAGATTTTAGTGAGTGAATACTGAGGTAATTTTACTGTGACTGAAGTGCATGAGCTGTTAAAACTGGTGCAGATCTTTCCTTACGTTAGTTATGAGGTAGGCATGTATCTAGTGTAGCTAAGGTGCACTACGCACTACGTCCAGGCACCCTCATGAATGAAATAAACTAAGAGAGCCGATTCTTAGGTTACTCTAAAATGAGTTTTATGAGTATAAAAGTTGTAAACCCAATTTCACAGGAACAATATTATGTCTGCAATATTTGCCAACCCTAAACAATTATATCTGTGACATATGGCCCACCAATTTTATGTTTGTGTTTGTTTCATTAACATGAGAAAGAGAATTCACCTAGAGTTTCTCTACTGAATGATATGCATAATCTAAAAGCTTTGAATTCTGATCTTGAAATGGTAATGGTAATGGTAATGGTAATGGTAAAGTGAATATGTCTGACTATTTGCAAAACAAGGGTTGGAGAGGGAACAGATCGGGTGAGAGGAATCAATTATCGATAACTTTCCCTCCTACGCTTCCCCCTTTTAGAAGTGTACATTCATCCCTTGTAAAAAAAGAGAGAAGCTTGAGTCACAAGACAAAAGAGGTTTGAGTAGAAAGCAAGTTGCTTACCTCGAGCAACATTTTGAATCGGGACAAAGCCATCCCACCAAAAGAAACAAACTTAGCTTTGGAGCTTAGGGTGGGTCCTGAGCAGATACAGGCATGGTTTCAGAATAGGAAAGTCAAAGATAAAAGAAAAGATTGGAGGAAGAAAACTCCAACATGAAAATAGAGTTATCACATCTTAAAGATGAGGTAATATTCCGATTCTTCTCTTAAACTATGAAGAATATATTCCATAACTGTTTTAACCTGTGTTTGGTTGGATATTGCAGGCGAAGAGGTTGGAAAAAGAAAATGAGATTTTGAAACACTCATGGAACTCCGCAGGTCCATCTCAATCTTTACAGAGAGAAGTGGTGGATCCTGAAATCAAGCTATGGATAGATGAAAGGCAACCCCTACAATCTCTGGGAGAATCTCTCGAAGAAGATGGATTGGAGAATGACGTGGAATGGGCTGATGTGATGCACAACAATGACCAAACAGAAATTTAGCATGTTTTAGATGTATACAGTTTAATATGATTGTATATAGTTAAGGGTGTTTAAAATGAACGTTTATAATATGAATGTATATGGATCTTGTGTTTAATACGAAAGTGTTTGCATTTGTTTCCTTTTGTTTAATACTAGTATTTTGGATCCCTGCAACGCACAGCATAAAATCATTTTAGCAAATATGACAAATTCTTGATGTTCATGATGAATTTATTTTATTATTATTTTTTAAATTTTTATTACCTTTCATATTATAATTTATTTATATTGTTATTAAGTTCATAATCAAATTGTATACTAAATTTTATATTTATTAGTTATTTTGTTAGAGTTTTATATCAAATTACGTGATTTTCATAATCTACTTAATCAATCAATCTAATTTTTATAAATATGATTATATTTGTTAAAAAAAATTATCCCATGCATTACACATGTCTAAAACATTAGTTATAAATAATAGTATGATTGCTGTTATTTGAACTCTTATGAACTCCTTAATAATACTATTAAATAATAGTCCAATTCAAATAATTGTTTTTAAATCCTTTATATTTAATTTCTTCAATTTAAAGCAAATAATTTAAAAAATTAAAAATTAAATATCAAAATGATTTTTTTTATTATAAAGATAAATGATAACTGTAGTAAATATCAAAATCTTGGCTTAATTGTTTGTCTTGCAATAAATTGCGATCACCCATTTAATTACATTATAAATATATTTATTGCAACATTATAAGTAGGGAAATTTGCACTTTGTAACGACCGAAAATTTTATCATTACTAACCGAATTGTTCGGTTTTTATCGAATAAGTGGGTTTAATCAAAATTTGATTAAATATTTACTTAAAACCAATTAAGTATGATTTAGAAGTGATTAGGCTTGATGGAATTAGATTAGGAACATAGAAAATCTCACAGAATTTTTCTAAAAATTGGTTTACCGATTGAAGAGAAATCGGCAAAATTTCGGTTATTTAAATTGTCAAAACTGGATCAATAGAAATTATACTGTGAGAACCCTAGGATGAATGGCCAAGATTTAGCCAACTTACCCATGCAAGTGGTGTCATCTTAGCCCTCCAAATGGGCTGCCAAACCAAGTTACATAACCTATTCAAATCCTGTCAAACCAAGTTACATAACCTATTCAAATCCACCAATTACATGTAACTTATTTTAGAAGTTTTTATATTTTTTCTTTCTCCCCTTGCAAAGAATTTGGTCTATAAATGCTGACCCCTCTCCAAATCCACCAATTACATGTAATTTACTTTAGACGTTTTTATATTTTTCCTTTTCTCCCCTTGCAAAGAATTTGGTCTATAAATGTTGACCCCTCTCCATTCTTTTCACCACCGTCTCATCTCATCTCAACTCATATCATCTTCCTTTCCTACAAACCTTCAAGCCATTACCAGATTTCTTCAACTCCAATCACAAATTCAATAAGAATCATACCTAGTAAAGGTAGGAATCCTACTTCTTTTCTTATTTTTCCTTGGTTCAGAGTTATGTGTGAGTCTTGATACTTTGTGCTACTGATGATATATGGGTTGATGATGATATTTTATAGTTGATTATGCATATATATTATGATTAAAATTGGAATTGGTAGGAAAGAACTTGAAGAAAAGAGAAAACTCAAAAAGCTGTTAGAGTTTTTCCTCGGCAGTCCGTACGGCGGAGTATACGGCTCTACCTATAGCCATTTAAACTCCATGAATCTATTTTTATATGAAACTAGACATTCAGGGCTTTCCATACATATATAATATAAGGTCATTAGATTAGTACAGAAGAAGCTATGAATTTTTGAAGTTTGACCTATAAATCAGGACTTTCACCCGAGCAGTATGAGTTGAGAAGGGTGTAACTCACCCTATACAATCCAATTTGAGTGAAACTAAATTTGTTAGAAAGCTTATACATAAGAGAATATCCCATAAAAAATTTTCAAATTAGAAAAGGTCCCATTTGTTCCTAGTGAATCAAGAAAGTTGCCCTACGTCCAATCCAAGCTAGAATAGGGTAGTCTAGTAAGGTCAAGTTTCAAAACTTATATCTCGAATTATACTTATTCAAATGATAAGAAACTTGCTTCATTTAAAAGCTTGTTCTAGTAGCTTTATATAGATATAAATTTCGTATGATTTGACCCAAATTCCTATTTTTAGTGAATTTTCCCCAATAAGAGTGCAATTTTGGCTAGCAGTAGGGTGAGTCTGGGACAAGACACAACAACTTGAGTTAATGTCGGAATTTGAGACTCAGTAAATAGAGAGCTAGGTCGGTACACTTAAAAATTGAACTCTAAACTTAGTAAATAACGGACTAGGTCTGGGATCTTTGAGGTTGAATTTGGGACTTAGTAAAACAGAAAGTTAGGTTAGGAATATTTAAGGTTGAACTCAGGAGAGTGTACTTAAGAATTGAACTCGGGAGAGTATACTTAAAGCTAAACTTGAAACTTAATGAATAGAAAATTACAATCGAATATAGTCAATATCGGAAACTTAGAATTTAGGAAACACTCATAAAGTTCTGGAAAAGATCAATCTTGTGTTCAGGTCGGAGATCGGGACCATAGGCACACAAAACTCTTGTATACGAAATTCCGAAACTCGACCCAGAATCGATCTCTGAGATCGAACCTAATCCCGGAGGTCGGAAATTATATAACCTCGGAACTCGGAATTCATTTGACCTTGGAAATCGAACTCGGGAACCTTAATAGAAATTAAAAGCTTGCAAGATAGATTGATGATTAAGGTTCTAAATCTTCCACTTATTGATATTGTTATATTCTTGGTATGAATATGATGTTATGCTCATAAGATTTATATATGCAAGAATGCTTTAAGTATAATATGCAGTATATGAATGAATGCATGTAGCATATGCATGTATAACTATGTCCAAAGAAGAATAAGATTTATGAAAACTTGCAAGAAAGATGTACCAAGCTACCACGTGAGATATAGTATAGACCCAGCTAGCGTGGGCTAGAGTGGTACTGTCTAAGACTTGGGCCAGCCCTTAAACAAATTTAAGGGGAATAGATTAGTGGGGAAGTCGGGGAAAGCAAACCTGGCAACCCTATATATGAGTGAGTTCAATCCTGAAAGTAGACTATTACCCAGGAGTTTTATAGCCAATATACTCCCAGGGGACCAAGTATGGAAAAATAGGAGTTAAAGTCAAGTACATTATCATTTCTGCATATTCACAGTTTCTGTTACCATGATTTGAGTTAATTGCACTTTTATCTGTTATATATGTACTTTTGTTTACTTTGCAGATACCACTTAATTATGTCAAAATATATGTCTTGCTGCTTATTTTTCTGTCTTAGTTTCCTTCATCTCCTTAAATAAAACTAAGTTGTGTTTTGGGCTATGATTTCTATAATAAATTGAGTAAAACATCCTCTTGATGTAACGTCTTCTTTTAATTAAAAATCCGAAACACCTGAGAATAGCGGCGATATAGTTATATATACTTAGGATTTCCTATTGAAAAATCTTTATTTCTCACCCTACTATACATTTTCGCGTCATTCTCAGAGCATGGAGAACGTGGCAACTAGCATCCTATTTATTGAGTTTCTAGAGCTCCACATCCATCTCGATCTGTTCATAGACTCTGTGTACATATTCGGTAGATGTCAGTTTCATCTTTATTTCTTTCTCCAGAGAGATTTTGCTATACCCCTTATGCACTCGCTTTTTGACCTTGTCATCCCTTACATCGCCATCCCTCTCCACATGGCTCACCCCTTTCCACCTCCACCAGCAGCACCACCAGCCATGGCTTCGCCGGCCTCACCACCACAGCAGATACCCTCAGTCTCGATGTTTGAGGAGGATCCATCTGAGGCTGTGAGTTCATCTTCCTCGTCTTTTGCTCCGAGCGTGGATTACACCCCTGCAGATGCTGGCATGGAGAATGGATTCCTCTTTTCGGAATCCATCTAGTTGGAGTACCCACCGTAGCAGCAGTAGATGTACATGATGACCCTCTTTTGGCAGTTTGGGTCATAGGTAGTGGTTGTACATGAAATATCCCATGGGGACCCATTAGGGTGCAGTTCATATAGACATGTCACTTTATTTTGTGTTAGCGGCCTCATTCTTACCATCATTTATTTTGCAGCTGTGTTTGGAATGTAAAAAGATAGAAATAATTTAATTTGGAAATTAAATCTTGTGTCTGAGTGTTTTAAAATTATGAAATAAATTGATTTCTAATTGTTATGAAATTTGATTTTTTTTATATTTGAAATTCTATCAAAATCAAAAGGATTTTATGGGAATTGATTTGATTTTAAAATTTAAATATAAATCAAATTAAATCAATTCTATTTTTAAGGTATGTTTAAATCATTTTTTCATTAAAAAAATCACTTTTTGTATATTTAGATAATTTTTTGAAAATAATCAAAATATCAAAAAAATCTATTTTCAATTTTTTCAGTTACATATAAAATTTAAATTTTATAATCATTTTTTTAAAATTGAAATAAACGCACTCTTAATCGTTCCAAATACAATATAATATATTATAAATATAAAAATTAATTTTTAAATCAATTCAAATCCTATTTTTATATAATCATTTCAAACATAAAATTTAATTTATAAATCAAATAAATTTAATTCAAATCAAATTGACTCCAAAATTTAGTAATTCCAAACACTCCCTTACATAGTTTTCATTCTTTTTACTGTAGTTGTTTCTCCTTAATCTGAGCTCCCTTGCTATGTTGCATAGGAATGAGTATGACATGAGTACTAAGCCTTGATATGGTATGAAAATTTTATAAAAATTAGGGTCCAGTTACGTCGTATGTATATGTAAAATTGTTTCAAATTTTATATGATAAAAAGAGAAAATACACGAAATTGATATTATTGCCACTTCATTAGTAGACCATATTAAACCTTGTGAAAATATCTTCTAAGTAATCACATAATTTCTATATTACTTGACAATTCAAAAACTCATTAAGATTTTTGAAAAAAAAAAAATGGAAGAACAACGAGTTAACTCACGTCGAGATGGAGAACCGCTTCACACAAGCCATCCATTAACTTATTCACAAGTTCTAAACCACATCAAATATTTGGCCAATAGAGATACACAATGAAAGGATCCCAAAAAAAAAAAAAAAAAAAAAGAGTTAGGGACCCATCACCGACGGACAAAGGAGGGGAGCTGCTGGCATCACCGACATATGGCTACCTATCATCCCCCTGGCAGTGGGATCACTGGGTTCACGTGGGTTGTGATGGTTCGCCTCTCTGTGGCTGCTGCTAGTGACAAATGTCGTTGAGAATGAGGAAGAAGAAGAGGCAGAAAAGGAAAACATTTTAAGACCAAATGACAACATTTTAGCGATAGCCATACCCAGAATGCCATAACCGTTATACTCAAGCTGCACCCCAAAAATATTAATTTTTAAGAAAATAAAATTTGGTACGTACCCAACGCATACTTGGTATAGGTACTTCACTACTTTGGCATTTTAGCCGTAGCCATGCTTTAGAGCTCTCTTGAGAATTGCTTTTCTTGTCTCTGTTTGATTTTTGCTTTGCCTTCTCCTGAGTTTATTCTCTAACTCATAATTTTCTCTTTGCTGATATACGCTTCACATGGTTTATAAAAATTCTCCTTTCGTCGATTAACTTCACACATCAAAGTTGCATTATGTTTGTAATTAACATAAAATTTACCCACAATATATTTTGGGCTAACGCCTAATCCCACTGGAAAAAGGTAAACAAAAACATATCACAGTATGTTCAAATTGGTTTTAGTTGAAATAATAGTAAACAAACTTGATGGTATATAACAGACAATTAGTTCAATGTTGGTAAATATTAAAACATCATAGAAGGTCAGTAGTAATTTCTATGCAGCGAATCAGTAGCTTGTGCCCCTATCAAGAAGATTTTTGCTGGCATCATGGTGGAGTTCAACCTTGAAACATCTGTAGTGTCAATAAATGTGACCATTAAGCTTCATAGGTGGACTTCCATGGATCGAAGCAAAGAAGAAAAAAAAAAGAGAAGGTAGCTTTGATACCTTAAGAAGTACCAGATGAGAGAAGAAAGAGAATAAGCCTAAGCTCTGTGAGAGAATGAGTGCGATTGAATTATGTATTCATCTAAGAGCAATAGTACATGAGTGATGCATTTATGCAAGCTGATAGTAATAGTGTGTTATGATTCCTAAGGTCAAAGGACTTTTTAGAGAATGATACAAGGCATGAGGTAGTGGAGTTGGTTATGGGTCATAACCACGTGACAGAGAGTGAGAATAGCAAGTTGATGGGCAGAGGGCATAGAGAAAAAGTCAGAAACAACAGGCTCAAGGATTACGTGACTTGAGGGTATAAGAATGAGTGCCTTCTGCTGAAAGAGGTTGTGATGTTGGTATGATTCTTGTATCCTGAACTAGGATAGCTTCCTTTCTCCATTCTGAATCTTGATTCCAATTCCTTGGTTTTGCAAGTGTGATCAAGGGGTCAATGGTTGAAGATGGTTCCGAACCTATGATTGGTTTTTGTTTTTGATGTTCTTGAGTTTTCCTTGAACATTGTTTCTGTTATTTTCAGAATTATACATTCACATTATACTAGTTTTGCCATTATACTGGTTGTTCTTTCAATTTTAATATAAAGAGGTCTTGTTTCTGTAAATCTATACTTCGAGTGGTACATTGGTGCTCTTGTTCTCCACTATGACTGAAGGAACTCGACTGAAGGATGTGGCTACCAAAGTTGATCATGTGAGCTCTGAACTGGCAAGACTGATCGAGGTTCAGCAGCAAAAAGATGTTGCGAATGACCAGCGCTTTGAGCAGATCGAAGCCTCAGTGGCTTTATTGCAACAACTAAATAACAATTCTGATTCCCCTCATGGTGTTCAAGGAAATAGCTCTGAGGGACACTCTCATAAACCTCGTGCTCACACCAGGAGTGTACATGTTGATTTTCCTAAGTTTGATGGGTCTGACATGCTACAGTGGATCTTCAATGTAGAGCAGTTTTGTGAGTATTATCAGATTGCGGATGAGCAGAGAATTACCTTAGCCTCTATCCACTTTGAGAAAGAAGTAGTTCCCCGGTTTCAAATGATGGAGCACACTTTTCCTGTATACTCATGGCAAATGTTAACTAGAGCATTGGAATCACAATTTGGATCCTCAGCATTCGACTGCCCAAGATCAGATTTGTTCAAATTGGTTCAAACAGTTCAGTTCATCAGTACTATATGGAATTTTTTGCACTTGCTAATAGAACTTATGGTGTTAGTGCTGAGGCTATGTTAGATTGCTTTGTGGGGGGATTGAAACCCGAGCTTAGAAGGGAGGTGATAGCACAAAATCCCCTTAATCTCGTTAAAGCCTTTGCCCTAACCAAATTATTTGAAGATAAATATGACTATAAATCCAAACCTGCTACATGGTCTTCTCACTCTTATTATAGTCCTAAACCTCGTCCAAACTCATCATAATCCTCAAGCAGGCCCAGCCTAAGACCAGCACCATTACTACCCTTACCTCAACCAAAACCACCACCCATACAGCCATGAAATCCCAGTCTTAGACACATGTCACAAGCTAAGATGCAGAGAAGAAAGGAAAATGGGTTATGCTTTACTTGCTATGAGAAGCACTTCTTTGGCCATAAGTGTCCCAATAAACAATTGCTTTTATTGCAAGTAGATGATGAAATAGATGAGATAGGCAGTCCTACTACTACTACTACTATTGATGCTGGTCTTGAAGAGTCAATTAACCATGTTTATGATACCACATATCAACCCCATTTGTCTCTAAATGCATTGCATGGAGCTGCAGGTGCAACCACCATGAGATTTGAAGGAACTATCAATGGAGTCACAGTGCAGATCTTACTAGACAGTGGTAGTTTAGATAACTTCATGCAACCGAGGCTTGCTCAATTTCTGAAGCTGCCAGTGTAGAAAGCACCACAATTTCAAGTCATGGTTGGAAATGGTAGTACGTTATCTGCTGAAGGTTTTACTCCAAAGCTAACAATGTGTATTCAGGTCCATAACTTGCTGATCTCTGTGTTTCTACTACTTGTTGCGAGTACTGATTTGGTATTGGGAGCTTCTTGGTTAAAGGCATTGTGGTCTCATGATGCAGCAGACTATGTGGATATGTTATTCCATTTTTACTAGAATAGGGAATTAGTAACCCTACAAGGGTAGCATCCAGCACACGCTCAATTTCACCATTTATGAAGATTAACATCCATAGATGCAATTGCTGAAATGTATACATTGGAGGTACAGTTGGTTCAAGAATTGGGGTCAGTTTTGCCACTCCCGGAGGAAATGGAGCTCGAATTGGCTCAACTGTTGCACACATATCACATTGTTTTTGATAAACCAATAGGACTACCACCATAGAGATCACATAATCATGAAATCCCTCTCATTCAAGGAGCTAAACTTGTCAAGTCAAGACCATACGACACCCTCACATTCAGAAGGAACAAATTGAGAAGATGATACAAGAAATGCTAGATGAAGGCATCATACAGCCAAGTTGCAGCCCATTCACATCTTCCATTGTGTTGGTGAAAAAGACAGATGGAACATGGAGATTCTGCACAGATTACAGAGCATTAAACACCATCATAGTGAAAGATAAGTTTCCTATGCCAACTGTAGATGAACTACTTGGTGAATTACATGTGGCTAAATTTTTCTCCAAGCTAGATCTTAGATCAGGTTAACACCAAATATTGGTGCAAACCCAAGATAGATATAAGACAGCTTTTAAGACACACCAAGGACTATATGAATGGCTAGTCATGCCATTTAGCTTAACAAATGCTTAGCCATATTTCAATCACTCATGAATCATGTCTTTAAGGGTCTGTTGAGGAAATTTATTTTGGTTTTTTTTTTTTATGACATTCTAGGATATAGCCCCACTTGGAAGGCACATTTAACTCACTTGGAGAATGTTCTAATATTGTTGAAAGAACTCCAATTATTTGCTAAGCTTTCTAAATGTTCCTTTGGGTTGACTGAAGTTGAGTACTTGGGATATGTTGTATCAGAAAATGGCGTTGCTATGGACAAACAAAAAGTTCAAGCTGTGTTACAGTGGCCTACACCTAAGAATATTAAGCAATTGCGAGCATTTTTGGGTTTCACTGGTTATTATAGAAGATTCATTCGACAATATGCATTGATTGCTGCCCCACTCACGGATCTTTTAAAGAAAGATAGCTTTAATTGGAATGATTTAGCTCAACGACCATTTGATGTACTTAGGAAGACAATTACTGAAGGTCCAGTGCTTGCTCTACCTGATTTTACTCTGAAGTTTATTCTAGAAACTGACGCCACAGGTTGTGGAATAGGATCTGTTTTAAGTCAGAATGGCCATCCTATTGCTTTTTTCTCTAAGAAGTTAACCCCACGACTGCAAAAACAGGGTGTATATGTTAGGGAACTCTATGCCATCACTGAATCACTTGCTAAATTCAGACACTACCTTTTAGGACACCAATTTATTATCAGGACTGACCAATAAAGTTTGAGACATCTCTTGGACCAATCTTTGCAGATGCCCGAGCAACAAGCTTGGTTACATAAATTCTTGGGGTATGACTTTCATATTGAATACAAGGCTGGTAAGGAGAACGTTGCCGCCAATGCACTTTCCAGGCCTTGTTATGTCGCATGGAGTCAACCGATATGTCAAATTGTTGCAGAAATTAAGCAAGCACAAGCAGTAGACCCAGTTTTGGGAAAAATACTTCAGGGTGAATCTCCAATAGGGGACTTAATCAATAAATTTAGTATAAAAGATGACATTTTGTAGATGGAGGATAGCTTGTTAGTCCCTAAGATACCAGATATCATTGCTAAAATTTTGTTAGAACTTCATTCATCACCAATGGTTGGACATGCAGGTATCAAGAGAACAACAGCTTGTGCAGCTGCAAATTTTTTCTGGTCAGGGATGCAGCAGGATATAAAAGAGTTTGTGAATAAATGTGATATTTGCCAGAAAGCTAAGTCTTTAAACTCCGCACTAGCTGGTTTATTATAGCCACTACCCATTCCTAATAAGATTTGGGAGGATGTAAGTATGGACTTTATTACTGGCCTCCCTAACTCTAATGGATATACTGTTATTTTGGTTGTGGTAGACAGACTTTCTAAATATGCTCACTTCATTCCATTGAAATTAGATTACATAGCAAAAATGGTGGCTGAGGCCTTCTTTCATAATGTGGTAAAACTACATGGAGTGCCTAAATCCATTGTCTCCAATAGGAACAAAGTCTTTACTAGTAGCTTCTGGCAACACTTGCTTCGATTGCAAGGGACTTCATTAGCCATGTCTTCAACATACCATCCACAATCTGATGGTCAAACAGAAGCTGTGAACAAGGTGCTAGAAATGTTCCTATGGTGCTACACATATGATCATCCTAAGCTTTAGTACAAAGCTTTAACTTGGGCTGAATTGTGGTATAATTTAGCATATCACATGAGTGTAAGAATGTCACCATTCGAGGTGGTATATGGCAGACAACCACCTTCAATAGTCAAATACTAGGTAAATTCGGCTGATCCTCCGCAAGTGCAAGAACTGCTACGAGATAGAGGCTAAATCCTACAGCAACTAAAAGCCAATTTAGACAAAGTGCATAATAGATTGAAGAATCAAACTGACAAACACAGAGTGGACAAAGAATTCCAGGAGGGTGACTTAGTTCTTGTAAAGCTCCAACCTTACAAGCAACATTCCATTCAGTTAAGAAGAAATCAGAAGTTGAGCCTTCGATATTTTGGGCCTTTTCCAATCATACAAAAGATAGGGAAGGTTGCTTACAAGCTAGAATTACCAACAGATACTAAATAGACCTAGTTTTCCACATTTCAATGTTGAAAGCATTCAATGGTAATCCGGTGCTTCAATACTTACCTCTGCCAATGTTGACAGCAGCACAAGGACCCATTCTTCAGCCTTATGCTTTATTAGATATCAGAGTAGTGAAGTCTGCAGGAACCGAAACTGTCCAATTATTAGTTTAGTGGGAAGGAATGACCCCAAAGGAAGCAACATGGGAGGAATATGATACAATTGCCAAACACTACCCTTTTTTCAACCTTGAGGACAAGGTTGTTTTTAAAGAGGTGGTATTGTTATGATTCCTAAGGTCAATAAGGACTTTTTAGGGAATGATACAAGGCATGAGGTAGTGGAGTTAGTTAGGGGTCATAATCACGTGATAGAGAGTGAGAATAGCAAGTTGATGGGTAGAGGGCATAGAGAAAAAGTCAGAAACAACAGGCTCAAGGACTATGTGACTTGAGGGTATAAGGATGAGTGCCTCTTGCTGAAAGAGGTTATGATGTTGGTATGACTCTTGCATCCTGAACTAGGATAGCTTCCTTTCTCCATTCTGAATCTTGATTCCAATTCCTTGGTCTTGCAGGTCTGATCAATGGGTCGATGGTTCAAGATGGTTCCCAACCTGTGATTGGTTTCTGCTTTTAAAGTTCTCGAGTTTTCCTTGAACATTGTTTCTGTTATTTTCAGATTCATTCATTCATATTATACTGGTTTTGCCGTTATACTGGTTGTTCTTTCAATTTTAATATAGAGAGGTCTTGTTTCTGTAAATCTATACTTCAGGTGCTACATAGTGTATAACAAATTCCAACATATCTAACAAATCCAACTCAGCATGTAACAACTTCTATAACTAACTTAAAGCGGTACACTCCCAACACTACAAAAAACGGAGGTATATACGGCGTTTTTATTTGGGCGATTTCGAAAAATTGTCGTTTTATACCATGTAACTTGCACGGATGAAGTGTGACATAATTGGAGCTAATAATACGGCGGCTGAAACACCACTTTTTCCTCAAAATTTTCTTTTAGCCATTTGTGGGTTCTGCTCCCTCCTGTAAACACTCAAAAAAAAAAAAGGGAAAATCTCTCACCCTTTACTCTGCTACTGAAACAAGCCGTAAAACGATTCTTGCTCTGTCTTCCATCGAGTTGAAGTTCAACGAAGCCCTAAATCCTTACCCGAGTGGACTCTATCAAGCTAGCCATCATTCTCTTTGTGAATGCCAAGCTCACCATTTCACTTTCACCTGGTCTCTTCCACTGTGCCAGCGAGCAAGCCGCCGCCGAGCCTCGCTGGGGTCTGCCACCACCAACCGCTTGCCGCCGGAGCCCGCTCCCTCCGTCTTTGAATCTCTTATAAGGTTTGAGTGCTCATTCACCCTTCTATCCTTTTGGTATCTAAACCCTATCACAAATTACATGTCTTGTTTCTTTCTTCCTTTGTTTTTGCATTGTAAGCTTTGACAATGAAGTTAGATCATACCATAGATCATGGTTCCTCATGACAAGAGCCTGCACCACATCCAGCAACTATCACAGCATCAATATTAGTATCAAAGAAAAGCTATTATTTTCTCTTTATCTCTCTCTTTCAAATTTTTTTCTGCTCATTGTTGAAAGTCATTGCTCTCTCTGTTCGTTGCTATCCTCTCTGTTGATTCAGACTAGTGTGGATTTGTTTTCGATTTGGATAGTTTCGTCCTTGGTATTGTCTGTGTTCTCTCTACTTGTGTTAGATGCACATCAACTGTTTGATGATTTGCCTCCTCAACTTGGTGATCTTGGTGTTTTGTTCTCATGGCAGAGATTGAGCCAAACACTATTTCACTCGCTACATAGTGTCTAATGGGTGAGGCTCTTGTAAAAATTAAGTCCCTGAGGAACTCGAAGCACGTTAAAAAAAGGGGAGTTGAAGAGGTACACATTTTTTTTTAGTTATAAAATATAATTTTTCTCATGGTGCTTAAATTCTCTAAATGACACTAAACATTAGTTCAGAACTAGTTGATAATAATTAAACAAGCAACAATGCCAAGTTGTTCAATGGAATCCGAAGTGATTTAACGGGATAAGCTTTCTGGTATTAAGTGCGTAATTGTACTGGAAATCACTTTTTCTTTCTGATTTGCAACTTTTGTTTTGAAATCAAATCAAACAAGCATTAACATGCATTGTCTTATGATTCTGTGTTATTTCATTCTTTGCAGGCTAAGATATATGCTTTGCACTTTCTTGTTATTAATTATTTAATATCCCAGAAAATATTATTTCCCTGTTTAATTAAAATTGAAATGTATCCATATATATATAAGCTTGAAAATACTAAAAACTATGAACGATATATAGCAGCATCACAAAAGGTCCACATATACATGGACATTACATCATCATGTCAAGCCTTACTCCCAAAGACACCAAAAACTATTCCAGCATTTGCATTTGTTACATATCAAATACACCTCAAATACACGATATATTGACAAATAACATAACCTGTAGCAGGAAAAAAGCAGGACATTAAACACATTCAGATCTGCATACTTAGTAACACGTTATTTATGCACCACAATTTCTGATTAATTCACACCTGCAGCATCATTGGATAAGGCAAAGCCAATTGGATAATGACTCATAAAGAGGCTCTGAATGCTATCATTAGCTGAAGTTGTAAATGCATAACTGCTTTATTTGGATTTCGTATGGAAGGACGGATAACCATCCAAAGCATTCTGGATATGTTAAAAATATAAGGCATTGCTAAATGTGTGAAGTTCCATGACATGGGCACATAATTTGTCTATTTTCTATCACTATGACATTTTATTAGGCAGAGTTTGAGAAGTTATGATAGGTATTGTGGCTCAGCCTAGGGAATAAAAACATCATAACATCCTAGTCAGTAGGAAGCAAATAAATAGGGAGATTGATGTAGAAAAACATCCATTATAAGTGATAGATATTTCATTAATAATGAATGCCATTGAGGAATAAAAAGTAACAATTATTAAATGAAAGATAAAGCATATAATATCTTATGCTAGGAATATAGGCTACTCCTTAGCAAATTCTTATTTTATTTAGGAAAGAGTCATTTCTAGGATTACCTAGTGTTATAAGTCTGTGCATTTGCTAAATGAATTAAGTCTAGAAAAGTCCAAGTCTGAGTTAAGGAGCTTAGAGTCCATGTCTGCAGAAACTTTCATGTCTGTCATCTTCATGTTCGTTATCTCTGAAATCTGAACTATTTTAAATATTAGGCCAACATGATTTTTTGTGAAGAAAGCACTTAGTTCTGCACATTGATTTTGCTATACACACCATTAGTGCATATGTGAAACAAGGCAAGATACCAATCTTTATTCACAAACTGATAAAACAAAAGTAATGCTAAAAGAAAAAAGATGACGCAAAGGATTCATCCTACTAAAAAAAAAAAAAAACTTATATTTTATTCCGATTGTTAATATTAAGGCAAAAGCAATTACTATATTCCAATGGCTCTATCATTATCTCTTTCTCCTTGTATATATACTTCTGCTGTCACATATTATGTCCTTGCTTGTGATTTGTCCTTTTGTTTATCTTTGTGTTTTATTCTCATTGATAATTAATTTTCAGCAAATTGTTCCCCTTGTATCACTTTTTCAATTTTTTCCCCTAAAAATTTGGTTTCATTTTAGTAATTGAGTTTTTCTTTTTTATTTATTGGTATAGATTGGTTTGTGCCAGTTTAAAGTAAACAATGTGGATTGCATTTTCACTGAAAGATTGAATGAAGTGAATAAGGTGAGTGATCTTTTTGCTTTCAACTGCATGCACATATGTGATATTGCCAAAACTTGTGTACGTGATTAGGATTGGTGTGTGATTTATATATTGTAACTTTATTGTGTATACTTGTATCCACTTGATTTAATTTTTATTTAGTAGTGACATGATATTGTGCTACTGATTAATATAAGGATTTATGAGCAATAACATTATTGCATTTGTTTCAAGGGGCTACCTCTTGCTTCTTTATTTTTTATTCTATTTGATTTGAGATCATGTATCTAAATCCAAGAGATTAGGTTGATTTACATTTTGTTATGTCAAGCATGTTAATTCCATTATTGAGATACGAAATTCTATTTTGTGTTTTAATCTTCTAAAGAGTTTCCCTTTTGCTTATCTCCAAAATGTGTGTATATGTTGCTATATATGATCAAAGATTTTATCTTTTGGTTGAATTGACTGTCCTTATATTGGTTTTAGTGGTCATTAATGATAATATAATTTGAGCAATGGCTGGTGGTATCTGAACTATGCAACATAGTTGCATCTTTGTTATTGATACTTTCTTAAACATTTTAGACATGGCTGAACAATATAATTATATCTATCTGTCTTGATAATTACTCCTCTAGTTGTAGCAAAATAGGTGCTAATTAGTTGTGACTAGTGATTATACTGGATCATTTAGTTTTATGTGTACCGTGGCTTTTATTATTATTATTATTTTTAATGAAATTCCTAGTGAGTCTTTGAATAATTTGATTTTGTAGTGCGGCTTTGTAAATTTGATTTTGTAAATTTAATTTGATTTAGAAAAACTTTTTGTTGCAGGCAACAGATATAGAAAGTAGGGCTGAGTCATCAAATGACTTAAGAAGATCATCAGATGGAAGTAACAATAATTCATCAAATAATCTTCTAAACCTTCCTGCATGATTCTTTTATTGACTGAGGTCAATTGTCCTATAAAATCTTAAAAGTAATTTTGAATTTGTTAGTGTGATTTGTGTATTTGGATTGATTTTTTTTTTTTTTTACATGTAAGTACTTATACATTTAGACTTATTATGATTTATAATGTAAAAACTCATTTTGTGCTTCAGCAATGGAACTTTTCTATTAGATATTGAGAAATATTATTATATTTATATCGATATATATTTTGATACGAAAGATACCTTCAATTAAAAATAATGGAATAATTATAATATAGGTTTTGATATTAGATAATAAATTAGATATAAATTAGATCAATTTAAAATGAAACAAAGCATTAAAAACATGCTAGATATGAAAATCGGCACAATTTTTGCTAAAATATGGTGGTTTAGACCACCACAATAACAATTAACATATGCCACTATTAATCATAAAATATGGCAGTTTTGATTGCCACGATTCTCAATAAAAGATGACAGTTTAAACCGCCATAATTATTAGTAAAATATGGCAATTTAACTTGCCACAATTACAAATAATAGATCCCATTATTAATCGTAAAATATGACAGTTTTAACCACTATTATCCATTGAAAAATACGGCAATTTAGACCACCATAATTGCAAGTAATATATGCTATTATGGATGGTAAAATATGGCAGTTTTAACCGCCATTATCTACCAAAAATTATGACGGTTATGACCGCACAGTATTTTGTAAAATAGGATGGTTGTAACCGCTATTTTATTCAAAAAAGAAACTGCCACATTATCCACGTTAATTGTGGCAGATTTATGGTAAACTGCTGTATTATATTGAATGGTGGCGTTAATTATGGCGGTTTTGAAAACCGTCATTACAATAAAAAATAGGTGGTTATAACTGCCATAATTTACCAAAAACTTCACCGCATTTTACTTGTTTTTTTGTAGTGCAACAATAGGTTGATCTAAAGCCTGCAGAGAGGTCAATATTTAGACTTTGCCAATCTTGTGAAGTAAATAGTGGAGGTCTCTTAACCTAGCTGGGTTCCCCAAACAATTAAATAGTCATTAAAAAGTCGACCTATAGGTAAACTCTATCAGATATACTTTGAAAATTCTCTTCTTTATGAGTACTTGCAAACTGATATGTAAAATTAGGAATAATTCCTTCTTAGAGAGAAGGAGACCTCTTAAAGCTAAATCTAAAGAAAACTAAGAGAAAGATAAAAATAATTGGCTAAATATTTTCTTCTTTGATTCATTCATTCCAAAAGGATTATATTTATAATTGCCTAAAACATTCTAGGGCCTTCTCATCCTATTGGCATCTCATACCCTGCAATAGAATATTTTTATAATTATTCCTTCATATCCCTACACATGTCATGCTCACACACACTACACATGTCATCTATAACACCTTTCAAACATAGAGGCTATATTCGAGTCATAGAGTTATAGTTAGAGATTGTCACGGATACTGTAAAAGATTTTAAAATAAGAAAATATAATATATGCCCCTTTAAAATTTGTACCATGCTAGTAAATTCAAATTTCCAAATTCAAGTGTTTGCTAAATATACATATAATTCAAAATATAAGTTGGAAAACTCACTAATGTAATACTCAAAATAGCTATTGTTCTGCCTTCTTGCTTCCACTGCGTGTCTTGATACTTGAGTTGGAGTCTGAGTATTGTACTCTCATCTATACCTCTGGTTTGTAGTAGTCCCAAAGCCTAGTCTATATATTGGAATGTTTATGGAAAACAAACAAATAGATTGTGAGAACCTAAAATCCTCAATAGGTATACTCAATTCACTAAGCATACAGGGTGTCATCATAAACATTTTAGTTGCTTCGATTTATTATGAAAACATGGACACATACATATAGTTACAATTTCAATTTCAAATTTGAAAACACCTTTCTTGAAGCGGGTTATATTTAACAATCACTTAGCATAGTTCATGACTAATATAATAATAGTAATAATGTAACACTCCAACCATAATCATAATAACATCATAATATAAAAACAATGCTTAAATATGCATATGCTAATGTACATACTTGACTTATGCAAGTGCACTTGACTTTCTTATCTCTTTCTTTCTTTAACTTGCATCTTACTCATCTATACTTGGTCCCCTAGAGTTGAATGACTTATTCTCATCTTTAGGTAATAGCCTGCTTCTCTGGTCTAAATTTGTACCTATAGATGAGTGATGAGTTTATTTTTCCTAACTCTCACACCGGTCTATTCCCCTTAAATGTGGTCAAGGGCTAGCCCAAATTTTAGATAGTACTGCCCAAGCTCGGTATATCACTTTGCAAGTTCTTATCATCTTTTCCTTTTCATACATGATCATGCATGCGGATACTTTTTGCATTTATACATATGTCTTATATCATATCTCAATCATACTTGCATGCATGGCTTTTATGGACATAACACACACACACACACACACACACACACATATATATATATATATATTCGCTTTACATGCTTTTGCCAAAAATTTGGCAGCATAACAGCTAAAACATAAAAGCATCCCAATATACAAACAGTTAGCCAGTTTTAGAAATCAAAATTCATTAACATTAATACATCAATATCGCATCAAATTGGTAAGAATTTGCATTAATGCTTTAGCCATTAGCTTCTTTAGCTCCATGGTGCTTCTAAGTCTTAAAGCTGTCGAGATACCTTAATTCTCCTAATCTGGCCTGATCTTATAAATTTCACTAAAATTCCATTTTAGCTCATTTTAATCTAAAAATTTAATATGTTATAGCCTCATTAGTCTATTTTTGAACCTCTTTAGTTTCATTAAATTTTGATGTGTATAATTTGAGTTATTAAGTTTTTATTGATGGCTACATTGTTTTAGGATAGGCTTATATATTTAATTCTAGAAAATCACTAAAAATCCATTATGTATCATTTTTATCACAAATTTATACCAATGTGTAGTTATTTGCTTTTAATCTCAAGAAGTTTCATTTTAATTAGATAACTAGAGCTCAAGTTATAAGTTCCTCAATTGGGCTGCCATGTTTCCACCCAAATAGAGTATTAGTCAACTTTAGGAAATTACTGGGGAAAATCCACTCATGGTCTGATTCTGAAATTTTTATGACATAATCTTCTATGTATTAGCTTTCTAAAAAAAAAAAATTAGTTTCACTTAATTTGAAGTTACATAGGGTAAGCTATGTCCTTCACATCACACTCTAGTTATGATAGAGAGTAATTTCCAACAATTAATTTAAAAATTTTATAACTAATTCATTTTAAATCCAATGATCTTATAATTTATATTCCTGGATTGCTCATGAAGTATAGTTTCATCTAAAATTAGTTTCATTCAAAATTGACTTCTATAATTTGAGTTAGGAGCTCCACTATATGGATGTCATCTTAGGGTTCCTTCTAACAGTTTTCTATTTTGTGTTCCTTTTGGTCTTTTGAGATATTCTCCAACCCAAATTAAGTATTTTTATCTCAAATCACTAGAAAACATCCGTAATACCATCATACAAACATGAATCAAGGATATCACAAAAGAAGCACATTAGCCACATAACTCATATAAAATACTAAAAATTAAAGATTTGAGCTACCTATCTCAAAATCCTTGAAACTATGGAAGTAAGGAAGTCAAGAACCAACCCCTAGTCTTCTTCCTTCCTCATGGTAGTAGCTCATATGGAGGTGGAGAGACTTCATTTGATGTTTGATAATCAAATAATTAGAAGGGTTTTGTAGAAAACAAGATGAGGATCAATTTTCATAGCAAGAGCAAGAGGATTTGAGGCCAAGAAGGCCTTTAACTATGAGTTTGAAATTCATAGTCATGGAGGTGGTAGAAGAAAGAAAATGGAGGTGGTGAAATGGTGGTGATGGAGGCCAAAATTTAGAGGGCAATTTGGGGAGAATTGGGCTTGTTCCTTTATAAGTTAAAATGACCTATGAATGTTCATGATTAGTGGAAATTTTGCCTTGTTTTAGAAGCTTTTAGGGTTAAATCTCATTGGTGGGTTTGGAACAAAATTTAAATTCTTTTAAACTTAAATTCAAGTGGCTCATGAGAATTTATGTAGTTAGTTTCTAGCCACATATCTCAGGGTATTTAACTAATACTTATGTCCACAGACAATATAGGACCATTAAATATTAATTCAAAATGTTTGGCTATCAATTTGGGTATTCTAAGTTACCCAAATTTTGAAAATATTATTTGGATAGAGAATCTTAATTTAAAGTTATTACAAATAATTTCGTTATCTATGGGTGTCATTGGATCCACAAAATCTCAGGAATTGAAATTTTCCTATGGTTACCCCTTTCAATAACTGTTAGGCCTTAATTATAATTTTGCCATTACAACCTAATAATTACTATTTTGTCCTTATTTTTTCTACATTTTGCCAATTTACAACTTTACCCTTGCCTCGGGCCCGAGCTTCCTTCTATCCTAGTTTCCTCTTAGAATTCGGGATGTTACATCATCATCATCATCATCATCACATACTTACTCTAGACTATTCATATTAATTATTTCTCCTTATCATTACCATTCCCATGACATCAACCTTGTCCTCAAGGTTGCTAAAAGAAACAAAACAACAACTATAAATGCCAAAAAATTATCAATCCTAAGTAGCTATTTTTTTTAAATAAAATTTATCAAGTACAAAAAACTTCCTCCAGGATCGCCTTACCTAATTGGACTAACAATAAAATGGCTTGGACCCCTTAACATCAGAACAAAAGTTTCTATGTCTTGAAAGTCCTCTACTAACTTAATTGATCCAAGAACCAAATCGGATTGGGCCAAGCCTAACAAGTCAATACCTAGCATTAGTTGATGCACCTTACAAGTTGCCCTAGCCTCCTTCCTCACATTGACAGCGCTTCCATCCTTCACCATTGTGAAAACACCAAGTGCACCTCTCTACCCTAGGAAAACATCAAACTGCCTCATGCTCCTATGCTCCGTCTCACTGTCCACTGCAAGCGCACCATGAATGGCCAACTAACCCCTTTCTCCTCCGCAGTCCCATCATCCTCTGCATGTTGCTATGGTCATTGGCTACCTTGCTGAAGGCACTCTACTTTCCGCTGTTGCTTCGCCATCCTTGCCATCTTGCCTCCGTCGCTTCGCCTCACCTTCCTTACCCTAGTAGTTAGCGTTACTTTTGGCCTCAGCAGCTGAAGATGTCCCACCCTCCGTCGCTAGTGGATCTTGCTAGGTGGTTGGCTACTTGTGGACCTTCGCCTGCGATAGAGCTCTTCCTTTCACCGCTGCTTCTATAGCTTGGGTCTCCTTCACTGGCAATAAGACCTCGGCGCTCGTAGTGCATTGACTTGGTGGTATTCTACCCTCCGCCATAGCTTTGCCATTGTCTTCGTGCTCCATAATGCCACTGATGCTCAAATTTGGTTCATTGTCTTTTGGCTCTTTTGTTTTCTTCTTGCCTAGCCATGGTTTCAGCTCAAATTTTTTGTTGTTGTTATTGTTTTTGTTCCAGGATTGTGAGCTTTGCATAAATTATTTCCAATTGACAATGCAAATAATCAATTGTAGCTATGAGCTTGTTGGAGGGAACAAAGTTGTTTGTTGTTGATTTGTTGTGGTGGAGTTGTTGGTTGCCATGGTGGCGGATTTGGTGGTGGTGGGTCTGTTGGTGTCCACCATAGAGATGATATTGCATTGTGGTTGCTAGCACTAGAACTAGGAAATGACACTGTTGGATGAGAGATGTGGTGGTGATGGAAATTGGTGGAAGAATCTGAGATTGTGCTTTAATGGAGTAAGGAACTATTGATAAGTAGGAGTCAAGACAGGTATTTGATAGAATTGGTATGGAGATGAATGGTGAAACATGATGAGTTTGAAATAAAAGCACCAAATTTATACCTAAAGTTAGGAAGGGAAGGAGACCTCTTAAAGCTAAATATAAAGAGAACTAAGAGCAAGATAAAAACTAATTTGCTAAATATTTCTTCGTTGATTCATTCATTTCAAAAGGATTACATTTATAATATTGTCTAAAACAATCTAGAACCTTCTCACCCTACTAACACCTCATTCCCTCCTATAGAATATTCTTATAATTATTCCTTCCTATCCCTACACATGTCATACTTACATATACTACACATGTCATCATCACATATTTACTCGACTATTCCTATTAATTATTTCTCCCTATCACAAACTTATGGGTTGATGCACAAACATCTTTATGCATGATCTGAAATTATTCTCAAGATTACTTAGATTATTGGTGAGTTTGGTAAAGAAGTAAAAATGGTGGAGAATTTTTCATAGATTATATTTATATATAAATTACTTATAAATATATAGTCCATGAAAAGTTCTTCCCCATTTTTGACCTATACCAAACTCAACATAAGAAAACAACGTTACACACCCAGACCTTGAGCCCAAATTGTAAAAATTAATTTCAAGTAATCTAAATCTAAAATATTCAAGAAAGTTTTCAGTTGTATGATTGACTTGGATAAACTCGATCCTGTCTATTTGACCAGAAATGTATCAATCCAACAAGAATACCACTAACTTATCATAAATGATCTAAGGTTCATGATATTTGGAAATCTAGATAACACGTCTCTTTAAACTATATATAATCACGAAAAGTTTACTTAAAATATTTGATAGGCATATTTACATCTACTACTTATAAACTGATTATAAATTCGTATTTATAATTCGTTTTCATACGCATAACTGATATTTTCAGAGTTTTCCGAATCTATTTTTCCTGACAAACAATAGTGCTTAGAAACACAGACAATAGCAAGTAATCAACAATATACATTCTAAAGCTTGTAATATCGGCATATTTACTGGGTATCAATCGTACACAATGTTTGAGTAATTGAATTGCATGCATACATATTAAAATTGTAGCACACAATTAGAACACATCAGGCTTCTTTCCGTGACGAGAGAGAGAGAGAGAGAGCTCAGGTCTAGTTGCAAATAAGGTATCCAAGGAAGAAGGCTCATTTTGTCTTATGTATGCCATTACTCTTTAACTTATTTGCTGGGTATCAATCTCTGACAAAGGCCATCACCCGAATATTGAACATTTTGTCTAAAATATAATAATCTTTTCAAAACACAACGCTGGTTCCATCTGGTGTTAATATCTCAGGCGAACAACTAATATTTTATTTAATAATTTATAGTTGATCGACGGCATGATCACCATGGAAATAATAAACTACCTACATACCATATATGGTTAATTGAGCTGAGCTGGGTTGAACATAGATATGCTAACAAGAGGTCAAGATCAGCTATTTGACATATCTGACTACAAAAAGTGATGATATTAATTCCCCGAAAATTTTATGATTGAGATCATGCGTCTGTCTTGCCTTTAAATTGTACCTCGTAATAGCTAGAATGTTAGGATTGCCCACGTGAGTGGCTACATACAAAATAATGTCGACAAGAAATCTCACGTTAGAAAGGTTGTAGTGTGTATATGTAGGAGAAGTATTTATTGTACATACAGCATTGGACATCTACCCAACGCTCCTGTGCTACGTTTCAAATAGAAACAATGAAAATTTTTTTTAAAAAGTAATTATAAGCACCTTTTGTCTTATATTTTATGTATGTTCATAAATAATGTTAAAAAAAGGTATGTGCAAAAATAACATAATCCTACTTTTTCCATCGTATTTGTACATATTTGCTGTGACTATACAACCATGTTATATTACTTTAATATCATGCTTTTAGCAGGCATGAAAATCATACAATATATGCGAATCAAGATCAGATTATGACTTTTTATGGTTGCTTGCGCAGTTTGGTTCAGTTTTAACCAGATAAAGTACTTGAGATTGAAGAGAACCCTTTTCTTGTAAACTGCATTTTGTCTGGAGGAAAGAAATAATATATTGAACAATTCGTTCATATGATTTTGTGCTTTTCTAAGTTTTTTCACATACCAAGGAATAATATAATAAATTTTTTTAGGTATTATTAGAGCAAGAAAAAGTTTTTACTCTCTATTTAATGTTTGAAATTTTAAATTTGTGGGTCATTATTATCTTGTTGGGTAAAGTGGTTAGATGGAGCCCAAAAATCAGGAAAATTTAAATTAATAAACTAAATAAGAAACCACAATAGTAGACCAAATATCACATTTTAACCAAAATCTTTAAGATAATGAGTTTATGAATGCTTCCAAATATATATTTTTACTTAGTCTAAAGTTAATTAATGAAAAAATTTACTATTCATATTTAAAATTCTAACATTCTTTCCCCTCAAATATGAGAGTTAACATGGTGTGCTTCCCTCTGCACAGAAACTTCGAGTATGAAGCAAGTGAGAAACCACAATAGAGCACATAAGAATATTACCAGAACTTTAATTTGACTTAGGTTTGAACCCTCTAAAACCCAGGTTCTACAAGTTTCCTTTCTTTCAGTTGTTTAAACAATAGAGCTCATGAGAAGAGCGCAGTCAGCGCACACTCAGAGGAACAAAATGCTCGCTAGCCTTTTATTAGGGTGTCTCCTTCTGATGATTGCCCTAGGAGACTCATCAGCAAGCGTTATTCTGGGTAATATCACGTTCTCCAATCATCTATAATTATTCATTTGGTAATTTCAATCTTTTTGCAAAACAAAAATCAAAAGAGCAAAACTGCAGAATGAATTATCTGATTCTTATAACCTGTGACTGCAGGCCAGAAAGGGATAGGAAACGAGCTCTATTATGTGACTGGAATTACTCAAAAGGTAGGTTTTGATTACTAAAATCTTGTTGCTATGTTGTTTCATTTCCTACTTCAGCATGTGTGGAATGATTGCATGTAATGCACAGGGACGGGTTGATCCAACTGCAGTTGTTTATATGAGGAATCTTGGGCTTGGAGGAAAGAAACTTATGTCACATGAAGAGGCAAGTATGGAATCTAAGGATGAAAAGGAAGCATGTGAAGGGACTTCAAAACTTTCAGGTGACGCCTATTCTGATTGAAAATGTGACTTTGAGAAGGTGGGACATCGCATAACTGTAAATTGTGAAGTGTACAAAATATAAAAAAATAGCACGCATAGAAAGTTCAAAATAACTGGCTTTGATCTTCAGATAAAAAAAAAAAAAAAAAACAGAAAAAAATGGCTGGCTTTGTTGCTTTTACTGATGATTATCATGGGCCTTGGCATTAACATAAGTACATAACTGGGTGAAAAATGTTGAAACTCGAAACACTTGCGAGTCTAATTTCTTCAGTCTACCCGGGAAACTTCGGTGTGGATATATATCACGCATTTAGACTTGGATATTCAATTATGTGTGAATTGATCATGTGCAGCAATATAATTTCCTAAAGTTTGAAACCCACTTTGTAAGGAAATTGGAAATATGTTATGCCACCACATCCTTAACAGGAAGTCAGTGACATTTCAAGTTTTCTTATAAATATGTTAGTTACCAAAGAGATTGTTATTAAGTATTCTTATAAATTCTCAAGTTTCCTTAACGCAGGTGAGGAAAAATATGCTGTGGAGAAGTCTATCGGAAGATTAAAAGAACAAAAGGAAGATCAGGTTTTGCGATCTGTTGTATATCTATGTTACATAAAAATTCTATATTTTTCTGTCAAAAATAAATAAATGATCTTCTAGGGCATATAAACCTGCATAGTTTTTTAACCTATTGATGAGAATTAAGAACTCTACCTTCCCATTGAATTACTATTGTACCTATTTTTGACTTATAGTAATGTAAACTCACACAAGCAGAAAAATCATATGACCATGAAAGCGCCAAAGGCCTTGAAATTCACCAGTTTTGTAATTCCGAGGAGTAGTTTCCCAAAAACAAACTCGAAGTATACACAAGTTTCCAATGCAGTGCCTGTCATCAAAGCTAGCAGCTTAACGAGTTCCTCAAGGCCTGAACAACAAATTTCTCATCAACAATCTCAAAGTACTACTCAGAAACATGAGATCCAAAATCACCTTGAAGCTGATAAAGAGATTATGAACCTGATTCATAAGGATTACAAGGGAGCGGCTAGCCGCAGGTCTCCCATCAATAATCAAGAGCCTAGAAGTTGAGATAGAGTAATGATCTAGACATGTTTTTTGGCTTATTTCATAGTTTAGGCATGTATAACAACTACGTGTGGTACGTTAACTAATTTAGCATATCTTTGCTTCTTCTAATTAGCTTTTGATGGTTCTCAAAGGCAACCATATTATGACTGAAAATTAATGTTGTTCTTATCTTTTCGTGCTAAATATGTAGATACATACGTTGGTCGCAGTTTGAGGGCTGTACATTAAGTATACCTTCATGTTCTTTAAATGGTTCTTGACTTGGTTTAGGGTCGTCAGTAAATAATATGTAACTTGCTGCGAATTAACGACGGTTTCTGCCACTCATATAGAAGGCTTTGTTTTATGCATGTCATTTAACTATATACGAACATCCTTCAAAAAAAAAAAAAAAAAAAAAATTCCCTCAAAGGTGATCTAATAACTGGATATGGAATTAACCTCGCTGCATGCAGAATCTTCACCAGAGTCATTTTCTATTATGATGCCAGCAGCACGGTTAAAGAGTAGACTTTGCACTTATAAATTGCTATCGACTTTGTTTTTACCCACCATAAAGTTTTCAAAATATGGTTATGTATTGCATTTGGATGGAATATTCTTAGAGGTAATATATTGTTTAAAAAGATTTCAATTGATTTAGTCTAAAATTCTTTGATTAGATAATAATACGAAAGGATTTTAAAATTTCAAGTATTTTTAAAAGGTATTTTCTAAATTTCAAAAAAGTGAATTTCAATTTCTACATTTTCACAAAGAATTCTAAAATCCTCTCTCTTCTCTACCCAATATCTCTTAATCACTTTCTCTTGCAAGTCTACAATCACTAACTGACCACCCACTGGCAGTAGCCCATGGCCCTTAGTGAATGTCGACCGGTCCCTAAAGACCACTGACTACCCACTAGCGATCGCCGCCCACCCCTTTACGACTGTCGACAGCCAATCACCTGACGACAACCACTACCCAACCCCCCCCCACAATGATTGCTACTCATCATCCTTAAAATCGATCAAAGAGAATATAATATAATTTCATTAGACAAACGAAGTATTTTATAAGCGAAGTAATATAATTACTTTATCCAAAATTAAAAGAAATTAAAAATGAAGGAATTAAATTGAAGCATTTAAATTTCTTTATAATTTAAATTTCTTGAAATTTGACAATACTCCATTCAAACACAGTCAATATTAAAATATAAATATTAATTTCTTCTTGTATGATGAAGTACTAATCAAAACACATGAATGGTTTTATACTCTTTTTTTTTTTTTTTATCTAGAATGATTTTATCCCTTAATATGTCCCCTCATTCAAGAGCATCTTTGGGTTCGAAGCGTAGATAATACATAGTCTCATCTTATCTTGTACAAAAATTTGATTATTTTTTATTTAAAAAAATAAGGGCAAATAAGGATCAAATTTCAGATCAATTGGTCATAGAAGTTTTGATATTATGTTATAAGTCTTCTCTCTCAAAAACTTAATTTATTGGATAGAGACATATAAATGATTTTATAACTTAATAAAAAAGTCAAACACATGTAGTTGAAGGGAAGACCACGCTTCATTAAATAGTACTAAGTCAACTACTGGGGTTATTAATTAGTATTATGGCAATTTGTAATATTTGAAAACTTAATTAAGAACATAATTCTTAATGTTCATAATTAATGGTATTATTTTTTCATTCTTTGAAATTTATTTTTTTAATCAATTGCACAATTTTTAGTGTTTTCAATACTTTCTTGGATTTGACCACCTTAAATGATGTATATGGCTTTACATTGTCAAATGGAAATTCACTTTTATAAAATAAGTCAATCTAAAAATTGTCATAAATTTGAGTAAGTGATCATAGCAATTCATGTTCTTCATTCTTACAATAAGTTTAGAATAATATTAGGGAATCAATTCATTCAAGTTATCTTAAAAGGGTTGCAATCTCAAGGAATAGAATCATAATTATAAGTTATGAGAAATTTGATCAACAATTGAATAGATTACGAAATTAGATTAATATTACACGTGCCTTTTTCTATCAATATTCTATCTTTTGCATATTTTATTTTATTTTGTTTATTGTTATTTTTACTCTTAATCATCTTATTTTCTATCATCTAAATAGTAATTGTTCCAAACAAACTGGCACTTGATTTACAATTCTTATGGGACGATACTTTATACTCAGTACTCTTTATCACTTATGACCTAATATACGTGTTGGAGATAATTTTTAAAATTAGCTACTAAGGATTTGGCACCATTGCTGGATTGTTTAATCAATATAATTAATTGTTGTTAATTTGGGTATTTTTGTTTTTGTTTGCTTTCATTTCGATTATTAATTTTTTATTTTTGTTTTTATAAAAAAGGTAAAATATTAAATATATTTTGTTTGCTTTATTTTGGTTTATTTTAATTTTCAAAAAAAAATTGCTTTTCTTTATTCTCTTTTATTACTTACTCCCTATGAAGTTTTGTTTTACTTTTAGCTCTTATTTTGTAAGGAATATAAGAAGGAAGATTTATTTAGTTCAAACAAAGGATTGATTGGACAAATTTCTAATTCCACAACATAGATCGAGTAGATGTAGGTTGGAGTTGTAGATCATCCTCCATTGAGATGCGACTCTCATGGCAGAATCCATTTAACTAGAATTGTGTGACTAAAATTTTTGCACAACACCCACAACTATATTATTTGGACAACTTCCAATGGTTTCACAACAACCCATATTTCAACACATATAACTCATGAAGGAGAAATCATCCTAGCTTCTCTTGGGGCAATCAAGGGCATATGAGACTACTGCCACCAGCTCATCCTTATTGATCTTCAACTCCATTTTAAGAGAAGAAAGCTGATTGAGAGCTAGCCATAGAAAAGTTTGCTCAACTAAATGATCAATTTGCTCAGCAAAATGCTTAATTCATGGAAGACACATAAATAACATTCAAGACCAAGAGGCACGTTTCAAAAATATATAGGTACAAGAAAAGAAAGTTGATTGGGAGATGACCATAGAAAATCTTACTCAACAACATGATAAATTTGCTCAGTTTTCTTCTAAACTTCGCAAGGAGCAAGAGACAAGCTTTCCAAATATAAAAGCACATCTTAGTCAAATCTTTAAGCATTTTTTTATGATGCAAAAAGGAATTTACCTTCTTGGCCCAAGTGGGCAGTATGATGAAATTACTTTTAGGAATAGGAGCAAAGTGGGACAAGGTTAGAATTCAATGAGTGAGGAGGAGTGCATAAATAAAGGGGAAAAAGGAAGGAAAACAAGAAAGAACTTCAAGAAGTTTATAGTAAGGAGAAAGATGGAGAGTAAAATGAAAAGAAGATAACGGAAAAGGAATAGGAAGAACTCGTGAAAGTCAACCCTATACGTAAAAATCCCATGTCCTAAGAAAGAGAAAGAGAAGGATCAACAAACTTCTTGGCTCTTAAAAATTTCAATTGCTGAACCATGGAAGCATATACACAATGTTTGAGAAGAATTTGTTGTCTAAAAAGAAGAGGTTGTCACACAAACCCAAAAAAGTGGTGAGAAAATTTGTAATTCTGATATGGGATTAAACACAGGAGATAAAGCCTAACTAGGACTATACAAACAAGCGGTTATCAGAAAACCACCCTCTTCACCTTCCATTATCGCAAACTCTCCTTCCACAGCACCATACTTTCCCCCTACCAACACAAAACCACCACCGCCCCCCTGATGGTCAAAACAAGTGGCTAGGAAGCAAATAAGGAATCTAGAGAAAGGGGAAATTAGGGAGACAAGGGTTCACTTTCTCTCAACTGCTCAAAGTCATAGGGAAAGGAGATATGGGGTTCTATTAATGATAGTAACAATGTGACCGGCAATAGGGACTTGCAATAGTGATATGACGGCAAAGCTTAAGAGGTGGTGTAGATGCTTGCTGGTAGAAAAGATGCGAGGCTAAACAGTCCTAGCTAGCGATGGCTCGTGCGTTGCTTTTGGTGGCCTGATATATTGGCAGCTCTTGATGGTGGTTCCAGTGCAGTGGAGATGGCCCATAGCAGCAATAGACAGCTTTCACTGAGCAAGGGTAGTGGAGATAGGGAGATGACAAACGGGGCTTGCATAGTTGCTTTTTTCTTTTCTTAGTGTTTTTTAGTTGGAATTTGAATTTGTAAAAATGTAACTTTGGTTGATATTGGGTTTGAATTATGGGAAATTGTTTGGTTGGGTTCCTTCTATTTGTTCGCTAATCTTTAAGTTTGAGCCTGAGTGTGCAGAGGTTGCGAAGGCTAGGTTATACGGCTCTGTAAAATTGGTATTTTGGTTTCTGGGTAGGATTGTGATAAGTTTTGGGGTTTGTGTTTGATGTGGATGAGTTTTACTTAGTTATGGGTTTGATTTTGGTTTGTGTATGTCGGATGTTTGGTTATAGTGCTTGGGAGGTCTAAGTGCTTGAAAGTTAGAAAGGATGGTTGGTTTGGATTGATTTTTTTGGTGAGAGTTGTTGTTGTGGGTAGTAGAAGAAATGGCTATTGAGGGTGAAAAATTGGCTATCAATTCCCCTTGCTTCCAAAATTACACATTCTTTGATTTGGCTCTAGTTTGATGCTGTTTGATTTTGGTTTGGCGGTGGGTGGCGAGGAGCAAGCCCGCCGGTGGAGTTAGGTAAGGGGAGAAGAAAGAGTATGAGTAATTTTAGGGTGAATAAAGGGTGACTAGTGTGTGGGTGCACCATCACAGTTAGAAACTTTAGAAGTTTTTGGATAACATAACAATTTGTGGTTAATTTTAGAAAGTATATTTTCATATAAAAAAATTGAAACTAACACAAACCACACAAATGCTTATGTGCTTTCAAATTTTTTTAAAACAAAAGTTTTTCTTAAGTATTGGTGTGCCATTATAAAAAAAGGGAGATTGTAAGCTCCAATACTCTTCAAAAACCATCATTAAGTGGTTTGAGATATATCTAGCTAAGAGTTTTGATGGATGACAAATCAATCCTTAATAAAAATTTTTCTAAGGACTAATAGTTTGTTCAAGTGTTTAATTCTTATTAGCACAAGATCACGATAAACGCTCGCTAAAGAGAATTAGATCCTTCAGTATTTCGGTTTTAAACAAATTCTCTAAAGATTACCATATATCTCATATATAGTACTAAGAAAAGAACTTTTTTTTTACAAGAGAATCAATGGTCTAAACAAATTCAATCACAAAAAGCAAATCAAAAGCTTTAGAAGGATATTTTTAAGTCATCAAAAGGATCATAAGCACATCAGAAGGATGATCTATCTAGAAGGCTTGACTAGAAGGGTGATTTTCAGAAAGTTGATCTACATGAAGAAGGCTTCACTTTTAAAGCTTGCTTTGCATAGCTCATGGATATTTTCTACAGGTCAAATTTGACAAGACAAAGATCCAAAAGAAATGCTAACACTTTGAAAAGTTGGCGGACCCAAACGACTAGTTTCTTCTTTGATGATATACTTACTTGCTGAAAAAGAAAGCAACATACTTTTCTTTCTAGTCTAAGACTAGTGGATTGAAAATACTCTGGGCTCAAGATTCGAAATCTCAACGGCTAGCTAGATTTTGAAGTTTGTATAAACCTTGAAGATAAAGAAGTAGTTAGAATCTTTCTAATTGAAAATATAAACAAGCCTTCATGTTTCTCAACCTTTTGAATGTCTAGAAAATTATTTTATGTAGCTTCTTTTAATAAAAAATCTTCTCATTTCTTTGTAATAGCTAATATCCTCTTAGTGAAATTAGTAAGAAGTCACTCCATTCTGTACTTAATAGTTTCATACACTTTAAGTGATCTAGTGTGAGTATTTATCAAACACAAATCTCAATCTTCATTATAATCTGACCTTCGGTGGTTATTGTTAGCTTGGAGAGATTAGGATAATACTATTCAACTTGTTGGTTTGGAGAGACTAGGACAACACTACTGGACTTGTTGAACTTGGAGAAGCTAGGAAAAAATTACTCGATTGTAAGCTTGGAAAAGTTTGTACAAAAGAATACTGGTATTTATAAAATCTCAACTAGTTTGTTGAGGATTGCAAGTAGGCAAGTGGTTTGGCCAAACTCGTATAAAGTTTTCTTAAGTGATTTTCTATCCCTATCTTAATTTATAATCTTTGTAACTTGTGTTATTATTCTGTGTATTCTGTTGAACATTATCCAAGAAAGTTGTTACGAAGAACGATAACTTAGTTTCTAACCTAAACTACTTTCGTGATTCAAGTCCAAAGACTTGAGAAAATCTATTTAAGTTTCCAGGTATGAAAATGTTTTTGAAAGCACAATTCAACCTCTCTTCTCATGCTACCTTCATCTTCATCTTTCACTTTTACCTTTTGTTAGGAAGCAATATGGATGAGCGAATTAGGGTTCCAACCCTTTATGACCCCTTTTCACTTTTACTTTAGACAAAACCTTACATAAAGCATTTTTGTCTTCTACATTTTCACTTTAATGATGTCATCCTTGCTTTATTATCTAATTGACTTTTAATTTGAATTTGATGATGAGATTAAGTGTTTTTGCTACTTATGTGACTTAATTATTAAGGATTATTGATTAACTCATATTTCCATGATTAGTGAAATTAAAATCTTAATTATGCTTAACTAACCTTAATTAACTTTGATTAAGCTAATTATGGATAATTAGCACTTAATTAGCCTCTTGGGGATTTACTTTATTTAATTAACAAGTTTCTAATTTTAATTAAGCATTCTTTTAATTTTTTGCTCCTTAATTATCCTTCGTATCCTTTGATTAAGCCTTTATTCTTTAACTCTTTATTAAGTATCTAATTACTCAGGGTCACTAAAGTAATTTAGCACAAGGAAAATTGGGATTGTTATAAGATAACCCTACACATGATTAGGACAACTTTGATGAGGATGGCCTAGGTGCAAACTTTTAGTTTTAGTTTTATCGTTTATCTTGACTATTAACTTGGAATGGTTTTATTTATGCTTGACTATTTTAAGTTTGGATGAACAATATTGGGATAATGTACTTTAATGATTTTAGTTATGTAATAGATTTGAACTTATTCCAACTACAATTCATTATTACTTTTGTGGTTGTTTGGGTTGTTATTAATATCATCTACAGGTTGAAGTGTTTACAATATGAAAAAATAGCTAAAATTATGATAAAATTATTGTTTCAATTAGAGTCATTTTAGTGATGGAAAAATTCATCGCTAAACATATAATCAGTATAGCAACAAATCTTAGTCATCTCTAATTCAGTGATGAATTTTGGTTGTCTCTAATTTAGTAACAAATTCAATTCGTCTCTAATTTAGCAACAAATTTAAGTTGTTTTTAATTTAGCGATAAATTTCTATTGTCTCTAGTTTAGTGATGAATGAATTCGTCACAATAACAAGACATACATTTTCAAATTAGCAACGAAGATTTATATTTTAGCACGGGAATACAATTGTCTCTAAAATAAATATAGCAACAAAAGCATGCATTTCTTATCGACGACTAATAAAGTTCGTCACTAAATATTTAGTAATGCCATATTCAACCACAACTTTAATTTCGTCGCAAAATTCGTTGCTATTTAATTTGGCGACATTTTAGCGATGAATTTCGTCCATCACTGATTCTAATTTTTCTAGTACACACGCAGACACACACACACACACATATATATATATATATATTTCAAACCATGTGTTTTGGCATATCCATTTTATTGACCTTATGGATCTTGTAGTTTACTATTTCTAGTTTTATTTGGAAGTAAGAACAAACACTTGTAGTTATCTTGATTTTGCATTCTACAAATATCTCATATTTGTAAAGATAATAAAATTTTGGAACTTATATAATATTTATATTGTATGTTTTGTAAACTTGTTCCATGATTATTATAGACTTATTATCCATCACTAAATCGGTTTGACTCACCCTTCACTTCTCTCTCAATTTTTCAGATTCCTTGAGTATATTGCCACTTGGCTTGGTGGAGTAGCTCTTCGTGGTGGGTCCTTTTGGATTTCAAATTGGATTATGTTATTTAGTTTACTTGGAAGTTGTTGTGGCATGCTCCACTGGATCACAAGTAGGGTTTAGCTTCCACAGTTGGGTTGTTGTTGTTATTGTATGATCGAATCTCTAAAAAAAAAAAAAAAGGTGTTATATAATGCAGCTATAATCTATCAATAAATGTGTTTACGAATGTATATTTTCAAAAGAGCCTTGTATGTTTTCCTATAATAGACTTGGTAGGCTTGGTAGGGGCAGAGGTCCTCTATGCTCCGGTCATAGATCAAGTTGAGTTGTGACACTAAATAAAAGAAAAAAGGTTTTATATACTCCCTTCAATTTATGTTTTATTGTACATCTATACAATTATATAAAGCCAATTGTGTGTGAACCATTTTTGGTCTCTCTTAACTCCACTGAATTTTTTTTTTAGTCCAGACATACATTATTTTATCCATGCATACATTATTATATTTATAATTTATGGAGCAGTTATGAGAAATTTACCTCGTTCGCCTCTTTCTCACTTTCCATCTTTCCCTACCCAATTTACTCCCATGTTTTCAATCAGTTCCCAACTCTGCTTACTGCAAAGTGAAATTGCTCTTCCACCTTTCCATTTCATTCCCTTTAGGCTATATTTGGATTGATGAAAAAGGGTGGAATGGGATGAGAAAGAATGAAATTATTAAAAATTCCATTATTTGGATACATAATAAATGGATGGAATGAAATGGGAGAGTTCCATCCAATTCCACTATATCAACATGTTTAACTTTTCTTTCAATTTGGGCAAAATAAGATGGAATCCCTATTCTATTCCACTCCATTTTATTCCATTCTATTTCATTCCACTATTTACCGTCAATTCAAACATAGCCTTAGACCACCACTCACTCTCTTTCTCTCTCGATTTGTTGCCCCACTTCTTACTCCAACAAAAGGTTTTACCTTGAACCCCCGAACATTCTCAAAAACCTCCGCTAGCTCCCTCAATCAAGCGCACACTTTGTCACTGTCAATTCTTCCCGCTCGATGGAAGTTTCTGCTTATGGAAGCAAGAGGCGGTGGCTGGTCGATTTGGGTTTCGGGTTTCTACTTTTCAGTTGGTTACCCATACTGCAAAAGATGGCTCTACTAGACATTCATGCTTTGCATTATGTAAAAATCCTTAATTCATTTTTTTTGTTGTCTTGGTTTACGCAGATCCTGTTTAATTCGAGGCTCTATGAGAGCAATGAAGAAGTTGCCACCAGATAAAAGGTTCTTCGATTTGTTTGAGGGTTTGATTTGAGACATGTTATCTGGAATTGAAAATTGAAATACCGGGACATGGTGACCAATATCAGGTTTGCATCTTTTCTACTTCAGCCCATAATTCCAAAATTGGCTCCTTCATGTTTATATCTTGGTTCGATTGCTGCTCTGCCTTTTTAGCTGGAATGTGTTCCCTCTTCATTCTCATTGTTTCAGATTCATCTAGGTTGGTCTTTGATTTTGTGTTCTTGAGATTTTGGTTGTTTATCTGTTCGACCCGTCATTTGTTTTGAGTTATATATGTCATATTGCTGACCCATATCTAGAAAGTTGTCAATTGCGTTGTTGCCAAGATTTGACTATTGCTATTAGAAAGTTGAGTACTTTCGTGCTTTTTTTAGGGTGTTGTTTGTTGGGTTTTTTGGTATGTTGGGGCGGGGTGGTTTTGTTGTGTCATTTTATTTTTGGGTGGGATTTGTGATGTTTCAATGAGCTGTTTGGATGATGGGCATTTCGCTTTTGATATTGAAAATGGAGTGAATAATGGCTGTGGTGAAGTGGGTTTTGAGGAAGAGGGGAATGGAGCTTCCATTGAAGATGCTGTGAAGGTTTTGTTGCAGGGTCTGGGGGAAGATATAAATAGGGAAGGTCTTAGAAAGACAGCACTTCGTGTTGCCAAGGCCCTTCGTGAAGGCACCAGAGGTGACTATCCCCCTCAGCTTTCTTCATTGACATGGTTTATTATTATTATTATTATTATTTAGTTATCATCTTTTGAAGTCTAAGTATAAGACAAGTACTGAATAGCATCTTAATCATTGTAGTTTGGTAATGGTACTTTTAAGATATGTATATATATGCTCTCGAAAGATGTATAAACAACTTACTCTCTAAATCTTTACCTCTTTAGAAGTTAAATGGTGATGGCTGTTGTGGCTTTTTATCTTTGCTCTACATTCTGTTTAATCTGAGTAATTCAATCATGTTTGGTCTTATTCTTATATCAAAATTTTTGTATCTAAGGTCATTCATGTTAGTTAGCTGGATATCTGGAATTACTTAATCCTCCTTTAACTATCTTCCCGATAAAGAAAAGGTATAACAAAGAAGCTGATTAAGATATATTTGTTATTTATTGAAGGGCTCTCTGCACTCACAGGACTGCCTGCTGAACCGATAACAATTTAGGGGATGACTTGGGTAGTGAGTAGAGACTTGGGTACTAATTCATGCATAACAAAACAAAGAATGCGATGACTGAATCTAGAATTCTAATGTTAAGAAAGAAAGTTTTCCTTTTCTTTCCATTGTCACAGTTCTCTTCATTCTACATTTTGTTGTTGGACCCAAAGCTGTGATTATTCTTCTAATTTGGTTTTATAGGAACCTTGGCCTTATTGCTTTGTGGGTTCTGACTTCTGAGAACTTGTTTTGGTTGTTTTTAGTGCCATTTGAGTTGATAGAGTTCATTGGGGTCAGAGAAGAATAATGGCAGGAGCAGGAGGATGTGAGCCTACATGTACAGCCGCTTAAGCAAGAAGAGTTTCGACCACCTCCTCCCTGGCATGAGTTTATTGTTTCATTGCAATCACTTTTATTTTATTTTTATTTTTAAGGCAGATGCCAATATATATGTCACTACTTATTATTGTTTTCTAGATTGAAAATATTGAGAATTTCATGACTGAAACTAAATTCTCTATCATGCATCCAATGAATAAATTTGGTGTTGTACTTGATGTAGATGCCTGTGTGTATACTTCTACTTTTTATATAAATGTTACAACTTATTTTTGGCGTCCATATCGAAAATTTTGAGAAGTTTGTGACTGAAATCTATGTATTAAAAACAAATGCATGTTTTTATTTTATTAGTGTTTTTATATTCAAATTTAAAATAAATAACTTTTATGTAATTCTGTTATAAATTATTTTTTATACATTTGGACTAATTTAAAATAAATAATTATTTCTTTTGTGACTACCATGTCATTTTGCAGTGAATTTACTACATATATAAAAAATATAAAACTATAAATATATTTAATTATATTAATACAAAAAATAAAAAATAAAAATTGCAGATAGTGGCGATCAAGACGCCAGTTGGTTTTAAAGGTTATAAAATGTGACAAATTATACTTGTATCTGACAAAAAAATTAACATAAAGACTAAATTGCACATATTATAAAGTTTAGGGATCTGGATGTAATTTTCAAAGTTTAAGAGTCAAAGTGCACACATGACCTTAAGTTGAATGAGAGAGAGAGAGAGTATGTGTATGAGCGTTATGTGAGAAATGATTGATTATTTGAATATATATATATATATATATATATATATATATATATATATATATGTATTAATGGATTATATATTTAAACTCGAAATCTATTTTCCCTAGCAAAAAATGACATAACAAATTCCATCAATAAAATATCATTCAAAGATTGTTACAAAGTTACTAATCTGGTTCTCTTAACTATACATTGACGTTTTACTTAATCATTCACTTCCATTTTGACGAGCTCTTGAATATTCACTGGTGTGCATACCGATCTATTGCTGAGACATCCAAAAGCTATGACAGAATATACTACTTCTGTAAGATGATAACCATCCCAAAAGAAATGCTCGCTTAGGTTCGGGCATGGTTTTAACGTTGGGATACAACCTGAAGTCCCATTTGCCCAAGTAGTGCAACATGGATTTTTTGCATCCGTCAGACCTGCAAAATAGGGTTAGTTTGGGATGAATTTCTTAAGGAAGATCTTTTATGTGTTATTTTCTAAAATATATCTTTTAAATCTTAATTTAATTTATGTTGGATTTTTTTTTCATTATGAAACAAAATTTTCATGTTTAAAAATGTTTTATTAAAAAACAAAATTGTAGCTTATTAAAAAAGCATAATTTATATTTTTTGTGTCTTTTTCTTTTTAAAAAAGTTCATTCAATAACTCTTATATTTCCGAATACTTAAAAAAACCCTGCTGTTATATTAAAAGTTCATATTTTATAAGTCATATCTATAAAATTTTATGCTAATTCAAATTTATTTAGTATAATTTTTATATATTTTAAGATTAGTGTAATATATATTTTTTGAAATATAAAAAAGAACTATTTATTCAAATTCTTTTTGATATTTAGTTCTTTCAAAATTTGATAAAAATGATGCACAAGATATATATTAATAATTTAACAATTGGATTGATGAAAATTTTATATATATATATAAATAACAAATTGAAGTCAACGGTTTAATTTACCATAACTGGGTGGATTTTTTATTGCATCATAACCTATGGAATTGGCATGACCAAGAACAAACAAGGAGCCTTGAAGGCTGGATGTCAAATTTTTTAGCATTGTAGGGAGCCTCTCGTTGAAGTATGATACCATTTGGTTTATTTCCTCCACACAATCACCTGTGTGAGAATGTGTCCTCGAGACTGATAGGATGCACCCCAAGGGTCCAATGCCAAACGTTACAATCCTCCTAGCTCCCAACTTGTACAATCTGTGTCACATATAGTTAACGTTTTAATCAAAGGGGTGAACACAAGAGATGAGATCCCTAGAGAAAATCAATAACCCAAGTCAGTGATCCTAGCATGACTAGGAGATCATTATTAGTGTACCTCAAATTGCTGGGAAAGCTCGTGAATGAGGAGTTGAGCAAAGGGCTGAGGCTGATAGCGCTGGCTTGTGTCATAAAACTTAGTTTCGAGGTAGTTGTTGGTGCAGTCATTGCTCCCCACGGAAAATAAATATATAGATTTTGATAAATGCTCAGATAAATCGGTTGTGTTTTTCAGTCGAGGTAAATCCCTCTCAACTGTCCTCTGAAATAAGCTAATCTGTTCCCTCAAAGTCAGACATTTCCCCTACAAAAGTGAGAGCATTTCTATTAGTAATAACTAATAAGCTTTCCCCTACCTAATACATTCACCTGTGACCAATTTAAACTAACTACTGCTTAAGATAATGAGAATGTCCCTCCCTACAAGTATTTTATGACAAATATAAACTTATAGAACCATAAAAGCTCTTCAACAGCTAAATTTTATACTCTCTTTAGTTCATTTTATTTGTTACTTTAATAAGATGCGCAAAAATTAAAAAATCTAAGCGCAAGGTTCATTTATGAGATTTTTATACTAAAATATTCTTATTCAATTTTTATTATACAATTAAATCACTCTATTAATGCCACACTACAGTTTTTAATTAACAATAAATTGTGAAAGTTAAAATTAAAAAGTTGATCATAAATTCTTTATTAATTAATTAATAGATGAGAATGATAAATATTATAAATTAATTTTTTTTCTAAATACAACAAATAAAATGGATTATAGACAGTATTATTTATCATTTAACCTAGCCTTTGTCAAGATTAATATCTTCATCGAGTTTTTAATGAATTAATACTTTGATTAGTTGTTATATATTTATATCCTATAATATTTATTCTAATAATCAACATAGATTAGAGGCTAAAAGAACGATGAATTATTTATTATTTGAAACCAAGATCAAATCGATGATTCAGTTAGCTTGATTCCATGGGTAACTAATCTCGAAAGTTTTAAAGTGCGCAGAATAAGCTTTTGTTTCTTTTACTATTTTAACCTTACTTTTCAAAACATCCAATTTGATGACGCATTCAAAACGCTTATATACCCATGAGGTCCTACTTTTTTCCTCGTTTTGGAAGAATTTCAAAGGGCGTTGAAAATTAAAATGGTGACCCGCTTACGAATTGACTAATAATTTTGCCAGAATCTCCCTTGAAGATCACCTTGTAAGACATATACATATAAGAAAATTAATCATTGAGTTATGATATGATGGATATTTAGGAGACTCATTTTTCATGGGACACTATGCCAACTCATACTCTATCTACCATTGGATAGGGAGTGAGTCGGTACGGTATCCTATAAGAAATGAATCCCCCTATCACTTCTCTTATGATATTATATATTTATTCTTTTAATTAATGCAACTATTTAAACTCAATTAAAAATATAATTATATAAATTACATTTAAATATTTTAACTTGTATATTTAAATTGTATACAATTATCATATCAATTGATTGTTTAATCTAAACTCTTCTATTTTAAATTTGGATGATTTAGTTATGCATTCTTAGTATATAAATTTTTTTGATATGGGAAGATTCATTAGTATATAAATAGAAGTGGCAGCGAAATTTTAGTGTAAAATGCTATAAACTTCCGAAGTTAAATTAATAGAGAAACATAAGGGACAAAGTACCACCTCTAATTGACCAACCTAACCAAAAAGATGTAAAATTTCACCTCCACTCAACTCTTGTTCGTTTCTGGTAATTATAGACTCAATTAGTCCATAATACATCCACTGCATATAGGTGATATTGCTTCTTTTATTGTTGTCTTCTCTCGGTTGGAATGGTCGTTAATATAAAAAATAAGATTCCAAAATATAAGTCAAATTAGTCCAATCCAAGTTAATCTACCAAATAACCATTCAGTTTTAGCACACTACGCAGTTACTGTTTGCTTCTCACCACACCTTACCATCACTAATGTCCTATATTTTCCTAGCTTTACCTTTAGTCTTGTGTCTATACCAAACTCACTGCCTCATTAAATATACTAACTTTCTGTCATGATGTCTGCTATATACAGGATGCACATTCGAAGAAGATGATTGGTTCGGGTAGAGCATCTGGAGAGCTGTATTACTTGGATTCTGCCAAGCCATATCCTACAAATAAAATTCTCATAAACTCCTCCCATACTACACCATACTTGGTTATCCCGGAAGATGCTTTATGGCATTACAAATTAGGCCACTTGTCCTCTATAAAGTTAGGTCTGTTGAGCAAACAGTTTCCCTTTATCAAATTCCATACGTGTGAGCCTTGTGACATTTGTCAGTATGCAAGGCAGAAAAGACTCCCATTTAGTATCGGTTCAAGTAGGGCTTCATGTAATTTTGGACTTTAGCATTTTGACAATTGGGGGCCATTTGGCATATCCTCTATTCATGGCAATAAATACTTCTCGACAGTTTTGGATATCATTCTCGTTTTTGCTAGATTTATATGTTAAATTCTAAATCTGAGGTTCAAAAATGTGTTCAAACTTTTATCATTTTTGCTGAAAAATAATTTAATGCAAGAGTCAAAACAGTTGGAACAGACAATGGACTTGAGTTTATCATGCCATCCTTTTATGATTTCAAAGGTATTCAACACCACAGAACTTGTCCTGAAACCCCACAACATAATGGTCGAGTTGAAAGAAAGCATCGACATTTAACATTTGCTTAATGTGGCTAGAGGTCTCTTATTTCAGTCTAAATTACCTAAATACTATTGGTGATATGCTGTCAAGCATGCTGTCTATCTAATAAATCGAGTCCCCATACCAATTCTAAATGATCAATCCCCATGAATGTCTTTTTGGTTGCAAACTAGATTTTACAGATTTAAAGGTTTTTGGTTACCTAGCTTATGCTTCCATTTTAACTGCTGGGAGACATAAGTTTTACACTGGAAGTAGGAAGTGGTCTTTTTAGGATATAAAATAGGAGTCAAAGGGTTTGTTCTACTTGATTTGCATGCCATAAGAACTTGTGGTTTCCAGGAATGTTACTTTTTCGAAAATCATTTACCTTATAGTTCACATAATTCTAATAATGCCTTGCATACTCACGACTTGTCACCATCTCACCTTTCCTCTCCACCTCACGGCGTGGATTTCTTTCCTGAAACTTTTACAACACCAGAACCAGCTAACCAACCTATCACTACATCACCTGACTGCACCAACACAAAGCTGCCTGATGCTTCTGCTACTGTCACACCAGTTCCTGTTAGACAATCCCTTCGATCCAAGAAACCTCCCTCTTATTTGGCAGATTATCAACGTAATACAGTCACCAATGCTGCTGTCCACCACTCACCATCCAAGATTGTGCATCCACTATCTCAGTTTGTTTCCTACTGTGGCCTATCTCCTTCATGCAGGACCTTTTGCTTCAATCTTGCCTCTGAAACCGAACCTTCGTCTTATGCTGAGGCTATGAAATATGAATGTTGGCAAAAAGCGATGGAAGCTGAGATACGAGCTCCTAAGGATAACCAAACTTAGAGAATTGTGGATCTTCCATCCGGGGTCACTCCCATTGGCAACAAATGGGTGTTCAAAATTAAGAGAAAGTCAGATGCGACCATCAACATGTACAAGGCTAGGCTTGTGGCCAAGGGTTACAACCAAGTTGAAGGCCTTGATTATTTTGACACTTTCTACCCCGTGGCAAAAATCACCACCATCCGGGTTCTACTTGCATTGGCTGCTGCACTTGGTTAGCATCTTCATCAGTTAGATGTCAACAATGCATTTTTGCAGAGGGATCTCCATAAGGATGTCTACATGCCACTCCCCTGGTTCCAACAAGCTTTGCAAGCTCATCAAGTCTTTGTATAGTTTGAAGCAAGCCAGTTGCCAGTGGTTCGAAAAACTCTATCACGTACTGCTTTTGTGTGGCTATTCTCAAGCATCCTCTGACCACACTCTGTTCGCCAAAGCTACTGAGCATTGATTCACAGCATTGCTCAACTATGTGGATGATATCATCTTGGCAGGGAACTCTCTCTTTGAATTTCAGTCCGTTAAACAAGTCTTGGATTCCAAATTTCGCATCAAGGATCTTGGAGTTCTTTGTTATTTTCTTGGATTGGAGCTGCCTTATTCCAGCAAGGGTATTTCCTTATCTCAAAGGAAATATTGCCATGATTTGCTCCATCATTCAGGTCTGTCAGGTTCTAACCCAGCCTCAACTCTAATTGATTGTGCAGTCCATTTACACCAAGACAAGGGGCAGCCTTTCTCTGATGTTCCAACTTACTGTAGACTCATTGGAAGACTTTTGTACCTCACCACCACTTGCCCTGATATTGCATGTGCCACCCAACAATTAGATCAGTTCATGGCACATCCAAGAGTGTCCCATTTTAAGGCAGCCATGTGGGTGGTTCGATATCTCAAAGGCTCCCTTGGGCGTGGCCTTTTCTTTCCCTGGCACTCTGAGCTTTAGATTTTTGGGTTTAGTGATGCTGATTGGTGAGGGTGTATTAATACCCGGAGGTCTATTTCCAGCTATCGCTTCTTTCTTGGACATTCCCTTATTTCTCGGAAGTCCAAAAAGCAAGCAACGGTCTCTCGTTCTTCTGCAGAGGCAGAGTATCGTGCTGTTGCCACCGCTCCGTGTGAACTTCAGTGGCTAACATTTCTTCTTCTTGATCTTCAAGTCAGTTGCTCTTGGCCTGCGATCCTTTATTATGATAGCCAGAGTGCCCTACATTGCGGCGAATCCTATTTTTCACGAAAAGACAAAACATTTGGACAATGACTGCCACATTGTCCGTGAGAAGGCTCAATCATGCTTGATGAGGTTGCTTCCTGTGTCTTCCTCAAATCAAAGGGCTGACATTTTCACCAATGGTCTCACTTTTCATTCCTTCATCTCCTTCAATCAGCCACAAGCACTTAACCGTTAGAGACAGTTGAAGAAGTTAGTTATGGATTAGCAGTCATTTAGTGGCTAGTATTGAGTGCAGTATAGTGTCGATAACTTAGCCTAGACCTTATCTGAGACTATAAACTGTATTCAACCACTTGTATCATTCAGATATTCATAGTTCACCTTTCACACTTACTCAGAACTCTCAAATTCTCCCTCTTTCTCACTCTTTCTCTCGAGTTTCTCTTTTCCTCTAAATGTGTGTTACAAGTAGGATCTTGGTTACAAGTTCAAGTTCCTTAATGTGAATTGGCGAAATATTCCACATAAAAAAAAAAAAAAAAAATCAAAGATTCTCAAATCAAATAAACATAGGTGGAATAAGGATGAAAAGTACTAACCACATGTGATTAATAAAATGATAAAAGTAAGAAAAATGTGACCATATATGAAATCGAAATAGAAATTAAGAAAATCAGATTCAATCATATATCCTTACCAGTAGGCTTCCAGTCTCTGGCTGAATTCCACATGAACCAGATGCATAATTGAGTCCAGTTAATGACTTTGTACCTTTAAAATTCAAGTATGGTGGAGAGTATGGCAATCCAAGATATTCAGCTGGTTATCAAAAGAAAGTGCAAATAAAAAAAATAGAATTATTTTTATTTTTATTTATCTATCATTAGATGAGATGGTAAAAACAAACAAAGGGGTAAATATTAGTTGTACAAACAAAATTTCTCACATAGCTCACATATGGAAGTTGAGAAATTTATTTAGCTTGTTGGCTCAATAAATACTTGATGTCTCACCAACAAAATTTTTACACCTCAATAAATGTGAAATATGTGAAAAAGTATGTATCCAAAACATGTCCGGAAAAAAAAATGATAACAAGTAATAGGCTAATAATGATATAAAAAATATTCAATTACAAAGTAAGTAATGAGATTATTTTGATGTATTATCAGTGTAAAAGTTTTACACTTTTATCCAATCATATATTTCTATTTATAAGACTTTTAAAATAATAAATGATTGAGTTAAAAATTTTGCTTATATAATAATACATATTTGAATGTTTTTGCAGAATTTTCTATACTGTATCAAAATTAAATTCTTATGTAATAAAATATGAAAGAAATAAAGCACCTGTAAAATCGGCAACAGTTCTTCCATTGGTAAATCTTGCAGTAGAACCATTTACGAAATTAGCACCATAAGGAAAGAAATTTGCTTTTGCAAAAGTTGGCAGCATATTGTTATTACCACCGTCCAACAAGGAGTCCCCAAACACGTACAATGCAGGTGCAAGGGGCAGGCTGCAGATGAGGGACAGAAAGTAAAGAAAAATGAACAAGAAAAAGATAGTGACTAGTGTCATTCTCATTTTCCAGTTTCCCTCCACTGCAAAAACAACTGTATATATATATATATAGAAGGAATGTGAAAAATGAGAGAACGCATATAGCTATCTTCCTCTGCATTAGTCTGGAACCCCTCAAAAGAGAGACAAAGCACATGAAGATCACTAGTGAGGGCTTCATGACAAATGCATATGTAACTGGCAGAGAGTTGTTAACATTTTTTTTACCATAAAATATGGATTAAAGTGAGTATAAATTAATCTAATAAATTCTTATTGTACAAAAAATGTTCATGTGGAAGCATGTTGCACGCCATGGCCTGGATGAGCTCGCACGGGCAAGCCAAATTGGCTAACTAAGTTGGAAGGTTACCCGATTTCTTTGCAGCATTTGTGTATGACAGTCTGAGAATATTATTCATTCTCACTTTAAAGGGAAGTCAAATACGCGGAATCTTTTGATATCTTAGGATTAGAGTGTTTCAGAATTGCAAGATTTTTACATGCGTTTGATACAAGAGATGTCCAAACATAATAAACTTTTACCGTAATTTATTGAATCTCAAGTTAGGAAGATTGCAGGAGAGAAAAGTGGGAAGTGGGAAACGGAAGAAGAATTAAGCCAAAAGAATGCCTTGCAAGCTTTTACGCGATATATCCTCACCAATAACATTTACAGCTTAAACACATACATGAAGTTTTCATTGACTGTAATTCTTAAAATCCCTAACAGATTGTTATTTCAGGCATGGACAGTTTAACAAGAGACTCATGAGAAATTCTAGGAGTATAGGATTGAACAAGTCTATATTTTATTATGTAAAGTTTAATTTTGATTTACTCTCACGTTAAACTTTTCTAAATTATCATCTAATCTTATATTAACATCTCATTTAATGAATTTGATTATATTAATGAACACATAAATCTCACTAAATATAATAATATAATAATACATTATTAGGTATAAAATTTTTTTAATCAATAGCAAATCAAAATTTAATTTTTATTATTTATGTGTTTATATTTTTTAAATAGTTGATTTTTAAGGTTATTATATCGTTCAAAGTGAATCATAATATACTTTCAAGGGTCCTAATGCATGCAAGAAATAATTTAGATGATGAAAATGAGGGGTGGTTTGTGTTTGTTTAGTTCATCAAACAAGCAACCATTTAATTATGAATAATATTATTTTTATTTATTTTTTAAACTTATTATAAATACATAATAATAGAGAAATATAAAAAATGATAGATTCATTATTTTTTCTTTTTCAATATAAATTATTTTATATCATTTTCTCTCATTGTGTATCTAAAAAATCTAAAAAATAAGTACAAATAATTTTTTTTAAGTATTAAAATGATTCAAAATTTCTTTCTCAGTTTTTTTCTCTTATAAGGACTTTTTTGTTTTAGATTTCAAGACATTTGAATTTGATTGAAAAAATGATAAAGAAAGCTTGCTTCCTATAAACGTTCATCGAAAAATATATGTATGATTTCGGTTTGCACCAATAATAATGTAGAACAAAAACATCAAATTTTCTCCCTCAATCTTTCATAGTTAGCTAATATTTTCTTATATCAGTTCCATTATTTAAACATACTTATTTAAACACTTAAATTAATATATGGTAAACTATATTTAAATAAATATAAATTTTAGTTATATAACTATTAAATTGACATATTATTTTTAGTAATAATATAACCTTATTATTAATTAATGTTATATTTAATATTTGTATAATTAAAACTAGCATATATTTACACAGTTTAATATATATCAATTTTGGTATTTAAAGACTATTTTAAAAAAAAATCTGTTTTTATACGTCGATTCTACAATTAATGCAACCCAGACACCTTTAAAACGACATAACAAAATGTTTGTCTTTTGAAAAAAGATATTATCCGATTTCAATACTAATAAACGAGAAAAGACAAACAAATTAAAAATATAACATACACCAAAAATCTAAATCCATAATTTAAGTTAACAGCAACCTCACCTTGTATATCCAACATCAACAACATGCAGATGCAGGCATCAAGAGGCAGAAACAAAGATGAAAAGGCGGAAAGGACTATGTATAGCAGCGGCACAGAACACAAACATAAACACAGACATCCAATATAATACAACACAGCCGTACCATTTTACCGGCTTTGTGCTTTTATTTAATATTTAATGGGATAAAGAGTGCATTTGTTTGGATTTTTTTAGTAAAAAATTACTTTTTATTAAAAAATTAATTTTTATATATTTAAATAATTTTTTAAAATAATTAGATATTAAAAAATTATTTTTTAATTTTTTTAATTATATATATAATTCAAATTTTAAAATTATTTTTTTTTAAAATCTAAATCAAGCGCACTCAAAATCCAAGTCAAATTCTTAAGTATTGTTGAAGTAATAAGAAAATAAGAATTATATCTTACACTTTATCATTGAATATCTAACATATTAATTAATATAATTATTATTATTTCATACTTAATTTTTTTATGTTTTAATTAATGTGATATATATAATAAAAATTTCTTGATTTCATGAATTTTTTTTTTTTGTACATTTGTATCCAACTTTCTTCAATCTCATGTACTTAAGTTTATTTTAATATTACAATTACAATTAGAATAGTATATTTTGAATAATATAAAGTATGAGAAAATGTTTTTATTCACTAAGGACTTTTTTATTTAATAAGAAAAATATTCGAGACACATTTTCCAAAAGTTATACGTCCTTCTTTTTCCTAAGGTGAAAAAATATAAAAATAAATAAGGTAAAATCAACTGAAATCAGATAGTAAAAATTACATGATATTAAAGTATATTTGTTTAATTTTTTAATAATATTTTTAATTCAAAGTTAATTATATTTTTTATAAAGTTAAAATCCAAAAGAAAAAAATCTTAATATTTTCTATTAATTAAAAAGAATAATTTCTAAAAAATTATATTACAAGAATACTTTTTCTAAACTTTAACAAATATGCGTTAAGATGGTGGATTACTTTCCCCTTTCCCCAATGCCCAATCTTGTACCATTTTCTCATAAAGCTTCTTTTTTTTTAGGCTCCGTCTTCTATGCGCTTCGCGGTCCAAGGTGTACTATGCACCTTGTAATTGTAGCGCATTAGATGGTGGAGATTTGTGAGGTGTATCGGTATATCAATTACCTATGATGTACTATAGTAATATATTAATTTTAAAAAAATTAAAAATTATAATTAAATATATTTTACAAATTAATTTTTATACACTGACAGTATAAAATTATATTAATAATATAAAATAATTTTAGACTATTAATGTAATATTACACTGATAGACAGTGTAAAATTATATTGACAAAATAAAATTATACTGATAAAATTTTTATAATTTTTAAAAATTAATTTTTATATACTAATAGTATAAAATTATATTGACAGTATAAAATAATTTTATACTGTCAGTATAATAAAAAAATTTTATCAGTATAATTTTACTTTATCAGTGTAATTTTACTCTATCAATGTAATTTTATACTAATAGTATAAAATTATTTCATACTGCTAGTATAATTTTACACTGTCAGTATATGATAATTAATTTTTTAAATATATTTAATTATATTTTTAAATTTTCTTAAAATTAGATATTATTACAGTGCATCATAGGTGATTGGTGCATTGATACACTTCACAATCTCACCATCAGATTGCAAGGTGCACCATGCACCTTGACCAGCGAAGTGCACTGTAGATGGCGCCTTTTTTTTAACCCCTCTCCCGTTCACTTTTCTTGAAGTTTTTAAAACCTTAAAACCCACTCCCTTCAATTCAACTACGCTTACACGCTACTGCCAAATTGCCAATTGCCCCACCCACTTCACATATATTCTCTTTTTATTTTCTCCATTCTATTCAGCTCCAATCAATAAGCCTCCAGCTCAGAACTCTTCCACCACTTTCTTTGAGAGTTACTTGCTCTCTTTTATTGTCTTCATTTGCGGTTTCTTTCTTCAGCTTGGTTGGGTCTCCCCTACTTACATTGGCTTTTTCCCACTCTATCCCACACACTCCATTGACTATTGACCTGAAAGTCTCCCACAAGTGCAATTAGCCAGAGAGAGGGTCAATTTCAGAACCATGTTTCATGCTTCACACACCCAGAAAAGAAGAAACTGATTTTTTTTTTTCCGTTATGGGGGTGCTCTTTTGCTGATTTGGTATGTGGGGTTTTTCGTTGAAGTTCTCCTTGCCCTTTTTTGCTCCTTCTGTTTCACATATCAATGAATGGTTCTGATTTATTTATTTATTTATTTGTGGATGATGGACTTTGTCTTTTTGAGGGGAGACTTTTTTTTCTGTGTTGGACTGTGTGTTCTTTTTTTTTTCTGCTTGTCAATGTTTTAAGAGAACAGTGGAAAGTGGCGATCTTTTTTTTGTGTAAAAATATTAAGATTTCGATGGGTTTATGAATTGCACACTATATCCTAAACCTTGCTTCAATTACTGTGTGAATTATAAAATGGTAAAGTAGATGAATTTTGGCTACTTGTTTTATCATTTTGGCCAATTTCTTAGGAGTCAGGATGTGTGATCTGTTTTCAGGGAAAACTAGTAATTTGAAAATGAGCATAGTAAAATTTAGTATTTATTTAGCAACTAGTAATTTAATATGATACAGTTCTGTTGGTTTCCCTTAAAATCGATAATTTGAAAAAATTGGTCATTATTGTTAGAATTAAGGTGTCCATGGTATCTTCTTTACTTATGTATGCCGTGCTTTTAGTCCATATATTTGCGGAAAGCATTAGATGTTTCATTATTGGTATTTGGCATGCATTTTTGCTAAGATACCTCTTAAGTTTTTTTTAGCAGTTTTATAACCTTCATCTACATTGGTTTACATCTGAAACTAGCGAATCAAGTCGCATGTGGAACAAATGACAGTACAATATTTATATTTATTTTGACCATTGAGGCATTGATGCATATCCTCTTTTATAAAAACATAGGCATTTTCTACAAGACTGCCTCTCCCCCTCCCCTAAAAGTACAGAAGGGGAAAAGAATAAATGAATTACTCACTATCTTGTTGAGTTCAATTTGTGTCAGTCTTTGCTGGATGAAGTATTGAATTAACATATAATTGTGCCAACGTTTTGACAGTGAACCTCTGTAGTACTTGCGTTCTGCAAGATGATTTCATTGTTTGAATATCAAGAGGGATCAAAGAATGGTTCGTCAAGCTGATTTAGTTATCATTGGTGTCTCTCTTGGTTTGGCCCTTGGAGTTCTGATATCTTGCCTCATACTTTTCGGTATAAGGTGGTACAAGAGACGTGCTCATTTAGGACGATCTGCAAATGAGCATAGTGTAACAACTCTTCCAATACGAACAAATGGATTGGGAACAAGCACCGACTTTAGTGCATCTCTCACTGGTTCCATAACTCCGTCAAGGTCGGAAAATCTGCACAAAAGTTCCCATTTCAGTTGGTGGAGTAATCAAAACAAAGATCGGTTTGCTTCAGCATCAGGCATTCTAAAGTACTCATACAAGTATGTTCATTTTCACTATTGAACATGAGGTTCACCCTCTTTTTCCAAACTGTTCTGTTTACGGATAGCTACTATTAGGTGACAAACATATAACTGTTGACATTAAAATGTGTTGATGATTTGCTTTGTAGAAGTGGGAATTTTACGTTGTCCTTTTATAATTTTCTTTATTATGTCAGAACAACCACCTTGCAAAATCTTATTTACATTGCACATTAGTTTAGAGTTAAAAAGAAAAGGAGAAAGTAGGACATGTAATTATAGATGAAATGGTATTAGAGGGGGTCTAATGGTATATCTGACCCATTGCATGTTACAGAGAAATTCAAAAGGCAACACAAAATTTCACCACTACCTTGGGACAAGGATCATTTGGCACAGTTTATAAAGCCACAATGCCTACAGGAGAGGTGGTAGCTGTGAAGGTGCTTGCACCCAATTCCAAACAAGGGGAGAAAGAATTCCAAACAGAGGTATAAGACTATAAGCCAGTAACTATTTTGAGATAGGTTTTGGGAATGAAGAATATTTTAAGGAAAAAAAAATTTAAAAAAAAAGCAACTTTTCTACTGATTTATATAGTATTGGTAAGGGATTCTGTATTTATCTTGATGATTTAAAATGCAAGTTTGTTCTTTATTTTGCAAGACAGAATATATTAATAATTTATAAGGCAGGGAAGATCAACTACTTCCATTGTGCTTTACGTAATTGGAGACATTAGTTCTAGTTTGAGCAACTCAAAGGACTACACTGTAAATCTAACATCACTCACCAGCTAAACTTGTTGAACATTATATGAATTATAACAAGATGTTGGTTCAGGTGCTTCTGCTTGGGAGACTGCATCATCGGAATCTTGTGAATTTGATTGGATATTGTGTAGATAAAGGACAGCGCATACTTGTTTATCAGTTCATGAGTAATGGAAGTTTGGCTAATCTTTTATATGGTAAGAGGATGATCTTTCATGTTATCATCTTAAGATATTTTTATGGCGACAGCTGTGTGTCAAGAGTTGCATGATTATGTCATCAAATAGACAGGCAGATTATACTTTATTTACAGTTGTTTAGTAGTCACATAATCATTATAGTCTTTATTGACAATAGTCTGTGAATTCATCTAGGTGAAGAAAAACATTTGAGTTGGGATGAAAGGCTGCAAATTGCTCTTGATATTTCACACGGAATAGAATACCTTCATGAAGGAGTATGTGTGATCACTGATACATGTTCTCTTACACTGTGTGAAAATGTATTTGGTTAATATGAATATGCATGTAACAGGCTGTCCCACCTGTCATACATCGTGACCTGAAGTCTGCCAACATATTGCTGGATCACTCAACGAGAGCTAAGGTAATCTTGTTGCCACAAGTGCTTTTTGACAGTCAGATTGCCAATTCATTTTCTTAAAGTTGCACAAGATATTAAACAACGTCATCCTTCCTTCCCTGGTTATGCGGTCCACCAGAAATCTGAGTTAAAAGTACATAATCAGAGAGAAGTTTCAAAAGAATTGGCCTGGAGATCTTATCCATGACAAATCTTTTGAAATACTTGCTAAATAAATACTAAATTTTACCATATATGCCTGAATGCAGTGTTGCTTATATTCTTTTACCTTGCATCTAATACATTCTTTCTGCCCTCCCTTTATATCTCTTCACATTGATGCATATATAACAAGAGGTGAATAATTTGGTGTTTGATTCATTAATGAGCACTTGGGAGCTGATTAGTGTTACTCTTAGGTTCAGATTGTGAAACGTATTCCAACCTTTTAACTGCTAATTCTCTGTTTTGAATTTGTGGATTCAACCATAACATTGTTGTTGGAATTTGTGCAACAGCAACTGAGTTACAATGAAACAAATTTCTTGTCTAATCTTGAAAACAGACATATAATTGACATTTGTATTAATCATTGTCTTCTTTTTGTCAGATATCAATTATCTTCAAAATTTTCTGTGTAGGTTGCTGATTTTGGGCTCTCAAAGGAAGAGATGTTTGATGGCCGGAATTCTGGCCTTAAAGGTACTTATGGCTACATGGATCCAGCCTACATTTCCACAAGCAAGTTAACAATGAAGAGCGACATCTACAGTTTTGGTATCATAATTTTTGAGCTCATCACTGCCATCCACCCACATCAAAACTTGATGGAATACATTAACCTTGTAAGTTATTTTTGCTTTGGAGAAGAGCTACTTCATCTTGAACTATAGTACTATTATCGTTACCAACCTTCATAGGCCTGATGAATTCTTTCTAATTTGCTAATTTGTCTCTTATTGCAAGGCTGCAATGGATCACAATGGTGTGGATGAGATACTTGACAAGCAACTTGTGGGAAAATGCAACCTTGGAGAAGTGAGGCAGCTTGCTAAAATTGCACACAAATGCTTGCACAATTCACCAAAGAAACGCCCTTCTATCAGCGAGGTTTCGCAGGGTATATCGCGGATAAAGCAAAGGCGACTGCGCAGCATGATGGAAGCTACCATCTCATTTGCAAGCAATAACTTTTCCCGAGCTGTAAGTCGATTGGAAGATCGACAGCTTGAATTAAGTAGGATGGCCACCATGAACACTGGAGAAACTGGATGAACACAAATTTGTCCTGTTTGGGGTGAGTGAAACATCTTTGTAGTCCTTCCTGGGACCAAAGAAGTTTGCAGCTAATTTAGTGAAACAGCTACTACAGAAAAAATATGGAAAATCAAAGTCCCAATTTAAGGCAAATGGTGTGCTTCGTTGGCTGTTTTAACTCATGGAGTAGAGGATGAATTAACCATTTACAATTCTGATGCGAGAGAGTGAATTGGGGGATACCCACATCTTACTTTGAAATATAATCAACAAACTCTAATGCAAGGAACAATAACATCGTTAATAATTTTTACCCCTAGCCATTAACAGGAACAATAAGTATTTCTGTTCAGTTAGAAACACTCGAGAGAAATTCTTATACATATGCAAGCTGTTCTTTCATTTGTTCAATACAATAAGAAAATCTGGCACGCATGATACCGAATATATATTGGTAGAAAACTAAGTTTTCATTTCCACGCGCACATCGTGGAATGGAAGGAATAGAAATTGACCAAATTTAAAGAACAAGTCAACAATAAGCAATAATGTTAAAGAGCTCAACGGATGAGAAATTAAAAGTTTGAACTTCCAAACACTAGAAAAGAGATGGGTGAGGATTTGTTGGTCTATCTTAACTCTTGGACCAACGTTAGTCCCTTATACTTTAACGATTGGATGTTTATTATTTTAAATCTAACGGCTAATATTTCAGCCCTGTTGTCTAACTAATGACATTTTTGTTCAATGTTTGTTAAAAAGAAATTTATAGATGAATCCCTATCGTTATTTAAGCGATGGTCTAGCACAAGGAGCTACCGGCAGTGGTGAAGGAGTTGTCGGGACGCAAAGGTTACTCCCTCCAACATAGCGGGCGGAGCTAGTTCAAGGGGGGACATGAACGGTGACTCCTACGAGCCAAGAGAGGACCTTACCAAACTACGATTTGTGCATGCGAAGCTTCTCTGCAAGGAGCTACAGAGAAGTCTTAGACCACGCGTAGGAGGAGTGGTGGTATTAGAAAGGCTAGTCCAGAAAGGATTTTCAGACCATTCCATAGCTTAGGTATATATGTGGACCAAATTGGTTATATTCTAACAATATTTTTCGCGACGTATTGAACGCCCCCTTCCCCCTTGTTACCTCCCTAATCGTTCGTAGCCGTGGGAGTATATTATTGGCCAATGTAGATTGTGCAATAGGCTTTATGATAGATAGAGCCAATGATAATTTTAGGCAATACCACTTGCACAATACAATTCGTTGGTGAATGTTAAACATTTGGAAATGGAGTGGCTGGAATTTATGCATTTTATAAATAAAATTTATTTGATATGAGGAAATGTTTTTTAATTGATATGATTAATTGCCTTATTTATTGTATGTGTAATGTCATTTGGAATCTGCTTCATTGATTTTTATTTTTTTTGTGAAGATTGCTTGGGACAAACAAAAATTTCACACAATAACCTGTTTGTGGTTTGAGCTTGTATGATGGAATGCAATGAATTGATCTTTTTAGTTATTCAATAGCATGGGGGGTTATAGAACTAACTAGGATGCAGTTATGTGCACAAATTGGAAGTGGTGCAATTTTATCATTGAAATGTAGGAATTTGAAATCTTATGCCTTTAGTTTACCTAAAGAGGTTTAATGTTTTATTTACTCGATGAAATTCAGTAGTAATCTTAAGCACATTGCATTTCTCATTTTAATTGAATGCCAAAGGTATCTTTAATTGCTGAACTTATTGGAAGATTTTCGATCTAGTACGTGGCTGCTCAATATGTTATCTTCATATTTAATCCCCAATTATCTCTTTCAGGTTCAACCTTTCTTTTAAAGAAAGTATGGATGATATTGATGGCTTCGATGAAGGGAAAAATAAAGGTGGAAAACCGTGTTTTTCTGCATTCGAGAGAAATGCTGGTTCTCTAGATAGGGGACTTGGTGCTAGTGGCTTTACTGGAAAGGATGATGAAGATATTCAGATAAAATTATATAAATTCATTACAAATTGATTGTTAATCCATTCAATTTGCATTTTATCTTTAAATTGATTTTGGATTCTTTGTACAGCGTGTTAGAATTTGAGGAGACTGGGGCTTGATTTGCTGTCAAGAGAATGGTCCGACAGTATATGGGGAATTGTTCGACTGACTCTGTTGGCAAACAAAAAAAACCTTAGGCCTACTTAGCAATTATTTATGGGCTTCTTTTTGCAATTAAAACATGGGACTAACATTGGTCCAAGAGTCAGGATCGACCAATGAATCCTAACCCGAAAGAGAAAGGGACATTGTCAATACCTGTAGTTTAAGTGGCATTTAGTTTGCAAACGGGCTTGCAATAACTTTACAAAATTGATTTTGATTGAAAGTAAGTTAGTATTAATATGGTTTATGTTTAGAATTTTTTATCTCCAAAAGTAATTATGATAGAGTGGATATTATTTGGATGATATTAATCAAAATTATTTTTGGATATATAATTACTAAAAATTATATAAATTTTATATTATACTTTTAGTACTATCCTTTTATTTCATATTTTACTTTTAAGATATTTAAATAAAACATATTAATTTTATTATAAATAAAACTATATAAATTATATAGATAATATTATATTTATATTATTATTATAAATAAACATAGCAGGGTCTTCGTATACTTGATTTCTCAACATAGTACATCTTATTTTATTTCCTTTAGCCGTTGAAAAGTAATGGGTAAATGGGACTTTTGCTTTTGTCCTCAATTCCCAGTGAATCAAATTGATGGCTTTTTTACTTATATAAAATAAAAAAATATTATGTACTTATATATACTGATTTCACATTATTTTTCAAAATATTCTTTTTTTTAAATGTCGATAAATCAATTTAGGTTATTCAAGTTTGAAAACAAGAAAATCAATTTGGGTTACATCGATTATTACACTATTTAAATGAATAATGTAATAATCGATTTGATTTTATTTATAATAAAATAAAATTTATAAATTATTTGTTTTATTAATTTAGAATTAGAATAAGATAATTAATAATTTTGGTTAATAAATTTTTATAATGATAATTAATTAAAAAATTGTAAATAATTTTTAATTTAATTATTATTAATTTTAATATTTTAGTCTCAATATTATTTTTTATTGAAAAAATTTAGATATTTGAGTTACTTAGTTTAGGATATATTTGCGCGATATAAGTTTTTGACATACATCACAAATTCGTAATTTTGAGTATAATCGTCCACTGATTAGTGCTTTTTTTAGCAGCGGTGGCATCCTCAGAAGTCGTCCCAATCCGAGAGTTCATTATCACATTCTAGAATAATGCTTTACAATAAGGGTTATACATTGATAAGGAGCCAGTCAGTTAGAGTATTTCGAAGGTAATGATATACTTAGCTTATGTGGTGAGCTTAGATCCAATTAAGCTCTTATTGGAATGTGGATAATATTATAGTCAAATAAGAAAATCTAAGCTATAATCAAAGCACAAAAAATTTAATAATACAAATTATATAAAAAATGCATACAAAAATAAAAAAAATTGATCAAAACACCTTTAAATAGCATTTTTTAAGACCAAAAATGATACCAATCGGCTACATTGATTGCCACACTGACGGCCTCATTTGGGACTTTCCGAAAAGGTATAATAATAACAAATCAGAGTCCTAAGTTAAAAGTTATAGTCATTTAAAATTTTATCAACCATTTAATCTTTATGTGCGAACAATTAGGGTTACATAATTCATGTGTTTAGAGTTTAAGATTTTATACATTAATCGAATTATGCACTTCAATGAACAGTGCATTACTTGAATTATACAGTTTTATGCCCACATCACACAAATATATTCTAAACAAAGGAACTCAAATATCTAAATTTTTTCAATAAAAAATAATATTGAGACTAAAATATTAAAATTAATAATAATTGAATTAAAAAAATTATTTACAATTTTTTAATTAATTATCATTTTAAAAATTTATTAACCAAAATTATTAATTATCTTATTCTAATTCTAAATTAATAAAACAAATAATTTATAAATTATTTTATTATAAATAAATCAAAACAATTATTACACTATTCATTTGAATTGTGCAATAATCGATTTCAGTTAAATCGATTATTATACTATTCATTTGAATTGTGTTCATTTGAATTGTGCAATAATCAATTTCAGTTAATTGCACTATTCATTTAAATAGTATAATAATTGATATAACCTAAATCAATTTTCTTGTTTTTAAACTTGAAATCTGACATTGATAAATCAATATAACCTAAATCGATTTATCAACGTTGCAAAAAAAAAAATATTTTAAAAAATAATATAAAATCGATGTATATAGGTGCATAATATTTTTTTTTAAGTTTATATCAGTTAAAAAGCCTCAAATTGAATGCAGAAGCGAGCATTTATCACTTCTACACAAACTAAGATTAGAAGAAATATTTAGGTGGTCTTGAAGTATCACGTAACTCTACTCACAATTAATAATATAATGTCATTTTAAACTTTAGGACTAAAAAATGCGTTAGAGGTGGCTGAACATAAAAAACTCATCCAAGTTGATCCAATTGAAAATTACCCAAATAATAAAGCTTTCATTTGAGCTAGGAGAACTTATGCACCCAGAGGCCAGCATACATGGCTCCCCCAAATATCCCCCTCCTCGACCAAAAAAACAAAAAGGCAGGTGAACTTACGTTCAACTCAAACACGCACTTAGTATATAGGGATTGTTAGTTTTGAGTTAAGGCTTGATCTCTATTTAGTGTTTACCCATCCTTCGTTTGGGGTTTATTTTTCTTAACATGCTGGCAATGTCTCCCAATTTCTCTTTTTGTCCGACTCGAGCGAAGGCGCCACCACACTTGCAGACTTAAAAAGCGCCGATTGCAGTAGCGACTTCCGGTTAAAATATTAAAAAAAAAATAAAGTGCAAGGCGCCGCTTTAATTTACAGCAAAAGGCGAATTTTTTTTTTTGTTATATGTTTCACATTTTATTTTCTTTTAAGGTGATTACTCTGTTCCAAATCTGCACCATGCTTATTTGTTGTGGAGCCATTCGATGTAGACATGCGGATGGCACTCTTAGTGGGCCATGGTATTTTTGATGGAATTAGGGGAGTGTAATTAAGCTGGTTAAGTAGATAATTTGCTGACTTTTTTATTGAAAAGAAAGAATTAAAAAAAAAAAAAAAGCAAAGCTCCAAAAATAGAAGAAAACAAAATTGAGCAGCAAAATTGATTTTAGTCTTTTAGGAGCTTGTCAACGAGAGATCTGTTTCAATTATAAATTTATTAAAATATGTTATAGAATAATCTACTAAAGAATTAGTCAAGGTTAGGCTCAAGGTGTAGAGTATTACTTTTGGAGCAAGTGTCGGATTGGAGTGTTAGCTTTGGAGAAACTTCGAAACTTGTTATATTTTTTCAGAAATCTCAAATGAGATGAGTGTAACTTTTTTATTTTTTATTTTTTTGACTTTGAGATCATCTAAAAATTTCCCAAAAAATTTATACAAACAAATAGGTATTCACATTACTTGATGATTATTTGTCACTCAAAACTTGTTGATGCATGAGCTTTCTTCCATTCAGAGTTGTTAAAAATGTATATTTAATTTTGGAAATTTTTTTTTTATTTTTAATGTTAATTATAAAAATATTAAATCAATTTTATTTTCTTAATATTTTATAAAAAAACATTTTTATAATTAAAATAAAAAATAAAAAATGTTTTTTGAAAGTAAATAAATCACTATATTTTGGATCATATTGACTGACGCATGACACAAGTCTCTAAATTTCTTTTTGTTTGTATTTATTTAAGATATTTATCTATTTAAACTATTATTAAGTGTCTCATAATTAAGTTTTACATTATTATCACTTATTATAACAATAAAAACTTTAGAAAAACTACAAATTTTTATTCTTCACTTCAACCAAATAACTTAAACTAAACCAGTTCGATCTTGATCTAATTGGTATAGTTTGAATTTGTTCAAAAAAAATTCAAAAAATCAAACCAAATCAAATCAATTTATTTAAATTAGGTGCGGATCTCTTAAGTTAGCACCTCACTTTAGAGGCTAAAGTGAGGTAATATGAGCCATTGAACATTTAAATGGTGAGAATTTGGCTAAATAAAAATATTTTATTAAAACTAAAAAACCTAGATAAAAAAAGAAAGTGCGCTCTACACTACAATGTTTACGCACGTATAGTTGTGGGCAAAGGTAAGTGGAAGTAGCGGGCAACTCAGTTGAGACTGGAGGAAGAGTTAGGGCTGGGCAAGTGACAATGACATTGTCACCAAAGAATTAGGTGAAGACAGGGTCACCAGAAAATTGGACAACAATGTTGCCCGAGATGGAAGGTTTTCGTCTCTTTTTATTGTATTTATTCCAAATTTTAATATCTAATTCGGAATTAGAGAAAACTTCTTTGTTTTATTTGTAGAAAATCATCAACTCTTATCTCAAGAAATTGGAAAACATCAACCTTCGGAATACAATTCTACGTTAATCACTTATTCAAGATTTGTCTTTCTATCTTTTTTCCCCCCCAAATGGTGCTTTTTCTTTTACTTTTTTAAATCTTTTTTTTTCCAGGTGCAAGTATCCCATTGATTTTGTCTTGCACCATGTCAATTGTTTATCCTGCACCATTCGATTATCTTATCTTTTACACACACACACACACATACATACATACATACATACATACATACATACATACATATATATATATATATATATATATATAAAGCTATATGTTGTTTTCTTATTTTTTAAAGATTTTTGTCTATTTATAATAATTAAATTTGGGATAATTTGGCCCCAAGAACAAGTTGCTTATCACTGGAACTTCTCTATACAACTATGTCGAAGAGCTATGGTACTAATAGTAGTTCTCTTCTGTGTTAGACTTGTGGAAATGGAAACATCATCTGAACAGGCTCTAGATATACCTCAAAGTCTAGAGTTGAGAGTGGTAGAAACAATGGCAATGAAAAAAGGAATGACACATGCTACTGTAGAGTGGAGATTGAAACAAATATGGATTTAGGAAGAACCCCAAATTATATGTAACTTGGCAATGATAGATGTACTTAATTCTGTTACAGTTGAATATATTTCATGTCCCTTATATGTTCAGAACATAATATTCTCCATTTCCTCATGTTGCTCTATTAACTAAATATAAAAGTAATGATTTCTATATTTGAAATTTGAGTATAGTGCATAATCAATTTGGTACAAATGAAGTTCTCATGAACACTGGATTAGGAGTATCCAAAGAAATCCAACTCTTTTCAAATCATTAGTATGCAACTGACTCTTATATCTGAAAACCTAGTTTGTTGAAAAGATCTATGGATTCTCAAGCAAAAGGATTGCTGAAGAGAGAAGCATATAACTACATTGAATTTCTATAGTGAATCAAATCTTTTAAACTTAGAACAATACAATTTTATATATCAATTCCATTTATAACTGGCAAGACAAGACATCCCAACTTAATAATAGATATTGCTTAGCGCATAATTGTTCAACAAACCACAGAAAGGTTAAGCAGAATGCAATTCAAACTAGACCTTGATCATGCTAGGACTCGTTGTTGTCATAAGAATCTCAATAAGAACACCAAGAATATCCCACTAAATTCTAATGGCATGGAAGAGAAAATGCGTTTGATTTAAGAACTTGGCAGTGTAATGCTTGTAACATCCCAAATTTTTGCGTATAACTAGCCCTGTTGAATAATTAAAATTTTAGACACAATATAAAATTTTGAATAATTAATGTTGAAACACATTTAATAGGGTTAGATGGATATGAATTTTTTTGAAGAAAAATTTTATAGACAATTAGTTGGGTTTCACTAGTCTGAAAGGAAATCGGCTCAATTTCGGTATTGTTAATTGCAAGAATTGAGTCAGTAAAAATTTATATTATTAAAACTTAATTTGGGTGGATAGAATTTAGTCGCCGCCACCCACAAAGTGGTGCCACCATCAACCACAAAAAATGGGGGAGATTTGGCTAAATATCTACCACCCAAGCCGCCAACCAATCACATGTCAAGTTTCTAGCTACCTATCTTTATAAAAGTTTCATTTTGCCCTCTATATCCCTCATTTGTTTAGCCTCTTCCAATACTCCCTCCTTATTCTCTCTTCTTCTACCTCACACCATCCTCCTCCCATCGGCAAACTTCACCTGCATCCTTCAACGAAAACTCAAGACTAGCTAGTTTTACCCCAATCTTGAGGTAGGATTCCTACTTTTTGCTTGATTTTAATGATATGTAGCTGATTGGGTCTGAGTTGCTCCTTCTTGTTCTGATATTATTTGATGATCTTATAACATGTTTCAAGTGATTAAAGATGGGTACTCTTGGTTTGGAATTGTGCATAACTTAACTTAGGGGTCTCCAAACTATATGGGACCAAATCTAAGTAAAAGGTTGGAGAATTTATGTTGCTATTAGCACCATATTGACATATATGCCATGCCATAATCATTCATTTAGAATCCTTGACACTGGGGCAATCAGTGCCTTATATGATTACAAGTGTAATTGAATCTTTTTATATGTGCTGGAATTGTTTTCTCTATTGATTGGCTGGTTAAATTTGCTATTATAATTTTTGGGAATCCTCACATTATAGTCGTCATACTACTAAATTTTTAACAAAAATATTTTAGAAGTAAGTTATATAGCCTGAGCATAAGTGCATCAAGTATTTTCATGTACAATTATGAACAAAGAATGCAATGAAGCTATGAGTTAAGGAAATATATGAATACATAAGTTCGCAAGATGAGTATGATTTTAAATTACTTGGGTTGGAGAAAGTAAATTCGGTTAAGTTAGGAACTGTATATTTGGTTTCCCTTGAATTGAGTCGGGATAGTAAACCGGCCAGAAATAGGCTAATGTGAGCGTCGGGGAAAGTAAACCTAATAATCACATATAGGAGCTAGCTGGATCTTGATAAGCAACCTATTACCTACGAGTGGGAAAGGCCATCCATCCATCTCAGGGGTATTAAGTACAAGTGCTTATATTAAGATTTTAAAGAAAGAATACGTAGACAAGTACACTTGCATAGCTTATTATATTTGTCTTTGCTATTATTTCTCTATATTATCATAAATATTATGAATTATTCTTTAACTTCAAGTGTATGAATAAAATAAATCTATTTTGGATAAAGAGCTTTTGAAATCGAATGAATAAACTTTTACTCTCTTATCTATTGAGAACACAATTTTCAAAATGAATCAAAGTAGTTGGGGATGATGACAATGGTACTCTATATTATAGTTTAGAATTTTCTACTGAAAATTTATAATTCTCACTTCTATATGTGTTCCTGTGTCATCTCCAAATAATATAAGTGGTAGTGGCACAGGTGAACGAGTTCCATGCCCCTTGAACATTAGATAATAGTTGTACTAGGACTAATTGGATACGTATATGGACTTGCATATACTTGACAATTATGTAGACATAATTTCTATTTATTCTCTAGTCTTTAGTGTCTATATATTTTCAATTTCTCAATAAGTGTAAAGAGGAAGCCAAACTTCTACAACATTTATAATAGATGTAATGATAGGAGAAATTAGCAGTGTATATTCGCAAATATTATAATCACAATTCTTGTACAAACTCAATTTTTCAGAAATTTTATATTAACATATTTATTACCTCTATATTCTATAAAGGTATTCTTTTAACAAAAATAGCAACAACTTCTAACTGGATATTATGACTTAAATATGATGCTGTTATTAGACGAATGTTACATTTTCACTATTTGATTTACAAAATTTTGAAAATATAAAATGAAAATAAAGTGGTATTTTTATAATCAATTTAAAAAATAGAAAATAGAAAATATTTTCTCAAATGAAATATTACTTTAATAGTTATAGTTTTATCCACTTCTTATCAATTACTATTAAGTTTATTTTAACTTTATTTTTAATATTTTACCATTATGTGATATATTAAATTAGATATAGTAAGAGTTCTCAAAAAAATTAGATATACTAAGAGAATCTCTTGATGCCAAAGCATTTAAGAATCTCTCAAATTTTTTAAACAATTATGATACCGATGAATTATTATACTTTTAGGATATATTTGGTTAAAGGTAAAAATGAAAGAAATTTTTTATGAATAAACCCTATATATAATTATACATAGAGCTTATCTATGAAAATTTTTTCCCTAATTTTATTTTCCAATCAAACACACTCTTAGTGGAATAAGTGTTTCCTTATCGGATTTATCGCTTGAAATGGATGATAATGCTCTAAAATTGGTCGTTTGCTTATAAATATCACATTATCTTAATGTTTATAAAGAAATCAGGATGCCATCCACGTGTGTGTATATATATACATATTTAAGATATTACTGCATTCGAATACTATCATGACTACAAGACTCATTCAATTATAATATAATAATTTGTGTATTAGAACAATAAAAACTGTAGTTAATGCCAAGATTTTAGATTAAAATATCACCGTGCAATATTTGGTATTTTTTTTTACGACAATATTTGGTAAAATTACTTATTTCTTTTAGAATTTAATTTAAATAGATTGATAGCGTAAAATAGTTTTACATTGTTAGCCAATAGAAATAGTAGAAAATATCAATTCATATAAATAACTATCTATTATAATGAGAGATGACTTTTAGAATTTAATTTAAATAGACTGATAGTATAAAATAATTTTACATTGTTAGCTAATAGAAATAGTAAAAAATACCAATTCATATAAATAACCATTGATTATAATGATGGGCGGACCATGATTTCTTACTTTTCAATATTTCTATTAGTTGATAACGTAAAACTGTTTTACTCTGTCAGTATGCACCAGTTAAACTCGTTTTTTTATATATAAATTTGATGAGTATTATAATTAAATAATCATTTTTATAATATAATGCTAATTATAGCACTGATTACCGATAAGTCTTTAATCTTATTTATAAAAAAATTAATTATTTTATTTCAAATCACAATGAACAATTCATTTATGCAAATTTTTCAGCTTTAATCAATTGGTTCAGTAATTTATTTTATAAGCCCATTTTTAGACTGCCCCCAGAAAAGAGTTACTTTCGTAGTTTCAGTTGATGCTTGATAGACAGTTAACACTTAATTGGTTATTTGAACGCGGACTTCATAGTCCAGAGGAACGTGGACTTCATTGCGTAACTAATGGCTATTGTGAACTGCTACATAGCATGATCACAAATCGTCAAAATTAGCAATATCTTTACCCACCTCGATTAACTAATGGTCAGTACTAACCCATCCAACAATGTAAACACAAGAGGCATGATATTTATAAACATCTAAATTTTGATATCTTTTCTCTATTTTTTCTCTCTTTACCAATTATTTAATTAATTTCATTTTTTTTTCATAATTTTTTTTCCTCTCTTCTCTCTATTGAGTGCTCAAGAATATTTACCTACAAGTGAAACAAAAAGACATTTCTCTAAACACAACCTCAATGTTAACCAAAAAAAAAAAGAAGAATACACGACACCCTGAAACCATAAGGCACAACACTATGGGCTCAGAAAATACAGTAACAAACACAGACAAAACAATCAAATAGCAGACTAATGTAATGCCACTCTGGAAAAACACACTGAGACCATGCTGAAAGGAGGTCAATACTCGGGGCAACACTAACAACACTTTGGAAAAACGTGCTGAGACCACTCTGGAAGTAGGTCAACACTCTAGAGCAATCTTAAAGCACGCCACCACTCTGGGGCAATCCTAAAGCATGCCAACGCTCTGGAACTAGGTCAATATTTTCACACATGGTTCCATTGCAGAATCTCACAACACCACAATTGCAAAGAAGATCAAGGACAATAAATTTACTACCACCGCCAACACTGCCACCGGAGACTCCACTGCCACTGCACCAACTCAGGAACGCCATCAGACCACAGAAAAACACCGTCGGTCCTAACTCAACCAACACATCTCCACCACCACCACCACCACCACCACCACCGAAGAACAACGTCGAACACAACACTGTTGTACCACACGACCGACAGTCACATGATGCCTCTAAAAGGAAAAAAGGTGCTAACTTTGGACAAGATATGCCGCTGATTGAGCTTGGAAACCCAAGCCAAGCAATGATCTTGATGATTATGGATGGGGGAGGTGGTGGAAGGTGGGAAACGCTGGTTATGGGTAAAGAATTTGAAGAGGGAATGGAAAAGTAAGGGGCAAATGACAGGAGAAGAGGTGGGAGTAGGGGGTTGGAGTACATTTGGTTGGAAGGTAAAAAAGAAGTAATTTTTCCACGATAGGCTCCATATGTAAAAATTGCACATAGAGTTCATCCATTAAAAATCCCTCCTCCTCCTCCTCCTCCTGATGCATTTCATCCGTTCACAATTCCGTTTTCAGATTGCCCTTCAAAGAGGAGAGGAGGAGGCCTCAGAAGCCCACCTTTCTGTCATGTGCCAAGAGCCTCATGTCACGTGACTCCACTCAGGAGTCAACAAGACAGTGCGCTGAAACAATCAAAACATCGTTCTCCTTCCTCTTGCATATTATCATGTATAGCTGACAAAATTATTAACAAAAACAATTTTAAATAAGATGTTTGGAATTATTTTAAAATTTATGAAATCTTATTTTAATATTAATATTCATTAGCAGTGAAAAAATTTTATTATTATTATTATTATTTTTTTTTTTTTGAAGTTTCTGAAGCTAACGTTTTAAAAACTTTAAAATTTTTTCATTCTTGTTAGCAAAATCCTACTTATTGATAGGGTTGATCTAGCCAGTACCTGAGAACATTAGTTTAAAAATAAAAAAGAAATTTTGTACTAAAAAATAAAAGTTTTATGTTGCATTCAGTGTCATTTTCTACAACGTAGTGTTTGTTCCTTGACCTGAATCCGTTTGTTGCAAGTCTTTCACTGGATATGCATATGACATATATGCACCAGTTTGAGGGAAGTGTTGAGTATGATATGATTATTATGCATGTGATTAATATGTGACATTGGAAACATTAGTGTCTTAGGAAATAGCTAGTCAATTAACATTAATCATTTGTTCATGTAAATATAGCATGTAATTATTGCATATTGTAAATAAATTTAGTGCTGTCGAGTGTCTTTTCTGCTCCAGCACTTCAGAATACAGTCTCAAGAGGAATAATAAGCTAACCGGCTTTTAGAATTTCTTTTGGTGCGCATATATTTTGTTTGCTCATTTCAAAATCTTCACTCATAAGTTTTCGTGATGCAGAGTCCCTCATATAGAAGACTTTGGGGTCCGGTGAAGCGTTTTGAATCTTTGCGTCCTGGCCCGAATCCTAGAGGATATTATGCTGGTTAGTTTTCCATGTTATCTTGGTACTAAATATTCTACTGCTTCAAATTGTAGGAGTTTGTGCAGTTTCATTGCCTTTTATCTTCTAACCAAACTTATGATGAAATAAAAGTTTTGCCTTTCGTCGTTGATTTTGTCAAAAGTGAATTGAAATTTGAGTTCTGATTGACATAGCATAATCACTTGAAACAGCTGTCTGTTGTGAATTTATTTATTTTTTGAAGTACTGTTTTTAGTATTGAGTTTCTGTTATATGGATTACTATAACCAAAGGAGTGGATTTTATGCAATATTTTGGGTAATGCACAGAAGTTTAGCAAATATGTGTGGTGCAAATATCAGATCTGCATTGCTCATATCGGCTTCACCATACAGATCAGTGAATCATTGGACCTGTGCATGTGTTGCTAACTATTCAGGATATGCATGCAATCTTGTTTCTTGCTATGTTGGGTGTAGGATTTACTGAGATTAAAATATGATTTCCTATATTTTCTAACTTAGGAGTAGATGTAAATTTGATCAAGGCCCTTGCTGGAGGGACCTAAATAAAACATAAATTTCTGTAGATTACTGTAAATCATTTTATATCTGACACTAAAATGCCTCTCTTACCTCTAACAGACCCCAGTGCACAAACAAATGGATTTATTTTTTGTCCGGATACAGGGTGGTTTTCATACAGGGTGGTTTTCATGAGATCCAGAATTTGGTGAGAATATCATGATTCAGGATCAGTATCCTATTAAATTCAAATAATATTGAGCTGAAAGTGTATTATTCTCTGGATCTTTCAGATATGTGATGTGGTTGTGGTTTCTTGACTTCTTAATGCTGCACTAGCAGTTCCTGAGATCCAATCAACGACAAGCAGTAAGGGAATAAGGTTCTTGTTCTTCCAAGGAATTACAGAAACTAACATTTAACTCAGTCTAATGTACAATTAGTTGATGTGTTTAAACTATTTCTTTATATAATTATTTATGCAGCTCTCAGTTCAAGAGTTTTGCATACCTATACAATGAGGACCAATTTGTACTAGCACTGGCAAAAGAAGTGAACGTTGTGAGAACTCTTCCTAAAAGTCTTAAAGGAGCAAGAAGAAATAAGGCCTGTATTGAAAGTGCCACATTCAGCGTCACCATGTTATTATTTGCATCATGTTCTGCCTGTATTGAAGAAGCATTCAGTGGTTGGACTAGTTGTTTCAGATGGTGGATGCTTGCAGGATAAGACTGCTTGTGCTATATACAGGGTTAGATCTGAACCTCTCCTTATCTGTGCTAAAAGTCAGACTTTAGTATGTTGAGGCATGTATCTTGTTTAATAGAAATGACCAAGCTAAGATTTAATGGATGATATTTAGCCTCCTTTCTTTTGCATGGCCATTTGTTTACTTTTCAAACAATCTTGGGATCTCTGACATACATGTCAAATTTTTTTTAGTGACGGACACCCTATGATGGGATTAAGACCAATTGAGATGTGTTTTGGGATATAATTAGAGAAATTTTATTATTTAATTAGATGATTGTATTCTGAATTTCTGAGTTTGGCATTGCCTTTGATAAGCTTAGTTGTGGACTAGTACAGTAATGTTTGCTATGTTGAATGCTGTACAGTTAGACATCACCTATCCATGGACAGTCCTTTATCTAATCTTTCTCTCTTCTTTATCAAGATTTTATATATTTAGCTCTTTGTCTTTTTTGCCTTCTTTACTCAATTTCTTCTTTGGTGGTTCTTAATGGCCATCCCTATTAATTAATTGTTTACCATGGCTCTCCACTGTCCTTTCTTATTTTGAAGAATATCAAAGGCTGAGATGTCGAGCTGCTTTTCATGCACCTTGGTTCTAGCAGGAAGTTCAGGAGCTAGCTGCTAAGATTTTACAGAGGCAAGAGGAACTTCATTGTCACCTTTCTCTTAAATTGTTTGTTATTCTCTTCCTTAGTCTTTCCCCTTTGCTTTTGATTCTGTACAGCTCATGATATAATTATAATAGGTTACGAGCTCCTGGTCGCCCATTTATTGCCTTTGACCCTGGCATGACTAGAGATGCCTTAGAATATCATGGCTGTGCTGAGCTCTTCCAGGTATACGATTCAAACCTGTAATAGATGACTGCTAATTCTGAAACCATCTCACCTTTTCATATTTGAGCTATGCCTTTAAATTCTTTGCGAGGATGTGCATATTGAACTTATTCAACACAAAAGGTCTTGAATTGTTGGAGTATGTAAGTTTATGTGCAGATTTTTGAACAGCAGAGCATCTACGGGAGGAGACAACCATCTTTCATTCATATTTTCATACATATTTATACATACAAAAAAGTATTGTTTACTACCACAAGTCATCAACCACTCACTTAATTTAACCCCTTAAACAAGCATTGTCCATACATCTCAAAAGACTAAACATACCTAACATTTTCTGCTAATAGACTATATTATGACAGCAACTATAATTTTCTGCATCAAAATATTTTTGTTGCAGTAAGCTATGTCAGTTTTCAACACTTCTCCTTGACAAGCTTGCTACAATCTCCAAGTTCTTTTCTTGGTTTTGAAAATTTGATCTTAGGTGAAGCCTTTGCAAGAACATCTGCAACTTGGTGCTTATGAAACATCTTCTCCTTCATTGTAGCTTGCCATTCAGCATCTTTTTTATCATTTTCTCTTTCAACCAATCCCGCATTGCATCTGTTATAAACATGATCAAATGACTTAGTGCCTTTAACAGCAAGATCATAATCAAAATCAGCTCCATGATCTTCAAATTTCCAAGCATCTTGTCTTACAACTCTGCTGTCATTGCTAACAGCTTTTGCCTTCATCTTGTTCCAATTCTTTTGAGGACTTTCATCAAACTTTACATCTCTTGAGACAACAACTTTTTCATTCTTCAAATTATTGATCCTATCCCTCTTAGATTCATCCAGAGAACATGAAAGAGCTTCTACATTGGTGGGCTTCCAATGAATACTTCTATTTTTCATCTCAACAGTCATGAACTCAGAACCACAAGGATCCATAATAGTGCAGTACTTTTCTTTGAAAAACAGAACATAGTTTCTATCAAGCATTTGACCTACACTCAACAAGTTTTGATTAATTTCTGGTACAAACAAAACATCTGAAATAAGTTTTGTACCTTCTGAAGTGTTAATAGCAATGGTTCCTTTGCCTTTGACATCAACATAGTCTCCATTTCCTAGCTTAACCCTTGAGTTGTTTGATTTTTCTATGTGCTGGAATATGCTCAAATCAGCTGTCATGTGATGCGTGCAACCACTATCAATCAACCAAGCATCATCGCTATTTGCTGAATAACAAGTGGCTGCAAACAACTCTTCCTCATGTTGAGTTTCTTCAGCTACTTTTGCTTGTTGTTCCTCTTGATTTCTTCTAACTTTGCATACTTTCGCAATGTCACCGAGCTGTTTACAATGCCTGCATTTTATATTTGGCTTAAACCAGCGATTTTTCTCCAAATGATTTGTCTTTTTACAATTTGGACATGGTGGAAACTTTCCATATTTATTTTCCCATTCTCTACTGCTCTCTTGTCCATTCATGTTTTTCTCCTTTGTGTCGACCTCATAACCTTTCCTGCCATGGTTGCTGTTAGCTTTGCCTTTGTTGGTTGCTACAAAGGCACCTTCAACTTGGGTTTGTTCTCTGAATTGTCTTCTTTGCTTAGGAGTTTGCAATGCATTCCCAAGCTCTGACAAGGATATTTGTGACAAGTCTTTGGAGCCTTCAAGAGATGAAATTTTTTACTCAAACTTCTCTGGAAGATTCACCAGCACTTTCTCTACAACTCCTTGATCAGATAGCTCTTCTCCAAGCAAACGAATCTGGTTTACAACTTTCATCAACTTGTCTGAATATTCTCTTAACAGTTTCAGCATCATTCATCTTCAAGCCCTCAAACTCTCTCCTTAGATTGAGAACTTGTATCTGTCTTGTTCTTGAACTTCCATGAAACTCCTCCTTAAGCTTGTCCCAAGCTTCCTTTGCTGTCATGCAAGCCATGATTCTTGTAAATACTTCATTCACAGCAAAGTGAATAATAATCAAAGCTTTTCCCTCCTTAGCAACTTCTTCATTATGATGCCTTATTTGAGCCATAGTTGGATTGTTGGGTAGAGGTGCTGGCTCAAAACCTGACTCCACCACTTCTTCAAGCCCATATGCTTTGAAGTAAGCTAACATTTTTCTTGGCCACATTGCATAATTTTCTCCTGAAAAAGCAGGGGTGGGGGTAGGGATATATTTGCTGAAGCCATCAAGTGTTTTTGGTGGGCTTTCTTGCTTTCTATCACACTTTTTTTTTTGTCTGGTTTTCTCTCACAGATCCCTCAAGAACATTTAGGCTCTAGATACCAATTGTTGGAGTATGAGTAAGTTTATGTGCAGATTTTTGAATAGCAGAGCATCTACGGGAGGAGACAACCATCTTTCATTCATATTTATGCATACAAAAAGTATTGTTTACTACTACAAGTCATCAACCACTCACTTAATTTACCCCTTAAACAAGCATTGTCCATACATCTCAAAAGACTAAACATACCTAACATTTTCTGCTACTAGACTATACTATGACAGCAACTATAATTTTCTGCATCAAAATATTTTTGTTGCAGTAAGCTATGTTAGTTTTCAACATGGATGATAAAATGTGGGATTGTCAAGGGAAAGCTTTCAGTGAACTCAGCTGAAGAAAGACTAAATGGTTCTTGTCCCTTAATGCCAGAGGAGGTAAGCAAATAGTATATGCTTTACATTCAGCAAGTCAAATTGGTCGGTGTCAATGAAGTGGTTGGATAAATTTTCTACGCTTTATTGTGAACAGTTGTTGCAATGTTATGTTAGTTTTTACTTAAATTGAAAGACAGTTGCCACAAAAATGAATTACTCATGCTCTGATTATATTGATATTAACTTGGTTATCTTGCAGATTGGTATTCTGCTGCATGCCTAAGGATGCTCATGGGACACAATTCTTTATGTATCAGGGGGTGAAGTCTTTGGTGGTCAAAGGACATTGATTTCACTTCATGCCATGTTTGAAAATGTTGTTGACAGGGCTTCTCTGAGTACCCCTTGAGAGCTGAATCGGATCTATGGGCAAGAGGTTAGCCTTGTTAATACTCAGCCTGGGCCACCACCTTTCATTGAAAAAGAAACAAAGCTTGAAGCTTTGAAGAATGCAGATCCTCATCCTCACCCACTTCCTCCATCTCCAGCAAGGTGTAAATCATATAACATAGGGTTGGCGGGGTTGGGTTGCGGAGAGCGATAATGAGCCTAATAGTACAGTCATGGAGCTGAGGACTAATGCCCATAAGTTACTGTGGGAGGCCATTGACTATGTGGTTTGCATTGAAGCTGATGTGTTCATCCCTGGATTTGATCACGATGGGAAGGGATATCCAAATTTTGCCAGCTTGGTGATAGGGCGCAGGCTATATCAGTCAGCGGCATCGAAGACATACAGATCAGACAGGTAAAGATATGTGTCTGCATCTTATTGATGCATTTAAGTACAATTTGAGTTCTTGAGAAAATTACTTTGAACAACTGTGTGTAGAGTGTTTACTTAATCAGTCCAGATCATCATGTGGCTTGGAAACATCTACATTTTTCCATCTCAATTCTCAATTAGAGACCAAATGCCAGAAACAGCTAGAAAGCTTGTATTTTCCAAATCAATGCTGAGTATATATGTCTTGTTAACTTTGCTACTGTACCCAAGACAAAGTAATCAATGAATCAAGGCAAAATGCGTAAAAACTGATGGTGATTTGTACGAAAAACACAAGATTAAGTAATGCTATTTGGAACTTATTGAGGATTTGTAATTCTGAATACTTTGCCATGATACTTTTGTTGGTGCAGAAAGGAAGCTGCCAAACTTATTGATCAAATTCATAATCATGTGTAAGCAAACCATACGTGGCTAAGATCAGTTCGGAGGCGTCTGAGAAAAGCATTACTTGATGGAATTATAGAAGCACCAAAAAATTCAAAACCATTATCCTTTATCTCACATCCAGTCCCTGAATGTTCTTGTTATAAATCCTTTGAGACACCGAAGAACTCTTCATGTCCTTCAACTTCCAAAATTTGGGCTGCTCTTGATCTTGCTCGTCGGTGTCCTGCTTGGATGGACACTGGTTCAATTTCACTTGTAAAAGAGAAGGAAAATGAAGAAGACCTATATGAGGATGATTCCTTATCATCTGGGTTGTTCTTTGGAAAAAGTGGTGTAAATCGAGGTGGTGATGGAGAAGTAAACAGCAAAGAAGAAATTCAATTTGATGATCAAGATGACCTTGAGGGTGCGGAACATTGACCTCAAAAGAATGAGTTGATAGTCCATCTGACAACTGATAATGGATTCACACTCTCCAGTTATGTACATAATCAATTGTTGCATCCAGTTTTTGCCTACTGGACTCAGTTGAGTGGTTGAAGCAGCAAAGCCGTTTAAATTTGGGTCTGGAACTCATTTACTAATCAAGAACACCATCTGTGTAACATTATGTAGTTTTTAGTAGTACATAATGGTTTATTGGTCCTACATCAAATTTTGGTGTAGCTGAGCATGATCTTAGATAGTATAAGGTTTAGTTGAATTTTGATTCTTTGCCAGGAAAAAGTTCTGGTTATTCCTGGTGCATAGACTGTATTTAGCTGATGCAACAAGGGCAAGAATTCAACTACAATTTTGCATCCGATGATAGATGTTATTCTAACGATTTGTTTATGGTGGGAGAACTAATTCTTGTAAAAGTTACACTATAGTTAGGATTTTCCCTTGCCATTTCCTTTTTGCCTTTCATGCATGGATGTGGGTAACTAGGAATAATGCTTATCTCAACCGTTTCATCATGAACATTGTATCTACAATATTTTGCAACTTAGCAATTTTTTTGGTCAACAATAACTTAGCACTTGCATTCAACATAAGGTTGCGGTACAGCCAAATGGGATGCAATAATGTTTGATATGTGCTGCATTCTGTTCAAGACAACAATATTTGTATGTATTCTGCATTCATTTGTTGTGCCTTTGATTTTGACATATCAAGTGCCAAACCGGGCACGGTGGAGCCAAAAGGGATACGGTATGTTGGACAGTTAAATATATTTACTACATGATTATCAAGCTTACTGTTCATAACTAGAACTAATTTTTGACACCAAACAATTATGTGTATCCATCTTTATCTAATTAATATGCTCTCCTGACAAAACTGTTCAGTCTGCTGGATGGAGCCTGTAATGACCAATGCTTGCCGCCAGACATTGATCCATTTAACATATTGTACACAAGACTTGAGAGAAATTGAAGGGTATTTGCTCACTTCTACGTATAATCTTTTTCATGCTTTGGTATATAATTAAGTGGCCTATGAAAACAGTAAAACAATCGATACATTTATTGTGATCTAGTCTAGGAGTTATTTCTCATGAATGGTTACATTTTATATTTTACTCTCTACAATACATTTCTTCTTCCTCATTATAAAAGATTCAAATCCTGACCAATAAATATATTTTTGTACTGAGAAATATACTTCAAGTCACAAAGTAGGTGAAAAGTTATTTCTTTCATTTAACCAACAAAAAAAAAAAGAAAAGAAAAGAGAAAAGCCCCCCGGGGGGATAAGGTGGTGTTTAAAAAGGAAGAAGAATAAAAGTTATCCCTTTTGGAAAGAAATACGTGGTGGTCGAAAAAAAAAAATAATTAAGTAAATAAAAGAAAAGAAAGAAAGGGAGAAAAAATAACGTGCATAAGGGAAAAGTTGATGCGGGCCTTCAAGGATAAATTAAGAAATAGTAAATGCTTTTATTTATATTAAACTAGCTCTTCACGTAAGCTATGCAGGATAATATTGTATATTAAAAATTTAATTTAATACTTTTAAAATAAATATACTTTTATCTATAGATGAAGAAAGACTGTAAAGTTTCTTTTATCTGTAAATATAGTGTTTTTTTTTTTTTTAACAAGAAGTAATAACGCTGTTTGTTCCATGTAACAAATCTCACCTAGTAAAAAATTTTAGTGATTGTTATTGTTGTTGTATGCTTTTATCATATATGTCGTTTTCATTTCACAAATCTTTATAACACAAAATTATTGAAATATAAATCATTTTATTTTATTTTAATATTGTTCTTCCGTATTAAATAAGAAAATTATCACAATTAATTCGCATTTTCAAATGCTATAAAATAACATCTATAATTTTTAAAAATGAAGATTATTTTTTATTAACTTATTATAATTTCGGCCTAAACAAAAAACAAATTTAACAAAGTAATATAATTTCACATTATGTAATAATTATATAATTTTTAAAATAATTTAAAGTACAAGGAAATGATTTTATCTTGAATTGAATTGTAGGTAAATTATCAATAATTTATTTAAGCATTTTTGTTTGTATATGTAGCTATTTGTAGTAAAATGTCAAATATTGTATAGTTAATTATTGTTTATAGTAGTTATTTCCTATAAAATTCTTACATTAGAGATAATTAATTTGATTAATCAACTGATCACTGTAATTCTATCAAATATTAAATAGGTCTCTATAAATTTAAAGTTTTGTAATTGAGTCTTCATACTTTTAGAATTTTTTGAAATAAGTCCTTACTTGTAAAGTTTCACTAAATTGTAGAGTCCTTTTAAAACCTCACATAAACTATAAAAACATGAAATGAATTCCCTAAATTAAGTTACCAGCATGGAATCAGTTTCTACAACAAGCAGCCGTATAATAAGATGAGTTGTTAATTAGCATGATGAAACAACTTTATAAATAAATAGAAGGTTATATATATTAGAGATTAATTTTAATGCATTATCTGTATAAAAGAGTTTTATACAATTATTCAATCAAAAAGCTTTATTTGTGAGACTTTTAAGATAATAAATGATTGAATTAAACACTTTTTACGAATGTGACAACATATAATTGGATATTTGTGTAAAACATTTTTTATATTGACAGTCCATTAAAATTGAACTCTAAAGATTATAATATATAGATAAATTATAAATATATTAAACTAGTGGAACACATGTACCAAAACGTAGTGCAACTGCCATCACTATACATGACTAAGATACAACTTTAAATACTAACGGATTTGAACATCGAAATATCTTTGCAAGTACTTGCTTGTTTTTGCATCTAAGAAACTTCAAAGACCACTCATAACCTGGCCTCATTAAGGTATGTCTCATCCTAAATTCTAGGATAGAACTAAAAGAAAAGGGGTTGATTAATGTTGCTCCTTCTACATTGCTTAGTTTTAGAGTGCTTAATCTTCTATCATCAGTTTTAGCCCAATTTGCTCTTTCCAGTGGATTTTAGGTAGGAAAAATCAATAGGAAATTTTCATGGGAAATTAATATCTGCCGAAAATTTTTTAAGGAATTGCATCTGCTAAAAATTCTAAAGGATAAATTTTTTTGAAAATATTTGGATTTTAAATTTAATTGCATTGAACCATTTGCTGATAGTCTCAAATCTGCTGAAAATTCGTTGAAAATCAATACTTTCTTGCAAATATTAATCAATTTCTTGCAAATTTGTCACCGAAAATTGCAAGTTTTCTTATAGTTGTAACATTCCGAGCTCTAAGGGTAAACCGAGGTAGAAAGAAGCTCGAGCCTGAGACAAGAACAAAATTGTAAATAAGAAGTCATAGAAAAAAGGAAGGGCATAATTGTAAATTTTAGATTATAATAGCAAAACTGTAAATGAGGGCTTACGACTATCAGGAAGGGCAATAGCAGAAAAAATCCTGATTCTGGAATTATATAGGCCCCATGACACTAGTAGATAACTAAAATACATGTAATAATTCTATAACTGGTATTTTCTACACTTAACTTTAAATAAAAGCGTAATATTATTCATACCATATATATATTATCTCGGGTAACTCAAAGTACTCAAATTAATACCTAGACATCTTGAATTATTCCTCAAGAGTCTTATGTTGTCACTATATATGACCAATCTAGGGGAATAATCCTCCAGGGACTAAATAGACCTGTCAAAGGGATAGCCAAAGCATGTGGCTAGAGACAAGCCACTCCAGCGCTCTAGGGGACGAACTAGAGCCATCCAAAATTCAAACCTAAATGAATTTAAATTTTGTTCAAAATCTATCAATAGAATTCAAGTCTTAAACTTAACTAAGAAGTCAATCAAACTTACCAAAGAAATCACACTTCTCCCCATTTTACCCTCAAGAATTTGGCCACTCTCCCCCATATCCTCATCTCCATTTTCTTCTCCACCTTCATCTTCTTCTTGCCACCTCCATGATCATGAGCTTCAAGATCAAAGATGAAGGCCCTCTTAGCCTCAAAACTACTCACTTTTTTATAAAAATTGATCCTCATCTTCTTTTCTACAATATCCCTCCATCAATTTGATGATAATACTTCAAGTGGAGTCTCTCCACCTTCATAGGAGCTACTTCCATGGAGTAAAAAGGAAGGCTAGGAGTTGCTTTGGTCTTCCTCACTTCCATCATTTCAAGGATTTTGATATAGATAGCTCAAATCCTTAGTTATTTAATGTGTTATGTGGTTGTGTGTTAATGTGATTATCTTATGCTATATATATAATATTATGTACATGGAAATCATACATGCAAGAATGATTAAAGTATGATGTGAAGCATATGCATAAGTGCGTATAGCATACGTATCTATAATCATGTTCAAGAAAGAAGAAAGATTATAAGAACTTGTAAACGGACATACCGAGCCCCCACCTCGCAATGAGTCGAGGTAGTACTGTCTAAAACTTGGGTCAGCCCTTAACCATGTTTAAAGGGAATAGACCGGTGTGAGGGTCAGGAAAAGTAAACTCGTCGCTTATGTATAGATACGAGCTCGGACCTGAAAAGCAGATTATTATCCAGAGATAAGAAAGGTCATTCACTTTTAGGAGACCAAGTACAGAAGAGCAATATGCAATTTAAAGAAAGAGATAAAAAAGTTAAGTGCACTTGCATAAGTTAAGTATATGCATTAGCATAAGCATATTTAAGCATTCTTATTATATTATGATGTTATTATGATTATAGTTGGAATGTTATATTATTACTGTTATTATATTTGCCATGAAATGTACCAAGTGATTGTTAAAATATAACTCATTTCGAGGAAGGTGTTTTCAAACTTAAAATTGAACCTATACTTATGTGTATGTGCCTGTGTTTTCATAATAAATTAAAGTGGCTGGAATATTAATAATGACACCTTGTATTATTAGTGATTTGAGTTTACCTATTGAGGACTTAAAGTCCTTACTACCCTGTTTATGTGTTTTTATTTTTTCGTAAACATTCCAGTATATAGAACAGATTCCAAGCCAGCAATAGATGTCCTGGAATACTTACAAGACACAAGACCTGAACCTGAGTCCAGATCGAGAGACCAAAGTGGGTGATCGATAGCCACGAAGTGCCGATAGTAGGCCAAGACAAGATTTAAATACAATATTAGTTAAATTTTCTTTTAAGTTGTAGTTATTTTATCTTATATGTATGAATATTTGAGATTATAAACCCTTATTCAATAAAGGATTTTGAAGTTTCAAGGACATATATATAATATTTTCTTATTTAAAAGTCTTTCACAGTAATAGTAACAACCTCTAGATCTAGCTCTATGACTCGAATATGGAGTGTATGTTTAGACAATATTACAGTAGTGGTCTTTCACTTCTTGTTGGCTATCACCCTTTCTTGCCATCACCACCAATAAGAGAAATCGATGTAGCATTGATGGAAGCGTATCCCATGATTAGGGGTCTATATTAAAAGTTATGGAAAGAATAATGATACTTGTACATACTATTCTTGTGTGTCCATCGACATAGGGAAGTATTAATTAATGAGAAATTGGGATAACTACAATAATTAGTGAAAATGTTGTCATTTTGATTTCTCGGTCATGTATGTGAATTTTCCACTAATTCCACAAAAATCATCAGTAGATGACATCATTATCACTTACCACTGCAATCCCCCTAATTCTCCATTAATGAATGTGAATTTCTCATTACTAACACATGCACTCCCCTATACTGATGGACATGCTCATTTAGTATGCACAAAAAACACTACTCTATGAAAAATGCGTTTATTTTGTTCAATATGCAAGCTTTTTAATTAATTGATTTAATTTTATTTGGGTTGATTTGGTCGTTTGGCTGAACAGTATAGACAAAATAGAGTGAGGCATTTAGGGTTTTCATGATCTAATTTGACCTTGCATTCAGTCTGGTTTGAAGCTAAATAGACAAAATTAGAGTTCTTAACATTTTCGTGTCAAGTTTTAAATTATACAATGAGTTGACTTAATTTGGTTTGATATCACATAATATATTATAACTTAAAATTAATAATAAATAAGGTTTTATTTACTTAAATTAATTTTATATTATAATAATAGTTTTATATTAATATATTTTGTTTCGAAATATTACTGTAAAAAAGTTTCTTAATTTTAGTTTCTTATTTTTTAAATCAATAATTTAGTCATATCTAGATCTGTATATTTTTTTAATCTATTTTTTTTGTATTGACCTAGTCTCAATTATTACACTAGTTTGGATGATAAAGAAACACATAAATACTTTAAATCGTAAAATTCATACGACATGATTAGACTAAAATATAACATATTAAATTAATATCATATAAACATGAGTAATTTTGAATTGAAAATGTATCAATATTTCATAAGTTAGTTACTGTAACTTCAAAAATCAAAGGTGTATTTGCATATAAAGTGAATAAGTAAGCGTGTATTTATCGACAAATTACCATATAAGTTAGATAATGATGTACTTTAAATGAAATTAAAAGTGGATACTCCTTTATTTGTTTACTTTAGAAACAAACTTATTTTAAGGGATTTTTTTGGTAATAAAATTTATTTTTAAGCTTTTATAAAAAAACGTTATTATTTGTTAGGTTATTAAATATCTCACTTGCATTGATAAATTGTTTAAAAATAATTAAAATATTAAGGAAAAAAATTAAAAAAAGATTATTTTGAAAAATATCATAAGCAATGAGTATTCTTTACCAACGACACCATCCACGTCAAAAAAAAAAAAAAAAAAAAAGATACTCTAATCATTTTGAAGTGTGATAATAAGTATTTGTAATTCGGAACTTGGGTTTGATTCTAAAGTTTTTAATTAGTAAATGATCTATAATATTTTTGTAAGTGATCAATGATCTTCGAAACATACCTTAACATTGGATAGTAAAATTTTTTCTCAACCTAAACTTTTGTTAATAAAAAGAAATTTATGTATTCACAATATATTACTCTAGACTAATATTATTCTAGCTGAGTTAGTCATTTATGGAATAAAACAATTTCAATACTAATTTTTTCTATTTACAAAATTTAAACTCAAATGCATCTGCCAATAGTGGAACCTAACTACTACTAATGTATACCATTTACGAATTTTGTCTCAATGATTTAATAATTTTTTTTATTTTGTAAAAATGAAATTCATGAAAGCATGTCACCATCACGAGTCAGTTTAAATTTCTTAATACTGAAAAACAAACCAACCACATCACTCGCATAATATATAATTGTTTCAAAACATAATGTATTTTTAATAGAAAGGTTAGAGTGCAATAAAAATGTTAAATCAATATATAATGTGCTTAATTGTATAAATGAGCAGCACAGAAAGTGCAAAAAGACAAAGACTAGTAAAGTTAAGTACATCTTATCCAAAAAAAAAAAAAAGAAGTAAAGTACAGTACATTTCACCCCATTTTTAAAATATACAAGTGAAGTGAGTTGACTCCTCAAATTTAGATGCGTAGTTATATACCTAACAAAAGGTAAATGCAAGTAAATATTCATTCCGAAAAAGAACTAAATCCTTCTAAACCTAAACTCTACAAAGGTTGTGCTAATCCTTTTGGACAAGTACTGCATTCAGATCCTGCACTTAAAATAACTTATCAAAGATTGCAAAGGCTCACAGCTGTTTCCTGTGTTTTCAATGGCATCTTGCGATATGTTATCACTCAGGGTGAGTTGGACCTGCTACAATAGAAAAAAAAAAAAAAAAAATACGATTACTCTGACCAAGCAGTATGCTGGACCATGTTTTTCTAAGATGACCACACGAGAGCAATTAAACTATCAAATAGAATTTGATATAATAAAGGGTAAAATTCTTAGGAGGTGGCGTCTTGGTGATGCCCTTTCCAAGAAATTGTAACCCTTCTTGGGTCACTAACTCCAACTCTACCCTCCAAATGTGATTGTTTGTTTAAATGTGGGCATCTGTGATAAATTAAATTAAACAGATGAATTAGTCCTTAAATTAAAATGTAAGCAATCTTTTGGGGATCATAACCACATTTGGTAAAAACCCAGTTTAGACTTATGATTATAATAATAATATGATAATGGTAATAATAATAATACAAAATTGCAATTGCAAAACAGAAAAAAAGGATGACAAGGAGGGACAGCGGTCTTGGTAGCTCCACCAAAATAAGTCTCTGGGATGTGATGGTCAACCAACACCACCAGCACTTAGAGTGGAAGAAAGTGGAACGAGGCGTATGACATCTATAGCTCTAGTATATGATGTTTTGGCACCTCTCCACCAAGAGTCTCCATTAAGAAATGCTTTAAGTTGGTCATTCTAGTGTTTCCAAAACCACAAATGAAGTTGTTGTTCCTACATTGGTCCACAAAAATATTACAATTCTAATCATGACCCCTGGCCCTCCAATAACCTTCCAACTACACTTTTTTGAGTCTTCCCACTTAATCTTGTTTTGGTCCACAAACATTACCACAGGAAACTATCATACGCAGCATTATGCAATTGCAATTTCTTAACACACAAGAAGAAGGCTCGAAGCTTCAGTGTTGTTACATTTTTTTTATGTTTGCAAGGCTCAACTATGAATATTTGGTGAAGAACCATCTATGAAATTAGAAAAGAAAAAAGGAAAAATAAGTACTATATCTTTTGCTCATCTTTACAGTGTGTAAGATCCTTTGCTATTGCTTTACACAAGAACCTGTTCCTCAACATTGAAATTTATGTAATTTATCTTCATGATTCTTGTGAAGTGTAACCAGGAAGGCAGGCACAGACAACTCCTTGAGTCCATTCAGAGCCTATTTCATCAGTATCCTCGCTGTTAACTTAATACCAATTGGCTTTGCCTTTTGATGGAGGACTGTGAATAAATCAAGAGGCATTTGTTTAACCAAGATCATGTGCTTCTCAGTGGTTCATCTAGCAATTGCAAACATTCCCGAGGATTGGCATAGAAATAGTCTTCTTCTTTGGGTCTGTCTGGGATAACAACTCTTCTTCTGGGGCTTCCCATACGATTAGCATGAGCTTTCTTCACCACAGTGGAAAACTCATCCCAGCTTAATGAGCCATTGGTGTATTGGTCTATTAGGCGCACCAAAAGCTTTCTATCCGGTAGTATAGTCTTTTTGAAACCAAGGAATCTGAAAAGCAGCAAGTAAGACATTAGATTAAAAAAAAAAAATCTAAATTAAATATCAGAGAATGTGGCCCCATGCAACCTCAATATGATTGTTTAGACATTAATCAGAAAAAAATTATAAAAATTAAAATATCGGACCAGAGCTTATTAGAGTAGGCTTGGTTTGCAAAATAAAATCAGATAACATTGAAGTGATAGACAGCAAAAATGAAATTTACAGAGATTCCAATGCTTGATTGCTTGTTAAGCTGTTCAATCATCAATCCCTTTGTATTATCTAACAGGATTCTTCAAAAGTGCAAATAATGCTGTCATACACTTAAGATCATTACCTACTTTTAAGCACAACTGAAATCCAAACATATTTATGTAACACGTCAAAGGATGTGGTCAATGAGAAGATCACAGATAGAAAGACATGCGGCAACATAGCAATACCTTCGATGGCCTTCCACAACTTTAGCCATGTTACCATCATATGTTGGAATAAATATGTCACTCTCTAGTGACACGAGATAATCCAGTGCAGCCATCTGTGATGAATGGTTTTGGAAATACATCAAATCTGAAGGTTCCAGCAGAGTTTCCTTTCTTACCTGTTGCAGTCAAAACAAATATCGGTGACAAATTTACATATGGATACAAAAAATATGATTTTTGCTCATTTCTACTGACCATATTAGGAAAAGCTGCAACTAAACTTGCCATCCTTCTATCCCCACCATATATTTCTCCAGCAGCAATATAAATCTGAACACTTTGATCTATGCCTAGTGCTGTCAATATTAGAGCAGTTTCCTCAGGTGTCAAAGGGCATAAACCATCTTGCCTCTTAAGCTCAGAATTAATGACTTTTTCCTTCCACCAAGGATAAGCATATCTAAGAAATTCAGATCTCCAAAATTACATTCAATGATTCAAAGAATAACTAGACAAAAAATAGATGCTTTGACACATTAATATAAGATTTTAGATTACCTCATTCTTGTGAGTTCCTCCACCTCCCTCGTGTCACAACCATGAGTGCAGCCAGAAAAGGCCAACATGTCCATCTCATATCTAAGATGAAGTACAAGAAAAGGCCCCCTTGCCCTCAAAATCTTGACAATCCTTCTACCAAGTTCCTCTATTTGGGACATGAACCTCAAAGCATTAAAATTTACTCGGCACCGCAGCTTTTGAATCTCCAGAGGTAGGCCATTATTTGCAAGACGAGCATCAGTTCTATTTAGGTGCACAACCTTGTGTTTCCGCAACAGAGGAAGGATCTGTGATAAAACAATGAACAGAATCAATTGCATTAACATAACGCAACCAAAAGCTGTTAAATGAAAAACAAATCATCATGTGAACCATGTGAAGACCTGCTTTTCATAGTATGAAATATCAGACCAGCTAACGGGTGGCAATGAGTAGGATAATCCCAATTCAACTCTTCTCTTGAGCCTAGGTGGTAGTTTCTTTAATATTCTAACTTCATCTCTCAAGGATGCAATGAAATTATCTACATCAAATATGTCTTGGAACTCACTGCCACATCAAGGGAACAAAGGTGATGACAGTTCAATTAAGAAATGAGGATGACAATCATAAAGCTATTTTCTGAACTAAAATAATGGTAGCAAGAGTAATGCACAAACCTTGGATCAGCCCAGAAAGATGTTTTATCCAGTTCTGGAACTATGAGAGTGGCATTTAGATGTCTGGCAATAGCAACCATGTCACATATCTGCAGAAGAAAAAACCAAATTTTGAGAAAGAAAGACTTTGTTAATATAATTATAATGATTGCAGCGAAGGTTAATATAAGGTAACTAAGCACTAGCACTCACTGCTGCTCGCATTTGGTTGAGCCCTCCATTGCACGAAACCACAAGATAGCCATTGTTCTTATAAATCCCTGATGACAAGAATTATCAAATTCAGCACAGGCAGTTCTCAGTCATAAATTTTTTAGCAAAAATTAATAAAAAAATCTCACTATTAATAGAAAGACATATAATGGACCAGCCAATTAGGAATTTTTTCTTTATGAAAGAAATTCTTACTGCGCAAAAGCATTTTTAACAATCATATGACAATCCAAGAACTTACTTTTGGGAGGGAGAACAACCTTGGGTGGAACATAAGCCTTTGCTACAACGGCCTGCTGAGATGCATATGGGTGGCTGAAACAATAAGGCATGCCCTTCAACAACCTTGGCCCCCACAACTCCCCAAGTGCCATAAGCTGAACCACACTGGTCCAAAGTATCACAGTAGTGATGGCACGAGCCATCCACACCTTGATCCTAGGCCTTATAACCACCCTCTTGGACTTGACAGCTTCACCAGAACCCAAAACATTGAACCCCATCACCTCCATCTCCTCACTGTCACAGTGGTCACTTTTTCCATCAGGCTCCTTCCCCCACCTCAACATCATTGGATTCTGGTTCCAACTTTTGCTCACACCCCCCACTTAGTTGCGTGTGCTTAACTCTTCAATCAAAGGCTTAAAAGAATATTAAAAAAAGGATAAAATTAAAAATAAAAAAAAATCTTGGACTTGGTGATGCTTAATAAATGCCCAGAATCAAGACAGAAACCAATGCTGACGCTTGAAGTTTGGATCTTTCCACCACAAAAATAAATGCTAATTAAACAAAAACCATTGACCCCATCATAACAAATACTATAATTCTGAAGCCTTAAAAAAGGTATCAAAACTCACATCTGCAGGTGACACCTTGAAATCAGAAAAACTTCATTGAAGTTTCAGTATTCATGAGCACTAAAAATTGGCAATGTGGCTTTCATCAAACAACAACAGCAACAAAAATTACAGTATTGCAGTGAATGTGCAAGTGCAACACATGAGCATGGAGAGAGTGAAGAAGGGGCAATTAAAGTTCCCTCAAAAGGGTCTAATATTCATGTGTTTTCAATGGCATTGCTGAAGTGAAGAGAGAAAGCAGAGCACAGTGCTCTGAGCAATGTTGCTTCAAACAGCAATGGTGAGTGAAAGTGGTCAATTTGGCAGTCAACGGTCGAACTGGGTTGTGGGAAGTGACTTTGGGAGCTTTGGTTTTCCGGCAGAATTTTCCGATGAGATCCCGGCGAGGGTCGCCGGAGAAGTGTGTCGACGGCGATGCTGAGAAGGAGAAAGGGCAGAAGGTGATATATAAAAAGAACAAAGAAGGAAAAATGAAAAGGCTATAATCAAGGCGGCAGTGAAGGCTGCATTTAGAGTAGAAGACAGAGGTGTGTCTTGTGGGACCCTTTTAAACTGTAACAAACCCAACTTTCCGTTCTCTATTTATAATTCTTATTTCATTTTACAGTTCACCGTTGTTTTGTTACTAACATGGAGTGATAGCAAGGAACGAAAAAAAAATACTTGTATAGATCGGGATATTAAGTTGTTGTATTTTCAGATCAATTATATATGTATTTTATATGTGATTTATTATTAATATATAATTTTATATAAAATATATTTATATAATTGATTTAGAAGTACAGTTATATAGTATTCTTGAATTATATAAGTATTTTTTTAAAATATTTGATTTCATATAATTATGATTCTTTTTGTTAGATTACTTTTATCCAAAAAGTTATTTATCAGTGTATTACTAAAAAATGCTTGTAAGTAATACTCTTATTTACCAGTATTTCAAGCAATATGTTGGTAAATTTTTAGACAAAAAAATGACAAAAAAAATCTTATTTATCAGTGTATTATTAAAAATGATAGTAAGTAAAACTCTTATATATCAATATTTTCAATAATACACTAGCGAGTTTTTGGATTAAAAAAAGAGAGACGGTGGTACATTTGCCAAAACGCTTGTAACTTTTTGACCCAAGAAAAACTTGAACAAAAATAATAATGATCATGTGCGATATTGATAAATTTATCAAAAATACTGATAATTTTTTAGACAAAAAGAATTTAAATAAAAGTAACAATAATTATATAAGATGCTGGTAAATTTTTTCAAAATATTGGTAAATTTGTCTAAAATACTAATAAATTTACTCAAAATACTGTTAACTTTCTGGAAAAAAATCTTAAATAAAAATAACAATAATTATATGAAATGATGGTAACTTTATCTAAAATGGTGGTAACTTTAGTGGTAATATGCTGGTAATTTTTTGGCAAAAAAAAAAAACAAAACAAACAATAACTATGTAGAACTCATAATTCAAGCATTTTTATCATTTTTATCACTTTTTCTATATACATCGGGCAATAGATCACAAAAAAAATGTATTCACCAAATATTATTCTTTTTTTTTCCCCTCTAAGATGTATTCTTTATTTGAGGTAATGATGTCCGATCCATATTGAATAGTATAATTTTTTATTATTAATTAACATTTTGTATGGAATTATTAAATTAACATTTTTATTTATTGTAATTTTAAATTTATTATGTATTTTTTATTTTATTTATTATTTGAAAAGTAAATATTATTTTGTACATATTAAATAAATTATTTTTATTTATTTCTCTTTTAAGTTATTAATTTGAGTTATTATTTATTAATAAAATTTTAAATTCAAATTTATTTTAATTGAAAAGTAATTGAATCATTCAATTCGAATTTATTTAAATTATATTATTTAAATCAGTTATTTTTTTTTAACTCCATTCCGAGTAAAAGCTTCCTTTATTCTGTATCTTTGAATGTATATACTATCTTAATTATAATACTAAAAGATATAGTTAATAGATATATAATAATAGCCTGTAAAATTCGGGTAATATATATATTTAGTAATGCAGAATAAAAGAAATTTATTGCTCTAAAAGCAATTTAAAAATTTATATACAATTTCTTCTTTAAATATAAGGGATATTAATTTAATATTTTAAAAGTAGTTGATATTAGTTTAGAAATTAGCTTATTTGATTATTTTAAAAAATTAACACTAATTGAATTTTTCAATGAATTTAATTTAAATGTGACGACAAATAAAAGCAGTTTTATCTTGTCCAATAGAAATAATGAAAAGTGCCAACTCATATAAATAACTACCCATTATATTAAGGGACCCACCATGATTTCTCACCTTTCCCTATTTTTATTGGTTGACAGTGTAAAACTATTTTACACTGTCAGTGCATACCAATTAAACTCTTTTTCAATTATAAAACATATAACAATTTGCTCTTTCAATCGCAAAATAGAATTTAATCTCTCAATAAAAAAACTTTATTAATGGTATTGTCACGATTCATGAATATAAGAATAATTTTATTTTCATTTTTTATATAAAAGACTAAACTAATACTAATTTTTTAAAACACTAAATTAATATCACTTGTATTTTTTTAAAGAAAAATTAAGATGAGTGTTTACTCTATATTTTATAAAGTAAAGGTCTGAATCAAATCCTGTAAAAACTTTTGACAATAAATCTATTCATGCAAAGCCTTTGAAGGCTGTTAAGAAAGCAGTTAAATTTCAATTATGTATTTCTACACATTTTCCAACAAGGTATAGTTATCGCCCACAGCTACGTAGCACTAGCAGAATACGACAACAATCCATGTATCTCTTCTGGATCAAGATGGCCAGCCATCGTCAACTCAGATACAATACGAGGACCCATATTTTCTTTTCCGAGTCTATTTTACCTTTCACGTGAGTTTAGGGTGATCCCAAAATATTATTTGGAATATGTACACTTCTTAAATATTAGGAATTTAAACAAGGGGACCACCTCTATCTTATATTACATGACCAACTATACAACTCATTCAATTGAACTAAATGTGGAGGAGAATATAATACCAACCTAATGTAATTGGAGACGTTTGGTATAAATCAGTAGCATTATATTACTATGAAATATATATATATATATATATATTTGGAATGATAAAGTATGGGTACGAAACATATGTAACTTTTCACTTAATTATATTTTTATGTATTTTTATATAGTTATTTTTATAAGATTATTTTGATATATAGTCAGTGTAAAATGTTTATATTATCAATCAATTATATTTTATTTTATATATATAACTTTTGAGGTAGTTATTATAATTAAAAGTTAAACAACTTTAATGACATGAGTATATATAACTAAATGAATGTATAAAATAATTTTACAGAACAATGTATTAAAATTAAATTATATATGTCGATATTTTCATGTTAAGCATAAGATATTTTATATAGTTATTTTTATTTTTACTTGATTTAAAAAAGAATTAATTTTTTATGGATCAGTAGCGATTTTTTTTTTTCATTTATGATAAAGTTAAAGAGGAGCAAAGACTACTTCATTTCAAAGGTATTATACCGACTTCAACAATAATTTATAATAATTCTTAAACTTATAAATGAAGTACTTAATTTGTAGTAGATGGATTAATACCTATTAAACGATACATGAATTTCTTCTTCATTTTGCTATCTTGAATTAAATTTGTAACTATTTTACTAGATCAACTAGGGAGTGAAGACCAGTAGGTACCCCTCTTCTTCTCTTGTGTTTATTTATTTGGACTATAAGAAGGTCGTATTGAATCTAGGAGCAGAATGAGAAATAGAGATGGGAAGAAAAAGCCTCCACAACATAATTAATCAGGGGAGATACTAACTCAACCGTAACTCCTTCCCTTTTGATACAAAACCTCTAGTTTGTTTAAAATAGGCCGCATTTCAAAATAAAATGACAAAGTAGTTTGTGAAAACGAGCTAATAATATGATTCATCTTTGGAAACATTGGAGAACTCAGTATTATCCTGAATGATTTATGTGTAGATCTTGAAGAGGGAAGACCCATGTTGAGAGTGTCTATTACGGTTCCTCTACCTCTTTATTCCTAATTACGTTGCCTCAAATAATTGTACGTTTGGGGTTTTTGCTATGCTCTTGATTAAAGATAGTGCATAATGCACTCGGTTTACCATAAACTTTCTCTTAAGGAGGTGCACCAGTGGAGCAGCAGCTCTTCTCTCCGCACTTCGTGAAGCCTTTCCCCCTGCCGCCTCTATGCCTACATGACTTGCACCACTGTCACTTGTCATTCCTTGCCGCTGGTGCCTCCTTCCATGCAGTGGCACATGTCTCCTCCATGGTACACGACCATCAGATTGCCGTTGACGTTGAATGCACTGAGCTCTTCTGTTGCGACCATGTTTATGATCATGACTTCGATGCCACCATCGTGATCAGGGAGACCATCGACCATCATCTCCCCAATCTCAACTATCATGGTTCACTATCTACTTTTTCCAGCAACTCTTTGTCCCCCCTGCCCTAACCTCCACCTATCTTCGGCAACTTTCATCACAACCACAGCCACCACCGAACTGAGAGAAGAATAGTGGCCTTGCTCCTGGCAGCGTTAGTGGGAGCGATGCAGCCACCCCAACTTCTAGGAAAAAAGAGTTCCGGCAATCGTTCTCAATGTGCATAGTGCCTGTTCATGGTAGAAACATTTTGTTGATCCACCTTGCGGCGCTTCTGGTGATGGTGGCGAGGTGGTCATCATGGTCGTGGATGGCAGAGATGGTTTGGTGTGTGGCGTGGTTGATGTTGAGAAGCTGAAGGCTGAAAACTGGACGTGGCATGCTAGAGTTTTGTGTGTTTTTTTTTGGGGGGGGGGGGGGCAAAGAAAAAGGATGGGAGGGAGAGTTGTTTATTGTGCATATTGTTATGTTAAGTGTATTGATACACCTTGCTATAGCTTGTGATCTTTATCATCAGATTACAAAGTGTATAATACACCAAACATAACAAAGTGCATAGCAGATGGCACCTAGAGCTCTATGCAATATCGATCTTCACTTCAACACTTTCAAAAATTTGAATCCGTCAAATCAGTAAAAATAAGCTTATGTAGTTTTAAGACTCGATGTTATAAGCTTGGATAAAATTCTAAAAAAAAAAAATTGTATTAATTTTAATACATTATCAATATAAAATAATTTTATACTATCATTAATCACATGCTTCTATTTAAAAATATTTAGGCAGTGGAGGATTGAGTCAAATACTTTTATTGGTGTAATATTACATAATTGGATATAGGGTATTTTAAATCAATCCAAATTAAATTTAAATCCAAAACCAATCCAAAAAAATAAAAAAATTGATCAAAATCAAAATTAATTAGTTAGGATTGATTCTTATTTTATGAAAGCTAATCGGTTCAATTCGATTTTTTGTTTGAGTTTCTAAAATCAAATTGAACTAATAATATATTACACATTAATAGTTATATATATTTATAAGGTATATTACATATTACATATTATTTATCCATATTTATATAAATATATTACATATTATATATTATCTATCCATATTTATATAAATATATATATTCTATAAAATTTTAATACTAAAATTATTCAAATATTCTTATCCTATCTTAACTTAATATTTTAGATTTGTAATTATCTATAGTTCTTTTAATTTACTCAACATGACTTTTGCTCAATTTTTTTGTTCTTTGTTTAATTTGTTAGTATTAGATATTAGTATAACTTTTAATAATTAATTGAGATTTTATAGTTGTATGATTTTATAAAAACACTAATGACTAATCTAATTTAGTAAAGTTAAAAGTTAAAAGTTAATTTTTTATATTTTATACAACTTTTAATAAAAAATTGAAAACCGAACTAATCCAAATGAATTTAAATTGGTTTGGTTTGATTTAGTTTTTCAAATATAATTAAACTGAATCAAATCAATCCAAAATAAAATTTAATATTTGGATCGATTAAGTTTTTATCTTAAAATCGAATCAATCCGAACTGCTAGCATCCCTAATTGGATATCTGTATAATTTTTTTTTATATATTGATAATATATTAAAATTAAATTTTTCAATGAAAGTATTTTTTAAATAAAAAAATAGAAATAAAAGGTTTCTTTTTTTCAAAAAAAAAGCTGATTATCTTTTGATTCTATTTCTTTTGAGAAGCTCATCTAAACATGTAACATGAATTTTAGAAGTACTTTTTGTTAAATTAAAAGAAAAAACAATTTTCTTATGGGGATAAAAAAACAAACAGACAAATTCACCCATTGTGTGTTGGTAAACACTTGTTAGCATGTAAGATAAGAAAGAGCCATAGTCGTGTCAACTCTAGTGTCGCCAAACCATTGCCAGCCATACATAATTGCCTGAGCCTATATTAGATTTGTTTTTCATAATCATAGGAATTATACTAAAATAAGAGGAAAAAATACAGAACAAAACAAATGGAAAGCAAAAATTCAGTACTTGGTGCAAGAAGATTTCACAATCATCCACCACTAGCTGAGATAAGAATTGGCACCTATAAGGTCTTTATTATGATGATCAGTTCTATTAGTTGAAATGGGAGGTTTTACCTTCCTAATCCAAAGTCCATCAATATGTCTGTTGGTACTAATATTGATTACGTTGGATTGCATAACACCATTTTAGTAATTGAACACAGCCTTTACCTGAAAAATTTGCATCTTGCTTTTTGTGAGGTAGGTGAAGTGAAATGCATGCGCACTTGCAGGGCTATTTTCGGCACCCTAATTCTATTGTAACAGGTATTAATATTTTTTAACAGTTAATGGCTAATATTAACCCTTATGGATACGAAGATGAAAAAAATTAAATTTTAATTTAACAAATTAATAGTCAAATGTTAACTACTAACTACTAAAGTATCTATGACGTCTTAAACATCAAGAATAAAGAGTTCGAACCCTTATACCGTTTCCACTTTCCATAATCTGTCGTCATGTGAAAGGAGCTGACATGCGTACAATAAATTAAGCAAACGGTAGTTCATCAATTAATTAAAAAAAAAAGCAAACGGTATTTTCCTTTTAGTTGTTTTTCTTTCAAATTTGGTACCACTTATATGTTACAATATGGAAGCAAGTTGCAGCGATCGCACCTTTCTTCTCTCAGTTTCAGGAACTCAAGTTCCCTAGAGTACTCGAATTTCAAAGAGAGAGAGAGGCCGTTTTGTAACTTGTACAAGTGACAAATTCCCGTGACTGCAAAATACCCCTTTTTCCATCTAAAACAGCATGTGACATTAGTTATTTTAAGTCACATGCAATCTGCAGCACCTTTTTCTTTTCATTTTATGGTCCTACAACATATATAATGTTAAAATCTCAAAACTGAAAAAAAAAAATTGATTTAGATATGATTATAAATTTCAACAGGATCCACTTAGATGAGGCTTGGGGAGTGGTGGTTGTTGTCCATATCTTGTTTCTAGGTCAATATTTGGGACAATTCAACGAACCAATGATAGTGGCAGGCTTCCAAACGATTCCAATTTGATGTTTTATAATGGTACCATTAATTTGATCACTTAGGCAAAGTGGAGTTGAACATTAAAACTGATGGCTAATTGAAGTCACTCCCGTCCTTATTATTCGTTATAACCAAGTGAATGGCAAATATTGTATTTTGAGGCCATTGGTTTGCACAATAGACCAAAACGCAGGATGGTGATGTTGACTTTTGCAATTTCAAACGTGGTTTTGTAGTGCCAGCATGCAGGAGAGTAATAATTTGTTTAAGAGAAAATAACAACTCACCTCAGCCCTCAGCTTTGCCATTAGCAAGTTCCGCATGACACAGTTTGCATCAACCAAGAATAATAACTTTAGCCCAAGAAATTTAAGAGAGGGGATGCTGACTGCACGATCTTGAGTTTTCTAATCAATTCCCTTTTTCCTGTTGAATGTTTTCTTTTCTAAATTTTTTGGACATAGGTGAAAGAGAAAAGATTTCTTCAAGAAAGTATGAATTATGCAAATGAAATATCCGTCGCCGACTCTATGCACTTGATGGTTCCTTGGCAGAAATCGATATCTGAGTCGCGTACTCTAGTCCCCACATTGCTATTCCGTAGGAAGCAGGATTGGACTCTCCCTTTTCGAATGATCAACGGTGACTGAAACTGACAAACGGCGTATCCATATCACCATATGTGACATCAATCATATGTCGAATTATATAATTTAAATGAATCTTTTCTTATATTTTATGTATTTTTCATGGTTTTTTTTTTAGTTTTTTTAAGGTCAGACGTACTTTTCATGGTTTGAAAATGTCATCACATCGTTTTTTTTTTTCTTCCGTGTGTCATTAAGATGTTTATGATTTGAGCTGGTGGCTACATTTGTTTGGATATGCAATATGGGCCCATGTACAGCCCAATTAAAACATCCAGTTAACTCAGTAGCCAAGCAATACTCCTCCCAATAAAAAAAATCACAGCAATCTCATTGAAAGTGGCACTGTTGGTAGGTTTTTTTTAATTTCTTTTTTGCCCATTTTTTAACTTTGGTAGTTACCAGGATTCGGCTGAAAGAGATCGATATTGTATTTTGGTGAAAGAAATAGAGATATATGTTAATTCTAATAGATTTAGTAAAATATGATGTTTTGAAAAAAAAAAAGGGAACTCGCAATGAAGCACCACAAATCCTAAGAATTTGTGGTTTCTTGTTGCGAATTCAATAGAACTCGCAGCAAGTGCCAACAAATTCTTAGGATTTGTGGTGCGGTACTGCGAGTTCAGAGTTTTGGCGTACTTTGTTGCGATTTCAAAAATAAAAAAAAAATAAAAAATTAACCAAGCTTGCCTATAAATACCGTGTCATTTTACTGAATTCATTGCAAAGCATTTCTCAGTATTCTCAGTATTTGATAGGTTATTCTCAGTTTTTGATAGGCAGTTTATAGTATTTAAGAGTGTAAGATAGTTTGAAAAAAGTAAGTGAAAAAAATATGGATAGTAATATAGTTACTACTATTGTATATTTTAATGATTTTATTGTAATATCTGATGAAAGTATAATATTTGGGTGTGATTATCCTATATGGGTATATCTTCCAGATTCTATATCATTAGAAGAATTAAAAGTGGAGTTTTGTCAAAGTATAAATATTGGTTTTGAGAAAAAAGTGGAAAAAATACGATATAGGTGTCCAATTTCAAATATTAACGGGAATCTAAAATTTCGAGCAGTTACAATCAACAGTGATAGGGATATGAGAGTAATGTTTAGGATGTATCACCAATATCAAACTTTCAATGCAGTCATGGAGTTGTATGTTGATTTCGAAAAAATTATTGCTGAAGCTGGCCCTAGCTCATATCCGGATAACCAATATTATGATGAATTTGTTCTCAATTCATAACTGGTAAGTGTTATTATAATTTGGTGTGCTAATTTTTATTCCAAAATTAATATGTATTTTATTTTATTATAATTATTATTGTTTATTGTTATTATTATATAATATATAAAGTATGTTGTATACTTGCCTCTAGTTGAGGATCCTGTGTATCAGAAATATATATGATTAATAATCTTTATTAATTATTATTGTTGCTATTATTATTGTAATTGTTGTTATTATTATTTCTATTGTTATTATTATTATTATTATTGTTATTAATATTTCTATGATTATTACTATTATTAATATTAGTATTAGTATTATTATTTTTATTATATTAGATAATAATAATATTACTATTATTACTACTATTATTATTATTATTATTATTATTATTATAAAAGTAGATATTATTATTAGTATTATTATTAATCTTATAATATTATTTTTATTGTTATAATTGTTATTGTTGTTGTTATTAATATTTCTATGATTATTACTATTATTAATATTAGTATTATTATTATTATTTTATATTATATATTAATAATATTAGATACAAAATATGCTTTATTATTATCATTATTTCTATTATTATTATTATTATTACTTTATTATTATTATAGTAGATATTATTATTAGTATTATTATCAATCTTATATTATTAATAGTATAATTATTATTAATATTATTAGTAGACTACTACTACTACTATTATTATTATTATTAGATATAAAGGGTTGTTTTATTATTTCTATTGTTATTATTATTATTATTATATATGCAAAGTATGCTCTACACTTACCTCTTGTTGAGGATCCTGTGTATCAAAAATGTATATGATTAATAATCTTTATTAATTATTATTGTTGTTATTATTATTGTAATTGTTGTTGTTATTATTATTGTTGTTACTATTATTATTATTGTTATTAATATTTCTATGATTATTACTATTATTAATATTAGTATTAGTATTATTATTTTTATTATATTAGATAATAATAATATTACTATTACTACTATTATTATTATTATTATTATTATTATTGTTATATACAAAGTAGCCATATTATTATCATTTCTATTAATTATTATTATTATTATTATAAAAGTAGATATTATTATTAGTATTATTATTAATCTTATAATATTATTTTTATTGTTATAATTGTTATTGTTGTTGTTATTAATATTTCTATGATTATTACTATTATTAATATTAGTATTATTATTATTATTTTATATTATATATTAATAATATTAGATACAAAATATGCTTTATTATTATCATTATTTCTATTATTATTATTATTACTTTATTATTATTATAGTAGATGTTATTATTAGTATTATTATCAATCTTATATTATTGATATTATTAATATTATAATTATTATTAATATTAATATTATTAATATTATTATCAATCTTATATTATTAATATTATAATTATTATTAATATTATTAATAGACTACTACTACTATTATTATTATTATTATTATAAATACTCTTTTTATTATATTAGATACAAAGGGTTGTTTTATTATTTCTATTGTTATTATTATTATTATTATTATTATTATATGCAAAGTATGCTCTACACTTGCTTCTTGTTGAGGATCCTGTGTATCAAAAATGTATATGGTTAATGGTCTTTATTAATTATTATTTCTTTTATCATTATTATTATTATTATTATAATATTTTCGTTATTATAATTATCATTATTGTTAATTGTATTATTATATGAGATACAAAGTTTGCTCTATATTTGCCTCTTTTTGAATATTCTGTGTATAAGAAATGTATCAAACTAATGATCTTTTATGTGTATAAATATTAATTATTAGTATCAGTACTATGAAGAAGGTCTACCAAGCTCGTTTCCAGAAAGAGGTGCAGAATATGAAATTAGAGACAGTGAAAGTGATAGCGATTACTTGAAAGGGGAACATGAAGCTGGGAATGATGGTACAGTGTAACGTCCGCGACTTCCAACCTCCGATCTAATCAATATTCCCGATCTCCAACTTCATATCCAAGACTCAACTGAACTAGCAAGGATTTCCGATTTCCGACCTAATGCTTCAAAGATGCATACAATACGAGTTCCGACCTTAAGTAATTTAAGGTGGACATGAAATACGACTTCTGAGTTAATCTGATTGGTCTCCAAGTTCTACTCAAATTTTCACGAGTTCCGAATTCACTTGTTTTCATGATTTCCGACTTCATCCACGAATTTCACATGAAATGGGACAAGTTCCGAGTTCCGAGTTAGTCTTGACTTCAAGTCCTTCCCGATTTTCGATCTCACCTTAATAGTGTACATGGTTTCCGACCTCAGAAGTTATAGTTTAACATAGTGGTGCGAGTACCGACTTCCGAGTAAAATGTCACGAGTTCCCGCATTAGAATGGAACTCAATTAAAATGGACTCGAGTTCGGATCTTTGAGCTGATTTCCAAATCATCCACGAGTTCCAATTTCATCTCAAGAAGTGCACGAGTTCCGACTTTAAAGGAGCACGAGTTCCGATGTAATCTTCAGAATATACTGGAAACGAGTCCCACTGTTAGGGCAACGTGGAGAGCAAATTGTCACAAAAGAGAGGAAGATTGGCTGAATTTCAGCCTAGTGTTTTAAGGCCAATCAGAACCCTCCAAGTTAACTACCACTCATGCCTATATAACACCTTCTTCTCCGCTCATTCAGACCCATTTTTTCTACGCCCTCTCTTCTCCCTCACTTCAGCTCTCTTTCCCCTTCTCCACTCACCCAACCCCATCACTCCTTCAAGCTTAGCCAGGTCCTAACAATTCAAGTTTCAACACTTAACTCAAGATTTCACTCCAAAGAGGTAGGATTCAATCTCAAATCTTGAATTTTTTTTCTAAACTAAGGATGCATGAAAGATTACTCTTTTATGATTATTTGATGATATATTGGATGTATATGATAAATTATGATGGATTATGATAGGATTAATATGAAATCTTGAGTTGAAATTAGAATTAGAATAAGAAAATTTGAAGGAACTAAGGATTAGGATACTGTCTGGATGAAGGATTTCCCGACAGTCCATACGGCGAAGTGTACGGCTCCTCCTACAATCGGTCAAATTCGATGAAATCATTTTTAGATGAAAATAGATATTTAGGGCTTTCCATAGATATATCATACAAGGTTATTGGATTAGTATTGAGGGAGATACGAATTTTTGAAGTTTAATCTAGGGTTCAGGATTTTCATCCGGGCAGGGTGACATGAGGAGAGTATAACTCACACTATACAACTCCAAATTGAGTGAAACCAGTTTTGTTAGAAAGCCTACACATAGAGGAACATCCCAATATGAAATTCCAAGTTTGTTATGGTCCCAATTGCTCCCAGTGATTCGAGGAAGTTGTCCTATGTTCAATTCAGGCCAAAATAGAGTAGTTCAGGAAGGTCGACTCTCAGGACTTATAACTCGAGGTATACTTAAGCAACTGAAGCGAACTTGTGGCAAACGAAAATTTGTCCTGTTAACTTCAATATGAGACCAATTTCATATGATTTGAGTTTAGTTTCGATTTTTTAGTGAATTTATACTTCCAGGAGTATAATTCGGTCTAGTGACTGAACAAGCTGAGGCAAATAGTGAACATCTTGAGTTGTATAAATCAAAATGATATGGGACCAAAGAAGTTAGAAAGTAGATATATAGAGCTATGACATATCCAAAATTGAGGTCTAGATGAGTAACATAGAAATTTTGGCCTAATTTACAAAATCAAGCTGAGTGAAGATGCTAAAATAGCCAATATGCTTTAAGTGCAACTAAGATTCCTAGTAGATTGATGATGAATTGTGATGCTTCAAATGCACTAATGTTCCTATGAAATTTATGTTAAAATGTGAAGTGAAATATTGTGGATTTTCTATAAAATGGATTGTCTGCTGATACTGGCACTATTCATGGGGAAGCGAACTCGATCCGCTATGCTGCCGAAATTTCGGTAGAGATATGCAAATTATATGACTGTCATGAACACTTATATGTTATACTCATAAGATTTATATATGCAAGAGTGATTTAAGTATGATATGCAGTATATGAATGAATGCATGGAGCATATGCATGTGTAATCATGTCCAAAGAAGAATAAGATTTATGAGAACTTGCAAGAAAGACGTACCAAGCTACCACGTGAGGCATGGCATAGACCCAGCTAGCGTGGGCCAGAATGGTACTGTCTAAGACTTGGGCCAGCCCTTGCCCAGATTTAAGGGGAATAGACCGGTGTGAGGGTCGGGGAAAGTAAACTTGTCACTCATGTATAGGTACGAGCTCGAACTCAAAAGGTGCTATTAAAGGGGTGAGAAAGGTCATTCACCTCCGGGGGAACAAGCACAGAAAAGTAAGATCAAGTTGCAAGTTAAAGAAAGTTATGAATTAAGTCAAGTGCACTTGTATACAGTCAAGCATAAGCATCTATAAGAGCATCTTCAGTTATCTCATCAAGTCATATTATTATTATTATTATTATTATTATGATTCTGATTGAAGCATATCATACCATTCATATTTCTATGTTGGTAATATAATACGGTAAGTGATGGTTAAAATATAACCCGCTTCGAGAAAGGTATTTTTAACTTAAGATTTAACCACTATTTATTTATATATACTCATATTTTCATAATAAATCGAAGCGGCTGGAATGTTTATGATGACATTATAAGATTTGTTTAAATTTACCTACTGAGAACCCTAGGTTTTCACTGTCTGCTTGTATGTTTCTCCTTTTCCGTAAACATTCCAATACCTAAGTTAGACATCCAGTACAAGGCGGAATGCAGGACCGCTCATAGAGCACGACTCGGGCGCTGGCCAGATCAAGAGACCATCAAAGCTAGCTAACGATTAGTCGGGAGTAGATGCGGTTTACTATGTCAGTCACAATTTTCTTTTAAAGTGTAATTATTTTATTCTCTATGTATCAGGGACTAGTAGTTAGTGATAAAATGGACAATTAAAGGGCCATGTATTATATCTTCCCATATTTTAAAGAATTTTTCAGCACCGTGCAACCTTTTTATGTAACTCCATGACTCGAGTATGGCTTACATGTTAGAGGTTGTTACATACAGAACATGATAATGAAATACCAAATACACAGGCTATTGTTCAGTATTCGAAAGGTCTTCCATCTTTTATGCGTACTTTAGATCTTGAAGCCATACATGCACCTGAGTTTCCTAGTATGCAAATATGGCTAGTGATTATACTATAGACGGCGAACTATGTGTGGGAATGCAATTCAGTGATAGGGAGGCTGTAATTCGACAAATTAAGAACTACAGCATTTCTAAATCAGTGGACTACAATGTATGTGAGTCAGAGTCAAGGACATTTTATTGTAAGTGCAAATACTATGACATGGATGCAATTGGTTAGTTAGGGTCAGTCTCAGAAAAAAGAGAGGCATTTGGGAGGTTAAAAAGTATAATGACCCTCATACTTGTACGACAGCAATGATCTCTCAAGATCACACAAAGTTAGATGCTGACATGATTGCACATTATATAGAATCCATGATATGAGCTGACGTATCTATTAAAGTAAAAGTTGTGATTGCAAAAATTCAATCTCGGTATGGATACACACTGACATACTGGAAAGCATGGACGACAAAGCAAAAAGCAATTGAAAGAATTTATGGTGGTTGGAAAGAGCCATATGCAGCTTCACCCAAATGGTTGGGAGCAATGTGTGCTTTTATAAGAGGTTCATATATTGAGTTCGATACTAGTCCATCTTACCATGACACTGATGAGCAACCAAATGATCAAATATTCCGCTGAATATTTTGGACTTTTGGACCTTGCATCAAAACTTTTAGATATTGCAAACCATTAGTCCAAATTGAAGGGACACATTTATATGGAAAATACAAAGGCACTCTATTAGTGGCGGTTGCACAAGATGGTAATCAGAATATATTGCCAATTGCATTTGCAATAGTCGAGGGTGAGACTGCAAATGCATGGTATTTTTTCTGCATTATCTACGCAGATATGTGGTGACTCGAGATGGAGTTGGCATTATTTCTGATCGGTACGAGTCAATTAAAGTAGCAATTCAACGTTGCCATGGACAGTGGGAACCTCCAAGAGCATTTCATATGTACTGCATTAGACACATTGCAGCCAATTTTTTACGAAGATTCAAGAAACCTTACTTACACCGACTTGTCGTGAGTATAGGTAATTTCCAACCTAATTATCTCTATTTATAAATGTGATTTTATTCTTTTCTTTTTTAATATATTGATCATATTATGATTTGTAGGATATTCAAGGATAGAACGTGAATTTAATTATCACTATGAGTAGATGCGCCAATATGGTGAGATTTATACAAATTAGCTTGACGAAATTCCAAGAGAAAAGTGGGTTCAAGCCTTTGATGGAGGACATCGGCATGGACATATGACCACGAACCAGGTCAAGTGTATCAATTCTGTGTTAAAGGGAGCTCGCAATTTACCAGTTACAGCCTTAGTTAAAGCAACATACTTTCGGTTGACTGAGTTATTTGCTACTAAAGGAAGGGAGGCATATGCACAAAAAGCTACAGGAAGTATTTTTTCTGAAACCATCACGATAAAATTGCGAGAAAACCAGCAAGCAGCAGGAGGCGTACGTGTTACTACTTTTTCAAGGCAGTATCAGAGTTTCCATGTTGAAGATCTATCAAACGGATCACAATTCAAAGTTGATATAAAGGAGAGATACTGTGATTGCGGTGATTTTCAAACTGATCGATATCCATGCCATCACGTAATTGCTTGCTGCTCTAATCAGTACCTTGATTGGCAAGCTTATGTCGATGATGTTTATAAGATGGACAAGATATGTAAAGTGTACAAGCAGAAATTCGGGGTTGTGGGACATGAAAGTACATGGCTGCCGTATAATGGCCCGAGAATTCATCCTAACCCCCAGTTGAAACGCACAGAGAAAGGTCGGACCAAATCAACTCGTTTCCTCAATGAAATGGATACGAGAGAAATGAGAGGACCAAAACATTGTGGCCTCTGTCGAGATGAAGGACATAGCCGCAAACAATGTCACCATAGAAATGGGCCAAGTTCTTAGATATGGGTGAAATGTCGTTATCCTGTATTCGCTAACATAATATGGACCTCTAGCTAGTGACTAATACTTTATTATTTGTTTTAAATCCTGTCACTTTAAAATCTATTATCACTAATTTTTGTATGACTAACATAATATTATTTAGTTATGTTTACCTCTATTATTAATTATTTTTATTGAATATTGAAACTATAACTAAATAACTATAATTGATATTTTTTTTATTAAAACTATATTATATCATATGATTACTTGATTATATCATAAGAGAATTAATACTCAAGCACTAAGATAATATTTAAGTAATGAACTTTGCAATTAATTGTAAAAAAAAAATTCTAAAAAATACAAAGATATTACAAAAAACCACAAAGATATTACAACATCATACAACTAGTACATATTACAAAATAATATTATAAAAAATATTACAAAAGAATATCATTAGCCAATTATTTCTTCTTCCATGCCGGCCATGTTTCAGGGGTAAATTTTGCCGGTGCCTTAAGTTTAAATTTATCCCGCAATCTTTGAGAAGCACGACTCCAGACGTTGTCGCTCCTTTTTTGTCTTTCATTGGCCACATTGTTCCTATCATCTTGCTCTTGTTGTTCATCTTCTTCGTCCTCGGTCTCCTCTTCTGCTTCCTCATTAATTTGTCCCCTATGTTGTGGCTCTTGAGCAGACGTTGTCATCAAACGTAAAGTGGTTTCGATATTGCTCGTATCTCTAGGATTATGTAATAATTCCATTATCATGTCATTTACTAACCCTGAAGTTTCAGCAACCATAGGCACGGGCAACTGAGGATCCTGTTCATGCATAGGTAGGACTGGCCGGTATACGTCCCCATGGGCCGTTGAAGCAGCACCTCCACATCTAGATTTATTACCACGAGATCGATTATGCTGACGCGAGCCGACACCATGATGGTAGTGCACTCCACTATCAACCGACCTTCTTCCATGTGAATTACTTTCGCCACCTTGAGCTGATCTAGATGATGATGATGATGCTAAAAAGCTCATCCGACGTGGCTCCATCCTACGCCCAAATGGCATGTGCCCATAAGAATATTGCGGGTGTATCGGAGGCATGTAATTGTGTGGGTGCTGTGGTGATACCGAGGCCATATGACTGTAAGGAGGATATTGCCATGGTGCTGGAGGCATATGGCCATAATGACGATATTGCGGAGGTGGCGGGTGCATGCTATCATAATAAGGATACTGCGAGGGTGGCGGGTGCATATCGCCATAAGGAGGATACTGTGGAGGTGGCGGATGCATCTCAGCATGATATTGATGTGAAGGTGGTTGCGGAGGTACTTGGGCATGTTGCTGCCTTGGAGATAACTCCCGTTGTCGTGGATCTTACAGTAGTGCCTCAGATGATAAATATTGACCCATATCAAAGTGAATATACCAATTCCAATAATGCTGAGATGGAGAGGATCATCAGAAGGATGACCACACGTTATATGTTGCCATCTATGGTTCCAATCTTGCAACCACTCCGCATATTTTTCAACCCAATTAGTATTCTGTTGTCCCCTCAAATCTTTATTATGGGAGTCTAACAGGCTTTTTGGATTATCAGGGATATCTTACTCAAGCCCAAATTGACTCTTTATGCGGTCAGCGGAGTGCCACTTAATAGTCTCAAAGCAGATAAGTGGACTGGTAGTTGACCACAATGGCTGCTCATCTACCAAGATATGCGGAATAATCTCCTGAATGCCTGGATAGTGATATGGTCGCGCATTGAAACTGTATTATAAAAGAAAATAACATCGATATTAACAAATATATCGATAGCTATAATAATCTCTATAATTTTTTAACCATTACCTCATCATGTGTCATTAGATCTATACGCAGCCTTATACTGCCCAGTGTCTTAAAGGAAAATTCTGTCAGAATTGACGTATTTGTCCACCTATGGAATATTATAGTAATTAGATACATCTTTAGCTATAATAAATTGCAAGAAATTATTAAATTATGATAATTGTACCTGGATGCTAGCGGAAAACGTGGCATTGGATTTTCAAAAGTAGGAGCCAACAATGGAAGTCGATGCCATGCCCACGACTGTAAAAGCTGTAAACAGCCACCAATGTCAGAAATTTTATACCGTGTTGCACGACATAAATTTCGATACAGTACGGCGAGGCATGCTGAACCCCAACTATACTCCTCTGCGTCTTGCAAATTTTCGATTAATGGAAGAAATTTGCAATGAGTTAACGATGTGGTCTTATCCGGCGTAAGTCGCATTCCTAGTAATCGGAGTATATAGCCACGAGTAAATTGCTGCAAGATTTCATCAGACACATCTGGTCCAAAGCTGTCTAGTCTTTCTTCGTTAAAATGTTCATACAACCAACTTAACCTGATTGTGGATTTGATAATGTCACCCTCTTCAGGCCTAATGCCAAAAAGGCTCTCACATGCATTCTTAATCCTTTCTCTAGTAAAGGATGTAAAACCAATAACGGGTCGACCATCGATACGGACCCCAAGTTGTAGTGTCACATCTTCTAATGTGACTGTACACTCGCCAATCAGAAAGTGAAATGTGTGAGTTTCTGATCTCCAGCGTTCGACCAATGCACTGATAAGTTGGTCATTTGATTCAAACTGATCCATCATAGAAATATCTAGTAATCCGACATTTTGTAAATAGTTATGTATTTTGGATGGCGGTTTCTCCAAATGTAAGACTCGAGGTTGCAGTACTCTCATTTTCTATTATGATTTGCAAAAACATAAAAATAAAAGAATTAAGATATATCAAAAATAATAAAGTAATATATAAATAAAAAAATACAGATATTATCAGAAATAATAATATTATTATAACAACGATAATATTAACTACTGATAAATTGATAATTTAGGGTTTCATTTTACATTTATTTATGTGTCTAAATTTCTTAAAAAATATATATCAGATAAATTTCTGATACACAGGATCTTCATAAGAGGCAAATATAAAGCATACTCTATATTTTATATAACCAAGGTTTACCAACAACAACGATAAACTAAAGTCTTAATCTTGCCATTAAAATTATTAATTACAATTTCTTAAATGATATAATATAATAAAAAGATTAATAATAATAATAATATTAATAATAATAATCATAAAACTAAATAAAACTAAATAATAATAATAATAATAATAATAATAATTACGTTAATAATAATTACATAATAAAATCAAGATTATATTACGATTATAAGATAATAATAATATTAAATAATAATAATAATAATAATAATAATAATAATAATACAAAATATAAATCATAACAATAAGTATAAAAGAATAATAATATTTCATTATTACTCCACCCAATATAATTACTTTTAATATATAACATATATATTTCTGATACACAGGATCCCCATAAAAGGCAAGTGTAGAGCATACTTTATATCTTATATAACCAAGGTTCACCAACAACAACAAAAAACTAAAGTCTTAATCTTTTGTTAAAATTATTAATTAAAATTTCTTAAATGATATAATATAATAACAAGATTAATAATAATAATAATAATAATAATAATCATAAAACTAAATAATCATAATAATATTAATAATAATAATGATTACGTTAATAATAATTACATAATAAAATCAAGATTATATTATGATTATAAGATAATAAAAATATTAAATAATAATAATAATAATAATACAAAATATAAATCATAACAATAAGTATAAAAGAATAATAATATTTCATTATTACTCCACCCAATATAACTACTTTTAATATATAATAGATATATTTCTGATACATAGGATCCTCATAAGGGGCAAGTATAGAGCATACTTTATATCTTATATAACCAAGGTTCACCAACAACAACAATAAACTAAAGTCTTAATCTTTTGTTAAAATTATTAATTAAAATTTCTTAAATGATATAATATAATAACAAGATTAATAATAATAATAATAATAATAATAATCATAAAACTAAATAATAATAATAATAATAATCATAAAACTAAATAATAATAATAATAATAATCATAATAATAATGTTAATAATAATTACATAATATCATCAAGATTATATTACGATTATAAGATAATAATAATATTAAATAATAATAATAATAATAATACAAAATAATAATCATAACAATAAGTATAAAAGAATAATAATATTTTATTATTACTCCATCCAATATAACTACTTTTAATATATAATAGATATATTTCTGATACACAAGATCCTCATAAGAGGTAAGTGTAGAGCATACTTTATATCTGATATAATCAAGATTTATCAACAATAATAAACTAATAATAATCATCATATTCAGCCACTATAACTACTTTAAATATATACTAGCAACAATAATAATAATAAACAAAATAATAATAACAATATTAAATTTAGAATAATAATAATAATAATAATAAGAGACAAGTACAAAGCATATTTCATATCTTATAATAATAATAATAATAATAATAATAATAATAATAACAATAACAATAATAATAATAATAATAACAATTAAATATTACTCCTTCACTACGAATCTTCTCCAAAATATGATCTTGTGCTCTCATTGTCTTATCTATTGCCATTTTTTCTAAAACAATATTTTTTTATCAAATCAATTCAACTCACTTTCACAACTCATTATCACTGACTCTCAATTCTCTTTTCCTCATACTGAATTCTCAACTTATCGATATGCATTTCATTCGAGGCAAATGAAGCTATTTATACAAGGGTCTTCCACTGTATACTAGGACTGTTGAACGCGTGAAGTGGTTCATTATTGTCCTATCTCAGCCAATTATCATCCTCGCATTCAATTATTGTTGCACCAATTATACCAATTATATAAACATGTGGTATGCAGAACTCGCAACACATCACACCAACTCGCGACACATCATCCCAATTTCACTAAAAATGGTGTGATGTGTTGCGAGTTCATTCCTATTCCGTTTCTCCCTGTTGCGAGTTCTATAATTCCTTCTACAGTGTTACGAATTCAATAATACAAACACCATATTTCGTTAATATTTTTTTAAATACAATAAATCTTTAAATATTCATTTTAATTACCATAAATAATTTATAAAGCCCCACGATTCACTGCCAATCCACAATTTAAAAATCAGTTATTAAGTATGGGTAAGCTTTATTTCCGTATCGATGAAAAAACCTTACCTTCTCTTAGCATGTACTTCACGCTAGGCGGCCTTAAGTATGTGTTACGTAAGCATATAACTAACTTCTTCTCAAGGGGAGCATTAAAGCATGGTTTTTTTAACTTCAGTGACAAATCCAGTAAATTTAACTAATCGGACAAAGATAATATATATAACGAAATATTTTATATAATTTTTATCTTAATATAAGGTCAATCATAATAAAATAATAGAAATAAAATATCTACATATTACTAACAAAATTCTCAAATTTTAGTGAGGGCATATGCCTCTACCATTATATAGATAGATTCATCCTATTTAACATGCTCAATTGCTCAGTCCATACTCATCACAATATTCGGAAGAACATTGCCATGTCATTTTCGATAAGCATCATATGTCCACAATTTCGTTTTACAATCCCTTAGAATAAGATGTTAATCTCTGAATATTAAAAGGGAGACACAACATTATCTTCACCTTTTTCCTTGCATTAATTGGAACTTGTACAAAGTCTTCACACCCGTAAACTCGCCACGTAACACCTTAGCTAGAATGCCAACTATCGGAGGCCTCCTGCAAATCATTACCAGAATTCATGTCATCAAGCCAGGACAGCATCTACTTTGAGAATTCAAACAGCTGTTTCACATTCAAAAGTTGCTTGTTCATGACAACTTCCCAGCCTTCCAAGGTCGCACTTTCATCTTCCCTTTCTGTTGTAGGTGATTAATGCCTTTCAGTTCATACAGATGCTGTACTTGTGGATTTCTTGACGTTGAAGAAATGTTGTAGCTGTTCAATCAAGCCTGTGTAAACAAGCATTGGTGAAATGATAGACAAAAGCTCATCATTCTGTCCAGTTTCCATAGGATCACTTCTCGTATATCTGGATTCTACTTTCTAAGAAATATCTGAAATGGATTATGGACAAGCAGGAGACCGATCATATAAGTGCTGCGTGTATGCATGGTAAATTCCACGCTGGGGGAAAGCACAGTGATGATGCTGCAACCACGACTCATAAGACTCAAAGAAGGGATCCACCATCATAAATTGGACTGTTTCTTTTGTCGCCGGTGTAGGTTGGGTGCCAGATGGAGTAGAAGGTCTGACATCTTATGTCGAAGAGGTTATATAGGTTGATATAGCCATAACCATTGTTTGGCACTGGGAGGGGCTTGCTTGATCAAGGAGATAGCGTGCCATTTGGATCATAAATGGGAGGAAACGAGAATTGCTTTCCTGTCCCCTACCTTGGCTATCCTCATTGAATGATGCTTCCATTGCAAATCGAGCTAGCATCTATATACGAATGACAAAAAGGTTAATGAATACCAAGGGGAGACAAAAGTACTAGTACAATGATCATGGCTAAATGCATTTGGAGAGAAACTACCAAACTCGTAAGATGATAAGAGTAAACGTCATACCATGCATGCCACCAGCCCATCCTATTCCTCCTCCTGTACTTCTTCCAAACCTTCAAGGACTAGCCGAGCAACAACAATGTGTTCACCTTCATCTGAAGACATTTCTTGACACATTACAAGCCCCTGTATCACACAAAATGATCAATACAGAAGGGAAAAGGAAATCAATTTCTACCAAACTAATTGACTAAAAATTAAAATAACACAATGTCCAATATGTAGCAAATGACTATAAAATTCAGAGCAGGGAAGCAATAGACAAGAAATGTACTCAGCAAAGAAAGTTTTTGGTAACTTATCATGCATTTCAACTGTAAAGGCAAACTAAAAAGTAATCACTAATTTGATATATAGCATTGTGTTTGAAACAAAATAAGAAAAAAGGACCACCAAAAAAGCAGACGGGAGTGAGCATGTGCACAAGCTCCAATCTTTTTCTCATCATAGATATATAATTTGAAAAGGCGTCCTCAAGAAAAATGGAGACTCGATAGCTATGCAAGTAAATTTCAGTTCCACGAATATGGTAGTATATATTCTCAGCCTATCAAATTTAAGGTGTCTATCTAACAAAAAAATACTTGAAGCGGCTCTTGTCTCTTCTGCAAAGACGGGCACCTCATTTCATCTCTGGTTGCATGCTGCAACTTGCATACTTTTTCCTCCAGGAATCCATCTCCTTTTCCCTGCTTGTTAGATAGCATATCCAATAAATTTTCAGCCCTGGACCCAATCTCATTTTCTCTTGAAACTCCTTCCAAGGAGTGCAACAAGGGTAAGATACATTCCTCATCAATATACCATTGAGCGAGCAGATGGTCGATCGCCAAACTTCTCAGCATGGACAATATAAGAGTGACAGATGACAATTTCAATCCCAGCGCCCATTCTGCACTAGTCTTAAAGCCAACTTGCTTTGCATTGGAGAAATTGTCTTTGAAATGTCTTGTTGCTGTTGCAGTTATATTTTTCTTTAGAATAATATCCTTCCATCTCTTTCCGCATGAACTTGTCTTAAGTGAATATGAAACCCTAACAAAATTTTCTAGTGTGAACCTCTACTTTACAGCTTGCTCAATAATGGTATCATCCTTTGGATTGTCCTGGTGTTGTTTCTGCAAAGATCAAATGCTCCCTAATCTTGTAAGTTAGGGCTAAAATGCTGGATGGGAGCATCCATTGCAGTAGGTTCACCATAAGTCAAGTAAGGCTGTACTCAAGTCACCATCTCTATGTTCCTCTGTTGTTTGCTTGATTTCTTAAGGCTCAAGGGATGAGACAATCTCTTCAAGAACATGAGAATTATCTTCTTTGCTTGTTAACCTGTTCCAGCTTCTTCACTTGTGACAGTAAGGGCACTTAATTCGAGTTATGTTTATATATATTATCATTTTCATTTGCTTTTAATGTCCACTTTCAACAGTCAAAAGTATGCCTTTAGTTGGCTCCATGGCATCAATTGAGAAGCTCCCTGTTCTATCTCAAGAAGTTAACCTAGAGCTCTTAGCTTCAATAAGGCTTGTCTGTTTTCTCTAAGTTTGCAACAATACATAAGAAGATTAAGAAGTGCAACTAGTTTCTCCTGGTTCGACTTGAAATAATCACGCAGTCACTATACATCTGGCAAAAGTTAGGTAACTACACACAAAAATTGAATGGTTAAAAGCAAAACAAGAATATGAATGAAATATAAGAAATTATATTATGCATGTTTCTTTATGGAAAAAATTTGTCATTTTTGTAAAAGAAACTGAAAGCTATAATGTAACTGTGTAGAGAACATCTGAACCACAAGTAAACGTGCTAAGCAAACCATTGTATCTTTTTTTTTTTTTTTATGTATATCATGCCTCAAATAATATAGAAATCAAGACCAATAGAGCATAATGGTATGTCACCAAGGAATTACTAAATGTTGCTATGAAGTACAATTTTTACTAGAGTTGCAATGAAGCATAATGACACAGTCAAAATAAAGGTATCGAACTTAACAACTCCTTCAAAACTAAATCAGCTTTAGTTTAAAGATCATATGTAGCGATGAGATAGGATATACCTACCACTTGATTTTAAAGTTTCCCTATATTGGATGAAATTTTCTTTTGAATCTAATAGAAATAGCTAATATATAATTGATTAAAATAAGTTTTTGATCCCTACACTTTATGTCGATTTTAAATTTGTCCTATATATATTTTAAGAGTTTAATTGGTATGCACTGACAGTGTAAAATAGTTTTACACTGTCAACCAATAGAAATAGGGGAAAGTGAGAATTCATGGTGGGTCCCTCATTATAATGGGTGGTTATTTTGATATGTTGGCACTTTCTACCATTTCTATTGGTTGTGATGTAAAGCTTATTTTATTTGTCAGTGTATTTAAATTAAATTCATATTTTAATTAAGACCCTGTTGTTGTAAACATTTTTAAATAGATCCCTCCCCATTACCCTTAGTTATAACACTGTTAATTTCAGCTTGAGATGATCACGGATGCTTTATCATTCATGGCTGAGAACATGTAAAAAAGGAGAAAGAAGATGGGAAGACGAAAATAGGTGGACGAAAGCGAGAGGAAGAACAATACAATGCCCTGTAGGCTTTTGTTAGGTCAGAATGCTTTTGTTGGATTGTAGATGGGTGGATTTGGCATATAATAATGACATGGACCGGTATGCCAAATAGAAAGCTCATTGGGCATTTGACATAAAACAACATGCCAAACTTGTTGATCATTTGGCGTTTGTTATGTCTACCAGTATTATAAATGAGGGTAACACGGAAGGATCTATTTACAACTATAAGGACTCAATAGGTCCCAAAAAAGTATAAGGACCAATTTAAAAATTGAAGTAAAATGCATGGACCGAAAACTTAATTTAACCGAAATAAAATATGTTGAATTATATAATGATGTCAAAATAAAATTCCTCATGCCATTTAATGACAATTACAACCTTCTCTCACCTCATAAATGGTTCACACATTCAATTGATTTACTGTCAGACTACAAAGTGAATGAGATAAAATAAAATACAATGAAAAATTGAACAATTTCTAAGCTCGATCAGTGCTTGTCTGCTTGACTTGTAGAAACCATACTTGTAATCAACTTCATATTCATCACCAAACACACAGAGGTCAAACATGTTCAAGGGTCAGATCTTTCCATGCAACCTGGTCTTGAAAGTTGAAGATATTAATTCATACTTAAATATAGCACTTAAAGATAGCACTAGAAGTCCAAAAAGATCTCTCCCTTGGCATAGCACTTAAAGATAAGTCCCATTTGAGTTTTAATTTTTCTTATTATGATTCTGTCATGTTTACAAATACTTTTTGCCCCTTCTTTCATTTACCCATTCACCCTTTAGCCACATTACAAGCTTATAAAGATCTTTTGATCCTTTGAAAGTGTGTACTATATTAGTGGAGATAAGGTAGTGATTTTGCCTATAGAAATACTGTCATCGTTATCATTGTTTATTTGTGTCATGGGATTGATTGCAATTATCTAGTGTGTATAGTCTCATTCAGGCACTTATTAGATTCATGATTTTGTTATGACAGAATATTAAATGAGTATGCTTGTGTAGATAATACAGTGCCTTGAGTATAATTGTTTTATTTATGATGATGTCTCTTGAGATTTTTTTTCCAAAAGGACATTACACAATGCTTAATTTTATGAAAAAGAAAACATCCTTTTTATTGAACTTTCATATTCTTTGATTGCTTCGAGACAAGCAATAGTTTAAGTTTGAGGTATTGATGATGTATAATTTACACTCATTTAGTATTTAATTTGATATGATTTTGTGATTTAATTGTTAAGAAATTAGCCACTTTTATATAATTTTGACTTTATGTGAAATTATTAGAACTAATGTTAAATTGGTAGTTTTTAGGTAAATTTGATAAATTGGAAGCTTACTTTTATTCAATTTTAAAAGAGAGACATTTTTTGAGCTAAATAAAGGAGTTTTGAAGCTCATTTGAGGTGATTTCTAAGAAGTACTGCAGTAGAAAATCCATGTCTTTCTATAAAGAGATTGAATTGAGACAAATAAGGATATTTCGGAAAGATCACGAAGTTCTCTACAATTTTGATGTTGAGCCCAAAACCCAATTCTTAGAACTTCTTGGTGAAAATCTAGTTACAAAATTGAAGGTTGCTAATATCTTGATGTTGTCCAGCTTGACCTGTACCTAATATTTTGCTAATATCTTGAGTTATAGAAGTCTAATTGATGCTTTGTTTGTCGCATTAAAAAGCTAACTCAATTCTATATAGCTTTATATCCTTTGGATTGGGAACAAATTCCAAGCCGTTTGAGAGTTACAAAATCCAAAAGTCAGTGGTTCAATATCAGTCTAGAACCAAAATGCGAATTGGGCTATTCTAACCAATTAGAATATGACTCAAAGCTATTTGGACCTAACCTCTACACCAAAGCTATGACTTGAATCAAATTAGATGGGAAAATAATTATTTTGGCCTCAACCACTTACTAGGAGATGATTTAAATTTAAATCTTGGGGAATAATTTGAAATCTTATCTTATCTTTTTTTATTTAACAACCCTAGAATCAAGAAGAGAATAAAAATAAATTTTCAAAGGAGGCTGAAGGGGGATCTTGGTCTTTGTTGGCCTTGTGGCCTTTCTTGGCCATCTTTGAATATCTCTTGGTCATGCTGCATTCTCTTTTCATCTAATTCTTTTGGGAGACATCAAGGAGGAGCTACGGTTTCGGCGGCCACATGAAGGAGTATGAGGCACATGATTGTGATATATTCTTCATCTCCTTTCTCTCTTTGATTTATGTTTAGCATATATGTTCTGTCTATGGATTTATATTTGTTAAATATGTAAGTTGGCTAAATACTTTATGCTAGGGTAATGATGTAACTTATGTTGTGAATACAATCCTTTTTAACTTGTACCTTAAAAAGGAAAAATATGTATTTTTCTTTAGCACAAATATTTTATTTTTATAGTACATGCATTTTTTTTATTGAAACCTTAAGTAGTGCCTTAGGCACGGGTTAGAAAAATAAATTTAATAGAAGAGTGTTTCAAAATTAGTACATTATGAAAGTAAGATAATTAGTTATGTGAAAGAACTTTTTTTTGGGGGGTCAAGAGTGGTAAATTTTGTTTAACAATATGTTTGAATGAAAGGTAATGAAAACAATGGAAAAAAATTAAGGAAAAGGGGAAGTAATTTCCTTATTTAGGAGTTGAAATATATGTAATATATAAGGGAAACTATATCCCCCTTTTCTCCTTCAAAGTCCCTTTTTTTGGGATCTTAATAGAATTATTGATATTCGGATCCTATTATTTGGATTTTGACTAATTCGACTCAATCTAATGAGGGGGGTAAGAGTCTTCTAGCAATGATTGTTTTCATTAGTAGGGAGGATTTCCCCCTCCCCCTTTTCTTTATTCCCTTAAAAATTAAGATGGAATGGAGGGAAAAGGATATACTTACTAGTGGATTGTTGTGCCTATCAATCCACATTTTTTTAAATTTAGTGTAAATTAAAAAAATTATAACTTAAAACTAAAAACATAAATTCAAATATATAATTAGAAAATTTTTGGGACTAATTTATTTAATTAGTTTTTATTATTTTCTTATTTTTGAAAGTTTAAAAAGAGTGTTAGGAATTATTGAGTAGTTTTGAGTGCATTGATGGAGGTTATTGGGTAGATGGGTTGTACATTTTTATCACTTTTTTTTTATTATTTGTATTTGGTTGAAAAGTGGAAAAATAAATTTAAACACCAAACAGGGACATTAATAGTACAGCCTATTTTATTCCGCTCATTTACAATATAACTTCCAAACATAATTAGTGTTCATTCTATTCCTTTATTAATTTCTCAAATAAGAGAAGGAAGATAAACTTTGTTCTATTCTTACCCTTCTTCTTCCAGCCCATTCCTAGTAGTTGTATTTGGCTTCATTTACGATAAAACATCCAAAAATAGTGTTAGTTTGATATTGATGTCATTAGGATAATAATGAGGTAATTATGAAATAAAGAACATTGATAGACGGAAAATAACAATAAAGGAAATTTATTTCCAACAATATGATATGCAGAGGCAATGGGGAGGCCACAAAATTGGAGCCGTTTTCAAGTTATTTAAGCAGAACACGACAATTGCAAACAGAAAATAATGTTAAGGAATTGGTGCATGACTTAAGATGAGACTCCATTCTTGGCTTTGAAGTTGTTGTCTTCATTCTTCTCCTTACAATTCTAGCTTGTCCTCACTGATTGTAGGTTGCGTTATGAAAAGTCCAAAGACTAATTGTAATGCATCATATGCAGAACCAACGACAACATCTTAAATAAAATTATTGTCGTTATTATTAACTGTTACTATTTGAAGTTCTAGCTGAAGATTATTAGTGGATGCCAGCCTGTAGCAAAGTCTTCAAGGATGATTCCTTTTTGTCATTCTCTACGATTTTTGTTGTTAAAACAAAATGTTGCTTGAACTCCATAACTACTACCAAAGCCAAATACTTTAATATTTGAAATTTGTAGTTTTGATTAATATCAACAGAACACATTTTCTCATTAAGCAAAGTTTTGGTTTGAAGTATCATAAATAATAATAATACTAATAAAACAACTAGCACGAGAAACTTTACCCCCTTATGAGCTCACCCGACTCAATCGGAGTGATGAATTTCGGAAAGGAGCAGTGCGCAGTGCAGACCAAAAGAAATATGCTTTACAATAAAGATAAAAAAAAAAAAAAAAAATTCACTCCTTACCACCGCAATCCATTATTACTCACAATGATACATGATACTAATAACATGTTTATCCTTTTCCTGTGTTCAACTTTTCAGATTTGTTTCCAAATCCTTACTATGGTTACTAACTATTATGAACTGACACACTCAGACGTTTCTTCTTTTTGTTGTTCACGCAAAACCTGGCTTACAAGATATTTAACTGGTTCGCCAAATTAGCATATATTCTTCAGTTCAAGCATTGCAATATACAGCCATATCGCAATCAGAAAGTGTCCATTGGTAGAACAATATAAGGATACAAATGACACATATACTAAGAAAGCAAGAAATGACAAGATTGAAGCTCTAAGATGTATCTATCCTCAAATTTATTACTACTTACTAATACAACAATGATGTATCTACTTTTTCTCCAGTAGTAGTCACTATATATGCTGCACATCCGTCCTCATATATAGCTAATTATATCGTTACCATACATGTTACGATTCACATGAAGAAAGCAAGTAAGTTCATCAAGCGCAAGGAACTATATTTGGATAATTATGCATTGTAATATTCTATTTAATCAAGGAGAGATATTGTTTGAAGAAGAAGCAGGGGGTGTGCCGGGGCTGTGAGGTGGTGGGAACAATGGAGGGAATAGTGGAGGGAAAGGAAAGGGGAAAGCTGGTGGTGGTGGAGATGGAGGTGGTGGTGATGGAGTCAAGCCTGGTATTGGTGGGAAAGGGAACAAGGGTGATGGCCTTGGTGGTGATGGAGGAGGCTGGAATGGGTTAGGGAAGAGTGGTGGTGGACTTGATGGTGATGGGGGAGGTTGGAATGGGTTAGGGAGGAGTGGTGGTGGACTTGGTGGTGGCTGAAATGGATTAGGGAGGAGTGGTGGTGGGCTTGGTGGTGGCTGAAATGGGTTTGGTAAAAGCGGTGGTGGGCTTGGCGGCTGAAATGGATTTGGTATAAGTGGTGGTGGGCTTGGTGGTCTAAATGGATTAGGAAGTAAAGGGGGTGGCTGAAATGGATTAGGAATTAGAGGAGGCGGCTGAAATGGGTTTGGAATTAGAGGAGGTGGCTGAAATGGGTTGGGGATTAATGGAGGTTGCTGAAATGGGTTGGGGATTAATGGAGGAAAAATGAAGAATTGACGGGGTGCTACTTTTTTATCTGAAAACTGAGATTTCTCTGAAGTTTTAGTTGGATTGGTCCCTTTAGTCTTTCCTTGGACTGGTGGTGACAATGGTGGTATTCCTGGAAGGGGTGGTAGCAGAGGGGGGAGTTGTGGCAAAGGTGAAAGGCCAGGTATACTAGGAAGAGGAGGAAGAATGCCAGGTGTAGGTGGATCCTGTAGTGGAGGTGGGAATGATGGATCTATATTTGGAGGAAACTTGTTTTCCACATAGACAGATTCTTTAGAGTTTTGAATCGTTGGCTTTTGGTTACACAAGTTAGGCTTTTTTATTGGTTTGAATGAGAGAAGGCCAGCTGAGAATATGTGTTCTCCTTGCTTCCTCGACTTAAGGCTTAGTGAAGAAGAAGTAGCTGCTGAGGCCACAGCACAGTGAGGCTCACTGCTACTAATCAACTTAAAAGTGCATCCCTTGATTCTCTTCACATGTTTACCCACTGTGAAAGGAAGTTGCACTTTGAATTCCCCATGCTCATCTGTCTTCACTTCCTCGCTGAATCTTGGCTTTGAATTCCCATCTTTGCACTCTACAGCAACTGATGCACCTGCAGGGATATGAAAATTTCAGCCACAAAATTTAGACAGCACTCTAGTGGATATGAAATTGAACCCTGCCATAAATAAGGCAAGTAGTTGAAAATGGACCTGAAATGAAATGGCTGCCCAAGGAGAAACCCTTTTGAAAGCATGTGTCACAGTAGACATTGCCAACCACAACAGCAGAAGGAAGCTTCTTGTCATGGCTACACTCTGAGAGACCACCAAATGTGAGAGTGAGAAACAGAATTACAAGGAACCAAGACATTGTAAGGTTTGTTTTCTCACAAACAGTCTGTGAGTGAAGGCAAAAATAGGTTATTATGCTTCCAAATAAATAATGAGGGTGTATATGTAACACACTACTCAATTATGCTCTTATTCCTCTATTTTTCCTCCTTATCTTTTCTTTGTTCCCTTTTGCTGACTACGATAAAGACAATAATAGAAAACAATTAAACAATGCAGTTTTGTATGCAGCCCATGAAAAGGCTAATTATACATCATGCGAAAACCTATCAATTGTAGACCAAGGCGGTTTTAGGTTTTGTTTTACCACCACAAAAGCAAAATTTGGAGGATGGAAAGGTAGAGAAGGTCTTGCATTCTCTATTTAATTTACTTGGAACTTTGTTCCTTTGTTGTTGTCAAAAATGCCAAAGGCATAGGTTGGGGCCTGTTGGTTCACGAGACAAAGAAAGTAGCCACATAATTTGTGCGCATGACATTTGACCTGACAGGTGACAAACACGTAGGGAGTATACCCTTGATGGAGTCACACTGAGAACCGAGATAAACTAAGCTACCATGACATCTGTGATGTTCTGAATGTCAGAGCTAAGAAAAAATATGCTTAGCATGACCTGTGAAGTATGTGATGAAGATATGCATGTGACAGTGTTACTAATTTATTAATCATAAGAGCTTTGGCCGTTTATGATGGGGTTTTGTGACTTTGGAGTTGATAATGCTGCAGACAAAAGCAAGAAGAAAGAAGATTGCTTCAGAGATGAGACCTACTTATTCAGAACTCACAAGAAAATTGTGACAGAACTTTCCTATTACGGACAAATATTATATACATGCTCCTTTTCTAAACTCTAAAGTGTTTAATAAATCTATGTATCTAGATTTGTATGCGAATTTTATATTATTTTCAGTTATCTCTGATTGCTTCGTTGTGTTTCGTGTTTGTTTTGTTTCAAAGTAGACATCTAAGTCGATGATGTAAAAACTGTCAATTTTTTTTCTTAACATTTTCTCATATAGCTTTACATATGCTATTTTTTCCTTCAGTCATATACACGAAAATTCGGACTTCCTTATATAGTTCTATTTACTTCTAATTTCTAATCCTTATATAGTTCTATTTACTTCTAATTTCTAAATTTGTGTATGTTCATATTAATACTTTTTTTTTTCGGCAGAAACTCACGTATAATTCAATATTTTAATTACTTTGCTGAACTTGTTGTTCTTGATTTCTTCATTGTCTAATAGAATTCCCCTTCTCACAGTAAGGAAGACAAAAATTATAAACAATAATCTCAATGATTGGTTTCAAGTCATGTACACTTCACAATGATATACCAGTGAAAAAGATTCTCCATAATAGCGTGATTCATTCATGACTCAGAAGTCAGAACTGTTAATTCTTGGCTGCCAAACTGTTTGAAAGGTTTGCAAAGGAATACATACGATTTGTAGTTGTACCTGGTAACTGATACAGTTTAGGGCGAAAATATCACTTCATTTAGCGTACATAAAGCATAACAAGACAGATTAATAATTCATTACTTGCCAGTGTTTTAATCTTCTATGTTTCTTAAATGAATGAAATAAATTAAAATAAGGACAATAAAAACAAGAAAATTGTTAAACAATGTGAGACCACAGTTGTCACAGCATAAGTTTCCAAAGTCTGCCTTAGCCGCAGAGTATGCTAAAATTTGTAGAAAAATCATGTTCTTTTGAAAACCCTCCATATCTATGCCTCCAGCCACCATCGTTTGAATCTCCTTCTAACTTTCTAACATCCACTTGCCTGGATTGCCCTTGTATTCATCACTTGGCTTTTCATTACCTTCTTTGGTACATCCTTCTTTGATACTTTTTTTTGGTTTTGGGTTTCCTATAGCTATTCTTTTATTGGAGACGATCCTATTCGAGTATTGGGAGACATTAAATGTTAGCGACTTTTTTAGATAAGGTTCAAACCGTAATTTACTGCATTGTGGTGAAGTAACTTTTATTGTTAATCCAAATTTCAGTTAATCCGGCTTTGGTACTTTGATACTTTGATATTTCTTATTAATTACTTTTCTTGATGCTCCCAATTAAAAGTTAAACACTTTCCTCTATTGTTTTTCAATAAAAAATTTTAAAAAATGGAAAATAAAATTAGATAACTTACCAATTGCATATTGTAAAAGCCTTATGGTATGTCAATCACAACATTCATTAACCATCAGAACGTCTTGTAAAAACATGTATTTTAAGGGGTCGGGCCTGCTTTCCGTTTTTTTTTTAATTTCTAGTTGATATTTTATAAATTGTAAAAATATAATTTTTTATTTTTATTCTGTTTTTGCTCTTTTTCATAAAATTTTAAAAATAGAAAATAGAATGAAAATAACATTTTTTTTTGTAATTATCAATAAAAATATATGATTAAAAGACAGAAAATAAACCAAATAACATCTTAAATTGTTGCTTGCAACTGCGGAAATTGATGCGAAAACATGAAAAAATACATTTTTTTTCCTTAGGTAAAAGATGAAATGGGCAATGTTATGTCGGAACGGAATAATTAATTTTGAAAAAGACCATTAAAGGAGTCAATTATAGTTGTCGACTTCTAGAAAGTCGTTATCTTCACGGGTGTTTGTTAGCAATCATAACATGTTCACAGATGATTCTATATGTGTATGATTCACTAAGGGGTCCCAAATAACTTTTGTCGATATGTGTTAAAATATTTATTTAATTTTGATATTTTAGAGTTTTAGAATATTTATTTATTTTTAATATCAAAATAATATTAATTTTTTAATTATATTTTTAATTTAATTATTATTTATTATTATCATAATTAAAATTAAAGAATATACTAAATTAATCCATTATTATTATATAAAGAAAATAATTATAATATTTAATATTAATAAAAGTATATTTCTTTAAACAAGAATAATTTTACCCTTGTACCGTTATCAAGGCTAATTTTCTTGCCTTAATCTATATATTTTTTTGTTTTAACAGAGGGAGTATTTCTTTACTGTTAAGTCAGCGATACATAGAGCGCGCTTCAAACTCTCTTTAACATCATCAATTTTTTTTTTTTTTTTCTGTTTATGCAATTAATATTAAAATCTACGAATCTGTACATAGCAGCACATTGCCTTTCACACAGGTCACAGAGATTAAAAATGCGATATTCTTGTTGATAAATTAAAGAAGAGGGAAAGAAAGAAAAAAGGAATATCTGTACATATACTGCTTACATTTGTCGCCGTTCAACAATTTCATATGTATTTTGCGAGTGTCGCAACATTTTTCCAAGGCTCTTATGAGCATTCAAAACTACCGTCCGGAGTTCAGGCAATCACATTTTTATGATAGCTTTTCTCTTACTCCATAGGCAAATTCAAAGCAAAACTGCTTCCCCTGAATCATGATATCAAATATAATAAAAAAAATAAAACAGTGTGGAACTAAAGAAAATAGTTCAACAAATTCCCATTGCACGAATCTCAGAAATAACATAGACAAAGATTAATAGTCTTCGATCAATATTCCAACACACTAGCTTCAGAACCACAAAGTTTCAAACAAAACTAGAATGAAGGACCCCAGGACAGATGCTAGACCGACATCTGAATCCTCCAGTCCTATCCATTTAACAAGGAAACCATATGCTACATTGTAATAGGCTTTAACCCACATAAATCCATGGCAACGCTTGATGTCTAATTAACAGCATTTGTGATTGGAACCAAGCCATTATACAGGTTTATTATAGAAAAAGGAAGATAGGAGAGGGGCTGGGAGGTGGGCCTGCAGTCACTTAGGTCCAATTGTAATCACACACACAGCTGAGACGAACGTGCTGACTAGGATGAGCTGTGCGCATGAGAATAAGGAAATGATAGCGATATAACACAATGGAGAGACAGTGGAAGTTAGATCATTTGGTGAGTAGTGGAGTGTGGTGGGGGAGAGGAGGCCTCGAATCAGACATACAAAATATATATATATATATATACTGTTAAGTGTGTATTTTTTTCTACATCTCTAAAGTTGACTCTTAATGAAATTAATTTTATTAGAATTGGTTTTAATTAAAAGTGAGTTTGGCAGAATAATATTGTTTGAATAGCGTTAATAAAATTAGTTTTAGATACGTAATTACCAAAGAATCTATGAGTTATTAAAACTTATTCTTCTATTTTGATTACGACATGTGTATCTAGTCGAGGGATAAAATTGGAAGTATGCATCTAAAGTGTCACACCGGGAAAGTGGATTAGCAGCTAGAATTGACTCTGAGGGAAAATAACCAAACATTTTTTCATTTTTGCACAGAATCAATTTTACCACCTCTTTCCGCGGGATTTTAAGCATCTAAATGTGGATCCGAACACATTCCATGCCTATTTTCTGTGGTTTTTAATCTATTTCTAATCCTTTCAGGTACCAGTCCTATCAGCGTGCAATTGCTGAAACAGATATAAAGACAAAATTAAGTGAAGTGTCACTCAACACTGATGAGAGATAGATTAATTATTCAAAAGTGGATTCATAGAATCTAGGCCCAGAAATCCACTCCTAGACCCGTTGGATTACCATGTCAAATGGGTGTATCCTCTTACTTTGAAGGACATTTTCTCAAGGTTCATAAAGGATCTGGATGAGCAAGGGGGTAGAATTTAAGGCACTTTTGCATTTATGTAGTTTTATGGCGTGTTTAGTTGGAGTGAAACGTACTTATTTTTAAGGGTGTCTCTTTGTCCCTAAACTTATATAGGGATAGGGATAGGAATAGGAATAGGATCTTAATTTTATGACTTATCTAGGTGCCCAAATAGTGGAAATAAAAAGAAAATTTCAAAAGTATAGTACGTAAAGCAACTTCATATATCTAATCCCAAAAATTAACAATATTATTTTTATTGCTAACATGTGATCATGAATAAACAATAAGTCATCTGTTGGAACATTATGAACCTATGGGGAAGAAGGAAGCATATGTAGATGCTGTTGTGTAGACTTTGAAAAGAAGTAGAAACTTCTTTCTCAATAAGATCCTTGTCACTATGTGAAATCTCCGCAGCAATTGAAAGTGCTGGAATGACAGTGCTCAATGCATACTCCGTTGCAGTCAATGGTTGCTCGGTCCAAAAATGAAGCAACAATAACCATTACCAGCTACTAAATGAAGCAGTATGGGATGAAACAAAAAGAAAAACCAGTTGAAGAACTGCTTGCTAGAAAAAGAAAAGGGGATAAACAACAATAATGTGTTGAAATAAATTGCTTAGGGGAAATTGATACCAAGGCCAATGCCAATGCCAGACTAACAAATCTATTAATGGCTACTTTAAAACCAGTGATGATCCTAGTATTCAAATAAGGTAACACCATGCACACAGAAATCAACTCAAGGACATACAATATGACATCATGGCTTGTCCAAGTAATGTCAGGTGGAAGAAGGATCATTCAATAGAAGAAGAACGCCAAGGACCTCGAAAAGAGAAGGAATTCAAAGACAGGAAAAGGAAAATCATAAAGGATAAATTAACCTTGCACCACTTTTGGAAGATAAATTTCTGCAGTTAACAAAAGAAAAGATCTGTCTTTCAAGAAGTTGATTTTGACTTCCTCTTGAAGGCACATCAACTCCAATCTTTCCATTGCCATAAAGTTGACACTGTAGAGGAGAACTCCTATTAGGAGAGGAAACATCCGAACCTATGTTATTTTCGTATTTGTATCTGATTCAGGAATGCAAGTTTGAATGAGAACAACCATAGCAGAACTAATATCCTAGCTAACAAAACAAAAATGAACGGTACATTTACAAATTGCATACAGCTACTTCTTCATACACATCAAAAAACTTCTTCAATTTTTCCGGAGGAGGAAGGGAGACTAAATAATTGTATGCATCTTCAATATGCTTCACCAATTAAGTATTTGTTACTCTGACTGAAAAGTTCAGAAATTTATAGTAGTGAGTCCATGATCAATGATTTCCACGGAAGGTTCATAACCAAAAAATCACGGTAACAAACAAAGGCATTGACAATTGTACCAATAGTACGGAAAGAACAAAATTTCATATATTCTCTCTTTTTCTCTAGATATTAGACTTTTTCAGCCGAAAAGCGTATGCAACAATTGCCAGAAGCAACTGACGAGGACTATCTAGGCAATGCACAAAACAACAGTTCTAACCTGAACTTTCTGCTTCTAAGTAGGAAAAGAATTCTGTATATTTTCAACCATGAAGCTTCAAGAGATTCACAAGCCTTTCTAACATTCTTTTCTCTTGTGGTTTCAAGGAAAATGACATGATCTGCGGATTTGCTGCCCTTAATAGTAGAATACACAGTTTCCTTTTCACTTGTCACACTAGAGCTATTGACTGTTCCAATGGAAGAATCAAGACCTGATCTTTGAGCATTCATTGCTTGATTTATATAGTGACAATTAACAAAGATGTTTATGACGTTCGGAAAATACTATTGCAGCTTCATTGCACTGTTGGTCATGACTCTCCAAATCACTTGCTTTTGCCAGTGCATAATAAAATGGGTAAAGAATCATATATCACCATTCATCATTGGCGAACTCCATCGGTCGACAGTCTCATTAACTTTTTCCCTTTCAATCATCTCAGTGGAACAGATGAAAGCGTATAAACCTATCTTGTCAACAAGAAAGAGCTATGTCATATGAACACTCAAATCCGACATCTTTTCTGACACTCTTACACAATTAAGGTTCAAAAAAAATACAAGTTTTCTTTTTGAATTTTTTTTATTATAAAACTTACCAACCGAGTACACGGTGGTCGATCTCCGGTCGATCCTCTCAATGATGATATTTAAGGTGATGTTTAAAATATTCATTCATAAAAGTAAATATTTAATATTCATCTAATTTTTAACTATTAATTAAATTAAAAAAGTAAATTTAACAATTGATATTGCATAAAAATTGATTATAATATTATACATGATATTTGAAATATAAATGGTCTTTTATCATCAACCGTTAGATCTATTTTTTAACTTGATCAATGGTTAAAAATCAAATAAATATTAAATATTAATTTTTTTTTATGGATGAGCATTTTATTTAATACCATAAGCGCTTGATAAATTACTTCCAAGTAGTTGAAACCAAGTCATAAGCTCTTATCCTAACAAGCAACAAGATAATGCCTACGTCATTAAATAATTGCAATCTCTGAAGTTAGTAGAAAAGAGTTTTGTTTGAGAAATATTTATATGGTCCAGGAGCACCATGTGATTGCGCTCCTGAACTAATCATATAAGTGTATTTTATATGAGATCCACTACTAACACGTAATTCCATAAAAATAGACTTATATGATTGCCCGAAAGTACAGTCACGTGGTACTCCGGAATCATGCAAGAATTTCTCATGTTGTTTTGGTGGCTCAAGTTACCAAAGTTGTTATATTTAATTTTGTTCACCTTCTTAGACCTAAAGATCAAACAATTAAACAAAATTAGAGATTCATTTCAATTGAGTGCTAGTAAAACATTTTTATTTTTCTTAGAAATAGAGAAAGTGAGAGGAAAAAAACAAAGTAACCTCCACTATTCTCTTAGAACAACAATATTGAGGACTTTCTAATGCGGGTTGACTCAACTGCTATGATTTAATTGTGTTGATTCAAAAGTCTAAATTCAACTTATATCTAGTTTTTAATCGATAGGTGTAATTTGATAGTACAATGTTAGGTTACCTTTCATTTTTGGTTAAGAAATACTTGCACAGTTCAGGAGCACCACGTGATTGTGCTCTCAACCAATCATGTAAGTGTATTTTATATGGAATTATGTGTTAGTGGTGGGTCCTATATAAAATACACTTACATGATTGATTCGAAAATACAGTCATATGGTACTCCCGAACCATATAAGTATTTCTCTCATTTTTGTGACATGGGAAAACATCAGACTGGTGCAACTTTGACTTCATTAATGGGTTATCAGAAAGTATTATTGTTGATGCTATTATTGGGTGCATTTGTTTGTGCTTCTGGTATAAAAAGAAGTATTTTTTTTAAAAAAAAATTTTCAAAAAAAAGTACTTATAAAATTTTTAATGTTGTTTATTTGTGTTTTTAAAAAAAAGCAGAAACAAAAAATAATCAATTTTTCTGCTTTTTTGAGAAGCAGATAGGGAGCTGCTTCTCCCAAAAGTAGAAGCAATAGAAGAGAGAGAATGTTGCTCCTTAAAATTCGCAACCACTTTCTTTCCACTAAAGTATGATTTTATCTTTTAAACTTTTAAAAACTACCACTCCTTTCTCACTCTCATCCTCTCTCTCTCCATATCCTTAATTATAATTTTATTAAATAAAGTACTTCTATGATTATCATATCCAAATAATTTAATAATTTCTAATTTTGATAAACAAAGTACTTATACAATTATGTCCGAACATAAAATAATTTTCTGCTTTTACTTCTACTTTTGTTTCTATTTCTGTTTTTTAAAAAGTACTGCTCCTAGAATCTTAACCAAACAGGCCCATTATTTGCAATTATTATGTTAAATGCTTTATGTTCAACTTTTGTTGCTGTTACTTCAATAGTAAATTATTTATAACTATCATTATTGCTTGTGACATACCTGACGTTAAGATAAGTAACTTTTCCTCAATTGCTTTGCTTTTCACCAAATTCAAAGAATAGAAAACGAAAGAATATTTGGGAGTTTTCCCTTTTCCCATGGAGAAGCACAATAACAAACTAGGTAAGTTCTAATATGGTCCTTGATGAGTTTTAGACCAAGATGGTCCCTAAATCCGTCCATAGAAAAAATTTATCAATGGTTATTTTGTTATATAAAGAATATTATATAAAAAATTTAATACACAGAATTCAAGGACCATCTTGGTCCAAAGATCATTTTAGCAACATTCTAACAAACTAATAATATAAATCATAAAGTATATACATTTTTTAACTAAAAAAAAAAGAAGATAACATTTTGGCAAATTATGAAAGGACTGAAAATCCTTTAATAAGCTCTTTTAGTTGTTCACGACATATCCTTGTCCTTTGGTTCTTTTCCCTCGAAAGTCGAAACCACCATTATTCTACCCAATGTTGTAATATTTAACTTGAACCAATCAATCGTACCAATGAACCGACCAAGTAATCACTCCAAGTTGCGCAAAAGATTGACCTTGTTTGAGAATTGATGTGAAGTTGTCTCTGACTTGGCCAATTTTTGTAAAAACCAGTGACTTAGCTTGGGTTAATGGCTGGTAATGCTTTTTTTCAAAAAAAAAAAATTGTTTGATTTTTTTTAATAAAATAGATGACATTATAAAATTTTAACTTTTTTTAAAAAATAATAGGCAATTTTCTCAAGTCATTTATCAACCACTTGAATCTTGAAGTGAGAGTTCCGTCAATGCCAAAACCCTTCCATTTTATGACTAAATTTTGCTTCCAATTTCTCCACTATTCAATATAGGACTAAAATAGTGGGAAGCATAGTAGTCAATTAAGGAGAGTGATGCACAGCGGTTGAACCCAAAAATACTATAGTGAGATAGCAGATAGCGGGATGACTACTATTTGATAAAAGAATATATAATTATCATGCAATTTTATAACATTTATAAATATTCAAAAATAAGAAATTATTCACAATTAAAGTCATTTACATCAATGATGAAAATTCATAATCCATTCCATAGTCTAAAAACACTCAATCACCATCAATCCAATGCATAAACATCAAGTCTTAAGAGTAGGAAAATGAAAAAAAAATACCATCAAGTAACACAAGGGCAACAAAATATAAAAGACAACACTAAATCCTAATTAAACCTAGGTCTCTACTATCTAAAACTAACAAAACATTCTAATAAAATCAATCATCATTATTATCATCCTCCTCATCCTACTTTTCTACCATATTGTTCTCTCCGTGACTTTCTTCACTATTAGACTTATGGATCTCTTCTTGCCCTTCCTTTGACTTTGTTTCCTCATCATCAAATTCTTCTTCCTCTTGAATAGGCCCCTTCCCTCTTCTTGAGCTAGAGTACTTTGATAATTTCTTCTATCTTGTAGCAAGCCTAGTGCATCTTGGAGGCTCCTCAGCCCCAACTACAGTAAAAACATCTCCCCAACTCAATCCATCGTCACAACAAATGAATTCTTCTTCAGCATCTTCTATGTTAGCACCTATTTCTCCCAGCAACCACTTATTGCTATCATCAATACTATTTAGGAGAATAGGATCAATCACATCTTGGTTGTCAAAAATTCTTTAAAAGTTTGGTTATACTTGATGAATATCAAGTCTTGCAACTTTTGATGCTCAAGTTTGCTCCTTTTTTTATAATGAATCTATGATATTCATATCATAACTTAAACAAAAATGTTAGTTTTAAAGTCATTAAATAAAAGTATGAAACTATGCAAAGGAAAATTATTTGCATTTGCTTACATGCTCAAAAGTACTCCACATGTTGAACTACAAGTTAGGCTCAGCACTTTGACTATAAATTGTTGCAAGTTAGGAGTGGATGCTCCATACTTCCTCCACGATTCAGTTGTGATGCCATAACTAGGAAATCATCACTACTAAGAAACATCATGGAACTAAATTTATCAAGAATTAAGTATATATTTCTTAACTCTTACTAGTAGCCACTGTATTCTTTTGTTTTATTGCCATCCTATTTCCAAATATACCACCAGCCTTCTTAAATGTTTCAATCTCATTTGTAACTTTTTTGGCCAAGTCTTTACCTGGAATCAACCTATCAACAGTTTTATAAAGTCCATTCATTACTTCATGATCACTCTCAATCTTTGTTGCATTGGGAAAGTAAAACTTAGGGTTTAGGAAATAGCCAGCTGCATACAATGGATGATGAAGTTGTGAGTCTCATCTCCTATCAATGATAGTAAAAACATCCTTGTACTTGTCATCATTATCCTTCAAGGACTTTTGAATGGCTTCCTTAGCTCTATCCATTGCTTTATAAATGTATCCCATTGCAAGCTTTTTCTCATTAGTAACAAGCCTAAGGACATGCACAAGAGGTCCCATAACTTTAATAGAGTACACAACATCAATCCAAAATGTTGTGTTGAGCACAATATCACTTGTTCTCTTCCCCTTAGGTTCTTTAGCTGTCTTGGAGCTCAACTACTCATCTGAAGTGAACATCCTTCTAAGATTATTTTGTTTGTAACCTTTGTAGTATGAGGAATGTTGTAGCAAACCTTGTCACTCTATGCCTAGCCAACTCCATCTTGTTATTAAATTTCCTCAGTGTGTTCAACGCCAAAGTGTGGTTGTAGATAAAGCCAACAAGACAAATGCCTCTATGTATTGCTTTCTTAACTTGATGATGCTTTCTAATGTCTAACATTAAGTCTACACAATGTGCAGCACATGGAGTCCAAAAAAGATTCTTCCTCTTAGCTCGAAGTAGTTTGCCTAAAGAGAGCCAAATTAAATAAAATTATATGAGGAACCAAATATTAAAGGAAGTAATAGGAAACTATGATGAAGTCATAGCTTCTTACCAGCCAAAGCATCATTACTTCCATTGTTAGTCACCATTTGAACAATATTTTGTTCTCCAATCTCCTTTACAAAACTATCCAATAGCTCAAATACTTTCTTCCCTGTCTTCATGTATGCAGAAGCATCAACACTCTTCACAAACATTGCCTCAGTTGGACAATTTACCATGAAATTAATCAATGATTTATTCTTCCTATCTGTCAAACTATCCAACATTATTGAGCATCCATATTTCACCATTTCCTCCTCATGATCCTTCAACATATTCTTTGTTAGCTCTAACTTCTTTTCAAGGAGTGGAACTCTCAATTCATGATAACTTGGAGCATTAACGTGAGGACCATAATTTCTAACAGCTTCAAGCATCAACTTAAAGCTTATTGATCTAGCAACATTAAAAGCAATCCTATTCATATAAAAAAAATCGGGCTATGTATTGAATGGTTCTAGCCCTTGCTTCTTTATCACAAGCATCATTAATGATTGTTTGTCGGTGGGGCTTTTCCAATTTAATGACAGCTTCAGTATTTTTTAAAAACATCGAATCCAAATGATCTTTTATGCTTTTTCCTTTCTTGGGCTGCTTAACGACAGTTGAAGGAATAGAGCTACTCCCACTTGATGTTGATGAAGGTCTTTTCCCTCTTCTAATTTGTTGGATTTCTTCCAAATCTTCTTGTTCATTATCATCTTCTCCAATTGCACCAAAGTTTGATTCCTTCTCTAAATTTTTCTTGGCAAGAGCTTCCCAAAGAAGTAGCTTAACTTCAAGTGGGAATTTTTTACAAGCTTTTGCGTCTTTTGTCGCACCCATTTGGTGTCTTTTTGTTTTAGTTATTCCATAGTTGGTTGTTTTACCATAAAAGTCACAAGTTACACTCTTCTTATTATTGAAATCTCTTAAGCTATTCAACTGCCATGCCATATTAATCTTGTCACTAGTGGACTTCAACAAACCTCAAGGAAAAGGAGCAACATTAGAAGCTTGAGTTGATGATGTTGCCATTACTAAACTAGAAAGCAAAAAAAAAAAAAAAAAAAGAAAAGAGGAAAAAATAATGAATAAAAGGAAAAAAGAATAGAGGGTAGAAGAAGATAGAAGAGGAGAAAGAAACAAGATAGAACAAAGAGAGATGGAGAAAGGACTAATCTTTGCCACCACTGGAAACTAAGACAACCACCGTCACTGGTCTCATAGCCATCGATCTCGCTATTGCTGGAGGTTGGAGGATCATCGGAGAGTAAGAGGAATGAAGGGAGAGAGAGATCGATTGAGAGAGGAAGAGAATAGAATCCTAACTTCACCTTCAGATTGAAGAAAAGGGGGAAGGATCGAAATAACCTTGCAGCCCCCTCAGATTGTCCTGAGCAATAAAAAAATAGGGGTATAACTGGCTTTTGGACATCGACGACAATAACAACCGTGATGGTAGTAACAAAAAAATGCGACACATTAGAAGCTAGATTGCGTTCAACCTCCGCTTTGCACCACCATGTCGTTATCGTGTGCGATTCAGCATTATGGTGGGACGCAAGTTTCATATAAGGGGGCTACCAATGCACGTGACATGCTATTGGGGCATTTGATATGCGGAATATTTTTATATTTTCGAGAATGTCATATAAGAATATAGGATTCCCATGTTTGATATGTGGTTTAAAAAAAATACTCTTGGGTATGTTACATTCTTGAGAATGAAAATTGACCTATTTTCATTCCTACCTCCCCAATGGGAATGTTTCTGCAAAAGTGAAAAGACAAAATTACCTTCTTTATAAACCACTAATACTAGACTACTATTGTCGTCATTAGACTGCCATCGTGATTGCCACCGCTGGTTGCTAGACCATCATTGTCGGGCCTCCACCATTGGCCGCCAGACCTCCATCACTAGCTATTGGACCATCGCCACCATCGCTATTTTGTTAAGGATATTTTGGAAAAAAAATATAATATTCCCGAGAATATTAGTGTTAACTAAACATAGAAATGACTTATTCCCGGGCATAATTAGCAAGGTTGCTGAGAATTCAATTTGTATACCAAATGTATTTAGAACCCATGCCTAGGAGAGTTATTACTATTCTCAAGAATGCTTTTTCCATGAATGCAAAATCATTTCGCGTGCAAAATGCCCCATATATGGTATTCATTAGTTTGCAAGTGATATTCCTAGAGGTGTTCAAAGGATGGATTAGGGCGAATTGGATCAAACCCAAACCTGGCCCAATTTTTTAATTGGGCAATTTCTTAAAGTTTGAACCTGACTTGATAATGACCGAATTACTGATTGGATTAACCTGAATTTTAGACCATATATAAATATTTGGATATTATATATAGTAAAATCATAAAATTTTGAAGTAGAAAACAAAATTCAAAAAATATTTTACAATATATATTTCAAAATAAACTATACCAATATAAAAATAATATCAAATTATATAAAATATATTAATTAAAGTACAAAATCTTATAATTTATCATTAATAACTTTAAAAAATATAATTTGTAAAGAATTATTTTCACTTTGGGTCGGGTTGAGCCAACACAAAGTATAACCCGAACTTGGTCAAAAAAATGCATCGGGTCAAATTTTATAATCTGAACCTGGCTCAATAAGCTTTGGGCAAGGATGGATTATCGGGCCAAGTTGGGTCTTGAACACCCAATACACCTTTAATTTCTTAACTTATGTATTTATATATATATTTACTTAATTATGCCATATTCAACTAGTTTAACCATTGATCTATTGGATGAACTGATGACATAATAATTGGGTCGAGTTTTATAACTATGAATCTATTCTTCAACTCCTTCCTCCAGCTGCTTTTGGTCTGGGTTTAGGTCTCGATTGGATTTAAACTCCTTTAGTAAATAATGCTAAAAATTTTATAATTTTTACATTCGATTGAAAATAAAGTGTTCAGTTTTATTCATTAAAAGTATAGTATAAATATAAGAGAAGAAATAATATAGTACACGTCAAAAAACAAAAGTGTAGTAGTCAATTAATACAAGTCGAACTGAATCTGTAAAACTATAATAAGTGGTAATTTTAGCTTATTTACACCCTGTACTTACTATTAATAAAAGAATTGGTCCTGTAATCATAATTCATATTTTTTTAAAAATATCCTTATATTAGTTATATATGATTTATTAGTATTAATTAAATCGTAAAAATACTATTAATTAATCATTTAAATATTTTGAAAATGAAAATTAATAAAATGATAAATATATCTTACCAAGTATTTGAAGATTTAAAAATAAATATAATAATATAATAATTTAATTAAAAGTTTAACTGTATATATAATCATTTATTTTTTTATTTTTAACTATAAATATTTTAAAATAATTTTCATCATTTTATTATATAATTATAATTTTTTTGTAAATATTTTTTACTTTTGTGTATTTTAAACTCAATAAAATAAAAATATTAAATATAAATTAATAAATATATAATGACTATCAATTCGCTATTAAGATTAATATTAACAAATATATAATGACTGTCAACCCTATTAATATTAATGTTTCATTAAAATATTAATGTATCCTACAGTTTTTTTTTTTTTTTAATGAGAACGTATGTTACCATTTTCTTTTACTAGATATCATATATGATAAATTATTAAAAAATTACTTAGAAGTTGAAGTTTTATTGATATCTCATTATGAACAATTTAAAATTTAAATATTTATTGACATTTTATTTATGAAATGATTATATTATTTAATTATATAATTAAATGCATAAATTTTTATGAAAACATTACATAACTTTTATATTTATTATAGATTTTACAGAATGTTCAAATGGATCCAATTTATTCCAATATCTAATAATCTCAATAAGAAAGTGAATAAATCTTTAAATTGGTCTTGACAAAAATTATCTTCAGATAAATTCATTCCTGCGAAATAATATTTTTAGTATAGTTTATGAAAATTAAAAATATTAGTTAAATTAATTATTTTTAAAGACTGGTATGTCCAAAAAAAAAAATATTTTTTTAGAAATTAATTTATCTGAAGAAAATTTATTTAACCAATGTTTTAATTTTTTAAGGTTATGTTGGGTTTTTATTAGTGATATTTTCTTCAAATACCAAATTGAGGTTTAATAATGTTATTATTTTATAAAACACAAGTTGATCCACTTTGTTACTGTGGCACCAAATGGGAGAAGCGGTTGCTTCTCTTTTGTCGGAGACTATTTTTCAACATAAATAAATTTGGGCTTTATATTCCTCCACTGCTACTAGCTCCACTCCACCACCCACCAAAAAGACCAAACAAATCAAAGCAAAGAAAGGCAAAGGAATAGGCAGAGACCAGCACAGACAGAGAGTGAAAGAAAGAGGGTGCCTTCAATTTCGCCAAATTCCATAGCGATTCTCGCCGAAAAATCCAAAATTCCCACACATACATACCTATCTATATGATTTCCCAAACACCTATCTATTTAATTTCAACCAATTTCTTCACAGCTTCGGTTTCAGTTTCAGTTTTAGGTTCCTCTCTCTCGCTCTCAGCTGCTTTTTCAATAAAATTTCAATCTTTCTCTCTTTTCTCTCATACCCACTTCGGTTTTCGCTTCCGATTGCCGTTTTGATAATTCTGATCGCTTTTTACTTTGATAGTCAAAAGTGGGTCGCTTCCTTTTTGCCAATTCGCTTGTGTTTCTAAGTTGATCCTTCCTCCTTTGATGAAAAACTCCATTTTCTGCAATGCATGGATGTGATTTTGTGTCTCTTTCTTTTTTTTTTTTTTTTTGGGCTTTGATTTTTGAATGTTCTAGAATAGTGATCACAGTTTTTCAATCTGAAAGGAAAATAATGATTTTTGTGTTGGTTGATGCATCAGTATAGCTTACCATTGAAGAAAAGAATAAATTTTTTACCAAAATTTGAAGTAACGCTGTGCTGATGAAATTGTCGGTGCGTGGCAAAAGACTGAAAACTAATAAGGCTTTGCCCCTTAAGTAATCATAATTTGTCATATCCCTTTTAAATTTTAATATTTTATACTAATTATTTTCTGTTGTATCACACTGACGTGTTTTCTGTTGATCACTTGATCCTATTTTATGGTCCTGATTTGCGGTTCTATATTAATGTGTATATGTTGCTTTAGAGCATGAGCATTACTGCATTGCTAGATTCTTGTGTACACAGATGTGTGTAATAAATTAATCAACAAGTGGTACCTCATCATCACTTCAAAACAAACACTTATATGGCACACAACTTTTTGTGTGCATCAAGTGTGTACAAGAATTTTTTGCTCATTAAAGCCTGATTATAGTTTCTTTGGGTCAAGAAAGCATGCTTATTTTAACTGGTCAAATAATTGCTTGAATGACAGCTCCCACAACATTCTCATTTTTGTTTCTATATGCAATTTTGGTGTGTTTTACAGGTGAGCAAGAGGAACAGTGCTTATCCATATCACAGGGGTATCTCAACTGAAGAGGGAGGGTACTGGTTTGCGGAGGGAGTGTTTGACTTCTGCAAGCTTAGAGTCCTCTCTCCATTATTTCTGAAAGCATAGCTAGTGTGGTGCTGTTGGAGACTCCTTTTCTCAAAGCTTTCATGTAGCACCATCTATCTTTTGTTGATCGGTTGAAGAGTGGCAAAAAATAAAAAGGAAAAATTTAAGCTAAAGAAAGATATTTTGGGAACTTGGAACTATGGGTTCTGTTTGTTGTTGTTTGAGTTTTGACGATTTCGAAGATTATGTAAATCCAAATAGTTCTGTATATAGGAACTGTGTCTGTCTCAGCTGCTTGATACAGAACCTTTTGAATGTGGTATGTCTCTAAATCCTATCTCCTTGCCCGTCCCCCTTTTTGTTTCCTACTTTCCCAATAATATGTTTTGTCTTATGTAATGTGTTGTGTCCATATTTGAATTTGATGGCTCTCCTTATGACTTAATGCATTGTTTTTTCCCAGAATCCCCTCGTGAGATGGCAAACTTGTTGCATTTTCAGGTGCTTGTATCTGGTTTTTGTTGGAATTGGTGTACACATCATCTTCTCTACTGTTCCCTTGTTTTGGATATAAACGTGAAAAATTACAGTTAGATGTGGGGGATTGCTGGCATTTTCTTCTTTAGTGTTCTGGTTTCACATACCACTTGTTTTTAAATATGTTTTTTGAATTCCCTACAGTTTGCATATGGTGATGTTTGGTATATGTGCATCTGTGAAGATATGTCTTGAGTGCTTTCCGTTTTAGAAGTGACTCAAAAGTTACCTCTAAGCCAATTGTGGGAGGGAAGTTTGCCATCTAAAGGTCTGATGCTTGCTTGTTTGTCCTAATAAGGCCACTAATGTTTATAATCAAATGTGCACAATTTATAATCACCTATTATTTACTTTAGGCAGGATTGTCTGACTGTATTGATTTCCATTTAGATTAATATTTGGTCGGCTGCAACTTGAAGAATATTTTAGCACTAAATCAAGTTTTCAGGATTATGACTCTTGAAACTGATGAGAGCTATACTTCATAATTTGATATAACCATTTTCCTGTGCACTTCAAATTTCAGTACGCATCAATATTCCGTAGAGGGGAAGGGCATTCGGTTCCTTCATCCATTCAGGGGGCTGCATCCATGACTTCCGCAGCATCACTTGATAATTCTCTATCTGATGTGTACCGTTCTCCTCCAAGGCCATTACCATATGATGCAGAACCTAGGTATTTTCGCTCACCACGTGATGGACTTGTTTCAAGGCGTGAGAAGGGTTCTAGTCATTCAAATGAGGAAACAGAACCTTTAAGAAGTAATGTAGATTTGGATACAGAATCTTTGAATTCAGGAGACAAATGGAATGAATCTGCCTGTGAAGATGGATCAAAAGAATATCGTTCTAAGTCTTCACTGAGACTTTCATCAGCAAAATATACAACTGGAGTTGGGCTTGTCTACACATCATCAGAAGAGGAGGATGTCTGTCCAACGTGTCTTGAAGGTAGAGTTTTTTGTTTTTTTTTTTTTTTAAAAACCTTAATTTAATCACATTTCCATTAAAATATCCCTAGATGCTAGGATTTAATTTTGCTTGAAGTATTGATCTTTAAGATGCTTAATGACATGTCTTGACATACGCCAAGAAATATGGATGTTCCATTTTCATTTAATATACTTATTTATTGTAGAATGTAGATGATTTTGTTTGGCTCTATAGTGTATCTAGTTTCTCAAGTTGATCTAAAATGTCGAAAACAATAATACGCTAATGTTGAACCAGCATTGCTTTAGAAGTTAGAATGTAAATTTTGTACAGGAACTTAGGAGTCCAATCTTTAAATTTTGAGTAGTCCTTGTGAAACTCTGATCATTGCTGTTATTAAATGGTTGTTGGTACTGGGAAACGCGCTGTTGAGATAATAGGATTTTTTTAGGATTCTAATGTTTCTACCATTATTTTTGCTTGCAGAATATACTAAAGAGAATCCAAAGATAATGACAAAATGCTCTCATCATTTTCATCTTGGTTGCATTTATGAGTGGATGGAGAGAAGTGATAACTGTCCAGTTTGTGGAAAGGTAATGCTAATACTTAGTATTTTCTGAATTCTTTTTTGGTGAAATGTTTTCAGTTCATTAGCAATTATATAGAAATAGAGTAAATCGAATTCAGCGTACTGAGAAGTGAGAAGTGAGAACTAGACTAGACCGGTCAGTTTGACCAGATACAGCTGTCTTTGGTTTGCTTCTCACTGGTAAACTGGGGTGCAAACTGCAAACCTGTGTGAACTGGCTCAAACCAGCTAATTCCAGTACAAATTGGCACACAAGTCCAATTCCACCAATTCTACTGGCTTGTGGTGCACTGCCACATTATCTCTCAATTCTGTCATTTTAATAGGAAGAGCCAAATTGGAGTAGTGAAGTCCAACAGTGGGCTTGGTAACCACAGCAAAGATCTGTGTAGCACTAGGCCTTGTTTTTAATAACAGTTCAAAATATTAAACTTGCTTCACTTGTAAATGCTGAAGAAATAAAACATTGATCTCAATCCTGGTTGTTATGAACAGTTCAAAGCATTTAATTTGCTTCAGTTGTAAATGTGGAACAACTAAAACATTGATGTTGTATAGTTTACCCAAGAAAAAAAAAGCATTAAATCTTGTATGTCTCTTTAGTTTATTTATTAAAAATACTTTAAGCATGAATAGTTAATTAGTAACAAAATTGCAATAACAGAGAAGCTTCAAATTTAAAATGATATAAAAATTATTTTAAAAAAAAAAGGAAAAAGGAAAAATGGAAAAAATACACTTCCTAAACTTCACCTTGGTTTGATAAAACAAATTAGAATATTTGATTTATCTTTTGCATGAATGAGTAGTTATTATGATTTCTTCGCATTCTGAAATGTCTTGTGAAACTCGTCATAAGCCCTCCCTACCCGTTTTATGAATTTTTAAAGGAACCCTTTTGCAATTTATGTGCTACTTGACGTGATGGAAGAATAATTGTGTGGGGTTGCAATTACAGTACTTCAGTACAACTTTACAAGTATTGATTTTATGGGGTGACTTAGTGTTATATATAACAAGTTGTGTTGTTCACTGAAACAAACAGCTGCATAGACAGCATAGTGCAGTTTGGACTCTCCCTACGGGGTAGGAGTGTATATCTGTTGTGTGGTGTTTAGTAACTATTATGGGTTTGCGGTGTTGCGCCACTTAATTTAGCTGATCATTATGAATGCTGCAAACAGCCCAAGATGTTAACTGATGGAAGCGAGGAAAAAGAAGGATTTATGTGATATATGTGGTTTTACCCTATAAATTTATATATACTCATTGGATGCTAGAAAGGGTTTGGGCAAACATGCGTGAGTTATTGCTGCTTGAGCATGATTTTGATTATTTGAACTGACAATGACTTCCACCCAGCATGCATTCAGAAGGTTTGTGTGAAATGTTAGAGACAGGTCAATATACGTGTGTAGCTATGTGTATGTATTTATTATATATGTATGCACTCAATATATTATGATTATTAGACTTTCGTATTGACTAAAGTATTATAATGTATCACATTTAAATAAATAAATGACTGTGTCTAGTCTGAGCATGACTTGAGATCTATAGTTTGAATATTATTCCTTTATTTCTTTAATAAGTAAACGTAATGAGCTAACTATTGCACTTGAATTTGGAATTTAAGGAATCATGATTTACATGTTGTGGGTTTTTCTGTATTGGTTTTTAGGTGATGGTATTCGATGAAGCGACTTACTCTTGATTAGAAAGTATGCGTCGTGGATGAAGCCGGCAACAGAGAAAAGGAAGAATATAAGTATTGACATTGTGAATATACTACCAGATTACGTGCTTGTCATGTATAGTAAGTTTGAAAAGTTTTCTTAACCATTGTTGTGAGTTCATTCTTATCCCAGTTGTTTTTATATTTAAAGTTTTCCCACCGGCCAAAGCTCCGAAGAAGAATAGAAAATGCAATGACGGATGGAAGCTTTGTCACGGCGTCATCATGTTCACCTAATATTGTGTTTTTTGTTAGTTTTGGTGGTATCAACTATCAAGCCCAACAGTTTTTAAATTGACCCAAAAACATAGCCAAAAAATTAAAAACAGAAGAATAAAAGATGGGATTTCCTAATCATGTGCCATGTCGATTCGAACTGCCAGCATAAAATCTTTAGACTCGAGAGTCTTGCTATTTGGTGCGGAAAGCTAACTGACCATGACTTAGACTATATTGGCATGTTTGGTTAAGATTTTATTATAACTATTTTTTTAAATATAGAATCAGAAGTAAAAGTAAAAGTAAAAGTAGAAGTAAAAAATTATTTTATATTTAGATATAATTGTAGAAGTGTTTTATAAGAATTAAAAATTATTAAATTATTTGGATATAATTAAATAAAAATATTTTTTTTTATAAAATTACAATATTAATGGATATGAAGTGATATTTTCAAAAAAAAAAAAAAATTAAGAATACAATGGTAAAAATATAAAAAAATAGTGGATTTGAAACTTGAGGGTTATTTTTTTTCTCTTCTATTATTTTTATTTGTAGAAGAGACAGTTTTTTATTTGTTTTTGAAAAAAATCGGGAAAATTAGCTTTCTATTTTTATATTTTTTGAGAAGTACAAATAAATAATATTAAAAGAATTTTTTTTCTTAAAAAAACCCTTGGAAAAGTGCAAACAAATAGGATTATTGTATTGTCGATGAAATTTACCGGATGCTTTAACATTTTTCAGACGATAAATAAGACGTGGGGCGATTTGGCTCAAGTAAAAAAGCTTTGCATCCTATGAAAAAGATGATACTACTAATATCATTTTGGATTTAATATGAAAAATTAGATTTAATGAACGTTTAGATTAATTTATATTCAACAGAGGTCGTAATCAAAATTTTATTCGAAAAAGCTTTTTAAAAAGGTGAGTATATCCTTTAAAAAAATAAAATCCAAACGTGCACTTGCATTTTAAAAACTTGGGAGTTGGTACCACCGAATATTTTAGATCCGTACAAGAGAAAAAATGGTTAATCATCATTGGAATTTAAATACAGAGTCTTCATTTTTGTCTGAAAATACAGTCTCTCGACCACCCCAACGCATCAAACGATTGGTATCGGGAAAGCAAGCTCGCTAAACCCATAACTGAAGCCCCAAAACCTGGACAAACCAGTAAGGTTCGACTCCCCTGCCCTCCCCTCGGGTGCGTTGAGTTAACCAAAAACAAAAAAAAAAAAAAAAAAACAAAAAAAAAGAGAAAGGTCATTTCTAGGCAAGAGGCTATCAAAGATTCAAGCAGATCTTTGTGTACCTATTGCTTGGAATGCCCTCACAGTTCGTCAAAAACATACAAAGTCGAAAAAGGGTCAAAAGACGACATTGTGGGGCACGGGACCGTCATCGATTGAAACTGACCTTTCTATGGGTCGGATGCTCGAAAATCCCACATATTCCAAACCCAAAAAAATATCAAAATATTTGAATGATGATGCAGCAAAAAGAACAAAAGTAATGGAAAACTAAAAATATGATGCAACAGTCATCAAATTTAGGTAGCAATTGGTCCATTGGCATAATAAGATCGAGTGTTAACTACAAACTTCTCAAAAATACATAAAAGTAGAAAAATAAAAAAAATCATCAAAGCATCCCCTAGCCTTCGTCAGATTCCTTGGTCCTCATCAATCTTGGTATAGACCTTTGTCTTGCCCTCACTGTCTTGGTCATCTGGATCCCAACTCCTTCATATTCAATGGCATCATCACCTTTTTCATCGTCTTTTTCCTCAAGATATAGAGGAAGCAACTCATCACCCTCCAAACGATACCACAGGCTAGCTCGATTGAAGTCAAAGGAAGGATCAAAATAAAGATGGTGAAAGTGAGACTGAGCTTTCACATACCCATCTTCAAATTGGCGTAGCATGTCTTCTTCTAGATTCTCCTTCTTTTACTCCTATAGTTTTGTCTTTCCCGCTAGCTGCCTCTGAGCTACCTTAGCCTTCCTCTCAGACTTGGCAACTCTTCTTTTGAACTTGGGACGTTGGACATTAACATCTTGACCTCCTCGTCAAGAACGGTAGCGCTAACCTCAAGTAGCTCTAACTTTTTTACGGTCTCCTTTTGCTTTTCCAACTCACTCTCCAAGCTTTAGGTGACTACTCTGGTAGGTGGTTCCCACTCGACATAGATTCCACGGTAACTCGCCAGTTGACCATTTGCCGAACCTCAAGCTCAACATATCGAGTCATATTGGTGTTCTTCATAGCTTAAGCATCACCTACGTGGAATAGATCAATGAACCCTATGTTATATTCTCGTATATGTCAAGCCATAGAGGTAACAATCTATGTGAATCTCGTTCCAGAAGTGTCAGTCCTATATAGAACGAATCTACATCCTTGCATCCCTAGCAAAGTCAAAAAAATATCTCTAGGCTTCCTTAGGTAAGGGGTCGGGCATCAATCGAGCGGTAACCTATCGTAGAAGCGGAAGTAGATGGACCAAAAGTTTTGGTGTCATGTGTGGTTACTTGAAAAATTGGTTGGATGGTCAAGGACCCTAGGGGTTGGATGCTTGATATCTTCCACAGCCTCATCCACTCAAGCATGCTTGGGGATTCCTCGGAACTAAGTAGCATCTAACCTTTGCCTTTTGGCAATTACTTTGTACTTTTTGCGCCTCCCGACCGAGATGGCGTCAATGTCAAAACAGGCATTATCTCATCTCTTAGCCACTCTCCGATCAACCTTCTTGAGAAAGCTACCCGTGAAACCAAAGAACAATGAGCCTCAAAATCATTGCAAATCAGTATAACAAGGTAAAGAACTTAGCACCATATTTGTAGAAGGGTCAGATCCTTGCAGCACTATGTTATCTCGGAACAACGAATCCCAGTTAACTCCAATGAGTATATGTTTGTGGCACGCTTATCAAGCTTCTCAATGTTTGTCAAATCAGCATTGGAAAAATCATTGGCTGTCAGATGGTAGCACAACTCAATGCCACATGAAAGGGAACCTCAGTAAGCCACTTTCATTAACAAAATGCCGAGATGCTCAGCTTCTGGGCTTCAACTTAGAAAACTCATCCTTGGAGTTCCTGTAAGATGATTTGAATGGCTCCAAGAGTCAAAAAATGAGATAATACTCTTCCTCTTTCCTCGATTGCTCAAAGTACAGAATAAGTAAAAGAACATTTGGTGAGTTGCCAAACTTGAGATGTTCACACAAAACCCTAAAACAATGGACAAAAGCTTGTCCGTTAAGTGACACCAGGGCAACTCCTAATTGTGAAAGCATATATGAGTACAAGAACGAGAAGGGAATGGACATTTTTAACTTGGTAAAGTAGTTCTTATACGTAAGTGCCCTAAGATGCAGATTCCATCGACGATAACAAAGAGTAGCAAGAGGATCACAACAAGAAAAGGAAATGAAGAAAAGAAGGAAAAGGAAATGGTTCACTTGATACAACGCCCATAAGACCACAAATTGTTTGTGCTCAACGGCCACAGTGGAGAGATTCAAAAGTCACCACTTTCGTTAACATCCAGGATAATTACTTCCCTGTTTAGTGCTCATAACCTCTTCACTCTTCACAACTCGAGCTTGCAAGGCTTATGGATCGTCCGGGCACCACCAATCTGAACATCCAGATCAAATATCCCCTTTTTAGGATTATTGATCTGGCTACGCTTCTTAGCTCAGCGATCCTCACCACCCCTCACCCCAACTTGGATGCCCTCACCCTCTTCTTCGCTCGAGCTCATCGAGTTACCTCTACCCCATCCCCAACCCCAACCCCAACCCCAACCCCAGCTCCAACACTTCAAGCCAATGCACATGGGGAAAGTCCCCCCTTCCAGTCAAAATCTAGCCAAGGATCCCTCACTCAAATCCCACTACACATGCCATAACATAAGCCTAACATTAATGACACCCTACTATAAATACCTCAAGAAAAGTAGCATCAGACAACGCCACTTTAACCCGTACACTACTCATCCTACCCCCTCTAACCCGTGGCCTTCCTCTGTTATAAGCACTTCTTTATCCTCAAAGGAGGCCCCTATGTTAAACGACCCAACCATGTCTTACCAATATCTAAGATGAGACCGAAACAACTCCTATATCATCTAGGTAAAACTTTAGACAATAACATCTCCACTAGCCTATGTAAAACACCAAAATTAACTTGTATAAAATTTACATTAAAGCAATGAAAAAATAGAATATCGAATATCCAAAAAAGGCTAGCCTGTTAGCAAAATAGTATAGAATTACGAAGGAGTGTGATTGTAATAAGAAACCATTTGTAGTGGTTTTAATTATGACTTCATTCTTCTTTAGCGATAATGAAATTTCGTAATGGATTTATCATCCATTTTTTTCTAACTCAAGCATTTCATCGTATGCCTATTCATTTTTGTCTGGACCACAAAAGTTTCCCTTACTACCCTTGCACACGCGGTAGATGTTATTTCTATTCAATTATTTCATTCATCTGTCAATACATACGTTATGTTTAGACCTAGTCAACAACATTTGTGAATTATAGTTTAAATAAGTGTAGATTTTAATCATATAAATATTAAATGATATATTAACTAAAAATAATCTACATTGTTGATGAAAGTTAAATGATGATTCGATAATTATATAACTGAAATATACATTTATTTAAAATCAATCTATAGATATTAATAACTATGTCTAAACATAATTTATGAATAGCATTTCTGTTTTCCAATATATATATATATATATATATAGCCTCAAACCCGCAGAAACTGAAGAGAACATTGTGGGCAAACCCTAGGCATACGTGAGATAGACTATTTGAAAACTATTTGCCAAAAATTACTGCTATATGGCTTCAGAGTGCATCAAATATATCAAAGAATTGTTAGATGGTTTAAATGTAAGTCCTAACATTGCTGATTAAAACAAAATTAAAGTCACCATTGACTCCAATTCTCAGCCATCATCTTTGATATAGCACTCGTTAAGTGGCCATGGGAGCAAAAGCCAGAGACTACTCAATCAATGAGCTTAAGCCAATCACACATTTTGATCCAAAACTTAAGACAATAAGATTATAGATCTTCTCATTTGTATAGTTCTCACTTAACTAATTCCTTATTAATATGAAATTTCATTATCCATACTTAAATTTTCAACAAAAATCACTTGTAATATTCAGCCTTATACCTATAATATTTTCACTGCATTGGCATATATACCATCAAATTGAAGGACACATCCTATACACAAGATTAAGCAGTTATCAAACTTCAATGTAGCTATTAATATTTACGTTTTTGACATAGTTCATGCTTTCAACATTCATCACATGTCACAAACTAAACGTGCCAGTTGATCTAGTAAAATGGTGCGGCATCCATGGTGGAATGGTAGTAGTAGTACTTGGAGTAGTTCAAGCTTCAGCCACTTCCTGCAGCGATTTTCTTGCTTGTAAAGTCCCACTGCATTATTTTTGACATTTTCTATAATCTGATTCAATAACGAAGTTTGATAAGATATAATTGGACTAGCTAAGCGGCTGCTTCTCACACCATGGGGTGGACTTTTGCAGCTATGGGATAATTCAATTGTTGATGGCTTAACATAGGTCTCTGGGGATATATATGCTTAAAATTCCTTTTCTTTTTTCTTTTAAACTATTAGTATTTGAAATTCACTTAATTCTAATTAGTTTGACTCAAATTGAGTCGATTGACTTTGAAGTAAAGCTATCCCAATATTAGGTTTTTGTCATTCACAAAACTCAAACCCAATAATTTAGTTAAGGAGAACAAATGAATATTAATCACTTGAGCTAAACAAGCTGCTTAAAATTCTTTTCAATGATAGATACTGAGGTGAAATTAATTGTATGTGAACCAAAGTATTCAATTTATAATATTTTTCTACGCTTCGAACATCCTAATGGCTATTTAGTGAAACAATTCATCAAAAGTTCGCTCTAGCTCGGTAGAAATGGGGATCTATAAGCGGCAGTTTGCATGCTTTAATTTTGTCATGTTCATTAAAACTTTTTAATGAAGCAACCCTTTCCTCTCTCCAAATTTAAGACACAGTAGAATGAGAATTGGGACAAAAATATGATTTTTGTTAATTTTGTAAAATTAAATTTATAAAATGTTATTCCAGTTAAAAAAAAAAAATGTTAGTACGTTTAACCAATAAAAACAATGTGCATTCATAAACTCGAGCGGTTCATAGCATAACTCTTTATCCACTATATATCTGCCCAAAGTACGCAGTCCTTAAAAATTATATCTTGACATTATTAAAAGAATTCAAAATTATTACCTTTGGTATATCTCTCAAAGTTGTATATTGGAATGGATCTTTTCATATAAAAATTTTATATGATCTTCTTATATTTTAATTTTTTTATCATTGATTAAATTATATTTGGTCTCACTTTCTTAATTAATAATAAAAATTAACACATGATAAAATCATATGAAATTTTCATGAAAGAGGATCCATTCCCCATAGATACATGCTAGGAATACTAGTATTTGGTGTCAGGCATAACCATTAGAAAAAGTATTTATTGTGTAGATTAACATCTTGGTCTCCCTTATGTTTCCGCTGTTCCCTCCATCACTTTGGATTTTCAGCCTAAGGTGTGACAATAAAAAATGTGTCTTCTCTATAATACATAAGAGAGAGGCGAGATAAATACCCGAGTGTTAAAGTAGGAACTTGTCTTTCTGGTGACTGAAGCTCGGTAGGACTTAAGTTTAAGGGGCTTTGGATTAATGGCCAGCAGTGTGGACGTTCAGCCAGTGTCTTCTCCTTATCCTTGATCTAGCCATAAATGTAAGAAAAGTCAACTTTTATTTTTTTAAAAAAATTGCTTTCTTGTCTATATAAGACTGATAGATTGAAACGTTGCTAGTGGCTCATGGGGCTTCTACCTCCTTTGTTAGCGTGTTCTTTTGTTCCTGCAAAGCCTTTGCCTGTCATATGCACACCATAAATTTAGAACTGTCATTGTGCACATAACTTGCAATCGCTAGGAAACTAATTACACTACACGAGCCGAAATTAATTTACCACCTCAATTTCAAAATAATTGTCATTTTGATCAAATTGATATATTTTTAAATTAATCTATATATATTAATTTAAGAAAATATCAATTTGATTAAAATGGCAGAGTAATAAAACTTAGTAGCAAACATAAGCCAAAAGAAGAAACAAAGTAGAAAACGCCGGCATTTAAGAATTACTTCCAGGAATTAATACGTCATACTCCCTTCTTAGGAGAATCAAATCAAACTAGCTTGTTATGTGTATGTGTGTGTGTGAGTGTGCGCGCCTTTTACTGAAGATGTCCTTAACGTCACTGCACATCAAATTCAATGTCATTCTGTCAATAAAAAAATATTACTACATATGCTACCAGAGAATTTTTAGTGCTAATGTGTATGCATATCCCATGTATACTACGAGCTGTGGCCAATACCCATTGTCCCTTACCTTTTTCTGCAGCTCCGAGATGGATTCATTCATAAAATTGTTCTGCACAAATCATAATTATAAGTCAATTGAAGATCAGTCCGAATGTTATATATGCTAATGCTAATTTAATTTTCGGAAAATGTGCATTTAATTTAACTTTTCCTTTTCTCCTTATTTCCTGTTAATGGTAAATCAATCTTTCACCTTTCTTGTTCGGATGCGCTTTAAAGCTGATTCAAGCTGTTGCTCTAAATTCTGAAGCTCTCTCAAGCTCAAGGGATCCAGATCATCCCCCGCAATGTTCCTATATTGAAGATTATGTAAGCTATTTATTTTATTATTCATAAAGCTGAAGGTTTTGAAGCATCTAACCGTGTATAACTAGCCTTGTCAAAGGTCTGACCCCACATTAGATAAACCCCAAATAGCATGTCTTGGACACTTGTGCCCCAACGAAAACGGATACACAATAAAAATTTGATGCAAATAGATTTTCAGCGAGTCCTTGAAGCACTACTCTTGAACGGGGTAGTTCAAAATAGCAAGAAGACAAGGTTACCCAAGAAAACACTCCCAAAGGGGTTGACAAAACCACCTAAGGCAGGTGAGTCAAAGTTTCCGAATGCCTACTTATATGCTAACACTCCTAATGCTTTGGTGTGGGACTTGAAGACCTAACCCCGCAAGGTGGGAAAATTAAAAATAAAGCAGTTACATGATGAAATGAATTGTTGTTCAGTCATTTCGTTATGTTGTTACTTCGAAATGATGTTAGAAGAAAGAAAATTTATCTTAGAAAGTGTTCTGCATTAAAAAAGAAGAAAGCAAATGAGTGGCCGGACTTTCTTTAAGAACGTGATAGAAAACTTGAACTTTTTTATCCAGATTTATTTGTTAGAATGGTATGATATGATATGTTTGTTGATTTTTGGATAGGTAAATAGGTTATGCCACTTTATTCTGCCTATTAAATACTTTTTTATTATAAAAAAATTCGGGGTTTATTTCACTCCAACATTTTTTGAAGGTTGCACCGTATTACTTCATTTGAAAGTTACAATCTAGAAGAAAAAAGTTATGGTTGTGATATGAAAATTATGATATTTGAAGTATTTGTTACATTCGTATTACATCTTGTTACATCCGCATCAGTCTCTTTCTTCCTAAAACAGCACTTGAATGAGACACAAATTGAAAAAAAAAAAAAAGATCAAAGAAAGAACGATTGACAGAAAATGATAATGATTACAAACATAGTAAATTAATCATGTTATCCTAACAAAAGAAATATGTTTTGCATGATCAATAATGGACAAAAGGACGAACAAAGAGAGATTGAAAACAAGGCAAACTCAGAGAAAGGCAGAAAACAAATGTGAGATAATTGTTGCCGCTAATCTAAAAGAAACTAAGAGACAAGCTGGTATCCTATTCAGAGACTAGAAGCATAGTGCAGCAAGAAGATAAGAATGGTGTAGAAAATGTTAAGAGACCCTTAGAGGAAAAGTTAATAATGGCTGCAGCAACATTTTCGTACCACTAAAGCTGCAGCAAAGATAAGATTGCCCAAGCAAATTGTACTCGAAAATGATGAAAAAAGCAATTGTACCATGCAAGAAAAAAAATACAAATGGTACAAAGATAAAAAAAGCATTTTCCAAATGAGCAAAATGGACAGCATATAAGAAAAGTCGTATGCTAGCCTTGTAACGTTCACTTTTCTACCTTTAAAAGGAAGCACCAACGGAGAAAAAGAATAACAAAGAGAGCAGAAAAATATCCCTTGTGCAACAATTTCTCTTTATTCTCTCATACTGAGCTTAAGTGCAGGAGTATTCATTGTTTTAAAGCCCAGTATTATGTTAATAGCCCTTTTATACATTTTAATGTACTTCGATTTCGGGGTAAAAATGGGGGATAAATTTTCATTAATTCTATGTAAATTATGAGAATTTGTCTCTCATTTTTATCTTTAAACCAAATATACCCTTAAGAGATGTTTTTAGTCCGGTGAGTGAAAACTAGAATGAAAAGGCTACCAGAATAGTGTTGAAAAACCATTAAGAGGGAACCTTTTAAGTGGCGAGTTGAGTGCTCTTGTTGAAACCTTGTGTGTTAGTTTGCAGAGTCAAGGGCGTAAAAGACTACATGATACTAGTTGAAAATCCCATTATTTGGGGACTAGAGATAGACTCTAATTTTGGATATTAAACCAATATAAATTTTTTGTGCAAACTTTCTGTGCACTTTTCTCTTTAAACATTGAAGTTTGCATATTCTCTTGATAAATTATTGCATGCTTATCATCAAAATTTATATTTGAATAGATCTATTATTCAACGTTCACAACAACTCTTTCAGAAAAACTAATAAGTTTACTATGAACTTGTCTCATCATGTAGCAGTTGATATCTTATCATCTGTGATAAGATTTCATATTTAACAGAACATTCTGATTTGGGTTTAGTTTTGCATAAAGATATTAAAAAATCTAAGGGCTTAATTCAATCTTCCTTCTTATGTCTTCTAATACCATCAAGAAGCAAACCTGTAAAAATTCTATTTATTGTTTCTACGTAGCATTGCTGTGTTCTTAATTAGTTGGCATAGCACATTTGAACAATACTCAATATGTAATTAATTACCCATTTGTAATGGCACTAATTAGTTAAAAGCCTACCTCCATAGCTCAAAGTAATTGTAAAATTTACCACGAAATCTCACATCCGTACCTTAAGTTCCTCTCCAAGAGTTCAACTTTGTAGGTGAGCTTGTAGTATTCCAATGAATAGCTTCCCTACAATAAAATGATTTTTGATTCTACTGGTGAGACTTAAATGATCCCAAGGACACATGGATATATAAACAATATGAAACTTGCATTAAACAAGAAAATCAAAGCCAAACCTGAAATCTAGATAGAATTCTAATTTGAAACAAACTTGAGCCAATTTTGATGACCAAACAATCAGAAAACAAGTTACATCTTTTGATTTAGTTAAACAACAATTAATCTGTTCGAACGTAGAGTCAGTCAGTAAGTTTTGTCAAAACTCAATTGCTGAAAAATCCAATTCCTGTGTTTCTGTTATTATCTATCTATTTATAATATATAAAAACTGAAGTGCAGACTACGGAACTGACACTTCAGCTCTCCCATAATATTGCCACATACGCATATTTGTCAAGTTGTCATTTTCAATTCTATGTAACATGTATTTAGCCAAGTTTTTTTATGCATTCTACCATCATTTCAATTTACTTCCACTAACGGTTATAAGGAGTAATAAGGGGCACTTATGGCTACACAATTAAATGCACACCAACCATTGGCTTCTTAATGTAAAGAAAACAACAGTAGCAAGAGCAAAGGAGACGAACACGCAGAACACACTGTTTCGAACCTGTTTGCTACTTTTTGCTCCTGGCAGAAGTTTGAGTTCCCAAAACCAGGATTAAGAGATTTGAGTCCGTAAGCTTTAGAGGAAGTGTGAGTAAATATGGAGTTAAGGAGGACTATCCATCCTGTAACCTTGGAAGAAAACAGATGCTATTATCACCCCAACCTTTTGAGGGATGTGAGGTGCTGTCCCCAGACCGTGAGACACTCTTCTGCTTCAGGATTCAGTTCAAGTTACTAGGCTCCATGTTTTCTGGTTGTAGGGAAGTGTTTACAAGTTTGGAAAAGTGGGGTTCTGGTATGGGTTTGTGGGTTCTACTACTGGTTTTTGGTTTTTGCATGTAGGGAGTTGGTTAGGTCCATGAGAAGGTTTATGTTATGCTAGCTATGGCTCCGAGGTGAAAAAATGGTTTCTTTCTCTCGTGTCCACTTGAGAACATCTCCTCTACCCCCTTTGGCTACTGTTGGTTAGCTTAGGACCTTAGGTTCCAAGGAATTTCCGTGGGCCCAAGCAACAAATTGGCAATAGGGTTTTCCTTACTAAAGTGAAAAGGACATATCTTTCCCCAAGGACCTTGGCGTCATTTTTTAAGGTGGCCCAAGTTGATTTTGGCAAAGGGGGTATAAGAAGGTTAGGCCATTGAAAGTTTGTCCTTTTGGATACAAGCCTAGTATTGCATCACCTTGGTTTCGAGACTTGACATGGGATGGGTCTGGAGGGTGTCTCATGGCATAAAGCTTAGGCTAACCTCACCATTGGGCTAGAGTAGTGTCCTTTCTCAGAGATTTCATCTCTTAGGGCAAAATAACATCTCAAAATCCTTCCAATCTACAACACAAATAGTTCCCAACAGGGAATATGGTCATTTTCTAGGAATTTAATAGTTAAGGCGTGATCCCAAGCACTCCATATTCCATGAATGACTATGCTCTCTCTTTCAGCCACTTTTATATATTAATCAATCCTTTAATTACACAATTAATTATTCTTTAACTTAATATTAAATCTAGGTTACCAACACACACTCAAAAATAAGAAGAAAGCTATGTGTTATCTTTCATTCACAGCAAAAAATATAATATCAGATGGCTATCTAGTTAAGCCATACTTTAGACCACACTTAGACAACCTTTTTATAGAGAAAAGCATAAAGTTTTATTTTTAGTAATCATTACATATTAAGGTCAGCTTTAACCCAAAAAATAATAAATAAAACACATAAGATATAGCTTAAAGTATATATGAAAAATCTCAATCTAACACTCCTCCTTGAGATTTTTCTTAGATACTCCAAGCTTTGCTTTAAGATACTCAAATCTGGCTTTAGGCAATGCCTTAGTTAGAATATCTGCTAACTGCATTAGAGCTGCAATGCTACAGATTTACTTCACCTAGCTTCTCTACATCTCTAATTGCATGATACTTAATTTTGATGTGCTTGGTTTTTCCATCCTAAGTAGGATTTTTGGTTATGGCTATTGCAGACTTGTTATCCACCCAAATAACAGTAGCTTCATTTTGTTGCTACCCCAAGTCTAATAGAACTTTTCTTAACCAAATTGCTTGATTTGCTACTGTTGCAGCAGAGATATACTTAGCTTCAGTTGAGGATTGAGCAACCACATCTTGTTTCTTTGAATTCCAATAGAATGTGCCACTTCCAAATGAGAATACCTACCCTGAGGTACTTTTAGAATCATCCAAGCATCTAGCCTAATCATATTTGCATATCCTTGAAGCCTGTTAGTATCACTTTTCATGTACCACATGCCATGATCAAATGTTCCTTTGATGTATCTCAAAACTCTTTTGGCTGCATCATAGTGAACTTTGCTAGGAGATTGCATGAATCTTGAAAGAAGACTTGTGACAAACATGATATTTGGTCTAAATGCTAACAAGTATAAGAGATTCCCAATCAAGCTTCTATAAACAAAGGTGTCAATCTGCTCTTTATACCCATTTTTAGATAATTTATTATTCATAATGAATGGAGTGGAGACTAGTTTTGCTTTCTCCATTTGAAACTTTTTAAAAACCTCCTAGGCATATTTCTTTTGTGAAATAAATATTCCTTCATTACATTGCTCAATCTCTATTCCCAAAAAATATTTCATTTCACCAAGTTTGGACATTTCAAACTCTTTCTCCATGGACATTTGAAAATTCTCCAAAGTGTTTGAATCACCCCCTGTGACTAAGAGATCATCTACATATAAAGACAAAATGAGTTGCACATCATCTCCAGCCTTCTTGACATATAGTGTAGCTTTATTTTCACTTTTGCTGAAACCTTGTTGCATCAGGTAGGAGTCAATTCTACCATACCAAGCTCTAGGAGCTTGTTTTAGGCTATAAAGAGCTTTGTGAAGCTTGCACACCTTTTCTTCGAAACCTGCAATTTGAAACCGCTCAGGTTGCTCAACATAAATGTCTTCATCAAATAGCCCATTAAGAAATGTAGATTTGACATCTAAATGTCTGATTTTCCAGCCCATGTTTGCTGCCAATGCAACTAGCTGTCTAATAGTATCATGTCTTGCCACAGGTGCAAATGTATTAGAAAATTCAACACCATACTGTTGAAGATATCCCTTGATAACTAATCTAGCCTTACGTTTATTTATAGAACCATTTGGATTTAATTTGGTCCTATAAACCCATTTAACACCAATTACTCTTTGATTTTGTAGTTTATCTACTATGCTTCAAGTTTCATACATGTTGATCACATCAATCTCCTCCTTCATTATAGCTCTCCTTTCTTCTTTAGTTGAAGCTTCACTATAACTTGAAGGTTCAAGGGAAGCAATATTGCATCTCTCATAAATATCTTCAAGAGTTCTAGTTCCCCTAATAGCAACATGATCAATTATGTCAAAAAATTCCATTTCTGCTGGAGCATTCGGATTAGAAGTACTTGTAGTATCATGCCTTTTTTCAATATTGACAACTTCATTTCTACTCAAATCCCATTTGGAAAACTCATCAAATTTTACATCCCTGCTTACAATAATTTTTTCAGACTTTAGACTATATACTCTATAGCCTTTTGAGTAACTACTATAACCAAGGAAGATTCTTGCCTCTACTTTATGATCCAACTTGTTTCTTCTTTCTGTAGGTGCAAGTGTGTAGAAAACAAAAACAACCACTCTAACATGTTGTACTGAAGCTTTCTCACCATGCCAAGCTTCAAAAGATGTTTTGCCTTTCAAAGCTTTGGTTGAAAGAAGATTCAATAAGTAAAATGATGTATTTACAGCTTCCATCTAGAATTTTAATGATAAGTCTTTCTCAAATATCAAGCATCTTGCAATTTCTATCACTGTCCTATTCTTCTATTCACTTACTCCATTTTGTTGTGGAGAGTAAGGAACAATTAGTTGGCACTGGATACCTTCAATTTCACAAAAGGAATTAAACTCCCTTGAGGTAAACTCTCCTCCATTATCAGTTCGAAGAATCTTGATCTGTTTATCAACTTGCTTCTCTACAAGTTGCTTAAACTTCTTGAAAATGCAAAACACTTTTGATTTTTCTTTCATGAAGTAAACCCAACATATTCTAGAGTAATCATCACTTAATAACAAGAAATATATATTGACCACACACACCAGAGTGTATGAGTTGAAGCTAGTTAGTAGCTCTCTAGGTGCTATCACCAAAAGGCAATCTACTTTGCTTGACCAATTGACATATATTGTAGACTACCTTGCTATCTTTTATAGAGGGAAGATCATTAATGCATATTCCTCAATGTTGAGTAGCTAAAGCAACCTAATCTTTTGTGCCAAAGAACTGAAACATCAACAATACTAAGAAAAGCTTGCATAGTTGTGCATTTCCAATTAACCAAAAAACTTTTCTCTTTCATTTTGGCAGTCATTAGTTCACAGCCATGGGGATCAAATATAATGCATGACATATCTTGAAAATGCAAGGCATATTTTCTTTCTAGCATTTGCCTAACACTCAACAAGTTTTGGCTAATTTCAGGTACAAAAAGAACATCATATAAATAAGTTTTGTACTTGTAGGTGTTTTAATGGAAACAACACCTTTTCCTTCGAAACCAAAAATTTTTCATTACCAATCGTCACTCTGGAAATATAGGTGTCATCTAGCTCTCTAAAAATCTCAGAATCATGAGATATATGATTTGTGCAACCACTATCAATGAACCAAGTGTTTTTAACACTATTGATAGCATAACAAGTGGAAACAAATAGTTGTTCCTCACTTTCCTCTTGATTCTTAGCTACTTGTGGTTGTTGTCTTTACTGATTTCCCTTCTTTTTGCAAACCTTGTCAACTTGACCAAGCTGATTACAAATTCTACACCTTACATTTGGCCTAAACCAGCAAATCTGAATGATTCCTTTTCTTACTTATTGCCTTTTTCTCCCCAAGGTGGATACTTCCCTTTTTTCTCCCCAACTTTATTGCCTTCTTCTTTCTTATCTTTTCCTTTCTTCCTACCAAATGGCTCTTTTCCAAAGCTGCTGCCCTCTTGAGTTTTTCCTTTGCTGTTAACCACAAAAGTACTTTCAACACTTTCTTCCATTCTCAAATATCTTCTTTGTTTAGTAGCTTGCAAAGCATTCACAAGCTCTGCAGGTGACATTTTGGAGAAGTCCTTATGTTCTTCAAGAGAGGAGATTTTTGACTCAAACCTCTTTGGAAGACACACCAAGATCTTCTCCACCACATGTTGGTCGCTCAACTCCTCACCTAGCAGTCTAATTTTAGTCACAAATGTTGAAAGCATATCTGAAAACTCCTTTACTGTTTCAACTTCTTTCATTTTCATTGCTTCAAATTCTCTCCTTAAATTTAAAATCTGCATCCTCCTTGTTCTTTCACTGCTTTGGAACTCCTCCTTGATTTTGTCCCAAGCTTTCTTTGCAGTGTCAAGATTCAGAATCTTGATAAAACATCATCATGTAGAGCTACATATATGATGGCAAGTGCTTTGCCTTCCTTGGCCACTTCCTCATTGTGATTTCTTATCTGAGCTACTATTGGGTTATTTGGCAAAGGAGGTGGGTTACTTCTTGACTCCACTATCTCCCATAAACGTTGAGCTCTTATTTAGTTCTTCATTTTTGCAGCCCATACATGGTAGTCTTCTCTTGAAAATATAGAAAGTGGAGGTAAGGAGCTGCTGCTAGATGCCATGGTGGTGTTACAGACTTTTTCCGAAAGGGTTTTACTATTGGTTTTCTTCCACTCAATAAAGCTCTAGATAACATGTAAAGAAAACAACAACAGCAAGAGCAGGAGAGACGAACATGCAGAACACACTCAAAAATGAGAAGAGAACTATGTTGTCTTTCATTCACAGCAAAATATATAATATCATATGGCTGTCAGTTTAAGCCATACTTTAGACCATACTTAGACAGCTTTTTTACAGAGAAAAGCATAAAGTTGTCCTTCTAATAATCATTACATATTAAGGTCAGCTTTAATCCAAAAAATAATAAACAAAACACATAAGATATAGCTTAAAGTATATATGAAAAATCTCAATCTAACATTTAATTCTACTTATCAACTTTCTAATTCACATAGTTGTATTTTTTCACTTTGTACTCCTATTAGGTTTTTTTAGAATGAATAATAATTTCTTGCTTCCCTCTATAACTTGTATGTTGGTAAAAGCATTGAACAAATACAACTTACAAGCAACTCAACTGAAGAAGGGGGAAACAAGTGCAAAGGAGACAACTACAAAAAATGATAAACGCAAATATGACATGAAACGAATAATGCTCAGTTGAATATCATATATCCACATAACTTTACCAAATATCTATTAAGGGTATATATTTGTTTTACTTATATTATCATACTATCAATTATCATAAATAAATTTATTTTTTTCATTACATATTTATTTTATTCCAAATTATAGCAACAATATCTACTAATTAAATCAGTTGTATATTGGTACAATAAATATTATTTATCTTTTCGTCTCTAACAATAAAAAATATATTCATTACAATTACTTTATCTGCCTGCAATATGCATGGGTCTAGTCTAGTTTTACTGAATTGACTGCAAAACCCGCAGATGAACACTAGCTTTGTCTAGCTTATATTGCTAGGAATCAAGTATGAGAGATATCAAATAGACATACTTTTTAGTTTGAGAAGTTCTTACGTACTTTCAAAAGATATTAGTCTTCTATACTATTCGTAGATCAACAACATATTAGCTTTGTTTGTGATAGACTAAGTGTTAAATAGTAGAGCACAAAACATCACTTTTTTCTGGTTTTGAACGCAACTAAGAAATTCTCTTTATTTTTAATATAATTAAATATATTACACATAAGATTATACAGTTGTTTAATGTAAAACTATTTTGTTACTTACTCTACAGAAGATGTGTATATAACCTTTACACAAAATTCTCTTGTAAGCATGAGCGAAAATGGTCTCATATAAAAAAGAATATATAAACTATAAAGTGAATACCTGAAAAGACGCACAAATATGTGTTAAAGTTAAGGCATGATAACAACAACATTCTTACGGTTGTTCACTAGTCTCATTCCTCTGTAGACATTGAATTGATACTGGAAGCGGAAAAAAGAGACTAATGTACGAGGGAAATAGATTCTCTCGTGTAAAAAAGTCACATGATCTTGCCATGTGTTATTTCTTACCATTGATTAGATTCTTTTGTGGATTCCAGATTTAGCCTCACATCCTTGATCAATAGTAAAAAATAACACATGACCAAGTTATATGAATTTTTGATATGAGAGGATCCATTCCCAGTGTATGAGGCATTATTCATGTTACATTATGACTTGAAAACCTTTTGGAACATTGATGGTTTAGACAAGTAAATTGATATCATCGAAACTACAGCGCTTCTTAAATTGTCTCGAAATTCAAGGAGCTAAGTATTTTTCTTTGGTATTTGACCAAAATAAATTGTATACAAGAATCAAGTGAAGTTGATTATAATCCGGGATTGTTTACATACACCTTTTGGCTATCATGCCCTAGTATTAAAGATGACAACTTACGTTTGCTAATACAATTCAAGTTGTTCGTCATTTATTTTCCTTTTATAAAGTTTGGAAATGAAAAAATATATAAATAAAATTGGGAGAGCATACTCTTAAACCGGCGTGACTTTAAACAAATTAGTTATTAGTTATGATCTATATACTACTGATTCCTACCAAATGAAAAATATGATAGCACATTCCTGTTATCCGAGTAAATCCTTTCTACAGTTGGGAAAACTTTAATCTATCTACACCTTCGGTTGCAATTAAATATTTTTCTTCCTGAATGAAAAATGTTCTAAGCTAGTGAATACCATGGGAATTGCGATCCATTGGCGCTATTTACAAAAACAAAGTATGATTAAGAACAGCATCAAAATAGTTAAGGGACGAACGCGGTGCGGAAATTAAGGCCACCCAAAACTGTAGCAGCAGAACAAATTACAAAGTAACTACTATATATAACTGCATGTAATGAATCGTGAAGTAGTCACTATAGCGAAGAAAGCGAACAAGGGAGTTGCTAAGTCTACAAATGGGAAGAACACTGGGGGACTATCCTGAATAACATAGACATAGAGTTTATATTCGAACACAAAACAATAGAAATATGCGCCCAATAGAATGACATAAACAAATAATAAGCATCTCTAACAATTGTGCACACAGACTAGAGTACAAAGAGCCACAATCTGACGAAGGGTTGGTTTGGCAGTAGACTGCAAGGTTTTAAATTGCAGATAACATCATATGATATGGCCGCAATTTTGCAGTTGCGGTATATCATATCGCAATTGCAATGTGACACCCATTCACATAAAATGATAACAACATAACTACATTGGGGCCCAGTGAATCACTTCAGGGTTGCAACAAATCGCAACAGGAACAATTTCAAGTTACAAACTAATAAAAAAGGAAAACTTGCATTGCAAAAGTCACAATTCACATTGCAATGGCTACAATATCTATAATCGTAACATCTGCAACTGCAGCGGTAGGCTAAGTATATAACGTGCACATATTTACACGGTTATATGTTCGAAACCTATAGAGTGCAAGTAAAATCTTGCGAATCCTCTAGTCCTCATGTGCATGGCTAGTCATTGACTAGACCTTGAAAGTGAATTAGTCGAGGTGCGCGGATGCTATCCAGGGCACTACGAGATCTTATATAGTACCCAAAAAAAAAAAAAAAAAGAGAGAGTACGTGCATCGAGGTGGAGTAGGGGTAACTACGTTTACAAGCTTCTAAAATTTAATAATAATAATAATAACAATAATATGTAACACATATAGTACTTACCAAAAAAAATATGTAACACATATAGTTGCTGGGTAAACAAGCCATTGCATGCAATTCAACGCATTAGAGGGTGACCTCTGCATGCTAGAACCACTCAAATTGCAGAATTTGGTGTGGAGTGTATTTTAAACAGTAAAGTGTAAAATCTTATAAGTTGATAAAAAAAAATTAATGATATAATTATCTTATATATCTTATAAAATTTTTAAGCAGTTAACTTTTTCATCAATGATTTAGATGTAGCGATTGAAAATTTTATTCTTTTGAAGAAATTCTCATTGCGTTACAGAATAGAATTGGTGGCTTCATAAAGTATAGAACTTATTCAGCAAGCTCGGTTTAATTTTTAGAAAGTTTTAAACCATGCTGTGAATAAAAGCTTGTCTTTTATAACTTTTGTCTAGATCATAGTTTTGGGTTAGCAAAGCTAAACCAAACATGTTATTAATTCTCATCAAAATAAAAAAAAATTGTTATTAATTGATGCAAATTGAGCTATGTATTACTAGAAAGTTCTACGATTTTTCGACGCTTTACATTATTTACCTCTTCTTTTTTTGCTCCAGCTAACATTGGGTCCTAAATTGTCCAATAATGCTTTTTTTTTTTTATTAAACTTGATTATTCAATTATTCTTTTTTTTTAGTAGAAATCATAGATATCTTCTTATCGGAGACAATTCTGCTTAAGACGAGTAAGGCCTCCATGGACAGCCAAAGCTCTCCCTTTTGAGTTTTAATATAACATTTTTTTCTTTGATAGCTCAAAATTACTCAAAACTCTCCATGAAGGAGAGGAGTGAAACAACAACAAAACTAAAACACAAAGCAAAGACACAAAGACACAGGGAAAACAACAAACATTGACACAGAACAACAACCAATGATAACCTACAACAAACACCAATTAACAAGAACCTACAACAACACCCCAGAAGCACACCACTAAGAAGCCTCTAGCAGACCACAATACCCAAACCAAAACCATTGATGCTGCAACACCAAAAAAGAAGGAAAGTGAAAATCAAGCATCCAAAACCAACACTCCAAGACAAAGATGCGATCCCACCACCACTAGAACACTATAGCCAAAGAAGATAACAACCAAAAAAGATCAAGAAACAAGTGCCTACCTGATTCCGCCCATCAAAAAAGAAGAGGAAGCTAAACATGCAGAAGTGAAGATACTCCAAAGGCCATAAAAACACCACCCTCGAAAAGCAACCCCAGCAAGCAAAGAACCAACAAGTCCCACCAAGGGCTCACCAAAGCACCAAAGAATGGAAAATAAAAACCAACTACAGCGTAAAAACAAAAACCCCAATCGCCACAACAAACACACGAGCTGAGAGACAAACTCAATCCTTGGAGCAACCTTTGTTCTTCCTAGGGCAACCTCTCTTTCTTGGTAAAATAAAATTTTGAATCTCTTGAACCTTGGCTAAAGCAGCAACCATAGCTCTTTCATCACTCACGTGGAACCCCAATGCCTTGCCTATGTCCCATGATACTTGTGTTTCCACAAGGCCTTCTTCATTTGGCACCTCATCTTCGACTTCTTTTCTCTGACACGCAGAAATTGGCTCAAAGAAAGGGGTTTGAGGGCTCTCCTCAACCGAGCTTGAAAGGGAGCAAAAGGCAACACCTTGATTCTGGCCTTGATTTTGGCCCACTTTAGAGGCTTCAAACAACAAACGACAATCTTCTACATTCCCTTGGGCTTGGCGAGAAAGCCAGTCACACCACAATAATCTTCGAATCCTAAGGGTAAATTGCCCCATTGCACTTAGGCTCACCACAACCCATAGCTTTAGAAAATATCTTGTTTTGATCAGAGAAATGGGCTTGCCTCATAGGCCTAATAGGATTGCTACCATCCTCATTACACCTTTCCAAAGGAGTACTCGATAGGTTTCTTGAGACAAAGCACTCCACTTCAAAAGAAAATCAAACCCGCCAATGGACTCATTAGAACCCTCTTGGTCATGGTGATACATTAAATGTATAAGTTGTTCTTCCAAAAAAGCATGCCTTCACGTCCCCCTCACTTGTTTATGACAATACAAATTCCTCTTTGCATGCATGAGATACTAGCATGGCATCCTCATCTCTACGCACCATTTTTAGTGCATTAAACATGACTACCTCAAGCTTATGTTTTGCTTCCTCCTATTTTGAAGAATTGAAAATTTCTTCAATTATACTCCACAACATGCCCTCAAGGCACTTTTGAGCAAGATTTCTGTGAGTCTTATTATCATTTGAGATCCTAGCATTCCTTCGATCATATACCATCTTAACATCATTATGTGTATACTGAAGCATTCCTTCAACTACCTCTTTGAAAATCCTACTATCTTTAAAACCTTCACCGGAGGCCTTAGCAAACCTCATATCTCCCCGCCTTTATCATCTTCTTCATGAAAAGCTTCACTAGATCGACTCAAACCTTTTCTATTGTACTTGGAGAGTGAGACCTCCAAGATCTTTCCTCTTACCTTGGTGCCATTGAGATTCCTTACTGTATTTAATGCCTCCTCCATTTTCTTGAAACAGACAAAGCCAAATTGACTATCATTAAATTTTCTTCTCTTATGCGAGATAAACACAACAACAACTTTCCCTTCACCTCTAAAGATTTGCAATAGCCATTCCCATGGCATATCCCTTATAGTAGTCAATATCGCGCAATAGCGGTGCTATAGATGCGAGGCAGCGCTGAGCGGAGGTAGGACACAATGAAGAGTGTGGTGCATCGCATTTTGTCGTCGCGGCCACTATTGCGGTCTGTCATGGCCGTGATGTTATTGCTTTGAACGACCAAAAGACAATTATACCCCTAGTTTTGGACCGTTCATGACTATGTGATGGAGCTGGAAGGTCATTTCAACCCTTCCCCTCTCTTTTTCGATCAGAACGTGAACTTAGGGTTCATTTTTGCCCCTTTTTCTCTTTTCTTTCAATCAGTCTCTTTCTCCCCTAGCCCTTCTTACTCTACTGCCATCCTCTGAGCGGTGACGACAGGGAGTCCTTCATCCCCTTTATTCTATCTTGTTTCCTTCTCTTCTTCTATCTTTTTTTGCCCTTGTTCTTTTCCTTTCTATTTACTATTTTTTCCCTTCTGTTTTCTTTTTTTGTTATTTCTCCTTATTTTAGCAATGGCAGCATCATCAACTCAAGCTTCTAATGTTGCTCTTTCTTCTTGTGGATTAGTGAAGCCCACTAGTGACAATATTGACATAGCATAGCAGTAGAATAGCTTAAAAGATATCAATAATAGGAGAGTGTAAATTGTGATTTTTGTGGCAAAACAACCAATGGTGGAATAACTAGAGTAAAAAGACATCAAATAATTGTGACAAGAGATACAAAAGCTTGTAAAAGAACCCCACATGAAGTTAAGCTACTTCTAAAGGAAGCTCTTGAAAATAAAAATGCAAAGAAGGAATCAAACTTTGTTGTAATTGGAGAAGATGATGATAAACAAGAAGATTTGGAAGAAATCCTACAAATTAGAAGAAGGAAAAGACCTTTATCAACATCAAGTGGGAGTAACTCTATTCCTTCAACCCTTGTTAAGCAACATAAGAAAGGTAAAAGCATCAAAGGTCCTTTGGATTTGATATTTTTAAAAATCCTGAAGCAACCATTAAATTGGGAAAGCCTTATCAACAAACAAGCATTAATGATGCTAGTGATAAGGAAGCAAGGGCTAGAACCATTCAATACATAGCCTGATTTTTTTTATATCAATGGGATTGTTTTCAATGTTGCTAGATCAAAAAGCTTTTGGTTGATGCTTCAAGCTGTTGGAAATTATAGTCCACACCTTAAAGCTCTAGGTTATCTTGAATTGAGAGTTCCACTCCTTAAAAAGGAGTTAGAGCTAACAAAGGATATGTTAAAGAGTCATGAGGAGGAAAGGGTGAAATATGGATACTCAATAATGTTGGATGGTTGAACAAATAGGAAGAATAGGATATTGATTAATTTCATAGTAAATTGCCCAACTAGGACAATGTTTGTGAAGAGTGTTGATGCTCCAGCATACATGAAGACGAAGGAGTTTTATAGAGGAGATTGGAGAGCAAAATGTTGTTCAAGTAATGACTGATAATGGAAGTAATTATGTTTTGGCTGGTAAGAAACTATGAATTTCTCAAATTTCCTATTACTTCCTTTAATATTTGGCTACTCATCTAATTTTTTTTTTTAATTTGGCTATTCTTAGGCAAACTACTTCGAACTAAGAGGAAGAATCTCTTTTGGACTCCATGGGCTGCACATTGCGTAGACTTAATGTTGGAGGACATTGGAAAGCTTCCTCAAGTTAAGAAGGCAATATAGAGAAGCATTAGTCTTGTGGGCTTTATCTACAACCACACTTCAACAATGAACACAATGAGGAAATTTACCAACAAGATGTTCACTTCAGATGAGTAGTTGAGCTCCAAGATAGCTAAAGAACCTAAGGGAAGAAGGCAGATGATATTGTGCTCAGCACAACATTTTGGAATGATTTTGTGTACTATATTAAGGTTGTGGGGCCTATTGTGCATGTCCTTAGGCTTGTTGATAATGAGAAAAAGCCTGCAAATGGATACATTTATGAAGCAATGGATAGGGCTAACATTTTGGAATGATTTTGTGTACTATATTAAGGTTGTGGGGCCTATTGTGCATGTCCTTAGGCTTGTTGATAATGAGAAAAAGCCTGCAAATGGATACATTTATGAAGCAATGGATAGGGCTAAGGAAGCCATTCAAAAGTCCATCAAGGATAATAAAGCCAAGCATAAGGATGTTTTTACTATCATGGTAAGAGATGAGACTCACAACTTCATCATCCATTGCATGCAGTTGGCTATTTCCTGAACCCTAAGGTTTACTATCTCAATGCAACAAAGATTGAGAGTGATCATGAAGTAATGAATGGACTTTACAAGACTATTGATAGGTAGATTCTAGCGAAGACTTGGCCGAAAAGGTTACAATGAGATTGAAACATTTAAGAGTGCTAGTGATATATTTGGAAATAGGATGGCAATAAAATAAAGGAATATAGTGGCTCCTGATAAGAATTAAGATGTATGTACTTAATTCTTGATAAATTTAGTTCCATGCATGTTTCGTAGTAATGGTGATTTCTTGATTATTTCATCACAGTTGAATAGTGGAGGAAGTATGGAGCATCCACTCTTAACTTGCAACAATTTGTAGTTAAAGTTTGAGCCTAACTTGTAGTTCAATAGGATGTGAGCGCAATTGGAGCACTTTTGAGCATGTAAGCAAATGTAAATAATTTTCATTTGCATAGTTGCATGTTTCTATTTAATAATTTTGAAACTGACATTTTTGTTTAATTTATGATATAAATATCATAGATTCGTTCTAAGAAAAGAAGCAAGCTTGAGCATCAAAAGTTGCAAGACTTGGTATTCATCAAGTATAATCAAACTCTTAAAGAGTGCTTTGATAGCCAAGATGTGATTGATCTTATTCTTCTTAATGGTATTGATGATAGTAATAAGTGGTTGCTGGGAGAAATGGGTGCTAACAGAGAAGATGCTGAAGAAGAATTCATTTTTGGTAATGATAGATTGACTTGGGGAGATGTTTCTGTTGCAGCTGGGGCCGAAGAGCCTCCGAGATGCACTAGGCTTGCTACAAAATTGAAGAAGAAAGTATCAAAGCACTCTAGCTCAAGAGGAGGGAAGGAGCCTATTCAAGATGAAAAAGAATTTGATGATGAGGAAAAGTCAGAGGAGGGGCAAGATGAGATCTATAAGTCTAGTAGTGAAGAAAGTGATGGAGAGAACAATGTGGTGGAGGAGGAGGATGATTGATTTATTGGAATATTTTTTTGGTTTTAGAGAGTAGAGACTTAGATTTAATTAGAATTTGGTGTTGTCTTTTATATTTGATGCCCTTATGCTACTTGATGGTGCTATTTTTTTGTTTTTTTTTTGTTTTTTGCTGCCCTTTGGACTTGATGTCTATGTATTGGATTGATGGTAATTGCATATTTTTAGACTATGGAATGGACTATGAATCTTCATCATTGATGTGAATGAGTTTAATTATGGATGATTTCTTAGTTTTGAATATTTATATATGTTATATAAATTACATGATAATTATAAATTTTTTATCAAATAGCTACCATCGCACTATAGCATTTTTGGGGTCGGTCACAACGTGTCGCTATCCGCAATTGACTATTACGATATCCCTTGGGAGGCCATCTATAAAAAGCAAAATTGCATCTTCCCACTACTTGTCATTAGGCTCCTCACATCCCCTGTTAGTAAAACTTCGACACTCTCCTTTACTTAGATAGTAGTCTCTTCGATGTGAGACCCTCCAACTTTGATGAGGGGCCATCCATCTTCTATGAGCATCCCTCTATCTTCCTGAACCCTCCATCTTTGTAGTTGTTAGCACATATCTCAAAAGACTTTCCAAAGTTTAGGGTTTGAAGCCCTTTTTGAGTTTTAACATAGCTACATATCCAAAGCTCGAACTCGAGACCTTTGATTAACGTAGGACAACCCCCCCCCATGCGTGTTAACTAACCTATACATTCGTTGGTTATTTAATTGTTCTTCTATCACTATAAGTATATTATATTTTATTTCTACAAAATTTGTTATTATAATATATTTTTCTTAAAAAATGTGAGGCCTAAAACAGATTTTTTTTTTTTTTAATAAGGCTTAGAACTCACATGTTGAATCTAACGGAAAGGCCTCTAAGCAAGACCCCTAAGAAACCTCCTTATGGGAATGAAAGGAAGATGAGTGATAAGGCATAAGAAATTAGAATGGGGAGCATTGCAGAAATTAAACCCTGCTACTCTTCTTTAGATACTCTTAACTCTTACCAGCTAAACTATCAACACAAGACACAGCGTACATTTTATTTTATTAGCCTTTCCCTTGAGCCAGCAGTGGACATGATTCATGTCAACAAATCTTGTTCCTGTGTTTTCTAAGTCATTTATTATGCATAGACTGTGAGTTATTAAAAAAACATCTAAAGTTTCTGCACTCCTACCGCCTCTCCATGTGCACAATATAAGTATGATGCTAGGAAGAGACACAAAGGTAGATTTAGTATTGGGTCATCTACTAGTAATTAAATTGGCATATTAATCTATCAATAGAAAATTATGTTTCTACGGAAGTACCTGTGATTCAATATCAGCTCCATTAATGTGCATTGCATGGACATTTCTCTCATATCTTTCCAGGATGTTTTCCATGCTGTTCCATAAATAAAAAAAGGAATTATAACAAATAAAAATTTAGGCTGCTTCATACGAAGTATATGCATCCTAAGTAGCTAAAAACGTCCACAAAATTCTACATACCACTTGCTACTTTGGAAGGTTATACTCTTGATAACTTGACCAAAAGTGGATTCTATGTTCTTACGGTGCATGTACTTTGTTTTATTTAAAAGAAATTTGTTAATTTGCATAGAATGGTTGAAAAAAGAAAAAGATTCATGCATGGTTCCAGTAGCTTTCAGTTAATCTGAGTTACTCATAAATTAACTAGTGTAGCAACCCCCCCCCCCCCCAAAAAAAAAGGTAACAAATGAAATAGAACTTAGGAGAATCATATGACTAAGATTCATGTTGATAATTTAGAGAACCACTATTTTTTTCTTGGGAAAAGCTGAGTTGGCTTACAACGATGGTCCATGGCTTAACTGGAGCATTGGCTTCCTTCATTGTTTATAGAAGGTTACACTATAAATATGTAAAGCAGTGTTTCAAATTGCGGACTGCATCATATGATGCGGCCACAATATTGCAGTTACAGCCACCACTGCAACCGCATCACACCGCAATGTAACCACAACAAGCGATATCAAAGTTGCAATGAGCCGCATCAGACCGCAATGGGCAGCAACGAGCTTAATTTCAAGTGGCAAACTAAAAAAAAATTCACACCACAACGGCCGCAATGCGTATCACGACAGCCGCAATACCCGCAATCGCAACAACCGCATCCGCAGCCGCAACTGCAATTTAAAACACTGAGAGAGAGAGAGAGACAGAGAGAGAGAGAGAGAGAGAGAGAGAATTACCAATTCACTATCCTAGTATCCCTCTTACGTGAAGGAATATATAAATGATTGAGGACTGCTATATATTACAGAAAATTTTGGTGCCCAATATATATCACGAAGTAATTGACAGCAGACCAACCATTGCAACGCCTAACAAATCCTGATTTGAATTGCATTCAACAAACACACCAATAGAATGAAGCCAAATTATTTGTGCATGTTTGGTTAAAGTAACTTTCGTACCAATAACTGTTTCTCTAAATCATTTTATATTTGATTTGTCTCTTTACTCAAAAGATTAAAAAAAATAAAAATAAAAAATAGGCTTGAAAAGGTGAATAATACCTAAATATGGCATAGACTAAAATTTAACTTTTAATTAGGAAAATTGAAAGAGCAAGAACAGAATTCTTAACCAACAGGATATAGATGCATTCATACTATATTATGAACCCACTCTTTGCAAAGTTTAATTTATTAATCAACTGAAGGTGCATAATGGTTTTATGTTACATTTTATGATTAAGCGTGTGTCAAAGCAAGTTCAATCAGCTCAAATAGACTTGAAGTAATTAATGCAAATATTAATTGAAAAGGGCATTGATACTGCAAATTTGTTTTATCTACAATCATAAAAAGAATGTTACCATATAACAAAATACTTGTAAGAAGGAACGTGACAACTTTCGCCCATCAGATGAAGAATTATATCATCTGCAGTTTTTTAAAAGTTTTTAATTTTTTTGGTAAACAAAAAAAATTGTAAATTTTAATTATATATATATATATATATATATATGATACAACTTACAAGCCCAATAAAGATTATGACGATTCTATATAATTTAGCCGTCAACTGACAAGAGAATTATATTATTGTTGTTGATTTGAATAAGTGTACAACACTCATGATTTGTGAAGAATTAGTAAACAATGAGATTGCCTCTAGCTTGAGCTTTCCCTATGTGGAGGAATTCTTTTATTTTTGCAGTTTCGCACATTAACAATATAGAAGCGAGGCAACACCCTATCAACCATAAAAAATAGTTACGATTGGAGACATATAGAACATTAGTACATCACTAAAATTATACTATAAATATAGAAAATTTTGTGGCATTTGTTGATGATGCTTCATGAAAAGTATGGGCGTATTTTATAAAGAGAAAGGATTAGATGTTTCAATACTTCAAAAGATTTCATGCCATGGCGAAGAGAGAAACTGAGAGACATTTGAAGTGTCTTCGCGATGACAATAGGGTTGAGTACGCTTCTCATGAATTCAAGAATTATTGTTTTAAATATGGCATTTGGCATACAAAGATAGTTCCTGGAACCCCATAGTATAATGGTGTGGCCGAAAGAATCGGTAGAACCATTATGGAGAAAGTCAGATGTATGCTAAGAATGGCTAAATTGCCAAAGCCATTCTAAGGTGAAGCTATTCAAACTACATGTTACTTGATTAACAAATCTCCATCTGCTACTTTGGGCTTTGACATTCCTGAGACATTATTGGTCCAAACATGATATTAGTTACTCTCATTTGAAGGTATTTAGATGCGATGCCTTTGCTCATGTAAGTAAGTAGTAGGGACAAAAATTTGATGATATAGTGATTCTTTGCATATTTATGTGCTACGGAGATAAGGAATTTGGCTATAGGTTATGGGATCTAGAAAAGAACAGGATTTTTAGAAGTGGAGATGTAGTGTTCCATGAGCAAGAAAGTATGTCGAATTATGTTGTTCCAAAGAAAACCAGTGAATTTGGTGGTAAAGTTGATTTTACACCAATCTTTCTTCCTAGAGAAAATGCCACATAAGGGAGAGAGTTTCAAGGACATAGTGTTGATGAAGAGCCAACCATTGATGATGCTAGAGATGGAGGAGGTGTTGAGTAGTGGAAGCAAGTCCCTACACCATAGCTCAGAAGATCTAACAAAGAGTGTCATCCATCTAATAGGTACTCCAATTTAGATTCATCTTTCCCACCAATGAGGAGAAGCCACAAAGTTTTGAAGAATATCAAACTCATAAGGATGAAGTCCAATGGATAAAAGGAATGCAAGAAGAGATGGATTCCTTGCAAAAGAATGATATTTACAAGCTTGTGGAACTTCTTGAAGGCAAGAAAGCCTTGAAGAACAAATGGTTGTTCAAGCTTAAGAAAGATGGTCATAAGCTAGTGACGTATAAGGCTCGCTTAGTCATGAAAGGTTTTGGATAAAAGTAAGGAATAGATTTTGACGAGATATTCTCTCTAGTTGTTAAAATAAGTTCGATTCGAGTCAACTCAAATTGACAACTAGTTTGGATCTAGAGCTCGAGCAGTTACATGTGAAGATTGCATTTCTCCGTAGAGAGTTGGAGGAAGAGATCTACATGGAATAACCAAAAGGATTTGAGAAGGGTGGAAAGGAGCACATGATTTATAGATTAAAGAAGATTTTATATGGATTGAAGCAAGCTTCCAAACAATGGTACAAGAAACTTAACTCATTCATGGTGTGTCATGGATATACCATCACTAATACAAATCATTATGTATATGTCAGTTCATTTCCAAGTGATAAGTTCATCATCTTTCTATTATATGTAGATGATATGTTGATAGTGGGACAAGATACAAAGATGATTGGTGGTTTGAAGAAGGAGTTATCAAAGTCCTTTGATATGAAAGATCTAGGCCCTACAGAAAGTTTTGGATATGCAAATTTTGTGAGACTGGAAAAGGCTAGAAAGCTTTGGTTGTTATAGCAACAATACATGGAGCAAGTTCTGGGAAAATTCAATATAAAGAGTGCTAAACCAATTGGCATACCATTGGCCAATCACTTTAAACTTAGCAAAAAGAGTGGCCCTTCTACGAATGAAGGAAAGAAAGAAATGGCTAGTTTACCTTACTCATCTGCAGTCATGAATTTGATGTATGCCATAGTTTGTACTCAATCGGATATCGTTCATGCAGTTGTAGTTGTCAGTAGGTTACGTTCTAATCTAGGTAAAGATCATTGGGAAGTTGTAAAGTGGATCTTGAGTTATCTGAAGGATAGCTTAAGAATATGCTTGTGCTTTGTAGGACTTGAACCAATTCTAGAAGGCTATGTAGATGTAGGTATAATAGGTGATCTAGACAGTAAGATATCTAAATTGTAGGGGAGCTGTGTCTTGGCAATCTATATTGTAGAAGTGTATTGCTTTATCCACTACTGAAGCAGAATATGTTGTTGTAATTGAAGCTGGAAAAGAAATTCTTTGGTTGAAAAGATTTCTTTAATCATTGGGTATTTAGTAGGAATGGTCCATTATCCATTATGACAATCAAAGTGCTTTCGATTTAAGTAAGAAAGGAATTTATCACTCGCACACCAAACACATCAATGTTAGACATCACTGGCTGTGTCAAGCAGTAGAAGAGAAGTAGTTCAAGCTGAAAAAGATTTACACATATAAAAACCATGCTGATATGATGACAAAAATTGTAGCATGTGAGAAGCTTTAACTTTGAGCCAAGTTGATCAGCATGGAGACTAGATGATTGCTTCCAGATTATTTACCTTAATGGCTAAAAGGGGAGAATTATGAGGTCCAGCCATTTGAAACAAAAGCTAATCATAACAATTGAAGAAAGAAACTCGATGGGGAGCATTAATACTAAGTTACAAATAACATGTTACAAGCATACAATGAGATTAAAGAAAAGGAAGCAAATGTGATATCCAGTGCAATTAACACATAGGATGTTCACATTGCGTGAAGCTTCTAAAAATAGAGGCAAACTTATTCTTTTAGGAGTAAGGAACAACAAACAAGAATAAGTTGCAGAGATAGAGGCAAAGAGTGAAATAACATATGAGAGTGAAAGTAAAAATAGAGAGTTTGACTAATTCATAAAGAGTGTAGGGTGTAGGTATATATATTGGGAATTTTAGGTATTATCTCTATTACTCCTTGATATTGCTATCACAAAGAATTGTAGTATTTGAACAAGAGAATTCTTATTGGAAAACACTATGTTTGTATTTCTTGAGAGTATGAAAAGGACATCCTAAATATAGTAAAATATTGTTCAGACTTTGTCCTATGGATTTTCCCCTTAGTATTTGGGGGTTAACCATGCTAAAATTTGATATTCTTTTTCTATATGCTTTACACACATATATTATCATCGCACTGTAGTGTGCTATGTGTATTGATAGATCTAACTCTATCAAATATACTTTAGTGCTCATTGCCACATGACAATATCATTTAATTTATACTGTAAATTGATCCTTGAGCCCAACACCATTTTCACTTGGTAACAAAGAAACTTGAGAGCTATGAAACACGGATGCTTATTGGCCACTAGTATGACATATGTCTAACACATGTTTGTTTGTGTCCAAATAAAAAAACAAATAATCTTTTCAGCTTAGACATAACAGGACATAGCATAAATGCAACATGCACATGGCCCAACCACACCTAGGACATGGCTAAGCACATCTCTTTTTTTTTTTTTTCCATTTATTTGATGGATTAACAAGAAGTAAAAGGTGCAATGAACCTAAGTTCAGTTTGATCCAAAAGAAAAAAAAAAGGTTCAATTTTTTTAAAAAATTTCAAAATAAAAAAGTTGAGAATACATCTTTTTCTTTTCATTTCAAATAGCCCTAAATTCTTTTCATCTCTTCTTCCTTGACACGGTAATGATAACCCACTATTTTTTGAAAAGGGCTTAGAAATAGGAAGTGCACAAGATCCTATGTTCAAGCTTTACTAGGATATTTCAAGTAATCTACAATGTATGGGTTTCAGCATTTAGTATACAAGATGTTTTAAAATTGCTGCATTTGTCATGCCTAAGACTGACATTCTCAATTTTTTATAATACTTTTCATTCTATAAATGTGAGATGTTACACATATTCTCATTGAATGGAGATATTCTGAACAAGGTAAAAATGCATCAATTATCAATATTCACTTTTGGAATATATCACTTTCTCATGACTTATTCTACTTCCTCCCACAACGGCATCGCTACCCTAACCACCAGCACTCCGAGGCTAACTCACCACCACCATTGGTTCCATGGCCAGCATCACTGATGGTTGAAATTAAGACGAATGATTTTGGGAAAGAAGTCGTACACCAAAAAAGAGAAAGAAAACAGTGCAGTTGTAACCAATGATACCATTTTGGAGGCTATGGTTATACTAAATTCTAGTTTTAGTCCTTGTAATATATGTATATATTTTTTCTATATATGTCCCTATAGTTTCTTTCTATTTAGGTATCGATCATTCAAAGATCAATACTTTATATGTGGAGCTCATCCATGAAAATTTCACCCTCATTTTTATCCCTCAACCAAACACACCCTCAATAATAAAGATTAAAATTAAATTAGTGCTACTATATATCATAAAGACCAAAATCAAAATCACAAAAAATTGAGGTACTAAATTTTTTTTTCAACCATCAAATTTTTTAGAATTTTAACAAATCTTTCCGTCAAAGTTTCAAGCTCAGCAAACAGTTTTGACTCTGAATTCACATTATTAGAAATGGAAAATGCTCTCTCTCCCTAAAACCTTTCTGAGTGTTTATGTTATCGTTTCTATTAACTTATGACATGTTAGTTAATTTCCTCGCAGTTGACCAGGTAAGCAACATTCTGATAAAGAACAATTGGTGTGATTTGATCCACTCTACCATATATATTCTTATGGCAATTGAGAAATATTTTGGTATTCTAAATCGACTAAGGATGCGTTTGTTTTATCTTTTGAAAAAAGTGATTATAAAACTAAAATTTTTTATATAATTAAAAAATCTAAAAATAGATTTTTTTTTTTTAGAAGTTACTCTTTTTAATTTTTACTGAAAAGTTAAAAATAATTTATTTTTAGATTCTGATTATTTCAAAATTTTATCCAAATATCTCAAAAGCAATTTTTTTTTAGTGGAAAAAGTTATATTTTTTGCTAAAAAAATCTTAACCAAACACTCCCTAACTTAAATTCGAGAACCCTAAGAATTAAGGAATTTGCCAAGTGAAAAACTTAGACATTGCTTTTATGTTTTGAACATTTTTGGCTTAGTTATTTATGTTTGAACTTAGTTATTCATTTATATGCTCATAATGAACAATACTTGTCAATATGATTTAACTCGAATTATTTGCATAAACTCATGTATGTGATCTTACAATAAAGGATAATATTTGCAAAAGATTTAATTAATTTATATTGTCAGTCTAAAAAGTTTTGTTTAAATGTGTTATCACATCATTTAACTATAACAATATATTATTAAATGCCGATATTAATTTTTTTATACTGACATTAATGGAATTGCCTCTTATAAAAGATACCTATGAGTAACTTAAAAAAAAAAAAAATCACTTGCAAATAACATGAATTCGAAAAATTGTTGCCTTGCTCACCAATCTTTTCAGTATTGAATTAAGGACTTACATGTATGTTCAATTCTAAAATCCCCTAAAGTTGACACCACAAAATTAAAAAACCAGAACCCTTGATATTCTAAAAGAGAGCAATGGTTACATGGCGGGAGGTTCATTTATTTAATAATCAATGCAGCCATTATGGAACCATTATCGGCTGTGACATTCAACTATATAGATTCAAATGTTCTGATCTCATCAGAGAATGCAACCTTTACATGATTTCTTTAGCAAGAATAATAGATCATGATGACTAGAAAACCCCACTGTACTGTGTAAGGAGATGCATAATTCTTCAAGTCTGGCACATATAATTAAGAACGTCAATTCTTACTCCAGAAGAGACGATACAAGGATTTAACCATAATAAATGATTAGTAGAACGAAGTATGATAGAAATGGGAAAAATGAAGATACTATAACCACTTATTTATCAAATATAAATAATTTTAAACATCTTTTTTGATATTTAAAAGATACATGATATGTCAACTTGATTGTGAAAGTTGTGTGATATTAAATAAGTATTTAAAAGTTAAAAAATAATATCACTTTACTTTCTTTATTAGTGGTATTATAACAGAGGGACTTACATAATGTTATATTTTAACTTTTAGAAATCAATTTAATCTCACACAACTTTTAGGGACCAAGTTGATATCACATACTTCTTTCAATGATCAATATAAAATTTTATAGATACAAACCTCCACTCTGATGTTGGATTTGATAAAACAATTACATTAATAAAAAGTTATGTAATAGTGTAAAAGTCGTTTGTACGAACACCAATATAATTTAATCTTGACTCTATATATTTAATCCTAATGGAGAAATGAATGTGAGACCACATTTTAATTTTCAGAAGCTTATATAATATCTCGCAACTTTAAAGAGTTAAATTGAAGTCACATGCCTATTTCAGGAATTAAAATGAATGTTTACTTGGATGGCACTATTAAGAAGACCAATGGAGGGACAAACAAGATATCACATTTCAATTTTTAAGAGTCTATTTGATGTTACACAATTTTCAGAAACTAAGTTAATCTTATATGCATCTTTTAAGACCAAAATGGATGTTTATACTTAAATATAAACAATCAACCTGTACCTTTAAAATCTTAACCAGCTTCTATTTCGTGAAACATGGTTATGCCTTGTACCAGCCCTCTTGTTTTAGGCCAAAGGAAAGTTATTAGACGGAATTGAAGTGTCATATATAAAGATGTGTTCATCCCTTGATGCATATAATATTTAGTACATTTATAAATCAATCTTGAAATTATAGAATTTAGGATCAAACATTAGCGTAACAGTATATTCCTATTCCATATATAGAACACTTCATGACCAAGAGTTGTAGTAAGACAATGAAGTAATGACTCAACCAAAACGAGATAATTCAATTAAATTTATATGGTGCCAAATTTTTAAGTTAACATTTGTAAAATCAATAGTTGACATTTATAGAGTATTCTTTCGATATAGGAACATGATTTAAATAACTCTATAATAGTAAATATCAAGTGCGGGATTGTAAGTGTTTATAACAGTCCAGTTTCTGTACACCATTTCATGCCAAAAATTGCACTACTTTTGAATATACTAATTTCATCATGAACCATAATGCAACTATATATGTTAATCATAAAAAGCCACTGTATATCCAGTTCAATGTTTGGTCTTTGGGATCTGAGAAATGGAACATAGTATAAAAGACAACCTATTCTCGTCTGTTTGCTTCGGTATTTAAAAATGAAGGGATTAAAATCCCCTCCAAAAAATGAGAATTTTTTTTAATAAATATAAACTTAATATCTCATATTTAGAGATATTTAAAATGAAGGTGGTAGGTAAAATAAGTGAGTATATCTTAAATAAAATTGGTGGAGCTCAATTTTATTGTGAATATATCTAAATATGAAATATTAAATTTATATTTATGTAAGAATTTCTTAAAAAAAAAAAAGAAGAAAGAAATAAAGGGGATTTTGGTGCAATGGTTAGTTGTTACTTGAATTTGTTGGACTTCTTTTCTTACAATATCTTGGACATTAGATATTATTGATAATATACCTTTAAAAGAACCATAAAAGTAATATACTAAAATGCAAAATAGTAATTTTAAGTGTATCTAACAACCAATCTGTGGACAAGAGCATCTTATACCAAAAAGTCATGAGAAATGTTATTTATACAAAGTAGATATATATTTCATAGATATAGTTGAGAGAAAAAGTTATAAACTCTTAATTTTTCTCTTTTAATAATATGTCTATTTTTGAATGTACGAATAACATTCCTCAAACGATATCATTGTATAGAATGATCAAAATTTGTTATGTTATATTAATATTGTTACGAAAAGAACAACAGTATTTTAAGGTCCGAATCTGCAGGCCTTATATTTTATACATGAACCTAAAGTTCAGTACCTTTGGTCACTTATTCTCGTATATCGTACTACTCTTGAAAAAATCTCTAAACTCCAATTTCTTATCTTCCAACAAATTACATTGTACTATACAATAAACAAATCATATTGTGTAGCCACCAACAATACTGTATATTAATTAGAGCTCAAAATGACTCCCCAGTATATGTCACCGAATGCGGTGCAGTGTCTAAAATGGATATTGAACGAGAAAATATGGACAGATTAACTACCTCCATCATGAAATATTATTGTGTTTTAGAATATTGGAGGGTGAAATGAATATGATGGCAAATTTTAAAAGAGAACTAGGCGTAAAAACCCAAGAACAAACTAAAACTATCAAGTTTTAGGACTGACTACTCCTATTTCAGTTTGGTCAAAAAGTAAGTTCTAATTCAGTTTTGGGGAATGACGTAAAGCGAGTGCGAAGTAAAAAAATTAGAAGGAAACAAAGGAAAAGACAAAGAGAACCCAAAAAAAGAAAAAAAAAAAAAAAAACTGATCTGAGAGAATGTTAGTGAAAGAGATTTGCCAACGTTACCATGTAAATGGTTAAGTTAAATAATAGCAACAACAAACGTACAAGGAAACTAATTGGTATTTTATTATAATCAAATAAAAATTGCCTCGCCCAGACGAATGATATAAAACAAGTCAATCCAACAAGGCAAGAAGGAATCGATGGAAGCATTTATGACCATAAACAAAACTGGACAAAAAAAATAGAAAAAACGTGGAGAATTCAAAAGTGGACCTAGCTACTGTTGAAGAGGTTCGAGTCCGTACCTTGATTCAGATGAATACTCAAAGAGTTTCCCTTTGGCGTTGAACACGATCAATGCAACCTGAGCATCACACATCACAGAGATTTCGTGGGCTTTCTTCCGAAGCCCCGTTCTCCGCTTCGAAAACGTCACTTGGCGGCTGATTTTGTTCTCGATCTGCTTCAACTGAACCTTCCCTCTACCCATTTTTGTGTACTTACTTTCTTCTTTTAGTCTTCCTGATTGAGAGAGACCCAAGAAGAAGGAACAAGAAGATGGAGTGAAAAATAAGCAAGGAAGATGTGAGAGAGAGAGAGAGAGAGTAAATAAGCCAGAGAGAGAGAGAGAGAGGAGAAAGTTGAGAGAGCATTCATTGACCTTAACTAGGACAAAGAAGGAAAAGCATGTAATCAGAAGCATAGGCTGGAGAGTGTCCATGGACAGCATATAGAGTTTGGCTTCTTTTCTACTTTTGTGGTGTGCTGAAGTGATTCACAAATAATAAAAGATAAGACCAAAAAAAGAAAAATGATGAAAAGAGAGTCTTTTTTTAATATGTGGTATTTGAAAATAATTTGTATCAAAATATAAGATTTTGAGGTGAATTATGGAAATATAGAAATTTAAGAAAAATTGTTGTTGATGGTTTTTTAGAATGCAATGACTTTTTCAAAAAACAAAAATTGCCAATGGTATTTTTTGAAAAATAAAAAAATAAATCATGTATCTCTGTATAGCATACCAAAAAAAAGTAAAAATCTGGTAATTTTTGAAAAACTAAAAACTACTACTGGCGATTTTTCATTTCCACATCCATATATTTTGACCCATAAACTTATATTTTTTTATATATCATACTCATTTACTATATTAAAAATAAAAAACTGAAAAGAGAGTTTCAAAAATAAGGTGGCGTTTGGTTTGGGTGTTTCTTGTTTTCATTTTTACTGAAAATAGGAAACACTAGTAAAAATATGTTTGGTTTAATTCTTTTGAAAATATTTTAAGGAAACATTTTCAGAAATCAATGGTTATCTGAAAACGTCATTTTCATGTTTTCAAATGTTGAAAATGTTTTCATCCAAAATGCACGGTGGCAAACTTGTAATAATAACGAAATTCATTTTCTTTTTTTTTTTTCCTTCACGTTCACTTATGCTCCTTCTCCCTTGTGTTTTAGCCCACTGCAGAGTCTCCTTCCACCTGCTAGCATCGCCGGTGATCTCCCCTATGGAAGCACTAACAATCGTCGCTCGATGACCGCCGCCGCCGCGGGTTGCTACCTTCACCATGCTTGGAAACGTCGCAGTTGCTGTTGTGGATGCCGTCTCCACCACTGCCGTCAGGAGCCTCGCGGATGTCGCTTTTTCTGTGCCCAAGGTCGCCTTATCACCATGACCGGAAGCTTGGCGGCCACTTCCTCCACGACGCCTGAGACAGTGAAAGTCGTTCCGCTTGGATCTCTGTCCTCTCTATTCCGATCTTTGAAGTTGCTACTTGCTCCGCCTTCCACTGCTCGCGAATCGCTTCCGCTGCGAGTCGTCACACCAAGATCTGGTTCCTGTGAATCTGATGCTGGTGGTTGAGCAAGCTCCGCCTTCTCCACCATAACAGGGAGCCTTGTGGCCGAGATCTGTGACTTCTTCTTGATCGATTTGCCATCATTGATCTCTGCTTCTGTTGTGCAAGAATCCAATGTTGTTGTTGCTGTTCTTCATTTGTTGATTGATTTGGTGTTGAATTTCTGCTGTTGTTGTTTCGGATTGTAGATTTGATCTAATGAGGCATTGAGGCTGATTCATGAAATGCAATTAGCTAATGTGGTCCCTAATAGGATCACCACGATCAGAGTCTTATCTGTGTGTGGGAATGTGGGTGCCTTTGGAATGGGCAAGATGATTCATGAGTACATTGGGAGGAATGGAATTGAAATGGACATGAAGTTGAGGACTAGTCTTTTACACATATATGCCAAGTGTGGGGACATAGATAATGCACCGAGGATGTTTGAGCTTTTGGATAAGAAGGATGTCTTTACATGGAGCGTCATGATAATGGGTCTTGCAAATCATGGATTTAGTGATCAGGCTCTAGAACATTTCTTCAAGATGATATCAAAAGGAATTAAACCAAATATGTTACTTTTATAGGTGTATTAAGTGCATGCAGCCATAGTGGATTGGTTGACAAGGGATGGGTGTGCTTCAATTCAATGAGTAGTGTTTATGGTGTTATTTTAGCAATCTACTCTTCCACTCCCTTCCCATCAAACAAAGAAATCCTCCGTAGAGCCTCTCATGCAATTGTTTTTGCCATTGTAGAACCTCTTAACAAGAGTGCCATTGTTAGGACCTAAAATCTCTTTCCTTTGAGTCAACGAGAGAAAACTCCAAATGAATTAAAGTTCTTTAAATTGACACAATTCATTTATGAACAATTTATTTTATTCTTAATCTTAATATTTTATAAAGTTATTTATTATTTTAATAAATATTTTTAGTAGATGAATAAAATATACAAATTAAATATATATCATTTTTATTATTTAGTAATAAATATAATTTTATTATCTCAAATTTGATTTTAAAAATTATATTTTAAAATTTGACAAACTAAACATATTTTTATTGTTTTCACTTTTTGAATATAGAATTTACTTTTATAAACCAAACGCATTTCCTAAATTCAAAAATCTAAAACGAAATCCTTTTCTAAAATAAAAATAATAAAAATAAAAATAGAAAATATAGCAAAAGACAATTGGCTAATGCTGTCAGATGCTAATGTGTCAGTCCGAATCCTCCCATTTCAATTTTTTATTTTTGTCAATTATTTAATTTATTTTATTTGTAAGATTCTTAAAATAGTAGGTGGTTAAGTCAAACACTTTTATTAATATAATAATATATAATTGAATATCTGTATAAAATATTTTTACATTGATAATGTATATAATAAAATAATACTAACTATAGGATTTAAATATTTATCTATATATCAATCAAAATATAATAATTGATAATAATAATAACATAACTTAAAAATAAATAATTTATTTTATTCTTAATCTTAATATTTTATGGAGTTATTAATTATTTTAATAAATACTTTTAGTAAATAAATAAAATATACAAATCAAATATATATTATTTTTATTATTTAATAATAAATATAATTTTATTATCTCAAATTTGATTTTGAAAATATATTTTGAAAATAGACAAACCAAACATATTTTCATTATTTTCCCTTTTTAAAAATAGACAAACCAAACGTATTTTCTCAATTCAGAAAATTTGAAAATGAAAATTGTTTTCAGAAAATGAAAACAGACAATGAAAATAGAAAATATTTTCACAAACCAAACGCACCCTAAGCTTTTATAACTTGAAAATAATTGACTGATATAATAAGTATTTTTATTTTTCAAAATAAAAATATGGCTTTAAATTTTAAAAAAGTGGTAATTTTGTTACTAAAATTGCATAACTCTTATAGCTATAAAAATAGGGATTAAATTTTGATATATTATTAGCATAAATTTTTTTTTACAAATATCTAATTATATATTAATATATAAGTAAAAGTATTTGATTTAATCATTCATTATCTATTAAATGATAATATAAAAATTTTTTACACTAATAATACAATAATTTAATCTTTAAAATTAAATAATTTCTTAAATTTTCTTAGAGTAATATATTTTTCTTAGTTTATTTTCAATGATTCTTTGGCAAATCAACCTTTTTATGGGTGGTTGATAAGATAGTAGTGGGAATTTTTTTTTTCTTTAAATACTTTTGAAGTAAGAAATTCCTCAATGTTACATTCATTATTTGACAAATTATTTTTAGAGGTGATTGAAAGGTAGTAATGGGTGGTTAAATAAAAATAGCTCATAAAGTCGACCCATCAAAGGATTAATAGTATAAAATAAGAGAAATCTTTCCTTTTTTTTTTTTCGTCTTTTATCATGAGTATTCTATTAACTTTTAATCTAGTGATTATGTCTATTTCAAGGAACTAGATGACTCATTAAAAGAATGATCTCTTCCAGCATAGATTTTTTCAATTTAAAGAAATTTCTTACTCTAAAAATAATTAAAAATTTATCTATAGTCAATAATTAAAGGAAAAAAGACAATCCATAAAATAATAATAAATGGAATAAAATGAGAGAAAGTTTTTGTTTTAAGAATATATGAAAAATTTTAATAAAATTAAATAAGAATTAGTTTTATAAATAATTTAAATAAATCAAATTTGTAAATATGTCTTAGTTTTTTAAAAGTATATGTAATTTTTTGCAAGTTCGTCTAAAAAATTTGAGGTGCCAAATATCAGACAAAGAAAGGAAAAAAAATTAATAAACGAAATACAATGAAAGGGGCAAAGGGAAAGGAAAAGGAAAAGGAAAAGGAAAAAGATGAATGTAACAGATTATCTTGGGGTACAATGCGTTGTCGTGTTGGGATTGGCGGAGAGGGACAAGGTACAATGCGTTGTCGAGTTGGGATTGTTGGTTAAAAGACACAATGGGAGATGCATCCTTTTTTTCTTTTGACAAGGAATGTGATAGACCGTACGAGGTTGTGGGTCCAGCACACACACAAGCGGACGTAAAACAGTTTTGTTTTGTCGTGTTTGTTTGTGGCACACACACTGTTACCTTCTCATTGGTTGACTATTCGTGGCCCCTTCGCTCCAATCGCTGAGAATTCAATTGTGCAATCAATTATGGCGGACCTCACTAGAAATTCCCGGTACAAGCGGCCCCCCCGGCCCAAAAAAAATCGACGTTACCTACAAACGCGCACACAGAGAGAGAGAGAGAGAGAGAGAGAGAGAGAGAGAGAGAGAGAGACAGACAGACAGACAGACAGACAGACAGACAGACAGAAGGGAGATGAGAGATATTAAAATAATGGATTTAATATCTCTAAAATAAAAAAAATTATAAAATAAAAAAAGTGAAGAATTAATAATTTTTGGATTATTTAATGAATCTTACTCACAATAAAAGTTATTAATGTAAAGATTATTAATCTCTCCTTTTACAATTTCTCTTACTTTAGAGGATTCAAATCGTAAAATAATACCAAATTGGTAACCTTTATCACGAATATTTGATTGATTTAAATAGTTCAATACTTATTTATTTTTAAATAAAATTTCGAGTTATCTTAAAAAAAGATTTAAAAGATTTTTAACCCTCGTAGTAAACTAGCTAACTCGAATCAAATTAGTTAGAATCCAATAAATTTTAAATATTAATAATTTGACCAAAAGTCTTTGTGAACAAGTGAATCCTCAAAATGGGGCTAATCTATGAAGATTGTTTATCTATTCATTAAATTAAATTAGGTGGGTTGCATTTTAAAATTTTTTATTTCATTTAAATTAGGTAGGTTAATGATGTTTAAAATTTCAATTATTACAAAGTTAATAATTCAAATACTGGCATTGTTAACCCTAAATTTGAAGATGTAATGATGTGTGAAAATATAACTGCACATGAAATATTTTATATAAGTAATTTATATAATTGTAACAATAGTTTTTGTAAAAATATATTTTATTACCTCTCTCTTTTTAATTTTCTTCTATAATAATTTTCCTCTTTCCCTTATTGTTGTAACAACGTTGATGATAAAATTTATAAGAAAAATAGAAATAAAGAGAAATAAATAATGAAATTAATAAAAATGATTGCACAATTTTATTGAAAGAGGAAAATCATTTTATTTTATTTTATTTAATAGAAAAATATTTTTATTAAAATCTCAATTTCTTAATTATTGGCTACTCAATAAAATAAATAACTATTAAAGAACAAATAATAGTTGTTTGTAAATAAACTTAATAAAATTCTCTCTCTCTCTCTCTCTCTCTCTCTCTCTATATATATATATATATATAAGAATTTGGTAAGAAATTTATGAAAACATATTATCTTTTATTTAGTGAATTTGTGTTTTCACTAAATGCAAATTATTCTAAATAGTTCCATATATAAAGATACATGTTAGTCTTTTTCAATGAAACCACAGGTATTCGAATTATATTACTCGAAACATGGCTAATTCTATCCGATCCATCGAATATCCTTGAAAGGGGTAAGGGTCTCCCAACAAGAAATTTTTGTTTTTCCATTTCTAAGGCTTGAATCGAAACATTTGATTAAGGGATCAAGACTCCTACCAACTTGAGAAGTCCTACATTGATATGTGTTACTCTTTCTGATGTACTACAAAATATTAAAATATGTGGACTTAGGAAAATAATTATGAATTGTTATCGTTTTTAATAAAGTAATCATTTATTATTACTATTTTGTAACTAATAGTTGTTTATAAAGTTTTCTATGTAAATGATATATGAAATTATAAATATAAATAAATTTATCAATGACTATTGTTTATTTCTAAATGATTATTACATTAAAATTTTTTTACATAAACATCTAGTTACATATTGTTACATTATTAAAAGTATCTAACTTTTATAATAATGTACATCAAAAGTCAAACTTAAGTATATATAATTGAGTATTAGCATAAAAATTTTTATATTGACAATATATAAAAATTAAAAGAATAATATATATATATATATATATATATATATATATATATATTGCAAGGTTAGAATCAATGATCGATTTTTATTAATGCTTGATTAGTTTAAGTTGTTAGGCATTTATTCTCCTTAATTAAGATGTCAGATGCGAATCTTGTAGATAGAAAAAAATAATGTTGGGAGAGTTTTATCCTTCATAATTGGCCGATCTAGTTTGAGCCAAATTAGTTAAAATCTAGTAAATTTAAAATATTAATGGTTTAAAAATAATAATAATTAGTGATATTTAATAAGAATATATTGCGTAAACATTTTTATCCCTCAAAATTACTTACCTTTTTAATGCTCCATGTTTAAGAATTGAACATAAGAATAGATAACTTTCAAAGCTTCTAAAAGCGGTACTACCACTACTAAAAATTATGGGAACAAAACCAATTTTGCAACCAAATTTTTTGGTTGCAAAAAAACCAATTTGAGTAATATAGGACAAAAATCTAGGGAAATAAATCGGTCAAAAAATTTAAATTTGCGATAGATTTTTGAAAGTAAAGGAAAAAATGTGAGAAACCAAAATCGGTTGCAAAATGAGGATTTGCGATCGATTTTGCAACTCTTTTCTCAAGGTCAACACAATACAAAGAGGAAAAAATTTTGGCCACATATCCTTTATGACCAATTTGTTTGAGGATCAAAAAAATGATTCAAGTCTAAATCAGTTGCAAAATCAGTCGCAAATATCAGAATTTGCGGTCGATTTTGCAATCAATTTTTCTATGTACAAGAAATGTGATTCAAGACTAAGTCAGTCACAAAATTGGTTGCAAATTCCAAGATTTACGACTGATTTTGTAATCAATTTTTCAATATACAAGAAAATAATTCAAGGCTAAATCGTTTGCAAAATCGGATGCAAATCTTGGAATTATCAATGTACAAGAAATGTTATTCAAAGATAAGTCAATCACAAAATTAGTCGCAAAAATTAGTAGCAAATTCCAAGATCTGCGACCAATTTTAGGAATAATTTATCAATGTACGAGAAATGTTATTCAAGGCTAAATCAGCTCCAAATTTCAAGATTTGTGATAGATTTTGCGACTAATTTATTTAATGTCATGAAATATAAAATACCAAATCAGTCGCAAAATAGTCGCAAATTCAAAACTTGCGACCGATTTTTTAAGGTGAAAAAAAAAGAGATTCAAGACTAAATAAGTCGCAAATTTTGAATTGACAATCAATTTTTTAACGTTCGCAAATTTTTTTTATTTCAGTTATTTGTGACTGATTTTGTGACTGAAAAATTGGTTATAAATAACTTAAACATTTAAATCCATAATCCAAAATTTAAAAAGTATTCATTCTTCCCTTTCACTCCTCTTCTACCTCCACCTCCGCTAACCTTTCCCCACCACATTGTCGCCACTAGAGAACTGCGAGGAGGACACCGCCGGAGAGGACCAATAGTGCACCGCTGCTGGAAAGGACGAGTAGCAACCATGCAATGCCGGACAAAGGTGCCACTGCTGCTGTTGCCACTGCCATGCTGTAGGGGGTCACCGCCGCTCCTCCACTGGACTGCCATTATAGAGGAAGAAGCTTAGCTGCTTTCCACCTGCTAGTTCTCTTTCACTATTTTCTTGTCCCTTTTTTATTTTTCATTCAATTTTTTTTTTAAATAATGAAATTTTTGGTTTTGTTGGTTGATTATGTTGGTTTGTTGATGTTTTTAAATTGGTTGTAGTTGTTGACATTGATTTTTTGATGTTACGGTTGATTATGAGAGTATGTTGTTATTAAGGGTGGTCAAGGATACTAAAATTGAGTTTAATTATATTGTTGGTTAATTGTGAGAGTATGTTATTATTAAGGGTGGTTGGGATTATTAAAATTGGGTTTTTGGTATTGTTGATTGAGATTTCTTGAGATTGGTTGAGGTTGTTGAATTTTGTTAAATTGGTTGATGGTTATTGAAATGTGTTAACTTTGTTAAATTGTTAAATTCATGATAGTGTTTTAGTGGTTCAACATAGTGATAGTGTTTGAGCTTGATTGAGAGCTATACAAACCTAGGAGAATGATTTAAATAGATTTGGAGAGTAGAAACTTGAAGGACGGAGTTTGAGTATGTAAGGCATAACTTAGAGCTATTCTAGTAAGGGTCACAACTATGAACTCTAGGTAAATTTTGATGGCTTATGATTCTCCTAGATTAATTTAATTTAGTGATCTCTAAAATGTGACTAAATGTAAGCAAAAACTTGTTCGGATTAATTCCTCAACTAGTGACATAAAAGAGGAAATAGAAGCTTAAACTAGTAACTGGGAAAGAATTGAACTTTTGGCCATAAAATCAATGAAGTTATGAAAAACTTATTTTACTTCTAGTTTTATATGTTATAATGACCATACATTTACCTTTAATTGACTTGTTAGGTTAAGGAGTAAGTAGAGTTAAAATTGGACCTAAACTAGCTCTTTTAGAGCATCACATGAGTGATTTTTAGCCCTTTCACTTGAAATTAGTAAAAACTATTTTTACACTATATTAATCACGATACATTAACAATAAAGTTGCCTCTGGCTAGAATTGATTAGAAATGAATTGTCGGAGAATAAGACCCCGATTAGCCTTTGTTTCACCCAAAATCTAAAGAAAATTTGGCCATATCCTTTGGAGTTGTTAAAAACTGTTTTAACAATGATATTAAGAAGCTTTTAAGTCACTAAGGTCATTACTTATGGTGAAGGATATATTTGGGAAAGGTTAGGCCTCAAGTAGCATGGTCGTAGTACATAAGGATGTGATTTTAAAATGTAAATTATGGTTAATTTCAAACTATTGTGTGCTCTTCTTTTGCACAATATAATGATGTTAGGCAATCTTATTGAACATTAGGCTTGGCTTGGAATATAGCTTGGTAAGTATTGAAGGGCCATTAGGCCTTATTTGGCTCAATTTAGAGCTTTTAGTTAAGGTATGTTGGTTACTAGTCATTATTTAAATATTGTTCTTTGTGTATCTTGGATTATGGTTGGGATGTTGAGAATGATAATGATATTAATTACTTAATGAAATTATTGGGATGCTGACTATTTATTTTACAGTTTAAAATTTTGGAATGCTGCTGGTATGGCCATTACACTGCAAGATTTTCATTAGATTTCTTCTTGATTTTGATGAATTAATTGCCTCATAATATGAACATGCTATAAGATTGGGCAAAATTTATAAGTATGAATTTGTAGCATTCATAAGTTTGCATGAATTAGTAAAGATACTTGGAATTAATCCAAAATTTAAGACTTATGGTGATTAATTATATGTAATGTAATGTAGATTCTTAGCTTATGAAAATCTAGATATTGTCTTTTGGGCTGTTTTTGATATCAGATGTATGAAATTTGGATTTTATGAAATTCAAATATTATATTTTTTTTCTATTTTCAAAATTGCGATCGATTTTATGATCAATCACATTTTGCGACAAAAAATGGGCACAAGCCACTCCATTTACAATCGATTTTGCGATTGATTTTACTATTAAATTTTTGCAATCGATCTTGCAACCAAAAAAAGGTACAAGTTAAGAACTTTCCAGCCGATTAAAAAATTGAATTTGCTAACTTTGTGACCGACTTTGTAATCGATTAGGAAATCAAATTTACGAACTTTGTAACTGATTTTACGACTGAAAAGCATATGAAAGAATGCCTATTTCAAGTCCAACTCCGTGATTGTTTAAATCAGTTGCTAAATCAGTCACTAAAATTTTTAGAGACTGATTTTGTAACCGATTTTTTCTAGCAAAATTCAACTCCTTGGTTTCTTAAATTAGCCGCTAAATTGGTCATTATTCTACTAAATTCTAGTAGTGAGTGGATCAAAAGCTCCGGGCTCAAGGTCTGAAAGTCTCAATAGCTAGATTTTTTACGCCTACATAAACTGGAAAGCCAATGAAGAGTTGGTTGGTTAATCAAGCATTCTATGCCTTTGAATATCTCTCAAGGATTCATCTTTTTTAACTTTTTAAACGTCCAGAAAGTTACTTTTTATAACTTCTAAAAAGATAAATTTTCTCATTTGCTATGTATTAGCCGATATCCTCTTACTAAAAGTATTGGGAAGTCACTGCATACTGTTCTTAAGTGATTATACACTTTAGAGTAATTTAATGTGAGTGTTATCCAAACACAAACCATTCAATCTGGATATTCTAACCTGACTTGATAGTGGTCTTTGTGAGCTTGGAGAAGCTAGGATAAAATACTACTCATTATTTGCTTGGAGAAACTTTGTAAACACAACTCACTCTGTTAGCTTTGAGAGCTAGGAAGAACTACTAGGTGATAGAAATTTAGAGAAGTTTGGACAAAGAATACTTAGTTTATAAAATCTCAATTAATTAGTTGGTTTATAAAATCTCAATTGATTAGTTGAGAGCTAGACATAGGCATGTGGTTTGGCCGAACCAGTATAAATTCTTCCTTTGTGATTTTCTGTCCTTATCACTTTTACTATCTTTCACAATTAGTTTATTCTTTTGTGTGCTTATATATATCTTTACTATCTAACAGAAGCATTGTGAAAACAATAGCTTTTGCTTCCAACTTAAGCGCTTCCACATTCTAAGTTAAAAGACCTGAGAAAAAAATTGTTTAAAACTTTCAGGAACAAAAGATTTTGGAAGCACGATTCAACCCCTCATTCTCATGCTACTTCTTCTACAATTGGTATCAAAGCTCGAACTATAAGGTTGAGTTTCCAAACGATTGCAAAGGTTAAAAGATCCATAGAAAAGCACAACAGATTAATCATATTATTGAGGGACACTCCATCAACCGCCCTCCACACTTCAATGGTGAAGATTACCCCTACTGGAAGGATAGAATGAGACTTTTCATTTAGTCTACTAGTATTGATATATAGGAGATCATTGAAAATGGTGACTATAATCCAACCATTGAGCAACTTATGCCTTATGTGGTTATTGATCCAAATCAGGCCACACCAGTAATGGTCAGAACGATTCCTAGAAACTAGTGGATTGATGAACATAAAGCTAGAGTACAGATGAATGCCAAAGCAAAATACCTCCTCACATATACTTTGAGCAAAAGTGAATATGACAAGATCATTTCATATGACTCTGCTAAAGAAATCTGGGATAGACTCTAGACTCTTCATGAAGAAACTAATCAAGTTAAAGAAACCAAAATCAATGTGTTGGTGCATTAATATGAAATGTTCAAAATGTTAAAACATAAAAATATTAATGAGTTAACAACTAGATTTACGTACATCATAAATCAGTTGTAAGCATTAGGCAAGAGATACATCAATGCTGAAATAGTAAGAAAAATTCTGAGAAGCCTTTCCAAGGCTTGGTGCCCCAAGGTAACAGTCATTCAAGAAGCTAAAGACTTGAATGTGCTTAGTCTTGATGCTTTCATTGGGTTTTTAAAGACTCGTGAGATCAAGCTAAATAAAGCCTCTAAGGAATCCAACAAAAGAGGCAAATCCATTGCCTTGAAATCCATTCAAAGAAGATCCAGCTATTCTAAGGCCATGAGGCTGTAAAAGAAGAAAAAGAAGAAGAAGATTCCTCTGATGATGAAAAAGATGAAATTGCTCATCTAATTGAAAAGGTATCAAAAGCCTGGATTAAAAGGAAAAAGAAGAAAGGATTTATCCCTAAAAAAAATAAAAAAGGAAAAGCTAAGCAGAGTAAAATCATTTGCTTTGAATGCAAAGAGTTTGGATATTTGAGATCAAAATGTCCAAAATTGAAGAAAAGCTCCAAGAAGAAAGCCACGACGGCTACATGGGAAGACCTAGATGAGGAATAGGAAGGTATAAAATCTCAATAAGAAAAAGAGATAGTTACAAATCTCTACTTTATGATAGATATTGTCTCTAAAGAAAAGACTGAGGTATTAGATTTTGAACCTAAACTCTCATATGATAATCTTCAGAAAGCATATGATAAACTTTTGGATGACTCTCAAACACTTGTTTCTCATAATGCTTCTTTAAAGAAAAATTTTCAAAAATTGTCCCTTGAGTTTGAAAACCTCAAGAATAAGAAAAAGAAGCTACGGTATGAAAAAATTAAACTTTTAAAAGAAAATACCTCTCTCTAGAAGGATGTGTGCCTTAAGAATTGAAGTTTCTAAAGCTGCTTAGAACACATCTTTTGATACTTTTGAACTTCAAAAACTAATTAAGCTTCTCAAATCAAATCTTGAGAAAATGGTAAATGGCTCTTAAAATCCAGACCTGATGCTTGGTAACCAAAGGCCATCTTTTTTATAAAACCAGACTTGGATCTGAGAAGTAAGATGATGAGAATTCAGCTAAAATTTCTCAGAGCAAAATTCCTACTTGTATATTCAATTTTAAGAAAGGACACTCTTATGATAAATGCTTTTCAAGAATAAAGGCAAAAAGATAGAAGGTGAAAAAGCCCAAAAAGACTACCAACCCAGAAGGACCTAAAAGATGTGGGTACCTAAAGTGAAGATTGTTTCTAATATAGATATGTTATAAATCATACCACTAAAAGGAGATGAAGTGGTATCTAGATAGTGGCTACTTTAGACATATAATTGGAAACAAGTCGTAGTTCAGAAACCTTAGACCCAAAGATGGAAGAGTTGTGAAGTTTGCTGATGGTATCAAGTCAAAGATTATTGGTATAGGTAATGTTGGCAAGAACAACTCTGACTTGATTATTGATGTTTTGTTGGTAGAATCATTAACTCACAACCTTCTGAGCATTAGTCAGTTCTGTGACCAAGGCTACAGAGTTGTGTTTGAATATTTTTGTTGCATCATAAAAGACTCCACATTAGATAAATCATTCTGACTGCTAGAAGGTGTGATAATACTTTTGCATTATATCTGGATGACCTTCTAGATCAAAATGCAAAATGCATAGTATCCTTTATGGATAAGAAATAGATGTGGCACAAGAAACTTGGTTATGTTCAAATGAGATTAATCTCTGAGATTTCTCAAAAATAGCTTATCAAAGGTTTACCTCAATATTAGTTTTGATAATGACTCAACTTGTAAATGGACCAAGATTTCTTGCCACTGTAAGAATGTTCTATCTTCTACCAGACCACTTGAGTTTTTACATCTTAATCTTTTACATCTTGATCTTTTTGGACCAACTAGAACTATCTATCTAGGTAGTAAGAAATATGTCTAGTCATCATGGATAACTTTTCAAGATTCACATAGGTTATATTCCTGGTCTATAAGGATAAAGCTTGTGAGACTTTCAAAGTATTTTCAAAAAGAATTCAAAATGAAAAAGGTTTCTATGCATTTCATCCATAAGATTAGATGATGGTGGTGAATTTGAAAATCATGCTTTTGAAATATTTTGTAATGAAAATGGCATTTCTCATAACTTCTCTTCTTCTAGAACACCTCAACAAAAAAGGTTGTTACAAGGAAGAATAGATCCTTGCAAGCAATGGCCAGAACTATACTTTTAGAAAGTGATTTGTCAAAAGGTTTTTAGCCAGAAGTAGTTAACACTACTCACTATATTCAAAACCATGTTTTATTAAAGCCAATAATCAAGAAGACCCCTTATAAATTATGGAAAAGAAGAAAACCCAATATTTCTTATTTTCACATTTTTAGATTTGAATGTTTTATTCTCAACATCAAAGATAAGCTATCAAAGTTTGATCTAAAATCTGATCCTGGTATATTCCTAAGACACTCTTCTATATCTAAAGCTTATAGGGTTTATAACAAGAAGACTCAAGCCATGGAAAAGACTATACACATAAAAAGAAGAAGGACATTGACCAGAATGTTTGAGACCTAGAAGAAGATATGGAGAATCTATCTATGAATAATGATTCTTAGAATCAACAATCCCTTCAGATAACCATAAGATAAAACGATGATGACTTTGAGCTTCCATATCCTAAAATATTTTTGATGATGTTGTAGAAGATTCAGAAGAACCATTTATCAAGAAAAGATACACCGATGTAAAAGATTTGAGGGCTATATCTCAAAATCAAATCATTGGTCAACCATCTCAAGAAGTTAGGACCAGATCTTCTCTTAGAACAGAATCCAACATGGCTTTGATCTCAGAAATTCAGTGGAACTAGAGAACATGGCTTTGATCTCAGAAATTCAGTGGAACCATCTCTGGTTCCACTGCCTAAAGGACATTCTGTCATAGGCACAAAATGGGTATTTAATATCAAGCTTATTGAGAATGGAAAGGTAATCAGAAACAAAGTAAGGCTGGTGGCTCAAGGATACAATCAACAAGAAGGAATTAATTATGATGAGACGTTTGCTTCTATTGCAAGATTGGAAGCCATTAGAATGCTATTTGCCTTTGCAACAAACAAAGGTTTTGTTTTGTATCAAATGTATGTTAAATCCACATTTTTAAATGGTTTCACTTCAGAATAAGTGTATGTTAAACAACCCCCTGGTTTTGAAAAAAAAATTCCTCATAATGCTTTTAAGCTGTCAAAAGCTCTATATGGTCTAAAACAAGCTCCAAGAACTGGGTATGAAAGACTTAGTTCTTTTCTGCTAAAAAATGGTTTTAAAAAAGAAAAAGTTGATACAACTTTGTTTATTATGCATGAGAAAAATGATTTTCTTTTTATTCAAATTTATGTAGATGATATCATTTTTTATGCTATTAATAAAAATCTATGCAAGAATTTCTTTGAGCTTATGTAGGGAGAACTTGCGATGAGCATGATAAGAGAACTTAAATACTTTCTAGGGTTACAAATAAAACAATAGAAAGATGGGATCCTTATTCATCAAGAAAAATGTGCCAATGATGTGCTCAAAATGTTTGACATCGACAGAGCCAAAAATATTAGCACCTCCATGCATCCTTCTCAAGTTCTAGAAGTCGATGAAGATAAAGATAAAGTTTCTGATAAACATTATAGAGGTATGATTGGTTTATTACTTTTTCTTACAACTAGTAGACTTGACGTATAAGTAAGTATGGGCATCTGTATTAGATTTCAATCTAATCTTAAGTAATCACACTTAAATGTTGTTAAGAGAATTTTGAGATATTTAATAGGTACTACTAATCTTGGTCTTTGGTACTATTTTCTTGGAAGATCATTGATAACTTAGTCAAGTAAGACGTATAATACAATTACTCTTTTAACTACTGAAATTGAATATGTATCTGCGACATTTTGTTCTACTAAGACTCTGTGGGTTGAGCATCAATTGGAAGATTTCAACTTGAGGTATACCAAAATCTCTATCTTGTGTGATAATACAAGTGCTATTAATCTTGCTAAGAATCCCATTCAATATTCTAGATCTAAGCATATAGACATTAAGTATCATTTCATAAGAGATCATGTTTAGAAGGGAGATATTGAGCTATGTTTTATAAATACAAAAGATTAAATAGCTGATATGTTTACAAAACCTCGAGCTAAAGATTATTTCTATTACATAAAGGACCTTTTGAATATGATTAGCTTCTAAGCATGCATTCATATTACATGGATCCTATCCCCTTAAGTAAAGGCTCAAAGTTGAGATTCTGCCATCCAAGTGACTTTCCTTTCTGAAGAAGATGTATCAAAGAATGGTATTCAAAATTTGGTTAAAGAGAACAAACCAAGATAGCCTTTAGAAATGAATTAGAAAGATCAGCTTAGAAAAGATTTACCAAATGCATTCAGAAAGATTAGTTTAGAATGACTTGCAAAATGGATTCAAAAAGATGGACTGAGAATATTGGTTTACAAAGGGTTAATCAGAAAGGTGTTTTAGATTTTTTACTTCAAAAAGAAGTTTTTCATCAGAAAGATAACTCAAGATTTTGATCAGAAATTTGAATATGAAGACTCAAGGTAGTTTTGGAATGTGGGATGTTTTTGTAACTTCCCACTATGCCACATTTCCATGATTTAATGAAGCGAAAAAACTAAAAGCCTCTTACACACAAAAACGTCATCATTTCATCCTTGTAACCGTTCATATTTCCTTAATCCTTAGTTACTTTCCTTAATCACCAAACCATTTCACTCACTTTAAAAATCATTTACTCCTAAAGTTACAAAAGCCCCAAAAATATTGTTCATAACTGTTCATCTTCACTCCTCAAGCTTCAAATCGTCAAACTCTCTACTCTTTATTTTCACCTTCTACCCAAACACATTTCCTTCCTTCTTTCAAGCACCAACCTTTTTGCACTTAACAATGGTTGACAAAAGCTACCAAAGTATTCCTTACATCTTTGATATGAGCAAATGCAAGTGAACTTCCAAACCAACTTTGTCCAAAGGCCTATTGCCAGGGTTAAGAATTTTTATTTGGAGAACTTCACTACCGTCGTTAAGGTCTTTTAGTCCAAAAGGTGGAACAATTTCTTGAAAATATCTAAAGACATGTACACAGGGTTGATACTAGCTTTCTATATCACCCTAGTACCTTCTAATGAAGACAATACATCTCTTCAAAGCATTGTTGAAAACTTCGAGTTGCAAGTCCTACCCTCCGATATTACCCAAATCACCAACACACCAAATGATGGCATTCTCTACTGAGGTAGAGAGAGATTATGGGAAAATTAGGAGCTACAAAATAAGAAGTTGCTATAATCCTCATAAGAAAAAGATGTTTGCACGTAAAAGGCATCCAAACCTTTCATTTGTTGGTTCCTGTTAGGACAATTTATTCTGTGGTTCAATACATTGTGCTACCAAAGACTAGTAAGACAGATGTCATGGTAGAGGTGGATCATATGGTTACGTTTTGCCTATGACAAGAAGAAGAATCAACTTAGTTAGGTTGATTTTGGACTTCATCTTGATTGCTGTAAATATTGAGAGAGGAAGGCATGCCGCTCTTCATTATGGCATGTTCCTTACCATAGTTTTTATCAAGCCTAGTTGGCACTAGACGGGCACAGGGCAGACAACAAATAGCCAACTACAACGATAAAAACCTTCTCAACTTTGGGTCTGAAGTCTCAAGCTTTAGAAAAGGAGAAAGAGAAGAAGAAGAAGGACAAAAAAAAAAAGATTCTCTTATCAAAAAGACCAGTGCACAAAAGGAGAAATCCAAGCCTTTTAGTGAAGAAAAGAAGAGAAGAAGCCTCTCATCAATTCTTGAGGAAAGAAGGACTAGCAAAAGAAGGATTATGAAGCTTGGTAAAGAGCCCTCTTCCTCATCAAGAGCTGAAGATGAAGTCTCTGTAATTAGTGCAGAACCCATCAACTTAGCTGAACTTGCTAACCAATCTGCTGCTCGAGCTGCAAGATTAGCTTAGAGGGGAATCATAATAAGGGAGTTCATGCCTTAAGAATAACTAGCAGAAGAAGTGGTTCTAGAAGGAAAGGGGAAGAAGAAACTAAAGAAACCCCTTGCTGTACCTTCTAGAGATTCCATTCACTCACTCGTGAGAAGAGCGTACAGAGAAGTAGAAGAAAATAAGCTAAGAAAGGAAGCTTGGTTGCAGAGACAAAAATTTGGCTACTAGAGTTAGAGCTTTAGAATTTAAAAGCTCTTCTATCTCTCAAGAAGTAGAACAACAATTTGTGGTAATCGAAGAAGTTAATCCACCATTAAAGATAAGAAGAGCTGTTGGACCCATCGATGCAATAATTTGAATAAGCAAGACAGATTGCTACTCAATCTCTAAACCTACCATTAATGTCTGCTAATCAAGAAAGAACAATGGTTGAGAGGAATGAGACTACAATAGTCGCTGTTGCACCAGAAAGGACTAAAACAAAAAGGGCTTTAACTTTGGTTACAAAAGCTCAAGCCGATGTTGTCCCTGCTCATAAGGCTGCACTTATCTCCACTCTAATGCCCAATTGAGCCTCAGCCACTTCATCCCAAGACATCCCAGCCACCCTATTTATTGCAAAGTCCTTGCTGCTATTGACATATCGCCCTAGATTTGACAAAATAGCAACTCAAGCTGGTTCTAATCTGCGAAGTCCTCAGCTGGTCACACTGAGAAGCTACCTTTTGAAGAATCATCTACTGTAGATGTCATTCCAAATGCTGCTGAAGTCCAAATGGACCTGATTTTGGCCAACCAATAGACAATTATAGCAAATTAGCATGAACTCCAAGGCAATTAGCATGCACTTGAGAGGAGAATGGATAGGATGGAGACTCCACTACTGCAAATGCTCAACGCTCTTTAGAAAAGAAATCCCAAAGGCAATTAGTGATGGTCTTTTGTGATCCCCATTCATCTTTTGATGATATCAAAAGGCGGAGAAGAATGAGAAAAGCTCAATTGAAGGGGAGCTGGAGTTGCTTACATCTCGTACATACATTCATATTTTTTTCATTTTTTGCTTAGGTTTACATCTTGAGAAGATTTTTAAATTTCTTTGGTTATATTTGTATTAAGATAAGAAAAGTTTATTTTGCGGGGTATTACAGTTTGTTTTACTTGATAATTTGCTCTAATATCATTATTTTTGTCTTGATTTTCACATTTATGCTCTGATATTTATATCTTTCTAATCTGATATCTCATTTAAATCTATGCTTTAATACTTTTACTTAGAATATTTCTTTTTACTCTGATGTTTATCTTTGAATATTTCTACTATAATGTTGCCCTGATATCTTTGCTCTAATATTTTAATGCTCTAATATCACTTTTGCATAAATTGATCTCATAGTTATCACAATTATGTTTATGCAATTTCTATGAAATTACAATTCTTGTTGATAGTTACAATTGCTTTGATTATCGCCTATTTGCTTTGATTACACATATATTTGGCTCTTAATGTTATAAATTCTTATATGATCTCTTTACTTGGCTTTTTTCTTTGATTAATTATGAATTTTTTTTAAGCTTCTAAGAAATGATGATTTGACTCATCCTGCACTGATATTGAATGTGTTCAATTTTTTGAGGAATAACTTTTGATCAAACATTTGTTTTGATTGAGTATACTTCTCTTTGAAGCTTCTCGTTAATATGAACGCTTGATATCAACTTTGGGAAGTATATTTACAAATTAGAAAAATTGGATTCAATAACAAACTTTGTGCACTTTCAATTCTTTTATAAAACAAAATCTTTTCTTAAGTATTGATTTCTCATCATCAAAAAAGGGGATATTATAAGCTCCAATGCTCTTCAGAGGCTACTAAGTGGTATAAATTTTATCGAGTTAACGGGTTTGATGAACAACAAATCAATTCTTAATAAAAATTTTTGTATGGAATAATGGTTTGTTCAAGTGTTTGGCTACATTTGTACTAGATCATATCTACATACGAGGATGAGAATAAGATCATACAAAGTTAAAAGTTCTTGTACGTATCTTATAGATATATATACCACAAGGAAAGAACTTCTTGGCAAAAAATCTATGATCTATCTCTCAAGAAGTGTATCAAGAAGTCTAGAATGATGTATCTATGTCATCAGAAGAAAACCAAGCCATTAGAAAGGTCAGAAGCATTTCAAAAGGATGAATTATTTAGAAGGCTATGTCCAGATGGGTGACTTCCAGAAAGTTGATTTATATGAAGTACATCACCATTAGAGCTTCTTTTGTATATGATTTATCAGTTATTCCAAAAAGTCAAACTTGACAAGACAAGATTCAAAAGAAGCACTGACAAGTTTGAAAAGTTAGTGAACCATCAACGGCTAGTTTTTTCTTCTTTGATGATATTTCTACTTGCTGAGAAAGAAAACAACCTACTTCTCTCTATAGTCTTAGACAATGGATCAAAAGCTCTGGGTTTAAGGTTTGAAAGTCTTAATGGCTAGATTTATGAAGCCTATATAAATTGGGAAGACAACGAAGAGTTGGTTGGTTAGTCAAGCATTCTATGCCTTTAAATATCTCTCAAGACTTCATCTTTCTTAACCTTGTAAACATCCAGAAAGTTACTTCTTGTAAATTCTAAAAAGAAAAATCTTCTCATTTGTTATTTGTTAGCCAATATCCCTTTACTGAGAGCATTGAGAAGTCATTGCACACTATTCTTAAGTGATTATACACTTTAAAATGATTTAGTGTGAGCATTATCTAAACACAAACCATTCAATTTGAATATTGTGACCTAACCCGATAATGGTCTTTATGATCTTGAAGAAGCTAGGATAAAATATTGCTCATTGTTAGCTTGAAGAGACTTTGTAAATACTATTCACTTGGTTAGCTTAGAGAGGCTAGGAAGAATTAATTGGTTGCAAAAGCTTGAAAAAGCATGGACAAAGAATACTTAGTTTATAAACCCTTAACTGAGTAGTTGGGGATTGGATGTAAGTATGTGATTTGGCCGAACCATTCTGTGCGATTTTCTATCCTTATTACTTTTACTATCTTTCATAATTAGTTATTCTTTTGTGTGCTTATATATGTGTGTGTGTGTGTGTGTGTGTGTGTGTTGTGCGTGTGTGTCTCAATCGGATCTTTGTAGAGAAAGATACAATTTTTCTACTATAGCGCTTTTAGAAATCACCTTAAATAAGCTTCAAAACTCTTTTGTTTAACTCCAAAGATGTCTCTCTTGCAAAATTGAACAAAATCAGTTTGCAAACCATCACCTAAGAATTACCAATTTAAAATTAGTTCCACTAGTTTCACAAAAGTTCAATTACCATAAGTAAATTGGCTAATTTCTTAACAATCAAAGCAAAAAATGATGCCAAATTGAGCACTAAATAAGTGTATATTATACACTCATTAGTAGTTGTTTGCTATTCAAGCACTACCTTTGTTTGCTTTTGCCATACAAGGTTGCAACGGCTTTTCCAAAAGGTTTGAGCTAGAATCAGAAGAAAAAGTTCCTACTTGATGCAAGGTATTACTTATGGGATAAGTCATACTTGTTCCAGAGGTACGTTGACAGGATGATTAGAAGGTGTAGAATGTTTTATGGCATTGTCATAGCTTTAAGTATGGAGGACATTTTAATGGGGAAAGGACAACAGTCAAGGTCTTATAGAGTGGTCTATATTGGCCCACAATTTTCAAATATGCTTGGTCATTTATGGAAAGATGTGATGGACGTCAATGGACTGGGAATTGTCAAGAAGGAATGAGATGCCAAAGAATGTATTTTGAAAGTAGAGTTATTTGACATATGGGGAATAGGCAACACGAGTCCCTTCCTTTCATCTCACTCTAATTTATATATTTTGATTATTGTGGACTATGTGTCAAACTGGGTAAAAGCCATACCATCACCTATTAATGATGTAAAGGTGGTGGTGAATATTCTGAAAAAGAATATTTTTACAAGTTAGGTGTTCCAAGGGCTTTTATCAGTGATAAAGGTAGCCATTTTTGTAACAAGCAAATTGAGGTTTTGTTGCGTAAGTATGGAGTCATACACAAAATAGCTATTCCACACCATCCTCAGATGAGTGATCAAGTTGAGATGTCCAATAGCGAGTTAAAGAAAATTCTTGAAAAGATGATTAGCACATCAAGGAAAGATTAGGCAAGAAAAATTGATAATGCACTTTGGGCTTGTAGGATAGCTTTTAAGACTCCCATTGGAATGTATTCGTATCAATTGATTTATGGAAATCCTTGTCACATGCCAATTGAATTGGAGCATAAGGCCTTTGGGGCAATAAAATTTCTGAATTTTGATGCTAAAGCTATCAATGAGAAGGAGCTCCTTCAAGTGAATGAACTTGAGGAATTTTGGCATCAAGCTTATAAGAGTGCTAAGTTGTACAAGGGGAGGACAAAGAAGTGGCATGATAAGAAAATCTCTTTCAAGCATTTTGAACTAAGACAATAGGTATTATTATTTAATTCAAAGCTAAAATTGTTTGCTAGGAAACTGAGAACAAGATTGTATAGACCATTTATTGTAAGCAAGGTGTCTCCGTTTAGGAGGGAAGCATAGATTGAAGTATTATTTTAGAGAGGAGCTTGATAGATAGAGATCATCTTTGTCATTGTCTTGAAGATTCAGTGTTGCTTTACGTCAAGCTAATGATGTCAAAAGAGTGCTTATTGGGAGGCTTATTCGTATCCTTTATTATCTTTTCCTTTAGTTAGTTTTATTTTATTTTATTAATTTTTTTATTTCTCTTATTTTATTCTATTAGTTGTCTCTATTTTTCTCAACCAAATTCAATATGTTGTTTTTGTTAAAAAAAAAAAAGGTATTTATGTGTGTGTGTGTTGAAGGTTATTTAGGTAATGTCACAATAAGTAGGGACTTGACGGGTCTCCATGGGACAAGAAACTCATCCCTTGCCCCTGTCCTGTTTAGTAAACAAGGACCTTGTCTCCATCTCTATGGCAAGGAATGTAAAGATATTTATACCGATGGTGTTATCTATGGCATTAGACAAGGCACAATCAGTTATACACTCAAAGGCAAAATTGGAGGTCTTCTTCGGGCACTTCTTTTCACATTGAAATAAACATACTACTCACTTTGCTATGTTACCCTCGATAGTATAGTATTACATGTTATGAGACATATGGCATGGCATTTCTTTATTGGGAAGTGGAAGTTGTCTGGCTCAACTTGGGGTGATAGGCCATTGTCATCAACATGTGCTATGACTAGCATAATCATGACCATCATTACAACACCTATTTTTTGAGCAAAGGTTAACTTTGGTCTCTGAAGTTGTAAATGTACTTCACTTTAATCCTTGAAATTTCAAAATTAACTTTTTAATCCTTGAAGTTACATTCCGTCAATTACTTTAGTCCCTAGCTTATTAACCGTTAGTCAATTGTTAATATTTTGCTGATGTGTCATATTAGGTGACACACCAACATGCCACATGGCATGACCCTCTGACATGTCATGCCATGTGGCACAACCTTTTGACTTGGCATGGTAACGTGACATCGATTTTAAATTAGTTTAAATTAATCCCTAAAAGTTCTAAAATATATCAAAATAAAAGTTCTTGAAATTTTTTAAAATGTGTTAAAAAAATCCAAATTTCCTAAATTTCTCCTCTTCTCCTTCACAAACTCTCAATTTTTAATCTTCCTTAAACCTACTAATTTCTCTCCTATTTTTGCACCCTGTCTAGACTAGATCCTTCCCACATAGAATAATAGGAAGATAATATATAGAAATGAAATAAGCAATTTTAATGTAGTTCATCCTAGTTCAAAATCAAGGAATGCATAGACTTAGCGAGTACTTATAAACGTACTTATAAATCATCCATCATTAAGGAAATCTAAAAATCAAACTTAATTGAAAGATTAACTAGGTGAACTAATCCCGTATGTTTATTAAAATAGTTTCATTCTTAATAAATGAAACTTGCTCATCTAGGAATATCAACAGGGCAGGGCGGCCCCGTGGATAAATATCTGCCCCCATCCCTCGCTCCATATCCGTACGGGTATCCGTTAAAATGTCAAAAATTCAAAAAATTTAAATTGTTTATAAAAATTCTAAAATCATAAAATACTTAAAATAAATATAAATAGTAATCTAATTTTATAATTCAAATTCTAACAATTTAATATAATTAAAATAAAAATAAACATGTAAAATAAACACAAAATAAGTACAATAATCCAATTTCACAATCTAAATTCCAACAACTTAAAATACTTAAAATAAAAATAAAAATAAATATATAATAGTAATCCAACCATTAATCTAACACATAATAAGTACAAATAAATTCAACTTCTAAATTTAAACATTAGTCTAATTAATTTAAATAACAATAATATTAGTTTAACTAAGTTAATAACTTAAACGTAAAATAGTAATTTCATATTTGGTACACGTGGGTATGGAGATAATGATCCCCACCTCTACCCCGTTTAACATATCGGTATTTAAAATTTCGATTTTCATTATCCGTGGGGGTAAAATCTTTTCCCTATATTTGCCTCGTTGCAGGTATTACCCATGGGTATCCGTGAAGGCGGATTTTTTGACATCCCTGCGCTCATCTTTATTTATGCACTAGCTATAATTTCGAAAGTTAGATTGCACACAAGCTATAATTAACAACTTCCTAGTAGCCAATAGAATGATTTTAATTAAGAATCTCTTAGTATTGGTTGTCTTTACATCCTCTTAGCTCACTCTTCAACTTGATATAGTATTTGTTATGTCTAATTGTCTAAAAACATTTTAGAAAAAAATTTCTGAATTTTAATATGAAAATTCAAAAGGTTTGGTTCTACAAGGAGTATGGTCCTAAGGAAGTCTTTAGGCAGGGGGACTTACCGATTTCTACTCTTTAACATAATCAAGTACTTGTTCAAGTCACTTAAAAAAAAAAAGAGTACTTGTCCAAGTTTATGCTGCTACTTTAAATCTGATTGATTTCAAAAGGTATCAACACCCTATCTTTCTCTTTGAGTTTTCTGTAAGTATGAAACATAATTTATTATAGAAGACAAATTTGTATGTCTCAACATTTGGTAACCATTTGCTACATTATAAAGATATCATAAACAGGTAATATCGTTATAGTGATACTTATTGTAATTAGTAGAAACCATTCTATTGGCTACTAAGAGGTTCTTAATTAAAATCGTTTTATTGGCTATTAAGAGGTTATGAATTATTACTTGTGTGCAACCAAATTTTCAAAACTATAGCTCGTGCATAAATAAAGATTAGTAAGTTCTATTTATTAGGAATGAAACTATTTTAACAAATGTACAAGATTAGTTCAACTAATTGGTCTTTCGATAAAGTTTGATTTTTATATTTATTTGATGATGGGCTATTCATAAGTACGCCTATAAGAATTCGTTAAGTCTAGATATATTCCTCGATCTTAAAGTAGAATGAGCTATATTAAAATTATTTATTATATTTCATTATTTCATTTCTATATATTCTCCTCCTATTATTCTATATGAAGAGGATATAATCTAGGTGGGATATGAAAATAGGAGAGAAATTAGTGGATTTAATAAAGATTAAAACTTAAGAGTCTATGAAAGAGGAATTTTGGAATTTTGGATTCTGTTAACACATTTTAAAAAATTTTAAGGATATTTTTGACACATTTAAAAAATTTCAAAGATTAATTTAGACCAATTTAAAATTAATACCACATCAGCATGTCATGTGGCATGCCACATCAGAGGGTTGCACCACGTGGCATGCTGACATGTTACTTAATGCGATATATCAGCAAAATAGTAATACTTGACTAACAATTAACCAGTCAAAGATTAAAGTGACCGATGGAATATAACTTCAGAGATTAACAAGTTTATTTTGAAATTTCAAGGATTAAAAGAAAGCACGCTTACAACTTTAAGGACCAAAATAAATCTTTACTCCTAATTTTTTTTCTCACTCAGTGCCATAGCTATTCTCTATGCAATTCTTACTTGTGTATTTGAAGATTTCTGAAGTTCAAGTCACATGCTTAATTTATAGTCATAAAACAATGCATGCGGAATATCATTCCTTCGTAGTGTCCATATGAGCAATAAAGAATTTGTTGCGTCAAACATGCTAAACTTGCATATTTTCAACTAATTACGCAATCTACATCAAGGTATCTTTCTATGTATGTGCATACATCTATGCACAAATAAATTATAGTAAGAGAAGAACAAAAAATAATGAACTAAAATGGGAAAAGTGTAGTTGGTGTCTATAAGAATTTTATGGGACTTGTAGCTTTATAATCGGCATACTGTCTGATTTTCTACTATAAGTAGTCTACATTGAGATATCTTTCTAAGTATGTACATTTGTATACACACATACAAAAAATATATATTTTCTTCGCAGTAAAACTACAAGTCTATCGGCCAAAATAACTTGGCAGGTCAACAACCATTGCGTTTATTAACGACTACTAGGCCTACCTGCAAATGGTTTCGTGGTCCAACACTGTAGACATTTTAATTAGAACAATAAATGGTATTAATTTGGGTTTTCCAAAATTTAGATATATTTTTATAAAAACTATGCTTTAGTTACAAAATTATTTATAATGTTGAAATAATTAGTTTTATTTTTTAATAAAAGCAATGAGGCTAAGAATCATTCCTAGAAGATCTTTTTAGAAGGAGGGATGAAAATCGAATTGAATACGAGATATTCTAGGCTTAAAATAAAAATTGGCCTTCTATATTTATATTAAACCATTCATTCCTATATTTTGAATTTATATTTAATAATTATATTAATTAATATCAAATAAAAAATTAATTATTTTTAATTTAATAAATTTAAAATAACATTAACTTATTAAATCAAATAAATATTAATATAATAAATTATTCAAAACTATTTAAAATAAAAATATTAACTGTCTCTCTCTTTCCCCTCCACAACCACCACTACGATCACTGTCATCTGCGTACCCCGTTCAAGGACCAACGCTGCCCCTTAGAACTCTTCTCCGCCTTTACCAGCCGAACAGACCCAAGGGAGCAGTGGCGAATAGAAGCAGCAATGATCGGGAAAAAAAAAAATTGCTCCATCTCCAACAACGATCGGAGCAACAAACAACCACACCATAGTGTGCGACTCCGACGCAGTGGTCAAGCTTGCCACCTCTATCCTCCGACCTTGAGTGGCAGTTCCATGGTCCCCCCCTTCACCAGTTCCTTACTCGCATGCTCTTCTTCTTTCGACACCAATGACGATGTTGAGGGCTATAACATAACTCTCCTTCGTTCTGGCATGCAACCTCGCAACGGGCCACTTCCAATGGCTGCTAACAACAGCGCTGGAGAGACTGAAACCAATGGTGACAATTTGAAGAGTGGCAGTGGATGGCTAAATTAGTGATGGACAATATTTTAATTTCAAAAAATCTCTCCCTTCTCCGTCTGTTTTCTGCCGGATTGGGAGGAAAACAATTTTGGTGGGTCCTGTTAACTATTAAACACTGTTTATTTTTTTTTCTTTCACATTTCTTTCCACATCCATACAAAAAAGATTGATCCGTTTCCTTTCTGTTTCTTTTCCTAGCCACTCCTTGTTTGCAAAATCCCCTCAACCAATCAGGACTATCACAGACAACATTGGAGGTCTTCTTCGTGCACTTCTTTTCACATTGAAATAAACATACTGCATATTTTACTGCATTATCCTCGAACTGGTGGAATGTTATCGGACACGTGGCATGACGTTTCTTTATTGGTGGAACTTGTCCAGCTCAACTAGTGGGATAGGTCAATTGACTTCACAACGTGCTACAACTAGTATAATCATGACCATTATTACAACACCTATCTATTCTCACCCACTGCCATAGCTCCTCTCTACGCTACTCTTTCTCGTGCATTTGGTGAGATTTAAATTTTTCTTTTTGATAAAGATGTTTGAAGTTCAAGTCACATGCTTAACTTATAGGCATAAAATAATGCATGTAGAATATCATTCCTTCGTAGTGTCCATATGGGCAATAAAGAATTTGTTGAGTCAAACATGTGAACCTTACGTGTTTTATTTAGTTATGTAATCTACGTCAAGATATCTTTCTATAATGTGCATATATGTATACACAAATTAATTATAGAAAGAAAAGAATAAAAAATAATGAACAAAAATGAGAAAAGTGTAGTCTATATGTAATCTACATTTACATATCTTTCTATATATATATATATATATATATATATATATATATATATGTATATGTACAAAAATAAAATAAGCAAAGAATTCATACCTAATTGACAAAAAGGGGAATGTGTAATCTAATATAACTAAGGAAATGAATCTCACTAATCCAGCACAAATCATCTCAATTATACAGATCCTAATTTTATTTTCTTAAAAAGCGTTTATGCTATTTGATTGGATGTTCTAACAAAGGAAAAAAATTTACTGAATAAAACTTTGGGATTAATTACCTATAGAGGATTTCTTCGTAGTAAAACTGCAAGACTATCGCCCTAAATAGCTTAGCAGGCCAACAACCATTGCATTTATTAAAGACTACCAGGCCTATCTGCATATAGTTTTATGGTCCAACACTCCACACATTTTAATTAGAACAATAAATGGTATTAATTTGGGTTTTTCAAAATTTAATATATTTTTGTAAAAACAATGCATTACTTACAAAATTATTTATGTTGTTGAAGTAGTTAGTTATTATAATATATAGTAATAAAAATATAGTTATTATAATATATAGCAATAAAATTATATGGTGAATGCTCTGGTACCTTTGTAAATCTGTGCCTTTGGTACCCTTCTTGTTTTCCTTTATATATATTTCGCAGCCTTTGTTTCGCGTCAGGGTTGGTGGCACGTCTGGCTCATGCTTGCTCTTCTAAATTTCAGGTCGCGAGTTCGAATCACCGTCGCAACATTTTTCCATTTTTCACAATTTTTCCATTTTTTAAATTAAAAAAGGAAAACAGAGGGAAAAAAAAAAAGCAGGAAAAAAAGGAAAAACACACAAAAATAGCCTTACCTCTTTCATTTAAGCAATAATATCACTTTGCATAAAGAATAAAATTTATTTTATTTTTCTCCTTCTCCCTTTTATTCAAGATCTTACTAAAAATTTATTGAAATCAAATAGAAGAAAAATTATATATTAATCAATAAAATTAACATTTAACATATGATGTATTCCTATAATATTTAAGTGGAAATTTGACCAAAAAAATAAAGAAAAAAATTGTTTGTTTTCCTACTTCCATCTCTTTTTTAATATAATAATAAAAACATCTTATAATTAAAGTGAAGCATATCCATAATATCTATTTACAATTTATTTTGTTTAAATTCAATACAACCTAATTCTTATAAATTGTACATAAAAAAATTCAATTTTTTTTTATCCTATTCTCATTCTTTTTAATTTAATTATATTTTGTGCAAAACTTTCAAGCTCATATATATAATAACATAAATAATTCTTAATATTATATGATAATTACACATACTTTTAAAATATTATTGAATACATTTTTATGTATAACTAAATTAAGATGAAGAACATAATTGTACAAATTATGCATAAATGTATTCTCTATAACAACAGGGATTATGTTATATTGAGTTCGAGTAAAAAAATTTATAGACAGATTTTATGGATATACACCACTTTAATCTTTATTTTTTTATTAAGATACCAAAGAAAAAGATGGAAGTGGGAAATTAAATAATTTTTTATTGAATTTTTACCAAAATATTATAGAAATATATTATATATTAAATATTAATTTTAATGATTAATATATAATTTTTTTATTTGATTTCAATACATTGTTAGTAAGATGTTGAATAAAAAGGAGAAGGAGAAAAATAAAATGAATTATGTTATTTATGTAAAGTGATATTATTACTTATATAAATAAAAGGCAAAATAATTAACATTAAAATAAAAAAGATAGTAAATAAAAAAGAAGGTGTGGAGTAAAAATAAAATAAAAACTACCAAATAGCAATTGGCAAATAGAAGAGTTAAGACTATTTTTGTATTTTTCCTCTTTTTTTCCTTTTTTCCCCTTTTTATTCTTGTTTTTGTTATTTAAAAAAAGAAACAAAAATGCAAAAAATGATAAGGGAAAGAATTGAACCCGTGTCTTCGAAGATGTGGGGCACTCAGATGCACCAGATGAGCTACTGCACGCTGGTTATCTCAGGGTGCACACCAAAATATATAAAAGAAAAGCAAGAAGGTACCAAAGGTACAAATTTACAAAGGTACCAGAGAATCCACCAAATTATATAACCGAAGATGATGCTTCGCCATGACTGACTAAAAGGCTCTTCTAAAGGCCCAGAAGCACAACCCATTTAACAAAATATGTTGTTGAAAAACCATGACTTGACCTTCTTAATCAAAAGATCAAGCCTATGCTCCACCTCACAAACATTTATACCAATAGTGTGCCACTGGTTTTTGAAAAATATCGCTTGGATTCCATCACGCTTGGGCTTTGTAAGAATCCATGGCCATAAAGGCTTCAAACACTTTCTATTGCCTAATGTGCAAATTAGGGATGTAGAAAGGGCGGGTTAGGTCGAGTTTAAATGGATCTAAATCCAACCTAAATGTTTAACGAAGTTATTTTTTGAACCCAAATTCGACTCAATAATAACCTGATTAATGACTGGATTAAATAGGGCCAATTCGATATTTAAACAAAATATACAAATTTAGAAATTATACACAATAAGGTCATAAAATTTTAGAAATAAGAAATAAAATTTAAAAAATATTTTAAAATGTATATTTTGAAATAAATTATATTAATAAAAAAATAATATCATATTATATAAAATATATTGATTGAAATCTAAAAATTTTATAATTTATTATTAATATTTTAAAAAAATATAATCATTAAAAAATCATGTGACATCGGACTAGGCCGGAATAATCCAAAATATAACTCGAATCGGGCCGAAAAATATGTTAAATCAAATTTTCAAGACTTGAATTTGGACTGAGTCATCGAATTAGACCGGGTCGTGATCACCCCCAGCACAAATAGGCCTGGTCTCCAAACTTGGGCACATGGGCAATAACCGAACACCTGGGCTGGCAAGAATCCTACCACAGGAAAGGCCTCTGAAAAAAGAGAGAGCTTCTTGCCTCAATGTCACATCATCTACAAAGAGGCCAGAAATCTTAGTACGTCTTCTTTTAATTATTGTTTGCTTACGGAAGAATCCAGTATTACGATCACCAAATTTCACCCAAAGCTCCCTCGATTTCTGATGCCAAAGCAATAAAAATATCCAAGTACTCCTTCTGAAGTCGACACTCAAGAGCCACAAGATCAGATGAAGCCATAATAGCAAGCTGTCTCTTACTCTCCTCTAAAGGCCTTTTTTTCTGCCAAAAAAATGTTTTCCAAAGACTTTTCCATTGAAGATCAAAGAGTCATGCTTCACCTTATCGTTAATGTTTCTAGCTTCCTCCTGCCAAGCCTTTTGAATCACCTCTTGATAGTCCAGGTGAGTGTCCCAGGCTGCTTGGTAGGCAAAGGAGACTCACATCACAAGAGAAGAGGAGAATGATTTGAACAAATCTTGCATAAAACCTCATCTGTAGCCTCAGCGAACATATCTTCCCAAACACAATCACTCAGGCCCCTTATCAAGTCTCTTAACCAATTCGGAGACCACCCGGAGAGTTTCTATACTATGTGAATCAATCCCTAATAGCCCCCATGCAAGTCCACAAGGCCTCAATTTCGCAACATATATATTATCAAATTGTAGAGCTCGAGAATGATAAAACTACGCGTTGATGGCTTCAAAAGGTACAATGACTTCGTTGAAGTCTCCAACGAGTACCCAAGAGACAAGAATCCTCCTACAAAGTCCCTCCAGATAATCCTAGAGATCAAATCTCACACTAGGGACAGGACTTGTGTAAACAACCGAGATAGCCCACTTGTGCATAGCAGATTTAACCAACACGGTAACAACCTAGTTGGAGCAATCAATCAACAAAAAGGTAAAACTGGAATGAGAAGCTACAAACCAAATTCCTCGAGGGTGAACCTACCCTCTTTAGTCGCCACCGACTTAAAACCCAAACGGTCCCAGAACCTCTCCACTTGAGCAAATAGCACATGCATCCATAGTTATAAAAACTAGCTTGGACCGGCTAGTTGGACCCAAAAACCGGTGAATTGGCCAACTAGTCGGTCCAAGTTACTTTAAAGATTGGCCATGCAATAGGACCGAAAATGAACCAGTCCGACTCGATGGGTTTTACATAAAAATTGGTCACCCGGCTAGTTTGATTAAATCGGACCAGGTCATCAAAAATGAAAAAGTAAAATGAAAGGAGCACAAAACAAGAAAACAGTTGTCATTGTCATCGCCATTCATCCATTCTGCCGCTCACCATCATGCCAGTCATCGGTCATCTCGCCCAACTGCCAGTGAGCTGCTGCTAGTTGCAGCCTCGCACTGCCATAGGCCACCACCACCATCTCGCACAGCATCACTATATTTGTGATGAGAGGGGGCTGTGAGAAAAAGAGAGAGTGTGAGACAGAAAGAGAGAGTGAGAGAAAGAGATGTAGAGCTCTGAGCAACACTAAGAGAGTGAAACAAAAAAAAAAAAGGGTGCTGCTCTATGGTGCTAAAGAGAGGAGAGATGAGAGAGATGATTTTAGGGTTTATACACTTTGCTTTTTGACTTATTATTATTTCTAAAAAGTAAAAAAAGATAATAATGGCCCTACGAGCCTTATGTTTCTGATCCTCAATTCAAATCAGATGGCTGAACTTTTTTTTTTTTTTTGGGTGTTGAGCCCAAATTCTTTTGTAAAATTTGAAAGCATTTAAATAAATTTTTATTTTAGATGTTGTTTTTAAAAAATTTAAATGTACTAAATAGTATATAATAAGTACATACATATTTTTATATATTTATATAAGTATATAAATTTTTAAATTGTATTAAATTATTAATTATTTATATCATTTTATTATATTTATATGGATTTTAATATATTTTTATATATTTATTTAATTATATCCGATTCAACTAATGACCTATTGGTTGAACCAGTAACCCAATACCTTAGCTAAATCGATCACCGATCTGAATTTTATAACAATGCATGCATCTCATAGATGCAACAAGTGGAAGATTTGTACCTTCTTACCAAATCCTTAACCTGATTCTTAGCACTTCTGTCATTGCCTCCCTTGATGTACCAAGAAAGGATAGAGAAATCTTGTTTAAAATTTTACCAGTTAGCTACATTAATTTTGTTAAAATTTGTACATATTGTCTAAATGAAATTAATCATTACGACCTGGTTATTAGTCAAATCACAATCAAGCTAGAACCAATTAATTTTAAAAGGCAAAATAGGCTTTTTAATTCCTTATCTTTATTTTTTCCAATTTGATCTATTATGATACAAATTATTTTCAATTTGATTTCTAATCAATTTTCCATCATATAATTAACAAAAAATGTTGAAGTGATACAGTCCATGTGACATCTATATGTACACGCATGTCACTAATATTTGTGTCACGTCAATATTTTCTATCAAGTATGTGGCAGAAAATTGACGAAGGATTGAATTGGAGACAATTTACAATATATGGAATCAAATTACAAAAAAGACAAAAATAAGGAAAAATAAGGAAAAATATTTAAAAAAACAAATAAAGATGAGGAATCTAAAAAGCTCGTTTTGCCTAATAGTCCGATCAAAATATCAAGTTGGAATTGGACTAAGTTAAATTCAATTTCCTTTAACATTTAGAATCAATTTTAAAATCTATTTTTTTTAAAAAAAACAATATTGTCAATACGCCAATCGAAATGTTCATTAAACGAGTTATAAAGTTTGATGTTGAATGAATTAAAAATCCTTTTAACTTCTGTTAAAAGTCAAAAATCGAAAGTTTGAAACTTTTTCTACGAGTTTAATTTTAATTTATTGTAAAATTACTCTCGCACAAGACTTGATGGTATCAATGTGATCTCCACTCAGTCTTTCCCAATTGTAAATGATGAGTTGCTTGCTGCATTGGATAACATGGTGGTGTCCAGCATTAAGACTGGAAAAGCTGCATTTAGGGGGGGCTCCTCAGGTTTGACCTTTGAGTGAGAGGAGATAGTTTTCTGGCTATCTTTTTACCCGTCTTAATGTTAAGCTTTCTTGGATAAATCTGCAATTTTATCGAGAACACTAACGAGTCTCACTATAATATTGTAAGATGTAAGTTAGACACTTCATTGGTGCTCGTGCCAAAGGTGCACTCCTGAATTTCTCACTCAATTTAGTGCTCGTTAGTTTTAAAGTTTGAGAGACATAAAAGCACTTTTGACAGAAATAATTAAAAAATTTAAATATATTTTTGATTTATAAGAGAATTTTGTTTCTAGTTTTTAAGAAATTATTTCTTTTGTTTTAATTCAAATATTTTCAATAATTTTGATTTTAGTTACTAATTTTTTATTTTTATTTTTTGATTTTGATTAAAATATTTTAAAAAATTTTGATTTTAATCCTTAATTGAACATGGAAAAGGTAACGTGACTATCCATCATCCATATTATTACTTAACGAAAGAGATTAGCAGTAGGGATTAAAATCAAAATTTTTTAAAATATTTAGATCAAAATAAAAAAAAAAATCTTAAGAACTAAAATCAAAATTTGTTAATGTTATAGAAACTAAAAATATATTTAAGCCTAATAAAAATATTATTTTTTAGTCGATTTCTCCTTTTCTGTTAAAAGGTGAAATAAAATGCCCTTAGATGAATTGCATTTTATAATATTGGCTGCAAGGCACTGAACATGATCGTTATAAATAGAAGGAAACCGATTCTTGTGCATATGCTCTCTTCTTTTCACTTCAGCTCGGGAAGGAGTATCCGAGAAACAGACAACAAATTGTCATTAATTGCTCATCAGTTAATTCAACGTTTTAGCATAGAATCACCATATTGTGTTCCTTCTTCATCCATATTTTTATCAAGAGTTTCTTTCTTGTAATTAATTCTCTCTTAAGGGAAATTCAAGAGATTGCCACAGCTTCAAGATATTTCACAATATTCTCAAATCATAGTCCAATCATCCACGAATGAAAGCAACCTTGATGAGAAAACAATGCTTAAAGGCTGAAGCAGTCATACTAGTATGTGAAACAAAAGAAAATTGAAATTAACTGGTCATTCAGATAAAGTTCTCCTTCAAAGATATTCAAAGTACTATCAAGCTTCTTATATGCCACATGTCTATGGCTAGAGTTTTAAGTCAGTCACAGCTGTTTTTATACCAAGACAAATAACAAAGGCACATGCAGCATTTACACATTGTCAACACCAAGAGGCATTTGTCTCTGCACCCAGGTGTTGCATTTATGTAGCCAGCCAAATATTGAGCTTAGCTCAAAGCATCCATCCAGGAATAAACCCATTCACTTGTTGAGCTTGAGTTGTGGCTGTTAGCTGATCGGAGGCTACAGAATTGTACCTGTAGTCAGGGCTGAATCAAAAGGATAGGTGTTAAATTATAAATTTAACCTCCTTCGGCAAAAACAGGCAAAAAAAATTATTATAGGTTACCCTATCTGCAATGTGGGGTTGCATTCCAGAGGCTGGAAGAAGCCTTGAGAGTGAGCATTTTGTGTACCATATTCCATACTTTGATCACCAGCTTCCCATGATTGCCGATACTGGTTTCTTGAATTGATTTCTTCCAGCTGCCAGCAAAGAGTAGTGTGATGAATCAAATCATCAGCACTCAGAAAAGGGCCTTAATGTGATAGGAAGAGAAGAATAAAGTTTGAAGCTACATTAAACTGTGCAGAGTAGTATTTCCATGAAACAAGTACAAAACTAGTGCACAATAAGATTATGGAACAGGACAATTTGTACGATAATATCAATACATATAGTGATGTTTGTTGAGTGGAACTAATTGGTCAAAATGAAGGAGGCAGTTCTGATTAGGTTTTTGTTTATTTTGTTTCACCACGTCCATTCATGCTCTTACTAATTAAACCAATCTTAAGGACTATTTGCAACAAAATTTGGACTTTCAAATGTCCAATCTGTTTTGGCCTAGAATACAGATGCAGTGTTGCACCCCCAATTTGTAGGAACACATGTAGCTACTAGAACTTCTAAGCCGGACTTCTAAGATATACTATCACACTAGATCAGATCTATACACATCTTCTACAAATTTATGGCAGCTATAAAGAAGCAAGATAGTACAATGTTACCTTCAAGGTCAAAGTTCTGTTTGCTTCCACCAGCATTTGCTCCTGTATATAAGCAACAGGTTGAAAGTATTGGGCACACATAAAGTTGATTTATTCCATTAGTTATGCCTAGGGGGAATATCATGTACCTTATTTTGAAGATCGGCTAACTGGTCCAGCATGAATTGGGTCTGCAATGATGTTTAGAAAGTGACAGACAACAGCAGTCATAATGAGCATTTCATAAGGGAACTTCAGAGTGGTAAAAAATTATAAGAATATAAACACAATGAATCAGCATTTTCAACCATATGTATAGTTTTTGTTAACAATAAAAAAGCATGACACGTAATTTCTTGACATTTGACAGTATCATTTTCTTCACTTATTAAAATGTCAAATCTGTAATGAAGAGTAAATTCTGTTGGTGCCAATTTTCTATGACATAATAATTCCGTAATATAACTGTCTGAATTTTGAATTCCTACTCCAGAAAAACATTTTCATAGAATTTTAAAAATATTACCGTTTTCAAGATCAATATTTCTTGTGTCATCGTATTGTATCATAGTTTAATACATTACCTTTATTGTAATTCAGGCGATTCATTTTTACTGATTGATGTATCATGCACTAAATAAACCAGTCCCAAGCTTACCACTGTGTAGTATTAATCGATGAGCAGCAATATTATTTGCCAAAGCAACTGGTAAAGAAAATATCTTACAGAAGGATGAGAAATCGAATGGAGAAAACTACATTAGTCAAGTGGCTAGGACCAGTGCGATAACTATGAAAGAGCTTTTTATGATAATTTTCAGATGAATTAACATAAATTAAACATAAATATATTGCATTACCTTTGTGGACCTCACTTGCTTGAGAGATGAATCCAGTTGCCGTTCAAGCTGCTCAAGCTCTTTGCTACCTAAAGGGCCCAAATCCTCACCTAGAAGGTTTCTGCATTACGAAACGAGTGCCATGTTCTTGATGAAAGTCAATGAGGCAAATGGCAAACAATTATTTAAAAAAATGAAAATTCAATAAATTGATTAATTGACTACAAGAAAATGTTCTCACACCTTAACTCACAAAAAATGAAAGAGAAAAAGTGAAAGCCAGACTATAATTATTTAATACTAATTTTATAGGGAGTTTCTTTTCTTTCGTTTTTTCTATACTCTTGCATGAAGTTTACCTCTGAGTCCTTTGAAGGGATTCAAATCTTGCTTTCAGCTTCAAGTACTCACGGTAGCTGCTCTGCTACGACAGAAGAAGACAAATGAACAATGACAAAACCACTTCCCAATATGTATACAAAAAAGTAATTTACATGGGAAAGATTTTATAAGTTGGCATAAACTTGCAACTTTGCAAGTTCTAGCATTTATGAAGACTTTCCTAGGTGAGCTTTCTGAGAATTGCTATAGTGTTAATTAATCAAAGACAGTGCCTACCTCAAGTTCTTTGGCTGGCTTGCTGACTTCCACTGCACCATAGCTGCACTTTTGGTACCTGTCAAGTGTCTTGAGCATGCTGATTGATGGAAGAGAAAGGAAGAACTGTCAAATTGATGATGATGTATGGTGTATATGATAACCATACCGCACTAAAGGAACAACATCAGCACATGAACCATATACATGACAATCTTGTGTCTTTTAATACGCAAACATGTTACATATATATGTTAAATTGCGACACCAAATCGACATCAATGTACATTATCAATGAACTTATATTTGATTATTGATCAATATCACATTTACCTCTAACAATGCTACCTGAATAATAATAATGACAGTACAGTTTCAAGGAGAGACTCCACAAAGTAGACAAGTTAGGATTTATATTTCTAATTATTTATAAGGTCCCAAACTCTAATCTATGAAGTAAAGGAATGAATAATCTCATATGAAAATTTTATATAATCTCATCATATATAGATTTTTATTATTGATGAGATTCTCTTATGGGCCAAGTTAAGACCCATGTTCCTAATTAAAGATAAAAATTTATATATAATCACATCATATGAAATTTTTATATGAGATGTATCATTCCCCGTGAAGAAGCTAATAGTTGGTAACGTGATGTACAATATCAGGCTGCAGATATATAAATTCTGAATGGAAGCTTTTGGAGCACAAAAGTGACTTGACATGCAATGGTCAAGAGAAAATCCTTACAGTGCAATGATTAGATTATCTATATGACTCTAATGAAGTAGAGCTCCATAATGTCTTGTTTTCAACCTTGCGACCTTGCTTTCACACGGCAGATTTGAAGCAAAATGCAAGTAGACCCAACAACCGGAGATGATTTTTACATGGAGGACGGACACTGTTTGTCTAAAATTGGGAGATGAATACAAACACAAAAAATGTGAAGATCAAACGACCTAGTATCGCTTATAATCACTAATGCAAGCATAACACATCTTCTCTGAACGATGGACTACATGGATTATAACAGCAAGAATAAAATGATTCTTACATTTGGTTAGGTAGTTGGAAAGGAAAAGCTCATTCCTAATAGAATGTGCATTCCTTAAACAATGAGTAAAGGTAATGCCATCGTAAAACTGAAGGACACCTCATTCCGTTTCACCTAAACATCACAAATAATTTTTTTTTCTATATATATATATATATCAAATCTAACACAAGAATATGAATGGAATTGAATCATAAGTTCATAGTTCTATTATTCTATCCATACCAAACAATTAGATCATAAAAAAAAAAATCATTCAATAACTAATCTGTCGCCATTCCATCCAACCAAGGTTTCAAATTTCAAATTGTATCACGTGAGGTGGTTGCAATATTGGATTATAGTTACCATTGTAATCGCATCACATTGTAATTGCAGTGTGACACTCATTTACTTAAAGTGACTGCATTAGAACTGCAATAGGTTATATTTGGTCACAACGGGCTTAATTTTAAGTTATAAACACAAAAAAATTTATGTCATAATAGCAGCAATGTGTATCTCCATGGTTGTAATACCCTTAATCGCAACAACTGTAACCAAAATTTAAAACCCAGCATCCAACCAATTAATGCCCTTTAAGTATCCAAGCGTTATGTTTGCCCTATATTGATTCACTTGATGTGATCTGCTGAAGCAAAACAATGGACAGCTAGAACATCAAACTGCATAAAGAAAAGGACATTGTGATCCTCCCATGATGTCAGCACATTGGATGGAGCTAGAGACAGCTGGTAATTAATTGAACGTGGTTTCCATATGTTCAGTGCCTTAATAGCATGTTTGTTTTAGTTATTGGAAAATCTCAAACCATAGTTTAAACAAAAACTTGTCTCTTCTAGATTTTACTCAAGCCATACACTGTAAGTTTTCAAAACTCAAAAGTTAAACCAAAGGTACTATAAGTAAACTCGCGGACAGAATATCTTCATGGGCAACTTTATGATGACAATAGAAGGTAAATGTACGGCTATTGTATGTCAAAAATATAATTTTCGTCCATGGATGAGCTACATGCTGAAATAAGAAACACTACTACAGATGCATAGTACTAGGATATACAACATGAAGAATGATAAACAAATGGTATAGTTATAGTGAAACACAAGTGCATGCATGACTCCACCTTGGCCTTCTCAACTCAAATACATATGCATGCATGGGGTAATGCCAATAATTGCATAACTATTACTCATACCGTGTTAGTTAGTCCTAGCTATTCCCATAATCTGGAGGCAAGTCATTTTTTTAATCAAATTTAATTGCGATATACTCCAAAGGATTAATTCTTTTATTGCCAATAAATCTTTTCTAGGCAGGGTTAAACTAAATCCCAAACTATGCAGCCATCTCATTTTATTTTTCACTTTTGTACTTGTCAATCTCCCCTTAATTTCATTATAATCCAACTAGAATTTTTCCACCCTTTCATTTTCTACACTGTAAACTTCAGAGAAGTGATTCTTTTACTAGCCAAGCTATATTAACTTTTATTACTAATATATTCATATTGATAAGTAACTTTTAAAAGAGAAAAAAAGAAAAGAAAAGAAAAATGTTGTATTATTGTCCTAGCTTATGAATGAGCTAATAAATATACTAAACCCATTTTGTTATGAGTATCTATTTCAATATCACGTCATACTTCATGTCTTATTCCCCATGAAAGAAATCTCACCACATCAGGGAGAAGAACAAATTGTAAGGAAAATGAATAAAAATAATTATTTGTAGTTTGCGAGACCTATGTAACTTCTTTGCCATCGATTGTCTAAGCAGAAAACATCTTGATTTACATTGAAAATATAGGATGAAGTAAAACTAAAGGATTACAAAAAGACTCTAAATATTTAACTGAAAACAAACATAAATAATAAAATCGTATCTACTTTGAACCAACTTACTTTCCCAGCATTGAACTTCTATGAGTGTATATATAGTTTCTTAATTAAAGGCTCCAATCTTATTTGTCATTTCAATTTGACGTACTCATAAATTCATTATCTAAGCACTTGGTTCTAGTATTGAGGGATTATAAAGTTTGTAAAACACATCATGCAAATGTAACAGTAGAATATCAACAAGAAGGAGGAAAGGAGAAAAAAATAATCAGTTAATAACGTGAAGAGACAATAGAACTTCTGCATGGAACTACAAAAATGACATTATAAATTTATAAACATCATTAGCGCACACATGCTTAGATATAATCATTTCGGCGCGTTTACAATGAAAAATATATTGTTAATGCAACAATTTCAGATAAGAAGTCCCATACACACTAAGACACAAGTAGCAAGCCGAAATTAATCACTGATCTATTTTACAAAGCTACTTGTTTCTAGAATAGAAGAATCGAAATTTTGTTTATTTGATTTGGGACAGATTTACTGGATGTTCACATCCTGTTCCTGATTCGTTGGAAGAAGTGTTCAGAGGAATGGAACTAATCATACGCATAGTTGTTATATGGTGTATCGAATCATGTATCGATTTTTCAAATTTTGATATATTGTAGTAACGTGCAGTGAGTATTGTAAGATATTTTGATATATATAATATATATTATTATAATATATACTTATATATAATTATAAACTAAAGGTATAAAAAATTATAAATTTAGTTGTGATTTGTGACGGTGAGATAATTTAGTTTTTAATAGTTTTTAATAATTTTATATATGACTCTTATTTTTTTATTTGACATTTTATTTTTTAATCTAAATTTAATATTTAAATTTTTAAATCTAATCTAATATTTCAGTTTTTTTATCAGAAGAATTAAGATATTATGTTTGAATTTTAAATTTTTAAATTTTTAAAAAATATTATCTTATTAAAATATATTAGATTATTTATTATTTAAAATTATCGGAGATACTCGTAGATATTGTTGGAATAATAAAAATATGATTGAAATATTTACTTGTATTAAGATACGAGCTAAAATAATATCAAAATTATAAATATGGGATAAGTATCTTAAAATATATATTGCTTATCATATTGACAACTATGGTCATACGAACTTCATTTCAATATAATCTAGTACTGCTGTGTCATCAGCAACTCCCATAGCGAGATTTCAAAGGAAAATCAAGAAATCAAAATACTTAATTAAAAATAAACAAATCGCCTGTCGATAGAAAGAAAAGGTATTGTCCTCATTAGTTATTAAAAAACTTCAACAAAAGAAAACTACCCATAAAATTAAGCGAAATCTCCAAAAACAGGAGGAGGAAGAGAAAGAACGCTAGTCCACAATCATCTAACAAAAGTTACCGTACAAGTAAGCAAAAGATCAGATATTCACCGGATCATGCACCATATAGCCAGATCTCATACATCCATGTCAGTAACAAACAACCGTACATGCCAAAGATCAAATCAAAATTGAAGCTTGATCACTTCAATTGCAGCTCATAGGAAATAGAAGCATAAAGCTTCTCTCAAGCCATTATCAATTCCAGAAGCCACAAATTCAAATAGTAGGAGAGAGTATTAATCGAGGCAGTATGTGGAGGAAATAAATAACAAAAAAGGGCTAATAAAAAAAACAAAAAATGAAGGAGAAAATAGCCTTATTTATTAGAGCCAACAAATTAATCCAAGGAGAGGCACCTTACACAAAAAAGATAAAGGTAGATTTCATATTTATATGCATATATATACACACATAATCAACAAAGAGAAAGTAGCTGAACAACAAGAGAAAAGGGGATTAAAGAAATTCATTAATTCAAAATATTTTTATGTGTTTATATATGTATAAGTGAGTGCACAGACATGACATTATAGATACATACCTAGGGCTGCTACAAAACTCATAAAGCTTGCCACGGTTGGAGAAGATGATAAGGGCAACCTCAGCATCACAGAGAACAGATAGCTCATAGGCTTTCTTGAGAAGCCCATTTCTCCTCTTTGCAAACGTGACCTGCCTGTTTATCTTGTTCTCTATCCTTTTCAGCTCCACTCTTCCCCTCCCCATGTTTTCCACTACTTAATACTATACTACTTATTCCCAACCTCCTCTATTCCCCACTCTTATTCAAATTTTCCGTTTTCTTGTTTATTTCTCTCTCTTTTTTTTTTTTTTTTTTTTGTTTCTATATATCCCCTCCTCCTCTTGGTACCTGTTGATCCCGCTTTTCTGGGTGAGTACTCAAGTGCAACCCAAATTTGTGAAACACAAGTGGAAGAGTTTTGGATACTTGAATTAAGTTAAAAACTTTCAAGCCCTAGAGAGAGAGAGAGACAGTGAAGAGATGGAAAGAGAAAACGAACAAACACACTGCAGCTTGAGTTGAACCCTCCCTAACTTGGCTTTTTATCCTCTCAGGTCTTGTTTTCCTTTTTCTCTTTTTCAATCTCCACCAGAAAATGGAGTGCAGCTTAGGGTTGGTGTTAGTTTCCAGTTTCGTATAAGCTTCTTTTCACCATGCTTGACTCGGTTATGGCATTTTTGGGAAAGTATGTTTTTCCCATTCGCAGACATGTCGCGTGAACGGCACGCCCCTGTTAGGGACCCGCGTGTTTCACAACGGCGCGTGGTGACGCTGTCTTTATGTCTTCATGTTATTAACAAAAATCTAAGTAATTTTTCTTTGTTTTCATGTGAAAATTGTTTTTCACTCAAATTATATGTAGTAATTATAAATCAAATAAATATGAATTTCGAGAAATTATTAAGTGTTAATGAAATATTATTATATTAAATTATGTTCTGATTATTTATATAATAACATTTAAGCTAAATATCACTTTATAAATAGTTAGAGTGTAATTTAACTTGACATTTTATAAATACATAATAATTTTTCATGAATTTCAGTTATATATATATATATATATTATGTTAACCAAAAATTAACCTATATGATTAATAAAAATAATATATTGATTCGATATTTATATAAATAAAATTTACTTATTTGAACTGTATTGTATTACTTTTGATGCTTAAATAAATATGTAGAATAGAGCAAAAATGTGGCCACATATCTTGAATTGGACCCTTTGAGTCACTCTACCACTGGTTTCAATTTTTTTCCATGCAAAGATATTATTAGTCTCTGATAAATAAGAAGGGTTGTAATCATGATATACTTATTAAAGAGTATGGTATTATGCTAGTAATAAGGTAATGTTGATAAAAATGGCGAAGAAATATACTTTACAATTGTTGCTTGAAGATGTTACCTCAATCAAGATGAAACTAGAATTTCACACAAAAAAATGCATGGTAAATTGCAAAAGGTTGAAATCATATTTAAAAAGAAAAAAAAATGTCAGAGCTACATGTGAAAGTAAGATTGTGTTCTTGATAGTTAGACGGAGAATCCCAATTTCGCCAGTTTGACCCCTACCAACCCCTTCTCCATGGGGGCCTGGGATGACATACTATGTTTATCTACGATAGATTATTTCGGAAATAGCCTCTAATGGTATATATGGGAAATAGTTTATAATGATATAGGATAAAAATAGAAGTGAAAATTTCAGAGATTATGGTTTTTATGTAAGTTTACTCATTAATTTAATTCACAATTTTTTTTTTTCTTATTTTTACTCTAATACCAAATCGACACTTGGGGGACAGTTTTACTAATTTGCCATGATTTTATTGATCTAAGTAATTCTTGATTGAATCTTTATGTAATACATATAATATTCCAAACTTTTCAAGTGATATTTCGATTTGCCTGTTGTTTAGGAAAACTAAAGGGAAAGAGAAACAAACTACGGGTATTACTTTTACGGTGCATTAAAATTAATCTCTCAAACTAATATATAAGTAATGTATCTTTTGAGAGTTTTTAAACTATAAACGAATTTTCATGGTCTTAAAACTTTTTCAATAGAGTACCTAAGTCTAGTTTATTGTTAAGTCTTTGCCGGACTCAACTGAAAAGTTTTTACAATTATAATGGCCCCATTTATAACTTTTAAACTATAGAACCTATTTAACAATTTCTAAAAAAATTATAAGAACTAGAAAATTAATTTAATTATTTTCTAACTTCACTCTTTTCCGTTGATATGTTTATTAAATAGAATGAGAAAAGCACATGGAGTAATAATACTTCGAAAATTTTTATAAAGGATAATTAATTAAGTTAAATGGAATTATATGTTTTTATAATTTATGCTATTTAAGAGTATTCATAGTTCTTCTGCATCTACCTTAAATAACAGATGATCCTGAAATCAAGTTAACATTGTCTTAATCATTTATTAAAATACAACAAAGACAAAACTAAGGTAGATGTGCTTGTGCTGATGTTATCCAGTTAAAATACAACACATGTGCTTATGTTTTACACTACATTATCCATTTCATTACCCCTCGAAGCCATCATGGAAGACAATTGAATTCAACAAGTCCAGCATTACCTTGCAATAAGCTAAAAGCACTAAATCCTTGCAATAAGAAATGTCTACTGCAAATTTCCTTGGTGTTCAGGGTTGTCAATGATGAGTATTATGTGGCTTGCTCCCATTGGTATACCCATTGCCGAAAGCACAACCAAAGATTCCCAGTCTCCCACATTTCATTAGAGCATAATTGTATAACATGGATTACTGGAAGTTGACTCATTCAGAGGCTTAGGTCATCGGATGAGTAGTTCGATCGCTAGCCAAATCGTTGAATCCAAAAATTCAAAATAAGAATAAAAAAATGAAAAAAAATAGTACTTTATGTTTTTAATAGAATACAAGTTTTACCTAGGAAAAAAAAATAGAATACAAGTTAGTAATAATATTTGAAGGATATTTAATTTAATATTATAATTCAATACAACATAATAATATTGATATTGCTCCGTGACTCCAAGATGAGAATAGATTGGTGTTTAAGGCTCTAGGATGACTTACCTCTTTCCTATCAAGGGGAAGGGTATATATAGTTTAGGTGTCATAAAGAAGGGGGATCTTGTCGAGGCGGGGATCAAGAAGAAGGGAAGGTTCCATTGGGGCATAGATTGTGGGATTTGCATGAGCGAATCAAACCTAAAATAGGGATCACATTCTTCACGTGGTGGAAAGGAGAGGGGAGCCAAGACCCCACTTAAGTGTCATATATGGTAGGGCTTTCAAGCTTCGAAGTGAAGGGACAAGTGAACTCCTTGGTCCTCAGGTCGGTGGGGTTAGGTCGCCAGAAGTTAATCGAACCACAAGCCCTTGGCTTTGAACCCAAAGAAATGGAGATTGAGGAGGCAGGGTAGGTCAATGGAGGGTAGGTCAGCAAAAGGTCGCTTATGATATTATATATGAAAACAAAAAAGAAGAGAAAATTATTATATAAATAATATCTTCTAATATAGCACTACTAGAAATTAATTTAGAACCGGTGGATTAATTTCATTGGTTTTAACGACGGATTATCCGCAAGTAAATAAAAGTTAATTATTAATGTGGAATATTGTCAATGATTTATATATCCGTCAGTGAAACCATTGATAAATGTTTATGCCTAATGGCAGTAAATTATAATCGACAGCTAATCCCCTGGTAATTTTGATAAAATAAATATTAATTTTGATAAAATAAAAAGAATGGTAAGCCATGGGCACATTTGAATGGGTAATAATGCCTTTCGGGCTTAAAAATGCTGGAGCCACATGTCAACGAGCAATGAATTCCATATTCCATGAGTACATTGGAAAATTCATGGAAGTGTACATTGACGACGTTGTAATAAAATCGAATTACAAAAATATCCATCTTGACAATCTGAAATTGGCTTTTGAAAAAATGTGTAGACACAACTTAAAGATGAATCCTCTAAAATGTCCATTTAGTGTGTCTGCAGGAAACTTTCCGAATTTCTCATTCATAAAAAAGGGTTCAAGGTCGACAGAAATAAAACAAATGCCATAAGAGAAGCTAAACCTCTATCGAACAAAAAAGAGCTGCAGATTTTCCTTAGCAAAGTGAATTATTTGAGAAGATTCATCTCGAATCTTTTTGGAAAAACAAGAGTTTTCGCCCCATTGATCAAGCTTACAAAGAAGGAAGATTTCTCTTGGACACTGGAGCATCAAGAGGCTTTCGACCAAATCAAGCGATATTTGTCATTGCTTTCAATCATGGCTCTTCCAAGGCATGGAAAACCCATGAAGCTATACATTTTAGCGTCGAAAACCACTATAAGAAGTATGTTAGCACAAGATAATGAAGATGGTGTTGAAAGAGTAATATACTACCTAAGCCGGGCGCTGATCGACAATGAAACTAGATATAGCTCGATTGAGAAATTATGTCTTGCTTTGTATTTTTCTTGTATGAAACTCAAGCATTATCTACTTCCTTGTGAAATCTCTGTTATTTCCCAATTCAATGTTACTAAGTATATGTTCTCTTCCCCAATTTTGCATAATCGAGTCAAAAAATGGATGCTGGCTCTAGCCGAGTTTTCACTTCATTTTGTCCCTACAAAAATAGTAAAGGGACAAGCCCTAGTTGATTTTTTAGTCGACCATCCAGGGCCTGAGATTCAGGTCGATCTAATAGAAACCAAGCCGTGGAAGTTATTCTTTGAGGGATCAAGGCACAAAAAAGGAGCAAGGATTGGAATCCTGCTAATTTCTCCAATGGAAGAACCGACTAAATTCCTTTTTGAGCTCGACAAAGACTGCTTTAACAACGAAGCTGAGTACAAAGCATTAATAATGGGGTTAGAAATACTAATTGAAAAAGGAATTAGAAATGTTGAGCTAATCAGGGATTCCCAGTTGATGACAAAACAAGTGTCAAAAGAATATAAATGTATAAACAAAAACTTGACTAAATACTTGTCACTTGTTTTGAAATTGTTAAGCCACTTTGATAATGTTGCTATTCGACACATGCCAAGGGAAGAGAATTTTGAGGCTAATGAGCTAGCCCAATTAGCATCGAGGTACAAGATAAGTCCTTCAACATTGAAAAAATTGATTGAGTTGAAAGGGCAAAGCACACTTTGTCATGAAAGGGCGGTATACTTGTTAAATCTTAGTCCCTCAGATTGGCGAAGACCCATTGTCGAGTTTTTGAAAAATCCCGATGCTACCATAAATAGAAAGATAAAAAGTAGGGCATTGAGTTATACGATATTAAAGGACGTTTTGTTTAAAAAGGCGTCGATGGTAACCTTTTAACCTGTCTGGGTGAGTCGGAGACTTACGTAGCTCTCGCAGAAGTATACGAAGGAATATGTAGTGCCCATCAGGCAAGGGATAAAATGAAATGGATTTTGTATAGGTGCAAGGTGTATTGGCCATATATGATTAAGGACTGCTTTGAGTTTGCAAAATCATGTGAGGAGTGTCAGAAACATGGTGGCATATAGCATATGCCAGCAGCAGAGCTGCATTTGATCGTGAAGCCTTGGCCATTTTGAGGATAGGCTCTTGATCTTATTGGGTAGATCCATCCCCCTTCATCAAAGGGACACAAGTATATACTATTAGCTGTCAATTGTTTTACAAAATAGGTCGAAGCAATACCATTGAAAGAGGTAACACAATTCGAAATCATTGACTTTATTGAAGAACATATAGTGCACCGATTTGGAATACCTCAAACACTAACAACTGACCAAGGGACAATGTTTACAGGTCAAAGGGCATTAGAATATGCCGATGGTCAGCAAATAAAAATGATAACTTTGACGCCATATTATGCTCAAGTGAATGGCTAGGTAGAAGCAGTTAATAAGTTAATCATCGCCTTAATAAAGAAAAATGTTAATCGAAGACCAAGAAGTTGACATAATTTGTTAAGCCAGGCCCTATGGGCCTATAGGAACACACCTAAAAATGCAACAGGCACCATACCCTACAAACTTGTTTATGGCCATGACGCCGTTCTACTAATCGAAATTAATCTGCAAAATATTCGAGTGGCAAGGTAGAATGAGTTACCTATTAAAGACTATTGGAATGCGTTATTCGATGAATTGAACGAATTGGAAGAAGAGAGAATAAGCGCATTGGAAACTTTGGTTCGACAGAAAGAGTCTATCGCGAAAAGTTACAATTATCGAATTAAACCAAAGTTTTTTAGTGAAGGCGAATTGGTATGGAAAGTCATTTTGCCTATGGAGAAAAAGTCGATGACACTTGGAAAATGGTCCCCGAATTGGGAAGGGCTGTTTAAAGTCAAAAAAAGATTTTCAGGGAATGTTTATGCATTGATCGATGTTTATAGTGGCTTAAAAATTGCATCAATAAACGGTGAATATTTAGAGCAATATAAGCCAACGATACATGAAATACGAATCCAATAGTGAAGAGGTACTTCGAAAAATTAATAGGATTTCTTGTCATTATCAGAAATTTATAGAATCATCGCCAAAAGGAAGTCCTTACAAAAAGAAAAAAAAAATAATACAAAGTTATGCTAAAAGTGTCCTAACAGCTAACTTCAACTCTTCCTATTGCTTGGCCACCCCATTTTGAGCTGTTCAGGCCTCTTCCAGAGACTTGTGAGTTTCTTCGACAAGCGATGATCTCGCTTGACACTGAGATTACTTCCTTGAAAGTTTGTTCTCGGCCTTGTTAATGTTGACTCTCAATTTCCCTACAGCTTGGTCGAGAGTATTTTTTTTCTCGTGCAGAACTCTAAGCCTTTCTTCAGCAAGAGCAATCTCTTTGGCCATATCCTGCACCTTTGACTTTCCTGCAGCCAGCTTCGTCGAAGCTAAATTTTTAGCTTTCATTAAGTTCTCGAGTTCATGATTCAAAGGCGTCGAGTTGTTGCGAAGCTTGAGAAAATGAAGCCTCAATAGCATCAACTTTTAGCTCTTGTTCCAAAAGATCCTCCATGAAACAACAAAGGGATTGGTAGAGAGGTTGAACAGAGGTGGGAAGAACAACTTTGCTCAAAGAGGAAATAGACTCGAGCAGGGATTGTTTGGTGTCGCAATTAGCAGCCAAAGCACTAAAAGGATGATTCAGAAGAGTCGAGATCATGCTGAGGAGGTTGACAGGCACTTCGACAGTAGGGAGCGGCGTCGATGGAGTAGTGTAGGTTAGAGTCAGAGAATAGGGCTTCCTGAGTGATTTCTATACCTTCGAACTAGAAATAATTAGGATCTCCTTATCTGGAATAGCAAAACTAGCAAACAAAATCTTGTCGAAGGCATTTAGGGCGCCAAAATTGACATCATCTTCGTTGTCAGCATCATCAGCCCCAAGAGGTATACCACCAGTAGGATGAGGATCGAGAATTTTGGCACGAGTTGACCCAGAAATGAGAATAGGTTGCACTATAGGGAGACTTTTGGAAGGTTGATCAACAACCTTCCTCTCTTTATCCTCCACTAATATGATGTCTTTGTCCACAACTGAAGACATGACGCTGTCATCTTCATGAGGATTCTTTTGCCCTGAAGTTGTCCTCATTTCGATGTGTTCCTCTTCCCATTGTTCGATGTCCTCCCCATGAAGAATGGCATCATTCTAAAACGAAAAAAATTTTAGTAATAAGGAAAAGGGAGGAAATGAAAAGCATCGACTAAGGAAAGGTCGAAGAATTAAATTACCCTGGTTTCTGACGGTTTTTTGTAATCAGGAGTCTCAGTGGGATTGATAGATGAAGAGTTGCTTGAAACCCTCCCAACACTGGAGTGCTAGAAAGTAAAGAACTGTAAATAAAAAAAAAGGGGGATAACAAGATGTAGATACCTTTGCTGAGGGAGCCTTTTTAGAAAAACGACTCGAAAGAAAAGGACATTTCATAGGGCCTTCTTTTGAAAGGTCTTTGTTTTTCCCTTTTTTCAAAGTTGGGGCTTTCCTCTTTTGACCCTTAACTGGAGCTACCTCTTTGTCCTCGGGGTCGTCCCAGTTCTCAACAAGTTTGGAGGAGTCTGGTGCAACATTTGTAATTTTTATCAACTCGGTGGCTGCAGAAGAGAGTTACAATAAAAGGAAAAGATAGAAAGAAAATAAGGAAAATAAAATACCTAGTGGAGGGTATTGGGCAACCCTTGAGTAAGACTGAGCAAAGGGTTTGGTCATGCTCGACAAATAAAGACTAGTGAATGTCACGACTTTATGTCGAGGGTGTAAAAAAAGAACCCCACGGGGACCTTAAGGCGGATCAAGATAGCCACCGGCAAGGCCAAACGAAGCATTTGTTAATGGAAGGAACGAGAAAGGAGTCATATAAGACTTTTGTCGAGCAAAGAGGTTAACGGACTTGGCTTTTTCGAAAGCATGCCAACATCGACCCTCATGCTGATCCTTCTTTCATTTAAAGACTTCCACGGCTTCCCGAGCCACCATCAAGGTCGCCCGTAAGTTATACTTTACCTTAAAAAAGTTTTCAAAGCAAAAGATTTCTTGATAATGTGTACCTTTGGTCTTCGATGAAGCAACCCTTGTCTGCAAAGAAACATCAAGAAGATTAGCTACTAAAATTTCTTTGCAAATCAAAATTCTGTGGTGTTGAGATTTGTAATAGTCGAGCCACCATGAAACAAAGGAAGGAGTTGCGAAGAAGCTATTTTCAAAATCAAAAGGAAGATATAAACTCCGTTTATCATCGTTTTTGCCCAAAGAGTATTCCAGATTAGAAAAGGCCCCAAGTGAGGCACTACATAATTGAATATTTCGGCCAAGTGAATAAGGCACTGGGAGAGCTTGGGAGAAACCAAATTGTCGAGCAACAAAAGGAGGATTATGAAGCTCGACATTCATGTTACTAGAATCTGGAAGACCCATGAGGAAGGCTTGACAGTATAAAAAGTTTGACTAGATCTCATTAAATCAACCTGCATCGAAGGAATCGCAGCGACTTGGGGCCATGTAAACCAATCAAGTCCTACAACTCGATCACAATAAAGTGAAAGGTTCAAACCTCTTGTGTCAGAAAAGGACACCTGGTGAAGGTGTTTGAAAAAGAAGAAAAACTCATCTACTATAGGGGTATGCTTGGGCACAGCTCGACGAAGGTAACAAAGTCGAGGACCATCTATGTTTGAGGGAAGATTAGAGGAAGCTAAAGCATGGAGATAGGATTCAAAAATAATGTTGGCCCACAGTTGAAGAAGCCATATAGTCCTGCTAAGGTTGATTGGATGATTATTCTAAAGTTTGGTTATGATCGAGCCAATTTCCTCGTAAAGTTGGGCTATTATTAGCTTGGATAAGGAAAGTTGATGCCTTTCATGAAGCACAATAGCTAAAGCATAATACCTTTGCTGCATTTGAAGACTTCGACTACAAAAGACCACAGTATTCAACCAATATGAAAGAAAGGCTACATATTCTGCGTCCGACACAGGGGTTGAATGGGAACCCATGTTATTGCGAATAAAGGCTATATATGAAGCTTCTGAAACATCAAAATTGTAAGCCTTCACGTAGTCAAGAATGAGGTTGAAGTGAATGAGTTTGCCCGTGGGTCAAAGGCCTATCATTGCAGCTAATTCAAAAAGGGTAGGGGCGATCATTCCATAGAGAAGTTGGAAGGTATTGGTGGTTTTGTTCCAGAAATAGAAGAAGGGACCCAACATCAAAGGATTGAAGGAAATGGGGTGTCGAAAGAGTTGAATAAAGTCGAAAATACCTAAACTTTTCCAGTGTTCACTCTTAGCCGAATGAACCTTATCTAACCATTGAATGAACTCAAGGGAGTTTTTGGGAAGAGACCTGAAAGGACGCTTGGATGATACAAAATGCTTAATGAAGATTTGGTCTCGATTAGCAAGAATGGACTGATCTTGAGCACAAGGAAAAAAAGAATGTACTTTCTGGGTTTCTTCAGGAGACAGTAGAGATCCGAAGAATGCGTGGGTTTGAGAGCCAAGGAGAAATGGAAGGATTACCTAACTCTGTAGAAGTTCAGTCACCTCCGGCTCTGGTGCCAGGCGGCGGTCGCCATCCAAAATAGGTTTTGGAGTAGAGGCCACAATGGTCATCTAGGATTCTTTAGCCATTGAAAAATGGAAAGAAAATGAGGAGGTTGAAAGAAAGCAGAACAAAGGAAAAGGAAACTTTGGAGACAGACAAGGAACGGAGATGAAAGAAGACTTAGAGAAGAAGATGAAGAGTTTAGTTTCGGAAGAAAGAAAAGTAATGATGCAAGAAGCACATTTATAGAGAAGAGAAAAGAAAAAAAGAAAGGGAATCAATAAATAGGAAAGACGGTTGAGGTGACAAAGAATGCAAGGGGTCTTTGACACGTGTACAAGATTAGAGGTGAGACCATGCAAAAAGAAAATCAAGGTAGAGGTGGATTTTCATCTCTAAACTAAAAATCGTTTAGAAAGAAAGTTAAGATAAAGATTTGATTTTTATTTTGAAAAAAAAATTCGTACAGAACGAAGCTCATGATAAAGAGTCATTTTTTTTTAATCTCAAATAAAACTGAAATCTTGGGGGGCATGTGTTAAGTAAAGAAAAGTCGAAATAAATTCGACCCAAAACACAGCAACTTGAGGAGTTGAAGACAAGTGTCAACAAAGATGAAAAGTTTCGATAAAGGGAAGGGTCAAAATTTAGAAGCCGCAAACATCGAGAAGTGCATGAGGATATCGGATTTGTGAGGGTCAAAAAAGATGAAAGGCGAAATCGATTCATTTGGACTTCATATGTCGATGACTGGTTGGAACAAGAAGAACTTTGGGATAATATTCCGACCAAATTTAAGTATTATAAAGATATGAATAATGAAGGAAGTAAGAAAGAATGTAGGTTGCAAAGAAATGGACTGTAGAACGTGGAGATAATGGGCATCAAAGAAACAGATTGCAGAACGTTGAGATAAGGGGCGTCAAGGAAATAGATTGCAGAATGGGGCGATAATGGGCCCCAACTTCTAGTGAGTCAATTAGGGTTATAAATAGCTAGATTGTGGAAAGAAGAAGGGACCTTTGCCCATTGAGATTCACCTCTAAACACACTCTGCCAAAATGCTCACTCTGATGATCAGGAGTATGGAGGAACGCAAGTAATGGTCCTTTGTATTGTCATTATTTTACTTTATTTTGATCTTGTATCTTTGCATTATTGTTATCAATTTCTAGTTTACCAATATATTTGTTTCTTGTTGACATTTCTGATCTAAATCTAGTTAATTTCAATAAGCTTCCATTCTATTTATTCTTTATTTTTGACACTTTAATTTATGAGAACTCATCAGAGGAACCGCTTCCACTCCCCGAATTGAGATCTGCGAAGCAAACTGATACCGGTCGATTTGATTTGTTTTGTCGACTTAAAAATCAAGTAAACATTGAGTAACGAACCATTTGCATTGACCTTTATCCAATCTTCCTGGGGAAGGGACCTAGCCACATGCCTAACTTGTATATTTGGGATATTCCTCTTAGCTGTTGCCTTGAGATTAGGGTGTCTATCATAATCTCCAGCCAATTTCAACACCTTACAAGGAAGAAAAATATGAGCAATATGCTGATTTTAAAAAATGAATAAGTTTCTGCTATACCATAACATACAACAGTTGGTAACAAATATCAAGGACCAATTTATTCCTTGGCTTTTTCGAGCCTCATTAAGTATGTTTTTCTCCAACTATTTCAGTAGGGGTTGTTTGAAGAATTCATCAATAGTGAAAGTATTTTCGATGCTTTTCGACAATTTTTAAACTTTAAAGCAATCATCCCGTATTATTTTTTAAGAACTCTCATATTATACCTCGTGCCAAACTTAATTTTATCTCTTGTCCATTGATTTAGAAATCAATTGTAGATAGAATTGAAAATTAATTTGGACTTGTATCTAGAATTTAGATTTGTTGTTTGTTATATTTTGATTAACCAATTTAAATTTGTATTTGATGTATTTTGATGAAATTTAAATTTTTGTATTTTGATAATTTATATACTATAAAAAAAATTCTAATGTAAAATGAAACAATTAATCTAATCCAAACCAACTAAAGTTAAATTCAATCTATCGAACTTATATTTTGAGCCAAACTAATTAGATGATATGATAAGATTTGATCGAACTTGTCGATATCATGCTAGAGCGAGGATGGATCTAAGAGCGATAAACGAGACAAAGAAATGCGAAAAAATAAGTGCTATGTTTAAATAGTGGATAGCACCATAAGCATCTAACGAACATTACTGGGTTATACCTAGGGATATTAACGGGGTGGGGCGGGGGATAGCCCTTCATCCCCTGCTCTGTGAATAAATACCCACCCTCATTCGCTACCTCATATATTGCATAGGTATCCGCTTTTGACTTTCCCGCTGATATACAAGTACTTATGCATATCCATGGATATTCGTTAGAATGTTAAAAATTCAAAAAATTTAAATTAAATATAAAAATTCTAATGTCATAAAATAATTAAAATAAACATAAATAGTAATCTAATTCCATAATTCAAATTCTAATAACTTAATATATTTAAAATAAAAATAAACACAAAATAAGCGCATTAATAATCCAATTCCATAATCTAAATTCTAACAACTTAAAATACTTAAAATAAAAATAAACACATAATAGTAATTCAACCATTAGTCTAACACATAATAAGTAAAATAAATCCAACTTTTAAATTTAAACCTTAGTTTAATAAATTTAAATAACAGTAATATTAGCCTAACTAAGTTAATAATTTAAGGGTAAAATAGTAATTTCATATCGAGTATCCGTGGGTATTTAAAATCCTCGTCTCCATTACCTGCGGGGGCAAAATCTTCCCCTCATACCTATCCCGTTGTGGATATTATCCGCTTGCATCTATGGAGACGAATTTTTTTGACATACCTAATTGTATCCTTCACCTGAATTATCAACTGTCCCAATTTATAAAGCCTAGTTTGATTGTACTCTCTGAAAGAGTATTTTGTCTTATGAAAAATATAAACTAATTTTTTCTATTTGATAAACTAAAAAATTGAAATATTTTTACTTCTGACTTTTAAAAGTCACGGGATGCTTTCGAAAATCCTCATGAGGTGTTTTTTAGAGTTGGCTTGTGCTCTCTAAAATTTAAAAGACTAATATAACCTTACTCTCATTAATGGTATTAAAAGTAAAAGTTATTATCTTTAGTATCTGTATCTATTATAATTATTTTAGATTTTAAGAATAACTTTACCAAATATTACTTTTGTGACTTCTATTTATTAAAAGTAAATTTTATATTATTTTATCAAATGGTACTACTAACTTTTTGAGAGCAGCTTTGAAAGAGTCGAGAGAGCTCAACAGCTCTCAAAAAGCCACAGCAATATCAAACCAAGGCTAAGTACGCAGGTTCAACTTTAATGCATTATTGGCACCAACTAGCATTTATTTGAATTAATTATTATTTTCCCCATGGAAAGATCAATGCCCTAAAAAATTTTCAATTTTTTTTTTTAATTATGTTCATCGGAGACTTACTATTTTATGCTAAATTAAACAAGGTAAAATTCAGTGATCTTCATTCAACTTGGATGCTAGGGTTCGCAACCATGAAAGAAGGATTTTAAGAATGTTAAGCAAGCTTAGAAGTTTCTTCATTGTCACGTATAATGGCAAATGACGCCAACCTCTAGTCTATTTATTTTGTACTAATTATTTAGGGGTTGCAAACCTAGTTATTTGTCATTTTCTTGAGCTGTGGTGCCGCCACAATACCAAAACCGCACCGTATAAAGAAATGTCAAGGGTTTGGGCTTAATCAGAACCCATAAATGATACGTGACTAAGGTGAATTAGATGCAAAAGCACTCAGGCATGAGAAGATTAATTGTACACAGCTAGCTACGGGTAATTCCATCTTCTTATATTATATGCCAAAGGAGGCAAATGGTGTAGGGCCCTGTATCCCAAACAAGTTAAAGAAATCGAGATCTTTTCAGTCACGTTAAAATCCACCACTTCAACTACACTTCGCTAAATGTGCTGCATTTTTTGTGGCCTAAGAGAGAGCCCCAACTTTGCTTCTCTCTTCTTATAATTACTGTGATTTTGAAAAGGTACGACATACCTTTCTTAACCTCTTTTCATGGTATTCAACACATGCGTCTTTTTCAAAAGTAAAGTTACGATTCACAGAAAGTAAATTAACAATTCACAAAGGAAATATATATTAACGCTATATGTCAATCAATAAACACAAACATCAAACAATTAAACTCGCCTGCAGTTAAAGCAAGATTAACTCCACATATCACTACACTACACAATTTGATATAGTTAACATCACATACTATGATGGTACTAATAAAATATTTAAATGAATGGAGGTAAAACCAACACATTACATCATTTGTTGAAGGAAAATATTATATTACAAAAATAATAGTTAAAATTTTTACATGTGAAATTTTTGTGTAAGCGTTGCTTCATCGTCAAATTCGAGTGCAATATTACATAATCCATCTTGAAGCTTACCAATTTCTAAGGTTCCTCAAGGATCTATGATTTGTAGTGCTCACAGCTACTTACGTGTCTACTTTTGATTGGATAATGGGTACAGTACCAGGTGACGCAAAGTCGATTGATGGAAAACCCTGCACTACCCTACATGGACACGTGTCGGATGGAGAGAGCAGAAGCACGGGGCCATTGGATTTCTCTTCGTGACCGTTTCGGACGCGTGCCGTTAAAAACACAAAGCTTGTTACTGTCTTACTGTGCAGTTTTACGGGGCAGTGGAAACTGGGTAGATTCGACCACTGACAATGTCCAATGATCATTTCAAAAGTCATAAATAAATTACGTACCTGACTCTATTTATTAATTTTATTTTTTTTACGAATAATGCCATTCATGCAACAATGTACAAATAACAAGTCTCAAAACTCATCAAAAAGTCAAAGTTACCAAATTAAAGACGACAAGTATTTTCAGCCAATTTCAAGTCATAAAGAAATTACGTACTTTACTCTAGTATTTGATTTTTTTTCCATATAATGTCATGCATGCAACAATTTACAAAATAACAAGTCTCAAATTTCATCACAGAGTCAAAGTTACCAAATTAAAGACGACAAGTATTTTCAGCTGATTTTACTCATACATTCTCCTTTGCCTAAACATCCCCAAATTTTGAAATGAATGATTTACTCTATACATGAACTTAAATTAGCATTTTTTTACCCAAAGAAGTGTGATTCGCCATCCAATCTGTGCATTCTTATTTATGGGTGTGTATAATACGAACCTTCTAAGTTTGAGAAAACCAATTCCTAATTCTTCTGACGAGATGCTTATCCCATGCAATGCACTAGTTTCTTTCTTTGCAATTGCATAGTTACCACTACTAGGGAATCGCTAAGGACTCCCCTAATTCTACAGAAAGGAACAGAATCTGCTTTACTTATGGCCCAACAAACTACAACAAAGGTCACTTCCCTCGGTCCACAGCCCAATCTTCCAAAATTAATTTAACATGGAGTGTGGCTTCAGTGTATTCTGGCCCCTGGGAATATAGGACAAATGGTTCTTCCCTCATCCTAATGACTAGTAATTGCTAGCGAACAATCTTCCATGTGCAGCTTGCCACATAAAGACTGAGTCGTTTGTGTCTGAACTTGTGCCATATCTTATCCCAAATTATATCCATCCTATCTTGTTCATGTTTAATTAATTGTCATTGGAATTCTCAGTTGAGAATTGAACTTTGTCTCACCACAATTTATATAGTCTTTACTGTGGATGGCAAGGTGTTGGTTAGGGCTATATCCTGCTTTAGTAAGACCTGAGCAAGATTCTACATGGATAGAATTGCGATATTTAATAATGAGCTTAAGTGAGTAGAGTTGAGCTAATAGCTATAACTTTTAGTCTAGTGGTAAGTGCTTAATGCAATAAATAATACTAGAACCAAGATCATGAATTCAATGAGGCATGTTGATTGCATCCCAACGTTATGCCTTTGCAAAGCCAAGTGAGTTAAAGTCAAATCGGACTAGTTAGAAAGAAGAGACATGGAATTTGGAAGGCAAGTGCTGGGAGAAGAATATTGTTAGTTGTGGGCAAGCATCTTGCCCTAAGAGTGCCTAGGTAGCATCAAAATATCAAATTATGACGCTTGGTGATAGGCTTAAATAAAAAGATGTATGCTTTGACTAATAGTTAGAACTTTTAATATAATGGTAAACACTCAATCCATCAGAGAATAATTATTCATGTCTTAAAAAAAATTCCAATCCTCTTCCATTTGTACTTCTGAGGACTTGAACCGATAAGCAATTTGTAAACCCCAAAACACCATGAAAAGTTTAACTAAAAAAGCATCATTCATTAAGAAACAAAACGACAGGTCCTTAAGTTGCATGAAGGAGAAAATGGTTGGGGGTTATTTCATGTCGGGGAGGCGAAATACTTTTTTTTTTGGGTCAAATATTAAATTATATGGAAAGTTTTCAAACATTTCAAGAAAACATGATTGGTGCCCCGCTCTAGGATCATTGGTGTTACTCCGCACAAATTACATTTGCATGCTCTAAACCTCTTGTAGATTTCCTAGAGAAACCCTAAAGCGGAATGCTGCATTTGGAAAGATGGCAAGGTACTGATGATAAATTGTGCATAGTTAATCTACCAGCCAATTAGAAGAATATGATCTTCAATTTTATTTAACCTTGATTGCACCTTATTTACAACATGCTAAAAAGAGAATTTCTCAACCCACGGTATCGCCTTTAAGTGCCTGAGTAAATCTCCAAATCAGGGCTTGCGCTTTGCACAAAGTCGTTCCTTTGCATCACAGTTTCTCTCATCCCCGGTTAAACGTTTTTAAAAGAACATAATGTCATTTCCTGATTGTTGACTAGTTTGACCTGACATTTCACCAAACTGTTTTTGGAAAGAAAATACAAAGTTATTTTTTTTGATTGAACAAAAATCAACATAGGTAATGATATATCTTCCTAAAATATCTTTCTAATTATCCTCCTAATTTCTAAACAAGAAATATAATAAACACTTTTATGTTTTCGAGATAATAAATACATTTACAAAATATTCAATATTTTCCATGTTTAGTAATTAGGAGAAATATTGGGAGGATGTTTTAGAAAGATTTATCATTACTCATTCAATGTTTATCTAATTACATGAACTTAAGTTGGCTGCAAACATCATTATGAAAGTTCGGTCCATTGGGTCCTGCTTTTAGCACTCCAAACTTCCATCAATTACCCTTCTCCTTTTTTTGATTAGGGCTACGTTTATGGCCATAAAACCCTTCTTTTAGGACACTCATTAGTAAAAAAGAAGTAATTTTAGTGCAATGATGATAAACTGAATGTGGCATTCAAGATCAAAATTAACCTGACAAGGTGCGGCTAAAGGGAAGATGAATGTAAGTCCTTCGTCCAAGATTTTAGCAATACCCTTACATACAAGACATCAAAGACGTTCTAGAAGATAATTTATCCATTTTAGAAAGACTTCTAAGCCAACATTTTGTTTCACCTTTCAAAACTTAAACAAGAATTAAAAAAAAAAAAAAATTAAGATGGTAATGCTACATAAGCGAAACATTATTCAAAGACACACAGTTATCTATGCTCTATGAAACTTGCCTCTTAATCTGTCTAGAGCTATATAATCCCATACGACTCTTCGCATTTATTAACTCTTCTTTATTACCTTAAAATGTTATATAGCATTATTCTTCTAAGACTATCATTTCTCAACTTGATATAGTGGTCCAATGACAGGAGAAATGCATCGATGGTGTGTTTCCTAAAATGTAATAACGAAGGACTCGCGGTGTGCTTGGACTAAATGGAAAGAAAGGGGTTCAAAACTTAACAATCAAGGACAATACTGGAGTCAAAATAATACAACCTATAGGGACAACACATACCGGGAATCCTGGCTAAAAAGCAGTTTTTGGTTATATCTGTTCTTGCAACAACGCATAAAGCAAATTTACTTGAGGTGCAGAAGATAAAACTGCTGGTACATATCACCATCTATGAGATTTTATAGTCACAATGTTACAGCATTACAGGGCGAGAATACTTGTAGCCTGAGAAGATAAAACCACATTGATTATGGTTTAGAACAATCAGGACAAGAAAAGTAACCCTTGGCTTGACATTTTACACATGCTATCTGCTTGACTTTTGATTCATTACCAAGAGTTTCATACAAATCATCTACAAGGGTAATACCAAGTATTCCCCCTTCTTTGACTGACCCGGTTCCTTTGCATCTAGAGCAAGCCAATCTCCTCAGATTGCCACATCGCTTGCACATCCCCAATGAGCTGCAAGCAAGTGGTTGTAGCATATATGTCAAAACTTGAAAGTAGAACGGGGGAAAAAAAAAAAGTCTTGCTAGAGAGCTTGTTTAGAATATTATTCATATCATAGTTCTGTATAATCTAGACTGTTATATTTATCTTAATATCATAAAATTCTTATTCCACAGCTAAAACCATTTTGTGAGTACTGCTAAAAATCCAGTCACCAGAATTCACTTCATCATTTGTACTTAACAATTCAGGGGTCAGGGAAAGGTTCACACTGAATCAGATAGTGAAACAGGTTAACAATAATGAAAAATTGACAGCAAAGAAAGACCCTGACAAGTTAAAAGGCAGCAACAATGATTTTCAACATTGTTGGCAGAGTCGCTACATCAGATCCCTATCAATAGCGGGACACTAACTGGGTATACAATACACAAGGCTGAATTATATTCAGGTCCCAACCAAATCTTCACATAATCTAACAATACTAAGTGAAAAGTCATAATGAGGACATAAGGTAGACTGAAGAAATCAAGATGCTAAAGTGACTCTCAATCACTAGCCACCAAAAAAAAAAAAAAAAAAAAAAAGCCCAAATTCATGTACAACCAACCAACTTCTAGACATGAGAAACAGACAAATACGCCAACATATTGTTATTAAGCATGAGATAAAATAACGCATAGAAGACATACAAAACTCCATGAACACCAAAAGTTGCATGCATGGTGGTCCTAAGTCCTAGCCATGAATAGGACCTATGCTAGTAAATCATGATAATCATGAATATATTTCCCATGATTTTGCACAAGAAGATTTCAGGTATATAAATTCTATTCTGTAACCTTGCTAGCATATTCAGAGGAAAATTTGCTAGCAAGCATAATGTTACTCTTCATCAAATTACAGGAGTCATCTCCATGGTAAAACATTAAAATCTCTTCTTATGCTGGTAGGTACACAAGGTCGTGGGAACATCCATATAAGTCCTGAAATGATCGATGAGTGATAGACATAGTAGTTTCTGTCTACTGCATAGCTTGATTAATTTATTTTGCTTATTGATATACATAATACATGAGTCAAATGCGTTAACTATTTTTATGAGCTGGGTCTAATAATGATCCTTTCAAAATGGGAAAGTAAGTGAATAAGCAGGTTTTGAGCTCATGGCTTCCTTCATGCTTTTATGATATAAAAGAAAATGTCAGGCTACTCCAAACCATTAAGCTATTAGAGATCAAATATGAAGAAGTTGTAAAACATGCAAAAGTTTGAATTGCTGGAAAACATGCTGAGAGCCCAGAGGGTTGGGAAAATTGGGAGAAAATGATAAATTGAATTTCACTAATGGTGAAAAGTGTTACGATACAAGTCAAATACATGCTTATATAAATAGAGTGTAACTAACTACTAAATAACTCGTGAGTCAACAAACTAACTCAACTAGTCTCTAACCAACTCAATTTACTTCCAAATTCCAATTAACCTGACTATATATGCTGTAACAGGAATAGACATGCTTGATTAGCTTATGCACCTACCATATACAACATAACAAATAGAAGTAAAAGTTGAAAGGCCAGGTTAGAATTAAGTGCATAAGGGTATAAAAATTCAGAGATAATTAAGTTGCCATTCTTTTTTATTGCATTTGGGTAGCATTTTGAGACAAGTTGAAACATGGGTCAGTGAAAAAGAATGGCAAAGAAACACATAGTCTAACCCACAAAAATCTAATGGGGTTTCTTGGACACAACACTTAAGAAATGAATTAAGGAACCTCCCCCCCCCCCCCCCCCAAAACCAAAAAAAAAAAAAGAGAAGGAAAAACACAAACAGAAAGAGAGATATTTGAAAAAGAATTGACCTGCGCTGAGAAGAAGAGAAGAAAGCATCGATTTTGGGGGCAGCAATGGTGGCACAAAGGAGCAGAGTGCCCACTCCTAAGCCTGCTACTTCACTTGCTGTGATATTATCCATTCTCCGTCTTCCCCTGCTTCTGTTTTGAGGCTGATATAAGAGTAAGCACTTCCTGCAGAAATTAATTCTGCGTAAGGTAAGGTACGCAATACCCAATGGCCTATTAGCTCAGTTGGTTAGAGCGTCGTGCTAATAACGCGAAGGTCGCAGGTTCGAGACCTGCATGGGCCATGATAGTTTGAAGTTACTTTTGCTTTTTAATTTTTGTTTTTATTGTTTTTGCTTTCTGGGCCTACAAGAACATGGGATATGTTGGCTGATGTCTATGATTTATAAGATGAGCTTAATTGGGCTGCGTAAGTGCCAGGTCTAATGAATATTCATACATAACATGTGGACAAGTATTTCTGATAAATTATCAACAAACGAAGACCACTTTTTTTTTTTTGGTGTTTGTGTTGGTAAAACAAAGAATGAGTGAGTGATTCAATGCAACGTTTTAAACAAGGACAACTTTTCTTGGCACAAAAAAAAATAATAATAAATAAGGAGCCAAAAAAAAAAAAAAAAACTCTTTTCGAACCCCCCAAGACAAAAGAGACAAGTTTTATGAGAGTGAGAGAAACTGAAAATCTACCAAAAAGTATGTTAAAAAATAGCGGCAACCTCCATTGACAATTTTTTTTTTTTCTTAACCTCAATTGACAATTTTCTCTTCATGAATCAGTTTTTTATATAATTTTATTTATAAATTTAATTTATGTATTTTTCACTCTTATTTTTTACCTCCAAACTAAACTGACTCTAAATGAAAATTTCGAAGCCAAAAAACAAAAAACCAGATTTTGTAATTAGTAATTTTATTCTATGTATAATCATTATTTTTTCCAATGTAGAAGTTTTTCTTCTAGATAAAAAATTTCAGTAATCATATCCCCAAAAAAGTGTCTAACGGCAATTTTATATGTCTGTTCTTATTTATATTCAATTCATATGTATTTAATTTCTTTATAATACTATTTTCTTTTTCAAATAATAGTGTATCATTAATTCTTTATTAGTTATAATTTTATTTAAATTTAGTATTATTAAATTAATTAATAATAATTTATTTTGAAAATTATTATTCATCATATTTTAAAATTTTTATGTGCCGAATAAATATCACAAGAATTTATTACTAACTTATTTGACATAATTACTTAAATTTAAATATTGAATTATTTTCTTTAAAAATTATATTGTTGATATAAAAATATTTTATATTATTATCTAAATATGTACAATTACATTATTTAATGAACTTGATATTTCATATTATTAAAATCCTTAAATGATTTAAAAATATATCATTGGATGTGAGATAAATTTTGTAATTATACGTATACTATATTCCAATTAAATATATGATTAAATTGTTTTTTAAGAACAGAAGTGAGAAAAAAAGTTGGAATAAATGGCAGTCAAATCTTGTATGTTATTTGCCTTGTAGCTTGGCTTCGAACTATTGTATTGAAAGTAGATGCCAGGAATGTTTAGAAGAGCATTTCTGAAGGTAAACCTGACAGATCCTGTAGTGGTAACATAATTAGAGATATCCATTTGTATAGCACTATGTTTAGGAATTTTAGATGTAAATTTGAACCCAGACAGTATAGTAAAGTGGTGGATGTTCAAGCAAATTTTGTAAAAGACATTCAGCAAGAGTCTTGGTTAGAATAGCCACCCAGTTTCATTGTGGATGTACTATTGTTTGATTCTAGTTAACCAATAAAATTCCTTTTCCAGCTCCAAAAAAAAAAAATTAAAATAAAATTAAGGGGAATACCAAAAAATCCCCCCGTAATATGTTCATATAATTATTTTTTTAAAAAATATATAAATATCGGACAGTAAAGCGTTAGATGTGTGATGTATATTATGATTTATTAATTCCTCTTTATTTTATTGATTTTTGCATAGTATTTTCTAAAATATTCATTGTTATATTAATTAGATAAATATTTATTAAGGAAACTTTAAAAAATAATCTAATATTTATATCTAAATAATTTAATTAAAAGTACTTATAATGCTTATTATTCATATATAAAAATGTGATCAATATTAAAACTTTCAAGAAAATTAAATTAATTATTCATTAAATTAATGATAATAAATTTAAATAAAATTCTGATTGATAATAAAAAATTAATATTAAATTATTATTTTATCATAAAATAATATATTTGGAAAATAAATAAAAATGATAATACACATTCCCTCCCAAGACTTAGCTTGACAAGCAAAACTTAAGATGTGGTGAGTAAATTCCAACAAGGCCTATTAGGCCTAATGTCCTAATGGGGCCCTACGAGCATGATTCTGTCAATTATCATAGTAATCTATTAAGTTAATTACACCCAAAAACTGTTCAAAATAATTATAACACAAATATATCAAGATAAATAATAGTTTTACCTACAAAATATTTTATAAAAAACAAAATTTAGGGAAAAAGAGTGAAGCTTGATTAGCAGTATGTAAGTGATTTAAATTAAATGCAACGAATGAGTCATGCATATAAACGTCAGCATGAGTCGTGCTCCAATATTGCACAAACATTAATAATAATAATAATAATAATAATAGTAAGTGATTTAAATTAAATGCAACGAATGAGTCATGCATATAAACGTCAGCATGAGTCGTGCTCCAATATTGCACAAACATTAATAATAATAATAATAATAATAATAATAATAATAATAATAATAATAATAATAATGATAATTTTGGTTTTCCTTTTCTCATCAGGTTTACCCAAAAAAGATTGAAGAAGAGCATGCCGGTCAATTATAAATAACAAAAATTAGGAAGAAAAAGTTAAATTTTTGGTATGTATTTCTTAATTTTATTTTAATTGTTTAGTTAAGCTTTTAAAAAAATAAAAAATAACAAGATAATTAGTTTTTAACTTTTTATTTGAAATTGACAGAGAGCTGTTTCTGATTTTTATGAGTTAAAGTGAAAGAGAGAAAAACTCACCTGAAAAATTGTAACAGATTTTTCTTAAAAATATCCTTACAATATTTTTTTGACCAAAAAAAAACAACACCTATCCTCTTCACTTACAATATTTAAAAAAAGATAATGTCTACATCATTGTTTAATTTGTTTTTTTGATTAACTTTAAATTAAATTTTTGTTGATTATGTATTTGATTAAGTTCTTTCTAATTAAAAAAATAAAAAATCTAGTAAGATTTTATTTTGTTTTATTTTTTATCATATGCATCATGGTTTAGGTGTTTTGATTGTAATTTCATCCCTAGAACTTGCAATTTAGTTGTTGACTTCTTAGTTAGTAGGCGATTTCAAGGAGGCGAGGTTTATGGTTAGAAGACCCTCGCATCATAGTTTGAGTATTTTGATTGTAATTTCATTCCTAGAACTTGCAATTTAGTTACCAATTTCCAAGCCAATAGAGCGATTTCCTGGCGCAAAGGATTTTGGGGGTGGGGGGTGGTCAAGTTTGTGGTTAGAAGATCCCCCAATAGACTTTTTGCCCTTGTTAAATTCTTTGGGGTGAAGCGCATCGATTCATGAAATCCTATTGCTAGGACTCGATTAATTTAGCTCAATCACTAGAGGTTTTAAAAGGGGATTTAAGTCTCCTAACAAGATTTTTTTTTTTTCAAAGCTCAAATCTAAAACACTTAATTAAAGGTTTAAAACATATATTACTTTGACCAATGGTATGTTGGTATCTTTGTTAAATTCTTTTGTTGCACTTTAATAAATTAGTCAGTTACATAAAAAATAGAAAATAAAAATAATTATAATTTTTTAAATTATCATATATAAAAATACTTTTTAAATATATTATTGAAAAAATAATTTTTTATATATTTAATTATAATTTTATAAAAAAATATTTTTATATTTATAATATTTAAGTAACTTAACAGCCTTGAATTTCAATAACGTCATAAAACAATCATTTTAATAATTATATCTAAACATAAAATAATTTTTTATTTTTATTTCAACTTTAGCTTTTAATTTTTCTTAAAAAAAAGTCTTAAATTTATCCAATCATATCCAAAAGGAGAGATATGTAAAAGCGTCTGCATGAGACGTGCTCCACTTCTCCACGTGCTAGTGCACAATCAATTGGAGAAAAAATTAAACTTCTTAGTGATTGATTTTAGAAAATGACAGTCAGTTTTTTCTCCCTATAAAAGATGCCTACACATAATTCTCGCCATTTCATACGCAACATACCAAATAGTGATACAAATTACCATTATTAACGAAGAAAAAAGGGCAGAAATTAAAAAGAGAAAACCAGCAGGCTAAAGTTAGATTAAGAAATCGAATATTACCAATATTGATGAAATGATCATAATATGGAAATATTCGATTCGAACAATTCGTCTAAGAAAAAAAGCGTAAAGTTAACTAGGTCTATTTAATAATGATTATAATATAAAGGTTAAATTAATCTATTAAATAGGCCATTATATTTTGAAAATTTGTAATTGAATTTCCGAATTTATAAAATATTTGTAATTGGGTTCTTAAACACAAATGTTCATTAAAATTTTTTCAATAAAAACAAAATATTCTTAGATACCATCTCAACAAGTATATAACATATAAGGTTGCATATTTAAATATTTTATTTTTACGAACAAATTTATTATAGGTTTTTATATTCAGGGACCCAATTAGAAATGTTTTATAAATTTAGGGAATTAATTACAAATTTTCAAAGTATAGAAACGTATTTAAAATTTTCTAAAAGATTTAGTGACTAATAGATTAATTTAACCTAATATAAAATAGTGAAAGGCACATTATATATGTAGCGAATGACACAACGGGAAAACAACTACTTTTTTCCTCAGTTTTCATTATCATTTGTTTCACCTGAAAAAAAAAATTCACTACCGTGGATGAAAAGTTTTGAAAATTTTCAATGAAAGCAGGATAAATGAAATTATTTTCAATTTGATCAATGAAAGTTATTTTGGACATGAACTATATAGTATGATTTTTGAGGTAATTTATAACAGTTAAATATTTTTAATGATATATTAACACATAATTAAATATTTGTGTAAAAATTTTATATTGAGAATATTTTACAATTAATGTTATTATTTTATTACAACAATAATTTAATTCTTCTTTTATGTTTTTCAAGACTGATATCTAGGTCCAAATAAGTAGGCTTTAATTAATTAGCATGAGTACTTTATCAATGGCTTGGCGTCTAATTAAATGAGAATACATACCAATGGCAAGCACCTCGGAGAACAATACAACCTGGTTAATAAAGATATCTATTATACGCTGGTAGATATAAATCTTTTTAAAAAGAGATATGTTATATAAACATACCAATCGATATACCTAAACCTAACATACCTTCAATTAATCTATCATTAAAATTCACTTATATTTTTTAAAAAAAATTCTAAAATATTTTTGCATCCTATGACACGATTAAAAAGTTGTGTGTCAAGATAAAAAAAAAGAAGCTATGTACCGAAAAAAAAAGCTGTGTGTCAAGGTACACACACATATATACCTATATATATATATATATATATATATATATATATATATATATATACCTATATATATATATATATATATTCTCTTTTTAAAACAAAGTGTAAAATCAACCTTAGTAAGTGAGAGAAAAAGAAAAGAAGGGAAAGAGCAGGGAGAGAAAGGATAGAGAAAAGAGAAGAAGGGGAAGAGAGAGAGAAGAGAGAAGAGAGAGGGGGGGGGGGGACCGCAATATATTAAGGAGGCAAATAAATGAAAGGCTACTTTATCAATGGCTTGGCGTCTTAAACGGGAAAACATATCAACGGCAAGCACCATATATGCTGAACAATACAACCCGGTTAAACAAAGGTATCAACTATATGTTAATAGATACCAAGGTAAATATTTCTTAAAACAAAGTGTAAAATCAACCTTAGTAAGAGAGAGAAAAAAGGGGGAATCGTCTCAATATGTCAACGAGGCTAATAAATGAAAGGCTACTTGATAGTTGTAATTAAATAGATATAATGTCAAGTGTTGAAATAATGGTAAAATGAGACATGCTCTTAGAAAAAGGATTAAAATTTCAACTTTAAAATGATAATTGTTGAAAAAAATTAGCCAACAATTATGTTTGAAGAATTAATTTCATAACAGTATCTACATATGAAAATAGGGTAGAACTATTGATACTCTCATTTGTATATCCCCATTTCCTACTACCAATTTGCAACATATTGTCCTAAATTACCGTCACTTAACTAAATTTTATGTTTATTAAAGTAAAGGTCGGATAAGTTGTATTTAATTATATTTGTTTATTCACATTATTTAATTTAATTATATTTTTACATGTATTCAAAACTCCTGAAAAGATATATCATTAGAAATAATCTAATAATAAGAAATTTGAGTATTATGTATAAGATTAGGAGTTCAAAATTCTTTGCCACCAGTATAGCCAAAAAGAAAAAACTCCTAAAAAGATAATACACAAGTATTCACATCAAAGTCATCATATTAAATACATAATTTTTAAGTTTCTTTCTTTCTTTTTTTTTTTTATCTTTTTTGTTTTTTTGGGGGGGGGGGATATTCTCATTGGTTGTATTGGTAAGTTTTAAGTTTCTTTCTTTTTAATTTACCCTACGATTATTATGAGCTCTCAGACCCTAGGATCAAACACGATCCTTCTAGGTCTCAGGATGCACTGTTACAAGGCCAAACACTTGACCGACACAACCAATGCCTTCCATGCAAGTTTCTTATATTTTTTTTAATCTAAATTATTAGTATCCAGACTCTAATGAACCACAACTAATATAGTTTGAGTTAAATTGATCAGTTCAATATGAAAATAATTCTCTCTAAAGATAATTTTTTTATTTATAATACTAAAACTCAAAACCTTATTTAATGAGAACAAATATCAAATAACTTGAAACAAACAAGTCTTGGTTAATTTATAAGTTCTACATGAATAACTATTTGATATATTTAACATAAGAATATTCTAGTAAAATTTTTAATCCATTTGGTTATGCTTTTGAGATAAAATGAATATTTTTATAAAAATGTATTTTTAAATATTGTTTTATTTATTTATTTATTTATACTTCTAAAAAATAAAATAAAAAATAATTAATTTTTAATGATATTCTTAAAAACAAAAAAACTAAAAAAATGCATATTTCGACTTTAATACAATTGGCAATAGTAAAGCGGGCCAGCTCGCCTTGGCCCACTAAAAATGGGGCAAGCGCGACATGGACTGCTTTTGAAAAATGGGCTCCAGCTCTTAACTCATTCCATCTAATGGTAAATTGGCTGATTGTCCAGCCAAAAGACTTCAAAAAAAATAAATCCTATATAAAATCTTATAGAAAAATATCCTATCTATTTTATGCTCCTACATTAAACTATAAGACTACGAACGAACAATTTTAATAGATATAAAAATTGCCATGAGAACTACCAACTTGATTATTAGGATCTAATAAGATTTTGGGTAGATAGTTTGGTTATTGTCTATGTTTATATATACATATAATATAATATAATATAATATGATTTAGTAAAGATAGATATCAGTCGCAATAGTGAGGCTATTATTGTGTGTGATGCGGGAAACAAGAGTGTGAAAATGAGACCAAATTGAAAACGTCACTTCGAAGTCATCAGTGCACATGTATTATGCTTTGCTGCTACATAGTTAAACTCAAATAAAAAACAAGCGTGTATGGCTATGAGAGTAGTGTGAGTCCATTGAAGTGGGCTTGGGTGATGGGTCACGAGCTTAGGAAATAAAAAAGTTCATGTTATAATGTTCAAAACTCAAACCAACCTTGAAAAAAAAAAATTGGCCTGTGGATTCAACCTGTCCACCCCTATCTAAGCCCACAGGTTAGGCAAGTTCAAATTTTTTGGCGAATTCAATATATCAATCCAACCCGCCATGAGCTAATTCAGCGAGTTTAGCTCATTTTGTCATCTCTAAATACAACAATCCATTAGTCAAAGTAAAAGAAAGAAAATCGTGTTGTATTAAAACGATGAATTAGTCTTTTTATAACTAAAAATAATTTTAAAATATAAAGTACCAAAAACAATATGGGTATATATACATATATATTAATTAAAAATTACTAGTATAATCACATAAGTGTCAAGTTTACTCAAGTTATAAAATTGAAATTGCTAAACTTAAAGCATAATTAAGATCCCATTCAGGTTGTTTTTCAAGGATCTAGACAACTATTTGATCAAGAACAATAAGGGATTTTATCAAACAATTTGAAAATAACAAATTAAATGGAAGAAGATGCAGATTAAAGGGCAATCAGTTCAAGAATCTATTAGAAACAAATATTGTTCTATCATTGATTATTACATATAATACATCAATATGCAAAATACATAGCTAATTTGGACTAAATCAAAACCTTAGCATTTAACACAGCATTGAAACATGGAAACCTCCAAGAATTCAACTAATATAAGATCAAGTAAGTCATAAAATTAAACCTCAAAACCCAAAAGAACTATATTGGTTTTGGTATAGAAATGCATATAGTCTAAGTTCAAACTTGAACTCAACTCCTATTCATTTAGATGATTAAACCTATATTAATCAACCAATCAACATATATTCAACCATAATCTTAGTCATAAATTTGAAAGTAAATACCATAAATTGGAAACTCATAAACCAAGAAGAGAAAAGTGAGAAAACATATCTTGCAAATAATGAAGTACAAAGTCTCAAGAGGTAACAAATGTAACTTAGTATTCTTGAATTTGTTAAAGATTCTTTCTCATACACATCTATTGATAAGGAGGGTATAGGGAAAACGAGAAAAATGCAGAGGAAGGAGAGACGGGAAGAAGAAAAGAAAAGCTTCTATCTCTAAAAACGTATTCTATATATCCAAAATAACCTAAAGGTCAAAACTCCAACTTTTGATTTCGAATTTTCTTTTCTTTTATGGGCATACCCCAACCTATTTTCTCTTTGACGAGCTTAATCCCCACCTTCTTAGCTCTCATTGAGCATATTATTTGCTTTAATTGAGCCATTGATGAATGAAATATGCCCAAAATACTTCACTTATATCCTCTATAGAGCCTACGAATTTCAAACGACTAAACGACCTCAAAACACCGCCATTGAGCTTAATCCTCTGAATAAAACTCATATCCATGTGCTTTAATTTTCATTTGGCACCAATTTGACCTCAATTGGACCTTTGTAGCCCAAAGTTATCGTCCAAATATTGAGTTTGCCTAGGTTTCATTAACAACAACTTTGACATTGACTCAAGACCAAATAAAAATTATCTAGGCAACTAAATTAGCTCTTGACCTTCTCATGAATGTTGCCCAAGTTTCATTAGTTTTTTTCATGGGAATGGATCCTCTCATGTGAAATTTCACATAGCGTTTATCATATATAAAATTTTATTATTGATTAGATTTTCTTGTGGTACCACCTAGGCTAGGGCCCACATTTTTAATTAATTGTGAAAATTCACATATGACAATATCATGTAAAAAAATGATCCACTATCAATTTTCTACAAATTAAAGATCATAATTTTGTAGTGGCCCAGAATTTAAGATATGATCAAAGTACTGAAACAATGTTAGATTGATAATAATGTTGAAAAATACAGATAGGCCCAAACGAAACACAAACAACAAATATGAGTCAAAAACTCAACAATTAAGCATAAATGAGAATTAAACCACTAACTTTGAGGCGAATCAATATGTTAAAAATTCGATTATCATATAACCATAAAACAAAATTTGATATTGAAAATATAATAATTTATATTGTCATAAATTGTCTTTTTTTTTTTTTCCATAGGATTTGTAATTCATTACTATCGCCTGTACAGGTATGTTTTTCTCTTAATTAATTAATTAAAAATATTCTTTTCCCAATCTCAACGGTTGCGGATGATAATTGGCTGAATAGGTAGAATTTAGTGTCAAATCATATGTCGGCTACCACCTATTCTTTGCTTTTAGGGTAAATTATACTAACTTTTCATGAGATCAAATGATATTATATATGGTATTTTTTGATTTTTCATGTGTACATTGACCTTCTTTTAATAGAAGGTCAGTATTATATTTACAAAAGTGTTTATTATCATATTTTATGAGATATGAGGATGCCATGTATAATATTATTTATATTTTAAGAGAGGTCAGGGTATAATTTTTAAAATTAAAGAATATCATATATAATACCACCTAACCTCAGGGGAGATCAATCTAATTTACCATTGCCCTTAAAATGAGATAACTCTCCTCAATAACTAAAATTAAAAAAATAAAATAAAATTGCATGGTTCCCACCATATTTTCTCTATAAGAAGAGGCGAGCGGCATGTGGAACTCTAATTTAGCAACTTTTCTGAGGACATTTGTGCTTCTCAAATTCTCGAGTAGTCATTGGAGACCTTGGACGAAATGTTCTTGTCAAGCTGGTCTAATGTTCTTTCCTCGGTGCCCCAATCTTACGTGCAACCACCGGAAAGCAGACCTGGTAAAGTCATCACCGCTTTAGGCAATAATAAGACAATTCCTGCGATTGATCTTGGAGCACACGATCGTGCTGACACCATAAAACACATTTTGAAAGCCTCCGAGGATTATGGCTTTTTCCAGGTTTTCATACTCATGACTAGCTACAACTTGCTTTTCGCACTATCTCTGTGTATTATTTCCTCCTCTTCTACAATATACCTCCCATTGTTATGCGAGAAATTATTGGTAGAATGTTTGATCTTAAATATGTGCAAACTAATCTTTGATATGTGTACATTTAAGTTATCTATGCTAAAAGTTTATCTTTCATTGATATATAGCAATATAGCATAATTTACACATATCAAGCACTAATTTGCATGCTTAAAGTGAGAGTTCTCCCATCCTGTAATTTTTTCTCCCATGCATGCTATTCACAGCTTTATAGCTAGGCCTATATTTTATGAGGTTTTCCCTCTACAATGAGAATGAAGAGCTTCATTTTTCTTATGCTAAAAGTATATGTACTATATTTTGAGTAATCCACAAAAATTCTGAATTAGGTGATCAACCATGGAGTTTCCAAGGATTTAATGGACGAAGCGCTGAACATTTTTAAAGAATTCCACGCCATGCCTTCTGAGGAAAAGGTAAATGAATGCTCTAAGGACCCAAATGGAAGCTGCAAGCTCTATACAAGTGGTGAGAATTACAAAAAAGATGCGGTTCATTATTGGAAGGACACGCTATCACACCCTTGTCCTCCTTCGGGAGAAAACATGGAGTATTGGCCTCAGAAACCGTATAAATATCGGTACATTTTGTGCATATGTGAATATTTTCATTTTCTCATTGCTTTCATTAATCTTCATACATTACTTGGATCTTGTTTTTGTTAGCCTCTGTTAAGGTTATCACTTGGTACTTCTTTTTTACAATTTGCAATGTAATGGAATCTTTGACTGCAATTTACTGCGCCCTGTTGGTTCCAGTTAAGGAATCATTCGGTATTTTTGAATGAATTTGCGATTTTACTTGGTCTATGAGATTAATTGTAATATTCCAACAATTAAAGTGGCTTGATTTGTTAGAATTTCAGTTTTTTTACGGTTGCTTTTAATAATAAATAAGATAAGAAGTGATTGCATCATCACAAAGATTGATTAAGTGGATGACATTGGAATGATCAAATGACCAATAATTTTGATGTGACCGGCCAAGAAAATCCAGCTCAAACCCAAGTTATACTAAAATGGCACACAACTTTTCATTAAGGAGCTACTTTCCTTTGTTTTCCTTGCAAACCCCTCCTTACCAATTATACAGGGGTAATGTTATTTGTATTTTTTTTTTTTCAGACATATAATAAGAGGAAAATATACAACATAATAGGTTCATAATTTATTTATTTATTTTTCAACATCTTTCTATATATATATATATATATATATATATATATGTCTACAACGAGCCATATTTTTCCTGAACATCATGCAAAAAAAAAAAAAAAAGAACTGAATCGCGTATGATTATTACATGACATTGGATTGATTTAATGAAAGATTCAATATGTTATGAAGAATATCCTTCTGCATCTTAGTTTGGAAATCATGGAGCATATCTCAGCTGGCATATTTTTTCCTTTTATTTGTCACCTCACATTGATACAAAGCTCAATTTGCATAAAAATTACTCATTTTTATTGTGCTTGTGTCAAAGTTGCTTGGATTTACCAAAAAAGTTACTCGAATTAGATAATTACTAATACTTTTCGTTTTGGTATTTCTCAGATAATTACTAATATTTTTCGTTTTGGTATTTCCAGTGAGGTTGTAGGGAGATATACACGAGAACTGAGGACACTGGGACTTACAATTTTGAAGCTGCTTTGTGAAGGGTTAGGACATACCCCGGGATATTTTTGCGGTGGACTTAGCGAAATTCCAGCAGTAACAGTTCATCACTACCCTCCTTGCCCTGATCCAAGTTTAACCTTGGGCATAGCTAAGCATCGGGACCCTTCCATTATCACCATTCTGCTTCAAGAGGAACAGGTCCACGGTCTTCAAGTCCTCAAGGATGGGGAATGGATTGAAATTGAGCCTATTCCCAAGGCTTTTGTGGTTAACATTGGTCTACTCTTGCAGGTAAATATTCAAATTAAAGCCATTTATTCTCCTATTTTGCCTTATTTTTAATATTACTTTTTAACCTTCTTAGTAAAATTTGATCATTTGAAGGAAGACAAGCTTTTCTTTTTTAATCGTTGCTCTCTGTCTTTAATTGCAGATCATCAGTAATGGAAGGCTCATTGGTGCCGAGCACCGGGTTGTAACAAATTCAAGCACTGCACGTACAAGTGTGGTCTATTTCATCTATCCGTCACTCGAAAGCATCATAGAACCTGCAAAGGATTTTGTGAATGGAACCACTCCACCAATTTACAGGTCCATGTCTTTTGGAGAGTTTCGTAGAATTTTCTTCGATAAGGGTCCTAAGGTTGAAGAAGAGTTGCAATAGTAACCGACTAATATATACTTCCCATAGCACAAATGATATCAGATAAAAGCAGTGAGCATATACGATATTCGTGAATCTAATAAGTGTGCAAATTTAGATACATGCTACATAACTAGGAACGTCATCGTAAGAGTGAGTGTGGTTTTATTTCTACTATTCCCCTTGATGTGAAAGGCAAGTGCTTGGGGTATTAATCAGATATTCTGCTTAAATAAGCCAGTCCTTCTTTTTGAAATAAAGATGCAAATTTGAATTGCAAGAAAGTAATTTGCATGAAAATACTGCATATATAATTCTTGTATTTTTTTTAATTAAATAAAAATTAGTCTGATGATTCTTCCTTCAAAAAAAATATATATAATCTGACGATTCAAAGTAGCAGAACATGTAAAAATACTTTATAATCTAAAAGTAAAATTAATTACAAAAATATGAGAGATCAAGAAATACAATATATCCATGAAAATCACACCGGAGAGTAATTACTAGTAAAATTACACATAATACTCCCCAATTTTCAAAATTGACTCCCCACACCCATGTATTTGACAAGTTATACACTGACCACCACTTATAGATGACGAGATGTTAGCTTTATTAAAGCAAAAATATGCATGTGCCACACATACTAAGTAATGACATTTTTGTAATATTGGATGGGTTTTGGATATATCAAATTATGAAATATCCCTTATTTGAAGAGGTAATATTTGATGAGTTTTAGACACAACAAATAAATAGAATATCCTTTAGGTGCCATATGCATATATACATATATGCACCCACCTAACCCAACCAAAAAGCTTGATAATCTAACTCAAACCCAAGCCTTCACTATAACAAATTCAGTCTATGGCCACATTTTTTAAAACTACATTTATAAAGTGTGCCCTTATTCTATAATAAGGCACATTTTTATAAGCATTGCCTTTGAAGGAGGGATTTGGCAATAGATATTTAGCATTACTTAAAAGGTGTGCCTTTAAAATTGAGAGAGCACGCTTATCAAATGTGGCTATATTTATTTTAATAAAGCACAACACTTTTGAAACATTGCTCATCTTTTCTTCACAGGCAACACTATTGAAGCGTGGTGCAAATTTTTCCAATACTTGCCAACTCTACAATTTTCCCACCAAGTTTTTTTTACGAAGTCTGTTTGACCTTTCGCAAACTCTTCAACCTAGGGTTTTCCAAATCCTTTCAGAGTGAATGAATAGTTGGGTGAGCCAAGTGCTTACGATATGAAATTCGTTCCTAACTCTGCTTCTGCTACCAAGTTCAGACATTCCTCTTGTCTCTCTGGTTCACTTCCTTAATTTCTTAATCTCTTCTAATCTTTTCTTTTCTTTTCTTTTTATTCCTCTATCATGTCACATTTTAATCTCTTCTTCATATTTCTTCCCTTTGCATATGAACATTGAGTTATAATAATAAATAATTCCGTTAGACTAAGCAATCCACTTCGAAAGATAGAATCTTGAGTAAAAGATATTGTAGTGTCTCGGTCTATGTGTATCTCCAAGGTTGAAGATGAACTAGGGGTATGTTAAGGATGGAAAAGTATTGACCCAATAGTTATGAGATAGAATTATTGTATTTTCAAAAATTTTACCACATAATACTTATTCAGGGTTGAATAAGCCATGCTTAATTTAATAAAAAATAATTTAAAAAAACATCCAAAAAGGAACGTTGGTGTAGGGATGGCAATGCGATGGGTAAGATAAGGTTTTGGCTTAGCCTAACCTAACCCCATCTCACACTTTTCTAAATATATCTAAACCTACCCACCTAGCCATTATCTTTTTTCTTAATATCATCATAATTTTTTTATTTATGCAATAATTACTTAATATCTCTAAAAAAATTATCATCTAATTATTGTAGGAAGAAGTAGCACGAGAAAGGGGTTGAATCATACTTCTAAAAACTTTTGTTCCTGAAAACTTTAAACAAATTTTTCTCAAGATTTTTTATTTGGAACGTGAAAGTGTTTAAGTTAGTACCAAAAGCTATTGTTTTCATAATGCTTTTGATAGGCAGCAAAGATATATATGTGCACATGGAAGAATAATATAACTATGAAAGATAGTAAAAGAGATAAGGATAGAAAATCACACAAGAAGATTTTATACTGGTTTAGCCAAACCACGTACCTACGTCCAGTCACCAACAATTTAGTTGAGATTTTATAAACTTAGTATTCTTTGTCCAACCTTTTACAATAGAGTAATTCTTCTTAACCTCTCCAAGCTAACTAAATGAGTAGTGTTTACAAAGCCTCTGCAAGTTAATCATGAGTAGTATTTTATCGTAGTCTCTCTAAGCTCACAAAGACCATTACTGGGTCAGTTACAATATTCAGATTGAATGGTTTGTGTTTGAATAACCCTTACACTAAATTACTCTAAAGTGTATAATCACTTAGGTACAGTGTGTAGTGACTTGTCAATACTCTCAATAAGAGGATATTGGCTAATACACAACAAATAAGAAGTGTTTTTTATTTAGAAGTTACAACAAGTAACTTTTTGGACGTTCAGAAGGTTGAGAAAGATAAAGTCTTGAAAGATATTCAAATGTGTAGGGTGCTTAACTAACCGACCAACTCTTCATCATCTTCCCAGTTTATATAAGCTTCAAAAATCTAGTAGTTAAGACTTTCAGACCTTAAGCCCAGAGCTTTTGATCTATTGGTCTAAGATTGGAGAGAGAAATAGGTTGTTTTCCTTCTCAGGAAATAGAAATATCACCAAAGAAGAACGAAAACTAGTTATTGATGGTCACTAACTTTTTAGAATTGTCAGTGCTTCTTTTGAATTTTGTCTTGTAAGTTTGACTTTTGGGAACGATCCAAGAATTGTGCAAAAGAAGTTTTGAAGGTGAGATACTTCATGTGAATCAACATTCTAGTAGTCACCCTTTTGGACATAGCTAGCCTTCTAGACAGTTCATCCTTTTGAAGTGCTTGTGACCTTTCTAATGGCTTGATTTCCTTCTGATGATACAGATGCATCCTTTTAAACTTGACACGTTTATTGAGAGATAGATCATAGACTTTTTGCCAAAAATTTCTTTCCTTATGTATGAGATATGCATGTATAAGAACTTTTAACTCTGTATGATCCTATTCTCATCCTTGTAGGTATGTGTGATCTAGTGCAAATGTAGACACACACTTGAATAAGCCATTAGTCTACACAAAAGTTTTTATTAAGAATTGATTTGTTGTTTATCAAAACCCCTAGCTTGATAAAATGTATACCACTTAGTGGCTTTTGAAAGGCATTGGAGCTTACAATCTCCCATTTTTTTTTAAGATGACAAACCAATACTTAAGAAAAACTTTAGTTTTATAAAAGAATTAGAAGCGCATAAGGTTGGTTGTTGGATTCAATTTTTTTTATTTGTAAATATACTTTCTAAAATTGATATCAAGAGTTCATATTAACCTGAAGCTTTAGAGAGAAGTATACTTAATCAAAACAAATATTTGATCAAAAGATATTCCTTATTAAAAATTTGAACACATTTAATATTAGAGCAGGATGAGTCAAATCATCATTTCTTAGCGGTCTTTTTTTTTTTAAAATGATTGATCAGAGCAAAAGGACCAAGTAAAGAGGTTTAACAAATAGGAATTATAACACCAAGAGCCAAATATATGTGTAATAAGAGCAAACAAGAAATAATCAAAGCAATTGTCAAATTTAAAAAGAATTGTAATTTCACATAACTTGCATAAACATAATTGTGATAAATATAAGAGCAAGTTATGCAAAAGTGATATTAGAGCACTAAAGTATCAGAGTAAACATATGAGGGCAACACTTAGAAATATTCAATGATAAACATTAGAGTAGAAAATAAAAACAATTATTGTAAATATTGGAGAACAAAAGCATTAGAGGATAGCCTTTTGCCTTATTGAGATAGAGTGTATATTCCCTATTAATGGAATAGGAGGAGCTACTATCTCCCTTTGGCCCCGTTGGCTTCTCTCTCTGATTAGATCCGAAGAACGATGGCTTGCAGGTCAATTATCTTTTTCAATAATCCCAGGTAACCTTCACGCTTGATCTTATTCATGAGTTTTAGTTGATTTAATTTTCATGTCATAATCAGCATTAAATTGTTGATTAGAGGGGTTGAAAATTCTAAAAATTGGTATCAGAATTGACTTAATATCTAATTATAGTTATAAAATTTATTTTGGTGTAAGATTTGGTGTTTGAGAAGTGAAAACCCACATGCATGAACCATAGCTTCCCTCATCAATTTCAAATTGAAACCTAGAATCGGTTTTTATCGAATTGTCTCAAATTAAAAGAGGGCTTTTGTTAAACATGCTGTTGCAAATCTAACAAGAACATAACCATGAATTTTGGTGGAGTATTGAGTGATAAATCATACCAAAACTAGATAAACCCTAACTCTTTTATCCAAAAACCTAAAATGATTTCTTGGGTAAATCACATCAAATTTGTTTAGGACTTTTATGGAGCTTTTCCTGCAATTCTAAAGAGCCAAAAAACATGAATTTTTATTGGGAAATGAGAGAAATCAAGAGAAAAAAATTGCAAAAGCTCACCTATAACTTTCTTGGTCAAGCCTAGAAATTATACACCACCATTCTTCAAAATATTAGATGGATTTTGAAGAGCATAAAATCAAGGATCTAATTAATGAGACAAGAACTGGTTCAAATGATGGTCAAATAAGGGAGAAAAGCCTCTTGACCTATTTAAGTCTTGATAGGTCATAGGTTGACCTTGCTCAAGGTTGGAGGCAATGAATAATACATTGTGACCATCCCTATTCATGCATTGCTCATGTGCTAGTTTGTAGGACCTTCATTTTTGGCTCAAAATTCACCAAAATTTGTAGGACTGCATTACTAATAAAATAAAAATTATTGGTGAATTTTATTTAATATTTTTGGGCACTAAAAATATTTATTTTGAATTTTCCAGAACTTAAATTTATTAAAAATATATAATACTATCAAAATTTTGTTCTAAATTTTTTTTTGAATATTTATGACATTTCTGGGCATATCATAACTTGTGCACTCTCAGAGTTGATACATTTTGACTATTAAAATAATTTTGGTACCTGTTTTGTATATATTAATCTTGGAACATTGCAAATTTGCAATTTTGTGTGTTGTGCAATGGTATTGAGATATTCAATAATATTTTTGGGCATTTTTCATCACTAGAGCTCATTTTCATAAGACCAATTGTGATAAACATTATTTTTGTGCATGACATTGTTACGAATGTTGCATTGATGATTATATTGATAATGAATTTGCCCTTCGATTTGTCTTTGTTGATATAATTCTTGATGAGTTGTTAATTATACCCTTAGAGTTTCCATTATCCTCTCAGTACTAGATTTGGGGATGTGATTTCAATGTTTGTGCTGTGGGGAATTTACTCATGCATTGTAATTCAGGACCCTTTAATGAGATTACAATTGTGTGAGGCAACTCCATTTTGGTTAAATTTTGTACATGTCGAATTTTTGTGTATGTGTTGGTATGCTTGACAAAATCTCCCATTAATGTACAAATTTTTTTAGCTTTATTTATAGGTGTTAATTCTTTGACAAAGCTGAATAGGATATATTATGAGGAGTAGGTCGAGGCTAGAGAGTCATTCCTCGTTATTTCTAATATTGATATTGCTCTCACTAAATATGAGCCACTGAAGCTCATAGATTAATCTTTTGCTACTAATAAAGCATATTATAATAGGTGGGCCAATTTGGTAGTGTCTATTTAATAACTATAAAATACAATATCAACAAAAGCACAAGGATAGCATCCCAAAAAATTGATTGTGAAAAATAACTTTTGGAATATATTGGTAATGAATTCAATCAGTTTGATGGTTAGAAACCCAACTTTAGTGTGTTTTGATTCTTAATCTTAAATCAATTAATGTTTTCTTTTAGATATCGTATTAGCTCTAGAGGCTTCAGGTTCCATTATCCTAGTGATACTATTTAAATTATTAAATCTGATCTTTTTGAAGAGGAACACAGGCATAATGGAGAATGAATTGATTTCTATGAAAAAAAATCTTGTTTGGGATATTGTAATGTTGTTGGCTATAAATGGTCTTTAGGACCAAATGTGGTGCCAAATGAAAGATAGATGAATGTAAAGCCAAGCTTATTGTTAGGGGATACAACTAGAGAGAAGGCATAGGTTACAAAGTATCTCTTGTCTATGATAAAAGCCTTTTTTGAATTGTAACAACACTTATAGTTTATTTTGTTTTAATAATTCATAAGATGGATATTAAGATAACCTTATCAAGTATAATTTGTTGAAGATACGTATATAGACCAATATAATAGTTTTGTTGAAATTGGCAAGGTGCACATGGTTTATGAATTGAGAAGTCTAGTTATGGCTTAAAACAAGCCTCTAGGGAGTGATATCTGAGATTTTCATCACATTATCAGTTCTTTGGAATAGTAGGAGCAAGTTCATCATTCTTGTTTTGTATATAGATATTGCAACATTTTGTTTTGTCTTAGAAAGTCTATACTGAAATCTTGTAAAAGGGTGAAAGACTCTGTAATACCTAGTATCCTCAGAACAATGTTGAATTGGAAAAATTACCTTATGCTTTCATTGTTGGTAGCTATATATATGCTCAAGTTTTAAGTACACGTTTTCATATTATTTTTGATATTGTTGCTATACTTAGGAGATACTTGAACAAAACATGATGTGGCATTTTTGTTGGCTGCAAGAAATGAGTTATGAGATATTTGTAAAGTAACCAAGATTTTATGTTGGTTTATAATAGGTTAGACCACCTTGGAATGATAGTTTATTCATATTTTTTGGATTATGGTTGCTATCCAGATGACCATAAACCACATCAGCTTCTACCTTAAATTGCTAGGAGGTGCTGTCTCTTAGAAACATGCTAAACAGGCACTTACAACTATGTCAACCATGAAGCAGAATATATAGCCTATTTTGAGGCACATCAAGCATATTATTATGGAGAGTATCTTTAGACCTTGCCTATTTATTCTAACACCTCTGCCATGGTATCTTCTCTCAGAGTATAAAAGGCTCAAAAGGGTCAAAGTGATTTGATGTGCTGTCACGACTCAACCCGGGCCATGACCGGCGCATAGGGACAAGTCCCTACGCAAGCCTTCCACCACAAAAATTTTATAAAAATTTTGACAGAGTTCCCTTTATAATCTGGATGTTTCCCAAATTACAAACGGATACCCTGCAAGATAAACAACCACAATATTTCATCGGGGATCCAAGTATTCTTAGAATACACCCCTCAGCACACAATATGACAGTAAAATAGATAAATATAATCATATATCCAAAAATACATAGTTCAAGTTCTTCAGAAAATAAATCCTTTAAACAACTTTAATTCCAACAAGTTGAATTATATATATAAGTATATATGAATGAATACGTACCAACAACAAAAATAGAACAAGGTCGGACCCTGCCTGTAGTACTATGGAGCTACAATTCTAAGAATTTCTCAGTCTTAACTAATTTATAAAAGGCCCTTGAACAAGAAGGGCTCACCCACATTATTCTAATACAGATCAAGAATTAGATTCTCTTTGGAACACCTGAAACTGAAAAAGGAAAGAAAACAACATGGTGAGTTTATGAAACTCAGTGAGAGATAGAATGCCCCTAACCCACATGAGACAATGTACAAACCATAATTATTAACTAGATATAAGATAATGCAATAATATGTTTAATAAAACCAAAAACAGAAATCTTATTCAAATGTTATCCAACTTTTCCTTTCCAAAAATAGAGTCCATCTATTCCAGGATAAATCCGTCAGGAATCACATTTAGGTGGCCTTTCCTTCATGTGAAACCCGTAATCAGGCACGCACCACTCCTCTTGTGGCCATGAATAACAGGCACGCACCACTCCCTTGAGTGGCCATGAAATCCAACATCCTAGGTGCACCCAGGGCTAACGCCTACTGCCGTTAGCCTACAGATCCTGGTCGAGACTTTCCCAAGTCTTTCCTTTCCATTATACAGAATATTTAATAAAGATTCTTATAAAACATTCCAGTATACCTTATATAAAACAATAAAGTTGTAATCTTCAAAGAAAAATAAAGCTTTTATCCAAAAACCTTTCAAACAAAGAAGATTTTCCAAAGTTTAATAGAAAACCAAGGTAATAAATAATTGCCATATTTTTCCTTTTTAAAATCAAGTCATTGTCTCATGTGAACCAGTAGAAATAGACAAGCTACCAAAATTTAAATTATATTGCTAAGGCATAATAAATCACTTGCATATGTATATATATAAACAAAATACATCAAAATTGAGATAGGGATAAGCTATCTACTCACAGACTTAGCGCCAATCACGGAATCCTAACCCCATGAACTCTGAGAGCCAAAGCTAGTCCTCCAGTGGCATATACTATCAATAATATGACAATTTGATTCAAGGTCAGTCACTTAGACTGAGGATTAATCTACTATACTCCCAGATATGAAAATTCCTAAATCTTCTAACCTAGGGTTCTCTAGAAACTCACTATAGGGGAAATAATCTATAATTCATAGGAAAGGAGTTTGAGGATTACCTTTGAAGATAGAGAAAGGAAGAAGAAATCTTTAGGAGCCTTGGCGTCACCTCTTCCAAGCTCCAAGACCAAATGTGTTGATTTTTGGATGAGGGTATGATTTGAGATTAAAGAAAGGAATTGAGTTTGAGTGAATGGGAATGGTGTAATTTGATAGAAATATGAGAAGGTTTGGGTTTAAGAAGGAAGGGAGATATGTTTTAGAGAGAAGGGAGAGAGTTTGGGTTAGAGAGAGAAGGAGAATTTTGAAAATGAGGGCGTGGGACGCGTCCGGACCTATATATATTGGCCTTTGGTATTCGATTGCCACGAAGAACTTGTAATCGATTACCACAGCCAAAGAACTGGTAATCGATTACCAATGGTGGTAATCGATTACCACAAACCCAGAACTGGTAATCGATTACCAATCATGGTAATCGATTACTACACGGAAAATTTTTTAACCAGTGGCATACAGAGAGCATTGTAATCGATTACAGGTCCTCTGTAATCGATTACCAAATCCAAAAACTTGGTTCCCTCCTTCTGCAGTCCATTCCCAGGTTCAGGATACTGCACAGACTTATTTACATTTCTTAATGTCCTCTTTAACTTTACTCACTTTACTCTCCATTAACTTTAAAACATAAATGTAAATAAGGGAATACCCCCCATTTGGATTCAATAAAAATATCTAAAAATTCAGAATCCTTAGGAATTAGAATCCAACTTTTGGGTTTTAGTTCAATTCTCCGAAAACTTACGTTTTTATAAAGTTGAGGGTTGAAAACGAAGGGGTTATCCATTCCCTAAAATTCGTTACAAATCCTTCTTTAACTCATTGATGCCCAGAGAACTATTACCGGGACTTTTAATCTTAAGAAAATGTCTCAAGCCTATAGCTCTCCAAGGAGGCATAGGGTTCAGAACTCAGAATTTTTCAGGTTCTGGTTTCGACAGGTAACTACACTCAGGCTGAGGTGTTACAATCTCCCCCCCTCAAAAAGAATTCGTCCTCGAATTCTTAAACAATCAGAAATTATCCTAACCTTCATGGCCTTCCTTGAAATCTTAGAGCTTATCACTTACAACGCCTATATTGCTCTCTATATGCCTAAGCTTCTCTTGTAAACCCTTCCTTAAGCTCACCCTAGGAGATGGGATAGGGCATAGGCCTTATACTTAATCCCAAAGTATAAAGAACTAAGACATTGGTTTTCATGCAAACCTCTGCTCAATACTGCTCATTGACCTTGGTCGGAGCTATGAATCAAATGATGATTCCAACAATCGCTACCATCCAATGTCAGGGTTCTTTTACTTCGAAAGATTACATAGAAGGATCTAAAAAGTATTATGGAGTTTAGATTGAAGGTCCTCAAACACCTTCTCCACCTTAACCAGAGGTGAGACATCACTAACTAACCACTTCCTTTAAACATCAGACAAGCATCAACCATCTATTAATACCGATTACTACCTTCCTCCCATAAACTTCCAACCTTTGGATCATTAATCGGCTTTTAATCATAGTCCTCATTGTCTTGTACATGCCAGAACATCTGAATGCTCTAACTCCCTACCATAGCCCCTTGGTGCATTAATTCTGATCAAAAGGACCATGCCACTGTGTCTCATTCCTTGCTAAAAGCCGTTATGAGTTTAAATTCTACGGTCAAATTCTGACATTTACCTATTTGCGTTAACTAGTTCCCTTCCTTTCTCACGATCCTTATTACTTGTATCTTAGCATACTTAGAATTTGCCTTCTACTTATTCACCCATGCTTTAGCCTAGAATGAATTATTCCAACTTTAGTTATGTTCAGCCATGCAATTAAGGTAAATTCCATCCTTTTCTTTCCTGCACCGCCAATCAATGAAAACTCATCATCTAATCTCCTAGAACATTCCTCTCCTGCTATCAACCTAATATCTTTCCCCTATCTGAGGTATCTCTCAAAACTCTACCAAGAGATTTTAAACCTTTGGCATACCATTAAAGATTGACCTTCAACTTCCATCTTATATTCTCATCATGCCCTTGGGAACTTACTAGTGCCCCAAACCTCTTTGATTCAAGATGGGATAATCTTTCCCACTCCTGTCGCTACTAAAGCAAGCCAATTCCCTATCTCCTTTCCATACTCCTCACTTCCTAACATCGCTGGAAGACTTAGAGTTAAGTAATTCCACACTAGAAGATGTCTCCTATACTTCGATATTCCACCATAGTCTTATGTCTCTTAATTCTTCTTTTCTAGGTGATGAAGTCATTCGTAAAAGATCCTAGAATTACTCTTTTGATCCTTTTCCTTTTATTAATGCCACATGGGATATGACGTGAAAGTCGAGTGACCTAAGCATACACTTGCCTTCAATAGTTATATTCGTAGAGCTCCTTACGCCAGTCCCTTCTAATTCGCCTAGTCAACCGTACTATAACATCTATATCTATCCAGATCCTTCTTTCTCTTCTCCTATCAGGCCCAAATAGGTTCAAGGTTCCTCTCGTTACTTGAAACAAAGATTCTTCTTTTAAACATTAGGCCTTCCGGCCTTTCCTTAACATTGTTCTCTTTGATGTAACCAATAAGACTCCACTTCATTACTCTCGGACCTTAGGTTAACCCAAAATTTCAAGCTTTAACATCTCCTTAACTCATGCTTTGCCCTTGCTTTACATCTTATCTATTATCTCTGATCTATTAACCTTCGCTCTTTCATCCAGGTACTCATGTTTTGTTCTCACTGTATCTCTTAACTACTTCCTTTAACCTATCAACCTTTTATAGCATCTTCCATGAAATCACCAGGACCATAACCGTGAGTCCTACTGGCATAGCATTAGTTGCCGCCAATCCATCAATCTTCTTCTGCTGCTACATTCTATTAAATCGAATTCGGGTGATTCAAGGATAAGATATCCTTCCAAGACTTAATCCGTCTTACTAGCCGAGGTATTAACCAATATAATCGGAGGAGGTTTACTCCTCACTCGCCTACTCCATTCAGTCCTACTGCATCCAATCTATCCGGCACACAACAACTTATTAGACCCTCTTATTCCCTTCTACATTGTTGTCATCCCCACACCGGGTGCGGGATACTCGGCTCGTATCCATTTCACAAGTCAAAAAGTGACTTCAACTCCATGCGATATATTACTCAATTAAGGTAATGATCAAGACCAATCAAGGAAATTGGTAATCATTTTCCAACATCTTACATCCTTCGAAACAAGAGAATTACTCATTGGCCTGAGCCCGTCAATTGCTTATTGCCATAACTCGGGTGATCCCCTTTCTTGAAGCCAGCACGTTCAATCAATACTTGAAAGCTTTGCATAGCAAGCTCCTCTATACCCCTTTTGCAACAAGGACAGGATAATACATATTCAACTTCTGCAATTGAAAGAGTAATTGTGCTCTACTTTTTGCTATACCATGTTATCAAGAATTTTCTAAGAAAGCAACAGCAACCACTTGTGCTTTTTCTTTTAACTAGGTCTCCAATAAAGTCAGCATCACAATAACTTATAACATCACAAAAAGTACCTTTCTCGTACTAGAGACCAAGATTAGTAGTACTTGCTAATTATCTCAGAATTCTTTTGATAGTATTTGAATATGATTGCTTTGGGTTAGATTGAAATCTAGCACAAATACCCATACTTAATTGTATGTCACGTCTACTAGTTGCAAGATAAAGTAATAGACCAATCATACCTCAATAAAGTTTATCATAAATTTTATCTCTATCTTCATCAACTTCCAGAACTTGAGAATGATGTATAGGAATTCTAATGCTCTTAGCTTTATGCATATCAAATCTTTTGATAAGTCCTTGGCATATTTATCTCGATGAATAAGGCTCCTATCTTTCTAGTGCTTTATTGCAAACCCAGAAAGTATTTGAGCTCTCCCATTATGCTTATCTCAAATTTTCCTTGCATAAGCTTAGAAAAACTCTTGCACAAATTTTGATTAGTAGCACCAAAAATGATATCATCTACATGAATTTGCACAATAAGGAAATTATCTTTCTCATGCATGATAAACAATGTTGTATCAACTTTTCCTCTTTTAAAACCATTTTAAAGTAAAAAAGAGTTAAGTATTTTGTATCAAGTTCTTGGAGCTTGTTTCAGACCATTTAAGGCTTTTAATAGCTTAAAAACATGATGAGGAAATGTTTCATTTGCAAAACCAGGAGTTGTTTAATATACACTTCTTTAGAAATAAAACCATTTAAAAAAACAGATTTAACATCCATTAACATTTGTATGCTGCAAAAGTAAGCAGCATTCTGATGGCTCCCAATCTTGCAACAAGAGCAAATGTCTCATCATAGTTAATTCCTTCTTGTTGATTATATCCTTATGCAACGAGCCTTGCTTTGTTTCTAGCTACTTTTCCACTTTCATGCAGCTTATTTCTAAACACTCATCTTGTGCTGATGATAGAATGGTCTTTAGGCAATGGAACTAGAGTTTAAACCCTGCTCTTTTCAAACTAATTTAGTTCTTCTTGCATGGCTTCTATCCAACTTTGATCTTGAAGTGCTTCATCAATATATTCAGGTTGTATTTCTGAAATCCAAGCCATGTTTGATTTTGTTTTGAAAGAGGATTTGGTTATGATTCCTTGAGATGGTTCACCAATGATTTGATTTTGAGAGATAATTCTCAAATCTCTTGCATCAGTGTACCTTTTCCTAATGGGTGATTCTTCTGAATCTTCTTGAATATCATTAGAAGCAAGCTAAGGGTAGGAAGGTTCATAATTAGTAGTTATATCATCAGTTTCTTGTATAGCTATCTGAAGGGATTGTCAATTCTAAAAATCATTTTTCAAAGACAAATACTCCATGTCTTCTTTTAGCTCACAAACTGGTCTATATCCTTTTTCTTTTCTTTAAAGGAAACATGTTTGGTCTCCTCCACAGCCTGAATCATCTTGTTATATACCCTTTAAGCTTTAGACATAGAAGAGTATCCTAGGAATACACCAAGATTAGATTTAGGATCAAACTTTAACAGCTTGCCCTTAGCATTAAGAATAAAGCATTTATATCCAAATATATGGAAATAAAAAATATTAGGGTGCGTTTGGTTTGTGAAAATATTTCCTATTTTTATTTTCTATTTTCGTTTTCAGATTTTCTGAATTTAAGAAACACGTTTGGTTTATAAAAATGGATTCTGTTTCCAAAAAGTGAAAATAATGAAAATATGTTTGGTTTTTTTGTTTTTAAAATATATTTTCAAAATCAAATTTGAGATAATAAAATTATATTTATTATTATATAATAAAAATTATATATATTTGATTTGCATATTTTGTTCATCTATTAAAAGTATTTATTAAAGTAAAATAACTATAAAATTTTAAAATTAAGAATAAAAGTAATTTTATTATCATTATCAATTATTATATAATTAAATACTATAAAGAGAATTTTAACTGCAAAAATTACTTGCAATGACAAACTATGTTTGAAATATATTTTATTTATGAGTAAACTATAGTCATACTAAAAAGAGACATAGTTGAACAAAATAACTAGTACTATCTATAATTACTATCTTTATTATACTTCACTTATCAATCAATTAAAAAATACAAAAAAATAAAAATAGAAAAAGAGAAATACATTATTTTACAACAAAATACAAAAAGTCATAGTCATTAATTCTCGACGATAATTATCCCATATTTGATCAGCAATTAAGTTTGGTTGTCCATTTTTAAAATGCAATTCTCAAAATCAAATTTAAAATAAAAAATTATATTTATTATTAAATAAAAAATATATATAATTATATTTTATTTGTATATTTAGTTCATCCACTAAAAATATTTATTAATATAATAAATAATTCTATAAAATAAGGTATTTTTAATAAGGCTGAACATGAGTTACAAATAATTTCAATATCATATAATTTTAATTTTATTTTTCATTAAATCTTAAATCCAAGATGACAATATGAAAAATTTCTCCATATGATTATGAATAGTAAAAAAGAATGATCTAATAACAAGTTTTTAATTACTTATCAAATCAAGTTTCTACACAATTAAACCAAATACTCTTAAAAAAATTACAATTTATTTATTTAAAAATGTAACCAAGATCATAGGAGAAGTTGTAGCGTAGTGGCAGTGTTCTCTTGCAATGTGTCACTGGTTGAGCGATCGAATCCTAGAATGGATACCAGGTTTGATTTTTTAGTGAAGCTTTAAATAGTGGTGTGAAGCATTGGAAGAGAAAAAAAAACATAAGACGAGTTTCCACTAGCAGACTCCATATTGGAGTGAAAATGTTTTCAGCATAATGTACCCAAACACATTTTCATCATCATTTTCTATTTTCATTGAAAATGAAAATAAGAAATGGGCAAACCAAATGCCCCCTTAGGTTTCCTTTATTTCTATAATTCATAGGGGATCTTCTTGATTATTGGCCTTAAAAAAACATGGCTTTGAATGTCGCATGCAGTGTTAATTGCTTCTGCCCAAAATCCTTTTAATAAACTACTTTCTAAAAGGATGGTTCGTACAATTTTTTGCAAAGATCTATTCTTCCTTTCAATAAGCTCAAGATCTATTGTTGAGGAGTTCTATGAGAAGAAAAATAATGAGAAATGCCATTCTCATTGCAAAAATGTTCAAAAACATGATTATCAAATTTACCACCATGATATGATTTATGGTTGAAATGCATAAACCTTTTTCATTTTGAACTCTTTTTGAAAATACTTTAAAGGCCTCACAAGCTTCATCCTTCTAGATAAGGAATATAACTCATGTAAATATTGAAAAGTCATCTATTATGACTAGAGCATATGTCTTACCAACTAGACTAGCAGTTCTAATTGGTCCAAAAAGATCAAGATGTAAAAGCTCAAGTGGTCTAGTAGTTGACATTACATCCTAACTGTGGAAAGAACTCTTCGTCTGTTCACCTCTTTGGCAGAACTTACAAGTTAAGTAAGTCATTGTCGAAACTGATCTTGAGTAAACCCTTGACAATCTCTTTTTGAGAAATCTCAAAGATTAATTTCATATGAGTATAACCAAGTTTCTTGTGCTATATCCACTTCTCATCTACAAAGGATGCTAAGCATTTTACATTTTGATCTAAAAAGTCATGTAGATATAATACATAAGTATTATCATGTCTTTTATCAGTAAGAATGATCTTATCTATGTACAAACTTTTATAATGCAACGAGAAGGTTCAAACACAACTCTGTAGCCTTGGTCACAAAACTGACTAATGCTCAAAAAGTTGTGAGTGAATCTTTCAACTAATAAAACATCAGTAATCAAGTCAGAGTTGTTTTTATCAACATTACTTATACCAATGATCTTTGACTTGATACCATAAGCAAACTTTATAATACTTCCATCCTTTGGTTTAAGGTTTCTGAATTAAGAATTGTTCCTAATCCTACGTCTAGAAAGCCACTGTCTAGATATCACTTCATCTCCTTCTGATAATATGATTTAAGACACATCTGCATCAGAAGCAACTTTCACTTTAGGCACCCACATCTTTTTGGGCCCTTTGGGTTGTAGCCTTTCTGGGCTTTTTTACCTTCTGTCCCTCTGTTTTTCTTCTTGAAAAGCATTTTTTAGAAGAGTAGCCCTTTTTAAAATAGTAAATACAAGTTGGAACTTTGCTTTGAGAACTTTTGGATAATTTTTCATCTTCTTTCTTCTCATATCCAAGTCCTGTCTTATCAAAATATGGTCTTTGACTATCAAGCATCAAGTCAAGATTCTTTGAGCCATTTACCATCTTTTCAAGATTAGATATGAGAAGCTTAACTATTTTCTGCAATTCAAAGTAGATTCAGAAACTTTAATTTAAGACACTTACATCTTTCTGGAGAAAGGTATATTCATTTAAAAGTTCATCTTTCTCATGCCTTAGCTTCTCCTTTTCAGTCTTGAGGTTTACAAATTCATGGGACAATTTTTGAAAATTTTTCTTCAAAGAAGCATAATGAGAAAATAGTGTTTAAGAATCCTCCAAAAGCTCATTATAAGCTTTGAAGATCATTATAAGAGAGTCTAGGTTTAGAATCTATTACCTCTATCTCTTCATTAGAGACTATATCTGTCATCAAGTTGAGATTTGCAGCTATTTACACTTCCTCTTGAGATTCTGCACCCTCTTACTCTTCGTCTAGATCTTCCTATGTTGCTATCATTGGCTTTTTCTTGGAGCTCTTCTTCAAATTTGGACATTTTGATTTCAAGTGTCTAGGCTCCTTGTATTCAAAGCAGATGATTTTACTCTGCTTGGCCTCTCCTTTTTTATCCTTTTTAGGGATAAACCTTTCTTGTTCTTCCTTCTGATGAAGGCCTTAGAGATCCTTTCAATTAGATGAGCTATTTCATGTTTCTCATTATCATCCTCATCATCAAAAGGTTTTTCTCCTTCTTCTTCATCTGATTCTTTTGAAGCTTTCATGGCCTTGGAAGAACTAGATCTTCTATGAACGGGTTTTAACATAATAGACTTGCCTCTTCTATTGGTTTCCTCGGAAGCTTCATTCAATTTAATCTCATGAGTCTTCAAAGACCTAATGAAGGCATGAGCACATTCAAGTCCTTTGCTTCTTGAATGGCTGTCGCTTTGGGGTGCCAAGCCTTGGATAGGTTTCTCAGGATTTTCCTCACCATTGGTGTATCTTTTGCCTAATGCGTTCAACTGATTTATGATATGCATAAATCTTGTTGTCATTTTATCAATATTTTCATGTTCCAGCATCTTGAACATTTAACATTGAGCACCAACATACTTATCTTAGCTTATCTAACTTGATCAGTTCCTTCATGAAGAGTTTGGAGTCTATCCCAAATCTCTTTCATAGAGTCACATGAGATGATTTTATTATACTCAATTTTACTTAAAGCACAAGTGAGAAGATATTTGGCCTTGCTATTTCTCTACACCTTGGCTTTATGTTGGTCAATCCATTAAGTTTTGGGAATCACTTTAACCACCACTGGTAGGGCCTGATCTAGATCAATAACCACATGAGGCACAGGTTGCTCAATGATTGGAACATAATCTCCATTTTTAGTGATCTCCCATTTGTGTATGCTAGTAGGCTCAATGAAAAGTCTCATTTTATCCTTTTAATAGGGGTAATATTCTCCATTGAAATATAGAAGACGATAGATGGAGTGTCTTTCAGCAATGTGGTTAATCTATTATGCCATTTCTTAGGATCTTTAACCTTTATAATTGATAGAAAGCTGAACCCTAGAGGTTGAGCTCTGATGCCAATTAAAGGTAGAAGTAGCACGAGAAGGGGGGTTGAATCATACTTCTTAAAAATTTTTCGTTCCTAAAACTTTAAATAAACTTTCTTAAGTCTTTGGACTTGAAATGCGAAAGCATTTTGAGTTAGAAATAGAAGTTATATGTTTACAATAACTTTGCTTGGCAGCAAACAAAATAAGCACAGAATAATACACAAATTATGAAAATTGTAAAAAGTGTTAAGGATAAAAGATAAAACAATAAAATTTTTATATTGGTTAGGCCAAACCACTTGCCTATGTCCAATCCCTAACAACTTAGTTGAGATTTTATAAACTTGAGTACTCTTTGTCCAAGCTTCTCCAAACTTTACAATCAAGTAGTTTTACAAAGCCTCTCTAAGCATACAACAGAGTAATATTGACGTAGCCTCTCCAAGCTAACAAATGAGTAGTATTCTATCCTAACCTCTACAATTCACAATAACTACTATTAAGTCAGGTTACAATCAATTCATTGTGTAGTGACTTCTCATTAATCTCACTAAGAGGATATTGGCTAATACAAAGCAAATGAGAAGATTATCTAGACTAGAAGTTACAACAATTTACTTTTTGGATGTTCAAAAGGTCGAGAAAGATGAAAGCTTGATAGATATTCAAATGCACAAAGTCCTAACCACCTCTTCATCGTCTTCCAGGTTTATATAGACTTCAAAATCTAGCTGTTAAGACTTTAGACCTTGAGCCCAAAGCTTTTTAATCAACTAGTCTAAGACTAAAGAGAAAAGTGAGTTATTTTCTTTCTCAGCAAGTAAGTACATCACCAAAGAAGAAAACTAACCATTTGGATCCACCAACTTTTCAGAGTTGTCAATGCTTCTTTTGGATCTTGTCTTGTCAAGTTTGACCTTTAGGAAGAATCCATGAATCATGTAGAATAAAGCTTTGAGAGTGAGATACTTCATGCAAATCAAGTTTCTAGTCAAAGCCTTCAGGATAGTTCATCCTTCTAATGTGCTTATGATCCTTCTGATGGCTTGATATCCTTCTAATGACATAAATATATCCTTCTGATCCTTTTGATATGCTTTTTGTGAGAGAGATTTTTGAATCGTAGATTTTTTCTTAAGAAAAAGTTCTTTTCTTGTGATATATATACAAGATACATGTAAGAACTTTTCAGACAAATTGTTTAACGAAGAAAATTTGTATGATTCAACTTTCATCAATGTGTGTATGTCATGATCTAGTGCAAATAACAACAAACACTTGAACAAACCATTAGCCCACAAAAGATTTTATTAAGAATTGATTGTTATACATCAAAATCTTTAGCTAGATATAACTTAAATTATTCAGTGGCTTCTGAAGGGTATTGGAGCCCACACTTTCAACTATAATGGTGGGCTTGCCTATTTACTCCACAGTGGTGAATGTTTTTTTGTGATATAGAGATCAAATCATGGGGTGCTTGTTGGATATAGAAAACCACCTTTTTTGTTGTTGTTAGGAAAAATCCCCAAGTTGTGTAGAAAAATTGGAGTAGCATTACCATAAACTCAAACCCGCCCCTGCAGGCATCAATTTTTACATCCTACATTACCCGCCGCATTGTGGAGTTAGTTTTTAACTTTACACAAGTGAGTTGAAGCCAAGTGGATACATGCAAATCGAATACAACTTGCTATCCTTCAGCAGTGATATGGTTGGGCCTTGTAAATATGATTTTTGAAAAATTGATTTTATTCATTCAAATTTATAACACTTGAAAGTAATTTAACATTGCCTAAGCTATAGGCTAGTTCGTAAATATACTTGATTAATTGAACTATATTTTCTTGATAATGTCTCTTCACATGTTTGAATCAATATATATTGTTTATGGTGCCATATGTGCCATTGCACTAGTGCAACACATGTACAAATTAACAAAAGTTTTACACCTAATATGGAATGTAAAGATAAATAAGGAATAAATCCTCATTTTTCTTTCTGAAATTGTAAGCATAGGTGATAATACTCGCTAATTCTAAAATTAATATTTTAGGCATTGTTATTATAATTGATTAATCAAATAAATTCTTTATGTTAAAAATGTTTGGCAAATTTAGCATAAATGTCTATGTGGCACATTAAGTATCGAGTTGGAGACCTACATGACACTTTATCGTATTTAGCAATATGCCATTTTGGACCTCTTATTCCTCTTCATTATCAACCTTATTCTATGTTATTATTGTTTATGTGATAGTTATCTTCATCGGTAAAGCTCAATTTCAACAATCTATTAGAAAAATTCAATCATTTCAATGTACTTAAAGAATAAGTAAACAAGTAAAAAAAAAAAAGACTAGTAATATTTGGATTACCATTAGAATCAAAAAAAAAAAAAAAGATTCTTTTACAACTTCATTTCTTGTCCTTAAGACATTATTCCCCTTTTCTTCTGCATTTTGCTATTATTAGAAACAAACTTGTCATAATCTTCTCCTGCATTCCTTTGTTTCATAGAAATTTTTGAATCTAGTTTAACAAATCTAATGTAAATTAAGATTAACAATTAGAATTTGAGGATTTAGATAAAAGAGTGAGACAGAAAGATTATGATTATAAGGGAAAGCAAGAGTCTTATAACTTCATGTTGGCATCATTTGGATCCCTCGAGTTCAGAACAATTTCTTAAAGGATTTATCAATTTTTGGCTTATCTACAATGTTCTTCTTTTTCTTCTTCTTCGACATTTTAGAATGCAGTGTTGTTGCTCTTGTTTCTAGCCTCTTATACTATTCTAGTGAACTAGAAGGTTGTGCTTCCCTTGAAACTAGTTGAGGTTATGAAAAGTGGAATCGAAGTTTATAAGGGTTTTAGGTTGAGAAAAAAATTAAAGAAAAATAATAGGTTAAAAATCAATAAAAAGATTGAGATGGTAAAGGAACATTAGGAGATGAGTCACTAACTACGCTGTTGGAGGCAGTAGTATGTGGAGGAGAACAAAATAAAACCCTATGTGCAGAGTGTCATCATTTTCATGGTGTAGTGCACATTGATGTTGAAGTTAGCACTTAACATGCCACTTAGGCATCTCTGTTAACTTTGCCTAACACTTGTACGCATAGGGATTAGGGACTATTCAATTAATAGATTACAATATTAGACACTAATAGCATGTTTGGATTTATGTTCATTCCTTTCAAATTAAAATCCTGATTCCACTAATAATTTGTCTTAAAATTTGTGTCAAACATGCTTTGGTAATTTGATAACAAAATCAAGTTTGGCTTCAAAATTGAATCCTTGAAAACATGAAAGCAATTTTTTGTTGTTAGTGGTTGCTTCTTTGAAAGTTGCTACAAAATAGCCTAAATATTGTTCTCCACCTTCTTGACAAACAGTGTTTGGGGAAAATCTTTATCTAATGCTGTTAAAAGTAGTAGCGGTCATTTTTATCACTGTGATATGTATGCTATTGTAGGGCATTCATCAAGTTGAACTATCCTTGTTAATGTTTCTTTTAGGAAGAAAAGGAAAGTGTCTTGGGTACAAAGTTGAAAGAAGCCAAACAACATTAATAGAAAAATCTCATCTTTTGCACAAGAAAAACCTAGAATCAGTGTCTTTCAAGGTTGTTGATAACTCTATGAAATATAGTTATTTGGACTCATAATATCCACAAAAGTAGGCTAGGACATTGAAATTTTAACTCATTTTTCTTGATTTTAACTTATATTCACTCATAAGCACACTTGATTGAAATTATTAACCCTTATTGGAATTTTACTTAGCTTTGAGCTTTATTATTTCATGTTCTCAGTCATTGTTATTTTTGTTTGTGGTATTTTATGATGTTTGAAGGTATAAAATCTAGAAGACATCAAATTAAGTGAGAATGCCAAGTTATGAAACATTCTAACCTTGCTACGATAATTTGGGCATAACAAGACTCGTAGATATCAGATTAAGTTGATTCTAGTGGCATTGGAAAGGCAAGATACAGATCTACAACATTGATGAAGACATCGAAACCAAGTTCTCATATTTTAAAGGTGAAAATTTGCACTCAAATTAAAGGATAGAATCTATCAAAATTCCAGTAGAAGGAGAATTTTAAAGTGCTAAGCAGAATGCTAGTGATGCTAATTAAATTGATTGGCCATAATATTGATAAGAGTTATTTATTCAATCTTGTTCTTAATGCTTTTAATTAATTGGCCAACAATTAAATTACTTCTTCGAAATGTTGAATTGAACTTGAAACGGGAAATTAGGGTTTTTGAATAACTTATGTTTGAATTCACCCACCTCAAGGGTATATTTGATTCACTGGTGAGATAGGAATATACTTCCAAGCCATAGGTAATCGAAATTAGGACTTGAGCTTAAAGAGTTCTTCTTGATCGAATTCTTATAGGAATGTGGAAGTTAATTGAGAGGGGATTTTTATTTAACCATTATAAAAGGCTTATAAATAATTTAATTCTCTAGATTAGCAATTCTTAGCCATTGAATAAGATAAGAGAATGTGAAGGAAATTCATATGAATAGTAGGGCGAAGTACAATCCTAGGCTCTCTTACATTGAATTCAATTCTAGTTTCTTGTAAACTCTTGACTTTATTGTTTGTGTTTCTTGTTTCTTTATCAATCTTGTTTGTTCGTTTAAATAAGGTTAGGATTGGGACAATTTTAATACTTAGCAAGATTTAGATACAAATACTCATGGGAATGATCTTTACTCATTATCATATTACTTGAGTCAATATGTGCATGTGCGTGGTATAAACTGACAAAGTTTTTGGCGCCATTGTCAAGGATTTGTGTTTCTTTTTCATTGCTAATATTAAAACTAAGCAATCTTACCTTACTTTAAACTCTTTTTTATTGTTTTCTTTTTTATTTTATTTTATTTTCTTAATTTTAGGTTCTTTCTTTTATTATATTATAATGCACAAGAAGCTATGAATTCCTTCTTTTTGGTTTAGATATGATAGAACATTCCATAAACTCTTAAGGGAAAGGAAATATGGAACTAATCAGCTTATTACTATGGTAAAAGATTCTGAACCTAAATTGTTGAAGCATTACGCCATTCCGTGTGTGCAAGGAATTCTATCCAACGAACAAAGTCCTGCAATCCAAGCCAATAACTTTGAAAATAAGTCGCTGATCATCCAAATGATACAAACTTCATTGCAGTTTAGGGATTTACCCAATAAAGTTCCAGATGCTCACATTGCCAATTTCTTAAAGATCTGTGACACCTTTAAGCACAATGGAGTGTCAAATGATGTCATCATGTTGAGATTCCCCCTTTTTTCACTTTAGGATAAAGCAAAAAGCTGATTGAATTCACTACTATCCTCTGGGATTATCACTTACGATGATTTGGCATAGAAATTCTTAGCCAGATTCTTTCCTTCTACTGAGACATTAAAGATGAGGAATGGCATATTTCTTTTGTTTAATATGATTATGAATCTTTATATGAGGCTTAGGAATGATTCAAGAAGCTACTACAGAAGTGTCCTCATCATGGGCTACCAAAATGGCTATAGGTACAATTTTATAAAGGGCTTTAAAGTAACATACAAACAATAATTGACATAGTAGTAGGTGCTTGGATAGGAAAATCTAGTGATGAGACATATGATTTGTCGAAGGAGATGGCCTTAAACAATTATCAATGGCCATTTAAGAGATTCTACCGAACAGGGCAGCAGGAGTACTTGAAGTGGATGCTATTACTACTTTGACTCCTAAGATAGTTGCTTTAACCAAGAAAATTGCTGCTTTGGATGTCCATCTTATGTAAATTTCTTTTATTTCATGTGATATATGTTGTGAAGGACACTCAAGGGAGTAATGCCGTCTTGCTATTAAAGTAGTGAATTATATTGACAATGAACAAAGACAATAGAATAACCCATATGCCAACACTTATAATCCAAGTTGGAGGAACCATCCCAAATTCTCTTGGAACAACTCTCTTGTACCTTAAGCTACTACAACAGTTCCTCCCATGTGCTAACCTTGAGCGAGAGAAGCAATTTCAAAAATTAACATACCTTTTGTTGAAGCTTTAGAGCAAATGCATGTAGATATGTTAACTTCTTGAAAGATCAAGTGCTAGGTCTAGTGCTTTAAGATGATGCATTCTTTTGTGGTGTTACCATAGGTGTGGTGGAACTTGCACCTTTTGCTTTTGTTTGCATGGACTAGCAATTACCATTTAGGTGGGAATTTTAGGAGTTGAGAGTTGTAGACTTCCTGAAGAATGGTTCCTTTTTGGCATTCAATGGAGTGTCTTCCTTGTACTTAGCTTGAGGATATGGTGATCTTTTTCTCCGAGCATCGTCTCTTCCCATCAACCTCATCCTTCTAATCTTTTCTTCTTTTGTTCAACCTCTTGCCTTTGCCTATTGTCATCACCATTGGTCTTCGAGTTAGCTTGTTACCTTTTGGATTTCCTTACCTCTTTAAGCTATTTGATCTACTACTTATTCTCGAAATTCAACAATAATCTTGGGTCTATTGATGGCCAAGTTATTTGCGAATGAACCTCGCTTAAGGCCATGTTTGATTGTTTCAACTCCAAACTGAGCTCAAGATTGGGTATCTCCATGGTTATATCATTGAATGACAGCAAGTAATCTCATAAGAATTCATGTTGCCCCTGCTAGATATAGTTTAAAGCACCCAATGTCTTTGTGTACACTTGAAATAAGGATAACTAGTTTATGAAAGCCTGGGAAAGCTCCTGAAAATCATGGACGAAACTTACAAGGAGGGAAGAAGATCAAAGGAAGGCAAATTTCACCAAAAAGATGAGGAAAGCTTGGTAAAGGAAAAGGTCAGAAGCACCATTAAGAAGTATCATAGATTTGAACATGATAATGTGGGTGGTGGGATCATGCGTGCCTTTATGTGGAAGTAAAGTCATCAGCAGTTTGAGGTCATTAGCAAAGTTTACCAACATAATGAACTCAAAGAATGGCCCTGAGTCAACCCGGAGCTGTTGGGTGCCATTGGTTGTCTTAGTGGTGTTCTTCTGTTGTCTTGTTTGAGAGGCTTCGTCTTCTCTATGATGGCTATTGACTTTGTGCTCGTGTCTGTAGCCATAATGCTCGAGATCGTGTCCCTTGTACTTGGTTTTGTGATGTTCCTAAAGGTAGGTCAGGTCCTCGATCTATGCAGCCATCACATGATTTTGATCCTGGAGATCTTTAATATACATTGAAGTTCTTCCATCATGGGATTGGTCTCATTCCTGGTGTAGTTGTCATTGCTAATGGCATGATTGTTCTTGGCTATGTTGCTATTTGCGGTAGCATTAGCTTGGCTTCATGTGTCAACCATGGTAGGGCAAGTAAACTTTACTTGGCCCCACTATAGGTGTCAAATGTTCTTGCATAAAGAACATGGTTGGAACATGTCTTCTCTCTAAGCTAGGAATGACTTAAGTAGCATGATGAGTGTAAAATACACACTTATTTATTAATAGATTTGATATTGATTTATGCTTGATTTGTAGAGATTTTAGCCAATTTTATATAATACTTGGACTTTGTGTAGATTTCTTGTGTTTAATGTTAATTTGATGATTGTTTACGTATTTTGTAGATTTTATGGTCGATTTTGCTCAATTATTGTAAGGAAGAAATTTATAGCAATTAATTAGAGTATCTTAGGACCAAATCTAAGTTATTTTAGGAAAGTATTGAAAAAGAAATATTCATATCTCTCTTTACATAGGTTGGATTTAGATGATTGAAGATGTTTTGGAAAGATCATGAGAAGATCTCCTACTTTGTTGTTGACCACAAATTCCAATTTTGAAAGATTACTAGTGAAAAGCAAGCTACAAGATTGAGGATCAAATTTATCCTAATTTTGTCCAGCCTGACCTTTGCTTAGCATTTTACCAATATTTCAAGTTACAAAAGTCCGATTAATGTATTTTTTGTGACATTGGAAAGATAATTCAAATATCTACAATTTCTATCTTACTTTCAAAGGTTAATTCCAATCATGGAAAGCACTGCAAGCTTACAAATTGATAGTTCAAATTGATACCTATACTAGAATGTGAATTGAGCTTCCCTAGCCCAATTGAGATACAACCAAGGGTAAATTAGTTCTCTTTCTCACTTTGTCAGCTGCACCCTTGCTTCATCACTAAAGAGGATTATTATTTTGGCCCTAATTTTGGATACAAAAAGGGAATTAGAAGCTAACTCTAGGAGACTTTTACATACTTTAGAGCTTGTAGGAGAGGTTGGCTCTAGAAAGCTTAAATACTTGTTCACAACTCATTCTTTTAGAAAGGCACGAGAGAGCTCGAAGTTAGGGCATTATTGGTGCTTGGAAGAAGAAAATATTCATCATCGTAGATCACATCATTCTTATCTATTTTCTTTTCTCATGTTTATGATATTAATTTGTTTCTATGTTGAATATGAATATTATACCCATGACAGCCTAACTCTCTTGTGAAGATATAAGTGGTGAAACCCCAGAAATCAAGTATGTTATCATACCCATATACTCGTATCTCTCTACACTTCCTGACTTTAGTATCAGAGTCCTTGCAGGTACAACCCCATTGGATTGGAGCTTAAGTTACCTAACTTTTTCTATTAGAGTTCAACAGTTTCGAAATTCTAGGTTTGTTTGAAGCATCTCTGATTTCCTATATCCGGTACCTACCTTTGAACATTAGCACTATCTAGGGATTTGAAGCTATTGTTTCATTTTTCTTTCAACAATTTTAGCAACTATGTCCAACCCTCGTACGCAACAACCCACAATGACGCACACCATCATGAATAACGAGCAATCGCCACATAGAGTACACGAGTGGATGCATAGCTTCCAAATCTATATCACACATTGGAGAACCACATGGCATTCAGAATATGGTGGCTTATTGCTTCGTGGTGTAAGCTCCCATTAACGCAACCAGGGTCAAGCGAGCCCCGAAGAACCCCATCCTTTATGTTGAAATAGTATCCATTATGCAGGACCAAGCTACATGTATACGAGGGCTGGAATAGAATATGGATCAAATGCGCGAGGCTGAGAACGAGCGGCATCATTCAGATAACAGAGGCCGTGGCCATGATCAGCTGCATCACCATCAAGGATGTCAGCATAGAGAAGAGTTGTAGCCACAAGGTGATAATTGACACCGAGAGTTGGAGCATGGACATCAGAGAAAATCCCAGAGTGAGTATTTACACCATTACGGTGATCATGCCAAGCCGCGTCCTTCCCGGGCTAGGAGCTTGGAGTGACAATCGATGCATATTTTAGATCAATATGAGGACTCGGAGAACAGTGATGAACTGCTATTCACTGACTACATTATGAGTATTCAGCTTACCAAGGGGTTTGAATCTCCCACCAACATAGACTTCTATGAAGGAAGCATAGATGCCCAGAGCATTTGGAAGCTTTGAAGTCCAAAATGACTATAGCAGGGGCTTCTGACCCCGTCAAGTACAGGGCCTTTCCAATCATGCTGAAGAAAGCAGCTTTAAACTAGTTCAGCTCCCTGCCCCTATGGTCCATTAGTGAATTCTCGAACTTTTCATCTTAGTTCCTAGCTCACTTCACCATCTGAAGATTCTATTAAGAGTATTCTAGCATGCTTCGATATTACCTTAAGCGTTTCAATGTAAAGACACTATTGGTGGAAGAGTTGGAGACTCAAGCTACAGAACTTACCTTCTTCAATGGGCTTCGGCTTAGGTCCTTCAAGGATTCACAATCCAAGTAGCCCATGAGGACTATGGACAAAATCTAGGTTAGGGCCAAGAAGTACACATATTTGGAAGAGACACAGAATGCTATGGCAAACTCGAGAAAAAATCATGGCGCTCTGTGGTTGAGCCCATAAAGACAAGAGCGCCCAAGGAAAGAATCCCGAACATCGAGGGTCGGAAAGTTTCATGACTATACTCCTCTTAATGTGTCCCTAGTAGACTTGTACAAAGGGGTCGGGCAAGTTGAAAGATTCCCCAAACCAAAGGCATTCTAGGTAAGGTCTAACACTAATGGGTCCTTATTTTACAAGTACTATAACAGTTTTTGCCATAAAATGCTATGACTTCTGAGATGCATTTGAACAGTTGATCAAAGAAAAGAAATTGACGAAATACATCGCCTTTTAGAGATGCCCCAGGAATAGAAGATACCCCTCATGAGAGATAAAGAATGTAGAAACCCTAAGATCTAAAGAACCTTGGAACCTAATAAAGCTCGGGAAGACTAAGAAGAAATGGAGGTGGTTACAAGGACTATTAATGTCATTGCTGGAGGATTTGTAGGAGGTGGCATGACTAAGTCTGCTCGCAAAAAAAAAAAAAATATAAAGAGTCATGAGCCTGTCATTTGAATAATGAAAAAGACTCACAAGCTATCGTCTACCCTTGAGATTGTTTTCTTGAGTTTCAATCTCGAAGGAATTGATTAGAGACATGACGACCCTATGGTCATCTTGGCTATTATGGCGAACACTAAGGTAAATAGGATCTTTGTCAATGAAGGAAGTTTAGCAGACATCATCTTTGAGATGCTTTTGACAAGCTCAAATTGATGAACTCTGACATCCAAACTTACAAGGAAGAGCTCATTGGGTTGTCGGGAGAAAAGGTCCACCCAAATGGTTATGTTAGTCTCCACTTAACTCTAGGAACTCAACCTTGAACTTGAACAGTCAAAGTTGACTTCCTAGTAGTTGACTGTCCTTCAACATATAATTTGATTTTGGGCAGATCCACTTTAAATAAAATTGGAGCCATCATCTCTATGGCATGTTTCACCATGAAGTTCTTCATTGATAATCGAGAAATTGTAATAGCAAGGGTGAATAAGGCAGTAGCATGCCGATGTTATAATGTAAGTTTGGAAATTTAGATAAGGTCAAAAGAGGAATTTGGAAATGCTCCGTCCTCCGACTTTGTCGAAGGTCATGATGGTGGACCTCAATGCTCGAGGACATCAAGAAATGAAGAAGTAGCTTGATAGAGAGCTTGAACTTGTTCAAATTAGATCAATGATATATTAGATAACTCAAATCAACGAGAGCCTCCCGACCTTGTTAAATGATAAGCTCTTAACCCTTTCGAAAAAGAACGTAGATGTGTTTGCTTGGACTATCGTTGACATGCTCAGGATTGACCCAGAATTCATGTGCCATTGCCTAGCGGTATTCCCTGGGGCTCGACTAGCAGCCCAAAAGAGATGGAAGATGAGCCAGATAGGGCCCTTACCATTTAGGAATAAGTTCAAAATCTCCTAGACGCTGGGTTCATCCATAAGATTATGTACCTAACTTAGTTTTCCAAAGTCATCATGGTGAAAAAATCTAATGGGAAGTGACGAATATGTCTTAACTATATCGATCTCAACAAAGCTTGCACAAAGGATTTCTATCCCCTACCAAGTATAGACGATTTAATTAATGCAACTTTCGGTTTCTGATTTTTCTCCTTCATGGACACATAACTGGGATACAATCAGATTTTGATGCTATGATGAGAAGAAAATAGAGTTCATTACTCCGATGGCTAACTATTGTTACAAAGTTGCACTATTTGGATTAAAAATGTGGGGCCGCCTACCAGAAATTGATGAACAAGATCTTTGCTAACCACGTTGGAACTCTAATAGAAATCCACATTGATGACATGTTGGTGAAAATGTCAGAAGATGGCAAACTAATCTTTGAACTTGAAACCGTTTTCAATTATCTGCCGAAGCATAACATGAGGCTAAACCTACAAAAATGTGCCTTTGCTATTAAAGCCAGAAAATTCTTAATGTTCATGCTCACACATCGAGAAATTGAAGCAAACCCCAATAAGTGTCGAGCGATTTTAGAGATGAAGAGTCTGACCTCCATTAAGAAGGTTCAGTACTTGATAAGAAAGACAGCATCCCTCTCCCGATTCTTAGTGACCTCAGCTTAGAAGACACTACCTTTTTTGCATTACTCAAGAAATAACCTCTGAATGGATGCTAGAGTGTGAAGCAACGTTCAAGGAATTCAAAGAGCATTTCTCTAGCTAATTGATCTTGCTCAAACTCGAGGTTGGCTGACCATTATATTTGTATTTCTGGATAAGTAGTGCGACTATAGCCAATGCCTTGATCCAAAAAGGATTTAGGTAGTAGCACCCAATCTACTTTGTCAGCAAAACACTTCATTGTCTAGAGCTCTGTAAGAAATTGGATAAATCAACTGCTTGATGTCCTCAATACTATTTTCAAGTTTATTACATAACAGTAAGGACCGATCAACCTATCCAGTAGGTACTCTAAAAGCCAGATGTCATAGGATGAATAGTGGCATGGTCAGTGGGGCTTTCTGAATTTGAAATCCGATATAAGCCCAGAATGGCCATAAGAGCCTAAGCACTGGCGAATTTCCTAGCAAAGATGGCAGATGAAGATAAAGCGCAAGTGTCAAGTTGGATATTGCATGTAGATGGAGCCTCCAGTACCACAACATTGGAATCAATGTTATATTAGAGAAAGAAGACAACATTATGGTCGAACTCTTAATTAAGTTTGACTTTACAATGTCCAAAAACCAAGCTGAGTATGAAGTGCTAATCATGAGACTTTATCTAGCTGCTGACGTCGATGCAACCTAACTCATGATTTGTAGTGACTCTTAGATCGTAACGTCACAAGTAACGGAACCTATTAGGCCAAGGATACATTATTGCAGAAATACTTGGCCAAGGTGAAGGATCTGATGGAGAAACTAGCTTACGGGGTTCGACATGTTCTAGAGAAAAGAATGTCAGAGCCGACATCCTTTCCAAGCTGGCTAGTATTGTGCCAGGAAGGAAGAAATAACAAGCTGGCCAGTACTCTTCCAATGTCTACATAATGGAACCCTTCCAGGTGATCCTATGGAAGCAAGAAGGCTGGTGAAGGAAGTATCCTACTACATCCTTAATAGAGGATAAATGTACAAAAGAGGCTTATCTCAATCGCCCTAGCCTGGATTTTTTTTGTCCTCCAAGAGATCCATGAAGGGTTTTGTGGCCATCAACTCGGAGGGAAAGCATTAGCACTGAAGGTTTTACAAGCTATATACTATTGTCCCATTATGGCAAAGGCTCAATAGATTTTGCAAAGAGATGTTTGAAATGCCAAAAGCATACCTATTTCCAACTCACCCTAACTGGAGAACTTACAATAATCATGTCCCCATGGCCATTCAATAAGTAAGGAATTGACCTTGTAGGTCCTTTTCCACGTGCCTCGGGATAAGTGAAGTACCTAATGTGGTAATTGACTACTTTATTAAGTTGGTAGAAGTAGAACCTTTGTCCACTATCACTATAGCACAAGCTTAGAAGTTCGTCTGGAGTAATATCTTCACTCACTTTAGAGTACCCGAATCCGAGGTCATAGATAACAGAACTCAGTTCATCGATTAGAAGTTCCAAGGTTTTCTTGCTAATTATAAGGTGAAGCATCATTTCACCTTAGTAGAGCACGCCTAGGCCAATGGACAAGTCAAAGCTATTAACAAGGTCGTGCTCTTAGGATTGAAGAAGAGACTAGATAAAGCCAAGGGAGCATGGGCCGATGAGCTCAGAAGTATTTTATGGTCATATTGGACGACCCCCCTTCAACCATTAGTGACACCCTTTTCAAGTTAACTTATAGGGTAGATATCATGAGCACAGTAGAAGTCGAGAAGCCTAGTCTGATGATTATTTTCCAAGCTATGAATTCTGAAGCCCTTCATGAAGAGGCAGATCTCTCTTGTGAAGCCAAAGAGATAGCACATATCTGGAAAAAGGCCTTGAAGCAAAAGAATTATTAGAAGATATAAGTCCACCATAATCCCTCTGACATTTGGAGAAGGAGATTCGATGTTTCGATGAGCTGACATAGGAGCGCCCCCTTAGGGCACCAGAATCTTACTATGAATTAGGAAAAACCATATTGAGTAATTGAAGTTTTAAGGAAAAGAAGCATATAAGCTTTCTACTTTGTCAGATTTCGAGGCCATAGAATGCCTCGAGTCTTAGGAAATTTTGCATATGATGTAAACCACACAAAGTCAATGTGCTCTTTTTCCTATCTTGGGTTTTGTTCCAATGGGTTTTCCCAAGGGGGTATTAATGAGGCGAGGCTATCATGGGCCAAGCGCTACGACTTGATTTTTTCTTGTTCAAGTTTGAATTCATTTATAAGCTCTGATTCATTGTCAATAAAGATATTATCTTTTGTTCTTATTTATTATTATTTAAATTCTAAGGGAATGATCACCTCTTAGTCGAAACATTTAAAGCGCAAGTCCAAACCTCGGGTATAGTTTTAGTGTAAAACCCAAGTTGCTAGCAACTTTGGAAGTTACCCGGGTTACTAACAATCTCAAAATAACTCTAATCCTTAAGTATATAACTTAAGTGAAATATATATCCAGGTCTCACGCGATTTCGAAAATCAATTAAAACAAACTTCCTTAGAGTTATTAAACTTAAGTGGGAAAATAAAGGGACACATGCAGAGGGCAAGGCATCAAGTTCCTAATAATAACAAAACTCAAAAATCGAGTAATTAGTTCATTACAAAAGGGATAAAAAGGCATATTCAAAATACATGAAAAATCAAATACAACGATAGAAGGTCTACAGGTCAGTCTTAGGTTGATAAGGTTGGACTCCGACTTGGCATTGTCATCTTCGACCAGGATATCCACAATTCGGCCATCTACAACATGATGATGAAGTCCAATCTCGTTGAAATCGGCCTCGAGACAAATAAACTTGGCTTGAGCCAAGAAATTTTCCTTGATCTTGATAGCCGATTTTGCCCATTGGTCTTCAAGATATTTGATCTCCTCCTTGAGCTCAGAGATCTTCTTGGTTGAATCAGTGCGAACTTTCTCATACTCTTCCAATCGGCCCTTCAACTCTTTAAGCAACCAGTCCTTGGTCTTGACATGCTTTTTCAAACCCCCAACCTTGAAAGTCAGGTCATGCTTGGTTTTATCCAAGGTTGCCATTTCATTTTGAAGGAGGGTCACCCTCTCTTAGAAGTCTTTCATTTCTTAGTGGACCTGAATCTTGGAGGTAACCACCGATTTCGATTATCAGTATGCCACGACCAACTTTAATAGAATACGGTTGATCCATTGGAATTTCTTTACTGGTTCATACTTATCCTTGTAGAACTGCTCGAGGCAGGTCAAAGCCATCAACACCTGATCCATGAACTCTGATATGGAAGTTCTTGGACAGGATTTTGGGCTCGGACTTCTCCACAAAAGTTGGAGAAACATCAGCATCAACCTTTAGGACATCTTTTTCTTTTGTTGTGACCTTCTTCCCCTTTTGTTTTATTTAGGGCTTAACCTTAGGGGCAAAGGACCTCAGAGCTAGAGAGAACTTTGGTCCTCAGAACCCAATGTCCTATGGCTATTGCTCTTGCCTTCCCTATGAGGCTTCTTCAGGATTATAGAACGAAACTTGGCCATTACACTCGTGGGAGCTGTTTTGCCTATAAGGAAAATAAAAGTCAGTGATAGTACATAAATATAAAAGCAAGATAAAGCAAGGAAAAATGACAAAGGTAAAAAAAGAAATGACCTAAATGCCTCCTAGCCACCTAGGCACTAATACCAACTATGTTTTTTACATTAAGATGGTTCTTCCTGAAGCTCGATAGGGAGAACTTGGCAACCACCTTCTCCTCGGTGCAAGGTCACTTTCATCAACATGAGGCATTTCAAAATTCTTATTCCAATAATAGTTTATCTTGATTTCCCCTTCTCGAGTTTGGTAGAAGAGGGTTGTTCCTGAAGCCCCACAAACCTTGAAGTAAACCAGCTTGAAGTTATGGAAAGACTCCTCATATAGAAGGAAGACCTTCCGATTTACATGAGCTCAAAAGGAAAGCCAACTTGTCATCGCTCCCCTATCGTTAGGGCGAGTAAGAGTAAAAAGATTAAAAAAAAATGTTGGAGGAGGGCAGAAGTCCAAGATACTTACAAATTATCTCGAAGTCCCTTATCATGGCCCAACTATTTGGATAGAGTTAGGAAGGAATGGCTAAGGTCCACAACAAGATGATGAATTGGAAGTTAATGAACAGGATTCGGACATTGAACTTTGAGATGAGGATGTCATACACCCACATCCAATTCGGTCCACTCCCATGGTTTACATAGTACACCTTTTCGTTATGTTGAGGACTCCAAGGATGTAGTCCTCCTAATACTCTCCTTCTGGGCTTATGAGTTTCTTTTCCTTTAGAGACCTCAAGAACTCAAAAGTCACTTAGAAGAGGGTTCCTAATACCTCCTGATCCACCCAATAATAAATGAAGTTGATTGAAGGTGGAAACTCGAGGACTTTAGGAGCCTATTTTTTGCCTGTTTCCAAATCTAGAGTGGACCTACAAGGGAAACCAACTCTAATCATGATCTTGGAAAGAAATCTATCAGAATAAAAAATTTCCTAATTCCTATGCACCTATGGTGGTTTCCCTCGCGAGGAAACTTCACTGCCAGGGGCAAGTAGTGGAGAAAAGGAAAGAAGATGGTTTTGTAACCATTGTCATTGGAAAGGGTGTGAAAATGAAAAGGGTGTGAAAATGAAGCAACAAACAAAAAAAAGCACAAATGTTCCAACCTACAAAGTAATAGTGATAAAGCTTGGAGAAAAGTAAAGACAACTTTTGTGAGTAAGAAGGTTTAGAAATGAAGCTTGAAAATACCACAAGAGAATGACTTTTCCTCCTTTTTGAAAAGCTTCTTTCGCAACACTCGCCCTCTTTGCACCAATTTCAAACAAGTTAATAAGAGAATGAAAAATGGGAGAAAAGTAAAGGGATATTTAAAGAAGGAAACATGACCCTTACCATGAAACTTAAACATCATGAGGGGCATAAAACATCTTTTGACGTGGTTAAGTTAGAAGCAGATTAGTAAAAGCATTGAAATTACAAATGATGGTAGCTCATGAATTATGATGCCAATCGACATGTGTCAAATTAGGGCTAGGAGATGTAACTTAAGATGTGACCTCACATTAGAGAAAGGGAGAATGTGTCTTTAGAAGATGCTCTTTCCAGTCCCAAGGCAAGCAATCAGATTTCGAGGCCCTAACTAGAGAAAAAGAAACATAACTAAAGTCGACATCCAAGATTATAATCTCGAAACCGAGTTGGGGGCACTATTCTGGCTAGTACTTGGGACCCATATCTCAATACATCCACTAAAGCCCAAACCAGAATGAGGCCAATGCAACCTAATTTAGAACCCATTTGGAAAAAAGGCCTTAACCCAACTACAAATCCACATGAAAAGAATCACATGCTCGTAATGTGAGGCCACAAATCTTGGACCCCGTACGACATGCTGAGCTGTTGCTGAGAGCTCAAAGTGGCCTATCCGAATCACGGAATTCAACTACATTTATCCTTATCCACTTTCACTTATAAGTAAGTGGTGAAACCCTAGAAATCAAGTACATTATCATACCTATACTACACTCTCTAACTTGAGCATTAGAGTCCTTGCAGGTACACCTTGGAGCTCAAGTCACCTAATTGTTTCCATCAGTTTAGTAATTTCAGAGTTCTAGTTTCATTTGGAGCATCTCTGATTTCCTATATCCAACACCCACCTCCTAATAACTTCTGTTTGACTTAATTTATATCTTTTCTATTTTAATTGGTGTTTTTATTTGTGCCTGATCACTTATAGGGATGATTCTAAAGTTATGTAGACTAAGATGAATCTAGACATGCACTTGAAACTTAAAATAAAACTGTTATTTGTTTATTTTTCTACTAGTATTATGGGATAATCATTAGAATGAAAAGGGGAATCATAGATCATTTATGGCTTTTACCTTGGAATTCAATTTATAAGTATGTCAGTTATCTTTTAAGGAATTAGAGTGGATTGGTATGCTAGAGGAATCTGGTACTAATCAGGAAAGAATCCCTTCCCAACAATTGAATAGACAAATTTAATTAAATTCTAGGAAGTTAATACTTATCAACATCTAAGTGAAATTGGATCCCCTGTGCTTATCTGCATTGATATACTTTCTTTCTTTTAATTGATTTTTTATTTCTTGCTTTCAAATTACTCTTCTGCGATCTAAGCATCCTTTGGTTTTTTTTTTTTTTTCGATAATTAAGATAAAGCTCAAAACACCTTCAAAGGTGGAGCAATTACAAAAGGTTGCAGCATAATGAGTTGATGTTAAATACCAGGACACAAGGAACATAAAAACAAAATATAAAACACTCCAAGACATAAGCTAAGGCCTAAGGCATTCAATCCATAAGAACGGTCCACAATGATAGCAACCTCAATTCCTAACCTTCTTGCCTCTAGTACAAGCCTGCTTCGTCCAATCTTCCTTTTCCATATAAATCACCCAGATTGTTAATAACACCATCATCATCATCATTGTCAGCATATGAACCTAGACTTTTACCAAGATCCCAAATATGTCTAGCTTCCTCCCAACAATAGAAGCATCTAACTCACATAATCTCACAGGATCGGTAATCACAATAGTGTGTTTTGCGTTAGCTTCTTTTACCAACACTTTCGACTTGATCTTCACACTTTTCCTTTCACATTTTGAGTTAGCCATGATGTTGCCAACCTTCCTTTTCTTTTACACTTCAGAGCAATTTCTACTAGTGCCACATTATCATTACTTTCATCATTTGAAGAGTCCATCTTATTATTTAATTCCTCTATTGGGTTGACATCAAGGTCTTCGAGCCTATGTTTAGATACCCCAGTTTTGTGAATTTCATTCAAAACATCCTTTGGTTAACCTGAATAGTTTCTCATTGGTAATCGTGATAGTTAGTTTAACCAATTCTCATGGGAGTGGTAGTTTACTTACTCTTTTATTACTTGATTAGACTAGTGCACTTGCCAATATTGTGGAAAAAAGAAAGAGCTACACAAGGGGCGTTTGACAGGAGGTTTGAATTTTCATTCCTGAGAATATGATTTTCGAAAATGCTATCCCTGGGAATAGCTTTCTCAGGTATGTGTTTTTTAGAGCATTTGGTAAATAGATTGAATTCTTAGGAATATTTTGCATCCTTTCGAAAATATTCTTGGCGGAGGGCAACAGCCAACAATGGTCCGGTGGAGGAAGGCAATGGTAGAGGGTAACCGACGGTGGGTGGCAGTGGTTGATAATAGAGGTAATTTGATCTTTTCACAAAAAAAAAATATTTCTATTCCATGGGAATGTTGTAATTGCATATGTGAAATGGGAATATTTTCGTAGAAATGTTAATCCAAAATCAATCCCAGGAATACAACATTTCCGAGATTATTTTTACAAATCTTCTACCGAATAGGGGAATGTAAAAACATTCCCCCTACCAAACACTCCCATAAAAATACCCATCATAGGTATACGTAAAGACACTATGATGTTCAAATCAGAGAGTATGCTAAGAGGTTTAAGTGTAAAATTGGTTAGTTAGTTTACCTGGAAGTATGTGAACCCTGATATAATTGATGAACATGATGAGATAAAACTAATTGGGATCTTCTTCTATTATTTGAGATAAGCAAGTCACCTTGGTTCTTTTCTTAATTATAGCATGAATAAATCAAAAGAGGATCAATAATCATTAATAGCCTGATTCCTTGAGGTGGTTTCCTTAGTTATGGGATCTATCTTTTTGGCACATAATGTTGGGGATACTATGCAGTTAGTTAAGCTTCTAAATGCGTGTTTAATGATCAAATAACCCTGTGAGGGGTGACATAATGGTCCTGGTCAAGAGGGGGGACTTGTAAGGCGACATCTAAGCTTCACTCTTATTGGGTTGAACTCAACACTATTGGGCCGTGTTATGAAGCCCATGGAATTAGTCTTGTCCAAAATATAATTAAAATTTAACTTGATTAAAAATAAAATTTAATTAGATGAGAGTAGTTTAAGATATTATGATTACAAATTAATAGTGAAAAGAGTAAATAAATTAACAAAAATGACAATAGTTTTATGACAATATTTTGATTAAATCCAAAATAAAAATCATGTGAAAAAAATTAAAATAAGAGGGTTGTTCATAATCTAAAAGTGGAAGTACATATGATTTTAATTTTCATCAGACCGATGCCAATCCACGTGGGTGGCCAGAAAAAGAAACAAAACGCGGCTGCCTTTTAGAACATTAATTACGCTTGTCACTTGTGCACCAGCAAGTTAAAAGGATTCATCACTTTTTTCTCCGCACAATATTTAAATTATTTATCTAATTCTTTAATATAATATCTCTTTTATATTTTTTGAAATCTAATAATTGAAATTCATCTGAAAAAAAGAAAAGGGATTTCCTCCATGAGTAGACCAGTATTTTTCTACATCCACGTTCGCGAACGAGTTGGTGGACATAATATGAACTAGACGCTGCTAATTGGCATCTTTCAACCGTGTTTCTGAATCAGCAATCAATTTAATTAATAATTATAAAATGATTATTTAGTTGACTTGTGAATTCAGCAAATTATCTTTGCCAATTCAGCCTCATTTTGTTAATTGTTCTAGATTGCCGGGCTCCATATCCATAGCCACAAAAAAACAAAAAAGAGGGCATGCTTCTTGTAACCTCACCAGCAGATAAACAGGGCATCGTTTTATTTGGTCAATACCTGCATGGACCATACTTGATAATAATAATTTCTTTTCTCGAAATTTGTTTAATTAAGAATTAAGTTATTGGACTTCCTTATTGGAGGTGAGACTACTGACACTTTCATTTCTCTATTTACACTAGTCAACGTTGGTTTATAACTAAGTTTTTAAATTATCTTCACTTAAACGAACTAACTTTATTAAGATTGAATTTTAATTGAATATATAATAATATTTGTAATGTATAAGTTCTAAATAAATAATGACTTACTATCAAATTTTACTAATTAAAATATAATATTTAATAATTAATAACAGGTATTATACTTATAAATAACATTATAGCCCCATCACACAGGTTACTTCGTAATATTGACTCAGTCATTCATTAACAATAATCTTTTAAAAACCCCGAACAAAATTTTTTTGCTGGACTTTCGTCGCGACCCAACTAGGGCAGTGACCGGCATATAGGGGACAAGTCGTCTAGCAAGTCTTCCATCGCATGTTTTTAATGAAAATCGGACAGAGTTCTCTTTGTATTTAGGATAATTTTCAAATGTGGATCCTTTTCCTGCATAATAGAAAAAATACATTTCTCCATTGAAGATCTAGGAATTCTCAGAATGCATCTCCCAGCATATAGATTACAATTATAATTAGAAAACTCTAACCATCTACTAAACTTTAACATAACACAAAATTTAATCCACCAAGGCTATTTTACATTTCTACAGCATACCGGAAGCAAGATTTTGCCTGTGTCTAATGGTGCATCTCTAATGATTACATATATATAATCGTAGATAAACAATGATAAACCTCAAATATAAACAACTTTTGGAAACCACACGAACAAGAGTGTGTATTTACTGGAAATCAAATGACTTCAGATAGCCGGAGGTACTCAAGCATAAATTTGTACCTGTCTAAAAATATAGAGAGAGAAGAAGAGTGAGTTATACAGACTCAATGAGAGAAAATATGCCTATAACTAGAGTGGGACAAGAGTTCTTTTTTTTTTCATAAAATATATACTTTTACAAAATACATTCTTGAGGAATCATGATTATAAGACTTAAAACCACATAAAAATTTTCTCCACTTTATGGTATTCTCATAATTCACTTTACATATTCCTTTCAAATAAGCTTTTACCAAAGTAAAATTTTTAACAAACTTCTTATAATATTAGGATTTCAAAATTCTCAACATATTAAGCTACAATATTCATAATACTAATTTCCGAAATCTCCTTCAATTTCTTAAAGTTTCTAATATCACCAACATAACATCTAAATACAATGATTTCAAATTTGTTCAATTTAAAGTGCCTCACATATAAAATAATTGGGGAGATTAGTCCCCTTTTTAACTCTAAAAATCACTAAAGAAAATAATCCTTACAAATTTTTTTTCTTTTTCTTAAATGAATAAAAATATGTATGCCTAACAAGGTACCCTTTTGTCACAATAAGACTTATTGGGTCTTTGCCATACCTCATCTGGTGGCAATGAAGGGTACTTATCAAAGCACTCATACTTGCTGGATCTTCATCATGCCTCATATGGTAACTAAAAATATGTATGCTTTATAAGGTACGACTTTTGTCAGGTTCAGACTTGCTGAGTCTTCACCATGTCTTATCTAGTGGCAACAAAAGGTACTTATCTGAATACTCACACTTGCTGGGTTTTCGCCATGTCTCATGTGAGCCTTCAGCTTAAATTCCTTTAAAAACACATTCCCCTTCTTTAAAACGTTTTTAATTTCAAACTAGTTTTAACGCATCACATAAGTAAACTCTTTTTTATAATGAACATAAACTTTTCTAATATGGTATAGCTGAACTCAATTATCATCATCATTTCAAATCCAATTAAAACTATAGATAGATTAGTCAGTCCCATGCTTTTTACATAGAAATTCTATAACATACAGTTATTTATATTCAATAGCTTTTCAGTTATGGGAAAAAACTAATCTCCCAAACCTTTGTTTTGCTGTCTACTTTCTTGATAAATTCATATAATATAAAAAAAGATATATTCCTAGCATATATAAATCCTATATTTATATTCATTTCAAAATCTACTGTAGATAAACTATCTATTCATAGGTCAAGTCTGGAAAGGAAGAAACTCAAGCTTTACAAGGCCTCAAAGCCACCAAGGGATTTTAGAGAGTATCTATCACGACAAATATATAAATTAGACTCCCACAACTTAACTATTATAAAAATTTGCTTGGATTTGCCTCATAGAGTCAAATTCCCTAATTCTTGAACCTTAACCCCCTTCCCTCATGTGCTCAATCCTAGAAATCATAGAAAAACTAGCTAATCTATAGTATTATAAGGAGGGTTGAGCTCAAGAAGTACCTTAGAAAGTGGAGGAAAGCAATGGAGTGCAAAGAGAGTGGTGGGTCTCCTCCCGCCTTCATTTTCTCTCACTAAAATAGGAGAGAGAGAGTTCTAAGAAAGAAAAACCCAAAGCTATGATGCTGAGGATGTGAATAGGATGGATTTTGTGGTAGATATAAGTAAAAATTAGTGAAGAATTAATAGAGTTCATGTGGAGGGAGAGAGAGAGAGAGAGAGAGAGAGAGTGATTTGGGGTGAAATGACTATGGTGGTCGAAACCCCAAAATTTAAATCAAGCAGTGGGCGCTCAAGCGGCCACTTCTTGGTTCTTGAGCACCTAGCTGCGTGAAATCCCCAAATTCTATTCTGCAGCAAGCACTCAAGCGGCCACTTCTTGGCGCTTGAGCGCCCAGCTGCTTGAAACATATTTCCTATTAGCATAGTTGGCGCTTGGGCGCCCAAATCTGGTGTCTAAGTGCTAGCTCCTTTTTTTTTTTTTGTTTTTTTGGTTGAAGCAAATTTTAAGCCTCGTTTACTTATGTAAACCTTTTTCTATTCCAATAACTTCTAAATACTAAAAAAATCCAATGTAAACAATCAAACAAAAGTCCATAATTCAAATAAATTAAAACTCATATCACATAAAACATTGAGACATCACAACTTTAATGTAATAAGTCAAAAATCAGAAAAAAGAAAGTCAAGCTGTAAAATATTAAACAGATATAAATTAGTCTTTTTATAACTAAAACAAAATTTTAAAATAAAAAGTACTAGAAATAATATGGGTGAGAGATTGGTTTACACTGATATAAAATTTGATATACTTACATATTTAATAATTGTTTATAGAATATAATTCTTACCAATTCAACCATTAAATTATAATTGCATATTATGTAGATTATTTACACTGAATTTAAAAAAAGATTGAATATCATTAAGAATATGATCAAATAATTTTTTTTACATACAATTAAGAAGTATTTATTACATTGATTTAAAACATGTAAAAAAGTTATTGAACAATTTTGGATTAATGTGAAGTTTTGTAGACATAATCTATAACATATGAACTTTCATCAATCCAACGGATAATTTTATAAAAAATTTCTTCAATAAAAAGTTATTCAATAGTGTAAGAAGTGAGATTAACTTATAGCGGTATAAATTAATACTCTCCCATATATGCATATATATAATTGAAAACTACAAGTATTACTGTTGAACAAATTTTGATCGTCAATAGAAAAGTCCTTGCAATATGATCCTATCAATTTATATTGTCATAAATTGTCATTTTTTCTATTTCGTAGGGCTTGTAATTTATTACTATTGCCTGTACACGCATGTTTTTTCTTAATTAATTAATTCACAATATTATTTTCCTTATCTCATCGATTGCGGGTGATAATTGGCTTAATAGGTAGAATCTTACATGTCAATGATATGTCGGCTTTTAACCATGCTTTGCCCTTTAAAGGAGTTAACTCTCCTCAATAACTGAAAAATTACACGTTCACACCATTTATAGATCTTCACTATAAGAAGCAGCAAGTGGAACTCCAATTTTTCTCTGCAGAACATTGTGCTTCTCAAGTTCTAGAGTTGTCATGGGGACCTTGAATGAGATGTTCTTGTCAAGCTCGTTTAATGTTCATTCCTCGGTGCCCCAATCTTATGTGCAACCACCGGAAAGCAGACCTGGTAGAGTCATCACCGCTTCTGGCAATAATAAGACAATTCCTGTGATTGATCTTGGAGCACATGATCGTGTTGACACCGTAAAACACATTTTGAAAGCCTCCGAGGATTATGGCTTTTTCCAGGTTTTCATACTCATCACTACAACTTGCTTTTCCCACTATCTCTGTATGTTTTTTCCTCTTCTTCTACAACATATCTCTCTTTCTTATGCGAGAAATTATTATGGGGGTGAAAAGTTCCCACCTTAAATACAAACTAATCTTTAACATGTGATATGTGGATTATGTTAAAAATTTATCTTTCTTTATTCGTATAATTTTATACATATTAAACGTTAATTTGTATGCTTAAAATGAGGAATTCCCATCCAATAATTTTTTTCTTCCATGGTACTCACATCAGCTTTATAGCATGGCCTATGTTGTTGTATATATGGTTTCTCCTCTACAATGAGAAGGACGTGCTTCATTTTCTTATGCTAAAAGTATATACACTAGATTTTGATCAGTGATCCAGAAAAATCTGAATTAGGTGATCAACCATGGAGTTCCGAAGGATTTAATGGACGAAGCGCTGGACACTTTTAAAGAATTCCACGCATTGCCTTCTAAGGAAAAACTAAATGAATGCTCTAAGGACCCAAATGGAAGCTGCAAGATCTACACAAGTGGTGAGAATTGCAAAAAAAATGCGGTTCATTATTGGAAGGACACGTTATCACACCCTTGTCCTCCTTCGGGAGAAAACACGGAGTATTGGCCTCAGAAACCATACAAATACCGGTATAGTTAATTTATGCATATATGAGTATTTTCATTTTCTTATGCTTTTATTGTTAATCTTATATTTACTTGGATCTAGTTTTTGTTAGCCTCTGTTAAGGTTATCATTTGGTACTTTGTTACAATTTGCAATGTAATGGGATCTTTGAGGTCAAGTTCAATACTTCCTATAGGCAATTGACTACGTTCTGTTGGCTCCGGCCGGTTAAGGAATCAGTTGGTTTGGTACTTTTGAATAAATTTGTGATTTTACTTGGTCTATGAGATCAAAATATTCCACCTATGAAAGTGATTTGATTTGTTGGTATTTAAGTTTATTATGGTTGATACTAATTAAGAAGTGTTTGCATCATCACAAAACGTGATTAAGTGGATGACATTGAAATGACCAATAATTTGGTGTGACCAAGAAAATCCAGCTCAGACCGAGTATATACTAAAATGACATACAACATTTCATTTAATGAGCTACTTTCTTTATTTCCCTTGTAACAACCTCCTTACCAATTATGCATCGTCAGAAAAAAACTGAGTCGTATGATTACGATTACATGACATTATCCACATCTAACTGCCTATTTGTTCTCGAAAGCATCGAGCATATCTCAGCCGATTTTTTTCTTTGGTTAATGTCGTCACCTTACATAGCTCAATTTTCATAAATATTAATATTTTTATTGTGCTGGTGTCGAAGTTACTTGAATTAGATAATTAATATTTTTCGTTTATGTATTTTACAGTGAAGTTGTCGGGAAATATACACGAGAGCTGAGGAAACTGGGACTTAAAATTTTGGAGATGCTTTGTGAAGGTTTAGGACTCAACCCAGGATATTTCTGTGGTGGACTTGGTGAAAATCCAGCATTACTAGCTCATCACTACCCTCCTTGCCCTGACCCGAGTTTAACCTTGGGCGTAGCCAAGCACCGGGACCCTTCCATTATCACCATTCTGCTTCAAGAGGAACAGGTACATGGTCTTCAAGTCCTCAAGGATGGGGAATGGATTGAAATTGAGCCTATTCCCAACACTTTTGTGGTTAATATTGGTCTACTTTTGCAGGTAAATATTCAAACTGAAGCCATTTATTCTCCTATTTTGCATTGTTTTCAATGTTACTTTTATTCTCCTGTTTTAAATTGTCTAGAAAACATCAGGTAGCTTTGATCCAAAATTTACTCGACGATTTGTTATAGAAAATTGATGTATAATTATACGTAAATTCACTTTATGAATTCATTACGAATTATTTTGATGGAAGAAATGAACAAATTTTACGTAAATTATTATTCATGTCTTTGACAGAAATCATGTTAGACTTTGGCAGAAAACGTACTAAAGGCATGTTTTGTTTGTGATTTTTTTGACAAAAAATCACTTTTTTTATTAAAAAAATTTAATTTTCATATATTTGGATAATTTTTTAAAATTAATCAAAATATCAAAAAAAATTATTTTCAACTTTTTTGTAAAAGTTAAAAGGATTAGCTTCTTAAAAAAATTAATTTTCACTTTTTTCAGCCATATATAGAATTTAAATTTCAAAATTAAATTTTTTAAAAGATAAAACAAATACACCCTAAATATTTCATAAGAGATTTTGTAATAATATTTTCCTATTATTTATCTTTATTTTTTTTCCTTTTACAGTAGTAGCACATTATCTTCTCTCATATTACTCATACTCCGTACACCACAAAAGATTACTCATACTTCATAGTAAAGGCATGTAATAAAGCTATCTAGTATATGTGGAATGGCAATAATGGAATTGAAACATTGGCGTAAGTTATCCAAAGTCGTGATATGTTAATCTAATAATATAAATTAAAAAATTATATTATTCATTGACTTTAAAAAAACAGTAAAATCGAGATGTATTAGGCACGGCCGGCAATCTTTAGTCAGCCACGTAAGTTTGTCTTACTTTTTAATAAATAATTAATCATGAATGTCAATTCTGTTGATCCTTTATACTAGTGATAATCAATCAGTAACACAGATACGACTAAACTTGAGTATATAATATAATTTAAGGTTGAAGTTTCCATCACTTGCATAAAAAGAGCGGAAAATTCTACAAATTCTTAGAACGTCGCCTGAGAATCTATACTTTTACATGTGCAATTGTCATGTCAATATGCCATGGAATTTGTTGTTTTTATTCTTGCGAATCGCACCACAATTTCACGTCAACTACAGCTACTGAATGACTAATTGTTTTTCGTCAAATCAATGTTATTTTCTTTCTTTCATTTGAGAAACTGTGAATGATTAATTTAATTATATGTTAATTAATTGCTTTTAACTTAATAAAATCTGATCATTTCAAGGAAGACAAACTTTTTTTATTTTTTGTCGTTGCTCTTTTTCTCTAATTGCAGATCATCAGCAATAGAAGGCTTATTGGTGCTGTGCACCGGGTTGTGACAAATTCAAGCACTACACGTACGAGTGTTGCGTATTTCATCTATCCGTCTAATGAAAGCATCATAGGACCTGCAAAAGACTTGGTGAATGGAACCACTCCACCAATTTACAGGTCCGTGTTATTTGGAGAGTTTCGTAGAATTTTCTTCGATAAGGGTCCTGTGGTTGAAGAAGAGTTGCAATCCTAACCGCCGAATATATACTTCTCAACGCACAAATGATATCAGATAAAGTAGTGAACATATACATGATATTTGTGAATTTAATAAGTGTGTAAAGTAAGATACATAGTACTGCATAACTAGGAATATTGCCGTCGTACGTGTGAGTGTGGTTTTATTTCTACTATTCCCCTTCATGCCAAATTGCCTTCGGAATCATATGTTAGGCTCAAGTAAGCCTGTTCTACTATTTGAAATAGAGATGCGAATCTGAATTTCAAGAAAGAAATTTTTGTGAAATAATTCTTGTTTTCTTTGATTAAGTAAAAATTAGTAATCATGTATCAAATGAGCACAATACATAAAAATACTTTATAATCTAAAAAAGAATAGCTAAAAAATTATGAGAGTGAACAAGAAATACAATGTCTTGTATGAATCGCATCGGAGAAAATTAAAATAATATCTGTTTTCCTAATTTTCTGTCGGCAAAACAAATAAATCGATAACAATCAATTTGCTTCACAAATCTCAATTTCGAGATCGAAAGCGGTTCTTTTGATAAGTTCTCAGATTTTTAAAATTGTTAATTAAAAAGAATAAATAACAAAGATTGAATAATGCAAGATGAAAACAATAGAATAAATAAAGACAATGAACTAGGCCATGTCTAAAATGCACCATAGTTTGTCACACACCGCAAGTGTACCTACGCCTTCAGTTAGATTGAGGTGTTCTTTCAAATAAAATGCTAATGGATGATGGAGATTTGTTACTAGCCACCTAAAAACCAAGTTTTCAAAAATCTAAATTTCTAAAATAAAATATACAAAAACTAGGTTTTTCGTACGTGACCATACAGAAAAAGTGAAAAAAATAACAAAAACACTCAGATGACTGGTGCCACATGATCATTGTTCATTTTATTAGATTTTTTTGTCCAAAAAGTTACTAGTGTATTGCTAAAACTTATCAACATTTTGCTAGAATTTACCAGTATTTTCCAAGTATTTATTAGCGCATTACATACTCTTAAAAATCTAATTTTATGAATAATAATAATTAATGATGTGTTAAATTTATTTGTTTTGGTACTCCATTGGTCAATATTTGATGCACAATCTGGAAAAAAAAAAAAAGGCATAAAAATAGCAAGTTAGAGTAACTTACCAGCGTATTACTAAAATTTACTACCGTTTTGCTAGAATTTACTAGCTTTTTTCAAGTATTTTCCAGTGTTTTACATACTTTTAAAAATATGATCTTATGAAGAATAATAATTAATGATGTGTTAGATTTATTCATTTTGGTGCCCCTTGGTTAATATTTGATATAAAATTTGAAAAAATAAAAAAAAGACACAAAAATAACAAGCTAGAGTAATTTACCAACGCATTGTTAAAACTTACCAGCATTTTACAAGAATTTATCAGCATTTTTCAAATAATTACCAGCATCTTACATACCCTTAAAAATCTAATTTTATGAAGAATAATAATTAATGATATGTTAAATTTATTCGTTTTGGTACTCCATTGGTTGATATTTGATACAAAATCTACAAAGAAAAAAAAAGGCACAAAAATAGCAAGTTAGAGTAATTTACCAATGTATTGCTAAAACTTACAAGCATTTTGCTAGAATTTACCAGCATTTTCCAATTATTTACTAGCGTCTTATATATCCTTCAAAATCTGATTTTATAAAGAATAATAATTAGTGATGTATTTGATTTATTCATTTTGGTGCCCCCTTGGTCAATATTTGATACAAAATTTGAAAAAAAAAAGACACAAAAGTAGCAAGCTAGAGTAATTTACCAGCCTATTACCAAAACTTACTAGCATTTTGCTAGAGTTTACCAGTATTTTTCAAGTATTTACTAGCGTCTTACATCTTCTTAAAAATATGATTTTATGAAGAATAATAATTAGCGATGTGTTAGATTTATCCGTTTTGGTGCCCCTTTGGATAATATTTGATACAAAATTTGAAAAAAAAAAAAAAAACAAGACACAAAAAGAGTAAGCTAGAGTAATTTACCGGCGTACTACTAAAACTTACCAGCGTTTTGCTAGAATTTACTAGCATTTTCCAAGTATTTATCAGCATCTTACATAATCTTAAAAAGCTAATTTTATAAAGAATAATAATTAGTGATGTGTTAGATTTATTTGTTTTAGTGTCCCCTGGGTCAATATTTGATACAAATTTTGAAAAAAAAAAAGACACAAAAATAGTAAACTAGAGTAATTTACCAGCGTATTACTTAAACTTACCAATGTTTTGCTACAATTTATTAGCGTCTTACATACTTTTAAAAACATGATTTTATGAAGAATAATAATTAGTGACGTGTTAGATTTATTCGTTTTGGTGCCCCCTTGGTCAATATTTGACACAAAATTTGAAAAAGAAAAAAGACACAAAAATAGCAAGCTAGAGTAATTTAACAACATATTGCTAAAACTTATCAATATTTTGCTAGAATTTATGTGTGTTTTCCAAGTATTTACTAGCGTCTAACATATTCTTAAAATTTTAATTTTATGAAGAATAATAATTAGTGATATGTTAGATATATATATATATATATATATATATATATATATATATATATATATATATATATATATATATATATATATTTATAACTTACTTACCAGTGTTTTGGAAAAAAATGACAAAAAACTCTTTCTTACCACGTATTTGCTGAAAATGCTAGTAAGAAACTTTTATTTACTAGCTTTTTACTAGCGTTGTCAGCAATACACTAGTAAAAAATAATGTTTTGTAAATTTTTTTTTCATTTTGTCGAGAAAGTTACTAGCGTACTTGCTAAAAATGCCAGTAAATAACTCTTATATATCAGTATTTTACTAGTATTTTTAGCAATACGGTAGTAGCTTTCTAAGCCAAAAAAAATTTGTCAAAAAGAACAATGATTATGTGGGACCAATCATCTGAGCTTTTGTCATTTTCCTCACCTTTTTTTTTTATATGGTATAACTGGCTATTGGAAGAAAACATCTTATTACCTATGACGGACCACATTAAGCGTAGAATAATCACCTTACTTTATAAGGTGCATGGTAGCAAGCACCAATAAACTATTCACAAATAGTAAAGTGACAATGTCAAAGATGAAAAGAAAATCAAATGACAGATGGAAACGAAAACAATAGGACATTTACTTGGGTTGCTGAATGCTCTTCAATACCAAAGTGGAAATTAAATCCTGCTCTTAGTATTTATAGGCATAAAAGTTTCTACAAAATAGCTACATGATCCCATGTTTTGAAGCCTTTATCCGAACCACACCCAATAATTGCCACGTCCTTATTCATCCTTTTTCCACTTTATCTGCTTTGTTGATGGACCTTGCTTACCCTAGCTCTACTTGTTTGCTTAATCTTAACCTTTTCCTACCTCAAAACCTTCCCTTCATCTTGACCAACAAACTTCTTCTTTACTCTTATCACTTTATGCCTCTCTGGACAATCATTCTTTTACCCTTCCTATATCGACATCACCCCTTACTTTCTTTACATTCATCCTGATCGAATCTTCTTTCGATAGTCTTTATGCTTTCTATTTCACTAATTGCCCAATCTTTGGCCTATCATATGCCCGACTTTCCTTTCCCAAATTGATCACTTTGGTTAACTCTTCTATTATCTTACATTCTTTTGATTATTGAATTTTCACTCAACATGATGCCCACCAAGATTTATCTTTTGATTTTTAATAGAAAAAGACTAAATCTTAGTTGTTTCCGATTATAGCTTACCTGATGGTCAATTTTCTTTTTTTTTCCCCTTCCCCCCCTTAAATTTAGATCTCAATCATTTTGCCCCTTTTCAATAAACTTCCATCATTGGTCATTTACATGTGTCACTCTACACGAAATACCTGTCTTTCAACTGACTTTTCAAATTTCCCTATCTCTATAAATTCCATATTTGTATCATTCTTTTTCTTCTTTCATACTCTTTCATTTTCACCATTTTCAAAACTTTCTGGCATAAATCATCCATTTTCTTTCCACTACTTTTTCAAGATTCCTTTTTTTCTATCACTCTAAACTACTCTCTTCCTCAATATTACTTCAATCATGCCTTTCCATGAAAATCCTTCTCAATTCGTAGCCTCTGCATCAAAACCCATCAAAGATGGTAGCCGTTCATTAGCTCCAGACCCAGAAACCACCAAACTCCTCCAGAGTTAGGTAGTTTTTCCTTATTCTTTAGGTTCTTCTACCCATGCTTTTCTAGGTCTCCTCTTTATTCTTTTTCAAGCCTTTAAAATCGCTTCCTTTTCCCTGTGCATCTAAACAAGATATTCTAGCCAATCAAAGGGAAAATTTTACAAAAAAAAATTGTAGTAGCCAAATGTCCTTTTAGAAATTCCCCCAAGAATACACCAGAATTCATTTCTTGGTTAGACAGAGTCGAACAAGTTACGGGTCAGTTTTGGCCTCAAATCATAATTTTTGACTTCATGCAGCTCTTTTGACACACAATACCTTGCAATTCTGCAATGCTTGGCCCAATTTTTTACTTTTGGAATATAACTACCAATACCGTCCAACTTCCTTATGGTATGATCTCCCCAACTCTATTCAGACTAGTTGTGCCATAACAGGACTTCATCCCATTGGAGAAATTATTCACTTTGATCTTTATCCTAAATTTGCCAAAGAATACAAATTCAAAGACTCTAAGCCTACATACTTAGCCTTCATCAGAAATAATATGGGTGCTCCTTCAACTTCCATTTCCAATGATGAACATGTGGCTTTCCTTTCATATTGGCTCAATGCTAAAGATTTTTACCCATGCAGTCTCCAAATGCAATTGACTTATTTCCCACTTGTTGTTTTTCTTCATGAAGGCTTGCTAAATTGATAATTGCTCAAGAAATTGGCTTCGCCATTAAGAAACTCAAGAACAATGAGTCAATAAACCCTGGGGGACCCATGTGGTTTCTTTAGCTTTAGCTAAATGCCATCTTTAAGCCTCATATTCAATTTTCACCTATTTCAAATTTCTATTAGGAAATCGATGGTCCTCGTCTTTGCTATTTGACTCGAGCCATGCTTAAAACTACACCTGTGATCGATTAATTCCATTTCTTTTTCAAGCATTTTCATCAACTTTCTCTTTTTGGACTCACAGATATGCATCTCAGCCCATATAGCGATTGGATTCTTGGCCCTTCTTGGTTCAAGTGTTTTCTACTTGATTCTGATACGTCCACACCAAATGAAAAAGATGAACTCTAGTCGAACTTTTTCTGCTGTCAAGTTTTCCCAGCCGGTCTCCCAGGCTTTAAAAATGAGAATGTTGAATTACATAATCCCATATTCATAGCTCGACGATATGGCTTCACACAATTCATACCAGCTCCTTATAGTCTCGACCTTAAACGCCAATTCTGTGCTTCCTCTATTAGATCCTTCAATGATTTGACATTTTTTTGAGGAAAACCAAGAAAAGAAAAGACTTTATTTTCCTATAAACTTTGAAAGTAGCTTCTATGTTACTTCATCTTTTGTCAATTGGTGGCTCACATACTACAATTCCCAACATCATAGGATTTCAATTTGTAGGGATGTTATCCTTACTAACCCTACTCCTGCTTCTTTTTAGAAAGGCATGGCTTCGACTAAGACCAAAGGTACCATGTAACACCTTACCAGAAAAAGTACTATGCTTAAGTCATAATAATCTATCTGATAAGAGATTACGTGTAACACTGAATAAATATCTCTTTCTCAGTATTAGTATTAATTGCTCGAATAAGATTACCTGATCTTATCACAAAATTTTCTGCGGAATGGTGGAACAAATACAAATCAATCGGCAAACTGTAAATAATTTAACACATAATAAAAATTATGATAAGAACAGAATAATTGCACATGACGTCATAGGTATGTATGTAGATTTCTGATTTCAAAATTTGTTAAAAAGTACAAGGTGTCAAGATGAGGTCGCTAATGCAAAATGAGACGGCCTATGGACGTCCTCATGGGACATTTCATGTACATTCCTAATACCTACCCATCCCATCATGACCCAAACTGTCAAAAGAGGGTCATTCTGTACATCCAATCCAACTACAATATGCACGCTATCTAAGCAGAGTCTGAAGAAAGGAAACCGTTCGCCATGGCGGTGCGATGACGAAGAACTAGCGACCTCGGACGGATCCTCCTTCGAGAGGCCGATGACATCGGCTGTGGCGGCGAATCAAGGGGAGCCATGGGAAGTGGAACTACTGGTGCGGCTAGTGCTACTACTGGTGGTGGTGGAAATGGATGGGCCACATGAAGAGGTATAGCAATGTAGGGAACAACATGATCAAAAAGAGGATGCATAAAAGTCCCTCGGAAGAAGAAGTATAAACGAAACTGGCATCTACCTGATATGTATACAGAATCTAGAAAAGGGTCGAGGTGGATGTGAAGCTCGGGAAACTCAATAAACAGAACTCCGTGCTCCATGGTCCGAGAATGACGCGAACATACAAAAGGGTGAGAAATGAATATTTCTCGAGAGAGAATCCTAACTTAAATGTTCACATAGTAAAATGATACTATTTAACTCTAATATTCATTTGTAAATCATACAAACAAGTTCAATTTTAATTAACGGATATACTAGTGGACTCACACAAGATGTCGGAGTGGAACAATAACATCTTATAAATAATAAAAGATCTAGAACTATCAATAGAAAAGTATTACATTATGCATGCATAATGAGAAGATGCATCTTTTTATTGGAGAGGCTTTTGCCTTTATAACTTATTTCCATACTTGGTCCCAAGTCATTGGCCATATACTCCTGGGTAATAGATCCTTATCGAGGATCGAGCTCGTTCCTGTTTACTTTCCCTGACCTTCCCACCGATCTATTCCCCTTAACTTCTTATCTGGGGCTGGCCCAAGTAGCATGGAACTTTCATAGCAATAAAATCCTTTTCATAACTTTCATGGCTTTCATAAGGATGTATATGCACTAACATGAAATTACTTGTACATGGGTTCTCTAATTTCGCGTGTCCGCTTCCCTATGAATAGTGCCAGCCAATCAGTATATCAATTTATCACATTTGTATTCCAACATATAATTCATATCAACATTAAATTCATTAAGGCAGAATTCCTTCGGATATCCACGTAGGTCTTAAGTATTCTCACGGATCTTTTTAATGCTGATCGACTCAGGACCTAGGAGACTCCGTTCTCCTGCTTCATACCAATATAAGGGAGACACTTAGGCCATATAAAGCCTCATATGGGGCCATGCCCATGCTAGCATGATAACTGTTGTTATAAGCGAATTCGACTAACGGTAAATATCGATCCCAATTTCCCTGTTGTTCCAGAATGTATGCTCGCAACATATCTTCCAAAGTCTGAATTGTCCGCTCCGTTTGACCATCCGATTGCGGATGATATGCAGTACTTAGACATAGCCTAGTACCAAATGCCTTTTGGAGCGCTCCCCAAAACCGTAAGGTGAACCTTGGATCTCGATCGGAAATGATTGTCGAAGGAATACCATGTAGCCGAATTATTTCTCGAATATATAGCTGAGCCAATTTTTCTAGAGGAGAATTCGTTCGAATGGGTAAAAAGTGAGCCGACTTGGTTAGTCTGTCCACTATGACCCATATAGCGACATATCCTGAGGGGGTTTTCGGTAAGCCCATCACGAAATCCATAGAGATGCTCTACCATTTCCATTCTGGAATCTCCAAGGGTTGTAATGTTCCTGCCGGTTTCTGATGCTCTATCTTCACTTTCTGGCACGTTAAACATTTATTCACAAAATTGGCTACATCTGTCATAAGGCCTGGCCACCAAAACATCTTCTTGAGATCTTGGTACATCTTGTTAATGCCAGGATGTACAGTAAACTCTTATGAGCTTCTTCCAAAACCTTCTTCCGGAGATCATTCTCCTCAGGTACACATATTCTTCCATGATATCGCCACATTCCTTCCGCATCTTGAGAGAATCTTGTTAGCTTGCCAGATTGTCCTAGTCGTATCGTATGCTGGAAGTCACCATTTCTTTGTTGTGCTTGCTGGATTTGGCCCTTGAAAGTACTGACTATCTTCAGTTGGTGTAATTGAATGGTACTAGAAGTTCTGAAGATCCCCAAGTTGAGGGTTTGAAAGCTCGTATAAGTTCCGCTTTCTTTTATCATCATCCACGCCACCGTCAAGTATTTTCTGCTTAGGGCGTCTGCTACCACGTTTGCCTTGCCTGGATGATACTTCAGATCGAACTCGTAATCTTTAAGAAATTCCATCCATCTTCGTTGTCTCATGTTCAATTCCTTCTGATCAAAAAGGTATTTCAAACTTTTGTGATCAGAAAATACTTCAAACTTCACTCCGTAGAGATAGTGTCTCCACGTCTTCAAGGCAAATACTATCGCCTTGATTCGAGATCATGGGTTGGATAGTTTCTTTCATGAGTTTTCAATTGTCTGGAAGCATATGCCACTACGTTCCTACTTTGCATTAGTACGCACCCCAATCCTTTCTGAGAAGCATCACAGTACACTTCAAACGGTCCACGAGGGTCCGGTAAAATAAGTACTGGGGTGGTTGTCAACCTTTCCCTTAATTCCTGAAAACTCGCCGCTTTTCGGCGTCCACTCGAATGGGGCATTCTTCCTGGTCAACTTTGTTAAGGGTAGAGCTATTTGGGAGAAGTTCTTAACAAATCTTCTGTAGTATCCTGCTAACCCTAAGAAACTTCTGATTTAGTTTCAGTAGTTGGTCGCTCCCGGTTTATCGCTTCTACCTTCTTTGGGATCCATCAAATTCCCCATGGGATACCACATGGCCAAGAAATTTTACTTCTTCCATCCAAAATTCACATTTGGATAGCTTGGCATAAAGTTTCCTTTCTCTTAAAATTTGCAGAACTAATCGCAAGTGTTCTGCGTGCTCTGCTCGTCTTGAATAGACAAGCATGTCATCTATGAACACCACCACGAATTTATCAAGATATGGTCTGAATATTCGGTTCATGAAGTCCATGAATATTGCCGGTGCATTTGTCAATCCGAAGGACATCACGGTATACTCATAATGTCCATAACGAGTCCGAAACGTTGTCTTCAGAATATCTTTCTCTCGAACCCGAATCTGGTGATATCCAGACCGTAAATCAATCTTGGAGAATACCGTAGCCCCTTGCAGTTGATCCATAAGATCATCAATCCTTGGTAACGGGTACTTGTTCTTGATTGTCACTTTATTCAACTGCCTGTAATCTATACAGAGTCGCATGCCTCCATCTTTCTTCTTAACTAACAAAACTGGGGCTCCCCATGGTGATGCACTTGGCCTAATAAATTTCTTTTCCAAGAGTTCTTCAATTTGCCCCTTAAGTTCAGCCAGTTCTAAGGGTGACATGTGGTACGGTGCTAAAGATATTGGTCCCATTCCTGGCACCAGTTCAATAGTGAACTCAATCTCTCTCTCAGGAGGGAACTCAGGAATATTTTTGGGGAACACATCAGGACATTCCCTAACAACTGGAATATTGTTTAACTCCTGATCAACCTCTGTCATACTGGTTGATAAATATACCCTTGACTTCTATTCCCACAAGGGTGTACCATTAAGGAACTCAAATAAAGACTTATAGGAATTACTGATTCAGAAGGTGAAACAGAGGGGAGTGTAATGGATTTATCAGAGCAATTTAACAGGGCTTGGTTGGCAGAGAGCCAGTCCATACCCAAGGTGATGTCAAGTCCGGACAAAGGAAGAAAAATTAAATTAGCCAGAAAGATCCGACCTCCTATCTGACAAGGGACATTGATACAAATGTGATTGGTCCTAACGGGCTCATTTGTAGGAGTAGAAACAAACAAGTCATAAGGTAATTTAGAAACAGATAACTGCAGGGCTATCATGCAATCATGAGAGATAAATGAGTGAGACGCACCTGAATCGTACAAAATGGTTAAAGTCTTACCATTTACTTCGCATGTATCTTGGATCAAATTGTCTGACTTTTTAACCTCCTATGCATCCATAGTGAAAACTCTCCCTTGGCGTTGTGGCCTAGGAGTCGATTGAGAATTTCGGGTAGGGCATTCATAAATCCTGTGGCCTGGTTTGCCACATCCAAAGCAGACATTTTGGCACAAGCGGCGATCGCCATGATTATTGCCGCATTGGCTGCAAGTCTGATTCCCAAAAGGCCTCTGAGGTTGCTTGCCTCTGTTATTCGCCGGCTGAAACTTCCTTCGCTGTTGCAGGTTAGGCTTGAACCTCGGACCTTGCGGAGCTAACCCCTTCTTAAAGTTATTGCCAGATGTTCTAGCAGCAACTAACTTCTTGTTACAATCTTCTACCAAGCGACACTTGTTCACCAAGGTAGAAAAGTCTCTGATCTTCATTGGTCCTATGGTGGCAAGAATGTCTTCTCTCAGTCCACCTTCAAATTTTATGCATTTCCATGCTTCGTCGGGGCTTCGTTGATAGAAAGTAGAGAATTTGCATAACTCCTCAAATTTGGCAACGTACTCCGACACGTTACTGTTTCCTTGACGGAGGTGCATGAATTCCAACTCCTTGGCATTGCGAACAGACACAGGAAAATACTTCTGGTAAAATGCGTCTTTGAATGTGTCCCAGGAGATTTCTATCTGAGCTCCTTCTAATAATCGTCGTGCACCGTCCCACCAGAATTCTGCATCAACTTCTAACATGTAGGTAGCAAAAGTCACCTTTTGACGGTCCGTGCAATCTAATAGGGAGAAAATTTTCTCCATAGCCTTAATCCATTCAGCTGCTTTATCTGGGTTAAAGGCTCCCCTAAAGCTGGGTGGGTTAGTCTTCCGAAACTCCGCAAACTTAAGGTATTCCAAATCCATTCCAGAGCCATTATGATTCCCACTACAACCTATCTCTGACTGCCTTCCCAGTTGGCCCATCATTTCAGTGGTTGTAGCTGCCTGTTCGCGCATAGTGTGCGCCATCTCTCGCATCATATCCAGAAATTCTGTAGATTCTTCCTGGGCTGGAATGGTTCGCGGCCTACCTCGCCTTCCAGAAGCCATTAAGCTCTGAACACACAAAACAAGAGTAATTGAGTTGATCAGGCTCAACACTAAGTTCGGTGTGCTAGTAAATAATAGCATACAGTTAGACAAACCACTTCATGTCCGTCCTATCCAATTGGACAAGACTCAGAACATAATAAGATTTAGGGAATACAGAGCATATGCGAAGCATAGTCGGTCAAATCCTCAGGCCTCTATTAGGATGAACTGCTCTGATACCAAAATGTAACACCTTACCAGATAAAGTACTATGCTTAAGTCATAATAATCTATCTGATAAGAGATTACATGTAACACTGAATAAATATCTCTTTCTCAGTATTAGTATTAATTGCTCGAATAAGATTACCTGATCTTATCACAAAATTTTCTGCGGAATGGTGGAACAAATACAAATCACTCGGCAAACTGTAAATAATTTAATACATAATAAAAATTATGATAAGAACAGAATAATTGCACATGACGTCATAGGTATGTATGTAGATTTCTGATTTCAAAATTTGTTCAAAAGTACAAGGTGTCAAGATGAGGCCGCTAATGCAAAATGAGACGGCCAGTACCTATGGGCAGCACCCTAACTGGTCCCCATGGGACATTTCATGTACATTCCTAATACCTACCCATCCCATCATGACCCAAACTGTCAAAAGAGGGTCATTCTATACATCCAATCCCACTACAGCATGCACGCTATCTAAGCAGAGTCTGAAGAAAGGAAACCGTTCGCCATGGCGGCGTCAGCAGGAGGGTGCCCGGCACTGGGAGCAGATGACGACGAAGAACTAGCAGCCTCAGACAAATCCTCCTCTGAGGCCGAGGCCGATGACATCGGCTGTGGCGGCGAATTAGGGGGAGCCATGGGAACTGGAACTACTGGTGCGGCTGGTGCTGCTGCTGGTGGTGGTGGAAATGGATGGGCCACATGAAGAGGTATAGCAATGTAGGGAACAGCAGGATCAAAAAAAGGATGCATAAGGGGTACGGCAAAGTCCCTCTAGAAGAAGAAGTATAAACGAAACTAGCATCTACCTGATATGTATACAGAATCTAGAAAAGGGTCGAGGTGGATATGAAGCTCGGGAAACTTAATAAACAGAACTCCGGTCGCCGCGTGCTCCATGGTCTGAGAATGACGCGGAACATACAAAAGGGTGAGAAATGAATATTTCTCAAGAGAGAATCTAACTTCCATACATCTGTCATCATTGTCATTCCCAGTTGTTTATTGGCATACAAAATGTTCACATAGTATAGTAAAATGATACTATTTAACTCTAATATTCATTTGTAAATCATACACCGAAACAAGTTCAATTTTAATTAACGGATATACTAGTGGACTCACACAGTAATCGGAGTGGAACAATAACATCTTATAAATAATAAACAGAGATCTAGAACTATCAATAGAAAAGTATTACACTGTACGTATGTATGCATAATGAGAAGATGCATCTTTTTATTGGAGGCTTTTGCCTTTTATAACTTATTTCCATACTTGGTCCCCTGGGAGTCATTGGCCATATACTCCTGGGTAATAGTCTGCTTATCAGGATCGAGCTCGTTCCTATACAGGAATGCCGGGTTTACTTTCCCTGACCTTCCCACCGATCTATTCCCCTTAACTTCTTATCCGGGGCTGGCCCAAGTAGCATGGAACTTTCATAGCAATAAAATCCTTTTCATAACTTTCATGGCTTTCATAAGGATGTATATGCACTAACATGAAATTTACAGCTTGTACATGGGTTCTACCGAAATTTTGGCAGCATAACGGAACGTGTCCGCTTCCCTATGAATAGTGCCAGCCAATCAGTATATCAATTTATCACATTTGTATTCCAACATATAATTCATATCAACATCAAATTCATTAAGGCAGAATTCCTGCCTTAGCATATCCAACCAACCCGGTTTTTATAATTCAAGCCATAATTCCTATTTAACTCCTTTGGACCTCAAATTTGAGTATGTTCAAGTGTTATGTGTCTATTTTCTAACCTCTTTAGTCCCATCTAATTTTGGTATCTACAACTCAAGATATCTAGATTTTATCTCGGCCTGCCCATTGGCTAGCCAGAATTAGGCAACTAAAAGTAAAAATCCACTATAAATCGAAAACTGACTCAAATCATACGAAATTGGTCTCTTATTAAATCTGATAGAACCATCTTTCATTTGCAAAAAGTCCCATTCCATTTGACTTAGTGGGGCTCGAGTTATAAGCCTCGAACTTTCACCTTCCTGAACTGCTCTGTTTTGGCTTGGTGTGGACATAGGGTAACTTTGTTAGTTCACTGGGAACAATTGGGACTACAACAAACTCGTAATTTCATACTAGTATGTTCCCCTATGTGTAAGCTTTCTAACAAAACTGGTTTCACTCAATTTGGAGTTGTATAGGGTGAGTTACACCCTTTTCAACCCCTACTGCCCGGATGAATGTCTGGATTCCTAGGTCGAACTTCAGAAATTTGTATCTCCCTCAATACTACTCCAATGGTCTTAAATGATATATGTATAGAAATCCCTAGATGTCTAGTTTCACATAAAAATGGTCTCATTAATTTTAAATGGCGGAAGGCGAAGCTGTACACTCCGCCGTACGGACTGCCGAGGGTTTTGAGTTTTCCAGCCTATCAACTTTTTCATATCTTCATCCTTTCTTTCTTTCAATTCAAGTTTTAACCTCATAAACAACCCATAGTTCAGCTATAATTCATCATAATTATTCAATCAACACATCAAAATAAAATTAGACCACCATCAATACTTCAAGAATCTAAAAGTCAAGTAAGAATTTAGAACCCCTACCTCTTATTGTGAATGATTTTGGTTTAAGTTTGTAGCTGCAACTTGGTAGAATTTCAAGGTATGATGGAGTTGGGTGAGAGATGAAAAGAAAAGAGAGAGTTGGAGTGAAGTATGCAACGTGAGAGAAAAAAAAATCTGAAGAAGAGAAGGAGAGTGTGTTATATAAGTATGAGTAGTAGTTAACTTGGAAGGTTTTGATTGGCCTCTAAACATAAGGCTGAGTTTCAGCCAACCTTGCCCTCTTCTTGTGACCAAACTACTTTCCACGTTGTCTTATTTGTGCGGTAGATTCGCTCTCCACGTTGCCTAAAGTGGAACTAGTTTCCAGTACATTGTAAAAATGAAATCGGAACTCGTACTCTTTATAAAATCGGAATTCGTGAACATCTTGCATATAAAGTCGGAACCCGGGAAACGTATTTCAGTTTATTTTGAAACTTGAAAGCAAAGCCTGATGTGAAGCCAAGCACTCAAAGTCGGAGGTCGTGAATTATAGGACCTCGATATCGGAACTCGGTGGGATAGAGAAATGAGAACTCTTGGTATTAAACTCGAGACCGGAACTCGTGAAAATTTGACTCGGACCTGGAGACAAGTTCAAAAAAATTTGATTCTCGTGTCCATTTCTGGTCTGATAAAATCGGACGTCGGACTTAGTGTTAAGTCGGAAGTCTTAAGATCGGAAATTGGAAACATCAGCCACTTAAAATTAAATCGGAAATCAGAATTCAGACTGATGAGGTGGAAATTCATACATGCTTACACAAGGTCGGAAATCGGAAAATTTCAACACCAAATTAGGTCGGAAATCGGAAATAGGACGTTACATACCATATGTAAGAAATTCTACAATTTGAATTTTTTCAAATTTAAATATAATCCTCGAGTGATCGTGAGGGTGGATCATGACACCATGGAAGTTTTCAATCACAAGAAGGAACAACATAAAGGTTGATGTTGGCATGCTTTTGAGAAGGCCAAATCCAATAATCCTTTTGTTCGACCTCAAACTTTTATGACCCTATTTCCTTCTTTACCAAACCCTCCATTTGGCATTGCTAACCGCTTTCCAAATTCACCATAGGGACCCTTTGGGACCTTATACTTACATCCTCAGTTAAAATCAGTTACCTTCATTAGTCTTTATTTGTCGAGGAAGACTGAACACCTCATTTGTTCTCAAACTCAGGCCCTTGAATATCCTCTTTTAAGTAGCTTTCTTTTTTATTAACTTTCAAAATTTTAAGCTCACTTAGATCTTGACTTAAATATATCTTTCTCATGTCTTACAACATTTGATCTTGCCAAAATTTCTTATGCTGCTCCAAATAAGATTATTGAAAACTAGGATGATAAAGAAACTAAGAAAGCTCCTCCCAATGGTCAAAAAAAGAAAGCCACTACCCCTTTGAAATGCAGAACAAAAGAAAAATAGAAATAAGCCCCTCCAACGAAGAAACGACCATTCCTTTCTGGTCGATTTTCAAAGAATCAAGCTCCTCATTCTTTGCTTGCTTGTTTGTTAATTTCATATATATTTTCTCTCTTCTTGTCTCTTTTCTTTTTTCTCCTCAATTAAGAGCAAGGGCTATCTCGAGCAACTCCCCCTCTATCAATTCTGCTAAAGAGTTCGAAGACAAAGACTTTTCTCACCATTCCAAGTCACAATCCAAGGTATAACTTTATAAATTTTCCTTTTCTAATTTTTAAGTATCTGTGTCTTTTATTTTATCTTTTCTAATTCCCAACATTGATTACTTCCTAAAGAAGTTGAGGATGAGGAAGTCAAGACTACCTTTGGGCAAAAGAAGCCCAAGGAAGGCGATAATTTAGTCCCCCTACCCTTGACAAGGATTGTTGTTAATGATGAAGAGAAAGATGCAGTCGATCTGCCATAGCCTCAGCAACCTTCACAATAGCCTACTCATACTCTTGCCATTCTTATTTCAAATTCGACAACTTTGAATCTTGTGAGCAAGGGCCAATAGGGTTGAGATGGTGCATGAAGTCAATGATGATGATGTCCTTGACTTTGGCGACCTCAGTGCCTTTGACGAGATTCTCTCAACTAGTTATGTTGTCTGAGAGAAAGATATTCTGACCATCTCTAGTTCTGAGGTTCAAAAGCCCATTGAGCATCCTTCCTCATTGATCCCGATGGATCCCGATCCTACCTCAGTTCAACCATGTTCTGTGGAATTGCTGGTGAATTTACTTAGTGCCATCCCAACCTCTCTCAACGATACATTGGTTCCTTGGCCGCATATGGCAAAGCCAAGCATTCATTGATTAAAAACATTTCTTCTTTGAGCAAGGATATTCTTCCTTTGCCTGCCTAACCTCTGTTCTAGTCCCTCTATTGGTTCATGGAAGACGTTTTGGAACAACTTCCTAACATCGAAACTGTCGAAGGTTCCCTCGAGCAAATGACTCAAAAACTTAGTTCTTTTAACAAGAGCTTAAATATTCTATGAAAACAAAGGATCTAGCAATGTCAAAGTTGGCTATAGAGGAAGCATGAGCCAAAGATATATCTTTAGAAATTGCAGCCATGGAACAAAAGCTAAAGGAGTTGAAAGAGAAAAAAGATAAAATTGATTGAGCAGTTGGCAAGTTTCGAGTTGACATCATCAGAGCTAAAAGCACACTTTCAAAGAAACAAGCCCAGAGGCAAGAGAAAGCCTTAGATGTCGGGGAGGCTTGTAAATCTCTAAAAGAAGCCAAGTCAACTAAAGATGCTTGTGCTCAGCAACAAGAAGAATTGAAGTTATCTATTCGTGCACTCTTATGTTGATTTAGCTATTGAGTTTATTGATTTTTTATTTTTGAACTTTCTAATTGTAACTAGCTTTGCCATTAGTGGCATCTTTTTGGCCCTCGGTGGCTTTTAGTTCTTTCCTCAAACTACTTTTATCTTCTTACTATTGAACCTTAACTTTGTACATTGCCAGCTTATAATGTTTTAAGTATTTTCCATTTATCAATGCAATTCTTAGCCCATTATTAATATTAACCAATGCATACGTGTTCCCTAAAAATACTTTTTCGATTTTAAAGGGTCCTCCCAATTTAAGGACCATTTTTCAAGCATTCCTGACTTTTCATCGATGGGTAAAATAACTTTCCAAACTAAATCACCCCTATCAAACACTACAGAATTAACATGATCATTATAAGCTTTTGAAATCACCTCCTTTGTCAAATTAATTTTTCTACTGCATCAAGTCTTTGTCTTTTATTTCATTCAATTCATCAAACAATGTGTTCTAATAATCCTCAACAGGCAACCCATCTTGTCTTGATACCCTAACATTTTGCAAATTAATTTCAATGGGTAAGACTACATCATGACCATAAACAAGTTCAAAGGGTGTAGTTCCTATTGAATCTTTGGATAAATTTCAATATGCCCATAAGACTTAACTCAACAAGTTATGCCAATTTTGTGGCCATCAGTCAACATTTTTTTTTAATCAAAGATATTATTGATTTACTTATAGCTTCAACTTGGCCATTGGCTAGAGCGTAATAGGTCGAAGATGTGATCATCATTATTTGTCTACTTTAAGCATATTCGAACACCCTTCGACCAATGAACATTGCTTCTTGGCCCGTAGTCAAAGTCAATAGAATCCTAAACTAATGCACAATGTATTGTTCAACAAAATCAATAATTTTGGTTTGAGCAATATCTTTTACTGGTATTGTCTCAACCTTTTTTGTAAAGTAATCGATAGCCACCAAAATATATTTGTGTCCTTTTGATGAAAGAGGATTAATATGTCCAATTAAGTCCAAAGCCCATCCTCTAAATGGCCATGGCTTTATGATCAAATGCAAATTTGTAGCCAGCACATGTTGAATATTGCTATGTTTTTTTTACATTCTTTACAAGATTTTGTAGATTCGACCCAATCTTTAACCGTTGATGGCCAATACACCCTTTACCTATATAAGACCCATTTCATTTTCTCTCTCACTTGGTGAGCCCCACATATTCCTTCATGAACTTTAGCTAAAGCTATATAAGCCTCTAACTCACATAAACAAGTTAATAAGTTTCCATCGACAAATTTTCAAAACAATGTATCTCTAAAAATTACATAATTTAAGACCCTATTTTTAATATTTTTGCCGATGGCTACATTCGGGTCTCTTAGAAACTCAATAATAGGTTTTCTCTAGTTAGAGGGACTTAATTGGTTGAGTAAATATACTCCTTTTTTGTCAACCGGGACACATTGCCATTTTAATTTGATTAACTTCTTTAAAATCTAAGCATTGATTTTACATCCTAAAGCCAGTTGTGCTAATTCATTAGCTTCATAATTCATTTACCTAGCCATATGTCAAATGACAACATTATCAAATCCTTCAACTAGCTTTAGGTGAGTGACAAGTACTTGATTAAATTTCCATTCATACATCTATGTTCTTTTATCACTTGTTTAATTACCATATGTGAATCCCTTATTATCTTGACATTTTTAATTCCTTTTTCGATTAAAATTTCTAGTCCCAAAGTTAAAGCCTAATACTTGGCTTCATTAATGGAACAATCTTTGTTGTGCTCAAGGAGGATTTTGCTTCGTTCATCCACAAGGGACATAAGTTAAATTCCAACATCTATGCTTTTCAGCTATCAAATAACAACTTCCAAGGCTAAATTTGACTAACCTACATCGACTTTTTCAATTTCAAGCCCTGAATGATCGACTAGAAGTCAGCTAGTACTTGTCCCTTTATGGCTTTTGCTGGGAGAAAATGGAGTGAAAATTCAGTAAGAGCTAACATCCATTTCCCTACTTAATTGTGTAACACAAGAGAAGAAAACATATATTTGATAACATTTACTTAGGAAATAACAAAAACATCAAAGGCAACAATAGGCACTATGCTAGCACAAGATGATGAAGATGGTGTCGAGAAAGTGGTGTATTACCTTAGTCAAACATTGATTGATGTTGAGACTAGATATAGCCCGATTGAAAAATTATGTCTAGCCTTGTACTTTTCTTCCTTCTAAGCTTGATCAAGGGAGTAAACACCTTAATCCTACCTGACAAGTTCGAAATAAATCTTATCAAATAATAAACCTTGCCGAGAAAAATTTGTAACTATTTTTTGTTCGATAGAGGGGTCACTTCAAGTATAGCTTTTACTTTGTTTTTGTCGACCTTTATTCCCTTTTTATGAATTGGAAATCCAAGAAAATTTCCTGCAAATACATCAAAAGCACATTTTAGTGGATTCATCTTTAAATTATGCTTACGCATGTTTTCAAATGCTAGTTTTAATTTGTCGAGATAGGTATTCTTAGTGTAGCACTCAATGACTACATCATCGATGTAAACTTCCATGAACTTGCCAATATATTCATGGAATATTATATTCATTGTTCTTTAATATGTGGCCCCAACATTTTTGAGCCCAAAAGGCATCACAACCCATTCATATTTGCCAATAGCACTTGGGTATCAGAATGTTGTTTACGACACATCCTTTTCGACAATATAAATTTGATTATATCCCGAATACCTATCAAGAAAGCTTAAAACTTCATGACTAGAAGATGAATCTACTAACATATCTGCAATAGGCACAGGATATTTATCTTTTTGTGTAGTATTATTTAGATTTTGAAAATCAATACATATCCTAAGTTTTCCATTCTTTTCCATAATAGGAACTATGTTAGAGATCCAATCAGCATACCTAGCAATTTGAATGAACTTAGCTTTTAACAATCTATGGATTTCTTCCTTTATTTTTGGCGTATTCTCAAGGGAAAACCTCCTAGGTTCTTACTTTACTGGTCGAACATTTGCCTTTGTCGAAAGTTAGTGCTCTAATGTTCGACTCAGCCCAAGCATTTTTTCGTACTCATATGCAAAACAATCTTTTTGTATTGCTCAAGAACTTTGAACAAATCCTCTTTGAAATTCTAAGTAATCAACTTACTAATTTCACTGGGCCAATATTCGCCTTCCTCCCTAAGATTAATCTCTTCAAGTGGATCTTGTACTTCAACTCTCTTTCTTTATTTTTTTTCTTCTAAGGGCTGGAATCATAAATGCTATCTAAATCTACTTCTTCTCCTATACATAGTTGTTTGCCAGCCCTGTATGCTGACAATTGAGCCAAGTGGTTCGACAGATCTGTAGTCAACATTTCTTTCTTGGTCAATCCTACCTTGACCTTAGGCATAAAATATAAACCATATTTTGACCAAAAAAGCATCTTTCAATAAGATCAAGGTCAAAGGTGCTATTATCAAGCAACAAAGGCTTCACCTTTGGATTGTAGACCTTAAAATTAGCATCTGCTTGTTGGCAATACCAACAGCTATCATTAGCATAGACTTTCTCAACTTTAACCTCGTCATTCCTTATAATCAACTTTTGATGGAGTGTCGAAGGCACCACCCCAGCACCATGGATCCATTCTCTTCTGAGTAGGGCATTATATCCTGCATTGGATGCAACTATTATGAATAGAGTAATTCTATTGACACTTCTAACTTTTACATGTAGCATGGTCATTCCCTTTGATATTGATATATGATGAGTGCATAATACACACTCATTTGGTGCTTATTATTGGAGTTAGTTGGAGCTATTAATGACTTCTAAAAAATTCCAAAATTCAAAATGAGCCCAAACCCAAAAAAAGAGAACATTAGCAGGGGTCTCTTGGATCTTATCTTATCATTTCTTAAAATTGGGAATTGAAAGTCACAAGAGGATTGGGAGATTCTATACACTTGGCTTTATTAGGTTTGGTTTCTTCATCAAAAGAGGAAGATCTATGCCATTGGATTCATCTTTTCTTCTTTTCTTCTCTTGATTCATGTTTACCATGTTCTCTTTCTTTTTGAATTGGACTTTGTAAATATGTTTAGTGGTTAAACTCCCTCTTAGCTAGGGTGATAATGTAACCAACATTGGGATGATGAGTTTTTGTTTTCTTTAATCTAATGAATGTTTCTTTCAATTAAGTTTCTATCTTTGATCTTAATGCTTTCTTAGATTGGCCCCCCATGAATTCATATAGTGAGTTGTGTAGGCAATTGGAAAATTGATACAAAGCTTAAACCTATGGACAAGAACCATAATTATTAATTATTTAGGAATGGAGATTAATAATTGTATAGAATTAATCATCTAGGATTTCATAGATCATAAAACCTTTAACTCTAGGGTTCAAGTTAAGGAATTAATTGAATTTTAAAGATTAAAGAGGACTGATATGCCAAGGAATTGGGTATTAATTAAATTAGGAAATCCCTTATCAATTGAATTCATTGAACTTCATTAGATTAAGAACTCAATGATCATAGGAACAACTAAGTGAATAAAAGCCCTAGTACTTCATTCATTGTTGAATTTTTCATTACTCTTTGATTGCTTGCATTCCAAGTTAGATGATTAGAACTTAGTTTAGTTTAGATTTGATTAGATTTGCTTTTAGATTCTTATTTCATTTATTTCAAATTTTGTTATCTAGATAGTATTTGAAATTGAGAAGTAGTACTTGGTTACCTAATCCCTGTGGGATGATACTCTTACTCACACTTTTATTACTTGTACAACCTGGTATACCTGCCAATTATGCATCAATGTCTTTCTTGTAAAATCAATGACTGCTATATTTGCTTTGATGAGTTGGTTGACAGTCTTAACAAGCTTTGTTAACATCGAATCAAGCAACAGATTGATAACAGCCCCCCATTAATCAAGATGCAATTAACTATCTTTCTTGCAATAGTAGATTTTATATGTAATGGCCGAAGGTGGACTTTCATGACTTCGTTAGGCCTTTCGAACAACATGCTATCATTTGAATCTTCATCCAGGAAAAGACATTCTTGTCCGGATAATACATCAAAACAATCATCATCTTCAGTCTATATTTCTTTTGCATCCCCAAAGTTAGCAAGGAGTATTGTCACCATACCAATAAAGTCAACCCCAAGAATTACTTCCCAATCATCATCAAAGCCAATCTTAAAATTTTCTATCAAAAGTCATCTTTGTCATTAAACTTGAAATTCTGAATCCTTTTTTCCTCAATAGTATTGATTCTCCTCATTGGGGTCAGAAGAAGAATGAGCCATCAAAACCATTGTTGGATTTGGCTGCATATTGATATCCTTGAGACTAGATTTGCAAATCATCCAAAGGGTATAGTCAAGATATTTCTTGACCATTTGTCAAGCAAATTTTCCTTGTGGCTTAGGTTAATACACTAATCCTTGGGACTATTGTTGAGGACAGTATACCGAGCCATTTGGATTAATGCATGGCTGCACTTATTCTTTTCTTTGCCAAACATGATTTGTCAAATGAGTATTATAGTATTGAGGCCTAACCTACGTTCCTTTTTTTCTTGTGTTCCATTTGAAATAAGGTCCTGGAGCCTTCCTCATGTTGTGAATTCACTTGTTATTCACCGTATTCAATGATGGTACTCGAGTTCTCATTTGCACCCCTTCAGGCTTTTGATCAACTATAACTACAGTCTTCACCTTTGGATTCATGTTCATCGTAGATTGTACATTATTTGGGCCCATTTTCTCAATGTTGATAACAACCTTCTGCTTGTTGGCAATATCTTTTCTTAACCTTGTTATCTTTGCCTCTCTTTCAGCTAACTTTTTCTTGACCTCTTTTCTCTTTTTTTTGACCTTAGCTTCTTTGTGTTCCTTATATGTTTTAGCCACATTTTTGTTGAACATTGCACTACATCTTAGCCAAATAGTAACATTAGTATTGGCATCCCTCTACTTTAGCAAAAAATCAAGTAAGTCTTCACTAGCCCTGGGATAAATAAGTGTCTAAATTTTTAAAAAGATTAAACTCCATATCTTCCTTCATCTTCTTTTCTCCTTCTTCATCGTCATTGAGACTCTCAACATTGACTGACATAAACATGAGCTCGAAGAAAGCAGAGTTCATCTCAAATAGGTTGACATTAATTATCATCGCCGATTAAGGTTTCTCCTTGAACTTCAGTCTGCCTTCTTTGATTGCTTTTTGAATCAAGTCTCTAAAACTGAAACAATTGTTAGTTGAATGTCCATCAATTTGGTGATATTTACAAAACTTTCAATTTGTAACTTCTTTTGCCCAAGGCATTTTCTTTCCTTATAGTAAAATAATTTGTTTATCTTTTAAAAACACATCCAAAATTTGATCAACTTAATTATATCAAAAGAATGAGACTTATTACTTGAATTAGCCTTTTCTTTCTATTTTATTGGTTTAAGAGATGTACACACATTAGGAGGGTCAACTTGTAGTTCAACCATTCTAACTTTAGCCAAATTCACTTCACTAAAATTGAAATCATCTTCTTATTTATCCAATTCCATTTCAACAAAATTTATTTGCTATTTTTTAAAGGTTTTCTTAAGCCTAGCACTCTCAATTCTTTCCTTTTCTATTTTTAATTGTTCGATTTGTTAGATCTTTTATGCTAATTGTGCCAAATCGAGGAATTGCAAATTAATAAGTTTTTTTCTTGATATTGTAATCAAGGCTAGTAGTAGCCATTTTGACCATTTTAGACTCTGGAATTGGGATGAATCATCGATTTTTCATCATCCTAAATATACACAAGTAATCATCAATTGATTCCCCATGTCCTCTTCTTAAAGTGAATAAGTCGATAGAACTAACCTTCATTTCTTCCCTAAAAAATTGTCCATCAAAACACTCTTCTAATTGGTTCCAAGTAAGAATCGAAAAAGGTTGAAGGTTTGCAAACCATGTGAAAGATTTTTTTTTTTTTTGTTAAGGAAAAGAGAAAAAATCTCATTTTCAAATTTCCACATTAGCAATTTTCCCAATTTTCATGGTGTATCGAGCAATGTGCTCGATAGTAGATTCCCCGCTTTTTCTCAAGAATTTCGATAAGGACTTAGGCACCTTCCAACCTCAAGGAAGTTCAGCCTATTATACATAATTAGGGAATGCAAAAACAAAATAGGGTTGATTTGCATATCCTACATTAAAACCAAATCGATTTAAACCCTAGGTAATTTTTTATGCCCCCCAGCATTGTTTTGTCTTAATCTTTGAAGCACTTGATCAATGTTTTGCCCTCGATTGACAAAATGTTGATCATTATTCGATATTTGGTGTTTTGGTAGAGGAGGTAGTACATTCCTATGGTGGACATTTCCTTCTGGCCTACTTTTTGGATGGTCAAGAGGTTCATATGTTGCATCTACTATTGAAGCTATTCTGTTGACTTGTCAAGCCAACTGTTCATCCCTATTGTTATTCGATTTAATTAAAGGTGTTAGCATAAGGGTCATCTGATGAGTAAGCATATTAATAACTTGTGATGGCTTTCTTTGAGCTATTTTCAAAATGTGGCCAATGACTCATTTGTGTAGGAAAGTGTTGCCATGGGCATCGAGCTAAGCATGTTTAGGTATATGAGCCCTATAGATGTGTCCCCCCTGTAACACCCTCCGGAGTACGGTATTATGCTTAAGTCATAATACCTCACCTAGGAGTTGTTACTGTCACTTAATCGGACCTTGCCTGGTAGCAGTCTTCGGCCACCTTCAATCTTACTAGCCAACTCTGCCTCGGAGGACCTTCTTCGAAACTGCTGAACTATCTGGAGATAACACGGAAACAAACATAGGAGTGAGAATTATAAATTCTCAGTAGGATTTATTAAACTAATATAAGCTATGTCATCGTTGTCATCTCCAGTTTGCTTCAGTTTATTATGAAAAGGGTGAACATACTATACAAACTGTTCAATTTTAAAGTTCGAAAATATAATACCCGAAGCAAAGTTCATTTTACTCACACACTTGACAATTTGGGAGAGTCCATACGAAACAAATTTTATGAATTATATTAGGAATAGTAGCTGAAACATAATAAAATAAATAGCATCAATATACTGAGGACATAACATCTGCACATAACTTTACTTGTACTTAAATTCATGCATATACATAAAGTTTACTTTTCTTTCTTTTCCTTTCTTTTCATCATAAAATCTTTACATGCCACATTCCAAAGTATGATCGCCATGTCATACCTTATCAGAGCGTGATCGCCATATCACGTTCCTTAGGAATATGGGACCTTCATTTGATACTTACATTAGCTGGGTCGATGTCATACCTCATGTGAGCGGGGTGCTTGCATACGCTTTAATCTTTAATCTTTAGTCTTGAGTCTTTAGTCTTTAGCCTTTACTGCCCTTGGATAGCCTGGCCTTGGAGTGAGCTTGTCAGCTCGACTCATGACCGTCGTCACACCGACCCACAAGGGGATTCACGTGCCTCTAGTCCTGAAGGGATCTTATTTTGGTCACATGCCTCTAATTGAGGGATCTCTTCTGACCATGTGCCTCCAAGGTAGAGGGTAGCTGCCTTCACAATGAGGGATTCAAAGTGCAACTGCCCCCAAGTGAAAGGATTCATATCTTATCTTATTTAACTGCCTTCACTAGGAGGGATCTCATAACTGCCTCAGGTGAAGGGACCCACATTCAATATATTCATATTATGCTTAAAATCATCCTTGTATATATGAATCTTGTAAGCATAACATATAAATATTTATCACATTCACATAATTCACATATTTCTGCTAAAATTTTGGCAGCACAACGGATCGAGTCCGCTTCCCCGTGAATAGTGCTAGTACATCAGAATACTAATTGCATAGAAAGATCATGACATTCTAAACACAATTCAATCATCAGATTCATGGGCATAATTATTACCTTTAAAACATAGTTACTGCCTCAACACTCACATTGAACCCGGTTTTTGTAACTTAGGCCATAAATTCATTTTAACTCATTTGGATCCCAATTTTGGATATGTTAAAATATTATGTGTCTATTTTCTAATCTCTTTAGTCCCATCTCATTTTGATAACCATAGCTCAAGTTATTTAGATTTTATCTCGGTCTACCCAGGGGCTAGCCAGAATCAGACAACTAAAAGTAAAAATCCACTAAAAATCGAAAAATGACTCAAATTATACAAAATTGAACTCATATTAAAGCTAACAGGTTAAAGTTTCATTTGCAAAAAGTTCCATTCCATTTGGCTTAGTAGGGCTCGAGTTACAACCCCGAATTCTGACCTTACTAAACTACCCCGTTCTGGCCCGGTTTGGACATAGGGCAACTTTCTTGGAGCCCTGGAAGCAACTAGGACCTTATCTAATTTTAAAATTTTTATGGGACATTCTTCTATGTATAAGCTTTCTAACAAAGTTAGTTCCACTCATTTTCAAGTAGTATAGGGTGAGTTCTACCCTGAACAACCCAGTCTGCCCAGAACTAGAGTCAAAACCCTAGGTCAAAATTCAAAAATTCATATCTCTCTCAATTCTAATCCAAAAGCCTTATATGATATATCTATGGAAAGCCTAGATGTATAGTTTCATATAAAAATGGTTCCACCCAATTTAATCTGCTGTAGGCAGAGCCGTACACTCTGCCGTACAGACTACCGAAGGTTTTTGGTTCTCTAATCCATCAGCTCTTCCTATTTCCATTCTTTCTTGCTTCCAATTCGGTTTCAATCACATAAACAGCCCAAAACCAATCACATATCATCATAATCATTCATTTAACACATCAAAGATGATAAAAATAATCCAAGCTTAGCCAGCCCATACCATAGAATTTATGCAAGAATAAAACCCCTACCTTTGTTCTAAGTGATTTTGCTGGATTTTTGAGGCTTGGATGAGCAAGACTTGATTAAGGTTGATGTTGGCTGGAGTTGTGTGTGGGAAGAAGAGAGGAAGAGAGCTGAAGGGAGAGGAGAAGGTGGCACTGGAAAAGGGGTCAGAATGGGTGAAGAAAAGGGCAAAAAAATCTGATTGAAGGATATATTATATATATATATATATATATATATATATATATATATATATATATATATATATATGTATATATATAGGTGGCTTCTTGCTTGTGATTGGTGGGATTTTACAAGGCTGAAATTCAGCCAGCCCTTCTTCTCTTTTGTGGCCAAAGTGGCGCCACTTTCGGTGCTAAGTGGCTGAGTTATCAGCAACTCCAGGTAAGGTAAAGGATTGGAATTCTATTGGTTCGGTTCCGACAGTTTAAAATACCGTAATTTTACCGATTTCCTTTAAATTGGTAAATCGGTTTTCAATAAAATTTTATGAAATCTCCTATACTCCTAACTTAATTCTCTCATATCTAAACTCAAGTGATTGCTAATCAATTGATTCTAAATAATTATTTAACCGAATTTTAATTATTCTCAATAATTCGATAAAACCGAATAATTAGGCGAAAAATGGTGGATGTGACGAAATTTGTGAAGTTTATATGTTTCTATTCTAATTATCTCCAATCTAACATCTAATTAACTCTTGATCAGCCCTTAATTAATTTCTAATCAAGCTTAAAGATTCAATAAAATCGAATAAATCGATTTACAGTGTAAATTAAACGTTTTGCAAGTTGAGGCCCCTTTCTAGTTTTTGTTGTTTATGGCTATGGCATTTTTGTAATTATGGGTAAGTCTAGGGGCATCCTATGTCATTTCATATATGGATACCTCGGTGGCTCAATCAGCCAAGGTTTAGGTTTCTACGTTTTCACTACGCGATTCTGCTTCGTTTAAAACCTTATTCTGCTAATTCTGTTGATCTAGGGACTTAAATGTCATTTTCTAAAAAGCTTAGGGGCAAAGTTGTAAATAATAAAAGTTTATTTTTATTACTTCCTATTACGTTATATGGGGATGTTACACCCCCTATTCATCCTTGAGCCTATCGATGGCCCTAGAAGTGACCAAAAAAGAGGTAAATTGGCCACAATGGTGCTTATGTATAATGGGTTTCGAAACATAGTTGGGAGATGTCTTAATCCTTGTTGTGTTTGGACTTGTGTGGTCATTGGTGGCACAAAACCTAGTAGCAAGCCATACATAGGCATTATACTCATAGCCATAGTACTCATGCTACTTGGAGATTGAGTTATAGTCTTTTGACCAATAGTAATTGCTAGAGTCAAAACTGATTGTAAATATTAAGTAATGATGACAAGGGAATATTCCCCTTCATTGTTTACTTCATCACTAGAAAATGAATTCCTAAATGATGATGTTTTTGACCGTGTCACAACGTGCCCAGAGGGCGCCGCGACAAAAGGCAACAAGAAATATTGAAAAATATAATTTCAATGGAGTTGCCACCAATTTTTATTTATGGAAAAAATCGGAAAAACCTTTAATCTTGCAAAACTGATCTTTTAAAGAGATTGAATTCGGGAATCCAATTATGTACAGGGAAGGGTGGAAACTTAATCCCACTGCACCCCTAATACATCCGTCTTACAACGATTACCCTAGAGCTTATCATGCAAATTAATAACTTTAATAATATTGATTTTTCCCCTTAAGAATATAATAATTATTTACAAATAAAATAAAGTAAGATTAATACCACAACTATTTACAAAAAGAAGACAAAATAAAATTAATATGATAATTATTTATAAAAGGAAAGAAAAGCAAAATTGATATAATAATTATTTACAAATAAAATAAAATAAAGTTAGATCAGTGCAACAATTATTTACAAAAGAAATAAAATTAATATGATAATCATTTATAAAAGGAAAGAAAAGTAAAATTGATATGATAATTATTTACAAATAAAATAAAATAAAGTTAGATTAGTACAACAATTATTTACAAAAGAAAAGAAAAATAAAATTAATATGATATTTATTTATAAAAAGAAAGAAAAGCAAAATTGATATGATAATTATTCCCAAAAAGAGCAAGATTAATATACAATTATTTACAAGAGAAAAGGAAAGTAAAATTAATATTATTTACAAAAAAAAAAAAAAGAATAGAAATTCGTATAACAATTATTTACAAATAAAAAAAAGAAGTGAAATTAATGTTACAATTATTTAAGGAATTAAAATTGAACCAAATTTAAGAAAATTTAATTTTTGATTTGACAGAGATTTTCTGCTCCTACGTATCCTCTGGTGCAATGAAGAATTCAAAATCACGTAGTTCTTGTAGAAAATAATTGTGGCTTTGATTGATTTTATTAAAAAGAAATAAAAAAAAAAAAGAGAATTTAATCTACTCTTGCACAGGATTCAGGTTAGCATAAGCTATACAATAAATCCTTACAATTCTCATAATCCTTGGGGATGGTCAAGCCATACATCAATATTAGAGATTGTTGCCTGGATTAAGGAGGTTAAAAAAATTACTCTTATTATTAAAAAATCTATTTTTGTATATATATAAAAAAAATCAAAAGTAAAGAAAAAACAAAAAGAAAACCAACGTCTTTAAACAGAAGCAAATAAACGAAAAGAAAAAAATAATCAAAACCAAACAAAAAAAAAAAAGGAACACAAAAGTCTAGCATGATGGCAAAACACTATAGGCAACACCCTTGACCCAAAAGTGACCAGCTGCAACCATTGATTCTGAGGATATCAACTTTGGCGATGCTATGATCAAAGCGGCGTAACTCGAATGGTGGTGTATGACGGCAACGTCAACCTCGATATCAAGATTACAATCATGCACTTCGATGGGTGTTAATTGATGGTGGTGGTGAATGAAAGTATGTTGTTGTATTGAGTGAAAACCAAACTAATGCACAGTGAAGTGTTGAATCAAGAGTAGCAGGCAGATAGCTAAGAAGACGAGGTAGTGTGTATGTGTGTAACCGGAAGAAAAAAGATGAAGAGTTAAATGAGACGTACCAGTAAATACACTATGAGTGGATCAAGTGTCACCCCTTAGCAATAATTCTCGCGAATTCTCACAATTACTCTCTGCTTCTTCCGTAACCTTTATGCCTCTCCAAAAGATTCCCTCCAAAAAAAAAAATCCCCCTTTCTTTGAATTGCTTGGTCTATTATATATGTTGAAGAAGATTAATTGAAATTAAGCTTGATTGATTCTGATTGGGAATTTGCTTTAATGGTAATTAGCAAATTTGATCTGATTTGAAAGATATAAATGCCAAAATTGATTGTACCCAAAATTAAAATATGCTAGGCAGATTTTGTTCCCATTTATTATGATTTTATTTTATTTTATTTTTTCCTTCTACTTTTCTTTCTCTCTTTTTTTTTTGGGTTAAAATGATCGGGCTATTCTCTTACTCTCGAATGGGCCAGCTTTCTTCCCTTTCCCCCCTTTTTCATGCCTCGGACAAAGTATGGTATTCACAGATCGTACCATGCTTGACACAATAGTGCCACTTCTTAAAATCATATATTAGGACCGGTTGTTTTTTTTGACACTTTCTTGTTTGGTCCCATTAGACGCATCAATTTGTTTTCTTGATTTTCCATCAACAAAACAAATAAATCAAAAACAATATATTTGCTTCAGGAATCTCAATTCAGGGAACAGAGGCGATTCCTATAATGAGTTCTCAGATTTTTAAAAGTGTCAATAAAAAAGAATAAACAACAAAGATTGAATAAAGCAAGATGAAAGTAATAGAATACATAAATACAATGAACTATTCACAAATAGTAAAGTGACAATGTTAAAGATGAAAAGAAAATCAAATGACATATGGAAATGAAAACAACAAGACATTTACTTGAGTTCCTAGATACTCTTCAATGTCAAAGCAGACATTTTGATAGAGTTTTTAAGTGTTTCAAGTGTGTAAATCCTATCCCCAAAGTAAATCTTACACCTAGTATTTATAGACACAAAAGTTCCTAAAAAATATCTACATGATCCCATGTTCTGAAGCCTTTATCCAAACTGCATCCAATAACTGCCATGTCCTTATTCATCCTTTTTTCCATTTTATCTACTTTGTTAATGGACCTTTTTTTATCCGTGGCTCTATTTTTTCACTTAATATTGACTCTTCTTATTGTCAAAACCTTCCTTTTTTCTCAACCAACAAACTTCTTCTTTACTCTTGTCACTTTATGCCTCTCTGGACAATCATTCCTTTACCCTTCCTATATCAACTTCACCCCTTACCTTCACTACATTCATCCTAATCGAATGTTCTTCCGACTATCTTTATGCTTCTGCTTTCTACTAATTGCCCAATCTTTGGCCTATCAAATGCCCGACTTCGCTTTCCTAAATCGATCACTTTCATTAACTCTTCTAATTTTTACCCAACAATATCAAAACCAGAAATTGGTTCTGGGCAATGGGGCACTAGTAGTTACAAGATAGCACTATTGTATTTTCACAAATTTCATCACAAAATTTTCAAAAAGTACTTATAATATTCATGAAGGAAATGGCTTCTGTTCCTCCACATGAATCTTAGCCATAAAATACTTAAAAACAAGAAAGAGAAAATATAATAAAAAAACTAAACTTGTAACTAAAAAGCTTCATACAGTAAGAAGACTCTTCCTCCATGAAATGTTCAAGTTTGAATATAGCCATGCTTTATCTATCAACAAATAATTTATAAAATATAGCTAGAAAAGATGATTTTCAAAATATGGTTTTCAAAAGTTGTTTTTTTTTTTTTTGTACACTTGAAAGTATGGTAAAAGTAATGGATTTGTTCCCAAAATAAATATTTTCTATTTTTAAATTTGACTTTTAAGTAATACATATTTTAAATTCATTTTTTAACTTTCAAAAATCAAACACGTTTATCTTTTCATAAATATTATTTGTCAATTACATGGATAGAAGGAGCCTATCTATATATCTTGTTGGCAAAAGTAATATAAATGTCATCACATGTGAATGTCATCACATGTGACAAGTCCTATTTTTTTCAATCTTATCCTTTAAGTAACAAGCATTCAAAAATCGCCATCTAACTTTTGAAGGAGGAAATGGCACAAGAAAAGGGGTTAAATCATGCCTTTTAAAAACTTTTTAAAACCTGAAAACTTAAACAAATTTTCTAAAATCCTTGGAATTGGATTGCAGAAGTGTTTAACCGTTAGAAACTAAAGTTATTGTAATCATAACAACTTTGTTGGTTAGCTAAAAAGAGACAAGCACACAAAACTTAAAATAAAATTAAAAAGAGTAAATGAAAGATAGAGATAAAAGATTACTCAAGAAAATTTATACTAATTCGGACAAACCACTTGCCTAGGTCTAGTCTTCAACAAACTAGTTGAGATTTTTATAGCAACAAGTATTCTTGTTCAAGCTTCTCCAAGCTTATAGTAGAGTAGTCTTTTCCTAACCTCTTGAAGCTAATCAAATCAAGTAGTATTGTCCTAACGTCTCCAAGCTAACAATGACCAATATTGGGTCAGGTTACAAAATATGATTTGAAGGTTTGTGTTTAATAAACACTAACACTAGAGGGTTTATAAATTAATCAAATACATAATGGAATGATTTCTTACAAATCTCACTAAGAGTGTTTGTTATTGCAATCCTATGAGAAGACTTTTCTATCAAAAAACCTTCAGAAAGTAACTTTCTGGTTGTTCACAAGGTTGAAAAAAATAAAAGCTTTTTTTATTATCAAATTAAGCAGTTCCAACATCTCTTTTTCATCTTCAAGACTTTTATAGGCTTCAAAATATAGCCGTTGAGTCTTTAAATCTTGAGCCTTTAGAACCATTGGTCTTAAACTGAAGAAAAGAGGTTGACAGCTTTTTTTCTCTCCAAGCAAATATAGCATAGAGAAGGAAACTAGTTCTTCTGAGTAAACTAACTTTTCAGTGCATCAATGCATATTTTGGATCTTTATCTTGTCATGTTTGACCTTTAGAAAATATCTATAAATCATGCAAGGCAAGTTTTGAGTGAGTTCCTGCTTCACTTAGAATAACATTCAGGAGGTTAGCCTTCTAGTTAAGGCTTCTGGACAAATCATCCTTTTAGTGTCATGCTAGCTTTCTAAAGACATAAAGTCATCCATCTAATGCTTCAAATAATTTTCTCGTGAGAAATATGATTATTGTGAATGCGGATGATGTTCTCATAGAATTCTTAGCCTCATCAAAATAATTTTGAAGGACCATTTTAGAATCTAATTTGCATTTTCTAGGTGGCAACTATCTTTCTTGATCTTGAGTTAAAGTGATATGTGTTATTTAAAACAAATACTTAAGCAAACCATTAATCCTTACAAAAGACTTTCATAAGAGTTGGTTTGTCATCTATAAAAACCCTTAACAAGGTATATCTAAGACCACTTGGTGGCTTTTGAAAAGTGTTAGAGCTTACATTCTCCCCGTTTTTTATGATGGCAAACCAAAACTTAGGAAATGGCTTTGCTTATAAAATATAACTTGAAAGCATATAAGCATTAATACGGTTTGTATTCAATTTATCTTTTTGATTGTGATACATGCTTTTTGATGTTCATTTTAGTTTGTTATCACATTCAAAAATTTCAAGATAACATACTACTCGTTTAAACTTCTCAGAAATATTTGAAATAATTAAACAATTGTTTAGAGCATAAGATTTGAACAATATATAGAGCATGTTGTTGTTAGAGAAATACTAACCTAAGGATTAAAGCACGTATGTGTGTATCAAAGCATAAAATAGAGCAAGTATCATATCAAAAGATATGGCTCATATAACTAGTATCAGAGATATAACTGAAGAGATAAATACTAGAAACAAAGCAATCAAAAACCAAGCATCAAAGCAAAGATAAATGAAATAACTATCATAGCATATATGTGATACTTATATTAGACAAGTTAACGATAAATATGTTCAACAATAATAACAAAATAAAAAGTCTATTGAAAATGCAAAATGCAATCATATGCAATGTATGATTCTTGTTCTTGTTCCTCCCCTGAACCAAAGATTTTCCTATATCTTCTCCCCATTTTGACATCAGTAAATGATGGTTAGGGATCATTGAAGACCATCACTGATTGCCTTAGTGGTTTCCCCTCTGAAGTGCTCTTAGCAACTACAGCAACAAATTCTGCATCTTGTCCAATTTTCTCTCTATTGCATGTTGGTTGGTCATGAGTTATTGTTCATTTATCATGATTGTTTGTTGATTAGCTAAGAGAAGATCCATCTGAATCTTATGGCATTAGGGAAGACATGGGTAGGAGATTATGTAAGCTTTCCAGAGGACAACATCTCAGTATGAGAAGCTGAGGACTTGGTACTTTTTGAAATAGCTACAGAGGCTATTTTGTCAAACTTTGGGGCAGCAGTTAACAGTAATAGGGTGTTTGTAGTGGTTGGAGTGGCAAAAACATCTTGAGAGGCTTACAAAGTGTTCTAAATAGGAATGGAGATGAGTATTGCTTGTATGGTAGGGGCAGTCCTCTCTAGTTCAACAAACTCATCCTTTTCTTTAGCTCTATTTTTGCATAGGTTTCAACCTTAGCAAGGGTTCATTCTTGAACAATAGGGACAATCTCAAGAATCTAAGATGGTTGCTCAGTCTGTGCAGCTTATAGCTCAGAAGCTAGCAACACAATTCTCATCTTAGCAGCAAGATTTTGTTCTTCTATCACTACAAAATGTTGTTCTATCTCCTAAGATATGGATCAAATACTCTATTCAGAAGTGCCAATTCCAGTGGCTTTGTTATTTTGTTTCTGGAGCCAAGTTTCTTTTCTAAGTTTATTTTCTTGGACCTCTCTCCTAGCTCTTCTTATAGGTAAAGGAGTGGAATCTTGTAAAGAAGCAACAGAAGCTTTTTTTTCTCTTTTCTTTTTTTTTTTTTTTTTTTTGCCTTTGCCTTTAGGAACTTCTTGGGAGTAGGCTTTGCAGGAGCAGGTTCCTTAATAATAATTCCTTTTTTAGCATAAGTAAGAGGGGTAACAAGAGTGGTAGTAGTATCAGCCACAGTAATGGGTTCCATAGCAACTGCAAAAACTTCATCATTAGCCTTTGATGAGGAAAATTCTTCTAAAAGCTTTAGAAGTATTTTTTTGCTTCTCCTTTCTTTAGGGATAGGAGAGAGACTTTTTTCCCCTCATTGTCTTCTTTTTCTTCTTCTTGCCCTCATTAAAAGGCTAGGAAGTTGATTTCTTGGTGCTAGGCACCACAACCGCAGCTATAACAGCAACAACATTGTCACGACCCTCCATGGGCCATGACCGGCGCATAGAAAATTTTCATTCCCTAGCAAGCCTAACCAAAAACCTACTTAAAAACTGACAGAGTTTCCCCTAAAACTAGGACATTTTCAATTATACAAAACCTGCAAAAATTTATCCAAACAATCCAAAGATATATATATATATATAGGGAGCGTATCACATAAGAGGAGTAGTTTATTATAAAAGTGAGAAGAGCAAATATGGGCCATATAACCATACATGGATGGTCAAGATTTAAAGTTATTTAAAGTTATTTAAAGATCATATGATCAGTTATGTTTTAATCTTGATCATTCACATGAGATCCAATGGTCAAAATTTGCTCCTCTCACTCTCATAATAAAACACTCCTCTAATGTGAAAAGCTCCATATATATATATATATATATAGTTTAAAAACCTTTACGTATACAAAGCTATCAAAAGGAGTTGTGTAATTAACATAATTTCAACTAATATGCACATTACTTCACTAAGCCAAAATGCAAAGAGCCAATTGATACAAAACCATTAATAATCCAACACGGACCTTACTTGTGTTTCAAGGAGCACTCTATATCATCATAAACCATAGTTGGTTGTACACCCGATATTCCAAAAGAGAAATCAAGGTCCTTCAAGTGGGCTCACCTAAATGGAATAAGTAGATATCCTATTGAGCAGAAGGAGCAGAACCCACCTATACGGGTGAATCTAAAATAGATAAGGAAACCACGGAGTAAGTTATAAAACTCAATGAGAAATAATGTACTCATAGGTGGCATGAGACAAGCAAAAAAATATCCAAGTTATACTTTAAATTATGAAAACGGAATACAAATATTTTCTCTGAACTAAAGAATTATTGAAATATTGCTTTCACATAATAATAGAACTTCAAAGGAAAGGAGGATCCTATTTCAAAAATAGCTGCCTAATTGGGTGGCCTTATGGCTTAACTCCAATAGTAAATGATAACTTCATGCTTGTGCATGTCTATTTGTTCTGGACATATTGGCCGACATGCCATGCTGGCAATCACCCTACTAGTTGAGTTATTCGAGCTGAACCAAGGCTAATGCTACTGTCATTAGCGAATAGTTCTGTTATAGTTTCCTCCCTTTTGGAAAACTTTACTCATAATAAAATCCTTGTCAACAAAGCTCTTCTTTCATTCTAATATATACATTTTTATTATAACACTAATGCATAATGAGAATTTAGAAAGTAATTCTTAAGTCTTGTCTCATGCTCGTAACATTTAACATCTACTGAATGTAAGTTCCAATTTAGTGAACTTTAGCATAATTTCATAAAGAATCAAATTTTAAACTAAAAGCAATATGAATTTGAATCATTCTCCAAAGCGGTTAGCAATATGAACTCATATCATATATGTGTATATACATATATATATATATATATATATATATATATATATATGTGTATATACATATATATATTAACCTCACATAAAAATTTAACTATGAGTATACTATTCACTCACAACCAAGATCGCTTTCGATCCAACTGGAAATTCCCGAGGTGAGTCTAAAGCAAGAGAGAGTGTGTGAGTGAAAATGGGGGAGAGAGGGTCGAAATCTATCTAACAAGTCGAACAGTTGGCCCCTGGACAGCCATCTATGGGCGCCAACAACTTGAATCCCTCATTTTTTGACCTGCAATGGGCGCCTAAACCCCTAAAACTGCAATGCTGTCAGCACTTTTGGTGCCTAGGCTCCCAAAGTTGGCACCCTAAAAATTTTTTTAAAAAAAATTTTTAAGTTTCACACATATTTCTAAGCATATATCTAATCTAATAACTATTAAATACAAAAAAAATACTAATCTAAAAGATTATACAAATCCTAAGGCATGACAAGCATTTTTCTTCTTTTTACTCTCATTCTCTTTCTTTTCATCTTGAGCTTTGGATTTCAAACCCATAGCATGGATAGTCTTCATTATAGTGGTTGGTCTCTTGTCATTAGACCTCTCATCTAGAGGGAGCTAAGCCATGTTGAAGACCTTGGTAAGAAACATGCCATAGGGTAGGCTACCATGCTTCTTCTTTTCAACACTAATAGTAGTAATAATAAAGTCCAAAATCAATCTCACCAAATTGATTCTTCTTTTGTCATGAGATGGAACATGACCATTTAATCAACCTCACTCATCATATCTATGTTCCCACTCCTTGGCAACACAGTGTGTTGGATTACAAAATATACATCCCTAATAGAAGTGAGTAATCTAGAGGTTTCGATATCTCTGCTCTCATAGCTCTATTTCCAGATAGAGTCTTTATAATACCAGCCTTTGTCACACTATGCTTTTCCCATCATCTTTCTCCTCCACGACACCAAATGCCATCGTTTGGAGTGTTAGTGATCTCAGCGACATCAGAGGGAATGATCTGGTGTTCAAAACTTCATATGATGTTTCTTAAGGAAGTGTTGTCTTCGTTGGAAGCATTTAGGGTGCTATAGAATGCAAGAGCAACCACTGTGTAGATGTCATCAGAAATGCATAGGAAATTTCCCTATCCTTGGAACTCGAAGACTCCATGAACTTCAGGGAAACTAATTAAGTTTTCAAGATCAAAACTTCTCCCTCTAGTAATGGGCCTCCTATAAAAATGAGTCTTGAAATGCTCTTACATATTTTCGTCATCGAACATGTAGGGAGTTAGTAACTACTCGGCAAGTGTACCGAATCGTTCAAGTAGTAAACTCGGTGAGTGAGTACATCCCATAAGGATTGACGTTACCAAATAACAATTCACTAATTCAATTTCTATTTAGATTATAACAACCATTTTGGGTCAAAAGAAGCTCTAAGCTAAAAATTAAAACATGCAATAAACTACCAAAAAAAATTAAGATTTAAGTAAAAATTAACGGAGATTAACAATAATATAGAAAATGCTAGAGGTTTGAGGTTGTCTAATTTTTCTTAATATCAAATGAATTCTTAATTACTTGAGTTCAAAATTGCTAAGTTAAAAGAAAGGATTTTAAATGATTGATCCCAATTCCTTCGTAAAATCAACCCTTCTTTTCTCACTAAAACATGTTAATCCCTTAACTATGCTTGAACAAAAAGACGGTTTATGCACAAAAACTAATTCATAATTCATACAATTTCAAGATATATTCCTAAACCTTGAAAACCATTAAGGTAATCCCTAGAGCTAGTTAACACACAAATTTCTTAATTTGAGCGTGAACCCTAAATAAATCCATGAGAAAACGACTCACAAATTTGCAAAAACACAAAGGAATAACCTTAAATCCAACAATTTCAACATCAAGTTATCAAAAACTCATATATAATTCAATCATATTAGAACTCACCCCTACCCCTAGCAAAAAAGTCTAGTGACTCATAAAGAAAAAAAGAAAACAAGAGAGAAATGCATTAAAAACCCAAGATTAGGAGCAATCAAATGTTTAATCTCCCTTCCTCTTACTATCCTTGGTCTATTCCCAAAGCTTCAAAGTGTTTCTCCCTTCTTTCTTAACCTAAAAAAAAATGCCCAAATGAGTGGCTTATTCCTTTTTATTATTCCTGAAAATAGTGAAAAGATGCTAGTTTGTGGGCCTCTAGCGCCTAAGCTCCAACCTTCAGGCACTTGAGTGCTTCTTTCTAGATGCACTAGCACTTGAGCACCAGCTTTTGATTGCTAGAGTGCCAAGTTGCCTAAAAGCTTCTCTTATGCTCTATTGCACCACTTGAGCATTGGGACTATAGTGCCTGAGCACCATACACTTGATGAGCACTTCGACTGTCACTTCCCAATTAGCTATGACAAACTCATAATTTGTAAATGCAACCAAAACACATACTTAGACCACAGTAAATCCTCAAACAAGCTAGAAAACAAATAAAAGCTTAAACTTCTATAAATTCATACAAAAACATTTATCAAATACTCAAAATAAAGTGATTTTATGACTTAAAAGCTCTTAAAAAGTAAACCCTTTGATGGAACATCACATCCCCAAACCCAAGATATGCTTGTCCCTAAGCAAAATTATGGCACCTAACAAAAGTTCTCAAACAATAATTATATATCATATATGCTCTCAGAAAAACCCTTAACACCAAAATTCAAAAAAGAAGCACAAGGATCAAATAAAATCATGTAATCACCACTTGCAACCTGTATGACCTAACCCAAAATTCACATAACAAGGATTAGTCCCAAATCAATAATCTGGATCAAATTATGAAGACACTCAAGAATTATCCCAAACTCAGGCTAAATTTCTCATCCCTATCTACACTAATGTAGAAGTAATGCATCAAGGTGATCAAAAGCGGCTTTCCAAGCTTACAATGTTAGGCTAAAGGGTAAGATTAAGAAAGGGAAAGAAAATTTAAACTAGGTCGGGTAATTGAAGCATGCAACACAATCCTAAATGCAAACAAAGCAATGCTACAATTCTTTATTTTTCTCTTTTTTTTCTTTTTATTTTTTACTTGTGCTTTCCATTTCTCTTCTTCTTCTTTTTTATTTGCTTTTTCATCAAGACTCAAACTACAAACAACTTAATCCATGAAAATGTGACACTAATTATTAAGATGAACAAAACATGCAACATACCGCTTCAAGAACCCAACAAAATTTGTTACAAGTAGCAATTTTTTCCCCTTTTTTTCTAGTTTAAAGAGTGGTAGGATAAAAGAAGGTTAAAACAAAAAAAAGCCTTTTATCATTTTTTTTCAACTTCAAAAGGACCTAGGGATATACATTATTGGGTAAGCTTGAAAGGCTCAAACGGTCCAAAGAATGCCCTAATCATTTCACCAAGATGCACTATCCTAGGATTTTGCCTTAATAGGGAATCAAATATGTCCCAAGATAAAAGTCAATTCAAGTATACCGCATAAGCTTTTTCTAGAAAATTAACTCAATTCATCCCCAAGAAAATACACAATCTCATATCAAAGTACTAACAAGAGTTATGAGTAAAAGCATGATCCTTTAGAGACATCATGCTCATAATACTCCAATTTCAAGAAAATTCATGCAATCATTGAGCACCCAACACAATTCTAAAAGAAAATTGTAATAGACTCACTATTTTTTTTTTTTAGCAAGGATTCTACTGATATGAAGAAAACTAAAACATAAAAAACATCTAATATTTAACAAAAAAATGAAAAGCAATAAACTGATAATGACCAAACAAAACAAAACAAAATAAAGAAAAATAAAAGAAAGCAATAGAATTACCCTAATTTTCTTGTAGTGAACCATTACTTATTGCTTAGCATCATCATCATTATCCAGAGGTAGTAGAAAGGAAGAAAAATGGTCCATATCAAACCTTGATAATCTAATCACAAACCTAAATCATCTACTCCATTTCTTAATGTTGCTTATTGTGAGTTGACATGAAATAAGGGTAAGGAAAAAGTTCTAATATATACTAACAATCAAGAAAATATTTTTGTGACCGACATTATATACATCCCCATACAAAGACCCTGAACTCGAGAAGGTACTCAAGTCGACTCAACAAGCACTAACTACCGCAAACATAAAAATAAAAGGAAGTAAAAACTTGGGTTGCTTCCCAAAAAGCGCTAATTTAAGGTCCTCAACTTGACCTATGAAAAATATTATTTTATCCTAGTCAAAAGTATCATATATATATATATATATATATATATATATATATATATATATATTCTTTACAAATAACAAAATTATCAAATATTTACCAATGATATGCACGAGATTAACAAATAAGAGATAGGAAACATAAATCACTTGTTTGTGCATCATGTAAGGAAAACTAACAGCTGTCAGTTTGCATATTTGAACTGAATTGTCCTCATTTAGATTTTTTCTATCTCCTAGCACATTATGCCTTGCATAATTCCTCATTGGTTGCAACTACCATTTCATTATTCTGATCATCATCCACTTTTGGCTTATAATATGGGCATAAACATGTAGAATGTATGCTTCTTGACCAAACACAACATAAATCCAGTTATGACATCTAGTTTTTAGGCTTATAAAATGGACACAAACTAGTTTCATGGATGACACTTGAACATATGTCACAACAAGGAAAAATGATTGGTCATGCATTTGTTGGATATGTAGAACTTCCACATACATCACAACGATAGTTATCCATCTAAGAAGAGGTAAATAGAGACAATTTTTTTAAAAAAATTTTAAAAAAAATTCTATACAAATTAGACAAATAAAAAAAGAATTTAAAATAGAAAAAAATCTAAAATAGAAATTTATCAGCTACTAATATTGTTAATAGGACGCTTAATCCCTGACAATAGTACCAAAACTTGATAACCACTCAACAAATGTATCGAATCGTTCAAGTAGTAAATGCAGTGAGTGAGTATCGTCCCACAAGAATTGACGTTACCAAACAACAATTCACTAATTCAATTTCTATCTAGATTATAACAACTATTTTGGGTCGAAGAAAGCTCTAAGCTATAAATCAAAACATGCAATAAACTAGCAAAATAAAACAAGATTTAAGCAAAAATTAACGAAGATTAACAACAATATAAAAAATGCTAGAGGTTTAAGGTTGTCTAATTTTTCTTAATATCAAATGAATTCTTAATTACTTAAGTTGGAAATTACTAGATTAAAGAGAGGATTTTAAATGATTGATCACAATTCCTTGATAAAATCAACCTTTCTCTTTTCACTAAAATATGTTAATCCCTTAACTATACTTCAACAAAAAATAGGGTTTATGCAGAAAAACTAATCCATATTTCACATGATTTCAAGATATATTCCTAAACTTTGAAAATCATGAGGTTAATCCTTAGAGCTAGTTGACACACAAATTTCCCAATTTAAGCACAAACCCTAAATAAATTCACAAGAAAACAACTAACAAATTTGCAATAACACAAAAGAATAACCTTTAATCCAATAATTCGAACATCAAGTTATCAAAAACCTATATACAATTCAACCATATTAGAACTCACCCCTACCCCTAGCAAAAGAGTTTGGTGACTCATAAAAAAGAAGAAAACAAGATAGAAAATAAGAGAGAAATGCATGAAAAATCCAAGATTTGGAGCAATCAAATGTTTAATCTCCCCTTTTTTTACTATTCTTGGTTTGTTTTCAAAACATCAGAGTGTCTATCCCTTCTTTCCTAACCTAAAAAAAATGCCCAAATGAGTAGCTTATTCCTTTTTTTATTCCTAAAGATAGTGAAAAGATGCTAGTTGTGTGTCACTGGCGCTTGAGCGCCAGACCCACTGAAACAGAATGCTTTCCAGATGTGCTAGTGCTTAAGCCCTAACTTTTGAGCGCTCGAGCACCAAGTTGCCTAAAAGATTCTCTTTTGCTTTGTTGTACTGCTTAAGCACGAGGACTATGGCACCTGAGCACTATACACTTGATGAGCACTTTGACTATCGGTTCCCAATTAGCTATAGCGAACTTATAGTCTGTAAATGCAACCAAATCATATTCTTGGACCACAGTAAATCCTGAAACTTAAACTTCTAGAAATTCATACAAATACAGTTATCAAATACTCAAAATAAAAGGATTTTATAACTTAAAAGCTCTTAAAAACTTAACCATTTGATGGAACATCAGAAGTGCTGAAGTTGCCTTTTTCACTCATGGTGTTGACAAGAAGGTTAGAGCTTAAAGGAAGAAAGAATATGTTTAAGGTAAAGTAACAGTGAGGGAAGTGAAGAGTTTGTAGTTTGAAACTTTAGAGAAGATGAAGAGTGTTTGAGAAGGTTTTAGCAGGTGAAAGAAAAATAGAGTTCAAGGTGAATAAATGAGTTTGTTGGTTAAATGAAATAACCAAGGGTCATTTCTAATATGAACAGTTTTAAAGTGAAACGATGATGTTTTTCTATAAGGTAAACTTTTGGCTTTCCTACTTCATTGAAACGTGGCAACGTGGAAGCTACTAAGGCTACCCATGTTCCAAAAACTGCTTTATCTCTTCATATTCAACCTTTTAACTAGAAGCTTGAGTTATTTTTCTGAAATAACCACTTTTCTGAACCCAAGAACATATTTGAGAAGCTTAAGTATTTTCTAAAGTTCATAAACATCATAATATGTTTTCTGAGTAGATTCAACAACTTCAACTCTTAAGGTATTTACATCCTTCTTGAAAAGGTTGTTTTCATTTAAAATCATCTCTTTCTCATGCCTTAGCTTCTCTTTCTTTGGCTCAAGGTTTTTAACCTCAAGAGGCAACTTTTGAAAACTCTTCTTTAAAAAAGCATAGTGAAAAGAAAGCATTTGAGAATCATCTAGAAGTTCATCATAATCTTTTTGAAGCACTTCATATAATAATTCCAGCTCAGGAAGAGTTATCTCAGTTTCTTCATTAGAAACTATGTCTGCATGAAACAGAGATTTGCAACTGTTTCCTCTTCTTCCTGATATTCTGTATTCCTTGCTCCTTATCAAGATCTTTCCCTGTAGCCATCATGCCCTTCTTCTTAGGTGCCTTCTTTCTAGAGCTTTTCTTCAGCTTTAGACATTCAGATTTTAAATGTCCAGGCATAATTACACTCATGGCAGATGATCTCATTCTACTTTGCTTTTCCTTTCTTGTACTTTTTAGGAATAAGCCCTTTCTTCTTCTTCCTTCTGATCCATGCTTTGGAAATCTTCTCAACTAGATGAGCAATCTTATCTTTCTCTTCCTCATCCTTATCATCAAAGGATTCTTCTTCCTCTTCCATTTCTTCTGAAGCCTTCATAGCTTTGGTAAAGCTTGCTTTCCTCTGTGTAGACTTTAGAGCAATAGATTTACCTTTTCTATTGTTCTTTTAAGAAGCTTTATTCTGCTCAATTTCATGAGTCTTCAGAAACCCAATAAGAGTATCTAGGCTAAGTAAATTCAAGTCCTTGGCTTCTTAAATGGCTATTACGATAGGGTGCCAAGCATTTAACAGGTTTCTAAGGATCTTTCTAACCATCTCAACATTGGAATATCTTTTTTCCAATGCTTTCAACTGATTTATGATATGCATAAATCTGGTTGTCATATCATCAATATTTTCATGTTTTAGTATTTTGAACATTTCATATTGATGTACCAGCATACTAATCTTTGTCTCTTTGACTTGATCAATTCCTTCATGGAGAGTTTGGAGTCTGTCCTAAATCTCTTTAGCAGAATCACATGAGATGATTTTATCATACTTACTTTTGTTTAGAGCACAAGTGAGAAGATATTTAGCCTTGGTATTCGTCTGCTCTTTAGCCTTGTGCTGGTCAATCCACTGGGTTCTTGGGATCTCTCTAACCATTAATAGAGGAGGTTGGTATGGATCAACAACTATGTAACACATAGGTTGCTCAATTGTTAGAATGTAATCTTTTCTTTCAATAATCTCCCACATGTTTAGACTTATAGACTCAATAAAGAGCCTCATTCTATCATTCCAATATGGGTAGTCATCTCCGTTGAAACATGGAGGGTGATTGATAGAATGTCGTTCAGCAATATATGAGATCTATTGTGCCAATGTTTTAGGATTTTTTTTCCTTTACAATCATTAAGAAACTCGGCCACAGCGGCTGAGCTCCAATGCCAATTGAAGGTGGAAGTGGCTCGAGAAAGGGGAGTTGAATCGTGCTTTTAAAAACTTTTTGAAACCTGAAAACTTAAACAAATTTTCTCAAGTCTTTGGACTTGGATTGCAGAAGCATTTAATGGTTATAAACTAAAGTTTTGTATTCACAATAACTTTGTTGGTTACCTAAAAGGAGATAAGCACATAGAACTTAAAATAAAAATAAAGAGTGAATGAAAGATAGAGATAGAAAATGACTTAAGAAAGTTTATACTTATTCAGCTAAACCACTTGCCTATGTCCAGTTTTCAACAAACTAGTTGAGATTTTTATATTAATGAGTATGCTTGTACAAGCTTCTCCAAGCTTACAATAGACTAGTCTTTTCCTAGCCTCTCTAAGCTAATCAAATCGAGTAGTATTGTCTTAGCTTTTCTAAGTTAACAACAACCACTATCTTATCAGGTTACAATATATGATTTGAAGATTTGTGTTTAATAACCACTCACATTAGAACACTCAGGGTGTATAAATCAATCAAGTATAGAGTGGAATGACTTCTTACAAATCTCACTAAGAAAGTGTTTCCTATTACAATGCTATGAGCCAATTTCTATCAAGAAACTTCAAAAAGTAACTTTCTAATCGTTCAAAAGGTTGAGAAAAATGAAAGCTTTTTTTATTATCAAAGTAAGCAGCTCCAAGACTTTTTCTTTCTCTTTAAGACTTTTATAGACTTCAAAATATAGCCAATGAGTCTCCAAATCTTAAGCCTTGAGCTTTTAGAACCGTCAGCTTTAAATTGGAGAAAAAAGGTTGCTAGCTTTCTTTCTTTCCTCCAAATCTTAAGCCTTGAGCTTTTAGAACCATTAGCTTTAAATTGAAGAAAAAAGGTTGCTAGCTTTCTTTCTTTCCAAGCAAGGATAGCATAGAGAAAGAAACTAGTCATTCTAAGTCAATGAGTTTTTCAATGTGTCAACACATCTTTTAGATCTCTATCTTATCGTGTTTGACTTTTAGAAAATATTTATAAATCATGCAAGGCAAGTTTTGGAGGTTAATCTTCTGGTCAAGCCTTCTAGACATATAATCCTTTTGAGTAGCTTGTGTACCTTCTGGTGACTTGGTAGCTTTCTGAAGACATAAAGTCATAAATCATTTTCTTATGAGAAATATAATTGTTGTGACCATGGATGATGTTCTCATAGAATTCTTAGCTTCATCAAAATATGACTTTGATTTTTAAGGATCATTTTAGAAGGTAATTTTTCTTTTGTGCATGAGAACTATCTTTCTTTATCTTAAGTTAAAGTGATATGTGCTATTCAAAACAAATACTTAAGCAAACTATTAATCCTTACAAAAGACTTTCATAAAAGTTGATTTGTTATCCATCAAAACCCTTAACAAGCTATATCTAAGGCCACTTGGTGGGTTTAGAAGAGTGTTGGAGCTTATGACTTTTAATTAAAAATCGAACATGTTTACCTCTTTGCAATTGCCGTTAGTTACATTAACAAATGGAGCCTAATTGGCATCTGAGTTGGCAAAAGAAATATAGATGAAAATACTCTTACATCTTCCATACTTGATAGGGAAAACTCTCTTGAGCATCTTTATTTCATCTTTCTCAGCTCATCGCCACCTTCTTTATTCTTATTCTTATTTAGTCTCCTTAGTTGTGTTTTGAATGGGAGAGGCAACATATCTTAGTATTCAATTTGTGGCCACACATTTGAACCATTTGCATAGAAGGTTATTGACTAGTAACATGCTTAATATGTTTCTAAGTTGTAGTATAGAATGATGTAATCTTCTAGACCCTAGATTATAAGGAATACTAGTCAACATCCTTCTGTCAATGTAACAAATGGTGTTTATGAAGAAGATAAGCATGTTTGGCTTTTTTAAAAGTTGGAGAGAGAGTTTAGGACATTTATTATTTATAAGGAAAAATTGAAAATAGAATTTGTCATATGTGGTACCATTTTTACTACTTTTACTAACTCAAATGTGAGATCGGCCTCTTTTATCAATGTAACAAGTGATGTTTATGAAGTAGACAAACTTGTTTGATTTTTAAAAGTCAAAGGGTGAAATTAGAATGTTTATTCCTTAAAAGCCGAATTTCAAAAACAAAAATAAGTTAGGATACAAATACATGGTATTTAATTTTAAAAAAAATATTAACTTTTTGCCAACTAAGCTACAGGGTGGTTGCTTTTTCTTTTATATATATAGTTTGGATAAAACTCAAAGAGGAGCAAAACAAAATAAAAGGCAATGAACACCCCCATAAGAGCAACAAGCTCGCTAACAACAACCACAGCACAAGATACAAAATAAAAGCCCTGACAGCAAAACATAAGGAACCACATTGGACCCAAAATACCTTAACATAACCCTGACCACTACTAATGAACTTTTACTCTTTTGTCTAAGATTTGCGTCAACCCCTTCTTCTAGTTGATTCAGAGCATCATTCTTAGTTTTTAAGCCTTCGGCAAGGGCCTCAATCACCATATTATCATTCTCAGCAACCAAACTGAGACTTTTGCTAAGATCCCAAGTTTTCCTAGCTACAAGGTGGTTACCAAATATGCTAGATTATTTGAACTTGCAAATTGAATTAGGTTTTCTTGATAATGTCTTTCTTCCCAACTTTGAATCAATTTATCCTATTTATGGTGAAATGCGTTGATATAATACCTCAATCTGATGTGTATATTGATTTAGTAAAATGAACAAACAGTAAAAGGTATCTAGTGTGGTATTTATTTTGGAGTGCAAGTATAAAGGAAAATAAAGAAAAATGTATATCAATATCAATCAACAATAGTGGGAATAGTATAATGGCAGTAAGATCTCAATCTTCCTAGCAAGCTCAATGAAGAACACCTAGCAAAAGCAAGGAGTGAAGTCTCAGTTCAAGAAGTGCACAAATAAGAATTGAAAAAGAGATTACAGCAGATGAGAAGGGAGAAAACTCACATAACATGCCTAGTCTTCTTTGTTTGTTGGCAAATGAATATAATCCCTTGGCCACTTTGGCTCTCAACGACTTCTACTTCCCTTTCTCACATTTCCGTCCGAGCTCATTTTTTCCCTTGATTTTAGGATCTTTAGCCATGTATCCATCCTATAGCCTTTTGATCTCATGGCCATTTAAACCATCATTTGTATCATAGCTCCCCCCATCAAAATTGACCTTGCCCTCAAGGTCAAAATTTGCCTATGCTTGTCCAATGTCAGCATTCAACAATGTTGTAGGAATCATTGCTGCTGTGGTTCTCTAATACATTTCTTTAGTAATGAAATGTAAAAAATCGGGTACATCCTATCTATGCCCGGGAGGTGTAATCTGTATGCCATAATTCCAATCCTCTCTGTGATCTTGAAGGTCCAAAATAACACATGCTCAGCTTTTGATTCTTGTGAAGAGTTAGAGTTTTGTCTATAAGGCTATATTTTGACATACAACAAGTCTCCTATGGCAAATTCAACTTGTTTTCACTTGCCATTTGCTATGTCCTTCATTCTTTGTTAGGCTTTGCTTAGATTTTACTTCAGTTGAGCCAATAGATTATCTCTTTCAAGAAACTGTTGCTGAACTAAAGTGCTATCTGTTGGAGATAGTTCATATCTCAAAATTTGAGGCCGTTCACAGCCCAAAAAGCCCTATATGGTATCATGCCAATAGCTGATTGGAAAGATATGTTATACTAGTAATTAGCCCATGGTAGAAGCTTAAACCAGTCTTTAGAGTTCTCTTGCGTCTAACTAATCAAGTACATTTTAATGCATCGATTAAGGACCTCGGACTGCTTATCCATTTGGCGATGATAAGATGAGCTCATCGCTAATCCCTTGGTTTTTGAAGATCTATTACCAAAATTGGCTTGTAAATACTTTGTCATGATTAGAAATAATAGAGTGTAGCATGCCATGGATCTTGACCACATGTTGAATGAATGCATCTACTACCTTCTTGGCTATGAAATTTGATGGAAGTAGAATAAAATAGGCAAACCTAGATAATTGGTCAACCACCGCCATGATAAACTGAGTAGCCATTGGATGTAGGGATGCCGGTAATGAAATCCATGGCAATATCTTTCCAAATCTACTACAGTATCAGCAAAGGCTACATAGGACCAGCAAGCAGTTGTGTCATATATTTGGCTCATTTACAAGTAAAGCAACTCTTCACATATTCTTAGGATGTCTTTGGATGCTAAGACATTCTTTCCAAGAGAATTATGCCGCAATTCTAGTTAAAGTTCTTTATATGCTGGCATAGCTTCCTAAAGATGAATCCTGAAACTCCTTCAAAATTGTTTATTTGATATTCGAACTAGCGAATATTAATATCTTTCCCTTCCAAAACCATAAATCATCCTTATATTGAAAATGATTCACGTTTTCTACTGAGACAGGGAGTTCTGCCTTTCGATCAAAATTCACCTACTGCTATTGTATTTCACTTAAGAAGCTTTGAATTTAGGCTCTGATTATGCCATAAAAGGTCGTGACAAGGCATCAGCCACTTGGTTGTCGCTACCTTTCTTGTATTCAATCGTAAATTCAAACCCCAAGAGTTTTGGTAATCAAGCTTGCTGTTCCGGTGTCTAGATTACCTAAGATTACATCTCCCTTAAGCTCTTATGGTCTGTCTTGATAATAAATCTATGCCCTAATAAATAGTGTTTGAATTGCTCACAGCTTCAGTTATGGCATACATTTCTCAAGCATATGCAAACTATTTTTGCATACATGATGAAATCTTTTTGGAAAAATAAGCAATCAGATGGTTGTGTTGGCTCAAAATTGCTCCTAACCCTGTGCCTTATGCATCTATTTCTAGGACAAAGGGCTTGGCAAAATTTGAAAGTACTAAAACTTGAGCCTTGGTTAAAATTGACTTGAGAGTGGCAAACACATCCTCTGTCTTTTGAGACTATTGGAAAGCATCTATCTTAAGCAAATCTATAAGTGGTGCCGCCAAAATAGCAAAACCACCAATAAACCGGCAAAAGTAACTAGCTAAACCCATGAAGGCTTAGAGTTGCTTCACTGACTGAGGAATCAGCCACTGCCTTATTGCTTCACTCTTGGAGCTGTCCACTCTAACACCCTCTCTCAAAACCACATGGCCTAGGTACTCCTTTGTAAGTGCAATGGAGAATTATCTTAACTTCATGTGCTTTCAATATACATCCTTTCTGCCTTATGATTTCTACAATGATAGTTTTTAAGGACGGAGCCAAAATTTTGATAGCAGGGATCGGAGTAAATATATATAACCTAAAAATTGGAAAAAAAAAAAACGATATAAAGGTATACTATATAAAATAAGTAACATGATATAAAATGCTCAAATATATTTGTGATAAATATAAATTATAAATATTAAATATACATATAAGATTAAATATATACATATAATTTTTAATTTTACTCTTTTTTTTTTTTTTTATGGGAGCCAATAAATTATTATATAAGTAGGCTTTAAAACAAATTAACTAAGCTAGGGGAACCACAACATCGCCCGGTCCCCTTTCCCTCTGCCCCTTATAGTGTTCTTGTCCATACATTTTCAAATTTTTTTTCTCCATGATCATTTGTCAAAAAGCATACACGTTTGTTATAATCAAGTACTGATAGTATTTAATTTATATAATTGGTTTGTAGATCTGTAATTTGGTAGAATTGATATTTTGCAGAACATGCTCGGGAGTCGGCTGGTGATCTCTGCTTGCAGAATAAGTACAACACTTGGAGGTCCCAATGCATTAATGACATAGAGCTAGGTTCTTTTATTTACCTTGATGTTTGGTCTGTCTTTTTCTGATTTTTGTTTGTGGAACTTCTGAACTTTGTAGCTTCTCTTGACTTGAGTTCAGCTGTATTGAACTATCGAAAAAAACTGATAGTATTTAATTTATATGTCTGTATTTAAGAAAATTGATAACTCAAATTATTTTCATCAATTCTATATATATTTCTAATTAATTTAATTTGTTTAACTATATTTTGTTCATCAAATTAATTTTTCTGTTTAAACAAGCAATTATCCATTCATCACACAAGTAAATAAACTAGTTATAATATACTCTCTCCGTTTCAAAATATCTATCGAATTTTGGTATTTTAAGGTTTCAGAATATCTGTCCATTTCTAAAATTATGTCTTTAATATAATTATCATCCATTATCATCGTAATTAGAGTTAAATAATATGCTAGACTAACCTACTATAATCTATGTAAAGAGAATAATTGCAGTATTAATTATATTAATAGAAGTATGTTTCTTTAGACATGGATAATTTCATCCATTTATATATTGTTGTGCCACTAACAAGATTAAATTTTTTTTCTTAATTTGTGTGATGTTTTGTTTTGGACAAATATTTTGAAATGGATGAAGTATTTTATTTGTTGGGATCATTCTACCAAAAATAATATTTATCAATTATTATTTTTTTTAATATATAATTGGTTTGCAGTTCGCTTGAGAAAATAATATTAAAAACTCTTACACGTAATACAAACATTTTTAAAAATGTATCATAATGTTAAAAATATATATATTTTTAACTTTAAATGACTTGTTAGACTAAAATGGATTTGGAAAAAATAAATACATAAGGGGAGAGTGAAAATTTAACCATCAATAAGTGTTATAACTCCAACGAGATGTTATTGTGTTCTAATTGCCTTTTTTCGGTCAATGTATTCTAATTACTTGATGCGAAAGTTTGGCAGAAATTCAAATTAACCATGTTTTATTATCCACTTGCTTTTTCTTTTTTGGGGTCTGAAGTAACCCAATCGCTTTGTGTCTCAATGATATATAGTTGGGTTTTCTTCGATATTTGGTTGGCCTATCTAGGTCAGGTTTTTTTTTTTTCAATCTTGGGTTCGTTCGTTTGTCAGTGTCGGGTCTAGACCCATATTGTGAATAGATTTTTCATATTGACCCATTTATGAAAGCCTAGACAGCTTTTCTACAGTTGGACTTGGGGCCCATTGAAAAACTAGTCCCTCACCTTTTTTTTTAATTTTAGTGCGTTGAAAAAAAATTATTTCAAGAAACCTTAATTATATTATATTATTAATTTAATTCCGAATAAGGATTTTAAATAAAATTATTTTATTTTTATCATTTCTGAAATATTTTCATCTTTTTTCCTCTCTTATATTTTTATAATTTATTACGATTAAGATTATATTAAAAATATTCATGGATAGGTCGTTATGAAAAAAAATTAAAATGATAGACAGTATTTTTTTTTTTTTCATGAAGACAGATAGAAATGTTAAAGCCCGAAGGAAAAAACAAATTGCATTTTAAAATAATTCGTGTAACATTCAAAAGAGAAAGTAAGATAACAAATTAACTCACTCTTGAAAAACAAATGCCATTCAGACAAAATAACATCATATCAAATTAATACGCTCTCATGAAAGAGTACTTAAAATTAATACATAAGGGTAGATTTTTTTTCTTATGCTAATAACTTTAAGGATAAGAATTGATACCTGATCTAGAAGTGTCAGCTCTACCCCAATCCAATTGGATCGGATTTTAAATTTGTCTCACAACAAAATAGTTAGAATAGATGAAACAACTAATGCTGATAAGGGTGAGTTCGAGTTTAGGATAAAATAAACCCTAGTGAGAGAAGGAGTTTATTATAAAAGTAAAAGGAACAAATTTGTGTCGTATAACTGTATATAAATTATCAAGATTAAAAGTTATTTAACGATTATATGATCACTTAAAAAAATTAGATAATTTTATATTTTAATCTTGATCATTTATATAAAATCCAATAATCAAGATTCACTTCTCTGACTTTCATACTTGATCACTCTTCGTTGATTCTTTTCTTATATACACACACACACACACATACAAAAGAATTATCCCTCTCTTATTCTATCCTAATCTAAACCCTATCTGGCTATCTCATTTCCCATTCTATTGATTTAAATTATTTAATATTGTTATGTTAGAAATTATGGTATTAAATTGCTTGTTTAATTCATGAAAAAATTGTTTGAACATATATTTCACATAATAATTTTCGCAAAAAAATAAATGATTGTTGTATAAATTGAATTAAAAAAATATTTATGAAGGCATTTAAAAATAGATAACAGGTCAAGCTAGATAGGGTACATGTCCTCATATTTCCTTCTAGGTATGATGTAGGTATTTGTTTACGAAATTCGTAGGCTGCTTTAAAGGCAAGTTAGAATCTGTTTAAAAAGGTGCAAGAAAGCCACTTGCCATAATTCTCTCATTCTCCTGAATATACTTGACAAAGTCAATAAAGCCCAATTTTTTTTCCCATGTGTTTGATCCCTGCCCTTTTAAAATGTATTCTCTTTAATGTAATAACAAATTCAAATTCCAATTTGGATAACATTGACAAAGCCGAATTAAATTAAATTTTGTCTCTCAGCAATTTGCATTATACTAGCTAACACTCCCAAACTTTCTTATTAAGGGCACATAGTAGAACTAAAAAGTTGAAAATTATGGCTTTGTTCAGACCAAATTAAAGGCACAAGCATGACAACTTGTTAGAAATTTATTATTAAAATGAATAAATGTTGATTAAAGATGGGAGTTAGCTTTCACATTATTGGGGAAAAAAAATGTCATGAAAGTATGTCAACATGACAATTAAAAATACCTGGAAGGGTCTCATTGTTTACGTAATGATGCTGGTTAATCATATCACAAGATTCACCATTGTGCTCCTCCCATGTTTTGCTGTATGAATGGGCTGCAAGTAAAGAATGATTTAATGTAAAAGTTGGCAGAGAACAAAAAAGATGATCCCAATATATTAATTATTTCATTTTACTCCAACACCCTTTGCTGGCAATGGGCTCTCATCTGGCTACCCACGACCCGACAGACAGGCCTTATTAGTTTTTTGATATAGAAAATCAGCAATGGGTATGCCTTTGCGACTCGAATAGATAACGGTTGAGTGAAAGTTAACTTAAATCCCTAAAGTTGTAGGAGTGTTTTACTTTAATTTCTAAAATTAAAAAATTAATTATTTAGTTCCTAAAATTATTGATTGTGTATTATTTTAGTCTCTAAAAATAAATAATTTAAGGACTAAAATGACATATAATTTACTATTTTAGGGATTAAATAATTAATTTTTTAATTTCAAAAACTAAAATCATGCATATCTACAACTTTAATGACTCAAGTGAATCTTTGTTCGATAATGGTTCAAAATCTAATAATTTTAGTTGAGTTCAATTAAATCTTTTTTTAAAAGTGTATTTCTTTCTTTGGCTTAAATATGTTTTTGATTTCTAAAAATAGATTGAATTCTTTGATTCTTACAAAAATTTAATTTAAGTTTTGATTCAATTTTTTTTCAAATGTTCAACTTTGGTCTTTATTATTCTAAATTTTGATCCTTGTAAATATTCAAAATATGTATTTAGCAGTTATAATTATTGAAAATTTGTTTTTAGTCTTTATAAATATTTGTATAAATTTTTTTTTATCCTTATAAATATCACCATTTAGCAATTGAGCTAATGCAACAAAGAACAAAATTGAACATTTTTTTAAAAGAAAATTAAATTAAAATCGAAGTAAAAATTTTGTAGAAACCAAAATCAAAATTTACTATATTTATAAAGATTAAAAATATATTTAAATCATTTATTTTCTATTTGCTTAAAAGTTAGCATCAGTGTCGAGGAATTACAGGCTTGCACAGCTGCAGAGACTTAACAGCTACTTGAGGTTCCATCCATTCATGCCATAATAGTGAGACAAACTCTTTCAAAGTACAACCTAAGCAGTAACTGTGAAACGCAAGAGCAATAATATCACTTTCATAGAAAGGAGAATCATCTGTCACTTTATTACATTAACCTAGCACGACATAGGAGATCTGCTTGAAATTTTGGTTTGAAAAGTTAGAAAATAGTGTGTACCCACAGGCCTTTTCTAGATTTTCAAATCTCAATTTGTAAACCAAAAGACACTTGTGCTTGCAGTGTCATCATTTCATTTCAATTGGAAGGTGGGATCTTCAGTTAGGATTAGCCCAAATTCTTGGGGCCATCCCTCTGTAAAGATCCTAACCCAGACATGTGATAATCACATTGGACGTCATTCCTTTCCTTTGTAAGCATAATTTATAGTATTAAATTATGCACCGACACAGATTCAGAGTCAGAGTCAAATAGAGGCCGTAAGATTTTGAGAATAACGAGGGAGCAAGTCAACCTGAGCCTGTGAATTTGCATTCATTCAAATACAGAATTCGATATGGTTTGATGACTTTGATATGTAACAATCATTTATAAGCACTAATAATAACTTTCTTGGCAGCTCTTTAAGTTGCCTTACCCAGTGTTTTTTGTTATGAAGCATGTGATTAGGTAGGTTAGGAAGTGTCCTACACATGCTAGCAATCTTAGAAGAATTAATAAACACAAAACACTAATCTTACTCGAAATTTTTTGTTATGTATTGTGTGTAGAATACAAGATCTGATGAATAACATAATATTTCCTTGCTCTTCCTAGATGATTCGGTTGCTTTGTACAAAACTAGTGGGGTTCATGTTGTTTCAACCTATTTCTTTTGGACCACGATTAATTAGTGATTACACTCAAGCTGGACTTTTCTTGTCAATTCAAAAGTAGACACATAGCTAGATTAGTAGTAGTTTTCAATTAAGCTAATTCAGACTTTGGGTTACACAAAATTTAATACATAAGCTATGAGTAGTTCATATATTTTATAATCACACACGTTCGTGGTGAGATTTACACTTAAAAGCTTGTTGATTGAATGCTAAGTCCTCAAGATATCCTCTTGTGATTACAATAATGCAATCATTCTTAAAAAATTGACGAAGTCCAAGAACTTTTTCCACTACTACTTTATTCATGAACATATATGTGCAAACATAATGCCGATCTAAATTGAATTGCACACCAATGAAACGAACAAAACAGGGCCGAATGCAACCATCTTTCTTGCATGTAGGATCATAATCGATTAGCTTGGACTAAGAAAAAGCAAGAGTACACGGATGGAACCAGTATATGTCAACCTCAAGGTTTAAACTTAAAATGATAAGATTTAAAAGCAAAGGAATTGAAGAGATAAGTGTATGTATTTTCTGTTCTTCTGGAAGTGGTGTGGGGGGTGCCAAATATATGCTCAATTGGGGCTGACAAAGCTAAAGTGAATGGTACTTGTCAATGGTTTGTTTTCGTACCAAGGACGATCACGATATTCCCACGAGGGGGTAACATGCAAGGGCACCATTTTTTCCCTTTGTTGTTTGTGGCACGAAAGAGCAGCCCCACAAGGTTCTTGAGCTTCATCCTCAATGTGGCCAAGCATTCACCGGATCACATGGGTTTTGGTACTCTTGTGTAACATAAGGTTACCTAATGTGGGTTGGGATCAAGGAAATGAAAAGATTTTAAAACAAATTGCATCAGTGGGAATGAAAGAAATGTAACAGCAAAGACAAAAAAAAAAAAGAAAAAAAGAAAAAAAGAAAAAAAACCACTCCCTTATTATCAAACAAAACTCGAATGGGGACCTTCAACACATGGGGTGGGGTGCTTCATCTTGAGCAGTGGAGCCAGCCACTACAAAGCTAAGAATCTTTTACAAAGGCTTGGATCATGAGAGGGTATATAGGCATGGATCAGTCCAAGAACAAAACAATAAAGCATTGGTATTTTTCAATCCTCTTTATTACACCCTGCCGTTAATCATCTAATCAACGTAATTCAATATTTAAATGAACTAGAACGCATATTCTAGAATTCGGGAGGGGCCAAGCCACACAACTATTTGTGCGTATGTGTGTGAGTGTTTGTGAGTGTTCCAGCTTCGCACAATCGTATCCAATTTACACATGAGCAAAACTATTGTGAGCCTGTAATATATGTAGAATCCATGAGGGTAAGCTAACAGAAAAATAAACTAACTTAATTAGAGGTTTTGGGTTTAAACTTTGAAAATGCACATAAGTTAAAATTCAAAAGAAAAAATTTTAGCTATTCATAGAGATCTTACTTTATTTGAACAGAGTTATCTCTAATAAAAGAATACATATGATTAAAGTGAGATTGTTTTTAATATTCTTTCAGTGTAAGGTATTAATTTGAATATATAAAGTTATATATATAACTTCTAAAGTAGTTATTGTAAGTTTAATAATTTGAATAATATAGATATATAATAATATATAATTAGATATTTGTGTAAAAAATAATTTAAAATAATAGAGCATCAAAATTATATGTGATAATTAGTATACAAATAATGGCAGATTTAAGTTATATAAAAGTTAAACATGATATTAACTAATAATAAAAAAGTAATATGTCAATTTGACTAAAATTCACATTTATTTAAATTATGCTTACTATATATCAATTTTAGTGTCTAAATAATTATGTTCAAATAATAAAACTAAAGTATTCTCATGGAAGAAAAATATGAGAAATTCAAGAGAAACCAATGAAAATAATATCCTCGATGATATAACATGGGGTGTAAACTATGTTGTACATCTCCAAATTCATTGTTTCTTTTGTTCTTTTTTGTTTTTTATGTCAACATTTTGTTTAATTAGTTGGTATCTTGTGAAATCCAGATATAGGACCCGCTCGATCGATTGTTAGTAGCGTTGAGCCTCCACGCTTTGTTTTTGGTCAGCAGGGGAGGGGGAGGGGGAGGGAGGCGTGTGATGCTTGAATCGGGGTGCAGTACTTTGAGGCTATCCCAAGAGTCATTCTTTTGTACTCGGGAGAAAAAAACTTCTTAAAAAGCTTCATAACCACTCATTCAATTTTTTATTATATCTCTTCTTTCTTCCCTTTTTTACGGCTAATACTCAAAGCATTTCCTCTAGATGAATACAAATATTTTTCCTATCCTGATTTGCTACTAGGATTTGCTACTTAGCCTTAGTCGCAGCCTCCACGCATTTAAGCACTTTATCTGAATGCGGCATTTCGTTTCGATGATGGATTGCAGATGTGGTTGTGCTGGGCTGAACCTGTAGTTGAAAAGAGGTCAAGCGGCATATATTATATGATGAAAAGTGAATTCGATGCGACATCAAGAGCCTTATCACGTCGTACGTTTAATAATAACAATAATAATAAAAAATACCCCTATGTGAAATAAAGAATTGAATTTGTCTCTACAAATATTTAATTAATTCAAATAATTTAATATTTATTTTTTTAAATATATTTTTGAGTTCAGCCTTGTTAATAAAAAATATTAATGTTACGAGAGTTTCACCTCCATAATCAACATGCGTCAGATTAATTGGGATCTAATTAACTTTTGAATACTGATTATTTTAAAAAAAATTATCTTTATAACAAGTGGGAATATTTATGTTTAAATCAATGAAATATGTTGTGTAGAGTTGTCACTAAATAATTTAAAGATAAGTATTTCTCACTTTAGATACAAGTTGATCTTAGGGGGGTTTTTTTTCTGTGAAGTAAGCATTAATAAAAGGAATAGTTTCAATAAGATGGTAAAATAATAAATGATGTATATGGAAGTGTGTAACAATATTCATACAATATGATATAGTTAAATAAGATGTCTTTCGATGTAGGAAAGGAACAGATTTAAATGAAAGGGAAAGTTGCTGCGAAAGACAAAATGTACGTTCTATCCATGATTCCAATTCAACGTCGTCATCGGGTACTCATGCCCATGGAGTATGGACCAGCACACGTGAAAACCTTCATTCCATTCTGCCACAGTGCTACTACCAAACATTATATTTACCTCACAAGTCCTATACCTCGTGTAGGCGTGCCACTTGCATATGTACTGCCCTTCGTTTTCGTTAATGTTGTATCCAAATTAGATAAACCAACAAACAAAAGGGGGAAAAAAACTGCACTCTGACACATACGCAAAGATCATTGTAATGTGCTCAATTATTGTTTTAAGGTTTGAAGAATAAAAATATGTACATGTTTAAATACTTCTAAGATGTGTGATTTTCCATTCAAAATTGTACCCAAGAATTATTTAAACCAAAAAATAATTAAAAGTATTTAGTAAAAAAATATTATATACTACTAAATCTATATTCTAAAGGTACTTGTTGTAATTTAGTTTTTATTCTGTTAAAATACAATAGTTAAAAAAATTAAAAACATAATGTTCAGTAAAAAGTATTCAGTATATTAGAAATTTAAAAAATTTCTTTTCAATTAAATTTTTATAATTTTTTAACAATTATTCTTAAATTTTATTTTTTCAATATTTCTAACGAGTGCTTTCAAATACTTAACATTTATTTTTTAAATAAAATTTTTTAATTAATGTACTTAATAAATCAAAACTTTTATTGCTTCTACTTTAATACTCATTATTTAAATATAATAATTTTTTTATTTTTGGATTAATTTTTATCAATATAAATAAAAATATTATTTTTTTTGTTTTTTTCTTTCAATTAAATTGAATTTAAATTAATTTTTTTAGAAATATATTTTATTTTTTACGAATAATGATGATATCAAATGTTTATATGTGAATCACTTTCATAAAACTATATTTAGATAAAATGAAAACAACTAATTTCATATATTTGTATTTAGGGTATAGAAATTAATACAAAGATAGAATAGACGAAACCTATCGGCACAATATCTCGGCCCAGTAATGATACCTTGGCCCATTTCCAGCTTGCGCATAATATTCTAGGGAGATTCAAATCAAGCTCGTTCGAACTGTGCAGTCAGGCCTAGGATTCAAGAGCTACTAAAGAAATATGGGGGATTCTATTCGTAAGGATCTCAGAATGAGCTTCGAGGACCAGCCTCCGGCAGGATTTGATCATTTGTTCACCCTTAAATATGCTCATTCACTCTAACACTTGGTAAGCCTTACCTTGGAGTTGGAGTGTCTTTGTAGATCCGTACCGGAGTTGCAAGGGCTCGAGTCAAAGGTGATCTACATTGACCTCAATTCTCAAGCAAGAACGAAATATCATCTTTTAACATTAGCTTATCTTTTATTATATCAAAGTAATTTATTAATAATCTTTTTAATTTATATATAAATCTTAAAATAACATGTTATGAAATAAAGAGAATATATTAAATATTAAGGTATAAAATATTTATGTATTTCTACTCAACAACTTGAACCTTTAGAAAAAAAAATGATGTACAAGATGAATCTGTGTATAATTCATGCTTTAACCCTAAAAAAAAATTCTTGCATGAGAGAAAAAATGTGAAGTTATTTATATAACTTTATCTAATAATTTAAGTTTTTGAAAAAAAAAAGTTCATGATAATAAAAATATTTATTAATAAAAATTTTAATTTATCTAGTAATAAGGAAAGACTGTTCCACAGTTACCTGAAAATCCGTGATGGTGTAATTCAGCTGGTTAGTCGTTACCCACAAAAAAGACAGTGACGCAGACACATTATGTGGTTGGGGTTGGCCTTTATGAGGCCTCGTGGGGATCTGGCCCTGCCCTTAATTTTACTGGCGGTGACTGCCTTGGGTGGATCAATGTTTGCATGCATGGTGAGTTAATTAATTAGTGACAATGGCAGCAGACAGATGAGTGATGAGTGATGATGATAGAATTGGGAATAAAAGAGGGTGACGTTATTGTAGCAAACGGACACAAAGGAAAAGGTAAACAACTGCTACATGCACCATCCCACACGCAGAGACACAGAACGAGAAAGAGAGGGAAATAACCGACAATTCCATCAATTCAGTGAATACAAACATGTGCACGTGGATACGATCTACCACGCGAGCACTCGATCATCATATGACTTTTTCTTTTTCCTTTTTCTTCATTATATATATATATATATATATAATATAATTGGTATGTACTAATAGTATAAAATAATTTTACATTATCAACCAATAAAAATAGAGAAAAGTGAGAAATCATAATGGGTCACTCGTTGTAACATCATCCCGAAATATAGTACTATGCTTAAGTCATAGTACCACACTCAAGACTTGTTACTATTACCTGAGTGGACCTCTTCTGACAGCAACTTCAGCTGTCTTCAAAACTTTTCAAGCTATCTGGAGATAACACGGAAATAGGAGTGAGAATTTTAAATTCTTAGTAGGATTCATTAAGAAATTTCATATCGCGTCATTGTTATTATCTCCAGCTGCTTCGGTTTATTAAAAAAATATGAACATATTATGCAAAATGTTTCGTTTTATAGTTTGAAAACATATAGTCTGAAGTAGAGTCCATTTTATTTCATGCATTTGAGTCACATTGGCAATACTTCATATTTAGAATAATAATCACCGCACAAGTAGATAGAACAGTCTCAGTATCAATAAACATGAGATATAATTATCCAAATACTCATACTTGAATTCATATAAATGCACTGGCATTTTTCTTTAACTTTCTTTGCTTTCTTTTCTTGGCACACCTAGGCGTTACATATCGTTGCCCTTAGGGTGCTTGTATATGTTTTAATCTTTGGTTTTTATTACCCTTGGGTAGTCTGATCTAGGAGTGAGACCAACTCATGACAGTCGTAACACAGTACTAACCTGCAAGGGGACTTACGTGCCCCTAGGTTGGAGAGACTCAGTTGGTCATCTGCCTTTAACATAGAGGGACCCAAAAGTTTTAGCTTTCTTCACAGAAAGGGACCCAATGTGCAACTACCCCTGAGTGAAGGGACCCACATCTTTATCTTTTAACTGCCTTCACCTAGAGAGACCTAAATAACTGCCTTCAAGGTGAAGGGATCTCATTAATCTTCCTTCATTCATATACAAATATGCATGCTCTCATAAGAATAATTCATGATCATATCATTCATAATTGTATAGCTGTTCACCTTTGATCATGCATGTGAATGTTCTACATTTTTATACATGACTCATATTATACTTTAATCATATTTGCATGCATGATTATCATAGTCACCACATATACTTACTCATAATTTTAAATTCATAAATAATCAATTTGACTGGTAAAAACTATCAATCCATCAATCTTGCACTTTCTGACAGAAATTCGGCAGTATAACGGATCATGTTTGCTTCCTCATGAATAGTGCCAGACAGCCGAAAAATTTTAATCAAACAGCAAACCCAATATAGAACGTCATATCTCCACAACAAAGTCTTATGAGCAAAGCTTAGGTAGTTAGGTGTAAGTTTTAAAATCTTAAGTGTTAATCTATCTTGTAAGCTTTAAACTTTTATTGATGTTCCCGAGTTCTATTTCCAAGATTGAATTGGGCTTGAGTTCCGAGATTATATAAGTTCCGACCTCCGAGGTTATGTTCAATCTCCAAGATTGATTCTGGATCAAGTTTCGAGGTTATATTCTTACTGAGATACCGAGTTTTGGAATTATGTGTATAAAAGTGTTAAAGCATCCTAGTTCCCGACTTCCGAGATTCGAGTATAAGGTCTCATGTTCTGGTACCAACTTCCGAGTTTATGTTGAAAATCCTCGACTTACGAGTTTAAGTATTTTAGGTTTTATATTCTTTTCCTTGACTTTCGGTTTCAAAGTATTTTATGTGCTATGTAATTCTGATTTCCGACATTAATTTTTACCAACCGAGTTCAATATTAAATATACTTGATCTAGCTCTTTGTTTGCTAAGTTTCGAGTTCCGAGTTCCAACATTGACTCAAGTTATTTGTGTTTTATTCCAGACTGCCCTATTTCTAACCAGAATCGCATTCTTATAAGAGAAAATTCACCAAAAATAGAAATTTAAGTGAAATCATGCGAATTTTATATCAATATAAAGCTAACAGAGCAAGCTTTCAGATGAAATAAGTTGCATATCATTTGAATGAGTATAATTCAAGATATAAGCCCTGAAACCTGACCCTACTGAACTACCATGTTCTAGCCCGAATTGAACTTAAAGTGAATACATTTATGTACTGGGGAGAGTTGGCAACAAATCTGACTCTGAAATTTTTATGAGATGTTCATCATATGTTAGCTTTCAAACAATGTTGGATTCACTCAAATTGAAGTTGTGTAGGGTGAGTTATACCCTTCTCAACTCACACTGTCCGGATGAAAGTCTTAATTTCTAGGTCAAATTTCAAAAATCCATAACTACCTCTATACTGATCCAATGACCTTATATTATATATGTATAGAAAGTCCTGAATGTCTAGTTTCATATAAAAATATATTTATGAAATTTAAACTGTTGTAGGCAGGGCCGTACACTTCGCTGTACGGACCGCCAAGGAAAGACCTTAACAGCTTCTTGAGTTTTCTCTTTTATTCAAGTTCTTTCATACCAATTCTAATTCTAATCATAGCACACATGCAAATTCAATTATAAACCATTATCATCACTTCAAATCACACAATATCATGAGGAAACAAGATCCCCACACAGCCCCAAATCAAGAAAAATAAGAGAAGAAGTTGGATTCCTACCTTATTTAGTTGAATTCTTGTTGATTTGATGTCTTAGATGGAAGTAACTCTTGATGAAACTTGAAGAGAGGTTGAAGATGGAGTAGAGTTGAGTGTGAATGGAAGAGAAATGAAGGGGGATCAGCTCCTTATGTTGGCCGAAATTCACAAGGGCAAAGAAGGAATTGGACACAAATTTGTGAATCAAGGATTCATGTAATTGGTGGATGTGTGTTAGAGTTTCAACTTGATTTTGTGGCTACCATCTTTGGCTGAAAGTGGCGCCACATATGGGGGTGTTTTGGCTAAATTCTAGCCATTCATCCTAAGGCACTCATAATATAAGTTCTATTAGTTCGATTCTGACAATTTGAAATACCGAAATTTTTACCGATTTCTATCAAGTCAGTAAAATCGTTTTCTATCTATTTTTGCTAAGGTTTTCTAATTGCCTACTCTAATACTTCTCAATCCTAGTCTCTCAAATTAACTTCTAATCAACTCCTAGTTAACCTGTAATTAACTTTACAAACTCAATAAAATTGAATAAATCGATTAACAGTGTAACTTAAACATTTTGCAAATTTAAAACCTTTCTATTTTTTGTTTTCTATGGCTAATGATATTTTTATAATATTGAGCAAGTATAGGGGCACCTCATGTCATTTCACATATGATACCTCTGTGGCTCAATCAGTCGAGGTTTAGGTTTCTACGTTTTCGTTACGTGATTCTGCTTCGTTTAAAATCTTATTCTACTAATCGTATTGATATAGAGACTTAAATGTCATTTTCTAAAAAGTTCAGGGGCAATGTTGTAAATAATAAAAGTTTGCCTAAGGACATTTTTATCATTTCCTATTACATTATATGGGGATGTTACACTCATTATAATAGGTGGTTATTTATGTGAGTTGGCACTTTCTACTATTTCTATTGGCTGACAGTGTAAAATTGTTTTATATTGTCAGTGTATTTAAATTAAATTATATATATATATATATATATATTCATATTATTTAATATTTTTATTATTTAATTATAGTTAAATTTTATTAAATAATTATGTCAATAAATTTAGAATACATATCTCTAAAAAAAATATTTTCTATATGTTCAATTTCTATATGATAGGAACAGAATAAATAAAAATGTTAAAAAGTACAAAAAAAAAACTTTCTATTTGGACATACAAAAAGATTAAAATATTGCAATTAATTGAGTTTTTGATAGAATTGCTTCTTTTTTTCTCCTTTAAATACATGCAACTCATCTTAATTCATTATAAACCGCTTCTTAATATTTTCACGAAATTATCTATATAATTAGTTTAAATAATTTGATACTGATTTTTTAATTAAGATTTTAAATTCAAATTTTGTAAATAAAAAAATTAAAATTAAGAAAAACTTTTATTTTTGTAATAGATTAACTCAATTCAAGCCATATTAATTAAAATTTAAAAACTCCAAATATTAGTAATTTAGATAAGAGTAAAATATCAAGTTGATCATTGAAAAAGTTGTAACATTAATTTAGATCTTGAAAGATTTGTAACATTAATATGGTTACTGAAAAATTAAAATTCATTTCAAGTTAGTCTAAGATATTGCCAATATTTCGATAACTATATTGATGTCGCACAACTTTTTTAAAGATTAAATTTATATTATAAATTTTTTTAAAGATTAAATTGATATCTCACAATTTTTTTAGTATCAATTTGGGATTTTACTTTTTAGACAAAATAAAAAAGATGTTCTCATTAAATCACATTCGTTTTATATGGCAGAACCGGAGGATAAATACTTTAAGAACTAGAAAACAACGAAGCATTAACGTCCTTTCTGAGCCCTGCAAGGACAGGAAGCCGATGGCAGCAGCTAGTGCTTGGTTTGCACAAAATGCATTAAGTCCCTTTTATATTTATTCTTTTTGAAGTTGACAACTGAGATTGTGAGTCTCAAGGTGGGGGCTGAATTTAGTTTAATTACCATTTAAATTTTAGGCTGTGCTCATCGTGGTAAGTTGGGTGAGAAAATGATTAGAGCCAAAAGAAAGAAAAGAAAAGAAAAGAAAAGAAAAGGCAAACTGTGTGAAAGTATATTGAAATTGATGCATGTCTTATATTCTGTTTAAGAGTTTAATTTTAATAATTATCGGTGCAAATATATTTTTTTTGTATTATCAGTATAAATTTTTGACACTCTTAACAAATAATGTATATGTAAATTTTCACAAAAATTATTATGTGAGACAAAAACATTTAGTAATATACGATAAATAAACCCCCAAATTAGTGTTAGACAATATCTTTGGTGGATAAATTGGTTTTTGACACAAATAAATTAATTTTCAAGTCCCTGACAATCGCAAAGATTAGATACTTTAGTCCCTAACTTACTTACAATTAATAAAGAGTGTGATATGTATATTATATACTGACCAAGGCATCCTAACCCCCATCCCATGTGGCACTAACATCTCCAAATATGCTACCAAAAAGAAAAAACCCCAAACTCTCAGTTAAACCTAACATTTCAAAATTTTTAAACTTTATCTTCTCTCTAATACCGTAATTGAAATAGTGGTGCTACTGCTAAACATACATCTTCTGTATCTTTCCTGTTATAGGGGTTTCTTTTCTTTTTTGTTGGGGGGGTTGGATGTTTGGAGAAGTTTAAGGAATGCTATATGGGATGAAATTAGGATATCCTAGTCAACATTTAACTTACACATCACACTATTTATCAATTGCAAGTAAATCAGGAACTAAAGTATCTAATTTTTGTAATTGTTAGGGACCTAACAATTTTTTCAGGGATCAATCTATCTACTAAAGGTATTGTCAGGGACTGATTTGAAGGTTTACTCATCGATTATGCTAAAATAAATTAAAATTAGTTTCTTTATTTAATTGCAGATAGGATTTAATTTAGGTTTAGAAAAGATTCTTATTTGAAGAAAGACTGTGAGGTCCATTTTTTTTTTCAATACAACAGAAGCAGATGACAAAGGAAATAAAGAATGAAACTATACAAAAATGTAACTACTTTAGTTTATCCACGAAAGAAAGAATATTTCCTATAGAAAGAAACGACATGAAGAAATCAAAGGAAACGACATGATTATTGGTAGCCAACCTAGAAAGAAAGCCTGTCCATCAAATTTTATCTGTTAGACTGGCAAGTTGCATGGTGCAGCCTAAGAACTTGCCTGGCGAAGGCTATGGTGCCCCTTATTTGCAAGGGGTAGCATACACCTTGCAAAGGTGCAATATGATGAATGGGTATAATTTGAAGATGTATTCATACACCAAACATCTATAGTGTACTATAGTAAATTTTAATTTTTAGTTATACTTCATAATTGTGATTAAATATATTTTCAAAGTAACCAAAATTTATTTATGTGATCCTGAAATATCCACAGAAACATCTATTTAATTCTAGGATCATACAGAACAAATTTTATTTAATTTTAAGATTACACAGATAAATAAAAATTACTATAGTACATCACAATTATTTTAAAAATAAGTAAAATTTATTTGCTTGATTCTAAAATATCTCCAAAAATTCTGTGTTAATGTTAAGATTATATAGATAAAATTTTATTTAATTTTAAGTTATATAGATGAATTTTAAAAATTATTACAATATAATATAAATAATTAGTATACCGATACACTATCAAATCTCATCTATTAGATTGACAAATTCTATGGCGCAACTTGGAAGTAAGTTGCACGTAAGAACTCACCTTGATACGTTCATATAAAACAAGCATAAATTAAGGGAAAGGATATTTTTATACAAAGGGATATTATTCACGTATTAGTCAACTTAGTAGTTTGACGTTTGGTGACATGTAACAATGAACATCAAGAAAAAGTAGAAAAAGTTGATTTCTATGATAAATGGATGGTGCTTTTTCACGTAAACTAGTGTTATTTATACTTATTTTAGGACTTATTTTAAGATAATACATTAAGGTATTTTTTAATTATTTAATTAAAAAATAAAATTTACTCTCAATCAATGATAAAAAAAAATACCTTAATATATCCCAAAGTACAAATAATATTTTTGTTCCACATAGCTGTTCATGGGTTCCAGTAAAATTCAAAGTGTATTTGTGTACTTTTATATAAATTACAAGAAAAATTACATTGATTTATCCTAAAATTTAATATAATGATATCCAATAACTTTTTATTCAAAAAATCATATCGATTTTTGCTAAAATTTATATTGTCATCATATTCATCTTTTTTTGACATTAACTCACCATTAACCAAATAGACAAAATTAATATCATATGCATTGTATATAATGTTTAATGGTAATAAAATATTTCCTTCGATTCAAAATAACCGTCACTTTGAATATTTGCACGGGTATTGAGGAACGTAAAATCAAGGATTGATTATAAAGATATTTATTAAAATACCCTTATTTTGTATTAATATTTCATTATTTGTTATGTTTAGAATTATGTGGTGAATAAAATAGGAAAATTTGCAATAAATATTTCGTTAAAATGTGAAAACGACAGATAATATGAACAAAAAATTTCCATTGCAAGTGCTAGTTATGTTGAACTAGACGGAATAACTGTCATGACTGTTATGCTTTAAGCGTAGTTTCAAGGCTTCTGTAGCTCCTTTAGCTCCTAATAGATTGAAGCCTCTATCTTGTTCTCCCCCATTACACATAAGCAATGCAAGCAACCTTATTCATTATTCAAGAAAAAATCTGCTTACTTTCACTTGAGCTCTTTGAGATTCCATTTAATTTGATGAATAATTATGAGAAATAAAGAGATTTAGATCAACAATCGATATTTTTTAGCTACCCTTAACTTTCAAGATCTAAGCACTTTTATTATAGGAATTAGATTTTGTTTATTTGAAATTTAAATGTTCACTACTATCTCTCTATTTTCTCTTTTCTATAACCTATTAGACACAACCTTTTTCTCCTTAATTTCCGGGGTTAACTCTATATGGCATCGAAAGCCCTCTTACACTACAACGGGTCAAGATCCATGGCCAGCTCACCAAAATCCTTTGCCAATGTCACTATCATCAGTCCACCCACCACTCTTAGTCAAAACCAACCGTATACTTAAACTCTAGAGCTCAAATATCTCTCAGGCTATCAAAAGCAAACTTTCCAGCATGGTGTTGCCAAGCAACTTCTCTTCTATCTAACATGAAACTCGTTGGTTATGTCAACAACTCCACTTCCAGTCAACTAGAAGTAATAAGTCGTGATAGCATATCATTATTGATAACCCAAAACATGTCGTTCATTGTGAGCCTTATTTAGCCTTTATGGCTAAACAAGATAACATTGCTTTCTCCTCGTGTTAGACTTCTCGCCAACTCTGGTTGGCTCTTAAAGCAAAGTATGGTAATTCAGCAAGATCTCATGTCATGTCCCTGAAAAACCAACTCCAACGAGGTCGCAAAGGATCTCGGTCCATAACCAAATATTTGTTTCTATTAAACAAAATATTGTTAATAAATTTGCAATTATTGATGACAATATTTCTTCCTTTGGAAGTTAATATAACATGGGTAGCCTTGATACCCAAGTTTGATGGTGCTGTTAAGTAAAAGGATTTTAATTAATCAATGTGGTTTGGTCGATTTATAAAGTTATGGCCAAATTATTGTTTAAAAGGATTAGTTTGGTTACGCCTTCTCTACTTGGTGAGACTCAATCAACTTTTGTGAAAGGAAGACAAATATTAGATGGGGCTTTAATAGCAAATGAGGTGGTTCACTGGGTGAGGAAAAAACAAAGTAAATCCATTAATCTAAAATTGGATTTCTGGAAAGCCTATGACACGGTTAGATGGAGCTTTTATTGGCTTTGTTTTGGAAGCTATGGGCTTTGGTTCTTGATAGAGAAAGTGGATTTCATGTTGTCTTAATTTCTTCTGCTTCAATGTCAGTTATTGTAAATGGTTCTCCTTGTCATCCTTTTAAAATGCATAAAGGTCTCCAATAAGGGGATCCTTTATCCCCATTCTTATTTGTGCTTGTCATGGAAGTATTTAACAGTATTGTTTCAAAAGCAAAGGAGCTGCCATACATTCAAGGCCTTTAGGTTGACAAGGAGAATGTGGAGATCTCCTATCTACAATTTGTAGATGATAACCTATTATTTTGTCTAGCTAAAATGTAGATTTTGACTAATTTTAGGAGGCTGCTGGATTTCTTTGGTCTAATGTCCAGTTTGGATATTAATTATTTAAAATCAGCAATGATCCCTCTTAACTTTGATGATGATTAAGTGCAATAGGTGAAACAGAAATTGGGCTACTCGATATGTAATTTTCCAATCGATTATCTCAGAGTGCCATTGGGTGCAAACCTAAGAAGCATTAAATTTTGGTAGCCTATCCTTGATAAAATTGCTAATTGGCTATCTTTATAGAAGGGTAGAATTCTTTGTGGACTAGGAAGTTTTTCTAAAGCAAGACATTTGGTGCCCATCAAATTGGTCCTGAGCAGCATCCCTCTATACTATTCAAGTTTATTTAAAATTTTAAAAGGTATGATGGAGAAAATAATCAAAATGCATAGACAATTCTTCTGGTGTAATGATGATAGTAAGAAGGATATCCCTTTGGTTAGATGGGAGATTATCCAAAAGCCTAAGAAGCTAGGAGAGTTGGGGGTTGGAATCCTGTTATTAAAAATGCAGCTCTTTTATTTAAGTGGTGGTGGAGATACTCTGTCGAAGGAAACTCATGGTGGAAGCAAGTGGTTTTTTCTATTTATGGGTGTGATACTAGTAGATTGGTCGATGATCATGACTTGATTAGAAGTCATGGTCCTTGGAAACACATAAGAGACATTTCTAGTTTAAGGGGGGATATATCTGAGGTTATTTCTTGGGGCTTGAAGAAAATGGTAGGGAATGAGGTTTCTATTCTGTTTTGGGATGAAGTTTGGCTTGGGGGTAGAAACTTTGTGATGTGCTCTTGAGATTGTATAATCTGTCCAAGCAAAAACTGTAACGTCCTATTTCCGACTTCCGACCTAATTTGATGTTGAAATTTTCCGATTTCCGACCTTGTGTAAGCATGTATGAATTTCCACCTCATCGCCGATATGAATTCGATTTCGATTTAATTTTTAAGTGGTGATGTTTCCAATTTCCGATCTTAAGACTTGAGCTTAACACTAAGTCAAACGTGGAATTTTATCGGACGAAATGAACCACGAATCAAATTTTTTGAACTTGTCTCCAGGTCCGAGTCAAATTTTCACGAGTTCCGGTCTCGAGTTTAATACCAAGAGTTCTCATTTCTCTATCCCATCGAGTTCCGATATCGAGGTCCTACGATTCACGACTTCCAACTTTGAGTGCTTGGTTTCACATCAGGCTTTGCTTTCAAGTTTCGAAATAAACTGAAATACGTTTCTCGGGTTCCGACTTCATATACAGGATGTTCACGAATTCCGATTTTATGAAGAGTACGAGTTCCGATTTCATTTTCAGAATGTACTAGAAACTAGTTCCATTTTAGGCAACATGGAGAGCAAATCTACCGCACAAATAAGACAACGTGGAGAGTATTTTGGTCACAAGAAGAGGGCAAGGCTATTGAAACTTCGCTATGTTTAGAGGCCAATCAAAACCTTCCAAGTTAACTACTACTCATAATTATATAACACACTCTCCTTCTCTTCTTCAGATTCTTTTTTCTCTCACGTTGCATACTTCACTCCAACTCTCTCTTTTCTTTTCATCTCTCACCCAACTCCATCATACCTTGAAATTCTACCAAGTTGCAGCTACAAACTTAAACCAAAATCATTCATAATAAGAGGTAGGGGTTCTAAATTCTTACTTGACTTTTAGATTCTTGAAGTATTGATGGTGGTCTAATTTTATTTTGATGTGTTGATTTAATAATTATGATGAATTATAGTTGAACTATGGGTTGTTTATGAGGTTAAAACTTGAATTGAAAGAGAGAAAGGATGAAGATATGAAAAAGTTGAGAGGCTGGAAAACTCAAAATTCTCAGCGTATGCAGTGTAATGGCCTTAAGCCTCCCGCTGTTTAAAATTAATGAGACCATTTTTATGTGAAACTAGACATCTAGGGCTTTCTATACATATATATCATATAAGACCATTGGAGTAGTATTGAGGGAGATACAAATTTCTGAAGTTCGACCTAGGAATCAAGACATTCATCCGGGCAGTAGGGGTTGAAAAGGGTGTAACTCACCCTATATAACTCCAAATTGAGTGAAACCAGTTTTGTTAGAAAGCTTACACATAGGGGAACATACTAGTATGAAATTCCGAGTTTGTTATGGTCCCAATTGTTCCCAGTGAACTAACGAAGTTACCCTATGTCCACACCAAGCTAAAACAGAGCAATTCAGGAAGGTGAAAATTCGGGGCTTATAACTCGAGCCCCGCTAAGTCAAATGGAATGGGACTTTTTGCAAGTGAAAGATGGTTCTATCAGCTTTAATAAGAGACCAATTTTGTATGATTTGAGTCAGTTTTCGATTTTTAGTGGATTTTTACTTTTAGTTGCCTAATTCTGGCTAGCCAATGGGCGGGCCGAGATAAAATCTAGATATCTTGAGTTGTAGATACCAAAATTGAATGGGACCAAAGAGGTTAGAAAACAAACACATAACACTTGAACATACTCAAATTTGAGGTCCAAAGGAGTTAAATAGAAATTATGGCTTGCATTATAAAAACCGGGTTGGTTGGATATGCTAAGCGAAATTCACTAATGAATTTGATGTTGATATGAATTATATGTTGGAATATAAATGTGATGTAATGTCCTTTGTGATAAATTGATATACTGATTGGCTGGCACTATTCATGGGGAAGCGGAGACGTTGTTATCTTTGCCAATTTCGGTAGAACCCATGTACAAGCTATGAATTTCATGTTAGTGCATATACATTCTTATGAAAGCCATGAAAGTTATGAAAAGGATTTTATTGCTATGAAAGTTCCATGCTACTTGGTAGCCAGGATAAGAAGTTAAGGGGAATAGATCGGTGAGAAGGTCGGGGAAAGTAAACCCGGCATTCTTGTATAGGAACGAGCTCGATCCTGATAAGCAGACTATTACCCAGGAGTATATGGCCAATGACTCCTAGGGGACCAAGTATGGAAATAAGTTATAAAAGGCAAAAGCCTCCAATAAAAAGTTGCATCTTCTCATTATACATGCATACGTACAGTGTAATACTTTTCTATTGATTGTTCTAGATCTCTGTTTATTATTTATAAGATGTTATTGTGCCACTCTGATTACTGTGTGAGTCCACTAGTATATCCGTTAATTAAAATTGAACTTGTTTCGGTGTATGATTTACAAATGAATATTAGAGTTAAATAGTATCATTTCTTGTACTATGTGAACATTTTATGCAGAAACAACTGCCCAGATAATGACAGATGACAGATGTATGGAAGTTAGAATTCTCTACTAAGAAATATTCATTTCTCACCCTTTTGTATGTTCCACGTCATTCTCAGACCATGGAGCACGCAACCACCGGAGTTCTGTTTATTGAGTTTCCGAGCTCACATCCACACCTCGCTTTTCTAGATTATCGTATACATATAAGGTAGATGCGGTTCGTTTATACTTCTTTCTGAGAGGGACTTTCTTGTACCCGCATGCATCTCTTTTTGATCCTGTGTCCCTCATTGCTATACCTCTTCATATGGCCCCATCCATTTCCACCACCACCACCCAGACACCAGTTGCACCGGTAACTCGATTCCATGGTTCTCCCCACAGCCGCCACCTTGCCGATGTCATCATTATGGCCTCGTGAGGAAGAGATCCGTCCGAGGCTGCTAGTTCTTCGTCGTCATTTGCTCCCAGTGCCGGGCACCCTGCAGTTGACGCCGTCATGGCGAACGGTTTCCTTTCTTTAGACTTTGTTTAGATAGTGTGCATGCTGTAGTGGGATTGGATGTACAGAATGACCCTCTTTTGATAGTTTGGGTCATGATGGGGTGGGCAGGTATTAGGAATGTACATGAAATATCCCATGGGGACTAGTTAGGGTATTGTCCATAGGTACTGGCCGTCTCATTTTGTATTAGCGGCCTCATCTTGACACCTTGTACTTTTTAACAAACTTTGGAATCAGAAATCTATATACATACGTATGACGTCATTTCTATTAATGCGTTCTTATTATAATTTTATTATGTATTAAATTATTTACGATTTAGATTTATATGTATTTATTCCACCATTCCGCTGAAAATTTTGTGATGAGATCAGGTAATCTTATTCGAGCAATTAATACTAATACTGAAAGAGATATTTATTCAGTGTTACACGTAATCTCTTATCAGATAGATTATTATAACTTAAGCATAGTACTTTGTCTAGTAAGGTGTTACAAAAACAATGTTACGTTGCATATATGGGCTATTGGAATAGTCTCTTGTGGTGCTGGAATTTTGAATGGCATAGATTCCTATTCATATGGGAATCTGAGCTACTTAGTGATCTTTTTCTGATGCTAGAAGTGTTGGAGTTTATTGAAATAAAATATCTTGAAATAAGTCCCACTTCGCCTAGGATTGCAAGAGAAGAGGGAAGCTAAGGCTATATATATGGACTCAACTATTTTGTTTCAATTTGCTCCAATTGGAAACACTTTAAGCTTATATATGACTTTGTTCTTTCCTTTATACTCTTGTACTAGAGTGTTATGAGATGTAGATCAGTTATTTACTTTGGAGAGTGTAAGTGTACTGGGATTGTGAGATGTTTGAGAGTATGCTCTGTTGTTGTAGTATTGTCTGATCTTCCAAATCAGAAAAGAATTATTCTTTGTCGGTTGAGAATTATCCTTAGTTGTTAGAAAGAAGTGTGATACTGTGAGAGTGTTGTTTTGGAAAAGTTCTAGCTAGGAAAAACTTGGTACTTAAGCGTGTCCATTATGATCTACATGTCTTTCTTGGGAACCTACCTAGTGTATAGTCCACAGTTTGTATACACTATTTCAACATACGGTTGCAATGTCAAGTTTTTCAAGTGCTGTGAAGTTTGACATAGAGAAATTTGATAGAAGAATCAATTTTGGCTTGTGGCAAATACAAGTCAAGAATGTGTTGATACAATTAGGTTTACACATGGCATTGAAAGGATAAGTTATTGCTAGCAGATCCATAATTGCACACAAGTTGGTTGGCATTGATGCAAGGTATGTGGTGAGATTATGTTGATGGCTGAAGAACTTTCAGAGAAAGCCAACATGGAAGTTGCACCATAAATTTTTCAGCATGGTTTCGACATATGCCGAGAAGAAATTCTTGGAATGACCTAATTCCAAGTGAGTATACTCTTTATGGTGGAGTATGATGGTTCTTTTGAAGTATAATTATCGGTGTAGACAATGAAAGCAAAAGATATGTCTATTTCAATCAAGGTGGAGATTGTTGGAGTTGATTGAAATAAAGAGACTTGGATCAAGTCCCATATCGCCAAAGATTGCAAGGGAAGAGGGAGGCCAAGGTTGAATATACGATCCAACTCTTTTGTTTCAATTTGCATTAGTTGGAAACACTTTAAGCTTGTATCTGACTTTCTTCTTTCCTTTGTACTCTTGTCTTAGAGTTTATGAGATGTAGATTAGATATTTACTTTGGAGAGTGTGGGTGTACTAGGGTCATGGGATATTTGAGAGAAAAGACTGTGTATGCTAAAATTTTTCACATAGTGTTATTCTCTGGTTGTCTTTAGACAACAACCGTGGTTTTTCTCCAATTTTGGAGTTTTCCACATTAATTCCTATGTTGTGATTGTATTCCTACTATATTTTATTTCTTTGTTTTTACAAAAGTTGGGGAAAATGGTGTTTTTCCCAACAAGAAGATGTTTCTCTAGTGCAAAATAAGGACAACTCTCTTGTTTGGACTTTAATCCAATTAAAGTTTTTGTTGTGAATTCTTTTTCCTTGCAGCTATGAAGACACATTGCCTACTCTGATTTAAGTCATGGGTGCAGCTTTGGCTTGGAAAGGTGTGGCACCTCTGAGCTTTGAGCTCATAGGTTTATCTTTCTATAGTGGATTAACACAAAGGATAAACTCTATCAATTGAAGATGATTCAACCGATTGAAGTCATTTGCCCGTTTTGTGAAGGTGAAGTGGAAACCATCAATCACCTTTTTTTTCTCATGTCACATATCTTGGTCTTTGTTATGTGTATTGATATATTGGTGGAAGTTCTAATGGTGTTATCAGACTAATGTTGTCTCCTTAATTCTTTGAAAATTGGTGTGGTCTCCCTACTTATGGACTAGAGAAGAAGCTAGTGTCTCTTTTCTTTGCAGAAACAGGATTATACTTGAAGGGTTTAAACCTGATTGGTGTATTGAAATTAACCAAATTATATTAACCTTGGGGATTTGGGCAAAAGCTTGGTGTCCTGAGTTTCCTTTCTCTTTTCAGGGTCTTATCTCCGATATTGATGTAGTCCATAATTGGCTATGTATAAGGTGCCTAAGAGTAGTTTTTTAGGGCTAGATTAGGTTATGCATAGTAATTGAACTAGAACAAACCATTTATATATATTTATGTTTCACAGCTCTTTTTTCTTTTTGTGCATTCATATATGTTGATATCTATTCTTTTTTTTTTTTTTTGACATGGAAGATGAAGTTCATTAAGCAAAAAGTAATTGGTTACAATTAGTAAGAACTAGAAAGGCAACCTCATGAGGACATTCCTCAATCCAGATGGATTCCCCACTACTACAAGTTAATTTTGCTAGACTATGAGCCACCTTATTAGCGTCCCTATTTGTACGCAAGAAGTTACATGATGGAAATAGTGAGCTACCCTTAATACAATCATTGACAATGCTGTTAAAGTATGATGGTCTATTCTGCGCTTGGTGTAACATCCACCAGATTTTTCTTATCGTTTTCACTTAATTATTCAGTTTTTATCGAATAATTGAAATTAATTAAAATTTGACTAAATACTTATTTAGGATTAATTAATTAGCAATCAATTGAGTTTAGATATAAAGGAATTAGGTTAGAAGCATAGAAAATTTCATAGAAATTTCTCAAAATCGATTTACCGATTTAAAAGAAATCGGTAAGATTACGGTATTTTAAACTGTCGGAACCAAATCAACAGAATTATACACCCAAATTCTATTGTGTTAGGGCTGACTACTGAGCCACTTGCTCATCACTTGGTAACACCACAAAGTCCACAAAGAGAGGGAGACTTGGCTGAAAAATTGGCCATAAACCATCATCCAATCACAACCTACCTAGCCAACTACCTTCTTGATACTTGAATTAGATTTCCTTTCCTCATTTTCATACTGATTTCGCCTCCCTCTTCCCTTCCAGCCTTCTTATTCTCTTATCCTCTTAACCAACTCCATCAAACCTTCAAGCTTTGTCAAGGTTCCATCAATCCAAACTCAAATTCAGTAAGATAACACCTAAAAGAGGTAAGATTCAATTTCTGTTCTTAATTTCTCTGAACTATGGCTGCATGAAATTTCACTATTCTTTAGTTACCTGATAAGATATCGATGCATTTGATGGTTTATGGTTGGATTAACATGAAATCTTGAGTTGGAATAAAAGGTAGAAGGAGAAAACTAGAAGAAATGGAGAATTAGGATGCTATCTAGGTGAGAAACTCCTCAGCAGCCTGTATGACAGAGTATACAGCTTCACTTACAACCATTCAAACTTTTTGAAACTATTTTTATATGAAAGTAGACATTTAGGGCTTTCCATACATATATAATATAAGACCATTGGATTGGTATTGAGAGAGATATGAATTTTTGAAGTTTGACCTAGAAATCAAGACCTTTATTCGGGCAGTGTGGATTGAGAAGGGTGTAACTCATCTTACACAACTCCAAATTAAGTAAATCCGATGTTATTTGAAAGATAACATATGAAAAAGAATCTCATAAAAATTTTCAAGTTAGATCCATTGTCAATTATTCCTAGCACATCCATGAAATTGACTTAAGTTCAACCCAGGCTGGAATAAGGTAGTTCAAGAAGGTCAAGTTTCGGGGCTTATATCTCGAAGTATACTCATGCAAATGATATGCAACTTCTTTCTTTTGAAAGCTTGTTCTGTTAGCTTTAGATTGATATAAATTTCACATAATTTCACCTAGATTTCTATTTTTGGTGAATTTTCTCTCATAAGAGTGCATTTCTGGCTAGAGACTGTTAGAAAACATAAGAGATAAATGTAGCGGAATGATTAAATAAAATTTTAATCACATAAACACATTCATATAGGATCAAATAACACTCATGAAATCATATCTCATGAGTTTGGTATCACCTCGTATTATTTAAACAACGTAAACACTTGAAAATATAAAAGGATCGTATGAGACATTTACCTCTTGAAGCGATGTCCCGTAGAAATTTGATGTTCGTCTCACGAACACACAATCGCACAATCGCACAATCGCACAATCGCACGACCTCTAGCTCGTCCATACGAACATGATCCGCCAAGAAACTCCTCTTCTCAATCCAAGATCCGTTCCTTATTGCCCTCTGAAGAACAAGAATCTAAAATAACTTTTTGGAGTGGGTGGTGGTGTCAGAGAGTTTTTCAACAAAAGAGAGAGAGAGTTTTACGCTCAAAAGTGTCTATCTCCTTCTCTTGACCCTCAACCTTCTCTCTCTATTTATTGTAATCAATAATGGCCTTTCCTTTTCTTTTCTCTAGGGTTACAATTTTTCAAAATATGGGTTGACATTTATGTCATAATCAATTCCTAATTGATTCCCATAATAAACAAATATGGGTTGACATTTATGTCATAATCAATTCCTAATTGATTCCCATAATAAACAAATAAACCATTTTAAACTAGAATTATTTCTCAAATAATTCTTATTTTAAATAGGCCAATTACTATTTATAAGTCATCTCATGTCTTATATTAACCCAAAATTGGAAAAGACCAAAAACCCCTCGACATGAGTTTCTAAAATGTGGACCTTCCATTTTATAGAAACCTTCCTTATGAGGATCCACCTTCACCCTGGACTTGACTTCGGGATGTGCTAGCAACCCTGCAATCAAATTGCAAGTTTAATCTAATAATTAAAATTCTAATTAACTATTTTAATTAGAATTATTCATTCTCGGCGAGTACATGTCTTATTGTGTGTGACTAACTAGGTCCATCTCTAATTGGTAATGAGATTATAAAATCAACCTTTTTGATTTTATCGGAAACTTATTTTCGTACCTAAAGTAAAATTCCCAAAATACCCTTGGCTCTCATAAGTCATGGGTAACACCTAGCACAGCATGCCATGACCACCCAATTAGAGACGAATATATATTAATTACAATATTCTGATGAACCAACAATCATATTTTCCATGCACTCGAATCCTTTCGTTACAGCGTCCCGATCCAGCCAGGGTCATGGATAATGTCAAACCCTATAACTTAGACCATATGGACTTTCTAGGTTTTTATTCTTTGATCAATAGGACATGAAATAGAAACTCTTTTCATTTAAGTCTAAGTACCTTGGCCAAGGATTTCATGATCGAGAATAACCTTATATCCATAGGACCTATCCTTGTTTACTCAAGGTAATGAATTCATTCTTGACTGTTCACCTATCTCCATACGTAACTAACTATAGCCACAAACTGCCTAACGATAATACATAACATAAGTACATAAGCAGTAGCAAACTATAGTTACCTATGTATAAGATAACCGTGCCATCTTAGGTCAAAGGATTATATGCACTAATATGATCTAGATAATGTTTCATTGACATTAGTAAGATACCATGTAAACATTATTTATACGTCACGTTCGACCCACTTATCACATAAGTGTCCACATATCTGTTTTGACATCTAATGTTATATAGCATGAGACTCACTATTCCATCTTCATTAGTACGTTCTACTAATCATGGAAACAGATAGAGGTGACAATATTTCGGAATAATGATGCCCAGTTAATATTCCTATGATAGTGAACTATTTTAAAGATCTTGTACTAGACTACTCCGTCACTCATATTCTCAGCTCTTGAGAATGAAGTATCTAACAAGTATCTAATGGACTTATTCTAATAAACATACACAAATTATGAATAAAAGAATAATAAACTGCCAATAATAGGAATTGTTTATACATATATCAGCTCTATGGCATACAACTAACAATCTCCCACTTACACTAGAGCCATTCAGTACAGTATTTAAGACCCATCTTTTCAAGATGTTTGTCCAGTTGCTGTTGTGTCATGGCTTTTGTGAGTGGATCAGCAACATTATCTGCTAAAGCTACCTTCTGCATGGCTATATCACCTCGCCCGACTATTTCTTGGATAACATGAAATCTTCTTTCAATATATTTGGACTTTTAGTGTGCTCTAGGTTCCTTTGCCTAAGCTATGGCTCTACTATTGTCATAATGGAGAGCAAGTGGTGACAATATGGAAGGAAGTACACCAAGTTCTGTTACAAACTTTCTAATCCAAATTGCCTCTTTTGCCACATCTGATGCAGCAATATATTTAGCCTCTGTAGTGGAGTCTGCAATTGTTGATTGTTTGGAACTTTTCCAGCTAATTGCTCCTCCATTACAAGTGAATATATAACCCGAGATAGACTTTCTATCATCTAAATCTGATTAGAAATTAGAGTCTGTAAAACTGTCCAGTTTTAAGTCGTATCCTCCATATACCAAGACCAAGTCCTTAGTCCTTCTCAAGTATTTAAGGATGTTCTTGACAGTTACCCAATGTTCCAGTCCTGGGTCAGATTGAAATCTGCTAGTTGTACTAACAACATATATGATATCTGGCCTTGTACACAACATTGCATACATAAGGCTATCGATGGCTGAAGCATAGGGTACTTTGGCCATCTTCTCCCTCTCTTCAGGTATCTTAGGCGACATCGCTTTAGAAAGGTGAATACCGTGTCTCATAGGGAGTAAACCTCTCTTGGAATCAAGCGTATTGAACCTTTTCAATACCTTGTCCAGGTAAAGACTTTGCGAAAGGCCTATCAATCTCTTCGATCTATCTCTATAGATCCGAATCCCTAGAATATAGGTTGCTTCTCCCAAATCTTTCATGGAGAAAGTCTTTGACAACCAGACCTTTATAGTTGTAAGCATACCAACATCATTCCCGATTAGTAGAATGTCATCCACATATAATACAAGAAAGATGATCTTGCTCCCACTAACCTTTTTGTACACACATGGTTCATCTTCATTCTTGATGAAATCAAAGGACTTAATGGCCTCATCAAAACGAAGATTCCAGCTCCTCGAAGCTTGCTTAAGACCATAAATGGATCTCTTAAGCTTGCACACCTTAGACCTATCCTCAGATTCAAAACCCTTGGGTTGATCCATGAATATATGTTCCTTAATGTATCCATTAAGGAAAGCGGTTTTGACATCCAATTGCCAAATCTCATAATCATGGTGTGCTGCTATGGCTAGCAATATTCTAATGGATTTAAGCATGGTTACAAGCGAGAAAGTCTCCTCATAATCAACTCCCTCCCTTTGCTGATACCCTCTTGCTACTAGTCTTGCCTTAAAGGTCTCTACCTTTCCATCCGGACCAATCTTTTTCTTATAGATCCATTTGTTCCCAATAGGTACTATACCCTCAGGTGGATCAACTAAATCCCAGACTTGATTCGAGTACATGGAATCCATTTCGGACTTCATGGCCTCTAGCCATTTTGAAGAATCTATATCAGATATAGCTTCTTCATAAGTAGTAGGATCATCTCTATGATCATTATCTCCGTGTATGAACAACTCTTGCACATTTTCGTGAAGATCAAGGTATCTCGTGGGAGTACAAATTACCCTACTTGACCTTCGAGGTTCTGTGACATTCTTATTCTGAATGAGCTCTTTTACTGGTTGATCAATATCCATTGGTTCGGACACTTGATCAATTTGTTGGGTCGATGACTCTTCATCTAGTTTTATTTCCCTTCCTATGCCTCCTTCTTGAACAAACTCTTTCTCAAGAAAAATAGCATCTCTACTAACAACAACTCTTTGTTCAGTAGGAAGATAGAAATAATATCCAAAGCTATCATTTGGATACCTAACAAACCTTCCTTTTAAGGACTGAGTTTCCAATTTGTCAGTGTTTAACTTCTTAATGAATGCTGGACAGCCCCAAGTCTTAACATGTTTAAGACTAGGCTTCCTACCCCTCCAAATTTCGAATGGAGTAGTAGGGACTGACTTAGATGGAATTCTATTAAGAATGTAGCAAGCAGTATACAACGCATATCCCCAAAACGAGATGGGAAGATCTATATAACTCATCATAGACCACACCATGTTTAATAAGGTACGGTTTCTCCTTTCAGAAACACCATTTAATTGTGGTGTTGCTGGAGGAGTGCGTTGAGAAATAATGCCATGTAATTTCAGAAATTCATCAAATTCAGTACCTAAGTACTCTCCTCCTCGATCAGATCGAAGAACTTTGATGTTTTTTCCTATCTGTTTCTCTACTTCTTATTTGAATTCCTTAAACTTTTCAAAGGATTCATATTTATTCTTCATAAGATAAATATACCCATACCTAGACAGATCATCAGTAAAGGTTATGAAGTAGTGATATCCACCTCTAGCCATTACATTGAATGGGCCACACACATCACTATGCACAAGCTCTAAAACTTCCTTGGCCCTTTCCATTTGTCCTACAAATGGAGATCGAGTCATTTTGCCTTGAAGACATGATTCACAAGTTGGAATGGGTTCAGAACCCAAAGGAACTAATAATACCATCTTCTCCAACTTGTTTATCCTATCCTCTGCAACATGACCTAATCTTAAGTGCCAAATTTGTTTCAAACTAGGGGTTGAATTAGTTATAGCATTTATTTCGGCAATTCTAGGAGATGCTTTGTTTTTGGTGTTTAAGTAATAAAGCCCATCATGCAAGTAACCAACGCCAACAACATTATTTCCAAAATAAATGTTGCAAACATTATCCTTAAAATCAAAATAATAACCTACTTTAGTCAAACTAGAAATTGAGATAATGTTTCGATAAGCATTTGGTAAAACCAAAACATGATCCAAAAACATAACATGATTATTCATTAATAATAATGAAGTTGAACCCATAGCTTTGGCTGCAACACTTGCTCCATTGCCTATCTTCAAGGTCACTTCATTGCTCCTGAGTACCCTGCTACTTGCTAGTTCCTACATAGAGGTACAAATGTGAGAACTTGCACCCGTATCAAGAACCCATGCAGTATATGAGCTATATGGACTATTAGAATTAAAACAACAAGAAATAGACATACCTTCTGAAGGCACACCCTTTCCTTTGCTTGCCTTCAATTCCTCTAAGTATTGAGGGCAATTTCTCTTCCAATGCCCATCTTTGCCACAATGGAAACATTTTCCTTTGTCTGCAACTTGTTTCTTCTTGCCCTTTTTCTTGGACACCCCAACTGATGACTGCGAACAAAATTCTTCTTATTCGTCGTGTTCTTCTTGGTCTTACCAGAAGCTATAAGAAGCTTTTCTTTCCCTTTGCTGGTCATAGCCTTTTGGGCAGTGACCAACATGTTGTGCAAGTTAGCAAGCGTACATTCTAGCTTGTTCATGTGAAAATTCACAATGAACTGAGAGAATGATTCTGGGAGTGACTGAAGGATCAAATCCAAATGCAGGTTAAAATCCATGTAGAACTCAAGATTCTCAAGCTGCTCAATCAACCTGATCATCCTTTGCACATGAGCTCCTACATCAGACCCTTCCGGCATTTTAGCCTGGAATAACTGCTTAGATATCTCATATCTAGCAGACCTGCTTTGCTCACCATATAACTCTTTAAGGTGCAGCAAAGCCTCACTCGTAGTTTTCATGTTTTCATGTTGCTTCTGTAACTCATTAGTCATAGAAGCTAGCGCGTAACATCGTGCTTGCATGTCATCAGACTGCCATTTATTATAAGCATCTGTTTCCTGTTCTGTGGCTCCTTCCAATGGAGCAGGTTGCGGAGTGTTTAGAACGTATCCAATACGTTCCGAATTCAGGACAATTTTCAAGTTATGAAACCAGTCCACAAAATTAGGCCCAGTAAGCCTATTCATATCAAGTATGCTAGCGAGGGGGTTCAAAGATTTCATATTTGATAATACTGCAGAAAATAACAAAATTAAATTAGTGTAATGGTATATGTATTTATCATAATGATCATGGTCTTATAATCAAAATGATCTCCCACTAATTTTTTTCGAATCCTACACTTCCAAAATAGGAAACGGGAATCTTTGTCGGGTTTGATTCCTAGTAGGTGATTGAATTCCTATAAAATACTAACCCTCCTTAGGTATATCAATTCTTGGAGAATTAATATCCTATAAGTGAACAACTCTTGTTCAGTACATCTTATGTATGACTCAATCTTATTTGGCTCCTAGTACTTTGGACCTCAGGTACGCCCATTCTTGGCCCATTATACATAGTTAAGTCCAACCCACTAAACCTTAGGTATTAATTACCTCAGGTACATCCATTCTTGGTAATTGACTATCTATAAACATCTCATGTTTAAACATTAACTTAGAATTATATTGACCAATATTCGCGCTCCTATGTTACCATAGCCAACGACGGAATTAGTTAAAATTCTTGATTAATGGTTTAGTGGAGAGCCTAGACATAGACTATATCATTTTAGACTTAATATTTTATTTGGAAGATTTTCTACAGGCAACCTAATTACTATTTTGGTTTCACTTTTCTCATGCATCCGTATTCAATATATTATACATCACATGCATCTATAACATCAAAACGGAAATATAAAAGGCATGATCATGGACTTTCTATGGGCCCAATCCTAGCCACAAGGATTGGGTAGAGCCATTGGGATAATATTGAAAAAAAAATAGTCTTCAAGCTCCCACTGGGCTCCATCTCCATGGACTTCCTTCTTGGTCTTTGGGCCTCCATCGTTTTTATCTCTTCTTTAATATCTCGTACATTACAAGAAATTATCCTTGGCATACCAAGGCGAGAATAATAAAAAAAAAATGGGCTCTCCAAAAGGCCTCTTAACTCAAATTTATAAAATTACATCCCAATGAATAATAATAATAATAATAAAAATAAATTACATCCCATTGCAAAATTAATTACATCCCATAAAATAAAAACCAATCACATCGGTTTCCTAGAGTCCATGATCAGCCTCATGCAATAAAATCGAACAAGGAATCAAATAGTAAATAAGGAAATATCGATTTTATGCCTTCAATATGATTGTTTCAATTATCACATAATTAAAACTTGCCTTTGATGTAATCTGTAACTATTATAGAATATATCAATTATCCATATTTAATACTCGCCATTTAATACGTAATAGTGGCTGAATCCTGTATTAAAAACTTGCCAATTAATTATTGATTTGAAACTAACCATATTTGACATATCAAATTTCAAAAAAAAAAATATATATCCATATCATAAACAAATATTATATTTTGAAGAGTTTAATTGGTATGCACTGACAGTGTAAAATAGTTTTACACTGTCAATCAATAGAAATAGGGGAAAGTGAAAAATCATGGTGGGTCCCTCATTATAATGGGTAGTTATTTGGATGAGTTGACATTTTCCACCATTTCTATTGGTTGACAGTGCAAAATTATTTTACACTATCAGTGCATTTAAATTAAATTCTATTTTGAAACAAACCAAATCACGCATATTCGGTTACTAATTTCAAAACATACTATCTTCAATAACATAGTTTATTTTTGAAACAAACAAATTACTTCATAAGTAAACAATTTCAAAAATATCCCATATTATATAAATAGTCTATTTTAAAGCAAATCCAATATAGCTGTACGCTATAATTGCCACTTCCAGAAAAGAGCTTACAAATGAAATATCATATACTCTATGTATGTTCTGAATATGAAGCATATTTGCTAAAATTACTGAATATATAATATTTATTAACACAAGAACAATTCTTGCAGATTGACAAGGACGAAGGAATCACATCCAAAACAATTTTTTTTTTAATTTAATTTAAAATATGGCAAGTATCATATATGACACCTCTTCATAATTGACTAAATATCTAATATTTAATATGCCATAAAATCAAATTCTACGGTTATGGATTAATAAGAAAATTTTGAAAAAACTTTGAACACCTATGAATAGGCAACAGAGTTTCACCAATTCTTCGAACTTTTCAAAAAAAAAAAAATTTCTTATCAAGCCAATAGTATATACTACGTATCTAAATAATCACGAGGGTGGCTCTGATACCATTGTTAGAAAACATAAGAGATAAACGCAACAGAATGATTAAATAAAATTTTAATCACATGAACACATTCATATAGGATCAAATAACACTCATGAAATCATATCTCATGAGTTTGGTATCATCTCGTATTATTTAAACAACGTAAACACTTGAAAATATAAAAGGATCGTATGAGACATTTACCTCTTGAAGCGATGTCCCGTAGAAATTTGATGTTTGTCTCACGAACACACAATCGTACAATCGCACGACCTCTAGCTCGTCCACACAAACATGATCCGCCAAGAAACTCCTCTTCTCAATCCAAGATCCGTTCCTTGTTGCCCTCTGAAGAACAAGAATCTCAAATGATTTTTTGGAGTGGGTGGTGGTGTCAGAGAGTTTTTCAACAAAAGAGAGAGAGCTTTACGCTCAAAAGTGTCTGTCTCCTTCTCCTGACCCTCAACCTTCTCTCTCTATTTATTGTAATCAATAGTGACCTTTTTTTTTTTTCTCTAGGGTTACAATTTTTCAAAATATGGGTTGACATTTATGTCATAATCAATTCCTAATTGATTCCCATAATAAACAAATAAACCATTTTAAACTAGAATTATTTCTCAAATAATTCTTATTTTAAATAGGCCAATTAATATTTATAAGTCATCTCATGTCTTATATTAACCCAAAATTAGAAAAGACCAAAAACCCTTCGACATGAGTTTCTAAAATGTGGACCTTCCATTTTATAGAAACTTTCCTTATGAGGATCCACCTTCACCTTGGACTTGACTTCGTGATCTGCTAACAACCCTGCAATCAAATTGTAAGTTTAATCCAATAATTAAAATTCTAATTAACTATTTTAATTAGAATTAATTCATTCTCGGCGAGTGCATGTCTTATTGTGTGTGACTAACTAGGTTCATCTCTAATTAGTAATGAGATTATAAAATCAACCTTTTTTATTTTATCGGAAACTTATTTCCGTACCTAAATTAAAATTTCCAAAATACCCTTGGCTCTCATAAGTCATGGGTAACACCTAGCATAGCATGCCATGACCACCCAATTAGGGATGAATATATATTAATTAAAATATTCTGATGAACCAACAATCATATTTTCCATGCACTCGAATCCTTTCATTACAGCGTCCCGATCCAGCCAGGGTCATGGATAATGTCAAACCCTATAGCTTAGACCATATGGACTTTCTAGGTTTCTATTCTTTGATCAATAGGACATGAAATAGAAACTCTTTTCATTTAAGTCCAAGTACCTTGGCCAAGGATTTCATGATCGAGAATAACCTTATATCCATAGGACCTATCCTTGTTTACTCAAGGTAATGAATTCCTTCTTGACTGTTCACCTATCTCCATACGTAACTAACTATAGCCACAAACTGCCTAACGATAATACATAACATAAGTACATAAGCAGTAGCAAACTATAGTTACCTATGTACAAGATAACTGTGCCATCTCAAGTCAAAGGATTATATGCACTAATATGATCTAGATAATGTTTCATTGACATTAGTAAAACACCAAGTAAACATTATCTATACGTCACGTTCGACCCACTTATCACCTAAGTGTCCACATATCTGTTTTGACATCTAATGTTATATAGCATGAGACTCACTATTCCATCTTCATTAGTACGTTCTACTAATCATGGAAACAGATAGAGGTGACAATCTTTCAGAATAATAATGCCCAGTTAATATTCTTATGATAGTGAACTATTTTAAAGATCTTGTACTAGACTACTTCGTCACTTATATTCTCAACTCTTGAGAATGAAGTATCTAATAAGTAGCTAATGGACTTCTTCTAATAAATATACACAAATTATGAATAAAAGAATAATAAACTGCCATTAATAGGAATTGTTTATACATATATCAGCTCTAGGGCATACAACTAACAGAGACATGTATGAATTTTAGGTCGAGTTTAGTTATAATCGGAACTCGGAACTTAGCAGACAGAGAGCTAAATCAAGAATACTTAAGGCTGAGCTCGGAACTTAGCAGATAAAGAGCTAGATTGGGAATACTTAAGCATGAATCAAGAACATAGTGAAATAGAGAAATAGATCGGGTAAGGTTAATGTCGGAACTCGGAATATAGGAAACATATTTATGAAGGTCTTGGAAAGCCAATTGTGGATTAATGTCGAAAATTGGAAGTTGGTACCAGAATATGGAACCTTATACCTGTATCTCGAAAGTCAGGAAATAGACGCTGTAAACTCTTATACATGTAGTTTCAAAGCTCAATCCAGAATCAAAGATCAATTCTAAAGATGATCCCGGAAGTCGGGAAATAGACATTCATGATCCCAGAAGTTGGGAATCAAGACGTACATAACCCCAGAAGTCAGGAATCAAGACATCAACCTTATGTACATAACCTTACATGATCTTGGAACTCAGAAGTAGGTACTAAGCTCGAACTCGGGAACAACATTAGAAGTTAAAAACTTGCAAGACAGATTAAGACTTAAGAGTTTAAAACTTGCACCTATTGATATTGTTATGTTCTTGGTATGATTATAATGTTCTACATTGAGGTTGCTATTTAATTAAAGTTTCTTGATTGCTAGCACTATTCATGGGGAAGCAGACATGATCCGCTATGCTGCTAAATTTTCGATAGAATAGTAAGGAAGTTATGAGTATTTATATATTATGAATATGTATGTAGAAATTCCATATATATAGATATAGGAAAGCAAATGATGAAGTATATGCATAAGTGTATTCAGCATGTCTATGCATGATTATATATGAGAAAAGATATGAATATATTTGTTGTTCAAGTGGCCTCAATGAACTCAAGAGGGGGGTGAATTGAGTTTATAATCTTTTATTTTGCAAATTCACACTCTTATTACTTTTTCAATAAGATCTAAGAAATTGACTCAAAAGACTTAATTTAACAGATGAGAATGCAAGAGATATAAGGATCTAATTATATATAAACAAGATATAGAATAGTAAACTTGCAATAAACTTAAAGAGATAAGGGAAGAGAGAATGCAAACTCAGTTTATACTGGTTCGGTCACTTCTTGTGGCCTACATCCAGTTTTCCCAAGCAACCCACTTAAGAGTTCCACTAACTCTTTAATCTTTACAACTGAAGAGCACTCTTACACCTTGGGATCCCTCACCCTTGTGTTTGAGTCTCTCAAAAACCAAGAGATACCACACTCTTGTTTTAACAAGGGATACCTCACCCTTTACACAATCTCAGTAAAAGAAGAATACAGGAATTCACTCTCTGACTTGAGTAAATATTACAAGTTGAAGCACTAGAAGGTTTCTCAAGAATAAGTGAGTTTGGCCAAGTATTGAACAAAGTGATTGATGAATAAGAATGTTTTTCTTTAATTGATCCCCTTTTTTTTCTTCTTCTCATTACTAAAAGTGTTAAGAGATCGATTTTTATAGACAAAAACTCGTGCAAACCGTTGGGTTTAATCTCAAAAGATGTGTCTCTTCAAAACGCACCCATTTGCACATTTCTGGGCTTGGTAATTGATTACATGGACTGGTAATCGATTACACAGTTCAAATTTTGAAAGCTAGCAACAGTCAACTTGATTGTAATCGATTACATTATTCGTGTAATCGATTACAAATGTGAAATTTCGATTTCTAGGTCCATGAACAGCATGGTAATCGATTACTGGATATGGTAATCGATTACATCAATTCCAGAAATTGAAGAAATTAAAGGTTTAGCACACTTTAAGTTATTCTTTCATTCTAAAAACATTTTTAAACATTATTTAAGCATCCCCTTTCAAACCATGCTCATATTGTCACAAATCAAAACAAATTCTTTATTAAAAACAAGTAAATTCGATCAAGCTGAATTTTCTTTTTGATTAAAACTTGATTGACTTAAAAATGGCCAAACAAACTTATAAAGAAAAACCTTTAACAAATAGATCTAAGTCCTAATTTATTTTAACCATTTCATTTGATCATCTTTGCTTGTTCATCTTCAAGAAACTCCAATGATATGTAGCTTCCCCTTTTGGTATTCTATTTTTGGCATCATCAAAACCTAAAACATAATATTCACATTCTCCCCCTTTTTGATGATGACAAACATCTTGGGTGAGGAACAATAATAGATATGACAAAAAGTCAATGAACAATGCGGTCACTCCCCCTAAGAATATGCATAGATGTTCACAGATAAACAAAATGCATTCACATGATGCTCCCCCTTAATTATTGAGTATATCCTCACTATATATCTTTCCCCCTTTGGCATTTTCAAAAAGAAAAGAAACAGAGCAAAACCAACGAGCAAATTACAAAAACTACAAAATAGAATTCAGGAGATATGCAAAGGCATTATAGTATTGATAAGTCATGAAGAAGTGCACTAGAAGGCAAACTATGAGTCCATTATCAAGAAACAAACACAAGAACTAAGTCCATGAATGAAAAGCAAAGTCCATAATCAAAATAAACTAAGGCTATGGCGCATCATCAACAATAGAATCAGTAGGAATATCAAGGTGACGACAGAGGGAACCCATATCACCCTCGAGGCGAGCCATGCGAGAATCAAGAGAGTCGAATTGCTCTCCAACATAGACACGAAGGGCACGCAACTCAGAGAGAATGTCAGATATGGAGGAAGAGGATGGATCCGAGACTAAGGGATGTGAAGGAGATGGGGTGCGTTTCACTTGATCTTCAGTCTGAAAATCCTTCTTGCAAACCCATTGAGCAAGATGGTTCTTTTTATAACCAAAAGAAGAAATTGCACCAGAACCAATAGCATATGAACGCTGAACTTTGACAAAGTGCTCATCAGATAATGGAACAGCAAAGTACTCCATAAATAGCATAATCAAGTGAGCGTATGGAAGCGGCGCATTTGCCTTGAGGGCTTTTTGCATACGAAAGCGCACAAGATGAGCCCAATTAATTTGGCGACCAGTTAGCAAAGCCCACATTAAAATGATATCTTCCTCAGTTGGCTGGGCAAGATTGGTAAGCCTAGGATGCAAAATGCGGGATATAATATAATGCATGACACGACAGTCAAATTTAATAGATCCTGCAAGTAAACGACCAGACATATCAGCCCCTTCAACACAAATCATTTTGCGGGCATCAAGATTGGAGTAATCCATTTTCTAATCATCAACTATACGGCCCTCAAATGGCTCTCCATCAGAATTTAACTTAGTGATATCATAGAACAGACCCTGATCAATAACAATGGGAACCTTCTTGACCTCAGAATAAATACACCCATCACGAATTTCCAAATTACAGTAGAATAGACGAACCAAATCCGAAAAGTGACATTTTCTAATAGTCATGAACTCCAACAAATCATAGGTCTTGAAAACTTGATAGCAGTCAAAATTCTCAGACTCAAAGAACCCCTCATCTAAATATTTGGGATCTATGATATCTCTAGAGTGAAAGGATGCAAAATACCTCTCTTGTTGTATCAAATTAGAGAAATATGATGAAAGCCTAGAAGAGGAGAAAGAGGGATTTGGGGCCGCGGGGTGACAAGGAGCATTGGCGGCGACGGTGACTGGGAGACAGCTGCCTGAGGCTGAACGCCGAGGAACAAAGGCGGTGGTAGTCTCCGCGGGCGCAGGTGCGGCAGCGGCAGTGGTTGCAAGCTTCTTCTTCTTTGGTGCTGCCCTTGATGATTCAGCCATTTGGAAAGATTTTTGTTAAAAAGATTCGATTAGATTTGTAGAGAATGAAGAGATGAAAGATTGGAAAGTGGTTCAAGTGAAGTAGGTTGAGGAATGGATGAGAAATTGAAGAGAGAAGTTAGAGAGAGAAAGAAATGTTGAGAAGAAAGAGAGAGAGAAAGAGATGTTCTTCGAATCGGAGAATGTTTACTTAAAATGCGCCATCGTAATCGATTACACTCATTTGTAATCGATTACATTTGAGCGCAGAAAGGGTGTCAATGGTGCACTCTCCCTGGTAATCGATTACATGCACCATTGTAATCAATTACACCCCCTTCAAAACCTAGGTCTCAATGGTGCACACTCCCTGGTAATCGATTATATGCACCATGGTAATCGATTACATGCCCCTCCTTTTTTTTTATAAATATATATATATATATATATATATTCAAACAACATGAAAAACTTAATGATATCAACCAAATTTAGAATTCAATACACGATAAAATAATTAAATAATTTAAGCTTACATTCTAAAACAAATTTAATATTTAGCAAACAACATCACATCATATTAAGTAATAAAAATATATATTATATGAACATATCATCAAACAAGCACTTAAATACTAGGAATAATGGCTAATTATATACTTGAAAGGTCAATTATTCCTAGTTCTCTTCTTATATAGAAAAAGCTTTCCTTGGACAAGGGTTTTGTGAATATATATGCCAATTGCTTATTTGTTTCCATAAATTCTAAAACACAATCACCTTTTTGCACATGATGCTCTGATACCACTTGTTGTTCTAGAATGCAGAATAGGATTTTTAGATAAGTTAATTGCACTTGTGTTATCACATCTTATAGGAATATGGTTAAGTACTAAGCCATAGTCAGAAAGTTGTTGTTTCATCCAAAGAATTTGAGCACAGCAACTTCCAGCAGCAACATATTCTGCTTCAGCAGTGGATAATGCCACACTGTTTTGTTTCTTACTATGCCAAGAAACTAATGCAGATCCAATCAAATGACATGTTCCACTAGTACTTTTCCTATCAGTTTTGCACCCAGCAAAATCAGAATCAGAATATCCAGTTAAACTACATGAGATGCCCTTAGGATACCATAAACCTACATTTATGGTGCCAATTAAATATCTCATAATTCTTTTAACAGCACTAAGATGTGATTCTTTAGGATTAGCCTGATATCTAGCACATAGACAAACATTGAACATTATATCAGGCCTACTAGCAGATAAATAAAGGAGGGATCCAATCATACTTTTAAATTTTTTTACATCAACTGACTTGCCTCCTTCATCTTTATCCAAGTAACAAGTAGTACTCATGGGGGTAGCAATTTCCTTTGCATTGTCCATTCCAAACCTTTTGAGCAACTCCTTGCAATATTTTGATTGATTGATGAATATGCCATCTGTAGTTTGCTTGATTTGGAGTCCAAGAAAGAAATTTAATTCACCCATCATTGACATCTCGAACTCACTTTGCATGATTTTAGAGAATTCCTTGCACAAAGATTCATTAGTGGCACCAAAAATAATATCATCCACATATATTTGTACCAAGAGTATATCATGCTCCTTTCTTTTAATGAAAAGTGTACTATCAACTTTTCCTCTTGAAAAATCTTTTTCTAAAAGAAATTTACTCAACCTTTCATACCAAGCCCTAGGGGCTTGCTTTAAACCATATAAAGCCTTTTTCAACTTGAAAACATGGTTGGGTAAGTCAAAACTTTCAAAACTTGGAGGTTGACCAACATACACTTCTTCTTGAATAACACCATTTAGAAATGTACTTTTGACATCCATTTGGTAAAGTTTAAAATCCATAATAGATGCAAAAGCAAGTAGCATTCTAATTGCTTCTAATCTAGCTACTGGAGCATATGTTTCTTCATAATCAATTCCTTCTTCTTGGTTATATCCTTTAGCAATAATCTTGCCTTGTTTCTTACTATGGCACCATTCTCATCTAATTTGTTCCTAAAAACCCATTTAGTACCTATAATTTGATGATTATTGGGTTTAGGAACTAATTCCTAAACTTGATTTCTTTCAAATTGATTTAATTCTTCTTGCATAGCAATGATCCAATGTTCATCAATGATAGCTTCATTAATGTTCTTAGGTTCAATTTGAGAAACAAATGCCATATGATTACATGCAGCTTTAAGAGAGTTTCGAGTTGTTACCCATTTTGATATATCACCTATAATGTTGTCAAGTGGATGATTCTTTGAAACTCTCCACTCCATTGGAAGATCACTTGTACTTGGTCTCTCTTGAAATGGAGTTTCCTTCATGATTTCCTCTTCTTTGGACTCTAACTCTTTTCCATGAATATGAGTGTTTTCCAAAGCATCTACAAGATTATCAATAATTTCCTTTCTTGGCCTAAGGAGGTTAGTCTCATCAAAGCAACATGAATAGATTCTTCTATAGTCATAGTTCTTTTATTATAAACTCTAAATGCTTTACTATTTAATGAGTAACCAAGAAATATTCCTTCATCAGACTTAGCACCAAATTTGCCCAAGTTATTCTTACCATTGTTCAAAACAAAACATTTACATCCAAAGATATGAAAGTGAGAAATATTGGGTTTTCTGCCTTTGTATATTTCATAGGGGATTTTCTTTAAAATTGGCCTTATCAAGGCTCTATTCATAACATAACAAGCGGTATTTACTGCATTCGCCTAGAAATATTTACGGAGATTTGAGTCATTGAGCATAGTTCTTGTCATTTCTTCTAAAGACTGATTTTTTCTTTCTACAACTCCATTTTGTTGTGGAGTTCTTGGGGCAGAAAAATTATGCTCAATTCCATGATCATCACAAAAATTTTCAAAGGATGCATTTTCAAATTCTCCACCATGATCACTTCTTATAGATGCAATGTTAAGATTTTTCTCATTTTGAATAACTTTGCAAGTTTTCTAAATGCATGGAATGCATTACTCTTATGAGCAAGAAACAAAGTCCATGTGTATCTAGAATAATCATCCACAATTACTAGAGCATAGTAATTTCCTCCAAAACTCATAGTTCTAGAAGGACCAAAAAGATCCATACGTAATAGTTGCAAAGGTCTAGAGGTTGAAACAATATTCTTTGATTTAAAAGATACTCTTACTTGTTTACCTTTTTGACAGGCATCACATAGTTTGTCTTTTGCAAATTTGAGTTTTAGTAGTCCTATTACTAATTCTTTTGCAACTAACTTGTTTAAGTGATCCATGTGAATGTGTGCAATTCTTCTATGCCACAGCCATGAATCATCTTCCTTACTCATAAGGCATTGAACATTATTTGATGAAATATTATCTAGGTTTATCATGTAGATGTTATCTACTCTATGTCTAACAAACTTAATCTTTTTATCACTAATGCCTTCTATAATGCAACAATTTGAATCAAATATAACTCTATTTCCTTTATCACATAATTGGCTAATACTTAATAAGTTATGTTTAAGACCATCAACAAATAATATATTTTCTATGGAGGTAGAGGGGGTTTTACCAACTTTACCAACTCCTAGTATTTTTCCTTTGTTGTTGTCTCCATAGGTCACATGTCCATGTTTCTTGTGTGTAATTTGTGAGAATTTTGATGCGTCCCCGGTCATGTGCTTAGAGCAGCCGCTATCAAGATACCAACTTGAGCTTTTAATCTTTAGACACACCTACATCACAAATTCCAACCTTGGATTTAGGTACCCAGATTTTCTTGGGTCCTTGGTTGTTAGACTTAGGTAAAATACTTTTAGTTTTTCCACTAGTATGTCCATTTTTTCTAATATAGCAGGTTGATACACTATGTCCTTTCCTCCCACAGTAGAAACAAGTTTTGAAATGAGAGCTAGAAGTAGATGATAAAGAAAAGAAGTTCTTATAATACTTTTGTTGTTTCTTTGGATTATATCCTAAACCAGCCTTATCAAATATACATCTTTGTTTTCCCAGTAATATGTCTAAGTTATTTCTACCAAATGTAAACTTAGCAAGTACGTTTTTTAGATCTTTAATCTCTTTTTCAAAATTTTTACATGAAGATGATGTAGTTGAAATCTCATATGATATGCATTTAGAGTAACTAGAGTTTGCATCAATTATCCCAAGAGTTTCATTTTCAATTTTCAGTTCCTCTAATTCTTTGTTTAACTTAGAGATCTCTTCTTCCAAAGATGAAATAAATTTCTTAGATGAGGCAACCATTTTGGTAAGTCTCAAAGATTCTTCATGCAATTCATTAAAAGCATCTTGTAATTCATCAAATGAAGGAGAGAGATCAAGATCAGAAAATTCTACCTCTTCATCACTATCACTGTCTCTAGCCATGAGACTGAGATTTGCAACTTCAGTTTCAGAGTCACTAGAAGATTCTATGTCATTCTCTTCCCAAGTTATATATGCTTTCTTGCCTTTCTTTTCCTTGATTGATCTTTTCGCAAGTTTCTCCATTCTCTTTAAATAGGTTGGACACTCCTTCTTCATGTGGCCAGTTTGTCCACATTCATAACACTTTTGTGTAGATGAAGCATCTTCTCCCTTATTAAAATTTTTCTTTGGTGGAAAAGGACTTCTTCTTTGGTTTCCCTTCTTCCTTAGAAATCTTCCAAACTTCTTCACAAGAAGACTAAAGTTTTCATCATTTTCTTCAACTCCTAGACTATCTTTCTTATCCTCATCACTTCCTTCTTGTAAAGAAGAGGTAGCTTTTAAAGCTATTCCTTTCTTTCTTTTGTCACTCTTCTCATGTTGATTTAGTCTTATAAGTTCCAACTCATGTTCTCGAAGTTTTCCGAAGAGAGTGGCAAGAGACATATTGGCCAAATCCTTTGATTCTGCAATAGCCGTCACTTTTGGTTGTCATTGCCTGTTCAAGCATCTCAACACTTTGTTAATAAGATCCTCATTTGGAAATGTTTTTCCCAATGAGGCAAGATGATTAACAATATGAATAAATCTCTTTTGCATGTCTTGAATGTTTTCATTTTGATTCATTCTAAAGAGTTCATATTCATGTGTTAGAGTATTTATTCTGGATCTCTTAACTTCACTAGTGCCTTCATGGGTGACTTCTAAGGTGTCCCATATTTCTTTTGCACTTTTACAATTTGACACTCTAAAGTACTCATCAATCCCTAAAGTAGAAGTGATTATGTTCTTGGCTTTCAAGTTATATTGAACTTTCTTTTTATCTTCATCACTCCACTCATTTCTAAGTTTTTCAATTTTCTTATCTCCTGCTATTTTTGTAGGGATGAAAGGACCATTTTCTACTACATCCCAAACATCTAAATCTATGGCTTCTATAAAGATTTGCATGCAAGTTTTCCAATAATGGTAACCATCACCATTAAATATAGGAGGTCTATTAATAGAGTTTCCTTCAGGAAAGAAAGAATTTGATGAGGCCATTACTATTCTTGAAGCGTGTAAGCCTTATACAAGAATCTGGCTTTGATACCACTTGTTGCTCAAGTGGCCTCAATGAACTCAAGAGGGGGGTGAATTGAGTTTATAATCTTTTATTTTGCAAATTCACACTCTTATTACTTTTTCAATAAGATATAAGAAATTGACTCAAAAGACTTAATTTAACAAATGAGAATGCAAGAGATATAAGGATCTAATTATATATGAACAAGATATAGAATAGTAAACTTGCAATAAACTTAAAGAGATAAGGGAAAAGAGAATGCAAACTCAGTTTATACTGGTTTGGTCACTTCTTGTGGCCTACATCCAGTTTTCCCAAGCAACCCACTTGAGAGTTCCACTAACTTTTTAATCTTTACAACTGAAGAGCACTCTTACACCTTGGGATCCCTCACCCTTGTGTTTGAGTCTCTCAAAAACCAAGAGATACCACACTCTTGTTTTAACAAGGGATACCTCACCCTTTACACAATCTCAGTAAAAGAAGAATACAGGAATTCACTCTCTAACTAGAGTAAATATTACAAGTTGAAGCACTAGAAGGTTTCTCAAGAATAAGTGAGTTTGGCCAAGTATTGAACAAAGTGATTGATGAATAAGAATGTTTTGCTTTAATTGATCCCCTTTTTTTTCTTCTTCTCATTACTAAAAGTGTTAAGAGATCGATTTTTATAGACAAAAACTCGTGCAAACCGTTGGGTTTAATCTCAAAAGAGGTGTCTCTTCAAAATGCACCCATTTGCATATTTCTGGGCTTGGTAATCGATTACACAGTTCAAATTTTGAAAGCTAGCAACAGTCAACTTGATTGTAATCGATTACATTATTCGTGTAATTGATTACAAATGTAAAATTTCGATTTCTGGGTCCATGAACAGCATGGTAATCGATTACTGGATATGGTAATCGATTACATCAATTCCAGAAATTGAAGAAATTAAAGGTTTAGCACACTTTAAGTTATTCTTTCATTCTAAAAATATTTTTAAACATTATTTAAGCATCCCCTTTCAAACCATGCTCATATCGTCACAAATCAAAACAAATTCTTTATTAAAAACAAGTAAATTCGATCAAGCTGAATTTTCTTTTAGATTAAAACTTGATTGACTTAAAAATGGCCAAACAAACTTACTAAAGAAAAACCTTAAACAAATAGATCTAAGTCCTAATTTATTTTAACCATTTCACTTGATCATCTTTGTTTGTTCATCTTCAAAAAACTCCGATGCTATGTAGCTTCCCCTTTTGGTATTCTATTTTTGGCATCATCAAAACCTAAAATATAATATTCACAATATTAAATGTGAATCCCTTCACCTAGAGGCAGTTATGAGATCCATTCTTGTGAAAGCAGTTAAACAAGATAAGATTGGGTCCCTTCACTTGGAGGTAGTTGCACATTGAATCCCTCCCTATGAAGGCAGTATAAAACTATGAGATCCCTCTACTTTGGAGGTACCTGGTCAGATGAGATCCCTCTACATTGAAGGCACATGGTCAGATGAGATCCCTCTATTCTTGAGACACGTGATCAGAAGAGATCCCTTCAATTTAGAGGCACGTGGCCAAAATGAGATCCCTTCAAGACTAGAGGCATATGAATCCTCTTGTAGGTTAGCCTATGTGACGACAGTCACGAGTTGAGCTGACGAGCTCACTCTTAGATCAGACTACTTAAGGGCAATAAAGACTAAAAATTAAAACATATGCAAGCACCCTAGCGACAGCAATACGTAACGCCTAGGTGTGCCAAGAAAAGAAAGAAAAAAAAGTTAAAGAAGAACGCTAATGCATTTGTATGAATTCAAGTATGAGTATTTGCATAATTATATCCCATGTTTTATTGATGCTGAGTCTATCCTATTTATTTATGTCGTGCTGAGTCCATATTCCTAAGGAACGTGACATGGCGATCACGCTCTGATGGGGTATGACATGGCGATCATACTCTAGAATGTGGCATGATGATCCCACACCCTAAGGAATGTGACATGGCGATCACATTCCGATGGACTATGATATGACGATCATACTCTAGGACGTGGCAAAAAAAACATATTCCTAAGGAACGTGACATGGTGATCACACCTCGATGGGGTACGACATGGCGATTGTACTCTGAAATATGTATAACAAATAAAGGAAGATAAAGGAAGAAAAGAAAATTATGTGTATCTACATAAGTTCAAGTACAGGTAAAGGCATGTGCAGATTTTATGTTTTCAGTATATTGGTGCTATTGTATTTTAATACATTTCAGTTATTATTAATAGTGTAATTCATGAGTTGATGTTTTGGATTGGTTCACCCAAATTACAAATGTATGAATAAAATGAACTTTGCTTCGGACAGTATGTTTTCAAACCATAAAATTAAATAGTTTGTATAATATATTCACCTTTTTCATAATAAACCAAAGCAACTAGAGATGACAATGATGACATTATGTATGATAGTAAATGAATCCTACTGAGAATTTATAATTCTCACTCCTATTTCCATGTTATCTCTAGATAGTTCAGAAGTTCCGAAAAGGGTCCTTTGAGGCAGAATTGACTAGTAAGATTGAAGGTGGTCAAAGATTACTGCCAAACAAAGTCTGATTTAGTGATAAGTAACAACTCCTAGGAGATATATTATGACTTAAGCATAGTACCATACTTGGGAGGGTGTTACACTTGGGATATTGCTTCAAAGAGTTCCTTGCAATCTATTTCAATGACAATATTTTGGAGACATAATTCATGTGCAAATTTTAAAGCCTGCAACACACCAAATCCTTTTGCCACCCTCACTTCTGGTCTACTTGCTATTTGCCAAGTTCCCATAGCTATAACCTCCCCTTCATAATCTCGGACCACCATCCCAACAACCTATTTCAGCTCACCTACCATTGCTACATCAGTATTGAGTTTAAAACAACCTTCTTCTGGTGCCTTCCAACCCGGGGTGCTTAAAGTTTCAGCAGGTTTCGTGGCAATTGATGCAAGACCTTCATTAGTTGCTTTCTTATAAGCCTGTAGAACTAACAAAGCTCTAGAGATATCATCTAGTGCTCCAACTTTTTACCTTCAAAATAGATTTTATTTCGATCTAGCCATATGCCATGCGCTATTCTAGAAAAGGTTTCAACCACTTCGGCTTCCTTCGAGGTGATAAAATTCTGCACCCAATCAATAGAATTTAACAACTGGGGGCAATTTCAATGGGGATAAGAACCATGACAATTCAATCTCCTTGCAATGAAAGATGGCATGATATACAATTTCTTCTGCCTCAAAGCATTGGGGATATATTGTGACTCCTTCAATACCTTGACCTTCAAGATTCTTGCTAATTGGCAGCATGTTATATAATAGTCTCCAAATAAAATGTCTTATTCCGGGGGGAATATTAGCTCGCCAAATTTTTGCCCACACCCTGTGTAACATCCCCAATTTTTGTCTAAGCTAATTAGCTCAGTGATCCTGACTAATTAGAGAGGTTAACGATTAACTAAGGACTAATCGGCTAATCTCGATGAGCAAAAGCTTAGTAAATTAAATGCAAGTCAACAAGACAATTGAAAGTCAACGATTAATTAGAAAATTTAACAATTGAAGCATAATGTATTAAAGATTATACTTAAAAGCCTAATTGCCCAATCCTTATTAATTCATGAATTAGAACATAAAATCAAGGTGATCTAACCTAATTAACTAAGAGCATATAAGTATCACATCTTAATCATATTAACCCACACATCTTCTTTACATAATTAATGACGAAAATCATTTTCATTGAAATGTGCTAATGTGTAATTAAGCCAATTGAATTAATGAACATCTAGATAATTGTAACAATTATAAAGATGTAAAAACTTTTCTTTAATTATTTGAAAGTTTGGTCAAAGCAAGAGCCATATCCAACCATTCAATTTCCTTCTCATCATACACCACTAGATCAAGAGTCCATGTTAGTAGATCCCTTAAGTCATGACAAGAGTTGTACTCTCCTTCATCAAGATAATGACACTTGGAGTGATCCTAACCATTCAAGCCAAATCCTAAGAGAGCTCATGCCTTTAACCACTTGAGAAAAGCACTAAGTAATTCTTTCTGACAGACTCAAAGAAACACAACTCATCCTTTTACCCTATGGTTCCCAGCCTCCTTGCTTGCAAAGAAGCAAATCACATCACTCTTTTCCCTCCTCTTTTTGCGCCACAATCAGCCCCACCCCCTCATTTCATTTTCATTTCCTCACCCAAACACACAAAGCTCTCTCCTCTCTCCAAGTCCCTTTCCTACTCTCTTGTTCTTCCAATCTTCCTTTTTCTTCTTCCACACTCTCTACTACTTCTCACTTCATTTCCATCACCACCATCACCATCCCTTCAAGGACTACCATTTTTGGTCCTTGGAGAAACAAAGCTACTCATACACAAGCCTCAATATCAAGCTCAAGGAGAAGGAGGCCATCTCCAACCATCTCCATCCTTCAAGCCTTCAAGAGAAACTCTTTGGTAGTGACTCTAACCTACTCTTTTCATGTATTTTTCAAGCTCTAGAACTCCTAAGCTCCCATATAAATGGTTTTAGGACTTGCCTAGTCTCGTAGACCATATCTTGCCTTATGAGTGTTCTTGCTTTGATGTAAATGTTGTCTTAAAATGAGATTTTGTGGTATGATGATTTTTATGTATCTTGTTCTATTTTGTTTTAAAATATCGATTTGGTAACCAAAACATTGAGTATGATGATGAGTTAAAACATAAAAATGGTGATTTGAAGTGATATAACAATTTCTCCATAAGCTTGAAGTGAAAAACCTAAAAGCTAGTAAATCTGGAATTCTGGCAGTCTGTAAGGCGTTCGGTATATTTATTTCTACAAAACTCAAAATGCAATGAAACTAATTTTATGTGAAAGTAGACTCAAATAGCTTTTCATACATATAAAATATGCGAGATTTGGTTTTAAAATGAGAGAGATATGAATTTTTAAAATCTGCTATTCCTGGATGGGTTTCTGTCCGGGCAGTAGGTAATAAAACGTATATAACTCAAGCTATACATAACATTTTTGAGTGGGACCAAGTTTTTTGGAAAGCTAAGACATAGAGGAACATCCCCATAAAACAGTTTTGTCAGATTCCTTGTGAGGAGTTCACAGTAAATGTTAAAAGTCACTAACCCGAGATGAACTTTCAAATCTGAATAGTCAGAATAAAATGTGTATAACTCAAGCTACAAAATGAATTTTTAAGTGGGACTTGTTTTGTTTAAAAATAGACTCAGAGAAGTACATCCATACCAAAATTCGAAATAAAAGAGTAAAATATGAAATTATGGTGAATTTTTAAAGTTACTGCCCCACTGTAAAAGTAAATCTGGTTAGGGTAAAAGTTAAAGGTTAATGAGGAATAAGCTTTAAAACATTAATACCCTTACATTAAGTATCGAAAAACCTTCATAATCCAACATAAAAAGTTTTAAAGAGGACAATAGATAAGATTGGCCCTAGGCCTAATAAAAAAATTTACACAAGAGACAACCTCAAGTAAAAGCTTGCACCAAATTTACTAAGCTAAGCTCATAAGACTTTGTGTGATATATATGCCTCTATGTGTCCATATGATGACACTGATATGATAATGATATGATGATAATGATGATGATGATGATGATATGATATGATGATGATGATTATGATAGTGGTATGATGATGATGATGATGATGATGATGATTATGATAATATGATGACAATGATTATGATGAAGGTATGATAACGGTATGAAAATGAATAATGATGATATTAATATGATATGTTGATATGATGTTTAATAATATACATTAAAGGAATCATTTAGGGGCGAAGCGTGATAATGCTAAATGTGGAAAAAGAATCATAAATGATTTTTGCAACATAAGCTTTAATAAGAAAAGAAAAGTAAACTAAGGTGTGATCCTTCAAAGGGAAGGTGACCCAAAGTAAGTTCTCACCCACGACTCACATGAGGCATGGCATGACCCAGCTAGTGTGAGATATAGGGGATAGAGGCTTACATGAGGCATGGCATGACCGGTAGTGTAAAGCAAGAAATTTTATGGTGGCGGCTGACGCGGTATGAGCTCATTACCACTTATGTTTAGTGGGTGAAAGAGAAGGACTCGAAGATGAGTCAAGTTAAGAAAAGAAAGAACTTAAGATAAGTCAAGTTAAGAAAAGAAAGGAAAAGGGACTTCGGTCCAAACCCTTAACGAGAAAAAGTTAAGAGAAGCTTGTAGCACAGTCATGCATGTTTTATGTGCTTATACTTATGTCCATGTATGTTATGATATAAATGATTAGAGAGTATGTTAAAATTGAATCCACTTCGGATACTCACATTTTCGAAAACCTAAGAACCTTATGTACTGCTCAGCATTTTCATTCATTATAAACCGAAGTGGTTTGGGGCGATGGCGATGACACCTCGTGTCGGGTTTGAGTCCTCTTGAAATCTTATTTCGCACTCTAGTTACTTTCCGCATCATCACGAATCCGATGGCACATCCGGTGGAGTACATGGATCCTGGCGTGAGCGGACGGACGACGTGGGACGCCAGACGAAGCTATTTTGGGACTTATAGCGATCGTCACTTTGCATCTTCATATATTTCGTTTTGAGATGAGCTTTGTCATTGGAGTTTGTATTTAGTACCTAGAATTTGGATCATGGCACGTCCATGAGCTTTCTTCAATGTAATGTTGTTATATATATGTATACATAAATATTATGAACCTATATGGATGTAATAATCAGTTATGTAATGCAATGTGTTTGTAAATCACTATTTATTTATTTATTTTTCTCTTGTTTCATGAGTTTGGGTTATGTATCTTATGCAGCACGCTCCTTCTTTATATACGCTTCGCTCAAGCTTTCTTTCCAAAGCGATGGCGATTCAAAACAAAAAAAAAAAAATCTTACCGTATTTTCCGCGTAATTTAATTTCAAGTGAAGTTTAATTTTCCACGAGCATAAGTAACAACTAATAAAACGCCATAATATGACTTAAGCGTAGTATGGGTTTATTAGGGTGTTACACCCTGTCCAAACATGGTTCTGGTTAGCTATTCATTTTTGGTTCCTCATTGCTAGATTTCATAATCATTTAATAAGCTGACTTTACCTTGTAAACCCCATCTTTTGACCCCTGCCAGCAGAACTGATCATCTTGGCTGCTCTCTATGAGGGGAATAGCCAAAATTTGGGCGGCTTCAAACAGAAGAAAATTGCCTCTGATGAGTTCCTCATTCCAACAAAATCGTTCATAGTCAATAAGTTCCACCACTCTTGTATCTTCCTCTAGAGTGTTTGGCGATGACCAAATTCTATTCCCATTTTGAGTGGAATCCAACTATCTCTCCAGAGGTAAATATCTAGGCCCCTACCAACTCTCCAATAACCACCTTTTTTGAGAACCCACAGTGACTCATGTATGCTTCTCCATGTGTAGCTAAGAGTGGAACCCACCTTTGCATGTAACACATTCCTTTTAGGAAAGTATCTTGCCTTCAATGTTCTTGCCATGAGGGAGTATGAGGTGTGTAGAATTATCCATCCCTGTTTTGTAAGAATTGCTAGATTAAAGGATCTAAAATTTCTGAAACCTAATCCCCCCTCACTTTTCCTATTGCTAAGTTTTGACCACCTCGTCCAATGGATTTTCCTCTCACCATTCCTGCTTCCCCACCAAAATCTACTAATGAGGGCCTCAATGTGTTCACATAATCCCACAGGAAGAAGAAAACATCCTATTATATAAGTTGGTATAGCTTGAGCCACTAATGTAATTAGAACCTCCTTCCCCGCTTAAGAGAGTGTCATCTCCTTCCAATCCTTCACTTTCTTCCACACCCTATCTTGGACAAAATCAAATACCTAGGTTTTGGATCTTCCCACAAAAGTAAGCAAACCCAAGTACTTCGAGTGACCATCTACCACCTTAACATTCATCTAGCCTTGGACCAAATTATATCTATCTGTGGACGTATTTTGGCTGAAAGAGATCTCTGATTTGTCCAAATTGATAAGTTGTCCAGAAGCCTGTTGGTATTAGACTAGGATCTGGTTAATTCTCTTTGCTTCTTGTTGGTTGGCTCTGAAAAAAATAATGCTGTCATCTACGAAAAATAAGTGTCAGATTTCTAGGGTAGATCTCGCAATTCAAACTCCATGAAGTGCCTATGCTTCTTCTTGTGTTTTCATAATGAGGCCTGAGAGCACTTTTGCACACAATATGAATAGATATGGGGAGAGAGAGACTCCTTGTCGAAGCCCACGCTTAGGCTGAAAAAGAATCACATGGGCTCCCATTAAGGAGGACTGAGAAAGACACTGATGTCACACAGCTCATAATGAGAGATACCTAGTGATTTGGGAACCCCAAACTGTCGAGCACCTTCTCTAGAAAACACCACTCAATTCTATCATAAGCTTTGGCCATGTCCAGCTTCAAACCTGCTATACCTATTTTCCCTATCCTTTTTTTCCTCATAAAATGAAATATATCAAAAGCAATCAGGGCATTATCAATAATGAGATGTCCAAGTACAAAAGCGCTCTGATAAGGGCCCACATATAAGGTAAAATAATCTTAAGTCTATTTGCAATGGTTTTTGTAACAAGTTTGAAAATAACATTGCATAAAGAAATTGGCTTGAATTCTTTTGTGTGGCATGGCTTCTTAACCTTTGGAATAAGGCATAGGAAAGTTTGGTTTACCTCCTTTGGGCTCAAACTGTCATTCTATTCTTGTTCATAGCTTAAAGTTTTTAATTTCATAAATTTCTGTCATTGATCCCATAGAACTAATGACTAATCCATCCCCTTCTTGGTTCTATTAAGTGGAACCAGAGTAAGGTGCTCATGGGCTTAAATCTCCTAGGTGACATTAAGAAGAAATTGTTGGCTTTATCATGGTTAGCTTTGTTTATACTCTTTAGAATTCATTTGGACTTGACATTCCAATTTATGGTATGCACCTGCAAAAGGAAAATAATTAGTGAATTATAATTTTACTCTTGCCATTAATTAGAACTTCTGGTTTAATAGTAAAAGTTTGTTCCAACAAATGAAAATAAGCAATGAAAAAATCAACTGCAAAATTATTTCGACTAGAGAGGTTCCTGCCATTTGAATAAATCTAATAAGAGGCTAGCTAATAATACAATTATTAAACAATCAAAAAACAGTTAAATTTGCTCAACATAATGCATAAAATGTCTTGGATGAAATGGTGATTCGGGCATAGTCATGATTTGATGAAATTAAATAACTTCTTAAAACCTTGCTGTGAATTTGTAACAGAAGAGTAAAATCAAGCTGCCCGCGACATAGTTAAGTAAATAGAAAGCTGGATAACACCAGGTTTCATATTTGGTTGATAAAAACTGAATGAGATGGTTCATGAAGGATCGTGTCAAAACAAAAAGACAACCAATCTTCTTGCAATTGCGAGCAGAAGATGTTGATAAAATTTTATCATTATAGAATAACTGGCGAATGAAAATTGAAGAGATGGAAATCTTGGAGGTTCAAGACAGGCACTATTCGATAGAATCAGCCAAAGCAGAGCCGTGATCAAAATGGTATGCATTGGCCTTATTGAGACATAGCGATCAATGAATATTTCTCACTATACCACTGGTGTGGTGAAAGATGGGCTATGTAGCATTTAGTATATATATCATGGGACAAGCTAGCTATGATTTGGGAAACTTCAAAATATGCAGCCAAACAATGCTGAAAACTAGATGACAAACCCACGAGAATTGACCAAAAGAGAAGAGCGACAAAATCTCATACCTAAATAAAATAGCTAGGTGTTAAACCCCCCAAAAAAGGGGTTTAAGGGAGTTGGGGTAAATATGTTGACACTTTATCAAGTCCATTTTGCACCCAAAATAGTGCTTGAATTTAAATAGTTATTACTTGAAAAGCCACTCACGTACGGTGCACATGTGCAAGCATATAATATACATGCTTCAGAGACAGAGAGAGAGAGAATTGCAATTATTAGAGAAAAAATAATAATTTGATTTGACAGGAAGAAGGAAAAGGTACTCAATTTATGGCAGGAAAAAAATGCACTAGAGAACAAAATAGAGGCCCTCGTGCAAACTGGATGTCTCAATGTACATCACAAACTTTGGTTTAATCATAAATAAATGAGAACAGAAGTAAAGGAAAGGGTGTAAGCTACATGTGTGCGTGTGGGTAGACATTCCTCTCCCTCTCTTCTGCACCCTTTGCTATGGCCCCCTCTCTCGCCTAACCAATTATTCCGCACCTTTTTCTCCCAACCTAACGTGCGTCTATGTATCCTATCTGCAGTTCCGTGAATATCTTTTATGATCCACCTATGTCCTATCATATGCACATTCCTATCTTCTTCTAATTTTGCTCTCAATATATATTGGCATATTTTATTTAATAAGGTATTTCTTTCCTCCTTTTTTGCCCCTCTATATTTTCTTTTTTCTTTTAAAATTTTGTTTACTATGATTGGTCCGACAGTACTCATCTCAATTATTTGATCTTTTAATTATTGTGATCCGGAAATGGTCCCTGTTCCGCCATTTGTCTCTTTATCAACAGGTTTGCCATAAGATCTCTAAATCCACTGGCTTATAGCAATGTTCATTTCGGATTTGGAAAGAATGAGAAGTTAACACTTTATTTATGTAGATTTCAACGAATGTGTCTATATTTTAATAACACATAAATGATACAAATAAATTATAAGCGATAGCTTTTCCAATTCTTAGATTTACTAATCATGCATAGGTTTTGCATTATTCTAACTTTGCCTTTATATTTGTGAGATAGATATCAATAATGGGAGCTGCCAATCACATATGGTGAGTTACATAGCAATTAACTTTGCTTTTCATTTGTGATACTTGAAAACAAGGGCTGCTATTTGTTCTTTGATGTCAAATCTCTTTCTACGGATCTCCCTGTGGATCCCCACTTTTCTTCTGGTCACCATCCAATCTACCTTTTTGTGCCACTTGATGACAAGCCCTCTCCGTCAAGCGAAGTCAAAAAACAAAATGATCTGAAGGGAGAGAGGAGATAATAAACAGAAATCAGTCACAGTCCAAAACGCATGTCTCATTAAATTCATAAAACATGCTGATGAGACGGATGATCATCATGTACACCAACCTTCAAAATGTACGGAAATGGCCCGGCCCTTGGCCCTTGGCCATGTATGGTGTGTGTTAATACTTCACACAATAAACAATAGCTAGAGGATATATTGATGAGTGAATTATTATTTTTCCCCCTATAGAGGAGGAAACACAATAAATAAATTAAAAGGCAAAAGATAAGAAGTCTCTCTCCTCAGATATGTGTGGCCTAAACACTATAGTGTTTCCTGAACAAATCATGCTTATTTGATTGCGATTGAACTGTGCTGAATAGTGAAGATTGCTTCAATAAAATTTTAAAAAATAAATAAAATACTAAGAAGAAAATGACAGTCTTTATAACAGTATGGCAGAGCATTCATCCCATCTTGATCGGATGACTATGATTGATCACCATCCTTTGTATGGTTAATGTCCAATTGTACGTTCATGTACAAGGCAAAAAATCCATCCTTAATTGGCTTCAAAAGAAATTTTTGTGATGTTTCTGATTTTCAGTATATTATATATGAAGGGTCAATCTCAAATAGAAATCATGTAATACTCGTTTGGATAACTTTTATTTTTCAATGAAAATTTGCATATTTTATTTTCAAAAACACTCCTTTTCATCACCTAGGAGTCTTCTTTTGGATTAAATATTCTAAGAAAAGCTGTTTTCATTATTTCCTAAAAATCTGAGTTATTAATATATTAAGAAAACTTTTGTTTTCACCAAAACCATTGTATACTAGTCTCACCAAGGTAAAAGCGCAGTTTAAAACACCGTCCTTTATTTTTTTGTAAACTACTGCAGTATACACTTAGCTCGTCAATTTTAGTTATCATTATATAGAGGGAAAAGATGTCCTTGTGTGCCTATCTACCATGCAAATTTGTGGAGTCAACAGAGGGAAAAGAAATAGAAGGGCTTTCATTTCTGTAAAATCATACATCACCTGGGTTAGTAGCTCTAAGGTAAAATTCCAGTTAGTGTCCAATTCCACTGATGTGATTAAAATTAAATACTTTATCATTTCTGTTGCAAAGCTGAACTATATATCCACTCAAGTTAATTGGACACGTTATTATATAATTGATAAGAGGAAACTTTTCACTTTCTTTATCTTGTTCTCTAATAAGAATCCAAAACTTACAACCTCACAGCTTATTTTCATTAAGATGGAAAAGGGTTATCATTTGTTATATATCTAATCACACTAACGCATCATGCATGAAAAGGAATAAAATTGTTGCATGGGCATGAATCATGATTAAGATTTTTATCTGTCTTGTTTAATAATTTAGAAGACCACAAGATTGAACAGTGCAATAAGTCAAGAGCACTGTTGAATGTGCTTTCCTATGAATTACAATATCCCTCAGGTTGAAACTGCATGCAACAAGGGTCAGTTTAAAAAGTTTCAAACTTGCAGTTAGTATTAGAAGAAGGGAACCAAATCTCTTTTTTTTCCCCTCTCTCCGCACATATTCACATGGTAACCCAAGGAAACTGTCTTGTAGTGGGATTATGTAATTCCATGACCAGATCTTATTGACAGACATGTGAAGGACTGGGGCTGGCTATGACCACCTTTTCTTTTAGGTCCAATGGGGTGCTATGCATGTGCCTTTTCATTAAATCATTTACACTTTTTCCCCCTTCTCTACCTTCAGGATAAATTAGAGATATGTTTTCTTTAATTATTATTATTATTATGTCATTTGATGCAACCAGCAAGTTATGTACTGCCTCATAAAAAATAATTCAAAACTTTATTATAACTTAAATTTGTCATATGTATAAAATAATGATCTATTTTATAACAAATTCTATATTCTCTTATAATTCCCTAATCCTTTCCTTGATAAACCCAACACTTAATACAAAAAGAGCTGAAGCAGTAACTAGTTTACAGTGTCAACTCATTTAACTATCATCAATTAACGTTTGTTCCAAGTCCAACCAACCCCTTCTTTTCCCTCTATAAAAGCAACAAACATTTGCAGCTTGAAATCTCGTAGAGCTAAATAGGGGTCTGAATTTTTTTATTTACAAATCATTTTAGACCTGCCATTTTCTGTTGTGTTAAGTTGTTAAATCCTTCAGAAAAGGCAAACCTCTTTTTTTGTTTTTAATGTCTTTTATTTTTTTTTCAAATATCTTAATTCATTTTTATGCATTATTATTATTATTATTATTATTATTTAGTTTTATCGCCATGGCCTACAATAGGTTATGCTACCTTGTAGAGTGCGGGTCCTTTTTTGTCTGTATGGCTCTTCTTATATGAAAATGGTAGCTCAAGGGCCTATATATGTGTGTGTTTATGTGCACTCCTTTTGTCACTACAGCTGAAGGCAGGCTGTGTACCTTGCCTCTTTAAGTTTCTCTTGTGGGTTGAGTTTGGAGTGTGAGAGCGCCAATGGCTGTGTTCATGGCAATTCTTGTTGGTGTAGTCTTGGTGTTCTGTTTTTGCTCTGCTCTCTTGAGGTGGAATGAAGTAAGGTACAGGAAGAAAGGTTTGCCTCCTGGCACAATGGGGTGGCCAGTTTTTGGGGAGACAACTGAGTTTCTTAAGCAAGGTCCAAACTTCTTGAAAAACCAGAGAGCAAGGTAAAAAACTACTTCAAATGGGTTTCCTCATATATTTAGGTGTATGTGTGTCCTGGGAGTCTTCCTCTGTTCACCTGCATGAGTGAAAACAAAAAAATAGGTGCTTTGGCAACATGATGGCACCTGGTTCATAGATCATTATAGCCTATGCTTCTGGAGTTGGTTTGGCTTGTTTCATTTTGAAAAAAAAAAAAAAAAAAAAACTCACTTTCCTAATTGAAAGTCTGATTTATTACTTTGATTAAGTTATTGGGTTGTTTGGTAGGTACTAGTCCTAGCATATCACATTTCAAGAGAAAAAATAGCTTGCCAATTCAATTTTCTCTAGGAAATAACAATACAAGTTATCAACCATAAATCAATGCAACTTTCTCCTTTTACTTTTGGACATCATGGGGGTGAGGAGAGGAGGAAACTAGAGGATTATGGAGATGAAGACCAAGGGAAACATGGGAATAAAATTTGTGTCTAGTGGTACTCTCCTCTCCCTAAAACAATGAGTTATGACATGCACATCAGGAATGTGTGTTTGGGTAAATGAAAAAGCCATGTTTGACAAATCTTTTTCACACTTAATGAGGTTTCTTAAATTAGTTAAACTGGGTGTGAGGTGAGCACTGTTCATGCATATGTACTTTTACCCCATTAGTAATGATTGTTAACTTTTATTTTACCTTTTGTGAATGGCAGGTATGGCAGTTTTTTCAAATCCCACATACTGGGCTGTCCTACCATTGTATCCATGGATCCAGAGCTTAATAGATACATCCTAATGAATGAAGCAAAAGGGCTTGTTCCAGGATACCCGCAATCCATGCTAGATATCTTAGGCAAATGCAACATTGCAGCTGTTCATGGCTCCACTCACAAGTACATGAGAGGAGCACTGCTTTCCATCATTAGCCCCACCCGGATCAGAGATCAGCTTTTACCAAAAATTGACGAGTTCATGAGAGCCCACCTAAGCAATTGGGATAACAAAGTCATCAACATTCAAGAGAAAACCAAAGAGGTTTGTACATACATTATTATCAACCAAAATTCATGAACCAAAAGGGAAAAATTTATAACGAACTTCCTAATATAACTTTATTTTTTTCAAACTCTCAAAAACATTTATGGACAGATGGCCTTCCTCTCATCTCTGAAGCAGATTGCCGGCATAGAATCCAGCACAGTATCTGATTCATTCATGACAGAGTTCTTTAAGCTAGTTTTAGGAACCCTTTCTCTCCCTATTGACCTTCCCGGTACAAATTATCGTCGCGGATTTCAGGTCTGATCCTTGATCTTTTCTCATTCTGGTGCTTATTAGACTATGGATGTTGGAGATGCATGATTTATTTTCATTTGTTGTGCTTATATCCACTCCATTTTTCTCAATGTTCTCCAAAATTCTCCACATATGCTAAGCAGACTTTGATAGAGGCCTATTTCACTGTGTCTTGCAGGCAAGGAAGACTATCGTAAGCATTCTTAGTCAGCTACTAGCGGAAAGGAGAGCATCCCAAGAAAGCCACCAAGACATGCTTGGTTACTTGATGGGAAGAGATGAAAGCAGTAGATACAAACTAACTGATGAAGAAATCATTGATCTAGTGATTACAGTTATGTATTCTGGTTATGAAACTGTTTCAACTACATCAATGATGGCAGTGAATTATCTCCAAGACCATCCCAAAGCTCTGGAAGAACTCAGAGTGAGTGCAAAAACTCTCTTGCTTCTTCAGTTATCTTACACAGTTGCACTGTTGCTTTCTATTACTTTCTGCTCTGACTATGTGATCTATGGAATATATTTTTCAGAAAGAGCATTTGGCCATTAGAGAAAGCAAAAAGCCAGATGAACCAATTGACATCAACGATCTCAAGTCAATGACGTTTACTCGTGCGGTAAGAATTAAATTTATCCCTTTTCAGTTACATTATTCAGTTTTATAATTCTAATAATTGCTTAGAAGGTTTGATCAAATTTTGTGCGTTCTGCAGGTGATTTTTGAGACCTCTAGATTGGCCACAATAGTAAACGGGGTCCTAAGGAAAACCACTCAAGATATGGAGCTAAATGGTAGGTTTTATTATTGGGTTCCTCTAGCTTATGTTCTATTTATGGGCTCAAGAAACTGTTTTTTTTTTTAAAAAAGCTTTTAGGGCCTCTTTTTGCGGCCGCTTCCACAATATCAATATAAAGCATGTAAAACTGTGACTTCAAATGAAATTTATCCCAAGGATAGTGATAAAACAAATGCCATTTTAACCATCAGTTCAACAACCAAACGAAGACCATTCCACTGTGTATAGAACGAGTTTCCATATAAGAAGGTGCCTTTCCCTCAAAATTTCTCTTACCTTTTAGCATTACTTTAAATGCTACACTGCGAGTTAGCCAAAAGAAAGGGGGGAGGTGGGGGGCACTGAGGGGTTTTGCACTGACACGTAGTGTATCACTATTCACAAATAAATGCTAGCTCGCATCTTCTTGTTGCAATTAACAGTTTGCTAAAGCTTATCCTTATTGTTATTTTCAGGCTATTTGATTCCCAAAGGGTGGAGGATATATGTGTACACAAGAGAGATAAATTATGACCCATTTCTGTATCCTGATCCACTAAAGTTCAACCCATGGAGATGGATGGTTAGTCCGACAACCTCTTCATATGTTGTTGCCTATGCATAACAAAGTTCTGTCTCGCTATATAAGCATATTAATAACCTTAAATTGCAAAATGCAGGATAAGAGTCTAGAGTCACAAAACTACTTCTTGATATTTGGAGGAGGCACCAGACAGTGTCCAGGAAAAGAGTTGGGGATAGCGGAAATTTCCACTTTCTTGCACTACTTTGTGACTAGATACAGGTGACTAATTTACCTGTTCAATATGTAGACTAAGTTAAAAAGAACAATTATACTTACTATTTTTCAATAATATTTTTACACACTACTTGTGAGTTAACGGATAATATAGTTGGCCCCCCTGTATCTAATTTTGACTGATCTGGATTCTCCATATAGCTCATAAGTGTACTAAAATTATTATCCATCACTAAACACAAGTTTGTCTGTTTTGAAATTTTATAATAATTTTATGCTGTTTTCTGACATCGTATATATTTAATGTTCGTTGTAGGTGGGAAGAAGTAGGAGGAGATAAACTATTGAAATTTCCTAGAGTTCAGGCACCTAATGGACTGCACATAAGGGTGTCATCTTACTAACTAGGCCGAGACTGTATGTACATTAATGAGGTGTAGCAAATTGGTAGTGTTTGTGTATTATAATGTTCTAACAAATTAGAAAATGAATGAAATTAAATTATCTTCTTCCTCTTCCTTCACCTTTTTTCTTGGTCAATTTCCTCTTCCTTTATTTGTTTTGCTTCTCTTCCCTCATATTTTTGGTCAACCTTTCCCCTCATTTATGCTCTTATAAATAGGCCCAATTTTCAATACATTGTGCAATGGACATGTGATGGATTTAATAATAAGTCTCGGCCCGTTAACTGTATCAGACAGCCCATTTCTAATAAATGAAGTAATAACCTTCATCGGTGGACCAGACTCGAGTAGTATCTGGTCAAAGCTAGAGTACCTCTCAGAAACCCCCCCCCCCCCCAAAAAATAAAAAATTGGAGTGCCTCACTGTGACATGGTACTTGCTTTCGTCATTTTTTAATGAGTGTGGTTTTTAAAAATGACATTGGGATAAATAACATAGTTTACTAGACTTAGTTTTATTAAAAAATAATCTAAAGAGACAGAATCACTTTTTAATTTATTGAAGAAATATAATAAATTGACAAAAATGAAGTGATAAGAAAAAAAAATAAAGTTGTGTGGATAAATATTAAAAAATTTGAAAGTTAAACAATTAATGAAATAATAACAAAATAAAAATAAAAATAAATATGATATAGAATGATTAATTCTTCGATAAAATTTTAAAATGATTTGTAATGTGAAATGAGTATCATTTAAGAATGATGCTCGTATTGAGATTGAGTCCACAGGCCAACGGACTCTGGGTTCATATTTTGAGGCCTACCCTTAGTGTAGTGCATGGAATTTAAAATCTTTAATAATGGCAAAAAAAAAAAAAAATTGGAATAAATTCTAAACAAAAATGTTATATTCTACTATGAGGTGTGTCTAGAAGTCCCTCTAATTTAAAATTTCGCCCACGTTTATTGAATAGTGAGTATATATTATGCAAATTACAATTCATACCATTGTAAGTGATATTTTAAATTAAGAGAACTTTTAGGTTAATTATTAGGAGCATATGACAACACTCGACTCTAAATTTATATATTGGATTTTGTTAATATGTACATGTTACGGATTAAAAACACTATTTTATCATTAAATTTTCAAATTACTCCTTTGTTTCATAATATTTTGTCACTTTGATAATTTGTACAAATATTAAAGAATCTAAAATCAAGAGTTGATTGTAAAAAAGTTTATCAAAATATCCCATTTAACAACTGATTTATTGTATAAATATTTTATCTTTTATTGTGTTTAGAATTGTATGGAGAATATAATTGGAAACTTAATAATAAATTTTTCATAAAAATATAAGAATGACGAATAAATTAAACCACAAAAATTTACCTAAAGTAACAGGTATTATGAATCGAATGGAGTACATTAAAAAAAAAAGGCATTAATTGCTTCTTAGATTTTCAAGATAATAAAATCTTGTAGTTCTTATTTAATATTTTTTAGTTTTAATGTCTTAATATGTATATAATGGCACATGTTAACAAAATCCTTCTATATTTACAAATTAACGTTTTGAACCATGCAGTGTACAGGATAAATTTTTTTTTAGTAAATAATAATAAATAAAATTATCTAATTCAAAGTTTTAAATGAGGATCAAATAACTCATAAATAAAAAATTCTTTTCATTTTCGTCCCTCTCCCTATTCTTCAACATTTCGGTTCACTAATTTTAAAGAAAAAATATATAAAATTTTTCCATGTAACAATTAATTATTAGAAGTGTAAGAATATGTATTTCTAATTTTCAAGTAAAGGTATAACAACTAAAAAGAAATAATTGATTTTCTCTCTTCTTCCCCATTATTTAGAAATTAGAAATGCAATAAAATAATTTTAAAGAAAAAAATGTTCACATAAGTATTCTGTACAATAACTCATTTTTTAAAGTATAATTTGTTTTTATGAGGATATCTATTGCTATTTTTTAATTAAGGATCAAATAATAGAAGATACAATTTAATATATATTATTACATGTATGTGTATGTGTGTGTTACAATTTTGTTTACAATAGAAGATGCAAAAATAAGAATAAATTTGTTTCAAATGTACAATTTAAAAAGGGAATTTTTTTTTTTTAGATTATTAGAAAGAAGCTCGACCCCCCAAATACAAGGGAGAGCACTTGAGTAGTACATAAAAACAAAGCTAGCAAACCACAAAGCAAGAAAGTTACAACTGTAGTTAAAACCAAACACCTATAACTCTTGAAATATGCTACCAAACAGCCTTCACATTGATCATAATGCCTCAAATTGACCCAAGAAGATGCCACGACAATGATTCCACCTATTTGTGCCTTAACTAAACACCCCCAAGAATATACTTTAGCTACTAGCTAGCATATCACTAATATCTCAATGCATCTACTGGATAGGACTACACACTACGTTACCCCAATCCGATAAAGCACCATCAAAATATCCAAGATAGGACGATAATGACTCCACCTAGAATCAAGAACATGTAAGATTCAACTAAAAGACTCAATTTGGCCACTTGTCAACTTTCATATCCCAACAACTAAGATGAAAACACAACACCTGTATCAGCAACATACTAACATTTTGCACCAAATACCACCAGCATTTATGGATAACGATCTCACCTTTGTAATGTAGATAGACTAGCAAACAAATAGTATGGATCATAGCCAATCAACCCTATTCCAAAGTACTCTGCAAGAAGTTCTAGCTGGAAAAATAGCAACGAGCACTAATACTTCTTGCCTTCAGCACATGTTGTTTACATGTTCTCCCAATTTACCTACACCAAACATTAGACCACGCTTGCCAACTATGCCAAAACACTTCCTTGCAACTTTCAGCAGATAAAACCTGTTTATAAAAAATAGCTTTGTTTCGGGCCTCCCAAACAGTCCAAATCATACCAAAGAAGCAAGAACACACAGCTTTTCCTGGCTCTTACTAATCTTTAACTTGATCCAAGGTTCAAAAGCACATTTGGGATAAATTAGCATAACCTAAGCAATTCCCCATTTAGCAAGGCAAGAGCTTTACAGCAACCAAGTAAATTTGCACGAGAAGAAAAGATGGCCAATGTTCTCCTCATATTCATTGCATAAGACACATTTTAAATCCACACCATTAATTAGATTTAACTATGCAATTTGGTCCTTTGTATTCAACTTACCAAGGATCACAGCAACTCCACTTTTGGTAGGGCAACATTGTACCAAACCTTTGAACCATAACTATATACCCTTAACCACTAATTTTCTTATTTATGACAGTTTTCATGAAGGATTTAGTAAAGAACACCCCTCAAGACTGGTAACACCAAAGTCTTTTATTAGAATAGTCTCTCTTCAAATCAAATTGAGCCAGTATAGCACGAAGTTTTAGCATCAAATTCTCCTTCTAATCGAACATTTCCCTTCTCCAGATTAAATTCCATATCCATGACAAACTGTCCCATATACCACATTTTTCAATCCTCACAATTTTCTGCATAGAGATCATGTATAGCGTAGGAAACTAGTCCTTTAATACAGCATTACCCACCCAAAGACCTTCCCACTTAAGGGTTTGATCTCCTTTACCCACCTCAGTTCTTATACCTTTATAGCATACTTCTTCAATTTCCTTTCTAAGTTTCCAAACATTTGAAATTGCACTCTATGACCTTGAACCACTTGTAGCGAGTTAATTACTAATCTATCTCTCTTTGGTTAGTCCATTACAAGAGCATTCCACATCCTTCCAAAGGGAGATTTTGCTATCCAAAAATCTCCACCACCACTTAAATAGAATTGCTGCATTCCTTATCACTAAATCACCAATATTGAGCCCTCCATTCTTCTTTGGTAATTGAATAACCTCCCATTTCACCAGTGAATGAAATCTGTCCCCTTTGCCCTTGCCCCGAAAGAATCTTCGTTGTATGGTAATGATCTCCTTTGCTACTAATTTTGGCATCTTAAACAAACCAAGGTAATGTATCAAAAGATTATTCAATACAGATTTAATTAGCACCACTTTGCCCACCTTAGATAATACTTTCACTTTCTAGCCAATCAACCTTTTCTTGATCTTATCAATAACTAGTTTCCTAGTCATCAGTAGATTAGGATTCGCCCCCAAAGGAATTCCCAAATACTTAGTAGGTAATTGTACCACCATACATTGTAAAACTCTCTTCACATCTTCAACCCATATCTCATCACAATGGATCGATCTCAATGCTGACTTATGATAATTTACTCTCAGACCAGACATAACCAAAAGACAATCCAAAATGTGCTTGTAATTAAAAATGCTCATACCTATCTAGGTAGAAAAGAAGTGTATCATCCGCAAACTACGAATGTGATGACCTTACCTTATCCCTTCTTATCTGGATTCCTTTGATCAAACCAATATCCTCTAGCTTTGAGATAAGGTTATTAAGGGCTTCTGCCACAAGGACAAAAAAGAAAGGAGAAAGAGAGGGTTCCATTGCCTAAGTCTACTCTTCATGTGAAACAGCTTTGTTGGAGAGTTGTTGACTACAATCGACATTTCAGAAGTACATAAGCAACTCTGGATCTAGGATTTTTGAATATTTCCAAAGCCCATCCTTTCTAGCACATGTTCAATAAATTCCCATCTAATTGAATCATACGCTTTACGAAAATCTAACTTCAAAAGGGCAGTACTTCTTTTATTTTTCAACCAATGGATAGATTCACAAGCTATTAAAGCCCCATCCAAAATTTGACGACCCTGAACAAATGCTAATTGAGTCTCGCCCACTAAATCTGCCAACACATTCTTAATCCTATTTGCCAGCACTTTTGCAATAACCTTGTACACACAACCCACCATGTTAATCGGCCTATAATCCTTGATCTCCTCCGCTTCATCAAATTTCGGAACTAAAGTGACCCACGTCATGTTAAGCTTCCTCGGTAATGAACCTAAAACAAAGAAATTAAACACACACAAAGAAAAATCCTCACCAAGTGTATCCTAACATTTCCTAATGAAGTTCATATTGAAGCCATTGGGTCTAGGGGCTTTGTAGGATCATAGGACCACACTGTGGACTTAATTTCCTCAACCGAAAGTAGGACTTCCAAATGGGTAGCATTATCCATTGAAATCTTATTTACCAACCCCTGTTCAAAATGTATGGAAGTTGTAATTGACTGTTTGTACAAGTCTTTGTAGAATCTCCTGACTGTATATTTGATGCTTTTGGGATCCCTAAGCCTCTTCCTTCCTTTTTCAATTTCCACCATTAATTTCCTTCTTCTCCTTATCGAGGCCATCATCTAGAAATATCTTATATTTCTATCATGATCCTTCAACACATGGTCACGTGACATCTGTTTCAAGTAGCTCTCTTTGCAGGAGAACCACAGAGCCAATTGACTTCTAAGGGCATTCAATCTAGCAACAACAAGTTCATCAATTCCTACCTCCCCTATAAAACTTTCAACTTTTGCAACTTCCTCCTCTAAAGTATTGATTCTTTGATTAACAATCCCAAAAGCTTCCTTATTCCACTTCTTAATGGGGCCCTTTAATTTGAGATTTTATCTACTAGTCCCATGTCTCCCAAATTCCTCTATTCCTCGGACACTAATTGGGAAAAGCCAAGGTGAAGAACCATACATCTAGCTACAAAAAGGTCTCGATCCTTAATCGTTTGCCTCTGATTCAACAAGAAACAGGATATGATCAAAGATCAAATTTTTGAGGCCCTATAACTTTATCTGATCAAACTTTTCCAGCTAAACAGGACTTAATAACACTCGACAAGCCTGCAAAATGACTTCCCATGCCTCCAAGTAAATTTAGACCCCAAAAGTGGCATATCCACCAAACCTATCTCATCAATCCAGTTTAACAAATACCCCCATTGTTCTAGATACATACTCACACCCTAACCTTTCTTCTGAACACTTAGTTTCATTAAAATCCCCTATGACAATTAGAAGAATTTCAAGTGAGTTTTTTTAACTCAAGAAGCTGACTCTAAAAAATTCTCTTCTCTTCAGGTAAATGAGGCCAATAAACCAAAATCACTGCAATGTTGTTTTCCAGCTCCTGTTTGTAGCCTTGATACAAATCCACCATTGCCCCTTCATAATAGAATCAAGATCTATGAAAATTTTCTCCCAAATACAAAGTAGGCCACCACTTATATTCACTGCATCAACCCCTACCCACTGGAACTCATCATCATTCTACATTCTCCTAACCACAATTTCCCTAATTTATGAGCACTTAGTCTCAACCAATCCTAAAAAGGAAGCTCTCTTCTCCTTGACAATCTTATTAACAGTGCTTGTCTTGCACCCACCCCCTAGACCTCTGATATTCCAAGCTAAAAGATTCATATTGGAGCAGAACGATCACATAGGCTTTCTTCATACGCACCATTTTGCCTTGTGTGCACAATCTTCTTCCTTTTTCTTTTGTGATCACCCCTGCGAGATGCCATTTCTTCAAGTATTACTTGAACTGCAACAGCATCAATGTTGGAGGATAAGCCGAGTTCCTTTCCTACCTCTCGTGACATCCCCGCTTCTTTGGACATTTCTTCCTTAGAAGTGTCTCCTTCATTATTCTCTTGAAAGTCTTCATCAACCTTACTTGAGACCTAGGTTCCTTCAAAATTGTCAAAATGAACATTTTCTGTAAAGACTTATTCAAATCCCGGAGGCACACCTGGATCCCCAGCACTTGAAGCCTTTAATTTTGTTTGTTGTACAAATGGGACAATGGCCCAATTCTCTATAGGCCCCACAACATTGGGTGTTTTGAGCACCACACTTTTCTTATTGGGCTGCCCGTCCATAGTAAGGTAGACACACACTTAGGCTTCAATGATTCCACCCATCATCTAACATATTGGGCCCTTTTGTGATTAGGCCCAAGTATTGTAAGATCTCTAAAGTTAGTCTGTCATCATCCAGACTCTATGTAAGTGCAAACGAAGGCTCAACGCCTTCATTCATTTAGCCATTAACAATAGGATTTATGCCATTTTGAATGTGTGTAGTTAATGCATTCACCTTTCCCATACTCCGTGTGCCATCTAGCTGTTGTTGACTATCAACATCATTGATTGCCTCATGATTAGCCTTTGCAATCGGAATACTCTCCATCGAAATATTCGCCTTCGGTGGCTTCAATGGGAAGTTTTGCGAACTCGATGCATCAACCTCATTTTGCATTAATCTACACACTTCCTTTTTGTTGCCTATACCACCCATTCCTTCCACTCGTTTAGTCTCACATACATGGATGTCATAACCTAAGCCCCCCATAGGTAAGTAGATCTATCCATTTATGTAACGAAGATAACAAGTGTCGATTAGGATTTTTGCTTTCAAAAATCCAATCCTCTTTTCCGTATACTCATCAACCCCTACCATGTTACCCTAGACTTCATCAACCTTATTCAAGGTGTTCTTTGACCAAGCATGTATAAGAATGCCTACACAATCGACCCAGACACACCTTGTTTGACACTTCCTCCTCCTTCCATTGTCATATCTCATCAAAGAATTTATTCAAAGGACCCCCCCTTATTTTTTAAAATTCTCTCCATCTCTTCCTTCAAATCAAATGTGATGATTGCTTTGTAAGCCCCCATTTTTCTCACTTTGATAACCACTATAATTTTTTTTCTCACCTTCTCTTCTACTTCTTCAGCATCAAACAATTTCATAGTTTCACCCACTATACTCATTGACAGATCCTTTAACATGTCTCTATCCACTTCACCATATACTACTGTGGTTCTTTCATATTGGGGTTTTGAGAAGCCTTTACAACCTCGACTTGCAGCACATCCCTCTGATTTCTTATTACCAGTATAATCCTTTCCTTATATTAAAACTTCTTTAAAAGTTCTAGTACTATTAATCTCTATTGGCTCATTTTTATCTAACCCTCTATTTCCTGCCATCATGCCCTTTGTCCCCCCAATCAAAACTCTTCTCTCTCTTCTTTTATATTCTGTCATAGAAACATACATTTTACTCCCCCTAATCTCCATGTTATGGAAGAGATTAATGGTACCTATTGCTTCTTGCTTCTTTGAGAACCTGATAAAACCCAAAAGGGGATCTGCTCGTCTTTCGCTCATTTTTCGATATAAAGACGTCAACTACTTCCCCTGCTTGATAAAACATTTGCCACAGACACCCTTTGTACATTGTCTCTGGAAGATTATCAACAAAGACTGTAAAAACAACTTCCTCTAATCTTCTCCATGCTCCATACTCTTGAGAACATGACCCACCATGTTCTTCGTGTGTGTCCTAAACCCTAGTCCAAGCTCCCTGACCAACCTCAAGCAATCTACTAAACTTCGTGAACCTAGGATGATGTTTCCACTCTCTTTCTCTCTCATCTCTTTTCCATCATTTTAAAAAGGGAATTTAGACAATGAAATAAGAATTTAATTTGGATACACTGACAGTATAAATTTATTTTACATTATGAATCAATGAAACTTAACCATATTTGCTGATATAATAAGATATGATTGGAATACAGTGTAAAAGAATTTTACACTATGAGTGTATTCAAATTAAATTTATGAAATAATATACAACTTAGATTACATATACAAAAGATATCAGGGAATAATATTTAATTATTATCAATTAAATTATAAATAATATAGCTTGAAGTTAGTTTTAAATAAGAAAAATTAATTACACATTGTAATCCAGACCGTAAAACATATAACTAAATATAAGATCGCATATTAAAAATGAAAAGGTTATCTACATAAAAAGTAAGCAAACAAAATGATGTGGGAAACCCTTTTTCTTTTTGGTGGTTAATAAACAATATAGACTTTCATCAAACAATCAAATAATATATAAATTGAAAAAGAGGATATTGATTTGGGAAAGGTAATATTGATTTTAAGTTTAATTATGCTAATTAGAAAAATCAATTCTCATTTTTAATTATTTTGAACACTAGTTTATATATTCTAACCATAATAATTGATTTATAAATTAATTCAAATCCTATTTTATATAATTATTCTAAACATAAGATTTGATTCATAAATAAAATCAATTATAAATTTTAATTATTCCAAACGCTACTGAAACAAAATCTGCATGTTTCTAATTCCTATATGATTCTTGCAGAATAAATCTAATTGTTTAGCTTTGTAGCAATTTTAGCACTTTGCATAGAATAATTTTTTATGTATCCATGTCAACTCTACCAATAAGTTTAGGGAGGATCATAAACCTTATATAGATGTTTTAAACAATTCTTTTGAAAAATATTCTAAATTGAAAAGGATGACATTGATTAACATCACCGCTGAATTAACACTGCAAACAGATAACATTATACTTAGCCAAAATACAAAAGAAAAAAAAGAATAATATCCATGACCTAAACTATTTTCGGCTAAGTCTTTTCTTCGACTAATGATGCTTACCCATTTTTTGGTGCCAACATTAACATAGGCTTTTTTTTTTAAGGCCTAGTCTGGCCTTTTTAAAAATCTGACTTGATTTGAAAGCTTATTTAGAGATATACTCGGTAATAAAACTTTTAATTAGACTAAAGGGATTTCTCTTAAATAGGCTAATAACATATTCTTAAGCAGACCAAAAAGTTTCCTAAATTTGCCGAAATGTCTATTTCTAAGTAGATTAAATGGCTTCTATTATTATTATTAGGTTTTTAACATAATATAATTTAGTTTACATGATTTATAAACAATAATAATAATATAGTATAAATAGGCAAGCCTAATAGGTCTAATAGATTTTTTGCATAATCTGTAATCTAGCCTCTTTGATTAAAAAAGTTTTTTCAAAAGTTTTAGTCTAGCTTGTTTACTAAATACGGTAGGCTTAATGTAGGCTAAGTCGAAAACCCTGATAAGTTGCCAGTCTTATTTTCACCTCTAGTTGCTATTACAAGTGACGCTCGTGATACATGCTCAGCCAGTGAATGAACATTGGTTCTAGGAACATGACAAAGGAGAACAATAGCAAGAGACAGAGAAATTTGCTATGGCTATGTATGGGTTTCATTTTTGTGAGCTTCAAAGTGAATGATAGCGAGAGAGAGGGGTAAAGAGAGTGGATGCATGTGTTTGAAAGCTAAGAGCATTAGGGCATGAGCTCCACCATTAGAGAGAGAGAGAGAGTGATATGAGAGAGGAAAGGTTAGAGAGAAATAGGAAGGGTGTGGGTTAGACATTGGGGATTTTTTGTAGCTTAAGATTTGGGGTTTCTAATTTGGGATTTAAGATTTATTAGGAAGTTTTATTAGGAATTTAGATTTAATTTACTCGTTTTAATTTAGGATTTAATTAGACAATGCCACATGTCAAGAGGGAATGACAAGTCAAAAGATAGTGTGCCACGTGCACATTCGTTCACCTTAATGGCCCTCATTTGATGGAAGGATGAATTTGGTAAATGGAAGTGAACATTGGGATACATAGGCTAATAAAATATGTTTCAGGAACTGATATATTAGTAAATTAATCTTTTAAGCATCAAAATGATGGTTTACTCATTTGTGGACAATATTGGCATACAATGGTTTGTTATATAGGAGCTATATGTGTCTTATATTCTTTTCGCCTTACTAGGATTGTGATGCACTTGCTATGTTGTTCCCAATTTAAACTTTATCTAATATTTATCCAAAAGTCAAGTTTTACCTTAAGTCTTAATTTGATCATCCAATTAGTTCTTAGGTGTCAATTGGTTTAAAGTTAAGTTCTTTGCAGTGATAGCACTGACCTGTGACTAAATATTTCCTTCATTAGAAATGAAATATTTAAAATGAAGATAATTACTTCCTAAAATTAAATCCTAAAAGGAAAAAAAAAAAGCCCATTTACAATAGATTTACTATACAAAGAGCTTTTCCACTTAGAGATAAGTACGCCAAAATAAATTTTAGGACTTCAAAATTTCGGAAGGAAGTAAGGCAATTAGGCAGGCATGCATCTTGAGCTATACAATTTTATGCTGTGGAAGGCATAGTTATGGACCTGCAATCTGTAGTAAAATAATTAACCAGGTTAACTTAGAAAGACGTTCGCGTTCTTACGCTTTTCTAATTATAGTAACTAATGTCAGAGATGGTTAATTAATTACTTGCTTTTGTTACAATTTACATTTTAGAATTAAAAATCATCTTATAACTATTATCTTGGCATGGCATGTGATTAATCCCCGTTCCATAGGGGCACAAGCTTCATTCCCGAATTTCAGAGTCCTTCTTATTTTAAGAAGAAAAGTAAAATGAAGTCATACTTCATTTATTGGTGAATTATATTCACGAGTCAAGATTATTCTTTTATTTGTTTGACTCAGTTGTCTTCGAATATAGTTAAGGTCTTAGATGGGTTCTACCTATCTCACATACAAAGAGATTGATTTAAAGGTAAGTTGCATTGATATCTGTTAAGATAAGACGATATTTTACAAAAATATTCTTTATCTTTTAAAAATATATATTAACTTTCCTTAAAATTTATATGATATCCTTATATTTTATAAAATAAGATATTAAACATTCTTATAAATTTGACATTGAATATTTTATAGAAAATATCGATATAAACATGATAATTACAAGAGATATCTCCTGTAATATCACTTAATCTCAAAGAAGGTCCGCATAATTTATGTCTTTAATTTAATTCTCGTCTTCACCTTCTCAAATGCATTGCTTAGAATTGCAGTTCTAAACCTGATTACCTATCTGAGTGCAGTGCAGGAACCATTGAATGATGCTAAGAAACCTTATTCCTTTCTCATGAAATAGAATTCGGGCATTCACAGCACTTCTGACTGAAATATAATAATCCTAAACTTTTATAGTTCAGGAAGTCATGACTCATTTTGCTAATTTTATACGCTTTCCAAGTTTTACCTCCGCCATTCCCACTGCATGAAAAGACTCGAAACTGAATCCAAAAGGAAAGCCACCTCCCTTGCATCGCTGGTATTATGACAACGTCACTGCTTACCCGCACTTATATTGACATTGCCTTATATTATTTTATGATTCTCAAAATTTAATTATAATTAAATTTATTTCATTTTCTGTACACTTATATTCCAAACTGTTATAAACAAATATTAAAGACGCATTTTTAAAAGTTATACACAGACACATATATATAGTTTTTTTAAAATATCTTTTATTTTTATTTAATATATAAGAAATGTAAAAATAAATTAGCAGCCACCTACAAATTGCTATCAGTACACGATCTGATTCGTATAATTTGTTTTAATTATCAAGCTTAATTTTATTATGAGATACAAAGGTTTAATTTTAATATGTTATTCAGATACACCGAAAAAAAAATCCTCCGATCATATACGAATATGATAATTTTTTCCAGTTCCAAGTAAAAAAGAAAAAGAAAAAAATAGATAAATTTTCATAGCAATTAAAGAATTCAGTTTTTTATTTTTTATTTTTTTTTTTTATTTTTTTTTTTACGTTTAGTTAAGAAAATTAACTTAGTTGCTATCACAACTAAAAGTAAAAACCTCTCCAACAATCATCTATTTCTAGATTTTAACTTTAGCTCAATTTTGACTTTGATTTACATTCGAAATTAAACTCTTCTAATGATATATATTTTTTTTTTGGGTACAAAAAACTCTTTTAATGATACTAACTCATGATATACTCTTACAAACTCAAGGTTAGATAATAATATCATAATACTTCTGGAAGATGGTCATAGATTGTTAGTTATTCTTTAGCATATTATAGCGGTCTAACTACTTCATGTAAAAAACAAATTAATCTTAAATGTCATTTAATTTATACATTTAAAAGCAACATATTCATTAGTTGCATTGGAGGTCGTCTAACCAAAATCAATGCAACATATTAATTTTCTACATTACATCAAGTGAATTGATAACAATTTAATTTAATTGTCACCTTTTTTCAACATTGTTAAATTAAAAAGACAAGTATCTTTCTTGCAAAGAATTTATTGAGTTGATAAGCAATATTGACCATTTAGGAGCGGACAAAAATTTAAATCTTAGGAAAACAATTGTCGTGATAAAACTACATAACTTTTGTGTTCTCAACGAACTCTTGTCCTTCTAAAATCAAACAAGATTATTTGGTTCATGACCATTTCAAATGAGTCAAATGTGTAACTATATCTCATGGTCCTGTAAATAATAATAATTTATATTAATTATAACAATTGCTTCTCCTAAAAAATAAATCCCAGCACCAATACAACTCTCTGACTCTATATTGCAATCGAATATGAACCTGTCTTTTGGTGCAACACTGATATTGGCATCTCTCTTTCATCCACAAAGTTACCACATTGCACGGCAACACCTTTGAAGGAGTCATTGTTTCCTTAGACATTCAGACACATCAACCTCTGAAGTTTAAACCCCACACTGGTGCCGATAACTTAGGCACTGCACATGTTATCATTCTTATTCTCTTCCTCTCATATCCCAAACCGAACTCTTCAAAAACGCATGCACTCACTCTCTCTTCTCTCATTCATACATTCATCTTCTCCTCTCTCACAACCTGCAAAGAACCTTGTGCAACTATGGCTGATGCTTCTGTGGCACCAACACCTTTGTTGAAAGATGAGCTTGACATTGTGATCCCCACCATAAGGAACCTTGACTTCCTTGAGATGTGGAGGCCGTTCTTCCAGCCTTACCACCTGATCATTGTCCAGGACGGTGACCCCACCAAGACCATCAAGGTCCCTCCTGGTTTTGATTATGAGCTCTACAACCGCAATGACATCAACAAGATTCTGGGCCCAAAGGCCTCTTGCATCTCCTTCAAGGACTCCGCTTGCCGCTGCTTTGGCTACATGGTTTCCAAGAAGAAGTACATTTACACCATTGATGATGACTGCTTTGTGAGTTTTCCAATCATTATTTTTTTTTCTTTTGTTTCTTATTTTTTTCGTATTAGGATTCATGTTTATTTTGAACACGATCATATCATGTTACAAGAGCCATTGACACAAACACAGGCATTCAAATTGGACCTTACAAATTTTGAGAGGCTCTCCCTATTTAAAGTATTTGTATACCTCTCTTTTAATATGACATGATTATATTCAAAACAAACATGAGAGGATCCTAATCCCTTTTTTTTTCAAGAGATCTTACTGTGATTGTTTGATCTGGATGATTTCGTGCATCCTTTTGATCATTTGGTTTGCAGATTCTCCTAAGCCTTGTTGATTGTGGATCTCGTTTGTTCTGCTTTATGTGTCATCCATAGTCCTTGGTGTTATTAATGAGTATCTGATGCTGCTTCTTGAACTAGTAGATCCGTGTTTGCTGTGTTTATGTAATAATCTTCTTCAGGGCGTGCAGTCTGTTAAAAAGATGTTATTTTGTTCCTATGTGACTTGAGATTTGAAAGTTTTTGGCATGGTCTTTGAAAATTGGCTTTGTCATGACAAGTCTAAGTGTAAAGATGTCATTTTAACAGTAAAGCTTTAATAATTGGTCAATAGTGTCAATTTTGTCATTCATCTGTTTAACTCACCAGTGTTGCAAAGAATTCAGAGATTAGTATTGTAAATAAAATAATATAGGAAGATTGAAGTATTTGCAGATGATCGAATTCTGAGGTGTTCTGCATCCATATCTGCTGTTGACATTGGTTTTGTTTATTGATTGTATTTATTAATCATGTTCTTACATTCTAGGATTTCATTAATTTATGATTCTTGTATTGCTCCTGTCATTTGAAATTCTAGTATTCATTCTTAATTTTATTGTTATTATTGTTATTATTTTTATCTATTTATCTGTTTACGGCTCAGGTTGCCAATGATCCATCTGGGAAGCCGATCAATGCACTTGAGCAGCATATTCAAAACCTTCTCTGTCCATCAACTCCGTTCTTTTTCAACACTCTCTACGAGCCTTTCAGAGAAGGTGCAGATTTTGTTCGTGGGTACCCTTTCAGTCTTCGTGAAGGTGTACCAACTGCTGTTTCGCATGGACTTTGGCTCAACATCCCAGACTATGATGCTCCTACACAGCTTGTGAAGCCTCTTGAGAGGAACACTAGGTATTTATTTACCTTGTAGTACTCTTATGAACCTAGCTATATATCAATAATTGAAAAATTATTATTAGCTTATTTGAGTTTGATTGTAAGTATACTGTGATTATGCACAAGGTATGTTGATGCTGTTATGACCATTCCAAAAGGGACTTTGTTTCCAATGTGTGGAATGAACTTGGCATTTGATCGTGATCTTATTGGAGCCGCAATGTACTTTGGTCTCATGGGTGATGGTCAGCCAATTGGTCGCTACGATGATATGTGGGCTGGCTGGTGCTGCAAGGTCCTTTTTTTCTTGGAATATTTTAACAATTATCTCTTTCTTTGATTAATTTCTCTCGTGGCTTATGACTGATAACATGAAGATAATTTTGTAGAAATAGTTAATAGTTACATGAATATTGTTATGAGAATAATTGTGTAATTTTACAACGTCAATTAATTATATTTTACCTCTTATATGACTTTTGATATAATTATAATAAAGAATTATAAATGATTAGATTATATCAAAATTAACTAAGATATTTTGATGATGATTGTTCAGGTGATCTGTGATCACTTGGGGCTAGGAATCAAGACTGGTCTGCCCTATATCTATCACAGCAAGGCCAGTAATCCATTTGTAAACCTGAGGAAAGAGTACAAGGGCATATTCTGGCAGGAAGACATTATCCCATTCTTCCAGAACGTTGTTCTTCCAAAAGAGTGCACCAGTGTTCAGAAGTGCTACATTGAGCTTTCCAAGCAAGTCAAGGAAAAGCTTTCAAAGGTGGATCCTTACTTTGACAAGCTGGCAGATGCCATGGTCACTTGGATTGAAGCTTGGGATGAGCTTAACCCTTCTGGAGCATCCAAAGCCTAAACCAAGTTTGTTAAACTGTAAACAGCCACTGAAGTGGAGCTACATATAAAAATGTAGTTCTCTTTTAAGGCATTTCTTTTCAAATTACTGTCATCGACGAAATTTCGGCATTGCTAGCTGCAATTCTATTTTATTTATTTATTTATTTATTTTTAACTTCATGCTTTGAGCTTAGAAACAATAAAGTACAATGGTCTAGGTCGTTGTTTTCTTGTGAATTTTGTTTGATGAGTAGAGGCCAAGGCGGTACCTTATTGGCAGCACCGAATTCCAAGTGAGGCAAGTTCATCGGAAGAGTATTATATACTGTATGGCTCATTTGTTACTGACTACCGATCAATAGTAATCGAATTTCAAACTGATTTGTTCAGAAGTTTGATTCCTCTTTTGTAATATTTCTGCCACTCAAATCACTGGGATTTCATGAGATACCAGTTTGAGTCAATAAAGCATCCAAATCTATAATAATGGCCTCTCTCTGTGTCATGATGTCATGCCTCTCTTCACAGATGACAAAAGAAATCAATTATGTAACTAACAGTTTCTAGAACTGCAATAAAATTGGAAGTAGAAATCTACTAAGGTAATGGCAATTTACAAGAAACATATCAAGTAATTCAGTATCCGTATCCAGTATGCCGCTAGAAAAAACTTTTCAGTTTAGTTAAGTTTCTGTTATTTAGTTGTGGTTATCTTAGTTTCATCTCTCTAGAATCAACAACCAGTGAACTTCGGTATTCCTTCAATTTCACTATAATCGATCTTCTTAAAAGGGAAAAGGTAGAATACTATTACTAATTGAGAATCTAAGTCAGTGGCAGCGTCAACATGTGTGCAGAAGTTAATTAACAAAGCGGAATTTTTCCTTTTTCTCACATCATTATTGAACACCTTTATGGATATTATGCAAATGAAGTGATAAATACACAAAATAATTTTCTTTTTAAAAAGTTGTTAATATTTTTTTAATCTATAATATCGGGATTCTATGGTGCCCGTAAAAAAAAAAAGGGTTTGGGTGCCCGTATATTATGGATCACTCATATAGTTATGTTTGGCTAATAAACAAAAGAAGGGCAATGCTGCTATACTCCTTTGGATATGATCATGGAAAATAAATTAGACACAAGCAAGCAAAGGCAAGGAAGAGATCTTCTGGAAGAACTAGGTGGACCAATGACTAGATTCAAATCAAAGAGAGCTAAAGAATCTTTAGGCCAAATGATTTCAAGTTTGTTTGAAGTAAAGCCCATTCAAGAAGATGAAGACCTAACACTAATCCATTGCATTCACATGACTAAACAAACTTAATTATATCTTTGGGTTTGTTAATTTTTAAATTAGTAATAATATAATTGGGCTTGTAATTTCATATAACCCATCATTTGTTTTTAGCTATTTAACCTTTTACTCATTTTTAATAAGTATAGGTTTTTAATCATGGGCTAAGTGTTGCAGGCCACTTACTAAACTTTAGTTTATTTTATAAACCTTGTAAACAACTTTTGAGGGGATTTTTGGTAAATTGAATTCAGAATACTTTTAGTAAAAGTATCTCTTTGGTTCTTACTTAAAACCCTAGGCCTTATCAAGAGTTTCCAATTGCTCTTATGGCGATCACCCTTGGCTTATCAATCATCCTTAATTGTGGTGCCCTCCAATCTATTTCCATTCCTTAGCTCTTCCATCTTTTTGTGACTTTTATTTCTCCTTGATTGAATTACAAGCAAAATACACCAGAAATTAGAGTTCATGGATAATAGATCATAACATTCTCAAGTAGTTAGCACTGTGGCACCTTGCTCTCTCTCTCTCTCTCTCTCTCTCTCTCTCTCTCTCTCTCTCTCTCTCACATTCCCATCGGCATACCAATCCTTCTACCTCTAGCTCTCTAACTCTGCCGGTTGACGTCTAATCCTTCAGCATCCTCCTCAAGAAAACCATACAAGAACCCTTAAGCCAACAAGTTTTAAATTATTATTGTAATTATTTCAATAGTTTCTTTGGTTAAACTCCTTATTTCGTAGAAAATTGAGACATTTGATGCAAATTTCACTACACTTTTTGACCATATTTGATGTTGAGTTCAAATTCACATTCATTGGGAGTGGCATAAGATCCTATTATAAACCTTTGGAATATATTACAACTCCATTTTTTTTCCAATTAGACACCAATCCATCAAGTCCCAAAGGGTCCCAGTGTCGATAGTCCCAAAAGATTCCTGTTTTCCCACTCTTCTTCCATTTTCTCAAGTGGCAAACCCTGCGATGTTTGTAGTGGAGTGCGAAAGCAACAGTTTGGCGGTTGAGGTCATGAATACGCACATGAACTACCCATTCTTATTATCTTATGTTATTAATTACCAACTCAAGTAGAGAACAATTGTTGGATATTGTGGCGGAGGAGCAATAACAAGAGTAACTACAAACTATGTTGCTCTATTCTCAAAATGGTTCATAGACCAAAGGAGCAAAGCAATAACAAGAGTAACCACGAATTATATTGCTTTAGCCTCAAAATGGTTTTGGTCATGAAATTAAGTAACAAGGTTGAGATGGATGAAATGAAGGCAGAGATGAAGTGGAGCACCACCATTGTTGCCAAATTTGTCTCCATGGCTTACAACAGTTGCCAGTGGCTAAAAATGGAGTCATGACCAATGCGGAGAGCCAATTGAAGAGGAAGGGAGCTATGTGCATATACATTTAATGTTGCACAATACTCACTACTTGAGAAGGAGTAAAGCAGCATTGCCTTCCTTTTTTTATTAGCCAAATGTAACTATCTGGGTGGTCCACGACATATGGGCACCAAAACCCTATTTTTTATCTTGGGCACTATAGAATGCACTTATATAATATTTCACATTGATATTTTTAATTCAAGTCTTTAAATAATACATCTCTTAACTTAATTTTCTTCACATGATCAAATAAGCATATACTATAATGTATCAAATAAGCATACTTCATAGGCATATCCACGTCTTTATGAAAGTTGGAAGCTTCTAGCATTGGTTTTATTGAGTAATATCATTTTTCCATCAAAAGTGGACACTTGTTGGATATTAAAGAGTGAAAGAGACAAAGTCTTGATTTTATTTGCCACCACTAAATACTTTGTATCTCTCTCTTTATAATATCTATAAGAAATATCTATTTTAAATTTACATATATCATTACTCAGTTTCATTTGTTAGTTAGTACTACATCAACAGAATCGAGCTATGGTTTTGGTTCCATTGGGTGGATACCATTCTTGTGATTCTTTCCCGTTGTAGCTAAGTTTCTAGCAGCTTCTACAATGGGGAGGATTGAGTTAGCAATCGTGGTGATCATTAGGGTCATATTGAAATCTAAGCTAGTAGTGGGGTTTATTTGTAAATCTTGTTTAAGAATGAAAATTATAATTGATGCCCAGCCTGCTCTACTTCCTTTCTTTTTTTTCTCTTGGTGGACAAAATAGGAAATATCATAGAACAAAGAGAGAGCGACACCAACCAAGTCTTCAGGGCTAAGGAGAAATAAACAAATCACACAGGCCGGCCAGTTGGAAACAGGAATAGTGGATTTTCTGATTACAAATGGTTGGTCATGTCGTTTCCTTTAATGAATGCTCTGGCATCCTTTCAGACGATCATGAACCATATTTTCCGGCCATTCCTTCGCCTCCATGTCTGTCTTCTTTGATGATGTTCTTATTTACAGCCCCATTTGTTATGAACACTTGCATCATTTGGACAGTGTCTTGAAGTTAATGGAACAACACCAGTTACATGCTAAACTCCTAAATATTCTCTTGAAAAGGAATGCTTTCGATTGAAATGAGGTTCCTCAACAAGCTTTTGAGGCTCTGAAAACCACAATCACAGCAACCCAAGTTTAGCCACTTCCCATTATAAAAGGGAGAGCAAACATATTGGACAGCCCTAATCTTATTTCCACACGTTTGATGAGTTAACATGTTAATAGATAAATTTATTTATACACTACATTACTTACAGCAAACATCTGATAATGTATTGTATTAACAATTTTTAGAATCTAAAACCTAAACCATTAGATAATTTATGGCACTAAAACTAATTGTTTGCCCTCCTCAACCACTTTCGACAACACTATCTAGGACATGCTGTTATTCATTCTATATAAAATTTAGATGGAAATGAAAACGCGAATAAACAATAATCATGGTATATTGTTCACATTCACATCAGACTTCTTTTTTTTTTTTTTTTTTTGGTTATTTTGGGTGATAATCTCAACAATGTTAGATACTATCTAATCATCATGTATTCATGTAAGTATAAATCTGCAAATATTTCCTTGAAGTAAACTTGTTTCTAAGTGAAAAAAATAATGATATACTCCCGAACTTGTTTCCAAGTGAGATTCCATCTTCGATCAATAAAGTGTATTATATCATTCTCACTGAATAATTCAAAGGTCAATACACTCTGACATTTTCATGTTAGCAATAATATCACTTTGGAGTAACTATTTCTGCTATAATAAGCCACAGGTACATCAGATTGCTGGCCAAAACACTTGCATTTAGGGACTAATTTTTCGCATATATTTTAATAGCAAAATACAGCCACCAGGAAAGGTCAACTCAAGTGACCAAACATTTTGGACAGCCTTCAAGAACCTGCATGCTCAAATTTGTTGGCCAAAACAAAAAATCTGTCATTATCTTTTCCCCAGTGGGGACATACAATAGGAAATACAAATATCAAGTCTTCAAGAGCTTTATACAAGAGATGGAGGGAGACAGAGCGAGCTAAATATGATGACCAAGTTTTTTATTTCCGTGATATTCTATTATTTTACGTTTTGCTGAGAAACATGGTTCCCATGCAAGTCAAAAAAAACTGTAACCTCGGCTTTATGAAACACCACATACACATTCACTGAAAAAAGAATAATTGTTCCACATAATACAATTTCCAGAAATAAAAAAAATTCTCAGATTCAAAAATCAAATTTGATGCAAAGTGCCTCAATCTTCCCACAGCATTTTTGTGTAATTGTTACTTGAGGAACAGGGCACACTACATAGTTCTCTCTTACTCAGCTAACCTTGTGCAAAATTTAGTGAAAACAAATGCTTTCTTTAGTAACCAAAAATGTATATTTCCAGGACCTCCAGATTGATATATTAATTTCAATAACCTCACTTTTGAGCTAAGATGTGATATCATCCTCGGTTTTCAGCCTCTTACATTTAGGTTCTTCATTGTCTTCCTGGTTGAGAGTTCCATTAATTGCTGCTGGACCCAAAAGGGAGACATGCTTGCTAGTAATTTGACGTCCTGCCCTAAGTTTTGGACCCCAGTGTCTTTCAGGATTTGGAAGAAAACGGGCAACCTTCTTAGCTTGTGCCTTGCTAAGGGATGCAACTGCTCGAGCAAAATTAGCCTAAAAGGATCACAGACAAGATTAGTTTTAGTCCCCATTACAAGACCTGATTATAGGCCATGCCAGATCAGGTCAAATGCCAAACTCTGGGACAAGACCAAGTTCCTGGCAGTCCATCATTACCAAAACATGCTCAGGCCCTATTATATGGCCTAACTATAAACAACAACGGATACAAATTTCACAAATTTAATTCACATATCTTATTAGTTTTTGGTTATAAAATACATGAACTGATTGGAAGACGTTCAATTTAGGCGCGGCTAGGCCATGCTTCATAACATGATACAAAGTTTAATCAACAAAGAATTCTAACAGCACAAGTTTTCCACTACGGCTTGGGTCACTATGACAGATGGCCAGCCTGCTGTTTGATAAGGCACACCGGTCACAAACTAACTAAACCATTCCTTCCCTCTTTCAATTCCTCTACCTCCCCCACCACACAAACTTATGCACACACCATGCACATGCATGTATCAGTTATATACTACTCACAACTTGATTAAATAACCACTGAAGAGCACAGAATAATGCTTATGAGAAGAAGATAAGGGAATAGCCCTACATTTTACCCAAGAACAAAAGTTGAGAGGCTAGATATACCTGAAGTACAGGTTCCTTTGCAAGTATGACACTTCCTGGTTGATCTGCTAGCTGAGCTTTCACAGGATGATTTTTTACCTATATTGAAAGAATGAAAGGGAATCAATGACCAAAGTGTGAGAAGCAAATCATTCCTTGTGCCTTTTCCAGAATACGCAAGCATTAGGAATTTAGGAACGAAGCCATTTATTTGTAACTGCAAGTTCTAGTCATACTGTTGTTAGAAGGGACAGAGCATTTTATATACAAAAGCCACTCACTCATACATCATAAAATCATATTCTTCAGGAACCAACAGAGACTGGCAACACATACACCAAACAAAGCCTTAAATACAAAATGAACTGAAAGACAGCAACAATTATGTGTAATCTCTTACCCAGCAGCGCATTATATCCCAAATAACATCCATGGGCGCATCTGATTTAAGCCCCAAGGGATTAACATGAGTCCCAGATATGCGATAGCCTGCATTGATCACAGCAGAACGGAAAATAACTGCTGATGGAGAAGTGCATTTAAGGGTTGCACAAAGATTGTGCAGACTCAAAAACAGGGGAACATCCGGCAATTCCTGAAAAGAAGACACTCATCAAATATTAGAATAACTACATAAAGAAAATAATTTCCATGTAACAAGATTTTCAACTGAAATTAGTTGTCCAGTAAGTTGTAGCACATCTGAATCATATCATACCATGTTCTGTACATTGTGTCAAAAAATAGGCATAGTAAAAGGTAAAAACCACACCTCAGATATTGTAGTCAACATAGCATATATGCGATCAAAAGCAGGATAGCTGTTCTTTATGGATTTCACGTCTGCTAGTATAGAAGCCACCCATTCTTGGTCATGGATAGGAGCAGACCATATAGGGCCACCCATATTAAATTTTTTCCCACAATCACTGCATTCTTGAGGAACAGCAGGGCCATAGCCTGGCAAATATCTGACGCTAGTATTCTGCAAAACAGGTAACTGGAAATAAGGTCCCCCTTCAAGACATCATAGCATTTTATAGTCAAATCAAAATAAGGCAACATACAAAAATGGCCATGCAGGCTTCAAAGAGTAGAACATACTAGCTCTCTGGTCTATAGAAAAGAGTACAACGCCCCACCTACCCACACGCACACACAATAATCCAGAACACTTAAATTTATTTCATTCGCTTGGTGCAGTTCAATTTTTTGTAGTTGTTCACTCTCCAGAGAAATAGTCTCTGAGGAACCTGATGATTCACAAGGGTAAGAGCAGCAATGACTTTCTCTTTCAATTCCAAGTACCCATGTTTTTCTGTCACTCTTGTTTGTATGTATATATTTAGGGTGATAAAAATAACCATCTCAAGCAAAAAAAGTGACATGGACCTATAACTAAACAGTTTTTCCTTTCACTACAACAGGATACATACCTTCGAAATGGTCCTCCCAATGGGCTGCAGGTGGAAAGAATCACAACCAGTACACTGATAAACATATGAAAGCTTTAGGGGAGTGTTTTTCATTGCACTAGCAGAACTGCAACCAATTATTTCATCTTTCAGTTGGCATCATAGAAAATGATGTAATATTATGGAATCGTTATTTCGTAAAGACAATAACAATTCACAAAATATTTACTATAAATACATGAAGGATAAACTAAGGGGGCTTACGTATATATGCGAACAAAAACACGAACGTAGAAGTCCATCTGAACAGATAGCACAGGAGCAATATACCGCTTGTAACGATTAGCATGACTCTGCATTACATGAAGAACATATTATCTGAATATATGTATAATTAAAAACAATGAAATTGATAGATATACAATTGATCAGAAATCTAGCACAATATGTTTGATCTCTGACGTATGATTGGCTATGCAATATCAACATAGGCATCCAAATAACAGAATACAAAGACCTACTTAGTAACAAACAGTCAAGCTGCTATCAATATATTGAAGGCTAAATACATCATTAAGAAAGATTTAGATTTTAATGGTTTGTCTATAAACATGGTTTACAATAAGACACTATGACAATGTCTCATCCACATAGCTGACACCACCAACTTAGACAAGGCTTAGATGTTGTTGCATCCTAATAAACACTGCTGCATTTTCTTATTTTCTTTTCACTGGATCGTTAAATAGCTTAAGAATATAGAGCCTTGTCCACACTTGCGGTTTCACAGTCTCTTATTATTTTGCTTTATCATATTGGTAGGGACCTCGCAATTCCTGTTAATTGAAACATATTTAATAATATCAAATTTTCTTTGTATAGAGTTTCAACACTGTACATACCTCAATGGAAGCCAGAAGGATCCTCAGCGCCATTTCATGACAATATTTCCCTCTCAGTGGGTAGGACCCATATCTAGTATGAATAGCAGTTGTGAGAAGTTCAGTCCATTAATCAAACTATTGTTGAATTAAGTTTATAATCAATACGAGTATGAACATACTTTGAATAGCAGACCTCCCCATTTCCCCCACAGAGTACTGCCATATCCGTCGCAGTACACATCAGTATACCTCCATCAACAACAGATTGAACTGCCGAATCCAGAAACACAGACGGTGAACCATATGGATCAAGATCAACCTGAAAAACCAGAACACATAAGGACCATAAAAGGAGGTTAAACTTTCAAAAGATATAAACAAAGCTTATTTAAATTGAATACAATAGAACAAGAGAGAATGCATTTAGTTTATTATCTCAGGGTCACAATTTGTGAACCTAGATTATACCACAATCAACACTTACCAATTTAAGAAAAATTTTCATTGTAAAGCACACAACACTAACAGTAGCATCCACTTACCACATCAAATTCTTTAGGGTGGGTTAGCATATATACACGAGCATCAACAAGATGAGACTCCACTTTCGAAATTGCAACTGAACCATTGAATTTGATATTTCTTCTACAAGCTTCCACAGAAACTGCCAGAAGCAAAGGTCACGGGTAAGCATTCAGATGCATAAGCTTAATGATTAAACAAAAAGCACTGATCTCTAACAAAAGGTAGCAATTCTATGTTTTAACTGCAAGACATTATACAAAATTTATTTTTATATAAACTGAAAAGTCATTGAAGCACCTTTATCATTGTCCAGAGCAACAACCTGACCAATCCCTTCTACTTCACGAGCGTATCTTAGAGCCCTTAACCCAGAAGCGGACAAGGCCTGTATGCAAGCAAGTAAAAGAGCAATATTGCAACTGATACTTGTTCTGCATTTGAGTTGCAGAGAATATATTTAAATCACTTATTGAATAGGCAATGATGATGATGATGCCTTGATGACATGAACAAATATAAATGGGAACAAAAAGCTACGGCAAACCTCAAGAACTCTTGGTGGCTTCAGTTCCCTCTTTCCTTTTCCTTCTGTGAGATTGGTCGGCTCTCCGGCAGTGCTGCACTCTTCAGCAATCTTGTCTGATCCTTCCATGGTACTGCATGGTTCTACTTCTTCTTGAGATATCTCTTCCTCCACTTCACATTCTCCATTAGATTTATGATCTTCTGTTGGGGCTTCCAGAGGTACTTCCTCCATAACAGGTTCATTTTCAGATACTTTCTGCGCCCCTTTCCTTCTCTTGAACAACATTGCCTCATACTCTTGCTTACGTTTCAATATAAATGCTCTCAAAACAGCAATTGATATATCCCTGTTATTAACCTAATAATTATAAAGAAACAGAAGTATTATCAGCATCGTTCCTAAACCACAACATCTAACAAACCATAAGTGCTACAATAAACAAAAGCTGATTTTTTTTTTTTCTGCTCACAATTTCCACCCAAAAAATAAACGAGGCATTAAAACATACCAAAAGAGAAGGAATACTGAAATTAGCTTATAAAAACTATTAACACAGAAGCATCAATAAAATCCATCTAAAACAACTTATACCAAGAAAAATAATTTTAAAAGGTCCTAATATAACTCCACTATTCAACTTTGAACTTCTCTTTTTATCTTCCCTCCCCAGCATTTCTCCACCATGAACCAAACACAATTTCTCAAAAACCGTTGAACGTCCACTCAGAAAAACACATCTAATTAAAAACAAAAAAGCATGCTTCAAAGGGGTTTCTCATAATTTCAAAGCCATATTTAAAAAATTTAAAACTTTGGGACCTGAGTTTTGTTATAGAAGACTTCATTCTTGGCGTGCATGAGAATCTCAGCTTCTCCCTCCTTAATAATTTTGTAATCATTTAGATCCGTCGACATTGTTGAGCCTATATCTTGCAAAATCGAATTCAGGGTATATTGCTTCTTCTGTTCCTCGCCTTCTACTTGTTCTACGGTTGTGGTTCTGAAGGAAGAACAAGGTCTCAGTAGAGAGAGAGGGTTTCTTCGAATTCTTGTCGCTGGGGCATGCTTCAGTTGCAGTTTCAGAACACAAGCTTCGGCAAACAGCATAACAAGTTTATTATATACATGGCTTTCAACTGTGGTAACTGTAGAAAACCCTACGATGAAATTCTCAAACGAAACGTTTCTTTCACCTTAAACCCTTATCACGCTCCAATTCCTAATAAATTACGAACCGACCTGTTTTCGGAGAGAAAAAAATAAAATCTTAATTACTAACGGCTTATTTAGTTGTTTTTTAATATGATTTTTATTATTTAATTTATATGCACGGATAATATAAATTTTTTTAACACTATTATTAAATTAAATTCTCCTATTTATATGATTTGTGGATTAGTGAGGGTAAGAGTCATGCATATTTACTTATATGACAATATTTGATTCGATAATAATGCAAAATATCAGTGCATACAAATTAAATCCTAATTTTTAAATTAAAAATTTTAAAATAATTAAATAATTTTTTGAGAAAAATTAAAATTTTCAAATAATAATTTTTTATGAAACTTAAAAAATTGGCTTCTAAAGAATATATCATAAACATTATTTTCAGTTTAAACACAACATAAATAAAGTTAAATAAAAAAAGTGAAATGCTCTAAATTAGCTAAAAATAATAATTTGATTTTGATATACTATTAATATAAAAAAATTTATATATATATCCGATTATGTATTACTAGATTAATAAAAATAATTGACTCAACCATTCACCACCTCAAAAGTTTTACAAATAAAAATATTTAATTTAGTGATAATGTAAAACTCTTTTACTCTAATAATACATTAATATTAATCTCAAAGAAAAATGTTAAATTTATTAACAAGGAAAATACTAAATCACCAGGATTTTTCTTTTAATGATATGACATTATTGCTACTTGTAAGATTTTTTTTTTTTTTGTGGGTAAAAGGGGCTAAAACCCAAACAAAACAAACTAAATAGCAGGTCCGAGTAGGCTAGTGCCTACCAAGTCCTCAAACAAAATAGAATAAACACAACTAGGAGGATTAAAATAAAATCAAGCTCCAAGTTGCAGAGAATAGCCCAAGTTAGCCATGCAATCAACAGCACGATTCCCCTTTCTGAATATGTTAATCACCTAGAACATCCAATCTCTATTCAGCAACTCTTGAACTTGGGCAATAACCAAAGCATATGGGTTCCTTTTATCCACCCCCTTCTGAATAAGAGTAACTGCCAAAGTAGAGTCTAGCTACTGATTAGATGAATTAAGGTCTTCACTTCTTTGACTTATCCAATCACCCTATATAAATACAAAATGTTTTTATTTAAGGAAACATTTTATTACATAAAAAACAATTAGTCTATTAACTTTAATTTTAATCAAATTTAAAATTAACAATCATAATGGTTACGGTTGTTACATATTTATTTTATCCAAACTCTTTAGTAACATGCACTTAGTTTTACCTATTCTTAATTTTGTTTATTCGATTGTTTTCTCTTTAATGACATCCACTAATTTACCTGTTTAGCTATCACACACATTAATTTTTATTTTTTAATTAAAATTAAAATTATTAAATGTGCTAATTATGGAGAATGAAAGGTTGAGAGTTGATATTTTCTTTGTTGCCTCTATACTGAACCATATATCTTTAGCTCTCTAATGATCTTGCTCTCATTGATTCTTTCTCAAACTCTATTTTCTTTCTTGAAACTCTTTTCTTGCATGCATGTCTTCTATCTCATTTGCTTTTTCTTTCTTATTTGCATCTTCTCTCTCATTCTTATTGGTTATTGTCCCTTATTATCTCTATTTATTTATATCTCGAGCTCTCTCTTGGTTTCTTCAAATGTTGTTGTGCGTACCATGGTAGCAAAGACTACTCAACAGTTTCACCTCATTTCAACTGATTTTTCATTCTAGGTGGTTATTGGTTGATGATTTTGCATTTGATTGGGTCAACAAGTCATGTAGGTAAATTATTAAGGTTTGCTATTGGAGGTTTTTCTTTGATTTAGGTGTTGAACCTTTCCCTTTTTTTGCTTTAGACTCTATAAATTGGTTGTTTCTCTTCCTTTTATTTCTCTGTTAACTCCTTATTTTCAGTTAAAGCACTTGTTGTCTACAAATATTTCCTTTTTTGTTCTATTATTCCTCGACTATTTTCCTTTTTATTGTTCGTTTGCTGCTTTTTTCTTTTTTCTTTTTTTTTAACTCTATTGTGTTATTTGTGCTCCATGGCCAATTATTGTGACTCTTTCAAGAAAATTACTCTTGCGACGGGGTATTGGAAGGTGGCAGTCATTATTGTTAGGTTGTGGGACTTTCCATGCTTCAATAACCCTAAAGCCATCAATAACTTGGAGATGATATGCATGGATCAATTTGTTAGCACCATTCTTTCTATTTCCATTTTCTTTTATTTTCTTAGTTTCAGGCATGATTTTTTATTTGTATATTGATATGAATATGAATTTGTGTTTTGTTTATGTTCAATAAAAGGTTGTACTATGCATGCTACTATTAGAAAGACCTTAGTTTATAAATTCAAACCCTTTTTATCAGAAGGATGGGTGTATGTAATAGCTCATTTTGGTGTTGGTGGAAATAACAGTTTCTTTCGCACCACCAAACATGAATTTCATTTGAATTTCCAATTAAGAACTTTTGCAAGGTCCATTGGTAATCATCCTAAATTTGATGAAACCCTAATGAACCATGCATTCCTATTTAAAGTTGACGTGAAGGTTGGTTTCAACATCTACTTTGGGCATTCTTTTGAGGTTATAGGGATTTATCTTAATCCTTTTATAATCGGTAAGTTAAAGAGAGTTCTACTTATATTAAAACTTTAAGAGTTGTGTCTGATCCTAAGTACTATTTTGTTGAAGATTACTTCCTAAAGCACCTTTTCACCCTTAGGAATGTGATATTTATAACTACACAAATGGTATAAAATCTTCTTCCTTTATTCGAACATCTATCTATTTGCTCGTTAGTCTCAAATTATCTCTAGGTTTATAACTCTTTTCTTTTTTTCCTTTATTTAATGTATCTATTCTTCAATTTGTTACTTAATTTCATTCAATCTCATTTAATCTTTCCTCTTCTGTTTTTTGTAGCTTTCAACTACATAGGATTCAAAGCATAGTGGATCATGCAAAAAAAAACTTGTATCTAGAGACAAGTTTTTCTTTCTAAGCAAACCAAATGAGGTCTATTCACCTAGATTCCCGATTCATCTTTTATTTGTAAGTTATTTTCAATATCTATTGCTTGTATAATTTTTTGAAATATATATTTTGATTTTCAATCTCATATTATCTGATTAATAATTTTTTTTATTTTTTTTTTAGAGAAGTTCTCTAATCAACATGAATTTTTAGATGAAGTTTGAGGAAAATCTTGGTTTGGTTTGGTTTCTTAAAGATCCTAAAAGTAATAATTTTGGAGTTAGAAACCACTATGTAGAAGGTAAACCCTAGTTCTATCAGGGGTTGCACGAAATCTGAAGTTTTTATGGCATTATTGGATACAACTGGTCGGTTTTCAAGTATCTTGGTCATTCTAATTTTAGAATCAAAATTTGCGATAACTATCCTACACAAATTGATTACCTTGTCATAAGTTTCAATACTAAAGAAGAAAAATTTTATTGTTCATGCTACTATAATTGGTGTTCCCAATTAGTGGTTTGTTGTATGTAAGTGCAACAAAGCTATAATTCCTTATACTAAAATGTAATATTATGAGAGATGTTTTTATCATGTGGTTAATGTAATTCCTAGGTTAGTATTTGTTTTATTAAAATAAAATCTTAATATGTTTATTGAATTCAACACATATGTTTTTCGAATCTATAATTTCGAATATATGATTTGACTTATAGTGAAGGATGATTTTGGTAGTTCCTCTTTTGTTCTTTTTTATTGTGAACCTTCAAATCTTCTCAAGAGATCATGTTTTGACATGCTTAAATGTGCTTAGATGATAAGTAGTCCTTGATTTTCATTTTATTGATATACTTTTGAAATTTATTTTTTTAAGCTCTTAATCCAGACTTCATGCTTGCTACAAAGTGTAACACCCTCCCGAGTACGGTACTATACTTATGTCATAGTACCTCACCTAAGAGTTGTTACCATCACTCAATCGGACCTTGTCTGGCAGCAACCTTCGGCCACCTTCAATCTTACTAGTCAACTCCACCTCGGAGGACCTTCTTCGAAACTGCTGAACTATCTGGAGATAACACGGAAATAAACATAGGAGTGAGAATTATAAATTCTCAATAGGATTTATTAAACTAACATAAGCTATGTCATCGTTGTCATCTCCAGTTTGCTTCGGTTTATTATGAAAAAGGTGAACATGCTATACCAACTGTTCAATTTTAAAGTTCAAAAATATAATGTCCAAAGCAAAGTTCATTTTAATCACACACTTGGCAATTTGGGAGAGCCCATACGAAACAAATTTCATGAATTATATTAGGAATAGTAGCTGAAACATAATAAAACACAATAGGATCAATATACTGGGGACATAACATCTGCACATAACTTTACTTGTATTTAAATTCATGTATATATGTAAAGTTTACTTTTCTTTCTTTTCCTTCCTTTTCCTCATAAAATCTTTACATCCCACATTCCAAAGTATGATCGCCATGTCATACCCCATTAGAGCATGATCGCCATGTCACGTTCCTTAGGAATATGGGACCTTCATTCGGTACTTACATTAGCTGGGTCATGCCATGCCTCATGTAAGTGGGGTGCTTGCATATGCTTTAATCTTTAATCTTTAGTCTTTAGTCTTTAGCCTTTACTGCCCTTGGATAGCCTGGCCTTGGAGTGAGCTTGTCAGCTCGACTCGTGACCATCGTCACACCGACTCACCCACAAGGGGATTCACGTGCCTCTAGTTCTGGAGGAATCTCATTTTGGTCACGTGCCTCTAATTGAGGGATCTCTTCTGACCACATGCCTCCAAGGTAGAGGGTAATTGCCTTCACAAGGAGGGATACAAAGTGCAACTGCCTCCAAGTGAAGGGATTCATATCTTATCTTATTTAATTGCCTTTACTATGAGAGATCTCGTAACTGCCTCCAGGTGAAGGACCCACATTCAATATATTCATATTATACTTAAATCATCCTTGCATACATGAGTCTTATGAGCATAACACATGGAGGTTTATCACATTCATATAACTCACATAGTTTTGCCGAAATTGCAGCAGCATAACGGATCAAGTCTGCTTCCCCGTGAATAGTGCTAGCACACCAAAACATCAATTTATCACAAAGGTCACAACATCACATTTATATTCCAACATTAAACTCATAACAACATCAAATTCATTAAGGCAGAACTCCTGCCTCAGCATATTCAACCAACCCGATTTTTATAATTCAAGCCATAATTTCTATTTAACTCACTTGGATCTCAAATTTAAGTATGTTAAAGTTTTATGTGTCTATTTTCTAACCTCTTTGGTCCCATCTAATTTTGATATCTACAACTCAAGATATCTAGATTTTATCTCGGCCTGCCCATTGGCTAGCCAGAATCAGGCAACTAAAAGTAAAAATCCACTAAAAATCAAAAACTGACTCAAATTATACAAAATTGGTCTCATATTAAAGCTAACAGAACAAAGTTTCATTTAGAAAAAGTTTCATCTAATTTGTCTTAGTAGGGCTCGAGTTATAAGCCCCAAATTCGGACCTTCCTAAACTATCTTGTTCTAGCCCGGTGTGGACATAGGGCAAATTGCGTGGAGCACTGAGAGCAACTGAGACCTTATCTAATTCTAAAATTTTTATGGGGCATTCTCCTATGTGTAAGCTTTCTAACAAAGTTAGTTTCACTCATTTTCAAGTAGTATAGGTCGAGATCTACCCTAAACAACCCAGTCTGCCCAGAACCAGAGTCAAAACCCTAGGTCGAAATTCAAAAAATCATATCTCTCTCATTTCTAATCCAAAAGCCTTATAAGATATATCTATGGAAAGCCCTAAATGTCTAGTTTCATATAAAAATGGTTCGAGCCAATTTAATTAGCTGTAGGCGGAGCCATACACTCCGCCGTACGGACTGCCGAGGGTTTTTGGTTCTCTAACCCATCAACTTTTCCTATTTTCATGCTTGCTTGCTTCCACTTCGGTTTTAATCAAACAAACAGCCCAAAACCAATCACATGTCATCATAAACATTCATTTAACACATCAAAGAAGTTGAAAATAATTCAAGATCAGCCAGCCAAGGCCACAGAACTGAAGTAAGAATCAAAACTCCTACCTTTGTTCCAAGTGATTTTGCTGGAATTTGAAGGCTTGGATAAGCAAGGCTTGGATTGGCTTGATGTTAGCTGAAGTTTGGTGTATGAAGAAGAGAGAAAGAGGGCTGAAAGGAAGGAGAAAAGTGGCACACCAAAAGGGGTCAGAATGTGTGATAAAGGGGTTGAAAAATCTGATCACATGGGTGGTGTTTAGGTGGCCTTCTTCTTGAAATTTGATTGGGCTAAAATGCTTGGCTGAAATTCAGCCAAGCTTCTCCATGAAGTGTGGCCTTGTGGTGCCACTTTTAATGGGCAAGGTGGCTGAGTTATCAGCCTTAGATTCTAGGGTTTTAGGCTTGTAATTCTATTGGTTCAGTTCCGACAGTTTAAAATACCGTAATGTTACCGATTTCCTTTAAATCAGTAAATCGATTTTCAATAAAATTTTTATGAAATCTCCTATACTTTAACTTAATTCTCTCTTATCTAAACTCATGTAATTGCTAATCAATTGATTCTAAATAATTATTTAACCGAATTCTAATTATTCTCAATTATTCAATAAAACCAAATAATTAGGCGAAAAACGGTGGATGTGAAGAAATTTGTGAAGTTTATATGTTTCGATTCTAATTATCTCTAATCTAACATCTAATTAACTCTTGATCAACCCTTAATTAATTTCTAATCAAGCTTCAAGATTCAATAAAATCAAATAAATCGATTTATAATGTAAATTAAACGTTTTGCAAGTTGAGGCCCCTTTCTGGTTTTTGTTGTCTATGGCTAATGGTATTTTCGTAATTATGGGTAAGTCTAGGGGCATCCCATGTCATTTCACATGTGGATACCTCTGTGGCTCAATCGGCCAAGGTGTAGATTTCTACATTTTCACTATGCGATTCTACTTCGTTTAAAACCTTATTTTGCTAATTCTGTTGATCTAGGGACCTGAGTGTCATTTTCTAAAATATTTAGGGGCAAGGTTGTAAATAATAAAAGTTTATTTTTATTATTTCCTATTATATTTTATGGGGATGTTACACAAAGTGTTGTATTGATATTGGACTACAACATTTTTATTGTTAATTTTTTTGTATGTATTAATTACAATTGTATTTTACATTAAATAAGTTTTTCATTTTTGTACTAATATAACTTTTTCAACTAGAGGCAAGGTCCCCTTGGTAATCCTCTTGAATTCGATGAAACCCTAATGAACCATACATTCTTATTTGAAGATCAAGTGAAGGTTGGTTTCAAAATCAACTTTAAGCTTTCTATTAAGGTTATAAAGATTTTTTTGTTATGCTTTTATAATTGGTAAATTTAAAGAGAATTCTACGTATATTAAAACTTTAAGAGATGTATCTGATCCTGAGTATTATTGTATAAAGGATGGTTTCCTAAAGAACCTCTTCTCTCATGGGTTTATGGTACATATTATCGCACAAATGATCCAAAATCTTCTTCCTTTGTTCCAACATCTATCTACCCTATTGTCAGTCCGAATACTCTCTTGAGTTTATAACTCTTTTCTTCTACTCCTTTATTTAATGTCATTATTCTACAATTTCTTGCTTAATTTCATTCAATCTCACTCACATTTCCTCTTGTTCATGTTGTAGCTATAGACTATATTAGATACAAAGTATAATAGATCACATGTAACAACAAAATTGTATTCAGAAGCAAGTTTTTCTTTCTAAGTGAGCCAAATGAGGATTGTACACCTAAACTCTCAATTCATCTTTCATTCATTTATTATTTTTAATTTCTAGTGTTTGTTTCATTTTTGAAAACCATATATTTTGATGTTCAATATCATTTTGACTTAATTTTTTAATCATTTTACATTTTTTATTACACAAGTTCTCTAATTGACATGGATATTTTGATAAAGTTTTAGAAAAATCTTGGCTTGGTTTGATTTGGTTTCTTGAAAATCCTGGGGGCATTTGGTAGATAGATTGATTTTTCAATCTTGGGTATACTATTCCCAATATTGGTATTCTCAAGAAAAGTTTTCCCAAGCATGACGTTTTAAAAGTATTTGGTAGACAGATCAAAATCCTAGGAAACTTATAAAATAGGCTTGGGAATGAATATTCTTGTATTTAATTGACATTGATATTCTTGGGAATATTGTACAATTTTTCAAGAATACCCCTAACAATTTTGACTCAAAAATTAACAATTTTCACTCAAAAATTAATAATTTTAACTCAAATAAACAATTTTGACTCAAGAAGTAACAATTTCAACTCAAATTAACATTTTCAACTAAAAAATTAACAATTTTAACTCAAAAATTAAACACCAAACACATTGAACTCATATTTAGCTCAAAATTTACATATAAATATAATGCATTATAACCACGCTAAAATGAAAATTGTACTTAAATTAAGTTCAAACACATAATAATAATCTATAATTATGATATGTCAAATCTACTACATATTCAAACCCACTATAAGGGCTACCAATTCATAAGATAAAAAGAAGCTTTAATACAAGTCACATAATTGTCTTAAAATAAGAAATTAAAAAGATTAGCCAAGGACATCCAAGACCAATGTCAGCCTATCTTTCTAGTGCAAGTGTGAAAACGTACTCAATCAAACTTTTGTCCTATGTAATAAGCCTTTCTTAGCTTTCCTTCTTTTCCTCTTTTCTTGAGTAGATAAAGAACCCATATCACCCACAATACTGAGCCCATATTAAGAGCCAATGAAAACTGACATAAAAACTTTTAATATAGAAGAGTCTAATAATTATAATAATTAAACTGTACATGCTAGACAAAAGAGCCAATGAAAACAATTATCATAATTCAAAGAAAAGACTAGTAGACAAAGGGGGAAAAAGCCTAAAAGTATCCTTACATGAAAAAATAGTCAACAACATTTCATTCCCAATCATAAAAGAGGAGGTAAAATAGATGAAGCGAGAAAAATTCAATTAATAATTTGTAAAAATATAATATTTTTATGCTGCTAGTGACCAGTTAAATGCCAAAGAGTTTCAAGCAAATTTAGAAACCAAGCAAGCAACACAAACATAGCAACATACAAAACTCAACTCCCAACTATGGCTAACTACGTTTATTCATTATGTCCATCTAGATAGAAATGCCTGAACAAAAAGTGAGTTAGGTAATCACCATTTCACCAACTACACTAGCTAACCAATATTAAGTAAAATAATTCAAGCTTTGACTAAATATTCAATCAAAATAACAAACTTTAAGTAGTAGAAAATAAGTTATATGAAAGAGGTTTTTCATATGAAAGATGAGATTGAAATAACTAATAAAGGATATATATCTAGAAGATAAGAGTTCCTGCGCCTTGCTTAATAGAAGATAACATAAACATTAACAAAACTCTCCACCACTTCTTCATTTTTGTCATAGAGAATACTCTCAATTAATACACACACACACACACACACACACACATGCCCCTGATAATCAGCCTCAAATTCTACGTCTACTTTATCCACATTAAAATCTATGCTTTCATTCACTTGCATATCATTCATTTGTGTTTCAAGTTCAACCTCCATAGTAGTAACCGCTTCAGCCGGATCTTCTACATTGGCTCCTTGGGCCCAATCCTTACCAAAAACTGCTCCCAAATCTTCAAATTGAGGGTATGGCTTGTTGTAAAGACTAGCAGGATATGACTAAAATTAAAATTAAAATTAAAACAGGTAAACTGTTACTAATGAAAAAACAAAAACATGTAAAATTATACTCATGAAAGTTTAGATTTTATCTTCACCAATTCCTTGTAAGTTTCCTTTTCTACTACAATCGTTTTGCCCCTGTTATTCCGACCAAAGCCACTAGCGGCTGGGCCTATCATCTCAATAATAGCAAAGTAATGCTTCTTCAATACCTTGATCCTAAACTTGATATGTGGATTGGCTTTAAGACCACATCTAGGAAGCTTTTCATTAATCATTCTCTCCAAATGCTTTGTGTAACCATGTTTGAATGTTTCATTTTCACACTTCCATGAAGTAACAATAAGCTCAACCAAACATTCAACTAACTTCGCATCTTTTTGACGTGTCCATTGACGTTTAGTTTGCTTCGCATTCAATTATGAACTCTTCTCCATCACTCTTTCAATTTAGTTAACTCATACATTATAAATGAAGTCATACATATAGAGTGATGCAAGTAAATGAAATAGCAATACGTCAAATAAGTTCAAATACATGAAATAAAAATTGCAAATGTCGAAGCATGCTAAAATTGGAAATAACAAGCCACATGATAAATGAAGACAATCCTCAAGCATGACATCCTCTCCTCCATTTTTGTCTCGCATATTTTGAGCAAACTCATTTCTCCATCTACCCCAAGCATCACTTGTCTTAATATGATGAATCATTTCACCATCAAGTTCCAGATCATTTGCCATATGTTGACCTTCTATCCTATCCTCGAGATCTATGGACATCACCCTTCTAATGTGGCTATGCAGAAGATAACAAGTAGTTATGATTCTTTCCTATGTCTTAACAGAATAAAAAAATCTCCTTCTCAAAATTGCCTATCTTGCTTTCAATAATCCAAAAGTTTTTTTTGCAACATTTTTCGAGCTTGTGAATATTTCACATTAAAAAATTCTTCGGAAGTAGTGTATTGATTCCCTAGATTGAAAAGACTCAAATGATATTGCTTCTCTCTATAAGGTGTAAGAAATCCTTAACAGTTCATGTATCGAACATCACATAACTAGTAGTAACCTAAGTATGACATAAAAACTTAGTATAAACGGATGTAAAAATGAATGGTTACTTTGATAACACACTAAAACTCTCACAAATAACTTGTGGAGCACTAAATCCATTATTATGAGATAATGTATCTCATAATATTTCAGAATTAGCTATTGAACCCTCCCATCTCACTAATACATATATAAACTGCATGTCTGAAGCAACCACTCCAAGCATATTGGCAGTTAAGTCAACTTTTCTGTTTTGGTATCTAGGATCAGCCTCAAGAATGTTGACTTTGACATGTGTACCATCTAAGGCTTAAGCAATTCTAAAACCCAAAGAAAAAATTAATCAATTAATTCAATCCTCAACTACATCATGCACATCAAATGCAGAACATCAACAACTATGACATTTCAAAACAGCAAGCAAAACTTCATTCAATTTCCTGCCAACTGTTTCTACCGATCTCGTAAATTTTATTACTCTAATTTTAATATCGTGTGCTATAATATGTAAAAATATTGCAATCATTTCCTCTACACCCAGGTTTTTGCTTGGTTCTAACCTACCAATTTGCATAAGCATGTTACATAACACATGGAATGTAATGTATGTTTATCTATTATTGTACTCTTAATATATGCTACATCACTAGTGAAAACAATCCTCTCAATGTTTACCTTCCTCACTAATTGTCTACTATGATAATCTGACAACTTTCTTCTCTTATTCTTCTTCAATTGCTTCAGAAGCAGTGCTGAACAAATCAATCTGTAATATTATTCATCAACTCCAAATGCATAATCAAGATTGTCATAATTTTCATCTTTCGTTCATGTTCATTTTGATCCATGCTGTGAAAATAGTAAAAAGTATCCAACACCACTAGTTTTCTATTATTATTCTTAATCAATACTTGCAACACCCTTCCAATAATGGTATCATGCTCAAGTCATAACATCTAATTAGAAGTTACAAATGGTTTGTAATTTGGTTTTCTTTAAATTACTTTATAGAAAGGGATCGCAAGTATGAAAATAGAAATTTTCAAAAAACTGAGCTGGTTAATAAACTTAAGTTCTTTTCCTATACATTATATTTATCACAATGTTGTAGAATTTTTGTTTTGTTCTTTATATAGCTTGAAGAGCACAAAAATATTAACACTATAGGTTAAGTACAGATTAGGTTTCCATAACATGTTTCCATAACATGTTGGGTATATATGCATTAAAATATACATAACAATGCAATCATAATTTACAAGCTTGCTATAGTCCTTAGAGACACAGAACCTCTTTCCCTGTGTCGCTGTGCCCAACCCATCAAGAGCATGAAATCCAAGGCTGGATTAAAATGTCTCAGCTAATTAGGGGTCTCAAGGAAGATCACAACTAGTACCATCTACTCTATCTGAGGATGACATGAGTATACACACAAATAAAGGTGAGAATTTAGAAATTCTTAGTAGGTACTCCTAGATTCACACATGCACTATCATCGCTATCATCCCCAACTACTTTGATTTATTTCAAAAAACATTTGTAATAGATAACCATATAAATATTTCAGTTGATACATTCTTGAAAACTCTTTATCCGAAGTATGTTTGTTTTATTCGTACACTTGATATTTAGAAAATAATTCATAACCATGATAACAGCACAACAAAAGAAGGAATTATGTATATGCAGATACAAATGACTAAACTATGCAAGTGCACTTGTCTTCTTGTTTTTTCTTTAACTTGTATCATGAGCATCTATACTTAGTCTCCTAGGAGTATTTGGGCTTTCTAACTCTTGGGTAATAATCTGCTTTTCAAAATCAAACTCGTTCGTATAGGTGTTTGTTGGATCTACTTTCCTTGACTCTCACACTGATTTATTTCCCTTAATTTATTCTATGCTAGCCCAAGTAATATGAAATTATGATCATCTTGTGACCTCATATATTCATATGCACTTTTCGTTCATATTTATGCATGAGAAGGCTTGATATGCTTATGATTATGACACATAACTTATCTTCAACATACTTCTGCCAATAATTTAGTAGTATGATGGTTGTAGTATGAAGATTCCCAAAATCTACAACAGAAATACGGCCAGCCAAATACAAATATAACAATTTCAACAAAACACCAACAAGAATTCGAGCATAATTATCATTATAAATGGCAAAGGAGTCTCAAGCTTAGAAATCCCAACGCATGGCTACATCACTAATACCTCACTATGATGTCACTCAACATATAATTGCATGATCTCTCATTCAAATTAGACCCCATATAGTTTCGAGATCCCTAAACCACTTAACTCACAAGTTTGATTCCATTTCCTTAAATTTGTCTAGAAATTACAAATTGTATCAAAATTATGTTTTAACTCATTTTAATCTCAAATTTTAGTAGAACATATCTCTATTAGTCTGCTTTCAAATCTCTTTAGTTTCACTCAATTTTGACATGTATAGCTTAAGTTATTAAAGTTTTACTCATCACTGCCCTTTTCAAGACAAACTCGCACACATAAAACTAGAAAATCACTAAAAATCCATCTTACACTCTTATGCTTGAAAATTTGGTTGGAAGATACCTATATGAACCCTCTTTCAAAATCAATGAGTTTCCCTCAATTTGGTAGGTAGAGCTCAAGTTATGAGCTCTACATTAGGATTGCCCTATTTTGACCCATATAGAGTATAGGGCAACTTCATAGATTTGCTAGAAGTAACTCACATGGAATCTGAAGCTGAAACTTTACAAGCTTATTCTTCTATTCTTAAGTTTCTAACAAAAGTGGTTGCACTCAAATTGAAGTTATATAGTACGAGTTATGACCATTACAACATGTACTGGTCAGGACTAGTTGAAAAATTCATAACTTCCTCGTCCTAAATGGTCTATATTTTATATAGTTAGATTCCTCTTTAAGTTAACTTTCATCTAAAATTGGGTTTTATCTCAAATTCAATTTTCTACCTTGAGATATTCATGTCATAATACACACTAGTCATGGACTTCTCAACAAGACCAATTTGTTTTGAGTTTGTAGCTTTCAGCTCTCACCAAACTAAGGTTCAATGGTTATAATTCATTTAGAATCAGGCCAAATATCATCATATAAAATTCATATTATGTGAGTTTCAATAAATTAAAAACCCTAACTCATGTTCATATCTTGATATGTAGGTGATCTAGGAGCCTACTGTGGTTCCAAAATTCTAAACTCTTAAGTTTTGCTTCTTTGGACTCTAAACTTCCCCAAAATTACAAGATAACAACTAGCCTCCCTTCTTCCTTGTGATGGCTGAAGTATATGGTCCAAGAGGAAAAGGGTTTTGCTCTTGTTTTGGTTGAATAAATGTAATAAGGCTTAGGTTGCAAGTAGAAGTCAAAAGGCTAAAGGAAAGACAAGATTTTTGAGAATGAAGGAAAGGAAGAAAAAGGAGGTGGAGATATAGAGGTAGGGCTGGGAAATTTCAAAGAAAAGGAAAGAGAAAGTGATGAGCACAAAGCGCCAATCTTTGCTATTTTTAAAATTTTATAATATTGGATTTGAAATTAAAATTAATTTTCATTAATTTTATTGTATGGTCATCTTTTTTTCTTAAAAGATGACTAGTGTGGCTAATTCTTAGCCACACAATTTAAGGTTTGTTGAGGATATTTGGGTTCTCTTGCATTTTAAATTTCTACTAAATCAATTTCTTATGTTACAAAAAATTGCTTGTAAAGTTTGCTCCCACTAGGTAAAATATTATTATATTATTATAGAGAAAATTTATAACACATTACCCTATGGTTAACATTACCCTATTATCCTTTTCTATATTCATAATTTATCTAACAGTTAATTATCTAACAGTACAAATTATACACGCTGTTACTTAGGGTATTACAATAGTCATGCTGGAACAAGTTTATTCACTAAAGAATGCTACTATTGAGAAAAGAGACCATCAATAATGGATGACATAATGATGAGAACTTAGAACTAAAGTAAATTAACAGTAATTTGTGCTTATATTACTCTATGTTACTAAATTATAGTGCTAGAAAGGTTTCTACTTATTTTTCTTGTATGTCAGCTTGGAAGATGTTTGTTCTTTTTTGCTTATATTTGTTTAATCTTCACTAATGTATTTCACCTGATTAAGGCCACAAAAAAGTGCTCAAACTTAAGCAAGATTGCAAATGCAAAACCAACAACAAACTAAAGATGTTACAGCAACTTAAAATGCTTGAACAATAATTAGTGAATAATTCTTCCAATTTTTTTGACAAGAAGTTCACCTCTTGTTTTGAAGATAAGTATTGAGATTCTTACATTTGCATACAAAAATTGCAGCATCTAAATTATTAATTGCTCTTTTTGTTAACATTTTAACTCAAGTGTATGACCTTGGCTAAAATGTGCATTAAACCACCAAAAAAAAAAAAAGCAATAAGAAACTTAAACTAATCCTCTAACTTTTAACTAGGTAAGTAACTCACATAATGTAAAATAGTCCATGAAGATGGCACTAAACAATTAGTCTCAAACTCTCATTAATTCCAAATTTGAGGTTGAATATTGTTGATTAAAATAAATTTTTCAACAAAAGAGGTAAAAGGGACAATAAGTCTTCTTTCTAAATCAACTAACATTTCTACAACACAAAATAAAATTTTCAATAATTACCTCAACAATGTTTCCAACAAGAGTTGTCCTCTATAACTCTTCCTATAGCCACAAAAATACAATTTCAACAAAAATTAGAAAACTCAACAAACACCATGGCCTTGGGGGAAAAAAAACCTAATAATATCAAACTTCCCTATTACCAAAAGAGTACTTTTTTTTTTCAGGAAGAAAAGAAAATTTCAATGAGAAAAGTAGCATGTACATACATGGTAAGGAAATAATGAGATGCAGTAAAATGAAGTAATGAACAAAATCCGAATAAGTAGATAGAAGCACCAAAAGCAAAGAAGGACAAGGTATAAAAAGTACACAAACAAAAAAGGGATAGGAAACCTTGAGGATGTGAATCTTCTCATAGGCTCCTCACAGTAGCAACAACGATAGAGGGACAGTGATGGAGATAATGACGGCAGCATAGCAGTTACAAAAACAATTTTGAATAGAGGTTGATGAAGGAGGAAGGATACGGAGGTGGGTGTTCTTCAAAGAGAATGGATTAAGGATTTTAGGTTTGATTTTGTTAGAGTTGGGTAATTTTGACATCGCACTTGTTCAAAAAGCATTCCATTCCCATGGGAGGAGGTGATATTTAAATTTGGCAATTTTTCATTTCTGGAAATAAAAGTTACCCAGGATTCTTATTTTAATTCATCTACCAAACATGAGAATCTAGCATACCCACTATCAGATCCCAGGAATGTAAAAATAATACATCTACCAAATGCCCCATAAAATTAATAGCTTTGGGGATAGATACCATTATGTTTCTCTATGACACGAAACCCAAAGTATTTATAGTATTATTGGATATTGTTGGTTGGTTTTCAAGTATCTTAGTTATTCTAATTTTAGAATCAAAGTTTGTGATGATTACGCTACACAAATCGATTACCTTCATATAATTTCAAGGCAAAATAATATAGAATTGCCCATGACATTTCTCTTGTTATCTTTGCTATTAAAATATTGTCCAATATGATCACTAAGCTAGGCTATGGTATGATTTTTTTCCTTTTCATTTTGGTTAAAGGATAGTTTCTTTATAGTTAATGCTATATCTAGTGTTGATAATGGCCCTAATTAGTGGTATGTTGCACGTAAAAGCAACAAATTTTTAATTTCAAATTCTGAAACATACTATTATGAGTGATGTTTCTATCATGTGGTTAATGTCTTTTCTAGGTTAGTATTTGTTTTTAATTTGTTTATTTAGTTCGACATTGATTTTTTTAACCTATAATTTCAAATGTACCATTGTACTTATTGTGAAGGATGATTCATGTTGTTCTTCTTTAGTGCTTTTTGATCACGAGGCTTCAATTCTTCTAAAAATATCATGTTCTTACCTAATTGAATGTGTTCAAAAGGTATGTGGCCCTTTGTTTTCATTTTATTAAACTACTTTGAAATTTGACATCATGCTTTTAAACTCCTAAGCCATACTTCATGTTTACAGCCGAATGTAATATATTGATATTGGACTACAACAAGCTTAGTTACTTTTTCCTCTTCCACAATTTGTAGGCTTTGACTACATTGGACTCAAACCATAACGGATAATGCAAAAACAAACATGTATCTAGATGCAAGTTTTTCTTTCTAAGGGAACCAAATGAGGTATGTTCACCAAGAATCCCGATTCATTTTTCATTTGTTCATTATTTCATTATGTATTATTTTTTAAAATATATATTTTGATTTTAAACTCATTTTACCTTAATTTTTAATCATTGATACGAACTCTAGCAAATATACTAGGTCACACAAATAATAAAGTAGTGAGTAAAGTATCGTTTTCATGGAAATTGACATGAGCAAGTACTAGTTCCCTAGTCCAAATGCTATGTAGGCACTAGAATTCAAGAACACAAATTTGATTAAATTTAAAATCAAATCAAATAAATATATCAAATATGAAAAAAAAATCAAATCAAATCTAAACTAACTAACTAACAAGAAAATCGAGAAAGACTGTGAGTTAAACAAATCAAAGGGCAATATGCACTAATGTCTGATTTCACCTAATTGTTTTGTGAGTTATTGAGTTCCAAATCTAATAAAAGTCAATTGATAGGGGGTTTCCTATTCTAATCAATATCCAATTCCTTGACATATCAATCCTCTTTAATCTCTAAAAATCCAATTAATTTCTTAACTTGGAACCTAAGGTTAAAGACTTTAATATTCTATTAAATCTTTAATTATTAATCCTACACAATTATAAATCTCTATTCTTAGATAATCAACAATTATGGTTTTCATCCTTAGGTCTAAGCTATGTACCAATTTTCTAATTGCCAACATAACTCATGTCATCATTTCATGGGTGATCAAACCACAAAAATATCAAGTACGAAGATAAAAACTTAATTGAAAAGAAAAGAACAGACATTAAATTACAAAAAAAAACTCAATATCTCATAATCTCAATATAAGTTATGTCATCACCCTAACAAAGAAGAGATTTATCCACTAAATATGATTACAAAATCCACAACTAAGAATAAAAGCAACGTTATAAACTTGAATAAAGAAGAAAAGATCTCCCAATCATAAGAGCCTCTTCCTCCATGATGTAGGCACCAAACTCTAGCGTTTGTTGGTCAAAGATGGCCAAAGACTACCTAAAGACTGTATGCATGATCTCAAGATGCTGTATTTATAGCCTTTCTCATATTTTATGGTTTGATTAAGTCTTAACTATCAATAATAAACCCAAAACATATAATTGCACACCTTATAGGCTGAAAACAAGTTAGATGATATTACATATCCATCCCACAACCTCGTGTGGTATCCCACAAAAGGATAGGATTCATTGATGCTTTTTGCTTTTTGTGGCCTTCTATAGTCTGATTCAAGCTTGGGCATTTTCATGAACATTGTAACCAATTTCTTAGCTTTCTAATGCCTTTGGAATCACCTCATATGGATTTCTATAACTCAAGATATGGATTATTTAGTGTAGCAAGGTTAAGGTTGATAGGAGTAAGGACAAAATGCAACTTCTATCTTGTTTATACTTTTAGTCCTAGAAGACTTATGAATTTTGGAGAGTGATCAACAATAAAGTTCTAGAGCTCTCTATCTTCTTTTCAAAAAATCTTGAATCACCCAATTTGTAATTTGGGAAGGGAAGTTATGGAGATTTCTTTATAACATGTTCTAATTTCATGCAAGCATAAGACCTGAACAACTTCAATTTAACTCTATAAATATCCAATTGCCAAGAGAATGCATATTTGATCTCAAATCCTCACTATGCACTCTGATGTTTTTTGAATCTATAATTTCATATATTGGATTGGATTTATGGTGAAGAATGCTTCTAGTAGTTGTTTTCTTTTTTTGTGCTTTTTTATCGTGAAACTGTAATTCTTCTGAATAGATCATGTTTTGACTTGCTTAAATACATTCAAAAAGTTAAGTAGTCCTTTATTTTTGTTTTACAAATACGTTTTTGAATTTTACATTATGCTTTTAAGCTCTTAATCCATACTTCATGGTTGCTACTAAATGTAGTATTGATTTTGGACTACAACATGTTTATTATTAATTTTTTTTTATTTTTTCTTTTTTATAGTAATATGATTTTTTCAGCTAAAAGGGAGGTCCTATTTGTAATTTGCTTATTCAATGAAACCCTAATGCACCATTCATTCCTATTTAAAGTTAAGGTGAAAATTAGTTTCAATGTCCACTTTGAGCCTTCTTTTAAAGTTAAATGGATTTATTTTGATGCTTTTGTAATTGGTAAGTTTAAAAAGAGTTCTACTTATATTAAAATTTTAAGAGTTATGTCTCATCTTGAATACTATTGTATTGAGATGATTTCCTAAAGCACCTCTTAACCTTTGGGTTGTGCTATTTATTACCAACCAAATGGTCCAAAATCTTCTTCCTTTGTTCAAGCATCTATCTACCCGATCATTAGTCTTGAATCCTCTCAAGATTTGTAACTCTTTCTTCTCCTCTTTTATCTATTGTCTCTATTCTTCAATTTCTTGCTTAATTTCATGGCATATTCTCAGGTGCAGTTTGCACTCAAACTTCATGGTACATTTTTTTTGTTAGTTTTATAGACTTTTAATTATGTCATTTTGTTACAAACGTAGTTGTTACACAACTGGCAAGCTTGATGGTCCCTCAACTTTGATGTCACAAGTTTAAGCCTTACTCCATTTCCATTTTCATGGTTGCCAATTTTTTTTTTTAAAATTCTATTTGGTAATTATTTTTGAACTTGTTGTTTAATAAATTTATTTACAAGGCAGAGAAAATATTTTAACTTTTGAATTATTTAATAATCAAAATTAAAAGTATAAATGGCCTTAACATTCTCAAGAAGAATTATTTTATCTGACACTTTGTTTAGTTGCACATATAACAATATTAATTTTTATCTTTGAATTTTTTTAAGTCAAAATTTGAATAATTACATGAAAATGGTCGCTCATTTTAGCATAATTTTTGTGATTTAAATTTTAAATTTTGCTTAAATTTTCTTCAAAAGATTAAAGTTAAATGGTTTTTTCTTTAAATTGGACAAATATTTTTACTTCTAAATTATTTAATAGGTCAAGATTTTATTACATTTCATTAGACAATAGTATATAACATTAAGGTAGCCATAATAAAAAATATATTCTATATTAAAAAAGTGAGTAAATGACTATTAATACTAACATATATGTTTTATCAGCTTCTCACATCTTTTACAATTGTTTTTTTTCTTTATATTTCATTTATTTTCTCTTTCTACATAAATAAAACCTATAGTTCTATCTTTTGTAGATTTGTGTGTTCTTCAAAATAAATGAATCAATTCTCTTCTGTAACACCCTAGCCTAAGTTGTAGTTACCTGTTGAAACCGGAACCTGAAAAATTCTGAGTCTGAACCCTATGCCTCCTTGGAGGGCTATAGGTTTGAGGCATTTTCTTAAGATCAAAAGTCCCGGTAATGGTTCCCCAGCCATCAATGAGTTGAAGAGGGATTTTTAATGAATTTTAGGGAATGGATAACCCATTTGTTTTTAACCCTCAAGTTCATGAAAATGCAAATTTCCAGAAAGTTGTACTAAAACTGAAAAGTTGGATTCTGATTATTAAAGATTTTGAATTTTTAGATATTTTTATTGAATCCAAATGAGGGATATTCCCTTATTTACATTTATGTTTTAAAGTTAATGGAGAGTAAAGTTAAAGGGGACATTTACTTAAAATTAAGAAATGTAAATAAGTCTGTGCAATATTCTGGACCTGGGAATAGACTGTAGAAGGAGGGAACCAAGTTTTTGGAGTTGGTAATCGATTACAGAGGACTTGTAAACGATTACAATCCTCTCTGTATGCCATGAGTTAAAAATTTTCCGTGTGGTAATCGATTACCACCATTGGTAATCAATTATCAGCTCTTTCGCTGTGATAATCGATTACCATAATTGGTAATCGATTACAAATTCTTCGTGGTAATCGATTACCAGCCCTTGGTAATCAATTACCAGAGGCCAATATATAGGTCTGGACGCGTCCCACGCCCTCATTTTCAAAATTTTCCTTCTCTCTCTAACCCAAACTCTCTCCCTTCTCTCTAAAACATCTCTCCCTTCATTCCTAAACACAATCCTTCACATCTTTCCATCAAATTACACCATTCCCATTCATTTAAACTCAATTTCTTCCTTCAATCTCAAATCACATCTTCAACAAGAAATCAACACATTTGGTCTTAGAGCTTGGAGGAGGTGACACCAAGGCTCTCAAATCTTTCTTCTTCCTTTTCCCTTCTAAAAGGTAATCCTTCAACTCTTTTCCTCTTCCTTTCCTATAAATTACGAATTATTTCCCTATAGTGAGTTCCTGGAGAACCCTAGGTTAGAAGAATTAAGAATTTTCATATTTGGGAGTAAAGTAGATTAATCCGTAGTCTAAGGGACTGACCTTGAATCAAATTGTCATATTATTGATAGTATATACCACTCGAGGACTGGCTTTGCCTCTCTAAGTTCATGGGATTAGGATTCCGCGATTGGCGCTAAGTCTATGAGTAGATAGCTTATCCCTATATTAATTTTAATATATTTTATCTATATATATACATATGCAAGTGATTTAGTATGCCTTAGCAATATAATTTAAATTTTGGTAGCTTGTCTATTTCTACCGGTTCACATGAGACAATGACTTGATTTTAAAAAGGAAAAATGTAGCAAATATTTATTACCTTGGTTTTCTATTAAACTTTGGAAAATCTTCTTTGTTTGAAAGGTTTTTGGATAAAAGCTTTGTTTTTCTTTGAAGATTACAACCTTATTGTTTTATATAAGGTATATTGGTATGTTTTATAAGAATCTTTATTAAATGTTCTGTATAATGGAAAAGAAAAAGTTAGGAAAGTCTAGACCAAGATCTGTAGGCTAACGGCAGTAGATGTTAGCCCTGGGTGCACCTTAAGATGTTAGATTTCATGGCCACTCAAGGGAGTGGTACGTGCCTATTATTCACGGCCATACATATAGTGTGGTGCATGCTTGATATTCACGGCCACGGAAAAGGTGGTGCATGCCTTATTACGGATTTCACACGAAGGAAAGGCCACCTAAATGTGATTTCTGACAGATTATCCTAGAATAGATGGACTCTATTTTTGGAAAAGGAAAGTTGGATAATATTTGATTAAGATTTCTATTTTGGTTTTGTTATACATATTATTGTATCACCTTAATATATATAAGTTTGTTCATTGTCTCATGTGGGTTAGGGACATCCTATTTCTCACTAAGTTTCATAAACTCATCCTGTTATTTCTTTCTCTTTTTCAGATACAGATGTTCAAGTAGAATCTATCCTTCGTTCCCCCATAGTGGGATTCCGAGTTTTGGTGGTCAAACCCTTTTCTATTCAAGGGTATTTTGTAAATGTTTATATTTGAGAATTCTTAAATTTTGTAGCTCCATAGTATTACAGGCAGGGTCCGGCCTTGTTCTGTTTTTGTTGTTGTTATGTATTCATTCATATATACTTATATATATAATTCAACTTGTTGGAGTTAAAGTTGTGTAAAGGATTTATTTTCTGAAGAACTTAAGCTATGTGTTTTGAACATACAATTGTATTTATATATTTTACTATCATACTGTGTGCTGAGGGGTGTATTCTGAGAATACCTAGATCCCCGATGAAATATTGTGTTTGTTTATCTTGCAAGGTAACCTTTTGTAATTGGGAAATATCCTAATTACAAAAGGGACTTTGTCGAAATTTTTATAGAATTTTGTGGTGGAAGGCTTGCGTAGGGACTTGTCCCTATGCGTCGGTCGTGGCCTGGGTTTGGGGTTGTGACAAAGATGGTATCAAAGCTTTAGGTTTTCCTATGTACTATGGAGCAAGTGTCCTTTGGTAGGATCACAACTGCGCAAATGGAAGCGCGCCCATTTTCACAAATTGTGGTACTATAAGAGGCCTTTAAGAATGTCATCTTTGATTGTAATATGTATAATGTTGTTTATTCCTATTCTGGTCACGCTTCTTGTCTTCCCCCTTCGCTCTAAGGGTTCATTTCATTAAGTGAACATTTTCCTCCTAGTACATGTGGAAGCAATAGATGCAGGGCTTCCATTTTGCGATCTAAATGCGATATCCTCTCTTGTAGCAAGAGAGTCCCAGATGAAGTAGGGTTGGATATTAGGGCATAGTGGATTAGGCAAGCTAGAAGGCCATTCAGGCAAAGGACATGGGTTGGGTATTCATGACCCAGCATTAGGATGTTGTTAAGGTGGAAAAGATCAAGAAGGCTTGCTAAGTCATTAAGTGATAAGCAGGTTTGGTCCAGTGGGATTAGGTAAAGTGTAAGGATAAGGAGAACCTCCATCTCAAAGGTTGTTTCCATGGCTAGTGGGAAGTATGCTAGGAATCTTAGAGAGAAGACAACTTAACGATGATCAAGATGCATGAGGACCTTATGCTTGGTTTCTTCAAGAATGCAAGTCACATGCTTAGAACCTATGGTGAAGTTCGTCCTGCCCTTGTTACAAAAGGGGCATAGAGGAGCTTGCTATGCAAAGCTTTCAAGTATTGATTGAACGTGTCGACTTTAAGAAAGAAAATCACCTGGGTTACTACAACAAGCAATTGACGGGCTCAGACTAATGAATAATTCACTCATTTTGAAGGATGCAAGATGCTGGAAAGTGATTACCAATTACCTTAATTAGTCTTGATCATTAGCTCAATTGAGTAATATGTCACATGAAGTTGAAGCCGCTATTTGACTTGTCAAATGGATACACTCTAATCATTTGGGGTAACTTGAACATTGTGACCTACCCAAGAGCTACTCCTTGTATTGGTTAATTTGATTCTGGTATGATTCCAGACTCTCAAAGATTGTTGTAGCAGTTGTAGCCAATAGAGTCAATGAATTTCCTCCCAACCATGGCCGACGGCAACTTATGTCAAATATTTCCAAGCAGATCATGTTAGCACCATGGGTATTGTTTTCGTACCACGTGAAGCTAGAAAGAAAGGCTATCCAGTTTTCAGTGGCAGCTCAAGGCATATCCAAAAGCACTTGGTGGAGCATTACCTAGTGTAAGTTACACTTGGAAAGTGCATTGGAGAGTTTTGAATGGCAACAATTATACTCGTAATGAGATCCCTCAAATGAGTATATTGATGAGATGGAGAAGGCTAATAGGCCAAAGGTAGCAGCTAGGATGTATAGTGAAAGCAAGGCATGAGTTGAGGAGATATTAAGGCTTGAGATTTTGGATTAACCTAAGATCCGAGGGTGATGAAGTGGAGTCTTAACAGTTGCGTTAAAGGGAACAATATTGAGGAAAAGCTAGAAGATCTGGTGTTTAAAAGAAGAATCTTTGTTTCAAGTAACAAGAGGAATCTTGAACCTACTTGGGCTTGATAGGAGAAGAGAAAGAAGGATCAGGATACATATAGAGGTTATAGTGAGGTTGACTAGACGAATTAGAAGGAACTGGTGTAAGGAGCTCTATGAATATAACTATTGAAGGCGAGTGTATGCTTAAGTCACTTGACTTTCATGTCGTATCCTAAATGGCGATAATAAAAGTAAAAGGATCAAAAGAGTAATTCTAGGATCTTTTGCATATGACTTCATCACCTAGAGAGGAAGAATTTAGAGACATAAGACTATGGTGGAATATCAAGGTATAGGAGATACCTTCTGATGTGGAATTTCTTAACTCTAAATCTTATTAGCGGTGTTAGGAAGTGAGGAGTATGAGATAGGGAATTGGCTTACTTCAATGGCAACGAAGTTAGGGAAGGTTATCCAGTCTTGAATTAGAGAGGTCTTGGATGCCAAGGAGTTCCCAAGGGCATGATGAAAAGCTAGGATGGAAGTTGAATCTCAATCCTTGATGGTATGCCAACGGTTTGAAATCTCTTGACAATTTTGAGAGATACCTAAAATAGAGGAGAAATAATAAATTGGTAGCAGGATAGGGATGTTCCGGGGGATTAGATGATTACTTCCCCATTGATTGTGGTGCAGGAAAGAAAAGAAAGGAATTTATCTTAATTGCATGACTGAGCATACTTAAAGTTGGAATAAATCATTCTAGGCTTAAGCATGGGTGAATAAGTAGGAGACGAATTCTAAGTGCACTAAGATATAAGTAATAAGGATCATGAGAAAGGAAGGGAACTAGTTAACTCAAAAAGGTAAGTGATTGAAATTCGAAACGGGTTTCAACAAAGGGAAAAGCATACTGGCATGGTTCTTTTGATTAGAATTGATACACCGAGGGGCTATGATGAGGAGTTAGACAATTCAGATGTTCTGACATGTACAAGACAATGAGGAATATGATTAAAACCCAATTAATGATCCGAAGGTTAGAAGTTTATGGGAGGAGGGTAACAATCGCTATAAATGGATGGTTAATGCTTCCGTGATGTTTAATGGAAGGGTTTAGCAGAGAAACTTAAGCATATAGAAAATGATATAGGTGTTGTAAGTGATGAGCTCTATGATATAAAGGAAGGCAATGGAGGTTGGAATAATTTCGAGTTATTTAAGAATTCGGGGATGAATTCTTTTGAGGGGGGGAGAATGTAACACCCTAGCCTAAGTTGTAGTTACCTGTCGAAACCGGAACCTGAAAAATTCTGAGTCTGAACCCTATGCCTCCCTGGAGGGCTATAGGTTTGAGGCATTTTCTTAAGATCAAAAGTCCCGATAATGGATCCCTAGGTATCAATGAGTTGAAGAGGGATTTTTAACGAATTTTAGGGAATGGATAACCCATTCGTTTTTAACCCTCAAGTTCATGAAAATGCAAATTTCTAGAAAGTTGTACTAAAACTGAAAAGTTGGATTCTGATTATTAAGGATTTTGAATTTTTAGATATTTTTATTAAATCCAAATGAGAGGTATTCCCTTATTTACATTTATGTTTTAAAGTTAATGGAGAGTAAAGTTAAAGTGAATAAGTCTGTGCAATATCCTGGACCTGGGAATGGACTGCAGAAGGAGGGAACCAAGTTTTTGGAATTGGTAATCGATTACAGAGGACTTGTAATCGATTACAATCCTTTTTGTATGCCATGAGTTAAAAATTTTCCGTGTGATAATCGATTACCATAATTGGTAATCGATTACCAGTTCTGGGTTGGCGGTAATCGATTACCACCATTGGTAATTGATTATCAGCTCTTTCGCTGTGGTAATCGATTACCATAATTGGTAATCGATTACCAGAGGCCAATATATAGGTCTGGACGCGTCCCATGCCCTCATTTTTGAGATTCTCCTTCTCTCTCTAACCCAAACTCTCTCCCTTCTCTCTAAAATATCTCTCCCTTCATTCCTAAACACAATCCTTCACATCTTTCCATCAAATTACACCATTCCCATTCATTTAAACTCAATTTCTTCCTTTAATCTCAAATCACATCTTCAACAAGAAATCAACACATTTGGTCTTGGAGCTTGGAGGAGGTGACACCAAGGCTCTCAAATCTTTCTTCTTCCTTTCCCTTTCTAAAAGATAATCCTTCAACTCCTTTCCTCTTCCTTTCCTATAAATTATGAATTAGTTCCCCTATAGTGAGTTCCTGGAGAGCCCTAGGTTAGAAGAATTAGGAATTTTCATATCTGGGAGTACAGTAGATTAATCCGTAGTCTAAGGGACTGATCTTGAATCAAATTGTCATATTATTGATAGTATATACCACTGGAGGACTGGCTTTGGCTCTCTAAGTTCATGGAATTAGGATTCCGCGATTGGCGCTAAGTCTGTGAATAGATAGCTTATTCTTATCTTAATTTTAATGTATTTTGTTTATATATATACATATGCAAGTGATTTAGTATGCCTTAGCAATATAATTTGAATTTTGGTAGCTTGTTTATTTCTACTGGTTCACATGAGATAATGACTTGATTTTAAAAAGGAAAAATGTGGCAAATATTTATTACCTTGGTTTTCTATTAAACTTTGGAAAATCTTCTTTGTTTGAAAGGTTTTTGGATAAAAGCTTTATTTTTCTTTGAAGATTACAACTTTATTGTTTTATATAAGGTATATTGGTATGTTTTATAAGAATCTTTATTAAATATTCTGTATAATAGAAAAAAAGAGTTGGGAAAGTCTAGACCAGGATCTGTAGACTAACGGCAGTAGGCGTTAGCCCTGGGTGCACCTAGGATGTTAGATTTCATGGCCACTCAAGGGAATGGTGCGTGCCTACTATTCACGATCATACATATAGTGTGGTGCGTGCTTGATATTCACGGCCACGGAAAAGATGGTGCATGCCTGATTACGGGTTTCACACGAAGGAAAAGCCATCTAAGTGTGATTCCTGACAGATTATCCTGGAATAGATGGACTCTATTTTTGGAAAAGAAAAGTTGGATAATATTTGATTAAGATTTCTATTTTGGTTTTGTTATACATATTATTGTATTACCTTAATATATATAAGTTTGTTCATTGTCTCATATAGGTTAGGAACATCCTATCTCTCACTGAGTTTCATAAACTCATCCTGTTATTTCTTTCTCTTTTTCAGATACAGATGTTTAAGTAGAATCTATCCTTCGTTCCCCCATAGTGGGATTCCGGGTTTTGGTGGTCAAACCCTTTTCTATTCAAGGGTATTTTGTAAATGTTTATATTTGAGAATTCTTAGATTTTGTAGCTCCATAATATTACAGGTAGGGTCCGGCCTTGTTCTGTTTTTGTTGTTGTTATGTATTCATTCATATATACTTATATATATAATTCAACTTGTCAGAGTTAAAGTTGTGTAAAGGATTTATTTTCTGAAGAACTTAAGCTATGTATTTTGAACATACGATTGTATTTATATATTTTATTATCATACTGTGTGCTGAGGGGTGTATTCTGAGAATACCTGGATCTTCGATGAAATATTGTGTTTGTTTATCTTGCAAGGTAACTTTTTGTAATTGGGAAATATTCTAATTACAAAGGGGACTTTGTCGAAATTTTTATAGAATTTTGTGGTGGAAGGCTTGCGTAGGGACTTGTCCCTATGCGGCTATCGTGGCCTGGGTTTGGGGTCGTGACATCTTCCTTCAAATGATATAGACTATTGACAACTTTGAAGAGCTACCTAAACAAATATGCAATAAATAATTCCTCACATATTATATAACAATAAACAAGTAAAGGTCAATCATTAAACTATATGAGATTATACTTACAAAAACCCATTTTTTTCATAGACAATTATATGTTACATTGTTTAGGGTGACTTATCAATAGAATTGAGAATTCTTATAATCAAGAAAGATAAAAATACATATACTACACTAATAATATATATATATATATATATATCTATATATATATATATATATATATATATATATATATATATATATATATATATTACTATCACATAGTTTTTTGAAAAACACTTTTATTAAAAATAATAAAAAAATATTAACAAACTCATGCAATGCGTAGGCGTTAATTATTTCTAGTTGTGTTGAATAAAAGACTATTCTTTATGTGTTTTAGTTGTTATTTCAAATTTTGGTATGATTTTATTCAAAGACAACAAAAGTTACACCTTTTAAAAAAGAATGTCAAGTTTACCAAAAAGGAAAAACAAAAAATTCATGAGAATTACTGAAAACTATAAAAAAATTATTAACACAATTACTATTATAAATATATCATCAATATGCATTTTTTTATATTCCTTCAAATCCATTTTATTTTTCCTTTTGAAAAAAACAATCTATTTTATCTGTCAATTTAACCCTTCACACTCTTCTAAACACGAGTCACAATATCTTAAGCACATCAAACTAATGAGGGTATTTTCACAAAATTATTTCGAAATTAGATCGTGAGTTTGAATTCTTTAATTTATGTGTATATGACTAACATGACAATATACTAAACTAATTTCATATAAGGAACTTCTATAAAAGGTTCGAACAGATTAGTGGTCAAACATTTTGAACATTTAAGGTTATTTTATTTGTTCTTTAATTTTATTATATGCACTTATTGTTATACATAATACATATAAATGCATAAAGAGTCTGTTAAAATGGTAAGTAACCTTGACCATCGTATTAGGAGAACACAGTTAGAATCTTAGAGAGGCATGTTGCATTTTACAACAAATTCCTTTCTTCTATTCATCTTCTCAAGACCAATCATTTTGAATCAATTGGAGCTTAGTCGTGGTCCCTATTTGCAAGAGAAGTCATTGCCCTCTAGAATTTGGCACTGATGATAGAATAAGATAATATTAATTTATTTCACGTTAACAAATTATTCTTATAAATAACTTCGCAGATGGCTAAAGTTGTTGCTTTATGAACTCACTAATTTTAGGATAGTACTATTTAAGATGTTATTTATACAATTATTATATTTATAATTCTATATAAAGTTTCAGATGATTTCATCTCTATATAAGCAATAGCACCTATTTTTTCCTCATTAAATTCACAGGGACCGTCAAGTTTCAGTTGTGAATGCAAGAGTTGTATTATTTGTAAGTGGCAAATATGTTGGTCCCCACTAGTTCTGGACCTTCACATGGTTCTCACTTAGTTACCATTAGATCCGAAAAAATATTGAATCAACAGTTGAATCAATAACTAAAAATATCATAAATACTTTATTTAAAATATAATATAAAGTTAAAATTATAAAATTATCCCTGAACCCTGTCTTTTCCCCTCTGCCTCTATTGTTGGCCACTACCTGTGCCTCCATCGCTGGCTCTGCCTAGCAGTGCCTCCATCTCAATCTTACCCACTTTTTTTTAGCTGGATCTTAAACTTCCAGCCCCTCTTTTGCTGCCTTCTACTCCAAATCTGGCTTCTTAACTTCCCCCCATCATGCTCCACTTAGACTTAGTTTGATCCCACCCAAAAATATATTTTTTATCATTGCATGTCTTACTTATTCACTCCCTAAGCATAAAGTTTGTATTTTTGCTCGATCTGGAGCATTTTGCAATTTGGGTTTGTTTCATTTGGTTGTTTTAGCCTATGTTGCATGAATACAGGAACGGTAAACTAAAATTTTGGAAGATATGGGGTATGGATATACATATATACAAAAATATAAAAATTTCACAAATTTCATGTAATAAAAACTAAAATTTTACATGATAAATGACAAAAACAAAAATTCTATATTACTTAAAAGTAAAAAAATTGATTACTCATTCATATTATAAAAAAACAAAGAAAAGAATTAGAACACTAATACTATTCTAGAACACTCAACATGAACAAATATGAACAAATGGCAGCTACAACATAAACAAACATTCAACAAATCTCATATCTCAAGCTATTCTAGAAATAATTGCAGCAAAAAAAATTATCAATACAGAACAATATACTAACTCAAAGAGAGAATATACCTTAGAAGAAGACATTAAAGTGTGAGAAAAAAAAAATGGCAGAAAATCAGCTTGGGAGAGGGGAAGTAAGGGTTGGCTCCGATTTTGGAACCAAAAAAAAGAAAAAAAAAAAAACCCAAAATGACGTAATTTTAGTTAGTCAGATATTTGAGCTATACCCAACCGCATCCAGTCATATCCATGCTGTACCCTGCTATAGCCAATTTTTTTAGAAAAAAAATTAACAGATATATATTTAGGTATATTCAAGCCATATTTGTGCTCAAAATATTCTCAATATGGATACTTTTGCCAAAATGGAGTACCCACACTTCAAAGGCTTTAGTGCTTATGGAAATATTACATTTTTATATTTTAATACACCTAATATTCCACTTTAACTAGCAGGAAGTCAAAAAGAGAAAAGACTTAGAGGCACAGATGCGCATCCATTGCAGTGGTGATTTGGGTGTTTCTTAAGAGTGTCGAGGAGGTGGGTGAAGAAGGAAGGATGGCTGTTGGAAATGGAGGTGGGGTTGGAGAGGAAGGAGAGCATCAGAGGTGGGCAGCCAAAGTATTGTGGTGGCAGTGGCGACAGCGACGATGGTGATTGAAATAGAGTGGGTGAAGGAGAACAAGGGTGAGTGATTGGAAGGAAGAATTATAAATTAAAAGGGAATTAGTGCGGTAATTTTAATGTGGCTAAGTGAAGATCATGTGGGAGTCCAGAATTAGTAAGAGACCAAAGTCTCGAGCACCTTATTTGTATTATTCAAGGAAGAATAATGTTATTTATACATAAAATATAGATATCTAAAATAGACATTTAAAAAAACATTGACACAAAGCATTTAATATTAATATATGAGGCCACAACTTTGTTACTCTCTCTCTCTTATATGTCTACACTAAATATTAAATATTCTATACTTTGTTGAATAGCATATCAAAAGTTTCATGAGAAAAGAAACTGAGGGTCTATAGACCAACTGGCAAAATGCTGCAATTCCCATTAGTGGATACCTAAGAAAATTTACTATTGAAGCATTCAGACTTGTGAACGTTTTATAGACGCATGCAGCAGTTAGGGTGTCCCCTTTTATTCCCGGTACATAGGGTGTCATCAGAAAAGAACTCAACACCTGTCCCTATACGTTGCTTGCTTGCTTCAAACTCATATCGGTGACTCAACGCAGAGACAAAAAAAACAAGCAAGACCACAAAGAGGACGTTCACAAAATCAGGTGGAAAGTTCCACGAAAGGAACAGATATTACCTAATATGAACAAGTGGTGGACTGTGGTCACACGAGGATCATAATAGTAATGCCACATTGCACCTTTTGATACAAGTCACTCTTGAGATGTATAAACTAAATAATTTCTCATAGTGGTTAAATATAAGGAAAATGCTAAACAAGTAGAATTTTATTATTAGAATGATATAATATATTTATTTATTTTCATAGAAATGAATAGTTTTATTTATTTTAGTTTATTTAGTAATTACCTTTAAATTCCGCCAAAATTTTAACTATTGTTTAAGCGTGCAACATTACTCTAAATGTAATAACCACTCTAAGTAGTTAGTAGATCCTTCACTATATGCATCTCAAATTCCTTATGTGTAAGAATACCTTTTAACTTCGTGTCATGCCTAATTTGTTAAACACTTTCTACATACCAGAAGGTACAGAAAGAGAGAAAAAATTCTTTTGAATTATGGCATTTGCCTTCTTTTGGAAAAGCCTTACTTGTTCTTTCACCATGTCATGTTCCATGATCAAACTACTTTCCTCCATTTCAAACACAACGGTTGAAGTGTTATGTTCACTCTTACATATCCTGCCAGTTCTGGTTAGTGGCGGTTGCTTCAAGATATGGAAACTTCAACAGCAATCACAAGTGTGAGACGGTGATGGCAATACAAATGTGCTGGTTCCTAACAACCATTAGGTGAGACATCACCGGAGCCCCTAGAGAGTTCCGTCCAACGCTCTTTTTCTACAATACTATGCATCCAATGCCATAGCATCTGGCCACTAAACAGCTCTTGATGTTACAAATAATTTGGTCATTGAGCTGAAGCTATTGGCTAAGTCTTGGGGCCAATTGTGATAGTTGATAACATCATATACACAATATTCGGGCAATGAGGCTTGTGACCTCAGCTCTTTGTGTTCTTGTGCTATTCTCCTATGCAGGTTAGATACAATGTTTCACTATCTGCTGATTTTTGTTTCAATTTCACACACATTCAGCTAACTTGTCAATGTTTTCTTATCATAGCTGCTTATGATCCTTTGGATCCAAATGGAAACATTACGATCAAATGGGATGTCATGTCCTGGACACCAGATGGCTATGTGGTAAGTGCAAACTGCATTGCTACTTGTTTTATATTTTCTTATAGCAACACAAAATTTCAACAAATAGCCAGACCTAGATGTCAAGGGTGCCCTCAAAGATCAAATATGAAGACAGATAGACAGAATGTCACAACAATATCAGCTAGAATTGCAATTTAGCTCAGAGAGTAAAATGGATGGAATGGAACCAAAGTAATAATAATAATAATAATAATAATAATAATAGTAAAAAACTTTCAAAATATGAACTGTTAGATATTAAGTCCAACGCTGCTGTCATGTAATAAAATCACGTGTCTGTGCCTGTTGCATTTTCGATTAGGCCACGGTAACACTCCACAATTTCCAAATGTTTCGGCACATCATGAATCCCGGGTGGACCTTGGGATGGACATGGGCTAAGAAAGAAGTTATATGGTCCATGGTAGGAGCTCAAACCACAGAGCAAGGAGACTGCTCAAAGTTCAAAGGCAATATACCTCACTGCTGCAAGAAAACCCCTACAGTTGTAGACTTGCTCCCTGGTGTACCTTACAACCAGCAATTCACCAACTGCTGTAAGGGTGGAGTGGTGGCGGCATGGGGCCAAGATCCTTCACAAGCTATCTCATCCTTCCAAGTGAGTATTGGCCAAGCTGGTACCTCAAACAAGACAGTTAAACTCCCTAAGAATTTCACTCTCTTGGCTCCAGGGCCAGGCTATACTTGCGGCCCTGCCAAGGTTGTTCCTTCCACTACTTTCCTGACACCTGACAAGCGCCGCAAGACTCAAGCACTAAGTAAGTTCTCAAACTTGACGATACCAATTTCCTCCAAAACTTCCCTATCAACAATTCTTACAGTTTCATTTGTTGTATCTCATGCAGTGACATGGAATGTTACCTGTACATACTCACAATTTCTGGCGAGAAAGAACCCAAGTTGCTGTGTATCCTTGTCATCCTTCTATAATGAAACCATTACCCCTTGTCCCTCTTGTGCCTGTGGCTGCCAGAACAAAAAGAATTGTGTGAAGTAAGTCTGATATTCCAAAACAAATTATGACCTTGACATATTCTAAGAGAGGATTTCCACTTATTTTATCACTTTTGATATGGTATGCAGGAGTGACTCTAAAATTCTCAGCATGGTGGGGCTTCACACTCCAAAGAAAGACAATGAACCATTGCTGCAATGCACTCATCATATGTGTCCAATCAGGGTACACTGGCATGTGAAGTTCAACTATAAGGACTACTGGCGAGTCAAGATCGCAATAACAAATTTCAATTACAGGATGAATTACTCCCTCTGGGCTCTTGCTGTTCAGCATCCAAATCTAAACAATGTCACCCAAGTTTTCAGCTTTGATTACAAGCCTCTACTTCCCTATGAGTCCATAAGTGAGTGTCAGCTAATAGATCTTCTTTATTGTTGCATAATTCAATAACTTTAAAGAATGACTATTCAAAATGTATTCTGATTCTGTATGCAGATGACACTGGCATGTTCTATGGCATGAAATACTATAATGATCTATTAATGGAAGCTGGACCAACTGGGAATGTTCAGTCAGAAGTGCTTCTTCAGAAGGACAAGGATACATTCACATTCAAGCAAGGGTGGGCATTTCCTAGGAAGGTCTACTTTAATGGTGATGAATGCATGCTGCCCCCACCTGACACCTACCCTTTTCTCCCAAATTCTGCCCCTGCAAATCTGCGTACCTTCCCAGCACTCATTTTCTCATTGCTTTTCTTGCTAGTGTTTTGGTGAATTTGGGGCATAATTGTTGTTTTGTGAAAATTTTGAGACCATGTACACTTATAAAATTTGACAAAAGTATGTAACACAAGTAATTCTTTGACCTCATGGCCGCGTTTCTTGATGAGCACCAAAGGGTTGCTAAATATAATAATCCAACAATGATTTTGTCTGAATCATGAATTCATGATGCTAGTTATTGTAACGCCGTAATCAATACTTCGTCCCCCTTTTTATTCTATTTCTCTAAACAACATTGAGGATGATACCACAAAAAAGAAAAATCCTAATTCCTACTAGGAGGATGCAAGGAAAAAGACAAATATCATGTCAAATATATATGTATATGATAATTCATGAAGTCTATCATTGTGAGATATGTTCCTGTATATACTTATTATAGTTACATTTCCTATTACACCAAGGATCTAAACCAATAAATACATCATTACACTACAACAGACAGAAGCAACAATACAGTAGCAAATTCAACCCCCATATGCTGAAAGTTGGTAACAAATCATAGAGTCCTGAGCTAATGTCGAATTTTCACTGCACGTCATCCTCCGGATTGGATCAAATCCCAAATTTGAGTGAAAACTGGTCAGACTGCAAAATTTGATGACAAACTTGATTGTGCCACGGATAGGACCTTCAAGCATATGCATAAAATATCAAGGCCACCAAGAAAGTCATCATCAAAGCAAGCAGGGAAACCTCTTGCCGGGAACCAGCATTCGGTAGCCACGGATAAGCATCAGGTGGTGGCATCACACAGTTGTCACCATTGAAATAGATCCTCCGAGGAAAAGCCCAACCTTTATCAAAGGTAAAAGTTGCTTTATCCTTTCGGAAAAGTAGCTCAGACTGTACATTACCAAGAGGACCAGCTTGCATGAGCAAATCATTGTAGAACTTCATTCCCCATAGCACTGCCGTATCATCTGTTAATAGCAACTTATATCAGTAATTTGCATGCTTCTACAGAAAAATAAGGAGTATAAGGTCTTGATGTTTTACGATGAAGAAAATGAGAAATATTTGTTGCTCATACAGTGATTAGGACCATATAATTTAAAATATCATAAGTAAAGTTACTTCTCAAGAACTTCCACAACCCCTTTATAATCCTAAAGTGGTTGTCAGATATGTAACCAATAAGGAGGCCTAAACTTGTGCATTATATTCAACTAAGTTAAACAACCATTAGTAGTTTATGTCTGAAAGATTCCAAGTCCTTGAAATGAGAAAAAAAAATATGGATGATACTTACTTATTGACCCATAGGGTGTTAATGACTTGTAGTTGAAACTGAAAAGTTGAGTCAGATTGTCAAAGTTTGGGTGTTGAATAACCAGGTTCCATTCAGAATAGTTCATCCCGTAATTGAAATTGGTAATAGTGACCTTCACACGCCAGTATTCCTTGTAGTTAAGCTTAACGTGCCAGTGAACTCGGATTGGGCACATATGACGAGTGCATTGAACCAAAGGTGTATTCTTTGCAGGGTTAGCAACAACTGATGCCAAATGTGGTGTGTCTGGGCTGTAACCACACAGAAAAAAGGACATATCTGAGTTAAAAATATTCATTTCTGATTGGAAGGGAATCACAGTGCCATGAGCAATAAAAACCTACTCTACACAGTTCCCTGATTGAGAAGAGTTTCCCTGGCAACCACATGCACATGTTGGGCAGGGTACAATTGTATCATTATAGAAAGATGAGAGGGAGACACAGCAAGTGGGAGTTTTCTGAGCCAGAAATTGCGAATATGTGCATGTCACATTCCATGTCACTGCAATTAATCAGAGAAATATTAAGGTCAACGGAAATTGCTAGCTAGAAGTTGCTAATAGGGAGTAGGAACTCATAACAACAGCTAACAGACTTTTAAATTTAATCGTAGAACATTTACCAGAGTCCATGATTGTGGTGCCAACAAAAAACAACAACTAATGGATGATATTTGGTTGAAGGAAGAGGACTAATAATAGATACTTATACTGACAAGTGGGGAAATAAACATCAATGTACATTAACTTACTGAGTGCTTGAGTCACTCTCCTTCTGTCTCCTGTAAAGAATTTGGTGGGTTTAACAATTTTTGCTGGCCCACAAGTATAACCTGGTCCTGGTGCTTTCAAGGTGAAGTTTTTCGGCACTCTGACTGTTCTGTTAGTGGTTCCGGCTCTACCCACACTGACCTGGAATGCTGCGACTGCATTGATTGGATCCTGTGCCCATGAGCTGAGTACACCACCTTTACAGCAATTTGCAATCTGTTGATTGTAAGGCGTTCCGGGAAGTAAATCTACAACTGTTGGGTCTTTTTTACAGCAATGTGGGGTGGTTCCTTTAAATTTCGAGCAATCCCCTTGTTCAGTAGTCTGGCCTCCCATCATGTTCCATATTACCTCCTTCTTTGCCCATGTCCATCCTAGTGACCACCCAGGTGCCGTGATATGACGATATTGTTGGAAATTGTTCATTGTAACAACAGCCTGTCCATTCAATTGTTTTTTAGCCAGATAAAACAACTAACAGAACAACAATAAACAAGAGATAAGAGCCAAAAACCTTTCAAAACCATGTCTAATTGTACAACAATAGATTTGCTTCTAGTATTATAGGCGATATTGTAAAAGTATGTACTTACAACATAACCATCAGCTGTCCAGCTTATAATATCCCATCTGATTGTGATATTTCCATTTGGGTCAAGTGCATCATAAGCTTCTGAAAGATAAACAGCCAATCACAAATTAAAGAAATTTGTTAAACGAAACAGTCTGTTGAAGTCAATGTCTCAAGTTTATGAAATAATACAATTTCATTTTTACACATTCAATTTGAATAGAATGATTCCAAGCTCCACACCTAAGATATCTGCTATCACCTCCTTTATTATGAATGTTAATCACATCCTGTGCTGATGATATAGAACTGGAAGATATATAAAACCTAACCATTGTAAGGACATTTATATATGAATTATTCAATTCAAAGCTGAAACTTATCACTATTGGAAACCAATAACAACCCATTTATCATGTCTTTAATCGTATGACTTCTTTACTTTTACTATCGCAAAAAAAATAAAAAGACAAAAAAAAAAAGAGCATATTGTTACTTTTCGCTTGACTGTACGAAAATTCAATGTAATATCGGTTATCATGTTAGTATTTCATTATAAGATAGATAATCAGAATATCAATTTCGTTGCATGGCACCAAAATTTTGATAGCAAAAAAGAATGAACATAGGAAGCAAAAGGCCCTTTTTTTTTTCACTATAACCATTTGCATCAATAGGAAAAGCCACCAGAAGCTAATAAAAGAATGAAATTTTTACAAATATGGAGAAAAGCCACTTTTTTTAACAAATTCAAAGAACAAAGCCTGCCCATCTATCTCAAATCAACAGAGCGTAAGGTCCACGCCACCATGCACAAAAGCAAATGAACCACAAAAAATGAAAACTGAACAATCCGTTTACAAAAAACACAGACCCAATGAGAATTCGGAAACTTTGATAAGAAAAACGAGCATGAATAATGAACAAACCTGTGGAAGTGAAAGAAGTGCAAGACAACAGCAACAAGAGCAAAATGCATGGACCCGGTTTGATGAAAAATCGGATGATGGGCATGGAACAAGACATCATTTTTGGTTGGTGAAAAGGGCATGAATGAATGTTAGATTCTGGTAAACTGAGTTGTTGTTGTACCTATGATCAGCTTTAAGTTCTGGGACATAGAAACACTTATAAAAAGGGGTGAGAGTAGAAAAAAAGAACATAGGAGAGAGAGAAAGTGTGGTGAAGAGAGAGAGAGAGAGAGAGAGTGAGTGGAAAAAAAAATACGCGGCAGAAGCTGACTTGTTTGGTCTGTGGCCAGTTGGCATCTGAGGGTGAGATCGTGTGCTGTAATGTCCCACAGTAAGCGAATTTAGCTTCCAGAAATTTCAGCCCAGTTCATAGATTTCTTAAGGAAGTGTTTTTACTTTTTCTTTCAGCAGCCGAGCCATGATTAACGCATTGATTGTTAAGCAAAAGAGAGAAGTGCTGGTTTCAGGGAAATCGAATGGTAATTGGAATCTCATAAATGAGGCTCTTTATTAACAGTTTTTGGAGTTTCTTCTTTTTACTCATGTAAAAATAAACTAAAAAAGTGGTCTTGAAATATATATATTTACTTTATCCGTAAAAATAGACTTTACTTTCGCAAAATCATCCAGCAAAAACTAAATCATACTATGGCAGTGCGTGGATGGTTTAGCCGAAGTATTAACCATAATAGGATTGTTAAGTGAGATTAAAATTATGATTTTTTTTTTTTTTAAATCTTGAACATCAATTTCATATCTAAATCATAAAAATCATCTTTGGGTCTTAATTAATGGTTAAAAAAATTTTCTTTTCATTTTTCTAGAAATGATTTAATTTTACTTTATTATAGTTTTAAAAACTTGTTTGGTTTGTCACATCAAAAATAAAAAGTAAACTTGTTTGGTTTGTAAAGTTAAATTATGTTTTTTAAACATGTTTGTTTGAGTTACAAGTTCATCTGTAATTATTAGTATTTTTCTTTGCAAGACAAGATAAGTTTAAATAAATGAAGAAAGTAGCTGGATGTAAATTTACCGTGTCAAATTATGAAAAAAAAAATTAAAACGGCATGCGGTATGATTAATTGCAATATAACAAAAAATTGTATATATCATAAAGATTAATTTATATATACTAATATTATAAAATAATTTACATTATTAATGAATAAAATTATAAAAAATACTATATATAATAAATAATTACCCATTATAATAACTTCTCGCCATAACTTAGCACATTTTTAAAATCCTATTCATTGACAATATAATTCAATACATAAGAATTAATCTCTATATCATATATGAAGTGATTAATAAAGATAAAAATTGACTTTCACTTCATAATTCATACCATAATAGTGTGATATAACAAGAGTTTGTTTGGATCAAATTTAAAATGAAACATCGTTTTCTATAAAAATTAAAAAATTGAAACGTTGTTTTTTGTGTATTATTATTTCTTTAAGCCCGAGTGAGAACGATAAATATAGTTAAATTAATTGTAAGATCCATGTGAATTCTTGTGTCTCCATGATACGAATTCGAAGTCTTAGAACGAAATTAATAAATAAAAAGAAATCCTAGCCGTAGTGTGAAGATTTACGAAAGCGCTTACACGGTGGAATGGGAACTGGACAACGATGAACCAGCTCATTTTAATTTCACCTTATTTTTTAAAAACCAATTAAAAAAAGAATTTAATTTAAATACACTGACAGTATAAAATAGTTTTACACTGTCAACCAATAAAAATGGTGGAAAGTGTCAACTCATCCAAATAACCACCCATTATAATGAGGGACCCACCATGTATTCTCACTTTCCTCTATTTCTATTGGTTGTGATTAAGAAACTATTTTCTGTTGTCGATCAACGATATCAATTAAACTCTTAAAAAAAATGGCATTTTATGCTGCGAATTACGTGCGTCAGACTCTTTGTTCAAACTTCAAATAAGTTGGGAACGGGGCTGGGACTTTACAGCGAACCTGCTCATTTTATTTAATTCAGTTATTTAAGGCCAATTGGAAAGAAAAATAAAATTGGCACTTTAGGCTGCTAATTACATGCGTCAAACTCTTGTTTTCACCCCAAAAAAAAAAAATGTTGTTGGGAGTTGGGACTTTATGAGGAAGTGGCGGACTGAGGAAGGGCGTGTTTGGAAGCTTCTTTCACTTTGACACCCCAAAAAAAAAAAAAACACAGGCTTCTTTCATAATTACAATTTGTTTGGGTGTAAAGAGAAAATGAGTGGAAAAAAAAAAAAAAAGAAGAAATAAGATGAAGGGAAAAAAAATGAAGAGAAAAGTACACTTTCTTTTATATTATTTGGATGAAGAGAAAATAGGAGAGAAAATGAGAAAAAAGAAAATAACATGTATATAAAATATCATATATATCCTTATTATGTAATAAAGTATAAATATATTTTTTTATTTAATTTTTAAGTAACTTTTATAAGTTCCATAAACAGTTAATTTTATAATAAATATTAACTTATTAATATTTAAATTATAAATATTAGTATAAAACTATTTATTTAAATAAAAATAATTTTTGTATAAACTTATTTATATTTTCATATGTAAAAATTATCTTAATTTTAATTTTTAATATGATTTATTTTATCAACAAATAGCTCACATATTTGTTGTCAACATATCAAACTTTTCCCCCTTTTTTTTAATAAAAAAAGAATCAAATTCAAATTATTTTTATTAGCCACATGTACACTCTCTATGTAGGCTTTTTTATTCTTTAGGGGCAAAATTGTCATTGAAATACTCGCTTCCTTCTCTTGTGATTTTCTTTGATGATGAGTGCAGAAAACTTATATGTGGATCCCACCTATACTTTTTGTCTTCCTTCCCATTTTCTTTGATCAACCAAACGAGAGAAAAGAGTATATTCTATCCATTTTTTCTTCTTCCTTTTTCTGTTCTTCCATTTTCTATCAATCCAAACGATGGCTTAGGATCTAACATTATATGGCAAAGAATTCGTTACCCCTTCCATTTTTTGGAGTAACGTTATCCCATTTTTAAAATTACCAATTTAATCTTTTTTTTTTTTCAATTTTTCACTTAACTATTCACTCTTCTCTTTTTTCACCCACCTTCATCGAGACCATTCACTCTTCTCTTTGTTTATCCAGCTTCATCGAGAACTCCACTACTGCCTCTACCACCATTACTGTCTCCGCCACTATCATCCCCATTCTGCACAAAACCTCTGCTTCCTCTTAGTAGAACACAGAGAGGGATGCAAGGAACATCACCCAAAGCTGGTAATATGGTGTCACGTTTTTTGGTGTATTTAGCTAAAAACACATTTTAATGAATGGGTATAATCTTGGGATGATGAATTTTGGGCTTAAGATTGGATTTCCTTTGTTCTTGTAGAACTATCTTTTCTTTAAAAAAAAAAAAATTGTTTGTTAATGTGCATAACTCACTAATGTGATGGATAATGGTGGTGGTAAGATGACGTCCCCATCCTGGACTTTTAGATACAGCGGCAAATAGAAGAGAGAAGTAGGGAACAAGATACAAATACCAACAAGCAAGAAGAGGGTGGATGCCCATGGCCATCTTTCCCTCATCCTCTAGCCATGGACGCTCAACCATATGAAGAACAAGAACTGAGAAAACAAGGATGCATCGTGTTTCTTTTAGATCTGTTAGATATGGGGGCAACGGAAGTAAAGGGTGTGCAACTACTAAGCCTCCCATTCCAAGGCTCATTGGAGATGTCACCAGAGAGGAAGAGTAGTTGGATGGGTTTACGAAGAGGGAGAAAGGAGAAAAAGGGGTTCATTTGAAAATTCACATATTTATTTTATTTTTGAATAAAATTTATTTATTTAATTTATTAAATTTAGACTATTCACATAAGATCCAATAATCAAGATTTATTCCTCTCACTCTCATAGTAAACCACCTATCTCACGGTGATACGTTCCCTATATATATATATATATATATATATATATAGAGAGAGAGAGAGAGAGAGAGAGAGAGAGATAGAGAGAGATGCATAGTCGAGAATAAATTGAATCACCAAAGGGAGTGTGCATGGTAGTGATACCCAAAATAGATATATAATAGAGAGAGATGTTGGGTCATTGGTTTAAAACCATCTTTTCTAGCTTAACTTAGAAGCCCATTAACTAAATTCCTAACACATGGATATGGGAATACAATAAGGTATTTTCAAATTCTTCTCTTTAATTTTTTTTTTTTGTTAGTGATTTGCTTTAAAATTTATATGTATGATATACAATTTATTTTAATTTAGTTATCATTATATAATTTACATGTTAAACTTTGTATCCCCTAGGGATATAAACAGATTGGTTTAATTTGGGTTTGAGTAAAAAATAAACCAAACCAATCAAATTAATTGGATTGATTTAGTTTGATTTTTAAATTTTTTTCCAACAAGTATGAATATTTGGGTCATTAGGTTGAACTAAAAAAATTAAAAAATTATATTTTTTTTTAAATTTTTTTATTCTCATAACAATTAATAATAATATAAAGCCTAATTGTGATATACTTAATAATAGTATAAATAGATAAATTTCTTAAACAAATATTAACAAAAAAGAGGAAAAAAAGTGACTTTATTATTAAAAACTTAAGTGTAAAACTTTAAAAAATTAGAAATCATAAATTCGAGTTGATCAAGTTGGGTGTTTGGGTGATTGAGTTGAAAAATTATAAATTCAAAATCAAACTAATAATAGTTGATTTGGTTTGATTTATTTTAAAACGAGCCGATCGCCAAAACCATTCCGAACTGTAGATTTGATTTGGATATTTGGATTTATTGGATCAATTCAATTTGCTTAAACTCTCTATGGGTCCGTCTAAGAATTTTCTTTAAGTTCCGCCATTGGGAGTAACGTTACTCTCAAACAATAGCAGAGTAACCAATCCTTTACCACATTATGTGGTACATTTATGCAGTACATATTACTTATGGCGCTTTTTTCATTTTTTATTTTTTTGAGTAAAATCAAATGCGCTTTTTTCATTTTTTATTTTTTTGAGTAAAATCAAATTTTTGTATGTTGGAATAACATTTTGCCAAATATTAAAATTTTCAAATGATTTAATTATAATGTGAATAATTTGCATTAATTAGATATATATATATATATATACGTGCATCTTGCATGCTTCTTTAAAAATCACTAAATCACTAAATTACAATTAAAAAATAATAATATATATGATAGTAACCCCAAATACTGATAATTCAAATTCGTACTATATAATTGTATTCCATGCATTCAAATGTCGTCATTGAATTTAACATCCATCCCCGGGGGGCCGCCCGCGGGCAAAAAAAAAAAAAAAAAACTGTCATTAATGAATATGAACAACATGAAACGATGAATATCAAAGCTTTTTTCTTAAAATAAAAACGTTGAATTGAACAATTCGAAAAAAAAAAAAAAAACTTTAACTTGAATTCCTTTATCATTCTTCTATCGAATTTTCGACCAATCATCCCCTAAAAGTTCTTGACTATAGTTAAAATGATTCAGTACTAATATAACTTAACAAATTTTAACAAAATGTCAAATTATATCAAGATAGTTTTTAATCAAAGCAGATCTTTTGACATACCGCCTAAAATTCCTTCTTATGCATCCTTGCTTAATTCTTGGTTAGGACACTTCTTAGGCTAAGACTCTTTAATAGACTTCATAGTTCGAAATACTTTTCTCAACACCCCCAACACTTTCCTAGCAAACTTTTCCCAATGACAAATAAGTACTGTTGTACAGTTAAAAAGATAAATAAAAATCAACAAGAGGTCATTTAAATGATGGGAATTATATTAATACTTGGTTGATTTAAGTGGTCAATATTTACTCTTTTTAAATAATATCTCAAATTTGAATTTTATGAATAAAAAAATAATATTAGAAGAACTTTATTTTTATAATAATTTGGCCAAATTCAAGTTAAATTAGTTAAAATTTAATAGACTTTTGATGGTTTAGCCCAAACAAATTTTTTTTGATGGGAATTACTCGATAGTACAAGAGTCCATAACATTAACTTGTTTTGATCTATAACACTAACCCATATATATATTTCTTTGACAAATTAAGGTTAGAAAATTTCTTTAAATATGTTTTGAATTGATCACTAATTAATTAACATAAAAGTAATTTTTTTAGTTTGATTTAGAATGATACTATCTTGAATTATAACAACATCTGCGTGGCAATTCAAGATCTGCTTTTATTTTTCCATTTTTTGGGTGGGTGGAGGGCCATAGTTGCAGCCGTCGCCCAATTTTTCTTTGGGAAAATTGCGATAATCACTAATCACTAATGTCTAACCGCAAGCAAAGTGTTTTTCCATCATGTGCAATGAATAGGTGCTACAAAAGTTTGTACAATAAAATATCAACACAACATATAAGTTATCGAAAATAAAAATAAAAACAAAAGTCACAATTATAACGAGGAAAACCCTCAAATGAGAAAATTATGAGCCCTAGTCCAACAAAAGCTTTTATAAATGAATTAATATCTGCATAACCTTCCTAATAGCAATATGAATCACCATAAAACCGCATAATTAATAAGATCACCATAATATGGAAAGAGTTTACCCGCACGTTTGGTCATTTGCAGGAGGAGGTTGAAATTTTCTCCTCTTTTCTTGTTGTAACTCCTCAATTTCATTTTTTTTTTTTTTCTAACTTTGTTTTTCAAGTCTTCTTCCTAACGCTTTATTTTATTTTTGGTAATTGGCTGATGGTGGACCCCACTTAAGGAGAACTCACCTAACAAATCTTCTCATTCTCAATTTAAGTGGAGGGGTGCTGTTTAATCAAGTACACTTTCTTTCTACAAATAATTAAGTTTATTCTAAGTCAGGTCTTAGCCAACATTTTCAAACCATTGTCATCGGCGGGGCCATCATCTTGATTAAGTATTTTGTTATGTCTAAGTTTAAATAATTATAATACTTAAGTTATTTTATACTCACTAAAAGTTAATATATATAATCAAAATCAATACTATATATAAAAGGGATTCACCAAAATAACTATTTTTTGTGTCTCCTTACTTTATTGAGATATATTTTCAAGTCCATAAACATATAGACTATAGCATTTATAAAAAAAATATATTTAAAAAAAATTAATTTGAATGCATTGTCAGTGTAAAAAATTTTTACACAGACATCCAATCATATATTGCCACATTAGCAAAAGTCTTTGATATAATCACCCACTGTTTGAATGGTCATGCAAATAGAAGATTTTGATTAAATAATAGTGCAAAAAAATTTTATACTGTCAATATATCCCAATTAAACTCTCAACATACTCCTGTAGTAACCGCAACATTCCTCCACAAAATTCAGCCCCTCATTGCGTGAATAGTTGAACCATTTAATATCATAAAAAAAATTAATCTCTTATAAATAAATATATTTAATTATGTTAATATTTAAATAAAAAATGTGGCTTGACTAGTATGATAGTGCCAGTCAAGTGCTAGTCAAGAATAAATTGGTTCAGTTACTATTTAATAAAATATCGTAACTTTAAATTTAGAGAATATAAATTTAGGTTCAAAAATAAAACTATGCCTTTAATTAATTTTTTAAGTTATATAGATATATTGAATTGAATACCCCACATATTTAATATATGCAAGGTAACATGTGTATGATCTATAAGTAAATAAACATTATTTTACACTTTTTTTACAATATAGTATCACAATGTATAGTTAAGATATTTGGTTAGTGACTATTGTAGTTGGTTAGAGTTTGTTATGACAGCTGGCACTCCTTCAGAGTGATAATTCTGTATACTCCAGAACACTTATCTTATAGTGTTCTCACAACTTTGTATATATATATATGAGCAACAGTAAATTAATGAAGTGACTTTACCATTCATTTCATTTTCTGAGTTATGATATGGTATTAGTGGTTTAGATTTCCACGCTTTTTGTAACACCCTCCTAAGTACAGTATTATGCTTAAGTCATAGCACTACACTCACGAGTTATTACTGTTACTTGAGTGGATCTTATTTCACAGCAGTTTCAGATGTCTTCGAGACCTTTCAGGCTATTTGAAGATAACACGGAAATAGGAATGAGAATTATAAATTCTCAGTAGGACTCTCTAAACTATCACACGTAGTGTCATCGTTATTATCCCCAGCTGCTTCGGTTTATTATGAATAAGGTGATCATGCCAAATAAATTGTTCAGTTTTATAGTTTGAAAATATATTATCCGAAGCAGAGTTCTTTTTATTTCATGCGCTTGAGTCACATTGGCAATATTTCATATTTAGAAATAACAATCACTGCAAGAGTAGATAGAACAGTCTCGGCATCAATAAAACATGAAATATAATAATGCAAATACTCATATTTGAACCCATGCAAATGCACTGGTATCTTTATTTAACTTTCTTTGCTTTCTTTTCTTGGCACACCTAGACGTTACGTATTGCCATCCCTAGGGTGCTTGCATATATCTTAATCTTCTGTCTTTACCGCCCTTGGGTAGTCTGATCTAAGAGTGAGCTCAACTCATGACCGTCATCACACAATACCAACCGCAAGGGGGCCCACGTGTCTCTAGGTCGGAGGGATTTAGTTGGCCACCTGCCTCCAATATAGAGGGACCCAAAAGTTTTAGTTGCCTTCACAGAGAAGGACCCAATGTGCAACTGTCTCGGAGTGAAGGGACCCACATCTTTAGCTTTTAACTGCCTTCACTTGGAGGGACGCAAATAACTGCCTCCAAGTGAAGGAATCTCATATATTCTTCCTTCATTCATATGCAAATATACATGCACTCACACGAATAATTCATAATCATATCATTCATAATTGTTTAGCTGTTCACCTTTGATCATGCATGCGAATGCTCTACATTCTTGTACATGACTCACATTATACTTTAATCATATTTGCGCGCATAATTATCATAGTCACCACTCATGATTTTGAATTCGTAAAAAATCAACTTGACTGGTAAAAATTATCAATCCATTAATATTGCACTTTCTGCCGGAAGTTCGGCAGCATAAAGGATCGAGTCCGTTTCCCCATGAATAATGTCAGACAACCAGGAAATTTTAATCAAACAACAAATCCAAATACAAAAACATCATATCTTCATTAGTTGTCACACACATCAAAGTCTTATAAGCAAAGCTTAAGTAGTTAGGTACAAGTTTTAAAATCTTAAGTCTTAATCTATCTTGCTAGCTTTTAACTTCTATTGATGTTCCCGAGTTTGAGCTTAGAACCGACTTCCGAGATTGAATTTGGCCCGAGTTCCGAGATTGTATAAGTTCCAACTTTTGGGGTTATGTTTGATCTCCGATATTGATTCTGGATCGGGTTTTCGAGGTTATATGCTTAAGGAGATACCGAGTTTTGGAACTAGGTGTAAAAGAGTGTTAAAGCTTCCTAGTTCTCGACTTCCGAGATTTGGGTATAAGGTCTCGTATCCTGATACCAACTTCTGATTTTCGACATTAAGCCACAATTGGTCTTCCAAGACTTTCATGAATGTGTTTCCTATATGTTCCGAGTTTTGACATTAACCTTACCCGACCTAGTTCTCTATTTCATTATATCCGAGTTCAACATTAAGTATACCCGGTCTAGCTCCCTGTTTGCTAAGTTCTAAGTTCCGATTCCGAGTTCTGATATTAACTAAACTTCATCTAGTATTCTTACATTTCTAGCTAGAATTGCACTCTTATAAGAGAAAATTCACCAAAAATAGAAATCTAGATGAAATCATGCAAAATTTATATCAATATAAAGCTAACAGAACAAGCTTTCAAATAGAATAAGTTGCATATCATTTGAATGAGTATAATTCGAGATATAAGTCCTGAAACTTGACCCTGATGAATTATATTATTCCAGCCCAGTTTGAACTTAAGCCAAATTCATTGATGTGCTTGGAGTTGTATAAGGTGAGTTATACCCTTCTCAACTCACACTGCCCAGATGAAAGTCCTGATTTCTAGGTCAAATTTCAAAAATTCATAACTACCCTATACTAATCCAATGACCTTATATTATATATGTATGGAAAGTCCTGAATGTCTAGTTTCATATAAAATTAGACTCATGAAACTTAAACGGCTGTAGGTGGAGCCGTATACTCTGCTGTATGGACTACCTTGGGGCTTCTCACCTAATTAGCATCTTAATTCTCCACTTCTTTTAGTTTTCTCTTTCTGACTTTAATTCCAACTCAAGATTTCATGTTAATCCAACCATAAACCATCAAATACATCCATATATCATCAAATAACTGAAGAAGAGTGAAATTTCATATAGCCATAGTTTAGAGAAGTTAAGGATAGAAATTGAATCCTACTTCCTTTAATTGTGATCTTGTTGAATTCGAGTTTGGATTGATGGAACCTTTGCAAAGCTTGAATGTTTGATGGAGTTCATTGAGAGAAGAAGAGAAGAAGAGAAGAAGAAACTGAAGCAAGGGGAGAGGGGGCACAAGTCAGCTGGAAATGAGGAGAGAAAATCTTATTCACGTATAAAGGATGGTAGGTGGAATTGTGGATTTTGATTGGTTGAGATTTTGTAGCCAACTTTTAGCCATGCTTACTCCCCCTTGTGGCCTTAGCAGCGCCACCCATAGAGGGCTGAATGGCTGAGAAATCAACCTTGAGTCATAGGGTTTTGGGTATAGAATTTTATTGATTTGGTTCTGACAGTTTAAAATACCAAAATCTTACTGATTTCCTTTAAATCGGTAAATTGGTTTAAGAAAGGTTTCATGAAATCTTCTATACTTCTAATCTAATTCTCTCATATATAAACTCAATTAATTGATCCTAAATAAATATTTAGTCGAATTTTAATTAACTTCAATTATTCAATAAAAATTGAATAATTAAGCGAAAAATGATAAGAAAATTTCGGTGGATGTTACACTCTTTCTCTATTTCTTGCTTCTTGCAAGCTTCGCCAGTCCGTTCTCTATTATTCTTCCTTTATCATTCTGATAACCCTGGTCTGCCTCTCATTTCTCAGCCACTCACTAGGGAAAACTATGGTTCGTGGAGCCACGCCATGATATTCTCCTTGGGCGTGAAGAACAAATTCGGTTTCGTCGATGGATCATTTCTTACTCCTAATCTTGATGAAGATCCAGCGTAGTTTCAAGCTTGGATGCGGAACAATAATATCATGATCTCATGGATTCTCAATGCCATTTCGAAGGAGATTGTTCGTATAATCATTGCCTATACTTCTGCCAGTGAAATCTGGTCCGATCTAAAAAATAAGTTTCAACAGCGTAATGGACCACACCTCTTTTAGATCCAAAAAGAATTGATGTGTTTGAATCAAGATACTTCTTCTATGACCCAGTATTTCACTCATATAAGTCATTGTAGGAAGAATTGAATCATCATAGGCCTTCGGCACCTTGTTCTTGTGGTGGTTTATGCGTTGTCTTTGATAATTTTTTGACTAAGCATGTTATGCAATTTCTAATGCGATTGAATGAGGAATTTCACAATGTTAGTGCTTAGATTCTCCTCATGGATCCTCTTCCATCCATCAATAAAATCTTCTCCCTCGTGATTCAAGAGGAAAGGTAACACTCGATTCTTCCTTCTTCTAGTTCTACATCTGATGCTCAAGCTATTTTTGCTACAAAAGGTGGTTCTGGTAAAGGCAAATCTCAAAGGAAGGATCACCTTATTTGCACACATTATGGTGTCACAGGATACACAGTTGACAAGTGCTTTAAGATACATGGCTATGCCCCAAGCTATAAGCTAAAAGGCAAATCTGGTTTCTCTACACATCAAGTTTCCTTTGATGACAAATTAGTTTCAAATGTGGCTGTCACTAGATTTGAGCAGTTTCAGCAGATTCTGGCCATGTTACCCTCACATCTTTCATAATCATCTAATCCAAGTGCTGCACATATTGAATCCATGGCTCATGTTGAGTCAGGTACTATTTTATCTACACATAATTCAATCTCTTTGGCCAATGTTCATTGGATTATAGATTCTGGTGCATCTTGTCACATTTGCTTTATCTTTCATCAATTTTCTGATATTAGACCTATTTAGAATCTTTATGTTTCTTTACCTAGCAAAACTCATTTTCCTGTGCATTTTGTTGGAACTATTAAATTTTCTACTCATTTCGACCTTGATAATGTATATTACATTCCTAGCTTCAAAGTGAACCTTATCTCTGTTAGTGCTTTCCCCTATAATTCTAATTTGTCAATGATATTTGATTCCACATCTCTATTAATAAAGGACCGCAACCATTCAAGGATGATTGGCAGGTCTAAGCTTCTTGAAGGCTTATACGTCTTCAAAGTTGCCTCATCTTCCACATTTGCTGCTGCTGGTCCCTTCTCAATTGTTTCTAGTCTCTGTTCCTTTTATTCTAGTTGTGTGAATAAAACTCCCTTTGATATTTGGCATGCTAGGTTAGGTCATCTTTCTGACCGATGTCTATCCATTCTTAGACGGCATTTGAGTTTACCTAATTGTAAATTTCCTTTTGTACCACACTGTTCTACATGTCCATTGTCCAAACAAAGAAGATTATCCTTTACCTCTATGAATAATATGTGGTTCTACATTTTATATGATTTATTGTGATATCTGGGGTCCTTTTCATGCACCCACACACTTGGGACATAAATATTTTCTAAGCATTGTTGATACTTTAGCCAGTTTACTTGGATTCATTTGCTTAAATTTAAAGTTGGAGGCTTCATTAATGCTGCAAAAATTTATTATGTGGGTATAGAGTCAATTTAGTGTTGTTGTTAAATGCTTCCAAACTGACAATGCATAAGAACTTCGACTAGCTAATTTTCTGTCTAATAAGGGCATTGACAATCAATTTTCTCATTTGGAGAGGCCATAACAAAATTCTGTGGTAGAACGGTAGCATCAGCATCTATTGAATATTGCTAAAGCTTTATTTTCCTAGTCCCGAGTTCCACTCTCTTTTTGGGGAGAATGTGTTGCTATTGTTGCCTATTTGGTGAATTGGGTTCCTTCCCCTATCATTAAGAATGCCACCCCATTCCAACTTCTATATGGGAAGCCACCTGACTATAGCTTACTCAAAGTGTTTGGGTGTCTCTGCTACTAAAATACATTACCTTCAACCCGAGATAAGTTTACAACTTGAGCCCATCCTTGTGTCTTTGTTGGCTATCCTCAAGGCTATAAGGGATATAAACTCTATTATCTCTCCACTCAAGTCTTTCAAATTTCCTGGGATATTATTTTCCATGAATCCTTATTTCCTTTTCATCTAGCCAAACCATATCAGCCACTACCAAAATTTCCTCTTGTTGATATTGTTTTACCCACTCCTCATGTCTTGAACCTCCAACTCCCACCCTTCCCTAACTTGAAACAATCATTCCCCCTCCACCTACTTCTCCTACTCAAGCTGCAAACCCACCATGGTGGTCCTAGCGAGTTTCATGTCTACCAGCTTACCTCTAGTCTTATGATTGCAACTTTGTCCCAGCTATTAAGTATCCTATTTCTACCCAAGTCACTTATACTTGCCTCAAGCCCTCCTACAAATCTTATATTAGCAATATTACTTATGTTTTTTAACCCCAATTCGATCACCTAGCCATTAAGCACCCTGAATAGAAAAAGACTATGGATGAGAAGTTGCAAGCCTTAACCAACAATAGCACCTGGTCTATTGTCCCCTTGCCTATGAATAAACAACCTATTGGTTGCTGCTAGATATACAAAGTAAAGTATAATTCTGATGGTAGTGTGGCTCGACATAAGGCAAGGTTAGTGGCATGGGGTTTTACACAACAAGTTAGGGTATATTATGTTGAAACTTTTTCCCCTGTGGCTAAGCTCACATCAGTCCATATCTTGTTGGCAATGGTAGCTGCTAGAAACTGGCATCTAGCTCAATTGGATGTTAATAACGAATTCTTAAATAAGGATATTTTCGAGGAGGTATACATGAACCTCCCCCTGTCGTCAACCAAGGTCTCTAGTAAGGGGGATCGACTTGTTTGCAAACTCAACAAGTCTCTTTGCAATTTGAAGTAGGCCTTTTGCCAATGGTTCACTAAGTTCTCCTCTTCACTACTGAATCATGGTTTTACTCAGTCCAAGAATGACTATTCTCTATTTTTTCATGGTTCTAGTTCACAGTTGGTCATTCTTCTTGTCTACATAGATGACATCATTCTAGCGGGTCCCAATACTGACTTTATCAACAAAATCAAACACTTGCTTCAGTCACTATTCAAACTAATGGATCTTGGACCATTGAAGTATTTCTTGGGTTTAGAGATTGCTAGATCCTCCAACAGCATAACTTTTTCCCAACGAAAATAGACATTATTTCTCTTGGATGATATGGGTTTTTTGGCCAGCAAACCTCATTGCTGCCCATGGATCTGAATTTAAAATTGAGCAAGTCTGATGGTGAACTCCTTCCCGACATCTCTGCATATCGTCATTTTATTGGTCACTTGTCTTACCTCACCTTCTCTTAGCCTGATATTGCCTTCACTATGAACAAGTTGAGTCAATTTGTTTCTGCATCACACACTAGCCACTTGGACATAGTGCATCATCTACTATGATATCTCAAAATAGCACCTGGACAGGGACTGTTTTTCCCATCTTCCTCCAATTTATGCTTGACTACATTTGTTGATGCTGCTTGGGGGAATACGTGGACACCAGAAAGTCGACTTTTCGGCTTTTGTGTGTTCCATGGGGATGCTCTTATCTCTTTGAAGTCAAAGAAATAAAATATTGTTGCATGGTCATCAACAGAGGCTGAATATAGAGCCATGGCTAATGTCACCAATGAAGTCACTTGGTTGGTACATGTTTGGGCATTGCCTAAAATAGCTTCTTCTTTTTTTTTTTTTTTTGAAGAAAAAGCTATTTTGCAAAAATTAATCATGTTTGGTTAAATTTTGGAAATAGATTATAATCTAAAACTAATAATTTTAAGCTGAAAAATAGCTTATAAATATAAGCAATGTTTTGGAGCTTATGATTATAAATAGAAGTTGATTATTTCATAATTGCTATATTTTTATCAAATTGACTCTAAATATCAAATATTATATAATATAAATAATCATTCTATACCTTTTTTTAGGAATTTTACTATACAAAAGTAACTTTTTTCATACAATCCAAACAAAATAAATTATCTTAAAATCACTTTTCAGCTAAAATATCCAAATATAAATTAATTCTTATATAATTAATTATACAAAAAAGCAATTATACAAATAAGCGATTATTAAAATAATTTTAATCTTATAGCTTTCTCAAACACACGTTTAGTGTAGCTGCTAAGAGACTTTGGGGTTTCTGTGGGTGCTATCAAGTTGCTTTGTGATAACTAGGCAGCTTTACATATTGCTTCCAGCCCCACTTTCCATGAGAGGACTAAGTGCATCAACATTGACTGTCATTTCGTGCGGGAACATGTTCAATCTGGACTGCTCCGTTTAATTCATGTCAAGACACACAACCAACTTGCTGATATCATGAAAAAGCCTCTTCCAACATCTCAGTTCAATATTATCATGTCCAAGTTGGGTGTTTCAAACCTTTGCCTCCCAACTTGAGAGGAAGTATCACAATGTATAGTTAAGATAGTTGGTTAGTGAATGTTGTAGTTGGTTAAAGTTTGTTATGAGAGCTAGCACTCCTTTAGAGTGATAATTTTGTATACTCTAGAACACTCTTCTTATAGTGTTCTCACAGCTTTGCATATGTATGAGCAATAGTAAATTAATGAAGTAACTTTACCATTCATTTCATTTTCTTAGTTGTGATATATAATGTCAAAATTTCAATAAACATTTATTTAGTAATAATTTTCATGAAGGTTTTAAAATTTTTGTATATTTTTAAAAATATATGAATGTGCTAATTAGACAAGCTTTCTAATAAGAAATATATACTAAAGACTTTTATCTAGAATTATCAATTACTAATAAACTTACATATTGTTTAAAAAAATTGTGAGGTTAAAAATATATATAATGAACCATAAATTTTGGTTTTACTACTTACTTTTGCCCCTCCAACACTATCTTTTTCGGTCGTCCCTATTGGTACAAATCTTGTCAAGTTAAAATAATTTGAGAAAAGTATCACAACCCTCTTAAGGGTTTTTTTTTTAAAAAAATACTAAACTCTAAACTTATAAACAAATAGACACTCCTCTCTATTATAAAAAAGAAGCATATATTAATAATTAAAATAAAATAATATTATTATCTACTAAATAAATATTATAGCAAAAAATGTTAAATAAATATATTTTAATAATAATTCAATAAAATATTAATTTCTTAAAGCTTGTAAATAGTTATCATTTGAAATTGTCGTATATATTTTTCAAAAAATACATTTCTCTGCATGCTTTATATCTCTTAAAAAATAAATTAATTATTGTTAGTGCATCTAATGTATTAACTATATTTAAATAAGTTGCAATATGAGGCTTATCAAACTAATTAGTAATTAATATTATGGAAAAAAAAAATACTTTACCTCTTGAATGTCAGGTTATGTGCATTTTACCTCTTGCATTTTAACAATATTCAAATCGAAACTTTAAACTTTTTTGAATGTGTACTTTAGATAGTCTATTAAATTTTCATTCATCGTTAATGGAAAACAAGTTCACTATATTCCTTGAACTTTGGGTCATGTGTACTCTAATTCCTAAACTCCATAAATTAAAAAGTAATTTGCATCCTGATACTCCAAACTTTTTGGAACATGTTTTATTTCGCTTAACAATAAATGGAAAAGTCAAAAGAAGGGTCGATTTATATATTCAGAAAAATTCAGGGATGGATCTACATCTTTTTAAAATATGAGGAGTAAAGTACATATAACTTATAGTTTAGTGAGGATAAAGTATTTTTTTCTCCTTAATATTATTGAAACACAATTCTAAAAAAAATCTTATTGTTATGACGATATTAAAAAATTAGTATTATAATACCTTAGTCAAGATTAAATCTATATAATATTAATATATAAGATAATCATAAGTAATTTTAATATATATTTTAATAATAATTTAATAAAATATTTTTTATAAAATTATAAACAATTATCGTTAATTTTTTCAAATATATATATGTATTTTTCAAAAATACATCTCTTCACATAGGTTACATCCCTTAAAAGCTAAATTACTTATTTATTAGTGCATCTAATATATGAATAATATTTAAATTATAAGTTGCAATATTATATATAAATAATTTCAAAATATATGAAAAATAAGACTTGCTAAACTAGTTAGTACATAATATTGTTGAAAAACTATTCTTAAAAGGATCTTATTGTTACTGCAATGCTAAAAAATTAGTCTCATAGTAATAAAATAGCTTAGTCACCATTACATTTTTATAATATTAATTTAAGATAATCATAAGAATTTAATTTTAATATATCTTCTACATTAAAACAAAATTAATATATTGTCAATGTAAATAATTTTTTGTAGTTATTTAATCATGTATGTTGTAACACATAATAATATTATTATTTGAATTTTTAAGTATTAATATATTACTTAAACAGGAGATAAATAGAATAAAGATAATATTATTTAGGTAAATAAAAATTACAAAGAGTGAATATCAACTAGGTGAAAAAAATAAAATAGTACTTAATGTGAGTAAAATTAAATTAAAAAAATTGTCCATACAATAAATTGGTTCAAAAAAGAGGGGAATGAATTTTTTGACCAAATCAAAATGTGGAGTTTACTAACCTCCACATGAAGGTGTTGATGTTAGTGTTCCTTATATATAAAAAGTATCCTTTGTTTTACATTTTATCCATCTTATTTACATATATTATTGCTACTTATTTAAACATAATTAATATATTAATTGCACTAACAATAATAAGAGATATAACCCACGTAGAGATATGTAGTTTTTAATAATAATTATTTATGATTTTTATGAAGAAATTAATATTTTATTGAATTACTATTAAAATATATTTATTTAGAATATATTAATATCACTTTTGCTTTAATTATTAATATTTTTTTTAGAGAATGGAGTGGAGTGTCCATTTTTATATTTGTTTGGAGCTTAATATTATAACACTCTACTAGTTTAATTATTAACCTAATCTTTCTTAATTACAATTAATAACTAATTAGCATGTGTTACATAACTCAACTACAAAATTTTATTTTATTTTTTGTTATTTACTTTTATTACCAATCTTGTTAACTAACTAGTCATCACTATTTAAACAGACTTTTTAATTTCGCATGCTAGTAAGAAGTAATGCATAATATTCTGAATATCATCATCATATATAGCATATCATCAAGGTCTACCAATCTACAATCTATTCCACAAAGGGGTCAAATATATAGTCATCCATAATAAAAGTAAAGTCTAGGACCTATGATGTCATAAAAGATACAATCATCCATCAAAATAAAAATAACTCTACTTAATCCATACACAAAGCAATGGGTAAGAGAATAATCCATTTATCTATCAAGCGAATGCAAAAAAGGGTGAAAATGTGCTAAAGGCTATGTCATGTAACCAGGTAAAAAAGAAGCCAAATGTCCTGCAGCACTTGGACAACCTGACCAATAAGGGGTCAACTATGAAGATTACCTTCACCTCTAGATGATCATGATGTATGTCATTTGAAAGCACAAAAGAAAATCATCATAAGAATTGAATCTCAATAGGGGGCGGTGCTTCCAGGGATCTACCAAGCACCCAAAAATCCTAGGTTTATACAAGCAGATTAAAAATAAAATAACAAACATCGGACAATGGTAGCACATAAAATTAACCATTAAATAGATAAATAATAAACAAATAACATGCAAAATAATAAATATGAGATATAATAATAGGCAAATGCATAGTGAGGATGAGCAATAAAGATGCTATGCAATATGCACTTTTTCCTTTGTACTTTAAGGGTCTTTTTGCTTGCCATTTTCTTTCCTTTGCTCAATAGGAGGGAAGTTAGTGACCTATAATCACTCCTGCCATGATCTACCGAGAGCTTGCTACCAATGCGTCCCCTAATCCCAAATCAAAACTATGGACACTAACCCTATGCCTAAGCTAAACCATCCATTCTAAATAGAACAGTGAATGTCTCACTTGTCCATTTTAAGGTAGGGCCAAGATATTCACCATACTTTTCATAAAAACTTTATTTATACATGCATGTCTACATATTCACCATGCTATATATATATATATAGAACAAGGCATTGAAGAATAGTACATTAGTTTAGTTTTATAAGCAAATTGGGCCAAGCCTATGTCTTTTTTAGGTTTCTTCCATTAATTACCACTTGGACCCTTACTACTATGTTCATTACATATTATTCCAACTTAAGAAATGCACTCCTTTAGGTTTTTGACACTAAATGGGCCAAACATAACAAAAATCATCTAATTTCACATTCTTAGCGAGAAAATAGCAGGGTCTATAAATAAATAGCCCATGAAATAAATCTAAAAAACATAGCAAACCTCTTCAAAATTTTATGAAAATTTGCTAGTGTGTCCTTTAGGTTGTTAGGGTTCATATATAAAAATTTCAAGTCAAACTTTAAGAAATGGCTAGTGTAATAAAATCCAATAACTCGTGCAATCTAGACTTCTTTTTTAGTCAGATAGTTTCAATTTCTTGAATTTATTAAAAATAGTAAAATAATTCTAAAAATTCCACAAAAATTTCTAGTCATATTTTTAAGTGTTATTAACATGTTATCCAAATATCTAGTCAAAATTCGTAGATCTAATATATTAATAAAAATGAACAATTTTAGTGGTTCTAGTACTTCATCATAGGTTTCAAAATAGGGTAGTTTTGTCCCTAATTTTTAAAAATAGCAAATCTCCATGAAAAATCAAAAAAATTTACAAGCAAGTAACATGTTAGCTTCAACATATAAAATTTCAAGCCAAAATGACAAGGTTTACTATATTAGAAAAATCACATCACTAAACTGCCTAGCCATATAGAATACAGTTCTAGCAAAATAGCACAACAAAGAAGAAAAACGAGAGCCTCTAAACATTACCAACATCGCATAAAACAAGTATATCTATGCAAATTCATGCAAAAATTAGAGATATAGAGATTTCATGCAAGAAAAAGCAAGAGGAATAAAGCTTAAAAATCTACCTTAGCAAACAAAGTAAGACTTCACTCTCCCTAAGTAAGCCCCTAATAAGTTACAAACTAACACTTTTTCTCACAACAAATTTTAGCACCAAATTTACATCAATTATCACTCTCATTTATGATACAAAACAAAAAGAAAATCCTCCCCAAAATGATAAGCATAGCTGTGGTAATGAAGGAGATTGAGACCAAGGTTTTTCAAGCATAAACAACAAGAGATTGTCCATTAGAATCAATCAAAAACATAGGATCCAAGGGAGTGTTTAAAGAAAGAAAACTCCCTACCTTTTGAGAAGTGAAGAAGAGCTTGGATGAGGATAGGATGATAGTGGTGAAATTGGTGCTTGAAGGATGGAAGTAAGGAGATTACAACTCTCGCAACTTCACTTGTATGTCTCTCAATGAGTCCTTCTTGTTGAAGATGAAGAAGAAGAACAAGGTGGAACACAATCATTCACTCACTTCTCCTCTTTCTTTTGCCACAGCTGCTTCTTCATGAAGGGGAAGAGTATTTTATTTATTTATTTATTTTTTGTTTCACTCAAACTCGCCTCACACACACGCAACCACTATACTATTCATGTACTTGTCTAATATTATTAGAACAACTTGGTCACCAAGTTTAATTCTCACTTGTGCTCAAGATCAATGGTTGGCAAAATTTCAGAATTGATGTGAGTAGTATTTTATTTGGCAATTTTTCTTGCAATTCTATGACTTTAGCTTATGTTAATTAGGCTAGATTTAGTTAATTAACTCACGCTAACTTATAATTGGTCACAAAATTATATTTGATCCTCCTAATTACTCTAAGCATGCCTCTAATTTTTCTCAATTATTTACCTATTATTAAATTATTTTTCTTAATCCTACAATTTACTAATTATCATCCAAAAATTACAGAAAATTCAAATAAGCTCTAAAAATTCTTATTTTAATTCTGCAATCTATTATCACATTAATATCCTTCAGAAAAATTTTCATAATATTTCAGAAATCATTTCTGTTATTTCTAAATTTTCATCGAATTTCAGGCACTAGTAATTTAACTAATAATCACTTAATTATCGAGAAAAATTCCAGTAAATTTTTTAGTGAGTATTAAACTTATTTAAGATTAAACTAACAATAAAAAGTATTATTATGAATTTTCTATAATTATCTTAAATTTTTTATTCTTTATATTAACAATAAATCACTATTTAATTTATATCTAGATATAATTAACCAAAATACTTGATTAATAGCTATAGGGGATGTTGTAAATGTCCTTTCCTGAAATCTCAAGGGGTTGTTGAACTTTTCTCAAATAATTTTATTTGTAATGCTTTCCGCATTTAATTATGATTTGCTTTGATATGGAATGTATTTTTGTTGAGACCAAAAGCATAAGTATTATCACAAAATACCACAAACTTTCTCATCCTGTTGAGGCCCATCTCTAAGAGAACTTTCTGCATCCCCAATATAGCAACAAATCAAGATTGCCAGGATCCATTTTTTGTAGCAATATACTCAACCTTAATTATATAATATGAACAAATTTTTTAATTTAGGTTGCTAAGACAAGCATCGAGTAATTTGAAGTATATTTTTTAAAATCAAGATTATCAGTTATCTCTCTATCTTTTTTCCCCCTTTTTGGTGGGTAGTTATCTCTCTGTCTAGCATAGATTGACCAAACCCAAAACATAAATGGACTCTTCATTGCTCACGTAATTCTGAGTTAAGATGGTGATTAAGTAAAGGCTCCTCAAAGTAAAGACTTCAATTTTTGAATATTTGACATTACGAGAAAAGCTTTTTAGTACAAAGAAATTTTTGTCAAATTTGAACGAATGAGTGTTTCCTTGTTTCCCGTCAAATGGGTTAGTATTATTTTTATTGTTTAATATAAAGTTGATATTGAAATGAAATCACGAATAGACATGTGCTTCGTCCCTTCTTCGAACTGTGCATTTTCGCACCATATAGCGGTGTTGTGACATTATATAGAAAGTTTGTTTGGAGTTAAGAACATAGTCCACTTCCATTACAATAAACCACTATTAGGTAAATGTATATAGAGTCTAAAAGTCTTTTGTTGGATTAAGTACTTATTATTAGTTCAAAAGTTATAATTGATAGCAAAGTGAGATTTTATCAACTTAAAATTTCTCGGAACCTTGTCAACCATAAAGGGGATGTGCCTATTGTAAGTTCAATGAGTTTCAATATTAAGTTTATCGAATCTTAAAGGAAATCCTAACTTAAATTTGTTCCACGGCATATTATGAGAATGCCTTGTTGACACTATGGTTGGATTATATATTTTGGACGGTTGCCAGGAAACTATCTATGTTTTTGAGATGTTCAATTTTTAGGGGAGGCTCTACTTAATTTCTTTTACAAGAATCTTAATAAGGTTTGTTAGGTAATTAGTCCACCCTCTATGTCAATCATGACCCGTAGTTAGGTCATAACAGTTAGAGTCTTAGAGAAGAATCTAAAAGTTAAATTAATTGCACCATGTACTTCAAAGGAAAATATTTAAGACAGCAGTCTTTACTTTTTACATTGCATGTCTAATGGTGATAGGGTGCATTTTATTCATATATAAATTTGTGTTTCAAGTTTTGAAGCTAGAGGCACCGAAGTTCCATCAAGTATTAAGCCTTGAACTACAGTTGGACAAGAATCATTCATTTTAGCACAAACTTGACTTACTTCTTGCTTTGAATGCAATAAGGTTGCATCGAAAATGGATGTGCTACGTGACAATCGGCCTTCTCGTAGTGTTTGTGTCTCTAAACCAATCTACCTTTGATGTTCAAGTTAAAAGGATTCATCTACGCTTCTGCAAATGATGCATAAAATTCAATTAAGTGGTTAATAACTTAATCTTGGTTGAAAATTAAGTAGATCATTGGGTATATCCTAAGTTCAATGGGTGCGAGCCACTTCTTACCATTGACTTAGGCCTATTATTTGATACAAAACAAATGTTGCCTAAACTTTTGGAATAAAAGGTCCTAAGAGGCATAATTTGTTTTATTATTGAAATATATAGGAGTATGACTAGTAGCTTGTTGAGATTGTTGCAGAAATCACGCATTGAAGGAGTCCTTGAGATTTTCAATAGGAAAGATTGCAAACCTTGGGATGTTCCTACCATTAAAGGTGACAAGATTAGCAAGAATAGGTAGTCCGTTGAGATTGAAAGAAAGTAAATGAAGATTACATATAAAAGAACTATAAGAAGTTAGATTTGTATTAAGGTTTGCACTAGGTTTAACTTACTTTTGTAACTAGTGTTCCTGGGGATATCTCTCAAATTCATGTGCTGATCACCTGGTTGCTGCCAAGAAATGATAAGTTATCTATGGAAGATGAAAGCTTGCATGCTTGTATACAAGTGGGTAAATAATCTAGAAGTGGTTGGATATAAAAACTCTGATTTTCGAAGGAGCTCAAATGATGTAAAATCCACTTAGGGTTATATTTTTATGCTAGCGGATGGCGCCATATCTTGGAAGAGTGTTAGGAAAACCATGAGGATTTCATCTACTAGGCAAACATAGTTTGTTTCTTGTTTTCGTGCTACTTTTTAGGTCGTGTGTCTCAGAGATTTTGTCTCAAGACTTCAGATTATCCATTCCATTTATAGGACACTAAAAGTTTTATTCTACAATCGTATAGAAGTTTATTTCGTGAAGGAAAATAGATCCTCTAGTGGATCCAAGGATTAGAGTTGAAGTTATTGTCAGTTAGAGACTTCTCGAAGAAGTGTGCATACTCGTTAATTATGTCAACATAGACTTCGCATAATGTCAATCATTCATTCGTAAGCAAGTGGCTAGTATTGATCATTGGTGCCTCCTTCTTGATATTACATTTAATTTCAATGTGAAATCGTTGACTTGTTTTTGTCCACATTTAAACTCCATAACAGTAGAACCCTGCATTACAAGCATAATTCTCATAGAAACATGACAACAAACCTTCCACTACAAGTCTACAGCCCTAGAACAAAATTCAAAGTAACTAGTAATCATAGTTAGAGCACCTTCATAAAGAAACCCCCAAAAAATAAAACCCACATTCAAAAGTCAATGAAGAGTCAAGAATAAAGGCATCAAGCTTTTGGAATTATTATGAATTGGAACTCCGTTTTTCTGAATTTAACAACAATGAAACATGCAAATAAAAGAAAAAATAAAAATAAAAGGAGTGGACGACATTGAACAAGAGAAGCATGTTGAGGAGGAAGCAAAAGAATGGGCATTTCATTGACGAGGCGATTGACATCTTTGTCGACGCACACTCGCAACTGTGCTGCATGTGCAACAGCAACAGCAACAACCAACCTAAAACACAAAAACACAAATCAACCAAAACAAATGAAATGAAAATAGAATAAGAAGAAAGAAAGGAGTACCTATGGTGGTCCCAAAACAAGGGAGCGAATCTAGGGAGGTGTTGGTCGAGAATATTGGTTTCCTTTATGGGATGGTCCCTTTTTGAGCTTCGTTGGCCAACGACTGAGATGAAGTTAAGAGGGAGTGCTGAGACGGGGTGGAGAGTGAAATAGTTTCAGGGGGTAAGCGCGAAATGGGTACTCCTACTTTCCTCTGACTACTTTTGTTTTTCAATTCAATTTTTTTTTTTTTGTTATTTTATGTTATTAGTTTTCACTTGTATGCCATACGATGGGTTTGTCGTTTTCTTTTTTCACATTCGGTGTCCACCATATATGTGTCGCCCTAGCCAATGTCAATATAACATTTCTCTTTAGGGCACAAACACAACCTGTGTGTTTGGGATGCTATTTGGACTATTTTTATTCAAAAAAAAAAAAAAGATAACATTTGAATGTTTTTGTGTCTCTACTGTTTGGTTTTTATTTTTAGATAAAAAATGGTGGGCTGAGAGAAATTGTCTTAGCCTCTTTTATTTTTTTTTATAAGAGTTTGTGAAATGAATAGAAAGTGAAAAAATACAAAGAAAACAAAAGTTTGGGTTCTTTCCAAGTGATTTTACTCTTTTATTTATTTAAATGTGTGGGATTAATGTCATGATCTTTCTTATCATTTTTTATTTTGTTATTATTACTTTAAAATTGCAAAAAAACCTCTTCTTCTTTTTTTCATAATCCACATAACAAATTTACGATATTGATGTATGGTTTAATCATCTTCAAGAGTTGTAAGAATTATAAGAATTTATTATATAGTTTATACTATTCTAAATTTTATGCAAGAGTGAATTTATTTCTTTTTTGTCAAAAATAGTATTTTCATTAATAAAATCAACCCAGCCCAAAATTATTTTTTACGAGAACTACGTGACTTTAAATTTCTTATTGCATCAGAGGATATGTAAGAATATAAGTCAAGTCAAAATTAAATTGTTTTAAATTTATTTCCATTATCTTCATGTTTTGTAAATAATTGTTAGCATTTTTTAAGGGAAAAATAAATATTATTAAAGTTATTAATTAATTTGCATAACAAGATTTAGGGTGACTATTATTAGACGAATATATCAAAGATACAGTAGAATTAAGTTTCCACCCTTTCTTGCGTCGCGACACTGTTTGAGCACATTGTCACATCGCATTAGGTAGTTTTTATTACGATTTTGTTTAGATTTGCATTTAAATTCATGATCTTGATTCCGACCCTTGCTAACATGTGAATTAGGAAACTAGTAATCAATCTCATCAATCTCTATGGGAATGATACTTTACTTATAACTTTATTACTTATACAATCTGATATACTTGCCAAACTTTACATCAAGTTTTTAGTGTTGTTGTCACTGATTGAGTTGTTGATTGATATTATTAGCACCTAAGACAGGCACTAATCTAAGCAAAATTTTCTTTCATTTTTATTTGTATTTTTAACGGTTAATTTTTTATTTTATTTCTTATATTCTGTGATCTTTGTTTTTGTCCAAGGTTTTTGGAATGGATGCCATGTTTGATTACCACATAATTTTAGCTCAATAGATAGATTAGATGTAGAAGGGAAGAGTTATAATGTGTTTGGTTCTGCTTTTGTAAAATTGATTTTGTTGGAATTGATTTGGTTAGAATTGATTTTGAAATAAAATAATTTATATTTTGTAGTTCCTGTAAAAGTGATTCTGACAGAAAGTAAAAACTTTTTACTTCTCCCAAAATCAATTCTAAAGACTATAATTGATTCTGAATGTAGATAACCAAATATCATAAAAACCCCTAGAATCAATCCTGGAGGTCTAGAATCAATTCTAGGGAGCTCAAATGGGCTTCCAAACGTACATTTAATTATCATTTATGGATGTGTGATTTTTGTGGAGGCAATCATCCGAATGGCTATTATGAGTCTAAGAGGCCTAATAGGGCCAAAGTTCACTTTAGATGCTTACCAAAGGTGTGAAAACTAAGAAGGAAGACATGACCAAAACAAAGAACGAAGGAGGGAAAAGGCCTTACGAATTTTTTATGTAACTTCCTCAATAATTCATTATCAGTATTAATTAATTTAAAAAATTAATATAAAATAAAAATAATAGATATATATTATTTGATTTGATTAATTTTAGATTCTCTTAACTTTTCATTATATCGTTATAATCTATCTTAGTAAAATAGGATGGATATGCTATCCTGCCCTATTTGTGGGCAAGTTGGCGAGTTAGCCTACTTGAAAAAAATTAAAAATATAAATAAAATTATTTTAATATTTTTTATAAGTTAAATCATCTAAAAAATTTCTAAAATTAAAAAAATATTTAATAAAAAATTCACTTAAATATAATAGGATAATGTCCATATAAATTTTAAAAAAATTAAATTATATAATTTATATCCAAATTCAAACATAAACGTACTAAAGTGATTAGGATGTATGAATAATAAGTCCACAAATAATAATTAAGTATAAGTATGCACACAAGTTGACCATAAAAAATAATAAGAAGTCCATAAATTCACAAATTTTCATGTTTTAATACTAAAAAAATTGTCTCCAACCCATTATTTTTGGGAGGTTAGGCCAAGCTAACTTGGCAGGTTGATTCTATTTTGCCATCTCTAAATGAGATGGCTTGGAGGACGAGATTCATAGCACTCGATTGTTGTGGTCACATGGTTTGCCATTAGCAATGCTTCTTCTATCTATGCTTCAAAGAAAAATGATATTTGGTACATCAATGGCAATGAGGTTTGAATCTATAACTTCATGCATATTATCGAAATTCCTTATCATTAGATTACTTTTGGTGGCTTAGAGAAATGGTATCTATAACTATATATAGTTTTAAACATCACTAAGATATCTGGAGATTAGAAATGCTACATAGCCATAATCTTTACCAAAATTTTATTATCAGAATAATGTGACATTATCATTGACCTTAAGATGAATAAGTGGACCTTACCACTTTATATCAACTAATTACTATCATGATTTTTGTCAAAAATTCTGATTTTATTCTTTTGGCTGTATTGCATTGCTCAATGATGAAAAATTCTTTCACCAAATTGAACAGTAATATAATACTCCCTCTAGATCAAATTATTTGTCACTTTGAGTAAAAAAATTATATTTATTTTATTTATCACTCTCACATTTTAACAAAATGTTTATTATAAATTGTTTAATTTTATTCTCCATATAATTTTAAACACAATAAATAATAAAATAATTTTTTGATGTGCAAAATAATGAAATTTTAACACAATAATTTAATTATTAAATAAAAATATTTTAATAAATATCTTGACAATCAACTCTTGATTTTGGGTTACTTAATTAATATGTAAATAGCTAAAATGACAAATAATTTAAATCGGAGGGAGTAATTATTATCGTATGATTCTCCATATTTTTACATAAGCATATTTACTAAAAATGCAACTAAAATCACTTGTGACTTACATGTATTTCCAAAATGTCTAATGATAACTATAAAAATAATGCACAAACGATAGTAGTGACGGCTAGAATAATGCTTCTTATTATACCTGACTTCCTTGCAAAACTCAATATATCTTTGACTAAGTCATAGTATGTTACTACAGATTTGTGGTGTTCCCCCTAGATTCCAGATCTTCATGAAACATACTTGTATCTTGTCTTTTAGCAATAACGTAAGTTTTAATTTGTTTTTTACTCTCCCAGAACAGAAATTTCCACAAAAATATTGGCCATTTGGGTCTCAAGTTTAGCATTATCTTCCTTCCAAAGGTACTAAACAAGTCAAAAAAAAAAAGTGTGGTCTCTCCTTTTTCTACTTGGCTTCTTGCAGTTTCCCAGTCCAATACGCCACTATTCATTTTCCACGACTTCGAACTTACGTTTGCCCTGCTTCCTAGCAGGAACACAACACCAGAGCCATATTCAACCTATGACTTGACTAATAATAGTATATACGTCTTGATATGGCTTATATCTCTGCATTAATTAAACACTATCCTGATCCTCCAGGAAATTAAACATGAGCTCCATTGCCACTATCCTTTACCTTGCTTTGTTAATCTTTCACCTTTCCATATTCCTTGAAGCTTATGAGCCAGTGGATCGTTTCAGCATCAATTGTGGATCCAATGGCGACAATTCCAACAATACCGACAGTGATAGGACATGGACAGGAGACATCAACACAAACCTCTTTTCTCCTCAAGACAACCAAACCGTGGCTGCTCGAGCAAACACACAATCTTCTTCTGCCAACCAATTAGTCGCCACGGCTCTCTTGTCTTACTCCCAATTCAGCTATTCATTCCCAGTCACTGCAGGCCCGAAATTCATGCGCCTTTTCTTCTACCCTTCTTCCTACCCTGGCTTTAATCGCCCTGACGCCTTGTTCACAATCAAATCCGGTGAGTTCACCCTCCTTAAGGATTTTAATGCTTCACTCAATGCGGATGCTGCCCAAAGTGATACCATCTTCAAAGAATACATCATCAACATGGATGATGGTCAAAGGGTCAACCTGACCTTCACTCCAAGCACATCCCACCCGGACTCCTATGCTTTCATCAATTCAATCGAGGTGGTTTCCATGCCCAAATATCTCTACTACACTTACCCCAATGATTTCAAATACCACCAAATTACGTTTGTGGGTTACCCACGCACCCCATGCAGTATTGAGAGTAGCACTGCCCTGGAGACAAATTACAGGATCAAAGTTGGAGGCCAAACAATCACGCCCAAAAATGATATGGGCATGCTCAGGCTCTGGGAAGGGAACGATTTCGATTATTTAAGTACGCCAAGTGCACTACGCAGTCTACCAGCTGATCTGACGGGTAGGAGGAATATCACTGTGAATCCTGATTTTGTAGCACCCAAGGAACTCTATAGAACCTCACGTGATATGGGCACAAATGGAGCTCTCAATAAGATCTCTAATTTGAGTTGGGAATTCCCCATTGATTATGGCTTCAACTACATGCTTAGGCTTCACTTTTGCGAGCTAGACCCAAATATTATCGATTCTAGTGACAGGGCATTCTTCATTTACATAGCAGGCCAGTTAGCTGAGGACCATGCAGATGTTATGAAATGGAGCAAGCAGAAGGGTGTTGCTGTACACAGAGACTATGTTGTTATGATACAAGGGAGTCAGAAAATTAAAAAGGTAAACCTTTCACTCCAAATGCATCCTCTCCCAGACAGTCAAACTAAATACAGCGACCCTTTCTTAAACGGCCTCGAAATCTTCAAAATCAGTGAGCCCGGATCTAATAACCTTGTCGGACCCAAGCCTGACCCTATTACACTTCCATTCACCCAGATTCCATCCGCATTCAAACCCAACTCCCTTCCAAACTCAAACAAGAGGACCGCACTGATCAGCGTACTTGCTGGGTTCACTTTGCTGTCCGTTGTCACTTTGCTTTCCGTTGTCATTTTCTTCCTCCTTAGACGAGGGGAGCCAAAGAACGTAAATGAATCTTCCAAGTCTCCTTTTAGTTTTACAAAGTCAACCAGCGCTCTAAGCGCATCCCTGCCACATGATCTTTGTCATCGCTTTTCCTTGGTTGAGATGAGAGCAGCCACCAAAAACTTTGATGAGCTTCTCCTTATTGGGGTTGGAGGGTTTGGCAACGTGTACAAAGGCTACATCGATGATGGTGCTACACCAGTGGCCATCAAAAGGCTAAAATCGGGTTCAAAGCAAGGGCTTGACGAGTTCAGGACTGAAATTGAAATGCTCTCTCAGTTGCGCCATCTCCATCTTGTGTCACTCATTGGTTATTGCTGTGAGAGCAACGAGATGATCTTGGTCTATGATTTCATGGCTCGCGGGACCCTCCATTGCCATCTCTACAACACAGATAAGAATAATAACCTTTCCCTCTCGTGGAAGCAACGGTTGCATATTTGCATTGGAGCAGCACGTGGGCTGCATTACCTCCATGCAGGTGCGACGCACAACATCATTCACTGTGACGTGAAGAGCACCAACATTTTATTGGATGAGAAGTGGGTGGCCAAGCTTTCAGATTTCGGGTTATCCAAAATTGGACCCACAGGTATTTCTAGGACCCACCTCAGCACAGTAGTGAAGGGTAGTCTTGGATATTTAGACCCAGAATATTATAAACGAATGCGTTTAACCCTAAAGTCTGACGTGTATTCGTTTGGAGTGGTGTTGTTTGAGGTGTTGTGTGGGAGGCCGCCTTTGATGAGGACACTGGAGAAACGACAGATGTCACTCGCTCATTGGGCCAAATATTGCTATGACAATGGAACGTTGGATCAGATTGTGGACCCCGCACTAAAGGGTCAGATTGCATCAGAGTGCTTGAAAAAGTTTGGGGAGACTGCTGTGAGTTGTTTGCTTGATGATGGAAGCCAACGGCCCACCATGAATGACATTGTTTGGATGCTGGAGTTTGCATTGCAACTCCAAGAGAGCGCTGATGAGACTGAGCAAAATGATCATACTAGTGCAACGGAAGTGACTGAAACAATATGGGGAGAGGATAGTGACGACTCATTTAGTGGAAAGCATAGCTATGGTAATAAGATTGTGGACCCAACTTTGAAGGGTAAGATTGCACCAGAGTGCTGGAGGAAATTTGGTGAGACTGCTGTGAGCTGTTTGCATGAAGATGGGACCCAACGACCTTCCATGGATGAAATTGTTTAGAGTCTGGAGTTTGCATTGCAACTCCAAGAGACTGCTGAGACTGAGCAGGGAGATCATACTTGTGCAAAGGAAGTGATTAAAAGCAACGCGTAAGAGAGATGATAGAAATGACACATTTAGAATAGCATAGGTATATTGTAGTAATTAAGAATATAGTTTGATGAGGCCTGGGACGCTGTTTGTTCTGAGATTTATAATTGATTCCCAGAATTTGAGTGTCTGTTTTCTAGGTAAATGAAGTGTGCGCTTTTCCAAGACTTGGGAATAAGATGTAGGCAGCTTAAATAATTTATAAAATAATTAATTCAAACATGCATCCAAAATAATAATAATAATAATAATAACTGCAAGTTACTCCTGGGTTACTTGTCTTGCTACATTATAGAATAGTTAATCAAATGAGCAATGTGTGTATATGTGTAAGTTGTATTATTATGTATATGAAATTCGACGAGTTCAAGTCTGTGATTCCTTCTTCCTATTCACTTCCCTATCTCCTAATTAAAATTTACCATATATAAGATCCAGAATAGTTTTCAAAAAGTTGGTTTGAGAGAAAAAGAAAAGAAAACAAAAGTAATATTATGTAATGATACATGCTTCAAATCCTAAATGGTGTAAGAAAAGTGAACAAGGAGAGATCGAGGTAAAAGGATTCCTATTAACGATAGACAAAGATAACATAACATTAACACTTCACGAGTTCAATACGAATGTATCACTATTTTTTAAATTTTTGAATAATTATCGAACGATTTTGTTACGTTTCATTTAACAGATTATTTTCATAATATGTCACTTTTTTTTTTTACTTGAATTTTTTAATTTTATTTTCACTCAAATAGGTAATTTGTATTAGTACCACATTCGTAAAAACAGTTTCATGCTGAATAAAAGTACTGTACGCATAATTTACATGCAATGGAATGTATTTTTATCATTTATTATTACTTATTCATTCATTGTATAGAAAGAGTCCCAGAAAGAAGCAACTTCCTTATTAGTATTACTATAGCTATGCTCTCCACTGCTTAAGGCCACCGAACTTCTGTTCAGTAAAATCAGAAACTTATATACAGCACCGGTGCTAATGCTAATTGTGTCATCACTATCACCTTTCCCAATTGCATCAACCACTTCCGTTCCACTTCCACTTACTAGGATCTTCACCCAGTTCAGCAGCCTCTTGCAGTTGCAATGCAATCTCCAACATCCAAATGACCTCTTCCATGGAGGGTCGTTGTGGTCCCATCATCAAGCAAACAACTCAAAGCCGTCTCACCAAACTTCCTCGAGCACTTTTGTGCAATCTCACCCTTGACGATAGGGTCTACAATCTGATTAAGAGTCTGGCGACACCTGTCCCTTATCCACAAAGCTTATCAAAGGCGGCCTCGCACACATAACACCTCAAGCGACACCACCCCAAAGCAATACACGTCAGATTTTTCAGTCAAGCGCTGTCGTTTGTAATATTCCGGGTCCACATACCCCACACTGCCCTTCACTACCGTGCTCACGTGAGTCTTGGATGTTCCCATGGGCCCACTTCTGGATAGCCCAAAGTCCGAACCTTGGCCACCCATTTCTCATCCAATAAGATGTTGGTGCTCTTCACGTCACGGTGTATGACACTGTGCACCGCACCTGCATGGAGATAATGCAGCCCACGCGCTGCTCCTATGCAAATATTCAATCGCTGCATCCACGAAAGGGAAGAACAAGGGTTCTTGTTGTTAATTTTATCAGTTGTGTTGTAGAGATGGTCATGGAGGATCCCATGAGCCATGAAGTCATCGACCAATATCATTTCCTTGTTCTCGCAGCAGTACCCAATGAGCGACACGAGGTGGAGATGGCGCAATTGAGAAAGCATTTCAATCTCGGTCATGAACTCGTGAACCGGCCCCTTGTTGTGAACCGGGTTCAAGCGCTTGATTGGTCATGAAGTGAATTAAGTGGAACTGGAATTGGCTTAGCTGGGTTCGGTCCTGCAAGAGTTCGAGGCCGTTCAAAAGCACGTCGCTGTAAAGAGTTAAAGCTGGTGGTAAAGGATGCATTTTGAGTGAGAGTAAATTTTTTGCCTTATTCGCCTCATGTGGAATGAACACGGCATAATCTCTGTACACGGCAACGTTGTTTTCCTTGCTGCACCTCTCAACATCTGCGTGGTCCTCCGCCAACTGGTCCGCTATGTAAATGTAGAATGCTCTTTCACTTGAATCGGTGATTATGCTTTAAAATATCTCGCAAAAGTGAAGCCTAAGCAAGTAGTGGAAGCGAGAATCAACAGGGAATTCCCATGTCAAATTAGAGATCTTATTCAGCTGGGCGTTACTCCCCGTAGACCCTCCTGCTTTGTACATTTCCGTGGGTGCTATGGAATCGGGATTGACGTGCATATCCCTGCCGGATAAGGAAAATACTATTTAGTACAAAACAATTAGTACAAAAGTAATACAAATTAAATGACGTGGGATAATAGAAAGAAATTAATTTTCATAATATGTGACCGTAAATATTTTGTTATGGTCCAATTATTATTATTATTATTATTGGATTGATTTATCGCCTAATTATATAATATTTATTTGTGATGTTTGAAATAATAATTATAAGAGTTAAATATTTTTCATGATACTAATATAATAATAGAGTTTAATTGATATGCATTTATAGTGTAAAATTATTTTATATTATCAATTACCAAAAATACAGGAAAAGTAAGAAATCATGGTAAGTCCCTCATTATCATGGGTGATTATTTGTATGAATTGACACTTTTTACTTTTTTTATTGGTTTATAGTGTTAAACTATTTTATAGTTTCAATATATTTAAATTAAATTCATAACAATAAATGAATAAATAAATCCTATAAAAAACTTTTACATACATCAAAATTAAATTATAATATGAATAATATCATGTCTTTTTCATCTATTTCAATCCTAATTTCTATCACAATTTTTCTTACTTACGAAGTAAAACTGAATAACATATAAATTTCGTCGTTATTTACTTATTGATATAAGAGCCAGTAAGAATAATATTACATCTTCTTGTAGTTAAATAAATTCAGACAAAATTTCTGCCTTCCAGCATTTTCTTATCAAATTGCGGTGCTATACCCGATAAGTCTATAGGTATTGCACTTGAAGTGGTTAAATAACGTGTATCATCACCTTCCCACGATCTGAGCATGCCCGAGTCTTGCTTTGGAAAGAGATATCTACCCCCAATGTTGAGCCCGTAATGTGTCTCGGGGGCAATGTTTTTTGCCGATAATGAATGGGGTGCTGAGATGACCCACAAACATAATTTGGTGGTAATTGAAATCATTGGGGTCAGTATTGTAGAGACATGTGGGCATGGACACGACCTCGATTCCATTGATCACAAGAATGATGTATTCTCTGAATATAGTATAATAGTACCCATTGGGTTGGCATTATTAGCATCAACAGTGAGTGAAGCATTGAAATCCCTAAGAAGAGTGAACGCACCACATTTGACTGTAAGGCATTAGGGCGATTAAAGCTAAGGTATGAGCCCGGGTAGAAGAAGAGGCGCACGAATTTGGTGCCTGCAGTGGCATGAAAGGAATAGGTGACTTGTGAATAAGAGAGACAAACTGTGGTGTATGGGAGCTGGTAGGTAGAGCCGTAGAGGGAGATTGAGCAGTGACGGATTGTTAATTGTCTTGAAGAGTTTAAGAGTTCAGTGTTGATATCTCCTCTCCATGATCGATTACCCTCCGAAGAGTTGCCACTGGATCCACAATTCATGCTAAAACTTGCAACTGGCTCATAGGCATCAAGGAGCTTGGAAAGGTAAAAGTGAGACGGGAAAGGTAGAGGAAAGTGGTGCTACAAATCGAACTCATCCGTGACGAGGCGCAAGGAGTACTCATGTAGAATAACTAGGGAGAACACTTCACATTTTAACGATTTGAATTGCTGATCATATATAGAAGTTGCTAAGAGACTAAAAAGCCAAGAAGCAATGTTCAAATTGTCGAGGCAAAAGAGGGAACTCGTAGAGCCATTGTATGCCACATTTGGCTGCATCCACTGAGTATGACACTTCTCACAAGGCCTATCCACCAACAAGGAAAGAAACAACTTGTCGGCTGCAAGTAGGGATTTGTATATCAAATGACATGTTTTTTTCTCAGACACCCACAGGAAGAGAATGCCTCTAGTTTCTGCATACCCACGGGAACATTAGAAGAGAAAATGCATCTGTATAATTTCTATTCATTCGCTGATAAAAAACCAAGCACATATAATCAATCCCTTCTATAGATGGAAATTATATAATATAATATTAAACAAAATGTTAAAATACTCAATGGAAAAAAGCATAACTGAAATGACCAGAAGTCAGCCAAGTCCACAAGTTGCAGCAAGTGTTTAGTCTTTCTAGCGTTTAAGATTTAGATTCTTATAAAAAAAACATAAAGTAATAAAACTTGCTGATATTTTCAATCAAGCTAAGTAGCAAACATTGTTCCACAGAACAATGTGCTTTTGCGTTATCTTCTCCTCTAAGCCTAGCTCATATCTTTATCTTAGTGTATAAGCTTGGTTATCTGCTCGCTAGCCATCACACTGTTTAGGCTTGTGTATGCGCTTTCGTTCAAGCCGGACGGCTCTCCGCTGTAATATCATGCCTTTAACTATGTTCCTACGGACAGATTTATTTTAAGAACTTAAAGTTAATAGCAGTCAAACTTAATGGTAATTTGTCATGTGTTGGATGAGCCTGTCCTAGGTTTCAAGTATGCCATAGAATTACAGTGAGCTTATTGATTTTTCAACATGAAGCTTGCTATTACTAGGACCAAGGTTGTGAATTGTCTTACCATGATTTTTCTGTCCTTCTTTTAGATTTTAGGGTAGATTTATAACTGAATTGTGGGAGTTGCTTTTGTCATACCTTTATGTCTATTGTCACATCGTTTTAGTTGCATTTATTTTGATACTCCTAAATTTTTTATTTGGTAAACTTTGATAATCCTAAAATGTTCCTAATTAAAATTTATCTTAAATTTTTTCTACTAGTGTTGCACACATTTTCAAAATTAAAGTAAATATATATACATATTTAAAAATAGGAAATACAAATAAGTTAAATTTTCTTATAAATTTGCACAATTTTTCATTTTTATGTAATAAGAGTCATATTATGATAATTTAAAATAAAAATTACAATATTTAAGGAAAAATCAATGATTAAAATGAAAATTTGATTTTTTTTGTCCGTACTATTTTTTTTAATATACTAAATTCTTACTTAAAACAAAACAAAAATAATTCAATATATTTATTTATAAATTCTTGCATTTCAATATAAATACATCCTCGACAGTACATAAAAGAATTCAAGTGAGGTCAAATAATTGAAAAAAATTATTTTATTTTTTCTTTTCCCTTTGTTTTGCCTTTTAACAATGATTTATTAAAATCAAACTAAAGAGAATACACATGAATTATAAAATCTAAAATTTAATTTAGAATATACTAACGATATTAAAGGGGAATTCAATAACAAATAAAAAAATCCATATCTTTCCCAACCCATTCGAGTTTCTTAATATCCTAATGTCGAATTCTTACAAAGGAATCAATATATTCTCATCCTCCAAATATTTATATAAATTTTATATTTTAACTTAAGTTCAATTTAGTTATAGTTTATATATATTTTAATTTATTTCCTAAGAATTGTTTTTTCCAATTTTAAAGTTAAAATCAAACAATTGAAGATAAATTTGATTTATTTTCCTTGTCCCCCTCCTTTATTTGCTTGTTCCTATATGATTCGTACATAATAATTTTTGAGAGAATAGATCATCTCACATAAAATTCATATAATGATCATGGGTAAAGTTATGAGTAAAGTTGCTTATTCCCAACTTTTGATTATTTAGTAATCTCGTCTAATGTCTAGCTGCCTTAGCATTATATATGAGTAGAGTTATTTTCTTTTATATCCACTGCAGTGCAATTCCCACACTAAGTTGAGGTATAGACCATCCACTTTAAATTGATGGTCTTCAAAAATATATTTATATTTTATATTAGAAAAATTTTTGTTAAGTAACATAACCTATAATTTACCAACGCGAAAACTGTGTGATATAGCTGGATTGTGCTGTTAACACTACATTGGGAGACGAAATGGTTAATCATGACAAATTATTATATATTACACAAATTAATTACAAATTACTAATTCTCTATAGACTACGAAATTTTCAAAAATATATACAAACTGATTCCTAGGAATATGAAGACTTCATATGCATAAACGGCCATGAAAAAAATATTTGCAAAATATATAATGAAAAAAACTACATAAATAAAAATACTAATTTACATCAACGGATTCAGGTTTTCGGATCATATAAAATTCTGCTAAAGCTTGACATGATATTAAGGGTATATTAACCCGACACCAAAATTATAACTGTTCATAACAATTTGACAGTACAATAAATAAAACTATCATAAACTAATAAATTTTACATACTACTAAAAATTTAACAAAGTCCATGGACAAAACAGAATACACTAACAAATTCTTAACTATACAAACACTAAAAGGTCCTTCTTATAATGACAAAATTCCAAAATTGCATAAATCCCCCTCCTTCAGTTAATTTGCCCTGCAAAAGTTCATCTAAAGGATTAGAAGATGGAATAAGCATTATCAAATTCCAAAGAGGGAAAATTTTTATTACTGGGACAACCGGATTTCTAGCAAAAGTTATAGTATAATCATTTATAGAAATAATATTCTGTGCATCTTAACCATGATATATAATAACACGTATTTACAATAAATCTAGTTCTTAATGAGAAGTTCAAAGGATACAACCGGATGTGGGAAAAATTTACCTATTGCAAGCCGCAATGAAAAGCATGTTTTTATCAATTTTCATGGCTTCACTTATTTCCTAATTTCATATTAGATGTTACCTGAGCTTTTCAAATGCCTTAGACAAATTCATGGAAAAGCCTATCAAGCCTTTACAGTTCTACCAGTTTATCTAATTGGTTATCAATTGGGCTGTGTTATTTGAGCAGACTGATCGTTGGCACCACAATGGCAATAAGATTTATTTATTTACTTTTAATGTTAAATGGCCGCACTGTGATAACAATCAATCATTCTTCTAGTAATGTTTATGTATAGAACTATAGGTAAAAAAAAAAAAAAAAATCAGAATTTAAAAAGCAAAAAAAGGAAAAGAAATTACAAAAAAAAAAACAAAAATTAAAAAATAAGTAATACTTTTATCTTTTATCACCGACTCAATTGCCTGTTTCAAGATTTCGCGTCGTTGCCCTTTCCATGAAAAGCTTATTGTGTTTCTGCATCTTTGTTGTTCTCCTTAAACTATCAGCGCACAACTACAAACAAAAAGGATCACAAGGGGGGAAAAAGGCACTAATAGCTATAGCAGAAAGGAAGCAAATTGATGAACCTAAGCAACTAAAGGTTCTGCAAGCCGCTTTTGAAGCCATCCTTGATGTCGTTGGGGAACAAAAGAAATTTAGCTTTAGATTTATACTCTATTTAATTTAATTTTATATGGGTCATAATATAACTATAAATGTAATATAAAAAATAAAGCAAAATGATTTGAAGGAAGGGGGAAAAAAAAAAAGTAAGGGCGTGATTTCTCCCATACATGTGACTAAACACACAACTTTTGAGTATATATAGGAAGAAGTGTGTTGATTGTTGAAGACCCTTCTGCTACCAAGGCAATAGATAAAGAAGAGAAACCCATTAATTGATTTTTTTGGGAAATAAGCACTCATTAGATGTGCCGGAGGAAATCATTAAAAAATTTGAATCGAAAATAAATGTATGAGTGGAGGGGTTGTAGAATCTGAAAGTTTTTAAATGAAGTGCAATACTGTTGTAAGCTGTTACCAATTGGTTAGTCACGCTGTGAAAGCATCAAAAGGAATCATGAATAGTGCGTTACTGAGAGATAGTGCAGATAGTGGGTTATTGAAAAACGTGTGTAGGCATAAATGAGTTGTTGATAGATTAACCAATCATTATCATTGATTTATATAAAATAATTTGAATTTAAATTAGAATTTAATTTAAATAGTTTTACACTGTCAGTCAATAGAAATAGTGGAAAGTATCAATCATACAAATAATCATCTATTATAATAAGAGACCCACTATAATTTTTTATTTTTCTATATTTCTATTAATTGACAGTATAAGACTATTTTACACTGTCAGTGCATGCCAATTAACCTCTTTAAATTATAGGAAAAAATTTGAATAGTTGCCTTAAATGGAAAATTTTCAAATTGTAAAGAGAATTAGATGTACAAAAAAGTATCACTTGACAAAATTTTTCAATTTATGGTTCTAAATTATTATAGTTAGTATAAATTGCCACTTTGATATTCTAAATTATATTTTATAATTATACTAATTAATATTAAAGACAAAAATAACTATTTTTAATTTAATAATTTTAAAATAAAATTAACCTACTAACTATAAAAACTAACTATTAGACAGTGTTATATTTTTATTTGATCAAACTTAATAAGTTATTTAAATTTTATTTTACTACATTTTTTATAAAGGTTAATTATTAGATTTAGTTAGGATATTTTTTTGTGTTTAGTTAGGAGTTTAGTCATAATCAATTTTTATATTTAATATCATTTTCTGTTTATGAATAAAAACAGGTTCAAAGAGCCAAAAACAACAAGACACTAGTTACTAGCCTCCTTAAAAGGGTTCTACTACAATATGAAAGAAAAGCAATAGAAATACTTAAAACATGAGAGTGGCAATAGATAAAATACCTTGCAATGTTATGAAGTGGAAACACACCTTGCAATGTTTCATTGTGTCAATGGGTAAAAAGAATCTTAGGGGGTGTTTGGTTTGCATATTTTTTGTTTTTATTTTCAATAAAAATAGAAAACAGACATAAATATATTTGGTTTAATTTTGTTGAAAATACTTTCATGAAAATATTTCCACAAATGTTCACAAATTTGAAAATGCCATTTTCATGTTTTCAGTGTTTTCTTATGTAAGTGTTGGAAACATTTTCAACTGAAAATGCGGTGGCATATTAGTAATTAGAAGAACACGCCTTTCTTTCCATCGCAGCATCCCGCGCTCGAATCGTGCGGTACCCATCTTGCATTTTTTTTTCCTCTTGTCTAGTGCATGCCAGCTATTCAAAGCGGCCTGCAGCAACAATTCAATAGATAAAAAATCAAAGTCACACTGTGCTGGATTCAAATCCTGTCCAATCGGCTACAACAACTTATAACACCACCGTACTGTCTGGTTGCTGCACATGTGTTTAAATGAATTATATGGTATAAATGAATTGTTATCACTAACACAGGTGACCAGAACTTCCTATTGGATCATTCATTTTCACTGTTTATAATCACAACATAATAATAATATTTAAATATTTATCTATGTAGAAATTAAAATATAATAATTAATAATAATAATAAAATAATTTAAAAATAAGTAATTTAGTTTATTTTTAATTTTAATATTTTATAGAATTATTTATTATTTTAATAAATATTTTTAGTAGATGAACAAAATATGTAAATAAAATATATATAACTTTTATTATTCAATAATAAATATAATTTTATTATCTTAAATTTAATTTTAAAAATTATATTTTGAAAATAGGCAAACAAAACATATTTTCATTATTTTTTCTTTTTGAAAACATAATCTATTTTTATAAACTAAACATATTTTCTGATTTTGAAAATCTGAAAATGAAAATAGAAAATAAAAATAGGACTTTTAATATCAATTACTATAATTATTAAATATAATTTAAAATATGGAAGTGGTAATAGACAAAAGTTTAACACGACTTTTAATTAAAGACATTTTAAAAATATCAAAATAAATACAAATAAAAGGGTGTGGCAATAGATATTAGAACGTAGCAATAGTCGGTCTCCCTAAATTGTTTTGACTATTAGTCAATTCATGTTTGATATGGTTAAGAGAAATTTTTTGCTGCTCATATTACAAGAAAAAGGTTGTGCTCTAATCCATTTACAGTTTAACATCTTAGTTAATGTAATGAAAGTGGGAGGCAATAATGCTTTTATTTATTCAAAGTTAGATTCAGCACTTCAACTATTATTCATCATTATTGTTTCCTATTTTCATTGCATTAATTGAGGTGTTAAATAATTATGAATAAAGTAGAGTATAAATTTTTTTTCCTTCCTATCAGAATATAAAAGAATTTCTTTGTTGTTAATTTGTCTTTTAAGGTATTCCAATTTTGCTAGTGTCACCTAAGGGTGTGTTTGTGAGTTTGGATTTTGAAGGGGAAGGATAGGAAGAGAAATAGTTTGAAGAGTAAGCCTTCCCTCCCTTGCCCTCAAAAAAGAAACTCACAAACATACCCTAAGTTGTTAGAACTCAAGGACTTGCTCATAATTATAACCTTAATTTTCTGTTGTTTAGTTTTATTATTACCATCATTTCCCTTTTTTAAAAGAAAGAAACACAAATATTCATTAACTGGATGGATAAATGTCAGAACCACGAAATATTTTTGGCCTACAATGCTCTAAGTTGGAATATAGTAAGGCTTGATTTATTATTGTTATGACTTTTTCAGAGCTGCTCAACTCTCTTGACTCTCTAAAAGCTATTATTAAAAAATTATAGTAGTATTATTTGATAAAATAATATAAAAATTACCCAATAAGCAGAAGCCATAAAAGTAATATTTTGTAAAATTATTCTTAATTAAAATCTAAGACAATTGTAATTGACATAAACGTCAATAAGATATCTAGAGAATAGAGATGTTACATAGCCATAATTTTTACCAAAATTTTATTATCAGAATAATGTGATATTATCATTGACCCTTAAATGAATAAGTGGACCTTACCACTTTATATCAACTAATTACTATCGTGATTTTTGTAAAAAATTTTGGTTTAATTTTTTTGGTTGTATAGCATTACTCAATTGATGAAAAATTCTTTCACCAAATTGAACAGTAAAATAATATTCCCTCTAGATCAAATTATTTGTCACTTTGAGTAAAACAATTATATTTATTTTATTTATCACTCACATTTTAATAAAATATTTATTATAAATTGTTTAATTTTACCCTCCATATAATTTTAAACACAATAAATAATAAAATAATTTTTTTATGTGCAAAATAATGAAATTTTAACACAATAATTTAATTATTAAATAAAGATATTTTAATAAATATCTTGACAATCAACTCTTGATTTTGGGTTACTTAATTAATATGTAAATAGCTAAAATGACAAATAATTTAAATCGGAGGGAGTAATTACTATCGTATGATTCTCCATATTTTTACATAAGCATATTTACTAAAAATGCAACTAAAATCACTTGTGACTTACATGTATTTCCAAAATGTCTAATGATAACTATAAAAATAATGCACAAACGATAGTAGTGACGGCTAGAATAATGCTTCTTATTATACCTAACTTCCTTGCAAAACTCAATATATCATTGACTAAGTCATAGTATGTTACTACAGATTTGTGGTGTTCCCCCTAGATTCCAAATCTTCATGAAACATACTTGTATCTTGTCTTTTAGCAATAACGTAAGTTTTAATTTGTTTTTTACTCTCCTAGAACAGAAATTTCCACAAAAATATTGGCTATTTGGGTCTCAAGTTCAGCATTTTCCTCTTTCCAAAGGTACTAAACAAGTCAAAAAACAAAAGTGAGGTCCTTTTTCTACTTGGCTTCTTGTAGTTTCCCAGTCCAATACGCCACTATTCATTTTCCACGACTTCGAACTTACGTTTGCCTAGCTTCCTAGCAGGAACACAAAACCAGAGCCATATTCAACCTACGACTTGACTAATAATAGTATATACGTCTTGATATGGCTTATTTCTCTGCATTAATTAAACACTATCCTGATCCTCCATGAAATTAAACATGAGCTCCATTGCCACTATCCTTTACCTTGCTTCGTTAATCTTTCACCTTTCCAAATTCCTTGAAGCTTATGAGCCAGTGGATCGTTTCAGCATCAATTGTGGATCCACTGGCGACAATTCCAACAATACCGACAGTGATAGGACATGGATAGGAGACATCAACACAAACCTCTTTTCTCCTCGAGACAACCGAACTGTGGCTACTCGAGCAAACACACAATCTTCTTCTGCCAACCAATTAGTCACCACAGCTCGATTGTCTTACTCCCAATTCAACTATTCATTCCCAGTCACTACAGGCCCGAAATTCGTGCGCCTTTTCTTCTACCCTGCTTCCTACCCTGGCTTCGATCATCCTGACGCCTTGTTCACAGTCAAATCCGGTGAGTTCACCCTCCTTAACGATTTTAATGCTTCACTCAATGCGGATGCTGCCCAAAGTGATACCATTTTCAAAGAATATATCATCAACGTGGATGATGGTCAAAGGGTCAACTTGACCTTCACTCCAAGCACATCCCACTTGAGCTCCTATGCTTTCATCAATTCAATCGAGGTGGTTTCGATGCCCAAATATCTTTACTACACTGACCCCAATGATTTTATTTACCACCAAATTATGTTAGTGGGTCACCCAAGCACCCCATACAGTATTGAGAGTAGCACTGCCCTGGAGACAAATTACAAGATCAAAGTTGGAGGCCAAACAATCACGCCCAAAAATGATACGGGCATGCTCAGGCTCTGGGAAGGGAATGATTTCGATTATTTAAGGACGCCAACTGCACTTCATAGTCTACCAGGTGATATGTCGGGAGCGATGAATATCAGTGTGAATCCTGATTATGTAGCACCCAAGGAACTCTACAAAACATCACGTGATATGGGCACGAATGGAGCTCTCAATAAGATCTCTAATTTGAGTTGGGAATTCCCCGTTGATTATGGCTTCAACTACATGCTCAGGCTTCATTTTTGCGAGCTAGACCCAAATATTACCGATTCTAGTGACAGGGCATTCTTCATCTACATAGCAGGCCAGTTAGCTGAGGACGGTGCAGATGTTATGAAATGGAGCAAGCAGAAGGGTGTTGCTGTACACAGAGACTACGTCATTATGATACAAGGGAGTCAGAAAATTAAAAAGGTAAACCTTTCACTCCAAATGCATCCTTTCCCAGACAGTCAAACTAAATACAGCGACCCTTTCTTAAACGGCCTCGAAATCTTCAAAATCAGTGACCCCGGATCTAATAACCTTGCCGGACCCAACCCTGACCCTATTACACTTCCATTCACCCAGATTCCATCCACACCCACAACCAACTCCGTTCAAAACTCAAACAAGAGGACCACACCGATCAGCGTATTTGCTGGGTTCATTTTGCTCTCCGTTGTCGTTTTCTTCCTCCTTAGACGAGGGGAGCCAAAGAACGTAAATGAATCTTCCAAGTCTCCTTTTAGTTTTACAAAGTCAACCAGCGCTCTAAGCGCATCCCTGCCACACAATCTTTGTCATCGCTTTTGTTGGTTGAGATGAGAGCAGCCACCAAAAACTTTGATGAGCTTCTCCTCATTGGGGTGGGAGGGTTTGGCAACGTGTACAAAGGCTACATCGATGATGGTGCTACACCAGTGGCCATCAAAAGGCTAAAATCGGGTTCAAAGCAAGGGGTTGGCGAGATCAGGACCGAAATTGAAATGCTCTGTCAGTTGCGCCATCTCCATCTTGTGTCACTCATTGGTTATTGCTGTGAGAGCAACAAGATGATCTTGGTCTATGATTTCATGGCTCGCGGGACCCTCCATGACCATCTCTACAACACAGACAAGAACAATAACCCTTCCCTCTCGTGGAAGCAACGGTTGCATATTTGCATTGGAGCAGCGCGTGGGCTGCATTACCTCCATGCAGGTGCGATGCACAGCATCATTCACCGTGACGTGAAGAGCACCAACATCTTATTAGATGAAAAGTGGGTGGCCAAGCTTTTAGATTTCGGGTTGTCCAAAATTGGACCCATAGGTATTTCCAGGACCCACCTCAGCACAGTAGTGAAGGGTAGTCTTGGATATTTGGACCCAGAATGTTACAAACGACTGCGTTTAATCCTGAAGTCTGACGTGCACTTGTTTGGAGTGGTGTTGTTTGAGGTGTTGTGTGGGAGGCCGCCTTTGATGAGGACACTGGAGAAACAACAGATGTCACTCGCTCATTGGGCCAAATATTGTTATGACAATGGAACGTTGGATCAGATTGTGGACCCCGCACTAAAGGGTCAGATTGCACCAGAGTGCTTGAAAAAGTTTGGGGAGACTGCTGTGAATTGTTTGCTTGATGATGGAAGCCAACGGCCCACCATGAATGACATTGTTTGGATGCTGGAGTTTGCATTGCAACTCCAAGAGAGTGCTGATGAGACTGAGCAGAATGATCATTCTAGTGCAACGGAAGTGACTGAAGCAATATGGGGAGAGGATAGTGATGACTCGTTTAGTGGAAAGCATAGCTATGGTAATAAGATTGTGGACCCAACTTTGAAGGGTAAGATTGCACCAGAGTGCTGGAGGAAATTTGGTGAGACTGCTGTGAGTTGTTTGCATGAAGATGGGACCCAACGACCTTCCATGGATGAAATTGTTTGGAGTCTGTAGTTTGCATTGCAACTCCAAGAGACTGCTGAGACTGAGCAGGGATATCATACTAGTGCAAAGGAAGTGATTGAAAGCAACGCGTAAGAGAGATGATAGGAATGACACATTTAGAATAGCATAGCTATATAATAATATAGTTTGATGAGGCCTGGGGCGCTGTTTGTTCTGAGATTTATAATTGATTCCCAGAATTTGAGTGTCTGTTTTCTAGGTAAATGAAGTGTGTGCTTTTTCAAGACTTGGGAATAAGATGTAGGCAGCTTAAATAATTTATAAAATAATTAATTCAAACATGCATCCAAAATAATAATAATGATAATAATAATAATAACTGCAAGTTACTCGTGGGTTACTTGTCTTGCTACATTACAGAATAGTTAGTCCAATGAACAATGTGTGTATACGTGTAAGTTGTATTATTATGTATATGAACTTCGCCTTCTATGTTATTGCCTTGATGAGTTCAAGTCTGTGATTCCATCTTCCTATTCCCTTCCCTATCTCCTAATTAAAATTTACCATATATAAGATTCAGAATTGTTTTCAAAAAGTTGGTTTGAGAGAATAAAAAAAGTAATATTATGTAATGATGCATGCTTCAAATTCTAAATGGAGTAAGAGAAAAGTGAACAAGGAGAGATCGAGGTAAAAGGATTCCTATTAAGGATAGACAGAGATAACATAACATTTAACACTTCACGAGTTCAATATGACCGTATCACTGTTTTTAATTTTTTGCCTCATCCTTGCTTTCTCTTGATATTATTTTTCACTTCTGCTCCCGGGAAATATAAAGGCATATTACACATGAGAATAACGTTGAATAGTAAGAAAGTCAATTTGTGAATAATTATTGGACGATTTTGTTACGTTTCAACAGATTATTTTCAAAATATGTCACTTTTTTTATTTGAATTTTTTAATTTTATTTTCGTAATTTGTATTAGTGCCACATTCATAAAACAGTTTCATGCTGAATAACAGTATTGTACACATAATTTACATGCAACGGAATGTATTTTTATTATTTATTATTACTTATTCATTCATTATATAGAAAGAGTACCAGAAACAAGCAATTTCCTTATTAGTATTACTATAGCTATGCTCTCCACTGCTTAAGGCCACCGAACTTTCTCTTCAGTAAAATCAGAAACTTATATACAGCACCGGTGCTAATGCTAACTGTGTCATCACTATCACCTTTCCCAATTGCATTAACCACTTCCACTTTCCCAATTGCATTAACCACTGCAAGCTCCAACATCCAAACAACCTCCTCCATGAAGGGTCGTCGTGGTCCCATCATCAAGCAAACAACTCAAAGTAGTCTTACCAAACTTCCTCGAGCACTTTTGTGCAATCTCACCCTTGATGATAGGCTCTACAATCTAATTAAGTGTCTGGCGACACCTGTCTCTTGTCCACAGAGCTTATCCAAGGCGGCCTCGCACACAACACCTCAGGCAACACTTACCTAAAGGAATACACATGTCTGTCGGAAACTAAGAATTTACAAGACTAGCACTATAGGAGACATATGTTTGTCGGAAGGTAAGTACCTTGAAATATTGTATCAGAAAAAGGATCAAATAGGATTCTATTACAAAAAACTTTGATTTATTTTGTAAATGATTTAGGCTTAGTATATGAGCTTGATTTTATAGGTTAATTTTATTTTAAATTTATTAAATTTAAAATAGTTAATTTTTGTATTTAATATCAATTACTATAATTATTAAATATAATTTAAAATATGGGAGTATTAATAGACAAAAGTTTAACATAACTTTTAATTAAAGACATTTTAAGAATATTAAAATAAATACAAATAAAAGGGTGACACAATAGATATTAGAGCGTAGCAATAGCCAATCTCCCTAAATTGTTTTGACTATTAGTTGATTCATGTTTGATATGGTTAAGAGAAATTTTTTGCTGCTCATATAACAAAAAAAAAAGTTGTGCTATGATCCATTTAATGTTTAACATCTTAGTAATGTAATGAAAGTGGGAGACAATAATGCTTTTATTTATTCAAAGTTAGATTCAACACTTCAACTATTATTCATCATTATTGTTTCCTACTTTCATTGCATTAATTGAGGTGTTAAATAATTATGAATAAAGTAGAGCATAAATTTTTTTCCTTCCTATCGGAATATATAAGAATTTCTTTGCTGTTAATTTGTCTTATAAGGTATTCCAATTTTGCTAGTGTCACCTAAGGGTGTGTTTGTGAGTTTAGATTTTGGAGAGGAAGGATGGGAAGGGAAATAGTTTGAAGAGTAAGCCTTGTCGCCCTTCCCCTTTAAAAAGAAACTCACAAACATACCCTAAGTTGTTAGAACTCAAGGACTTGCTCATAATTATAACTTTGATTTTCTATTGTTTGGTTTTATTATTACCATCATTTCCGTTTTCTAAAAGAAAGAAACACAAATATTCATTAACCGGATGGATAAATGCTAGAACCACGAAATATTTTAGCCTACAATGCTCTAAGGTGGAGCATAGTAAGACTTGATTTAGTATTGTTGTGACTTTTTCAGAGCTACTGAGCTCTCTTGGCTCTTTAAAAATTGTTTTTAAAAAGTTATAGTAGTATTATATGATAAAATAATATAAAAGTTACCTAATAAATAGAGTCACAAAAGTAATATTTTGTAAAGTTATTCTTAATTAAAATCTAAGATGACTATAATTGACATAAATATTAAATAAAGTAATTTTTACTTTCATTATCATTAAAGAAAGTAAGGTTATATTAGCTTTTAAATTTTAGATAGTACAAGCTAATTCTGAAAAATATCCCATAAGGACTCTTAAGAGCACATCTTAGCTTTTAAAAGCCGAGAGCAAAATCACCCTAGTTTTTTTATTTACCAAATAGGAAAAATTAACTTATACTTTTTTATAAATAGGAGCACCTCTCAAAGAACACTGCCAAACTAGGTCCAAAGGTATGAGGCAAAGAAGAGCTCGAGGTGGATGAATGAAGCGAGTTAGGCGAGTATGGAAGTAACTATTCTTCAAAAATTAATGAACATGTCATGACAAAACACAAGTAAAAAGTCAATGAGAAGAGTCAAATCTATTAAACTTATAACTTTTCTTAACTTAAAATCATGATCTTAGAATACTTAAAAAAATTATTTAAACAAACATGCATGGGCTTACTACAAGATTTATAAATTCAAAAACTATCTCAAACATATTCAAATTCAAAAGCTAAACCATAAGCAAAACTTGAGAGTATGTCACTTGCTGATCATTCCTTTGCTGATCATCAATATAGAAAAACTTGCCACTTATTATTTGATATTGAAGTATGTCACTTGAGCCCAAAATGTCATAGAAATCAGGCTCTATTGTTGTAGCCGGGCTTAGCATACATTGACACCATCAACCTATCTCATATTTGTCTTTGACTATCTTCTAAATCTTGAAAATACATGTCACTTTGCTTAATATAATAGTAATATATAATTTTTTTCTATTCCTTATTTTTGGCTTGTTGTGAAATATGAAATTTATTAAGGTACCACTTCTAGCATCAAAAGGTATATAAGAAAATCAAGGGAAGTACCCACCCATTCACAGTTTTCGCACTCTCTAGCATAATGAGCAAAATAGTGTACCACTTTGTTGTTATTCCTAGCTATCCAAGAGCAATTAAATCTATCAAACCTACTCGCAAGCTCAAAAATCTGTTGAAGGAGAGATCCATTGTAAGTCCAGTCAGTCTCATTGCCCTGAATATAATGGATCACCTTTTGTGCATCACCTTCTAATTCCTTGTTTTGGATCCCTAGTTGAAGCATGAAAGACAACATCTCTACCATCACCAGGATCTTTGCCTTCCTGAGTCCAAGACCAAGCTTGATTATAGAGCTTTTTCAGTAAGGAAGGAGCCCGATGATCGCAAATCACAATCCAGACGCCAGTTATTCCTATGTCTTCGAACAGAGCTCCATCAACGTTCATCTTCACCATTGGGAATTAGAGGAGGGATTCCAACTATTGTGACCTGATCCCACACTATTCCTTGCTTTCAAATTCCTTGCCCTGGTAAGTTTCAAGGTTAATCTTTACTTGTTATGATACTTTATCTACTGATCTACAAGGTGTCTATTGCCATCTATTGATTCTTTCATTCCAAATTCTTGCTAAGTCAATACCACTGCCTCTTTCTCAAGCATGTCCCAATTCTAAAGTGAGCTTTGCATAAACTAAAGCCACTCCTCCTCAGTGTCAATCCCATTGCAGATCTTAAAAACAAAGGAAGGGCATTACAAGTATATGGACAATCAAAGAGATGGTGAAATACACTTTCCTATGCTTGATCGCATAGGTAACACTGACCATAAGTTAGTACTCCCTCTGTGGTTAATTTTTGTTTCATTGGTAATATGTGTTGTGCTGCCCTCTAAAAGAATTCTCTAATTTTAAGGGAAATATCGATTTTCCATAATCTCTTACATAAAAGGTTGTAGTTGCTTAGTAGATTAAAATTGTGATAACATTTTGAGCTTGCCTCTATTCTAGCTTTAAGTTTATTTTTCTATTCCATGTTATATGCACTTTTCATAGAGAACTGCCCTCTTGCATTGCAAATCCAAAAAATTGTGTCTTCCTGGCTTCTGGTAGTTAAAAGGAGGCTTTTTATGATCTCAATTTCCACCTTTATAAAGGTTTGCTCAATTAGGGCTTTATTCCAAAGTTTGGGTTTCTGTAAGATTAATTGGGATACATACACTAGGCTAAGAGCTCTATCCAGACTGTTCCTCACTTCAAAACCACTAATAGTGGGTAGCCAAGGATCTTCTCAAATTTCAATAGTTACTTCACTCCTAATTGTCTACACAACCACTTTTTTCGGTATTGCTTTCTTGTATAAGATAGTTTTCCAAGTTTGTGATAGGTTAGAGCTAGGTGATGCATTCAGAAAATGAAGAAGTGGGAAAATATTTTACTTTAGGCAATTTGGCTATTATAAAATCAAGGTAGTACAAAATTCTCCATCCCTCTTTTGCTAACATAGCTTGATTATAGGTTGTGAGATCCCTAAATTCCATACCTCCACATCCTTTTGGCCAACAAAGTCTTTCCCAACTTAACTAATGAATTTTCTTTTTATCATTTGTATTGCTACCCCAACATAGTTTATTGAGCATTTTCCCCTAAGTCATAGCCTTATGAATTAGTTAGTTTAAAGTAACTCATTGAGTACGTAGGAATTGATTGAGTCATGTCACAACTTGCTCTAAGGGTGTCGTGACAAGAAAAAGCAAAAAAAATTGAAAAATATATATTCAATATAGTCACTACCAATTATTATTTATTGAAAAGATCGAAACAAAAAACCTTTAATTCTTGCAAAACTGGTCTTTGAAAATGAGACTGAGTTTGAGAGTCTAATTATGTGCAGGGAAAGATGGAAACTTAATTCCACTGCACCTCCGGTACATCCATTTTGTAACGGTTATCCTAGAATTTATTATGCAAATCAATTAGTAACATTTATTTTTTCCCTTAAAAAATATAACAATTATTTACAAACAAAAAAGAAACAAAATTTTAAAAATAAAATTTGGCTTAACTTATGCTTCTATGTATCCTCTAGTACAATGAGGAGCTTAAAGCCACGTAATTCTTGTGGAAAATAATTTGTGCTGATTAATTTTATTTATTAAAAGAATTTTTTTAAAAAAAAGAGATAAATCCACTCTTGTACAGGATTTATGATAGTATAAGCTATATAATAAATCCTTACAATTCCTACAACTCTTGAGGATAGTTAAAACCATATATCAATGTTGTAATTTATTGCATGGATTAAAAGATTTTAAATGGGTTCTATTGTTTGAAAAGAAGGATTTATTTATTTCTTAGTTTTGAAAAAATAGCAACATAAGCAAATAAATAATGCAAAGAAGATTAGTATCAAAAATGGCCAAAAAGATTGCCAACCAAATGACTCAAATATTTATTTATTTATTTTTATATATTTATTTTTTTGACAACTTCACTAAAACCAAGAAAGGCAATCTTCTTTGCCGTTGAGCTCGCAATCTAGTGATTGTCTCCTGCATGTCTCATTGAGTATAAGATATCTTGTATTTGACTCCCACTACCCCTCCCTCAGCCTTTTTTAGTAGAGAAAAAATGGCACTCTTTTTAAGCTTCAATTTATGCTAAAACTTAGCAAAAACGTAGCCTGACGTAAAATATAACAACCGATAACTCTAAAATAGCTCAAATGACAAAAACAAAATTGAAAAAGACCAAAACAAGGAGAATATCATAGTAAAAGAAAATGGATAGCGGCTACTTTTGTTTTTTGGGAAAATTCTGCAAGGTTTTGGGGATAATGTCGAGGGATCAATTATATGTGAGATGTACATGTAGTACTAACAATCACTCTGTACTCTTTTTTATTTTCTTTCTTGGATGGATTTTATGAGGAAACAGGCCGATAGATGACACTAGAGAAAATAAAACAAAGAATTGATATAACAAAAAGTTTGCTAGGAAAGAGAGATTCGCCATGAGAAGATCATAATTTTGGTAAAAAATGGACTATGCTTATACTGCTGCTACGTACACTTCTCGCGTGCACCTACAAATTGCATAGACACCCTCCAATGCTCAAGTATAGTATGAGTCTAATGGTTTATTCTATGACAGATTAAAACTAATTAAAAATTGATTGAGAAAGAAAACCAAAATTTGACCAAGAAATTATGTCTATGTCTCTATATGTGATGGTCTCCTCACTTTTTTTTTATTGTTGTTGGTGCCTATTTATATATGCTTGGAGAATGGATGGAATTAATGAGAAAATGCTTTAAATTGATTTTGATTGATGCTATTTGAGAGATTTTGATTTGATTAAGGATGCTGATTGAGAGATTTTGATTTAATTAATGATGCTGACAGAGGAAAATTTATTTTAATTGACAATAATTGACAAATTTGAAAAATAATGATAGGATTTATTTGATCTGATTTTTTTATCTTTTTTTTAAAAAAAATTAGAGTAAGATAAGTTATGCTAATTGGACTTAAAAGATTGGGCCCTCTTTTTTTTTTCATTTTTTGCTTTTGGGCTAGAAAAATTTTATTTTTGGAAAGAAAATTTGAACAAAATATGATGTTCACAAGTCATTACTTTTGCTAGAATCTCTTTTCCCCCCTTTGGAAAGCAGTCTCTCCTTTCACCCTTGAATCTTCTTCTATACTTGGTCTTTGATAGATTGAAACAACTAATTTGCCGCCCTACCAACCAGTGTTGGAAGACTAAGATATTTTTCTGTACAAACCACATTCTGTGTATGCCGTCTTGATGCCATTGGATCCTTTCATCCACGCCCAACATTTGGTTTAGAGAAAATGTTCATTTTCTCATAGTTTATTTGTTACCCTAATGTGTCTCCAAACACTTGTAATATTCTAAGAATTTCCTCACTATCCTATTTTGATGTTTTTAAAAAAATTATACTGTCATCTACTAAGAATATGTGAGAAATAAAGGGGCGCCCCTGCATATTCTAAATCCAGCAAGAGAACCTTGATCATCAAAGATTAAGAATGACAAAGCTTCCACACAGATAACAAATAGATAAGATGAAATAGAGTCTCCTTATCTAAGGCTGCATTGAGGAAAAATAGGAACATTAGGATACCTATTGAAAAGGACAAAGTATGAAACAAATGCTACACATTTCATAACTAGTTCTATCCATCTCTTCTTAAAACCCAACTTTCTCAACTCTCTCAAAAAAATTCCACTCAACTCTATTATAGACTTTATTCATATTGAGTTTCAAAGCCATATATCCTTCCCTACTTGATCTTTTATTTCTTTGAGCATGTGTAAGCTTGCATACAATTAGGACATTATCCACTATTAATCTATTCCTCACAAATGCACTTGAGATTCGGAAATTAACGAAGGAAGGCCTACCTTGCGCCTATTGGCTAATATATTGCTAATGATTTTATACAATGGATTGCATAATGACATGGGCCTATATTGAGTGATTAATTTGGGATTGGGTATCTTTGATGTTATCCAATATTGATATATTATGTTGTAATTTGTTTTTCTTAAATTTAGGGTGTGTTTGATAATGAAATAAAAATGAGGGTGAAATTTTTTATAAATTAAAATTATGTGTAAAATTACACATATACCTAATCCACCATGTTTTTACCTCATACTAGACATACCTTTAAAGACAAAACAAGAGGATAAAAAAGATAACAAATGTGAATAATATAATGATATATAAGTATACCAATGAAAATATTCGTAAAGTAGCATATTTTAGTAATCAATTGAGTGAATAAATTAAGATTATAGTTAATTATATAAAACGCTCCAGATTATACAAGAATTCATTTATAAATTTAATTTTAAAATATTATTAATATAATTTTTTACAGTCATTTAGATCATTCATTGTCATAGTAATAAATATATTGAATTTTATAATAATTATTTTAAAAAATTATTTATATAATAATATAAAGTTTGATCGTATATGATATTTTACATTACTAGACCATCAAAATTAATTACTTTACCTATTATTTTAATTTCTGAAATTTCATACAATTTTTTTGAACAAGTAACAAAAATTCTTCACCAATTAAGAATTAAGACAAGCTCACCACCCAAAACAAAAAAAAGAAAAGACGAAGAATTAAGAGAAGTTGTTTTGGGCTTTTTGGCTCCAAGAAATCAGCAGAGCTAGCAGACTCTCCCATATAAAAGGCTCTTTCGTCCGCAATTCAAGGTCTTCCTTCTTCTTCTTCTTCTTCTTCTTCTTTCGCTTCGGCTTCTTTCGGATATTGGAAATCAGCAGCAACAAGCGATCGATGAACTCTTAGTTCGCTTGGCTGCTGATTTTCGTTTCATTTCCAACACTCTCCAATTCCAATGGCCGCATCATCCGATGCTCGCACCAACTCCTTCGGTCAGACCGAGATTAACTGGGACAAGTATGCTCCTCCCTTACTTACTCCTTCTTTTCCAATCTCCATTTTTCACTCTTTTTTTTTTCCCCATTTCTGATTTATTTTTTTTCTCCTTTTTCTATATTCTGTAATTAATTTCTTAACTCATTTCTTTGTGCTATTGCGTGTAACCATTTCTACTCTATGGATGACTGTTGCTATGGTTCCGTGAACTATCGGGTGAAGTCTTTCTATTTTGTTTATCAAAAAATAAACGAGCGTATGCATTTCCCAATTTTATAGGAAATGCAGTAGTAACTCTTGAAAACTCTTTGAATAATGGTTACAAGCTGAAAGCCTATATGTTCTTCTTAGTAAGCTTTATTTTACTCAGTAAGAATAAAATTCTTTGAATTAATTAGATTCAAGATTCACGAATCGAGGTTGCATCCTGGCAGTCTGTATAATTGCTCTTATTTTCGTATTGGGGATTATGATGAATAACATTTTTCCTATGATTTTTTTAGATTCCCTTTCTTTTTGCAAATTCTTTCAATACACAAGTTGTGGAAGCTAAATTTTCGTGGAGATTGAGGATATATTTAATTGGTTATTTATGATAATAATATATTTTATAGGTAATCCAGTGGCTAGAGGTAGAGAAAGACATAAAAAATCATAAGTGAAACTATTAAAAGAGACTTAGATTTTAATGGTTTGAGCGTAAAAATGATATATGGTAGAATACTAAAGCGTCATCTATTCTACGTAGCCAACTACACTTAGTGAGACAAGAATTGTTGACTGAACTTAGCATCTAGAAGCTTTGTAGCCTTAGCTTTGTATCCTTATTTAAGTTCACTCGTTTCTGTAGGCTAGATAAAACGAAGTTCTATGTCGTAGGAGCTGGGCTGTTTACGGGTGTTACAGTGGCACTCTACCCAGTTTCTGTTGTGAAAACTAGGCTGCAGGTTGCTTCAAAGGATACCATGGAAAGGAATGCGTTTTCTGTTGTGAAAGGGTTACTCAAAACAGATGGCATCCCTGGTTTGTATAAAGGGTTTGGCACGGTTATCACTGGTGCAATTCCTGCCAGGATCATATTCCTCACTGCCTTAGAGACCACGAAGGTGGCTGCCTTCAGGATGCTTGAGCCATTTAGACTGTCTGAAACTACCCAGGCTGCCATAGCTAATGGAGTTGCAGGCATGGCATCATCGCTTTTGTCACAAGCTGTGTTTGTCCCAATTGATGTGGTATGAATAATATTCTAATTTATGTAACCTGAGCTGCTGAGCATCACTGCCTGTGTTTTTATACTTTAACTTGAAAATATATTTTGATGGACTCACTTGTACATATGGACATGGTGGTAAATTTAAATACATCTACTGTTAAGTTATTTAAACAGTACAAGCTGGGCGACAGTCCTCTTAAGTTTTTTTCTAACTATGCCAAATATTAGAACTTAGAACATATTCACTGATTTGTTGCAACTCAATTTGATTATAGCTCTGAAAGTGCTTATTATACTCATTCTTGCTTATGATTTTAAAAGTTCTAATAGGTTTTTACTTTTAAGTTTTAAAGTGAAACACTATCTTGAGTCAGAATCTAACTTGGTGGTAAATCCTTCTATTTTGATAGTTAGGGAATAAATTAAAATGCAATGTTCAGCTCTATAAACCTCAAGTATCAGAAAATGATTGAAAGAAAGATTTTGCAGTGATGTGCCTTGTCTGCAGGCTTGCAACATATTCTATTCAATCACAATTTAAGATTTTAACAAATAACATTTTATGTGTTTTTAGTTTATTTTGTCTTTGTTATCGTGATCCACTATGCTTCTTTTAAAGGGCGTTAGCTGTTAATGAAATGCTCAGATAAATGAGGAAAATTGTTTTTATTACTGTGTTTATGTTGTTTATGTTTCCTTTAGTTTTTTGTTTTGTTGTGGTGGGGAAATTCCTTTTCCTGTTCACTTGTGCTCATCTGTTTTCTTGTTGATCAAATGTTTTCTCTTTTATCAAAAAGAAAAAAAAAATAATTTTAATATGCTAATTACCTTAACAACGAATGATATTTAGGTTAGTCAAAAGTTGATGGTGCAAGGATACTCAGGGCATGCCCAATATAGTGGGGGTCTGGATGTTGCTCGTAAGGTGTTAAAGTCTGATGGCATCAGGGGATTATATAGAGGGTTTGGTTTATCTGTTATGACTTACTCACCATCCAGCGCTGTATGGTGGGCAAGTTATGGTTCAAGCCAACGCTTCATATGGAGGTGAGATATGGTAATGCATATTCTTATGTCTTATTGCTGAATCATTGTTGTATATCCTTTAACTTTATTTTTATATCATAACAATTATCAAATGGTAGGAATTAAAAACTACCCCTAGAGATTCATCTACTAAACCTCATGTGTTTTCCTTTTAAAGTTGAACCTGAACCGTTAGGCTACTAATATGCCTTGAGTAATGAGTGTGTTGAAATAGAGCCCATATCTTTGTGGTCCTTTGATCAATGTTGCTTTCAATAAATATATGCGCTAGCTTCTATCTAAATGTTCATTATAGTATACACATGGATTTCTAAAATAGCTCATACATCTTCCATTTAAGTTAGAGTTATGTACATTTATTTATTCCAAGGGCATGGCAAAATTGCAAAAATTTTGGTAAATTTCTCCTCTAAGATTAATATTTGTTTGGTCAGATCAATTTAATGGATTCAGTCTCAAACGATGGGATTTTTCTTCTTGAAGTTTGTGTTTGTGTAACTGTGTTTAAGTGAGGAAAGTTAGAATTACTTCTTGATTAGAAAATCTATCAAAATTTTAAATCAAATTTTGTTCAAAATATTTTTTAGACTGTTGGATTTTATCACTAATACGGCAATAAAATTTTAGTGTGTAATGTGCATACTAATATTTTATTCCTGCATTATTATTACACGAACTATCTAATATTAAATACAGTTATCATCTGGTTGCTTTGGCAGAGTCTTGGGACATGGTGTTGAACATGACAAAGGTACCCCTAGTCTGCCTAAGATTGTATTAGTTCAGGCTACTGGAGGGATTATTGCTGGTGCAACTGCATCCTGCATTACAACCCCATTGGATACTATCAAGACACGGTTACAGGTATTCATAACCTTGTTGACAATGTTTCTTTCTCTTGATTGAGTTTACTATTCTCTGTGGTCATCAACTGTAGTGTGGATATTATCTCTATGCTCAGTTTTGGGTTTTGTTGTCTGTTTTGGAAAATAATTGGTGATGACTTCTTTATTGGTCCTACTGCAATGAGTTAGATGTTTCTCTCGTCACTCCTCCCTCCCACCCCTAGCCTTTAGATTTTATGGATGCAAAATTGTAATATTTGAATTTCTCCAGTATATTTTGGTGATGGTAAAAGTTTTCATTCTCAAAAATAAAATAATTAAAAGAGGAAGAATTAGAAGAGTATTTTCATGGTCATTATTTATTTAGCCAAGCACTGCCTACTTAATTTTTCTGACTCAATAATCTGTGCTCCACTCCAGGTGATGGGACATGAAAAGAGAAGCTCTGTAAAACAGGTTGTTAAAGACTTAATCAATGAAGATGGTTGGAAAGGTTTATATAGAGGGTTGGGTCCAAGATTTTTCAGCATGTCAGCATGGGGTACTTCAATGATATTAGCTTATGAATATCTGAGTAAGAACTCTTGCTTTCTGATTATATTCTCTTTTTTGTGTGGTTTGCGCTTGTGTTTGTGTGTCTATAATCTTGTTTGCTTATCCTGGTCTGGTGTATTTGAATATTGAAATAACTATTTAACTTAAATTTAGGTCCAACAATCATTGGTTTCATTGGTTATTTCTTCACGTATAATGTAACCATCCTAATTCTCAATTGTGGTCATTTTGAGCAGCTCACCCATTAACAGTTTGTTGTTCTGCTTTTATGTTGAGTTACACATGGTCTATGTTACATTTATACGTCTTAAAAAATTATCTGCATGCCAAATTAAAATTATTCAACCTTATATTCAGATTATTTCCTATATTTTATATGGTGCACTTGAAGCTGCAATTGGCTGACTGAAAATAACCGTGACTGAACTATCTTCTGAAGCTTTCACAACGGATGGTAGCTTTTTAGAGTCACAAATGTTGAAAGAATGCAAAACCATTGTGGATTGAATTCTTCCTCTTGATTAGTTTTACTTTAGTCAAACCTTCCAAAAGATGGGTTAACAATAGCTTAATTTATGTTCTAGTTGTTGCTTGAATTTATTGATATGTCAACTCTGATGAACTTGTCAAATGTATGCCACAAATTGTTCATTAGTGACAGAATCTATTTTATATTGTCCCATTTCAATACTTTTTTCTTTTGTTTTCCTTTTTGAAGATTGTTTACTTTATTTCTTGTTTAATTAATATCATAGACTTGTTATTTGACTGCGGCTTGTTTCATGATAATGGGTATTAGACGAATTTGACGCACTTAGAATCTTTGTACCATAGTACCTTTTTTCTCTGAATATTTTAGCTCACTCTAAAACTATTCCAATGTTTCTCCACTCAGAACGTTTGTGTGCGAAAGATGAATAGAGGCAATTGGTCTGCAACCTGGTCCTATTAAGATTGATTAGCCAAGACATGGTTCCCAAGCTACTTGGTATTTGAGTTCCTTTTGTGGGTTGGGTTGACGATGTTGGATATGCAATCAACGTCTTTATAGTCCTACCACCATGGGCACTGGAATTGCTGCTGTTGGACATTATCAGTCTTGATTTAAGGATTAGACCTAAAGCAGAGTTATACTAACTGATTATCCAGGAAATAATTGCTCGATTCATAGATATGGAAATTTTCCTAATACGAAACTATTAGTTCCATTCTTTCCGATAGTTAAATTGGATTAAGTATATTCTTTTTTAGCATTGCTATGGATAGTGTACAATTGCAGGAAAGAGATTGCAATGAGATTTTTAGTGTGCTTATATCAGATATGCCTCCTTCCGCGAGTTACCTTCATTTTATTTTAAAATAAAAGAAGTTTAGACCTTAGAGTAGAGAGTCTGAACCTGATGAATAAGTATGAAACTCTAAATCTGCTTTATGCATACGTGTCAGTTATTGGACATTTTACTTATGCATTGCAATAATTTTTTCCTCAGTTTGGTATACTCTTTAAAAATGAGAGTGAAAATTTTGGTAATGAGTTTTTTACACAATTTTTCACATAAAATTCGTACTTTAAACTTTTACTCCATTTTTAATGTTCACTAAACTAACAGTTAGAAATGCAACCATACTAGCCTACTTTAACTTGGTCATTTAGTCTTAAACATTCAGGTGCAAGTAAAACCATGCTTGGGAGTTTCAGGAATAGGAGAAATTAAGTCAATGAGCCTCATTTTTCAATTTTTGCAATTGCCTGGATCTCGTTTCAAATCCATCGGTTACACTCTAAATTGGCGGTCAAGTAAACAATGATGTTTAAATGGAAACGCAAAGGCATAAAATATAGAACTAGTAGACATGGCTTTTGCCAACAGAATCACATACAGTCACAGAATCTCACGAAGGCATCAATCTTGAACGCTTCAATATGATAGAACATGCTACAGCCTGCTGTCACTTGTGGGCTTGTGGAATATGCATATCTATGCCTCAGTTTAATCAGCCATGTTCTATAAGCTAATAACGGTACTTGAAAACTAAGTCTGTAATGAGCAAAAAATAAAAAATAAAAAAAATCCTAAGAATGTCATATGCCACGCTCCTGGCATTGCACTTAGTATGCCCTGACAACCATGTTGCCTCCTGCCTACAAAGCAATGCATTGCTAATCTTGACAGGGCATTTGCACACAGTTTGCGTCCCACCAGAATGATAAACCGAGAATTGATAATTAATTGTTATGAAAAAAAATGATAAATTGTATCTAACAAATCAGAAATGGCTATTCATCCTCAATCTTCTCCAATAAATAAAAGTTAATTGATTTAATATGCTGAAAGCCGTATGCAATTTTACACACTACGAGTTTCCAAATTTTAAATGGCTTTTGCACATCATTTCAGCCAAAACGAAGCTTAAAGCGGGCTCAAGGTGGAAGTAGTGTTAAGTGGAAACATGTACCTGAGCTGATGGCCACGCTCAGTCAAACATATCAGGAACCATGAAGTGTTGAGTGCGTTAAAGTAAATAATAAAGATTAGCTCGAGCTAAATACTGAAACAAAAGCCACTCACAGCCAAACAGGAGCATATTGCATCTAAAGTATAGCTAACAACAGAAGCAGGATCTCTTGTTTTGGTTACTTTTGGATTGACAAAATAATGATACAACTCATCCAAAATTTGTATTAAAAAGTTGAAATATTTTTCAGCTGAAATCTAGCAGATATGCCAAGACCAACTCCAAAGAGATCAGTACCCCCACGATGTAAATTCTGTAGGAAATTGACATGCTCAATTGTTCTTAATCATTCATTTCTTGCATTCATTTTTATCAGGAACGTTGTCCTCATTGTCATCATAATCCTCATCCTCATCACAATCTTCATTCTCACTGTTATCATCTTCATCATCACTATCATCACATTTACTATCACAGATTTCACCATCATCATGATCCTTTTTAACTGCATTGAATCTAGCATAATCTTCCAGGGATGCATTTGGAAATAATTGCCCAACCTTATTGTCTCTAGTATCTGTTGGAGCATTTCTTGAACTTTTAGGTTTGTCTTTGTTCATCTGAGGGAAAAAAAGAAGAATAATCAGTAACATGCACATTTGCAGAGCAGAATAGGACTGCATGAAAAGCATGTCCGAATTAATTTAATTCAACCATAAAAGAGGAAATAAATAAGGCCTTACACCATCATACATATAACTTGGCTTTACTTTTGAATGCCAATAGAAACTCAAAGAAATGATGTGATTACATGTACATGCAACAATATTAGAGAATGGCATATGCATGAACAACTGATACTACAAGAAACTTCATAAACAGCAACAGACATTATTTACAAAATCAACATGGTTATATGATTTGCAGATGAAATATCCTTTGAAAATTTATAAATTTATAGCCATGCATTATAATAAATGCAACCAGGGGCAAAATGATTAAGACTAAATATTTTAAGGACAAAATAGAAGCAGGATATGCTTTAAAACAATTAACAGCCTTGGTTTAGTATCTTACAGCACGCAATAGGGTTCTCCTTTCTCTCTCCCGAGAGTTCTTAATGGCCTGCAACAATAATACCAGTATTATTATGAGTTTCCACTTTGCAAGTACAACTTTCAGAATTCAGAAGGAACATAAAAGGGTAACAGAAGAAGAAACCTCCTCAAGCATCTTTTGCTCGGCTTCAACTTCTGAAGAATCTCTGCAAAAAACAAAGTAATATATCGATACAAAATCATCTTTTCCTTTGTTGAGTGTTAGAAGCAGAGAATGCTAACTAATGCTCAATCTGCACATACTAATGTTAGAAACTGAATGCTAAAGACAACCTTCCAACTATATGGTCCACACTGCAACAACACTTTGCACATACACCATGCTCCTTGGCACAACCTACACCAACATCAAAACCATTCAGTAAAATGCACAAAAACATACAACAAATTCCATCTGGAGCATACATATATATATATATATATATATATATATATATATATATATATCCTAAGAAAACTTTTCATATTTTTCACAAACAATATGTGTTCATTTCCAAGTTCCAATTAATTGAACCCAATCACCCATACTTTTTCTGTTTCTACCTCCACAACCCCAAAATTCCGCTCTTTCTTCCTTATTCCACTAATTGGGATTTGGGAACTACCCACTTATAATAAAACAAACAAAACAATAGGAATAACAACAAAAGAAAGTGATACTAAGTTACTAACCAGAACACAAGTTATGGTAAGCTTGGCGAACATTACGCTTGGAACATCTCTGACTGTAACATTCAACAATCAAATAAGCCAACCAATTAACTAATTAATCAACGCAATGCTCAAATATAATAATCCAATTAATGATAAAAAAATGAGAACTAAATAGAAATTAAATTTAAAAAAAAAAAAAAATAGAGCTACCATTTGGCGGGTTCAACAAGAGGCTTGTACTTGCCATAACGGCGTTTCCACTCGATCTGGTCCTTGCAGCGAGGGCACACACCAGTTACCTCAGATAACGGCCTAAACCTTCCTCCAACTTCCTGCGTATATGTGTGTGTACGAATAATAATAAGAAGAAGAATATTAATAATAATATTCAATTTGTAAGGATGAAAAGATTGAATTGGAAGAAGAAGAAGAAGAAGAAGAAGAAGAATAGTGATTGAAGCGAATGGGTTACGGTACGGACAGTTTCGTTGATCTTGCGACCAGCATTGGGTTTCCAGGCATACTTGTTCTGGTGCTTGGGGGCCCCACTTCTCTTGCCGCTGCTCATTCTCTTCTTCTTCCTTTTTCTTCTTCCAACTCTCTCACTGTTACTGCTCCTCTTGCCTTCTTCCGCCGTCGTTCATATTTCTTCTCTTTGCCCCAGAATCGCACCAGGGCATACAAATATTTTTCCCTATACTACTTGCCATGTTAAGGGTTTTACCTTTTAAAAAAAAAATAATAATTAGAACTTAATTTAAATATACTCCACCAATAAAAATAATAGAAATTATCAACTCATACAAATAATTATTCATTAAAATTATTTTATATTATTAATATATATCAATTAAATTCTATAAATTATGTTATTTAGTACAAATTTTTTGTGTTCTATATATATTTTTTTGAGAGGCGAATAAGTATAAAATTTAGTTAGCCTAGCTAGGTATTTGATACATTAAAATATCACGATTTTCATATTTATTGTCTTTTAAGAATTTTCTTGTTTAATGTTTACAAGTTTGATTTAGAGGGGAATTGAAGGAAGAAAAAGGATTATAGAGTTTCATTCCTATTCACAAGTATTATTTTTTAGAAAGGAAATATTTTTAAGGGTTTTATTGATCCTTCAAAATCCTTTATTATCATCATATCATTTCACAATTTTCCCAAATTGGTAGATTTTAATGAGATTACAATATTATTTATTATCTTATCTTTATTAAAATATTGAAATGTTATTTTTATCCATTTAAGAAATATATTAACTATATTTAACTATTTTAATAAAAGAAAGTTATAAAAATATATTATAAACCCTTTTATTTCCTTCTTCTTATCTATTTTATGCTCACAAATAAGGGTAAAGTAAAACCTCTAAAACTTCCTTTTCCTTACTCTTCCTTTCCCTTTAATGTCTTCCCTTTCTTTTCTCTCATAAGGCATGCCTCGTTAGACTTTCAGTTAAGGTAAAATTTCAATTAGGCTTGTTTTGGGCCTATATGGTTTGCCCCTTCCTCCTTTATATATTTATTGATAATTATGATGAAAGAAGACCCAAAATACAATCTAAGAGGCTTTTTACCATGATGTCATGAGAATATAAAAGGATGAATGCAAGAATCAAGAAGGGGTCTTTGGTGATCTTTGACTGTCTCTAGCCAAAGCTCCACTAGGGTTTTCGTGGCTAAATCGAAAGAGGAAGACTTATGCTCATCACTTTATCTATCTTTTTCATCTTTTTTTCTTGATTCATGTTTATGGTGTTCCTTCTATTCTTAGTTGTGGAGATTGTAATCATGTTTGGTGACTAAATCTCTTCTTTGTTAGGGTGATGTTATAAATTATGTTGGGATTATGAGATATTGAGATTTCTTTAATATATTCAATATTCTTTTCCTTTCAATTGAGTTTTTATCTTTGTACTTAATGCTTTTGTGATTTGATCAACCATGAATTGATGCCATGGGTTGTCTAGGCAATTGGAAGATTAGTACATAGCTTAGATATAGGGATAGAAATCATGATCACTAATTGTCAAGGAATTGAGATTGATAATTGTATAGGATTAATTAGGGCTTTCATAGAATAATAAAGACTTTAATCTTATGATCCAAGTTAAGGAATTAATTAAGTTTTAGGGATTAAAGAATTGGTTATAATAAGAAACCCCCCAATCAATTGAATAGATAGATCCCCATTAGATTTGGAACTCAATAACTCATATAAACAACTAGGTGAAATCCAAACCCTCACGCCTATTCTCTTTTGTCCTGTTCAAATCACAATCTTTCTAGATTCTCTTGTTATTTAGTTTAGATTTGTTTTGATTGGCTTTTAAATTTCAATTTGAATTAATGCTCTTGAATTTGCAGCCTAGATAGTGCTTAAACTAGGAAATTAGAACTCAATCACATCAATCTCCATGGGAACAATATTTAACTCATCACTTTATTACTTGTATGACCTGGTATACTTGCCAGAGTTCGCCATCAAGTTTTTGGCACTATTGCTGGAGATTGAGTTATTGATTGACATTAGTAGTACCATAAAAAGGACACTAATCTTGGCAAAATTTTCTTTTTTTATTTTCACTTTTTTTAGGTTTATTTTCTCTAATTTATTTTCTTATCTTTAATCTTTTGGGCTATTTGAGGTACTTGGAATGGATGCTTTTTGGGCTTTGTATAAAGCCTTGGCAAGCAGATTGATTAGATGCAATGGGGAACGAGGAATCCTCCTTTTATGGACTTGTGCTTTCTGCGAAGGTAGCCATCCAAATGGTTATTGTGAGTCAAGCTATCATGTGCCTCAAGTGCAAGTTACCTATATAGGTAGTCCTCCAATATTCTAGAGTGATCCATACTTTGATATCTATAATTTGGAAGGGAGGAATTATCCCAATTACTCATGGAATAACCAAAGCTTATACCAATATGATCAACACAATAGTCACCCCGATAGAATTTCATCCTTAGAGGCCACCCTTGAGAAATTTATGCAGCAAAACAAAGATAATCTTAAAAATCAAGCTACTTCTCTTTGAAACATGGAGATACAGCATAAAGAAATCTTGAGCTATTAGCAAAAGAACCACAAGGCACACTCCCATGAGACACAATTGATAATCCAAAGGAGCTATGCAAGGCTATCACTCTAGAGGGTAATCAATCATATGAAAGCTCGAGAAAGGAAGAAAAGTCCAAGGTGGATGAGGAAGCCTTCAACAAAACTCTCCCAACAAATTATTCATCTTTAGAGCAAACACCTGTTGAAGCATCCACTCAAGAAGAATGATCAAAGGGCCTCTAAGAGCTGGATTGGCATACATCACTAGAACCTTCAACATTTGATCGAATCTCATACATGCGGCTTCCATACTATAAGAAATAAATAAACCATGCAGGGAATACAATTCAAATGTAATATTAAAATATTTAATCAAGTAATAAATAGAATTAGAGTGGGAGATCTCAAATTCAGAATCTGAATAAGAAAAGACATCTTACCGAGGCTTCACCCAAAGGATTGATGAAATTGCGCACCATCTTGAGCTTAACAGATTTGGACATGCAGGCTAAATATGATGGGCTAGCAAGACCCTTGTTAGTTGGGGTTTGGACCATGGTACGCCAATGCTAATGTCTATTGTCGTTGGCTATAGTTTCTTTCAAGATTCCTCCCATAAAAGTAAGTTTATCGAAATTCCAGTATCATTGTAGTTCATTAGCGCATCAGAGTTCATAATATCATCTCCAATCCTCAAAATAATCAAATGTTAGCGAATGTCAATGTTCATATTATCGTGGTGTCTAAATTAGTATATAATCATCAAAATATCCCAAGTTCAAAAGAATAGAGATTCAAATCAGTGTGTAACCCAAATTGTCAAGTCCATTCTCATCAGAGGTGAATATGCTTAGAATAACAAAGATTTCGAATCCGTAAGTAATATGTAGAACAACCCAAGTTTACTCAACAAGGCCACCAAGTTCAGAGTGTCAAGGATTTTCTATCACTATAAAATCATTAAAACCCTATTCTTTCCATCAAACCAATTCAGAGTATCAAAAAGAAAATTTCCAAAGTTGCTTGTCCCACATACATAGTTGTATATAGTGTAAGTAGCACACTTGTCCTTCAAAGGTTCAAATAAGGTAACTAACACCAAAATAGATACAAATTTTGGCATTTAAATAAATCAAGACATATAGATAACAATTTCATAACCATATATATACTTAAAATAGGCTATAATACACAATCAAAGTGAAGCTGGTTCAAGCTTATGGTATCACGGTCCATGGGACAATCCTATAATGTATCTAATACCACAAATAACATTAGACAAGTACAAATTAACATTTAGAACCAAGGATTTTCTCAAATTAGTTGCTAATCATAAAACCTCCAATTTGAACCCTAGGTTTTTAACACTAACTACTCAAATCGAATACCTATAGTGACTTAGCTAAACTTATGAAATAGGAGGAGGTATAAGTCTAAGGAATACCTTTGGGAACCAAAAGAAGAAAAGGAAAGGTGGGTGGCTAGGTGACTTGATTCATGATACTCATATTTAAAGTTAATGTCCATATTCATTTTATTTTTCATTAATTTTAAAACATAAATGTAATTGAGGAAATATCCTCCATTTGGATTCAATAAACATATTAAAAAAAAATCCTTTAGAAGCAAAAATCAAATTTTGCGTCCTAGATCAAATTTGGAAAAATTTGAGTTTCTTTAAACTTTTGGCCTAAGAACGGAAAGGTGAATAAGTCTCTAAAATTCATTAAAATTGGTCCTTAACTCTTTGATATCTAAAACATAATTATCAGAACTTTTGGTTTCAAGAAAATGTATATTTTATTTAGCCCTCCATATAGCTCCCTATTGCAAGCTTAGAAAATATTTGGGATTCAAAATGACAGATAATCACAAATCATATTCCAACGACTCGGAGGATTTTTCTCAAACATAATTGGACTAAAATAATTCAAAATATGCAAGAATAAGACTTACAAGGTAAATCCTAAAGGTTCAAACTCACATGAAAGTTACACGTTATGCTAGTAATATTTGATAGGAAACTGGGACATTACAAAATATATGAATTTGTTTTCTTTTATTTCTTGCTTTTTTCACTTAACTATTGCAAGAATATATCCTAAATTAAATGTTAGTTTTTATAATTAACATATATTCTATTTGGTTGGGATTTACTAAGTCGTTCATGAGGTTGAATAAAATGGTAGGAAGGATAAATGGTAACAAAGGGTAAAGACAAGGAAAAGGAATCAATTTTTTCCTCCAGGTGTTTGACTCTCACTTTAAAATTGGGAAAAAAATTTCTTATAAAATGAAGTACATTTTCATTAACAATGTGTTATATGAAACACATTTAAACAAATTTTCCTTAAAACAGCTTAGTTTTTCAATAATAATTTTATAATCATACATTTTACTTCTAAAATTATTTCATCTTAAGCTACTTGTACACATAAAAATGTATTATGTAATATTTTATGAAGTTGTATATTTTATTTTATAATATTGAGAATTATTTACATTATTATACATTGGATTGAAAAAATTATATAAAATAAAATTAAATTGAGGTTATGTTAAAAATTTAATTTTTTATATTTATTATGAAGATGATGTTATATTGAATCCTTCTATAAAAATTTGTAAATAAATATAACAAATATGCTTCAATTTAACTTTTAGAATTCAATATTAACATATTAAAGAATGTGGAAGAGGTGACAAAACGCATGATTTTTTATTTTAATTATTGAATTCTCTCTAAATGTTGTAAAAATATATTCTAAATTAAATTTTAGATTTATGATTTCTATATATTCTCTTCCATTTGATTTAAAGGGAAAAATTGCATTTTTTGTCTTTAAAACATTAAGGTGTAACATAAATTCATCCTTAAATTAGAAAAAAAATATACAATTTGGTCCCTAAATTCACCCGCATTAGATCAAGTTAATCCTTTTGAGGGATTATTTGGTTAAATTCAAGGACTAATTTACTCTATATCTTATAACATGGATAAATTCAAGAACCAAATTATATGTATTTTCAAATTTTAGGACAAATTTATTACACTCCAATAATTCTGGGATGAAATTGTAGTTTTTCTCTTAATAACTTGTGTTTGATATAAAATGATATAATAACATAATAAATTTCTATTTTAAATTATCATATTATGACTCTTATTATGTGAATTTGAGAATCTTAAACATCTACACAAAAATTTAAACTACTTTGAACTTATATTCTTAAAAATTTTTACACATTGACTTTAATTTTTAAATCAAAATCACAGGTTTTATATATGTTGGTATATGTCACAACGTGCCTAGACGGCGCTACCACAGTAGTCAACAAAAAATAGTGAAAAATATTCAATAGAGTCGTCACTAATTTTTATTTTAGAAAAAATCAGAAAATTTTTTTAAATTTGCAAAAAATAGTATTTCAAAGAGATTGGGATCGTGAGTCCAATTATACATAGAGAAGGGTCGAAATTTAATCTCAATATACCCCTAATACATCCATTTTATAATGGTTACCCCAGAGTTTGTTATGTAAATTAATAATAACTTTAATAACATTTAATTTTCTCCAAAAAATGACAGTTATTTACAAAAAATAAAATAAAATAAAAAAGAAATAAAATTTAATTTTTGGTTTGATGGGGTTTACTCATTCCTACATATCCTCTGATACAATAAGGGACTCAAAGCTATCGTTATTTTTATAGAAAATAATTATATGTTAGGTTGATTTTATTTACAAAAGGAATTTTTGAAAAGAAGGGGGAAAAAAACTAATTTACTCTTACACAGGATTCACGATAACATGAGCTATATAATAAATATTTACAATCCTCACAACTCTTGAGGGTCAAACCATACATGAATGTTGGAGGTTGTTGTGTGAATTAAAAAGAATTCAAGGAAATTAATTTGTCAGTTTAGAAAGAAAGAAATTCATTTGATTTTTGTACAAGATGTAATTTGTGTGAAATAAATTGCCAAAAAAAAAAAGATAAACAAACCAAAAAGAAAAATGTGTAGCCCAAAAACCAAAAGCTCGAATGAAATATAAAATAATCAAAATAATCACAATAAATATGAAAAGAAATATGCAACAAAAGTCACATAATAGCAACTGGTAATCAACAAAAGAAAAATCTAAACATCTATGTGAGATTCAATAAGAAGTGTAACCCTTGCGTCACATAAGCAAGACATATGAATAAAAAAAGGGTTAGTCTGTGTGAGCAGTGGCTCACGGTGGAACTTAGGGTCATAGGGCGATGATGGTGGTGTCGATGTTGATGTTGACATCGGGCTCATGGTGTGGAGAAGGATGATTGCAGTAGTGTAAAGACTGGGTTAAGACAAGCTATGATGGTGATAGGAAGTAAGGAAGATAGTGGCTATGGTGGTTTTGTGGTTAAGGGGTGAAGGTGTTTGTGTGGGGAAAAAGATATTGGTGGTTAAAGATGAATATGATGATGGAGTGTGGTTAAAATGAAGAATAGTGAAAGTGGTCCTTGAAAGTCTCCCCTTATTGAAGTGAGGGAGTTAGCTCTATATAGAGAAGAAAGAGATCTTTGCTATTAGATTGATAAAAAATTTGAAAAGCAGTTGAAAAATTTAAAAACTTGAGATTGGATAAGATTCTAGAAAGCTAACAGATAAATGAAAATTTTGAAAAGCAGTTGAAAATTGAGATCTGATGAGATTCTAGAAAGCTTATGGATAGATACAAATTTAAAAAGCAGTTGAATGCTTGAGAAAGGATGAAATTCTAGAAACTAAAAGAAAAGAAAATTTATTTTTATTAAAATGAAGGACAAAATTTGGCATTCACACTCACCTTCAACAATCTTGATGTATTCTCCCTTGATATATTTTCTCAGGAATAAATTTGTAGAAGAGTATATGTTAAGAACTTTCTATCTTTATGGACCTACAAACTATCCAACATTACATTAGATATAATGAGATACTAGTAAACCATTTTTGCTAAGGAATAGCATTTAGTAATTTCTCAAGGTGTTAAGGTAAGGAGCACAGGGACTAAAGTTATAAAATTTCTCAAGGTGCTAGGTTCGGTGTATAGGGATTAAAGTTAGAAAAAGTCCCCAAAGATGCTAGGTAAGGAGCATAAGGAATGAAATTATCAATGTCCCCCAAGATGCTAAGAAAGGAGCACAAGGACTTAAATCGGGAAAATTCCCAAGGTGTAAAGAAAGTGTATGGGGCGAAATGAGCAAAGTAATGCATAAAGGATCATGGAAGCCCTAAGAATGCAAAATAAGGTGCAAAGTCAAAATGTGTAAGGACATTACACTACAAAATGCACAAGGAAAAATCCTTGGTGATTCTAAAGGTGCAAATGATCAAATGAAACAAAGATAGAACCCTTGGTGGTTCTAAAGAAATATAAGGTCCTAAACTAGCAAAGGATCAAAGTATAATTCAGCATCATGCATTGTAGGAAAAATAAATATAGGTGCAAAGCATTGGCACAAGGTATAATTCTTGGTGACTCTAAGGGTGCACATGAACAAAGTATAAGGCAGAATCTCATGAGATCCTAAGGGTGCAAATAGAAGGCAGAATATGAGTATTGATGATGAAAACAGAAAGAAGAATCATGAGTTTCTATAGGTGAAAATAATAAAAAAGCAAAAATACAAGTGTAAAGAAATGTGCTAAAAAGAAACTGCATGTGTCATGTGAGATTCTAAAAGATGAAAAGTAGAACATGCAACATGATCATAAAACATGAAAAACAGAAACAAGATGAAGAGATTCAGCTAGAACTCTCAAAGGTAGAGAAGGTAGTAAAGGATATACACAAGGACTTGTATAAAAAGAGTCATAAAGCAAAAGATGTAGGAAAATATCTAAGAATGAAATGATGCACAAGGTAGGAATCACATGCAATTCTTAAAGGTGCAAGGATAAAACAATGTATAAAGGAAATAAGCATGAAGGTTCTCAAAGATACAGGAAATGAACATGGCACATGAGGGGAGAATAATGCAAGCCCCATAAGGTCCAAAAATAAATATTAAACTAAAGAAGATATTCCAAAAGGCAGGGTGTCAAGGACGCTTGTGCAATAAATGAAATCAAGCAAAGCCTTAAATGATGCCCAAAGGATGCTGGTAAATGCGACAAGATACAAGAAACAAAAAAGATCTAGATTCCAGTGCAAGCAAAGATGTCTTGAAGAAAAGAGTGGAAAAGCATAGACGGCAAAGCAATATATCACATTCTACGCAATAAGTCTAAAGGTATTAGTAGTTTGTGGATGCAAAGGGACGAGAGATCAAGTATCAACAAGTTAGAGGGAGTCCTTGCCCTCTACCAACAAGCAAGCAATAATGAAAGCACACGGGGTGAATGCATTCTAATAAAGGAAGAACAAGAAAGAGCAAGGTCAAATGATAGTGCAAGAAAAAGGGTGAAAGACGCCCAAAGAACAAGGATGTGTTATGCAAAAGATTGACGCGTGTAATGTGCACCTTGAGAGCACTATGCCCTCGCATTGTGCAAGGGAGCTTATGTTGATAACTTAAAAATGGATTATGGTTAAGACAGTAATTAAGGGGCGATTAATGAAGGTAATAGTCAGAAAAGGTGAGTCTAGTCATTTCTAGAGAGTTAGGTGCATGGATGATGCCCAACCAGAATGGATCTCTAAGAATTGACCAATTTCCCCTGAAACTACTTAGACTGATGTGGTTTGGAAGGCTTTGAGGCATAACTCTACACTAGGAGACAAATCTCTAAGAAAGAGATTCCACTTGGATCGTAGAGTGAGGTCAAAGGTTCTCTACTCTAAGGGATGCTTTGTCGAATGTCGCCTTTGGCTTGCCATATCACAACCAAAAGACCCCAACAAGAGGTTTCACTAGAATAGCAAGATTCTCATATGACCCACCTTATCTATGTTCCTTTTGCCCTGATCGAGACCAAGTTATTTAGGAAAGTAGCCAACAATAGGACACACACTCTCCTAGGACCAAGACACTTTCTTTTCACCAATACCCATTTCCCTATGTACATTGACAACTTGGTCTCCAAGGATAAGGATCTATCCTTATCACATAGCTAAGAGACTTTGTCTTGTTCTACCCCTCAAAGAGCTATATAAACTAGTACTCATGACCATGGAAGAGAGGTTGAACACACTAGACACCCAAGTTGAACAAAACATGAAAATCAAGCTCAACAACCTAAGAACCCACCCTAAAACCAGGTTCAAGCTTGATACCCACGATCCAAAACCCACATTCTCATAACCAAGACCCCAAGAAACAAATAATCAAGTCCATTATTTTTGAACCCAAGTACCCCAAGAGTGAATGGAATGGTAGCGTCCTGGAGGGTAGGCAAGGAAAATGGATCTCATCATCCTTCTAGCATTTCTGTGGTGGTTGTGTTCTGTTCTCTGCTAGAATCACCCTAAGATAGGCAGTTCTCTTGGCCTAATCATGCTCACATTTTCTCTAAAGTTTATAGATCCAAGAATCTCAAAGTCTTGGTTAGTGTTGCAAAACACTTGCTAAGAAAACAAGATTGAAAAAATTATCTTATAGAGCTCTTAATTATAATAAGTTTTGATATTGATTTGGCTGGTGTATGGATGCTGCATCGGCGACAAAATGTTTAATTATGCTTTTTGTCTCTAAAATATGACCTTTTTTTTTTTGGTTTAGTTCCCATTGTTAAAATGTTTCTATTTAGTCCCTAAAAAATTGTTTTCATTTTTATTTAGTCCCTTGGTTAGTGTTCTCTTAATTTCTACTGTTAAGTGCTAATGGACATTTTATGTGGATGTTGACATAGATTGAAGGATTAAAAATGGACCAAACAAGAAAAATTGTGATGATATTGAGAGGGACATGTAAACAAAAAAAAAATTATAATATTTTATATGAAAAATTATTTATATTTACATATGTATAAAATGACACTTATAATTATAAATGTAATTAAATTAAGCTACTAGGAGTAGAGTAGTGGTAAGAGATTTACGTAGTTTATCTTACGTAATAGGTTTATAGCTCAATGTCATTGATGTACCAAAAAGGCTTTATTAAATTAATAGCTTAAATATATTTTTAACCCCTATAAATATATTTCATTTTGATTTTAGTTATTTAAAAAAAAATTTAAGGATTAACAATATATTTTATCCTAAATTTATTTACCTGTAATTATTATTATGAAATTAAATTATTTTATTAAATATTTTAAAATTATTATGCCTATAAAATATCTATTTTAACCTGTATATTTAAAATCTTTATATTATATTTTATGACTTGAAAAAATTACAAAAAATATAATTAAAATAAAATACATGAGATATAAGAAAAATATATTATTTTTAAAATTTAAATAATATTTATTAATAAATTTATTGTAAATCACACATTCATAAATAAATTTACAAATGCATTGTCTAATTAACGAAAGCAACAATTGAATAATCTATTCATTATGTAATTGACTAAAGCATGTATGCATTTTTGTTCTTGAAAACCCCGTTACACATGTGCTTGTTAACCAGTATCTTCTCTCTAAATGTGTTAATTTAATTTCAGGTAGATTATTTTAATTAAATTTTATTTAATTTTTTAAAAAAATTAAAATACTTTTCTCACGTCTTGTGTATTTTATTTTAATTATATATTATGTAGCTTTTAGATTTAAAATGTAATATATTAAATTTTAAATATTATAGGTAAAAATAGATATTTTATAGAAATAATCATTTTCAAAATATTTAATATGACAAATCTATTTCATAAGAATTTGAAATAAATAAATTAAATTAAATTTTCAACTAGAAGTTTTATTTTATGTATATAAATAAAAATAATATTTCATATAAAATATTATAATTTTTTCATTTAGTCCACTAAATATTATGATTTTATTGTTTAGTCCCTCTTTTTAATCCTTTAGTCCATGTTAGCAATTATGTAAAATGTTATGTTGACATTTAACGGCAGAAACTACTGAAACACTAATAGAGGGACTAAACGATAATGAAAATAATTTTTTAAAAGCTAAATGAAAACATTTTAAAAAGAAGGACTAAATACAAAAAAGAGTGATATTTTAGAGGACAAAAATATAATTATGCCGTGGTAAAAATATTGTTGTGCCTTTGGTTTGATGCGGGACAAGAACACGTGCTCTGAACAAATTTTTTAACTTTTTGTATATTTTTAATTTTGAAAGTTATAAACATTAAATAAAGAGTATTTCTATATTCTCTTAGTAATTAATCCAAAAATCTTCTTAATTGAAATATTTATTTATAATAATATAAATTATAATTATAATTTTTATAATATTTAAAGACTATTTAATAAATATGAACAAAATTTTAAATTAGGAAAATTTTTAAACATACCATTTAGTAGGATTTAATATTTTTGTTAAATAAAATATAGAAAACACGTTCCCCCCCCCCCACACACACACACATATATATATATAGTAGAAATCTTCTCGGTGATTATATTGATGGTTATATTATTTTATCAAATTTTATATTAAGTAAGAGATTAATATTGATACCTTGCCGGTATAAAATAATTTTATACTGTTATTTAATTACATGCTTCATTTTATAAAAATTTTAATGTAGTGCGTAATTGAGTAAGAAACTTTTATTGATATGATAGTATATAATTGGATATTTGTATAAAATTTTTTTTGTACTAATAGTCCATGAAAATTGAATCATTACGTAAAATTTTTATATTTTAATTTTTAATATTAAAATTTGTTTGCACGGTTTCGGATTAGACTAACGGTGGAATAATACGGTTAAAGGCTTCAAGATTCAAATTCATCACAATGTAAAACATGATAAATAACTAATTAACAATATATTTTATACTTAGGGTATATTAAAATTAAGGATAAAATGTAAATGCCACTTCTAAGATTTGTTAAAATTGCACCAAATTCAATCCCACCTCAATATTGCACTCCATGTCCCGTTAGTTTGAGGGTGTATTAATTTTAGGAGACATTCAACTAAATCATAATTAATAGTAAATTATAAAGTGGTCTACCCTATCTTCTAAATCATCATGGTCCATTTATTTTTAATGGCTAAATATTATTTGAGTAGTTCAAATTTAAAAATATAATAATTATTAAAATTATGAAATAAAATAACAATTTTCAAAATTACAAAACTATCACATCTATCTTTTCTCCCTCCTTTTGTCTAGATAGACTAGCCCAATCCCTTTACATCTAACTCATTTAGGCACTTGGGTTAAATGGCTCAATATTTATCTTTTTATTTTTTTAAAAAAACAAAAAAGATTATCGGTAACAAAAGGTAAATGAACCAGTACAACGAATAGGTCGGCTTATTTACCTATTTATTTTTAAAAATAAAAAAATTAAAACTTCTATTTGGCTATAAATTTGTCCTCCTTTGTTAATTATTATTTTTCATTTTAAAAAATGTAGTTTTATATAGTTTTTGAATTTCCATTTTGATGTAGTTTGAACTTAATTATAAATTATATTGCTTAAGATCTATTAGTGAAAAAACTTCCCTCAAAGCATATAAACATTTTTAGAAAAAAGAAAAGATAAATGGGTTGGTCTATTTACGCTTGTGGGGGAGCCTTAAATAACTTGGGCTACTATATTACTAACATGTTTAGCTGACTATATAATTGACTTGACCCATTTGACCCATAGGTTTAAATGAATCAAATTGACTCATTTAATACCTATAAGAAAGGAAAGAGAAAAAAAGTAGATGGAATAATTTAGTATTTTTATATAAATATTATATTTTTAAATTTGAACCCCTTTTTTTTGTCCAAATTAGAGCTGCTCAAATAGGATTTGAATTCTCTAAAGTGAAAAAGTGAATGACGAACTACTCTTGGATTAATAACTTCTATTATGTATCAGTCATACCAAATTATCTAAAAGTGATTAATCTCTTACTTTCTTATCTTATAAATATATTTATTTTAGAGGATCCAAATCTGCTCAAATAATATCTAACGGTTACAACTAAATGGATCATAGTGGTTTAAAAGATGAGGTGGATCACCTTAATTATAACTCATCATTAACTGTGGTTAAGTTAGATATTTCCTAAAACTAACCCCACCCCCCTCTCAAGCTTATGGGGTAGCAAGCAATATTGATGTTTGATTGGGGTTTAGCGTTGAGAAATCTCAAGGATAGTTTTTGCATTTTACAATAAAATTAAACTCATTTTCAATGAGTTCGTTGTAAGACATATTTATCAAAAGATGCTTGCATCATTTTTGCGATATATATGATAACTCTTATATATGTTGTTAGATAAATAACAAGTTAATGTTCGTAATTTTTAATGTATTCATTCTGCGATTAATTTTTTTTTTCCAAGATAATTTCATTAATTAAAAAAAAAGTTTAACAGCATTTACGAACTGAAAAATATACGTCAAATCTAAATATATTAAGAAATCAATGTATTTGATACTTTGATACTAATCAACAATATTTATTGTTCTGCTCCTTATTAAAAAACTATCAATATCTAAGCATTTTTTATATGGGAAGACTCACACGAAAGGTGATGCAATTTGAAAAATATATTACATCCTCTCTTAAGATAAATTTAAATATCTTTGTCATTTATAAGACCATCAAAATATAAACACTCAGAAGAAGGGCCAAAACAACAACAAAGCGGACAATAAAAACAAAACAAATTAAAGATATGATTTACTATGATTTACTATTGATAAAATCAACAGATCAAGATAAATATACTCAAGATCCAAAATATCTCAGCCATTTATTAGATAAACAAATAGTGGGCTGCCACCAAAGAAAAAGGATGGCAGCCACCCTCAATATCACTACCAACAAGGAAGATCAAAATAAGAGTGCAAAGAAGTAAGAAGAGAAAAAACAAGGATTAAGGCTGGTTATTAAAACAAAAATTTCTGCAAATGTTTATCTATATACTATACAATTGACGGTTGTCCAATACCACTGTTCATTCCACGTGGCGTACAATGGTAACCTCTATCGTTTTTTATTTTTACGTTATACTTTTACCCCAAAAAAAAGTGGGCAGATAGTTGTGTGGTTTATAGCTGCTGCTAAACTGCACAAGTGATTGTCCAATCAATGCCTCCTGTGTCTTTGTAAAAGTGATGGCAATTCTGTACAGTGCCCGATGGATAATGCAAGTAGCTATAATGAGGTATCTGTTAGTTGTTTGGCTTTATTTTGATAAATATTCATATTTATTACGGATTAGTGATGGTAATAAAACATTAACTACTTAATACGAAATGATAATTAAAATTATATTATCTAAAACATTTACATAGAAGATATTTAGGAATAAACATTTTACATGGTCAGATACGGATCTTTTTTCCTAAGCTTCCTCAAGTAGACATGGTCAACTTTTTCTCTGATAGCTACAATTTGTAGCTATGCAATAAACCAACATGCTTTACATGGTCAGATAGGGATCTTTTTTCCTAAGCTTCCTCAAGTAGACGAGGTCAACTTTTTCTCTGACAGCTACAGTTTGTAGCTATGCAACAAACCAATCCGCTACCTTATTTCTCCTCTTCCTTTTTTTTTGGCTTCTGCATTCTTAAATTTAAATTTTTTGAAAAAAGACAATGTAAAAGAGAGTGAAAATTAGCATTCCTGATAAACCATTTTCATTGTTTTGTTTGAGTCCCTCACCACTACACTGTCTCAGAGGATAGTATAAATCCCAGTGTTCCATTTCTTTTCTTTTCCCAATAATTTCCATTTATATGATGATAAGTTGGTCCGCTTTTCTTGTGCTTATCTTGCAAAACTAAAAATGAAACCTTACATTTGGCCTCTTGGTTCATCATCAAAGATGTACCGATAAACTCTCATTGGTGTTCTTCCCAAAAATTGAGCAAGTGACCACCTCTACTATAGACTTTGTCGTAGGGTTACTTCCAACAATTTTTCCTAATGATATAGAAGCAAAATTAGTTGGGTTGGTCTATTTAGGTGGAGAGAGGGTGAAACTTTCAATCAAACTTTTTTTACATATTATAGATTTTAGTTGGGCCCAATGGTTTAGTTGTTGTATATTTTACTTCATAAAGTGTATTCCACTACATTTTAACCAATTTATTTCTATCTTAGCTGCAGATGATAGTATACATGCCGTCCCAGTTGCTCACCCTTTTTTTGGTGAAAGTGCATTTAATGTTAAATAGGTCTACCATGGCAGTTTCCATCGATCCCTTGTAGCTTTTCTGACCTTTGTTGCTGATTAGAGGTAATTAGAGGTAATATGGAGCAATGTTTTATTCGTATCTAGGGTCGAACTTATCATTTTCTTGCAATTCTCGATTTCATGTTCATCAACTTATTCAGGTATCAATTAGATTATTTTATGAAAATTTCTCACAATTGGTTTAATTCAATCTGTGCAATACTTTTTCTTCTTGCTTCCTTTTATTACCCATATTCGAATTTGAATTATTGATGCATCCTCTATAAATTGGTTGATCTCTAGTGATCAATCCACACCTTCTTTGACAGTCTCATATTCTTAAATTGTTCTTTGCCTTCTTTTTAAGACATTTAGTTCTTTACTTCTACACTGATTGTTTCCCAACTTTATCATGGCTCCAATGGTTGATTTGATTTTGAAAATTGTTTCTGGGCGTGAGGCATGGAGGCTGAAGGTTTGTGTTATTCGTTTGTGGGTGGTACCTATGTTCAACAATGCTTTGGTTGTAAGTTCTGTGGAGATGGTTATAATGGATGAAGTTGCAAGTTAGATTTTTTTTTTTTTTTAAATTATTAAATGGATGGATGTTATATTGAATTAATTGCTCAGTTTCATATATCTGGATGATGCTGATTTTTTTTTTCTTCATTGAAAGGTGACAAAATCAATGCAACTATCAAGAAACCATTGGTTAACAAGTATCAAGATCATTTGGTGGAAGGAGGATGGTACAAGATTTGCTATTTAACTATGGTACCCAATCTTGGGTCTTACCACACAACCAAACATGATTCTAAGTTGGTGTTCCAATTTAGAACTACTGTTCAGTCATGTGACCTTCCTTCTATTCCTCTCTATGGTGTATTTGCTACTCCATTTCATGAAATACTTCACAACATAGACAATTGTGATTACTTAATAGGTAAATATTGTATTTGTTATTTTTTTTTTTTTGTCAATTCTATTAGTTTAGTGTTATTAATCTAAGATATGTTAGGTAATAATTAATTTAATGATTTTGTAATTAATTTCTTTCTGGTGTCTTTCTTTGTTATATTAGATGTTGTTGGTTTGCGCACTGGAGTGGCTCAGTAGAAAGAGTATGAATGTGAGGGAAGACTTCTAAAATGGTTACATTCAAACTGACATCTAAAGGGTAGTCAATTTTTTTCCTTCATTCCAATTAGTTATAATTGTCTTTTGGTGTGAGTGACTTCTTCTTTATGTGTTAGACTTAAGCTGGAGTGTGCACTATTTGGAAAATATGTGGACTAGCTTGAATCATTTGTTGGGAATGGTGACTTGGAACTGCCAGTGATTGTTATCTAGTTTGCTAAAGTCAAATGTTTCAGAGGTGATTTAATGAGTCCACCTAATCTCTTTATATTTAAGTCAGTTTATTTATGTTGTCTTCTATTTTTAGCATTCTTTAATGTTTGTGCAGGGAATATTGGAATTCAAAATGTCATGTTTGCTTCAAGGATTTTGTTCAACCTTGATATTGCTGAAGTTATTCAGTTTAGGAATAGGTATATTTGACCATAATTTTTTTTTGGTGCATATTTTAACATCAACTTTTGAATGTGCATTCATAATTTTTTATAAATGTTGTTATGTAGTATCCCTACTGCTGGATATGTTGGTAGCCAAAGTTTGATGATATTGAATTATTCATCACAACTATCTGTTGAAGATGATTTCATGAATGTTATACCAAAAACGACCATTGAATATCTCAGTGAAAACAAAGAGGTTGTGTTTTATTTGTTAGAAATTTAATGTATTTGACAATGTATTATATTTTTTATTATTTTCTTCTGACTTCACCATTTTTTTTTCTATCCTGTGTTTTTGAGGATGGATGCTTTGTTGTAATGGGAACTATAAATTCTATAGCCACTTTCTTTTTTTGTTATTTTATGAATAGATTGTTTGTTATGTTCACTTTATTTATCCTATTTTCCATTTCATCATTGTAATTTTTCAAGGAAATTTCGATGGAGTGGGTTATTTAAAAATCCTAACTCTTGAATATAGGTAAAGATTTTGGTCTACGTTTGTTGTGGTTCTTGACTTTAACAAGGTTTCTATTTTCATATTTTTTAGAAGTGAATGATTGATATATTTAGTTTCCTCATGGGTAAACATTTGCATGTTATTTTCTGTTTGCTAGATTGAATGATTTATTTTCGATTTTCATATTGACTTTGTCATGATTTTTGTTTTTCATGTTCTTGATGGTGAAAGATTTTTGCCTCTGTTTTTCGTAATTGTGATGTTTAAGTTTGTTTCATTTTTGATAGGGCACTACTCACGTTAATCCAAACTTTATGAGGAGATTAAAAAATGAACTGTCTCATATTTTAATTGTGACTGATCCAGTAAGGAACAGTTTCACACTTTGATGTGAGTATAGTGCTCATTATTCTTTCATATGTGAGGGGATAACTGAGTTAAAGACCTTTTATAACTTGTGCGACGATGCATGGATTCTTTTTGACTATGTTGGAGAATCCAAGTGCAACATTAAGATTGAAGATGCAAAGAGGAGAGAGATTGTGCATCCCATTAGAACAAATTATAGCAACCCACAACAACCTTTCTTTGAACCAAGCCCCCAAAAATCCCCTATTGCTGTTGAAAGTTTAGCTTCAAGTTCTCCTACCTTCTCTGTGGTTTTGGTTGGACCATAGAGTAGTGGCAGCCAATTGTATGATTACTTTGTCATTAATTGATAATTTGCATTAATGGATTTGAAAATATAAGAACTTTTTTTAATCCTGCTGTTGTATTTCTGAGTATTTGCAACGTATTGGGTATAATCTTGCCAATTATATCCGAAACATGACACCTTCTCCATGGATATTATGTGATCTATGGGGTGTTGAGGTCAAGTGCAAAATTCTGACAAACAACAGGCCCATCAACCAGACCAAAATTGGTAGCGGATGGAAAGAGTTTTGCAAAATTCACAAGTTGAAGGCAAGTACCGTTGTGTTTCTTTTGTAGTCCCAGAAGATGTTAGGACTATAGATGTTTTGATTCACCCTTCATGAGATTCGTGTTCGTTTGTATGTGGAAGGGGTTCAAAAACTTTCGTGGTCTTTACTTCGGACATGGTATGTTACGGTTCACTAACTTCTTGTATTTTTTATTTGGATTCTCTCTGTTTTTTTTTTTGGGGCCTGGATTATGTATAGTTCTAACGATATAGTTGATGCTACATTTTTTGGGTTATATTAACTATCTCACACATGGATTATAGCCCAATGCCCAGGTTATGTTACGGATAGTATAAAATCACATGATATGGTGTTCTTTTATTGTTTTTTTCAGTCATTGTTAGCTGTTTTATTAACAGGTATCCAGGTTATCACCCCAAAAAAAAAAAAAAAAAATAGTGCACTTTAATAAAATTAATATATTGCAAGATTAACAACATGTTGAAGATAAATTTTGGGTGAGAATTTATATGAACCGTGCTAGTTGGTAACAAACGACGAAGAGATTTCTGAGAGTATGCAAGAACATTAAGGATATTTATGTTAATGGCATTAAGGAAAGCGTTTTATGTAAGACAAATTGCATGAAACATATCTAGCAAATTCTGCTTCCCCATACAGAGTAAATTATCAAATATTAAAAGGATTCAAGTCCTTGAACAAAAAGAGTAGAAAAGGTTTCCATTTCACCTTTGTTTAAAGTCAGCCCAATCTCAATTCCTCCATCATTATTCCTATTTTCGGAAAGAGAAAATGTCCCGGTAACATCTGTCAAAGTCATATCCACTTTCTTAGGCCTTCCCCATCCAAAATCAATACTATAAACCTCAAACCGTGGCGATCCAACAGTAAAGAATTTTCTCCCCTGAGTAAAAGTATTCATACCTGAAGCCCGATTTTCTACTCCTTTTAGCACTCCATCCTCCATCCTTTTCAAGGCTTCAATTATTTCCTCCAAAGCACTAATGAACCCATAATTTTCTAACAGGCCCTTTGTCTCAGCCTCAACCTTTTGGCCCGCAATGCAATTTCCAAAATACGTGGGTGGAATTGAAGGTTCCAAGCGTGATCTACAATCTGCACTAAAAAAGAGAAATACCCTTTTGTCCTCTGGTTGTTCTGCTTTGACCAAGCACGCCAACACATAAGCACACGTAACTGAGAACTTTGACAACCGAAAATTCTCTTCCATCTTGGATTCTGCAAATTGCTTAAGCTTTTGGATATGTGAGGGGTTCAACTCAAACAAACCTTTAACTGCACCGTCCTTCCTTAATCCATTATTTAACTCCCACACCTTGAGACTCCGATTATTTGGTCCACCGCTGTTCAACCAAGCGTCCACATATGCTTCAGCAATTCCTGTGGGGTCTCTTATCACTGATCTATCAAAGAAAGGTGTTAGATGTTCAGGTAATGATGACAAAGATGGTGATTCTCCTAGCCTACAGCATGCATATGCCCATGCTTTTATGAACATAGTTGAAGACTTCCCATCCATAACTGCATGGTGTGCGGTTATTGCAATGCAAAACCCAAAATTTGGGAACACAGTGACTTGCGAGGCCAACACAGATGCTTTTTCATGGGAAGTGGCCAAGTGGGGTATGAAGGGATAACGTTCTGCAGCTTCACAAAAATTAGAGCAAAGATGGTTGAAATTAGCATCGGACTCAGCTACAGTGAAGGAGACAGAATCGCCAGGGACATAGTTGATGATGGGTTTGGAAGATTCTCGAGGCCAAGTGATGCTACCAGCGAGCGGAAGGAAGTGTTGAAGTGCGAGCTCAAGGGAGTGTTTGAGATTGGGAAGAACTGAATCATAGAATGAAGTGGAAGGTTTTGAGAATTCATAGAAGAAAAGACGATCAACAGGTGGGAACCTTAGCCATAGTATGTCAAAGAAGGTAAGTGGTAGAGGAGTTGGAGTGGTGAAAGGGGTTGTTCCATGTAGTGGTGCTACGGAACAAACTTGCACGACTTTGAAAGCTGGTGATTGAGCCATGGCTCTTGAGGGAGAAGAAGAGATAGGCTATGAGTTATAGAGCACGTACTATGCTTTTATAGTAACCAAAATAAAAAAAATGCTATTTTTATAATAATATTATTTTAAATAAAAAATAAAAACAAATATTTTAATGTTTTTCTTAAAACTTATTTGGTCCATACAAAAATATAAAGTTCATATTAGCGGGCTTATAGATTAAAAATTCCTCTAACGATGTACAATTTTTATATATTTCTAAAGTATTATACACATAGAATTGTATTTATTATTTTACTTGTAGAGTAACGTCTGAGTTTTACCAGTAATTCACTATTAATTTATATATTTATTATTTTTATATATTATTATCTTTAAAAACTAATAATATACTTACAATAAATGCAAAAATGGTTAATAAATCTCACTGTTAATTAAAACTAAAATGTTATCTTATAAATAAATAAGCACAATGGTACATAATAATCTAGAATGCAACAATTTCTCTATTTATTCACCACAGCATTGACAAGGATTTTTTTTTTTTTTTTTTGGTGATCATCAGCATTAAGAGGTTCGATTGCTTGGGATGATCCACCATTTTTTTTTTTGGTGGGTTGGATATCCACTTTTTGTCGTTTATAAAAATGACATACAGTATTGACATAGACAACGATGGCAGTGCATCCGAGGGCCAACTCAATTAGCACCATATTCCATCCTTTGAAAGTAGGTGCGCCCGGGGCGTGATTTCGAGTCGCAAATGGGGCCCACACCTCCCTCCCCCAACAGGTCCCTCCCCTACAAAAAACAAAAAAAAGACAAAGACGGTGGTTGTTACCATGGTCCCACATGTACTTTGGATCTTGTCATGGTCCACCCTCTCAATCTTTAGATTTACCAATTTAACTCTTTTTCACTTTCAAATTTTCAATTTTAGCCACTTACCACCGTCATCATCGCAATCTATATTGATTGTGTCTGAACTATAAGTTCTGAAACTAGCTAACAAAAACTAATGACTCTACCACTACCTTTCCATCCCCTTTGATGTTTCATCCCACCTCTCCACCCCCTTCCCCTATTTTTATTTATATCATTATTCTTGAAACCTTAATCCCCATTACTTTTTCCTATTTGAAATATCCTATTATCTGATGACTGGATCTTGAATTCTCAATTAACAAGAGAGACATAGTATGATATACTTGTAGCACATTCTGCTTCAATGCTATTGAAAACCCATCAAACCTATCTCATCTTTCATCCACTTTTCTGTCATTTAACATTCTTGAAAAGGTAATGTTTTTTCCCCCTAGCCCAGCTCCATTAGAGACCTATCATTTAACTTACTACTATTTTCTTGTCCAAGACGCGAAGCTTTCTCTGCCTTTTACTTAGTCTGTACACTTATAATTATGAAGAAAAAAACAAGGGGTCCAATTTCGACTTTTTCTTTTTTAAAATACATCATATTGGCTTTATTTGGTCAATGTCATCCTTAGGATTCGATGGAGCAATATCCCATAACGCATAACGTAATGGAGTGCGATCACTTTATCTTGATGTGGTTCTGAAAAACTATAAGAAAATAAAATTACACTCTTGCCAATAGCTATAGCTTTTGGCCTAGTGGTAAGCATTTGATCCAACAAGCGGTATCAGAGCAAGGTCATGAGTTCGAATCTCCTGACTAACACTGGGGGGAGATTGTTGGCTTTATTTAGCCAATGTCACCCTTAGTATTCGATGGACTTAATAATGCCCATAGCGCGCATGTCGCGTCGCGCTTATGCTTGATGCGGTTTTGAGAAACTATAAGAAAATAAAGTCACACTCTTGTCAACAGCTATAGTTTTTGACCTAGTGGTAAACGCTTGATCCAACAAGAAATGTTGGGTTTAATCTTTTGATGATGAATATCTTATTAATTTGAAAAAAATTGATGATTGATTATATTTTTGTTAAAGGAAAATATCATGTTCAATTGTTTCCTTTTTTATCATATTGAAATTACTCCACTCTTAATGTCTAAAATCTCTATAAAATATGATTGATTTCTGGATATTATTTAATCTGATCTTTACTCAAAAAAATCAATTTGAGGGAGTGCAATTAAAGTTCTAACGATCATATAGCAAGAATCAAGCTTAATTTGGAAGTCTGAGAGAAATAGCAATTAAACCGGCAATTACAGGTCAGGAACTAGCAACTACGGGTCAGAAATAGCAATTGTGCGAAAATTATTTGGGCAAATCCTTTGGACCAAACTGAAGTCAAAATATTATCTAATGGCTAGTAGACATCAATGGTTCATTATCTATATAAAGCTTTGAAGAATGAAGAAGAAAGGATAAACCTCCATCAAGAAAATTGAAAGAATTCCTTAGCTCTATCTTGTTTATTATATCTCATAGTCTTTGCACCTTAGCTTACTCATCTTCTCTTGAGAGTCTTTGAAACCCATTATAGTTCAACTATAAGAGCATTTGTACCTTATGTAATTACCGTACTTTGGTTGAGATAGAGAAAGGTTTAGTGGTGTTCTTGTGAGAAACAAATCACCATATACTTTACTGGAAAATTGGTTAGAGAAAGATTTATCAAATCCTTGTAAGCAAAAATTTGAGAATAAAGAAAAAATTTCAAATAATTAGGGACTGGATGTAGGTCACATATTTTGGCTGAACCAGTATAAAAATAATTTGTATTATTTTCTCTTCTCTTATCTTTTTTACTTTATGCACTATTGTATTTAATTATTCAAAGCTTTAATTCTATTTTAATTTTTAAATTTCTGTTATTAAACCAATTCAAGCCCCTTAGTTTCTTCATATTAGAAATGAGTAGATGAAGGTAGGGTAAATGATCAACTAAAGGAATTCTTCACATTAGCCATTATCAATATATGAAGAAAACATCAGTGAAGAACTCATTATAAGGAGGGGGTCGAATTTCACATATGAGAATTTTGACATCAACTTTTCAGCTTCCATGGCCAAGGGAAAAGGGGTGGTGGCAGGAGTGGTCAAAGAGGGTGTCAGAGCCCATTTGCTGGAGATGGGCTCGGTGGTGGTGGCAGTAGGCATTAAGAAGAAAGAGAAGGAGATGGTGGTAGTCATTGAAAAGAGAAAGGCAGAATAGATGGGTAGTTTGACCTTTTAAAAATTATTATTTTATTTATAATTTTATTTAATTATTATATTTGTCAATCCAAACCATTCAAACAATATCTAATAATTGCAAGTGGTGGACCATGTGATAGTCCAAGACATACGTCCGACTATGTTACCTGTCACCGACAAAGACAACCGGTAGTGCAATACTTTCGGAAGCGTTTACAATGCTCCAGGCAATTTTCTGGAGCAGTTATGATCTGAGATTTGTAACCGTATGATATAAATTAAAATATGACAACTCTAAGGCAACGGTTAAGATTAAGTATGGCAACTCTAGGGCAATCTCTAATTAAAGGAGAATCTCTAATTAAAGGAGAGCATCTGTAGGGTGCCGATTATCAGGTCAAATAACAACAACTAAAAATTTTTATCATGTGAAATGACATTAATGACCTAGTGGGCAGCTAGGGGATAGGAAGAGGAAAGGCAAAGTTTGAACAGTGATACAGATGCCAACTTCCCCAATCGTTGCCAGTAGTGTTCTGGGCGGACAACAAATCCATTAATCATGCATAGTATTTTAAATTGTAGAAATTAATAATAATATTAGAATGGAAATTTAAAATTACACATTATATATAAAATTGCAACCAAATCGCAATTTATGTCAACTCTAATGGCCTCAACATGTCTTCATAGAAAGTTAAAAATAAGTTAAAATTCGTTCGTATATCTTAGCAAGGTTGACACGAAAATATTCAAATAAGTCAATTAAAATAAATTCAACTATTATCAACTAAAATAATTTTTATATTTTAAATAATATGCGATATCTTGTTTTATTTAAACAAATGTTAAGGTACACGTCTTGTGGTTGAGTTAATCGCTATTCGGTTATGTATTTTTAATAAAAATTAATGTTTAATTAAAATGAAACACTACAGCTATTATTCTGTGCATATTAGGATCAGTTAGACAAATAGTCTAATTTTTATTTTCATTCTTATATGCTTGTATCCACGTACATTATGGTTTTTCATATAAATTCGTTACCAACAATTTATATTATTGTTTGTTTTTAAATTATATTAATACAGTTTTTTAAAAAAGCAATCTCAAATCTTCCATAAGTTGATAACAATATTCGCATAATTTATTTATTTATTTTTTGATGGAATAGATATGTTTATTAGGCATGATATAAAAAGTTAATGTATACAATTCATTAGGATTTTATCAGTTACTCGGTACATGCAATTTATTGTACTAACTTTATATATATAAAATAGTAATAATAATAATAATAATAATAATAATTTATTTGGAAGATATTATAGTAAATGATATAGATAATGTAGATTGTCAATTAGATTATATGTGCATGTCAAATATTATATTGTAGTAATACCAATAATTTAAAAAATAATAATCTTTTTGAGTAATAATTTGAATTACTAGCAAGTTTATTAGATGATATGCAAATGTCACCTTAATTATATGTAGGCCATGATTATAGTGAAGGGAAAAATTTTAAAATTTATGTAAATTGTAGTCATGGCAATATGTCTATAGTATATTCCTTTTGAGTTCTAATATCAATACCCACTCTTAGTGACATGGCAATATTATTATGACTTAGTGTCTTTTAAAATTGATGATTTCACTTTTACATTAAAAATAAAATAGCACAGCAAAATTAACTCAAAACCAAATAATTTGATAAACAATTTTATATCTACTAAATGAAATTATAACTGATTTTTAAATTTATCATAAATATAACTAAAACCTTCATCATCAATTTAGTAGAAACATATCATAAAAAAAATTAGAAACATGAGTCTTTAACCTTAATTTTAAAATATGAAAGATGACTATATATTTTTTCAATTCTTTTGAAAAAAAAATTTTGCTCCACATTTTATTTTCTGATACATATTTTCCGCCCAATACTTGACTTTTTGAGCAAGTTTTCCATTGATCAATTTTTTTCCCCATATTGTTTATGTTATGTGAAATTGTAATCATGTTTTATGACTTAAATAGATCACAAATGCTAAGCTATTTGGTTGGGCACGGGATGGATTTATATATAAATGGTTGGAGGTATATGCTCCCATTAAAATTTGAAATTGTTTTTTTTAAATAGTATATAGGTATATACATATTTTATTTTATTATTTTATTAAACTTGACCTCATATTTAGATAAAAAAATATTTTATTAAGTTTAAAACTTTTTGATATACTTAGGTAATATTTGCCCCATTATCTAAATCTTTTAGATCCATCATTGGTTGAATATTCAACTAATATTTTAAGTTATACATATTTGATTATGGTTGTAGTAGGCACTTCTAAACGGTACTTATTTTCATATTTTGTTGAGTTGATATTTTGGTAAGTTTATTTGTATGGATTTAATATCAGTGCTCATTTCCCCAATGTATCATTATGACATCAATTTTCTTTATAATTAATTTCACCTTTATATTAAAGTAAACAGCACTATTAAATTAACCCAAAATCAAGTAATTTGATAATCAAATTTTTATTTATTAAACCAACTTATACCTGATTATCAATTTTTAATGAGTCTTTGATTCCTATTAAAAATACAAAAAGTGATTATATATATATATATATATATATATATATATATATATATATATACATAAGAAACTTAGGCTCATGTATAAAATATTGAATTTATTAATAATATTAATAGTAATATTTAATAATTAATAAATTAATAGAACACTTAAATAATTAATTTTAAATCATATTTATAGTATCTTAATATCATTAAAAAAATAATGAAGCTTTCGAGTTGATATCTTACTATATAAATACGAATTTAATTATTATGTATTGACAATATAAAATTTTTTTTATACTATCATTCAATCAAATATTTATATTTATAAAACTTTTAAAATAGTAGGTAGTTCAATCAAATAATTTTACTAATATGATAATATATAATTAAAAAATTATATAAATTTTTTTATATTAATAATATATATAAATTAAATCTTATAATTATTTTATATACAAACCAAACCCAACGAAATCATACATAGAAACTTCAACGAAAGCAAAAGTTTAAAACAGTGTCACGTTGATGGGCCAATGATGCAGTCATAAAAGGAAGATGGCAAGCTTGTAAAATAACTTATACAAAGTGGGTTAATTTGACTTTAAATAATTTCCATAAAAATAAAACTAGTAATTGACCAAGTAAAAATTGATATACCAGTGATCCAGGAATCACCCTGGAGCAACGTAAACGCTTCCGATACTTTCTCTTGACTAAAACAAAATAAAATAATCTATCCGTCCTTTACGCAATGGCCTTGGATTTCAGCACCCCAAAAGAGGCTTTTTGAGCCAAGTACTGTCATTTCATAAACAAATTTTTAGAAAAAAGTATTTTTAAATTTATTTTTTTTCATTTTATTTATGGTTGTTTTTGCCAAGAAAGGAAGGGAAGGAATATTTAATTTTAATTATAGCGCTAAAGTAATTCGCGTCACTGTCGATTCCGACAAAGATTATATGGAAGATGTCAAGTGGAGCAGGTTAAACTCGTGCTATCCCCAGAAATCTGCCATGTGTTTGTAGCCATGGGTGAAGCAGAATGAAGCTGCGCCGTCCGTACTGCAAGCCGATTAAACGCACTCCTTTTGTCCTTGTGGGTGAAGAAGGGAGGGAAGTAACAAGATTTGGTGAAGTTTACAATGATCCATTAAAAAAATTGGACATGGATGATCCAATTTTTATTCAGTCATCATAATTTTTTTCATCTGAAAAGATAAAAAAATCCAATCTTAAATAGGATATTATAAGACTAGCATGATTGGACATCAAGACTTGTTTGCCTAGGAAGAAAAAAATATTTTTAGGAGGAGTATACCAAGATAATTTAATCCTTACAACTAATGTTTTATTACAAACTTATACCATGCTTTGTTGATTTAGTCTATTATCGTGAAAAAATTGATTGCAATATTAAAAGAATAAACAAGTTCTTCTACATAAAAAATTAATTAGTTCTAATCTTACCTCCTTAGACTTAATTAAGATTTCTATCGTTTTGATGCATAATAAAATTATGATGATCAACTTATATGATAACTTGCATGTATCAAACAATAAATAAGAACATAAAATATAGTATTAACTTATCTTATTATACCTAATAAAATATGTCAAACACATCAATGAAATATTTTTCTCCTATTATTTATATTATTTAAAATTACAATTTTGTCTTATACGATGTGTCTAGTATGTCATATTAAATATGATAGGATAAACTTTATATACTATAACTATTAATTATTTGGTGCAGTCAAATTCTTATATAAACTTGTTTATTATAATTCTTTTATACATCAAAATAATAGATAATTTAATCAAGTATACGGAGGCAAGATTAGACATGATTAACTTTTGATATATAAAAAATATTTCACTATTTGTTTGTTTATATATTTGAGTGAAATAAAAATATATTAAATAAATAAAATAATAATAAATAAAAATATATAAATAAAATTAATATTTCTTAATAAAAGTATTTAATAATAAATAAATATTTTGAAAAATAATATTTAACATAAAAGTAACTATTCAAACTAAGATAAAATATATATATATATATATATATATATATATATAATATTTCATTAGTAAAATATACAAGTGATAATAAAGAATATTTAATATAAATTTAAGCATATATAATAAAAATAATTATATATGATGTATAACTAAATCAAATTTTTAAATGTAAAATTAGACTTAAATTAAACTTTAATGTATAAAGGCTCTCTCTCTCTCTCTCTCTCTCTCTTTCTCTCTCTCGTTTCCAAGTACAAAGTAGTTGTCACATGCCTTACATTTACCACATTAACAAATATTAATTCATTACTAATATTAACACTAATCAACTACTGTATGGTCTCACCCACATTAATCCAATTATACAATTCTCATCATTTGCCACATTAACACTAATAAATTACTAATATTAACACTAATCAACTAATTTATCCATATTATTTTAGCAAAAGTATGAAAGCCTTTTGTTTTAGAGATTAATTTTGATATAATATCAATGTAAAAAAAAAGTTTCATATTGTCATTCAATTACATGTTTATATTTATAAGACTTTTAATGTAGTGGGTGGTTGAGTAAAATATTTTAGCTGATGTGATAATATAAGATTATATATCCATATAACCTTTTTTTATACTAATAGTGCATCAAAATTAATTAAATTCTTTGCTTTAATGCTAAAATTGAATTCATCACAATTTTCAACCATGTTAATTTCATTGTACAATTTTTATCATTAACTGTTCCCTAGTGCGAGTATATTTTTATATTTAACTGTTTCCTAAACCTTTAATGTTATATAGAATTGAATAATATGATTTTGCCGGTAAATAAATTTGAGCAAAGAAGGCACCAATAACATAATATTTATTTTTTTCTTGTTTATAAATTAACACACATTTATTGTGATTTTTTTTAAACTACCGCAGGGTCAAGTTATTTTTCCTTTATAAAATAATTAACTTTTGTTTTGTAGCTTTACAGAATCATTTACAAATATAGTGGCCTATAGCCATGACTAAAATTTGGATAAATTTGTAAAATTTTTTACTTCATCCGCTCAAGGTTTATAATTGACTTAGATCTTCTACTATGTGTTATTATATAATATTTTCTCACTGCATCTAAACCGTTGAATTAACTTTTTTTCATATCTGAATAGCTACAAAATCTTGGATCATCAATGTCTAGTTTTTCGAGTGAATCATTGTAAACGTCGCCACAAGATTTACTTTTTATAAAAAGATTCTGCACTAGGTGTTTTCTTTAGAAAATTAGGTATTCCTATAGGTAGGAAAAACTTTCTCTTTTTTGGTACAATTAAGTTAAAATTCTTTAATACTTTTGAAGTTTGAGAATGATGCATATTAAACTTATTTTTAAATACGATAGTTTTTTTAATTATTTTTTTTACATCTATTTATTTTAAGATGTTAATTTAAAGAAAAGAAAAGAAAGTAAATTTTCTTTTACATAAGCTCAAATCATGTTTACACTAAGAGAGTTAAACTTAAATACATTCTATCAAACTCAAATAGAATCAAGAGTAAATAATTTTTTTAATTTTAATATTTTAAAATTGACATCAATTTGATCTTGAAAAGATTTTTGACATCAATTTAGTTCTAATATTTTGAAGTTGATATTAATTTAATCTTAAAAAAATTGATATTAATTTAGTTTTGACACTTTAAATTTTGACATCAATTTAATCTTAATATTTTGAACTCTAACATCAATTTAGTTCTAAATTTTTTTTATAAAATCAAATTTTTCATCAAATTATTAATATAGGATGAAATTGATGTTAAAATATAAAATATTAAAACTAAATTAATATTAGAAATTATTTTAAAATTAAATCAATATTAATTTTAAAATATTAAGACCGAAAATGATATTTACTCTAACGTCAAACACTTGCATTGTCAACATCGAATACAGTTCAGACTCGATTTATTACCTCTAGTATAGATAATATATTTCTTACCTTTGATTATTAAAATTATCGAGAGAACTTTTTTTTTTTTTTTTTCCAAACAAGCTTTATCTATTAGTATAATTTGGATTATAAGATGTTTGTGATATAAAATAAATTAATCCAAATGTATACTTAATCTAGTATTGATAGTTTGAATAGCTATTTGAGGTCACTATAAATCATCAGTGTTCAAAAATCTTTATGAATATGTCCATTGCAGATGGTAATGGGGGATATTTGATTTTTTTAATCATTTTTATTTTTATATGATATGTATCTTCTGCATTATTATATATAAAAAAATTATTATTTTCGTTTTGCTTTTTTGCTTTTAAGACTTTTTCAATCTAATTTAAAAAAAATAAAAAATTTCATCATTTTCTTACAATTTTTTTAAAGATAATAAATTTACAATAAGGTATTTTTATAATTAAAAAAATATACTTCTTAAAAATTATAATTTAAGGAAACATTACCCTAGTTATCTTATTTGTTACCACATTGGAAACATTATTTCCTCTTTAACCCATTAGTCATTAATTCAATAATTAGTCCATTGATAAGCATCACCCAATCAACTTTTGGCGAGATCTCTTCCAGATTTTCAGCTTTAATAATCATTTTAATGTTGTTCTCTTCAAGGTTCTGGATGCATTATAATATATCAATAACTAAACAAATAGAAAATTAGTACTAGAAAACTAGTATTTGGGTATGGATGGCACAAGTTCAATTTGCTTTACCTGCACACACTATCAGTTCTATGGGTGGCACGAGTTCATCCTGCTCCACCTGAGAGACTCCTACTTCATACAAGGAATCTCTAACGGAACTGATGGTGGCATGGATTGCTTTAGTGCCATAGCTAAAATTAAATATTCTTTCTCCCTCCAGCTTTTTGACCATTATATTGTACTTTTCCAAACAAATTACTAAGATGTAGTTATTTGGAGATATATTTTCTGTTTATAGTCCTTTGGCCACTGTGGATGACCATTGTAATATCTTAATTCTTTTGGCAGTGTAAAGAGTATGGATGGCGCTACTTCATTTAGTACCACCATTCTAGCATTAAAAAAATGAATTTCAAAACTATGTATGGCACTGCTCCATTTAGTGCCACCATAGTAGCATTAAAATTGCAACTCATTAATGGTATCTATGGGAGTAGCGCCACTCCATTTTTGCTTTGGGTGTTTTTTTTTTTTTTGGTAGACTTTCTCAGTACAGACATATTCAATTGCTTTACCACCTACAATGATCAAAACGAGATCATATAAAACAGAAAAAGACTATTAGTTTTACTAAACATATGTAAAATAAATAAATCATTTTTATTAAACAAAGACTATTACTTATATTCTTTTTTTAAAAAAATGGCTACATAAAACTAAGAATTCTCTTAAAAAATTGTATTTATAAATAAAATTAATGTACGCTCTTATAATTTCTATATTATATATATTAAAACTAAACTCATAGATAAAATTAAAATTTGATCTTATAACAACTGAGCTCATAAATAAATAAAATTTTCTATACATCATTTTTTTTAAAAAAATTGAACTTGCAAAAAAATAAATTCTGGTTTTTTTTTAATAAAATCAATGTAGTATTAATTTAAAAAATAAAATTTTTTATGCATGTTAAAAAAATAAAAAATTAATACATAAAAAATAATTAGATATAAAGTAAGAATAATTTCTCCTCCACTCAAATTTAAAATAAAATTAATATCTTCTCTTTATCATGGGTAATTACGTAAATTTAAATTTAAAAAGATTATAACATAGCACATTCTTGTAATCCTATTGGATGAAAATATTAAACTATTTTATATCATCAATGCATATGAATTAAAATTTTATACAAAAATGACTACTGATTCAACTAAGAATACATTAATTTTTTTTTATAAATCCAATTTTTTTAAAAGAATTCTTAGTTTTATGTTGCATTTTTTTAAAAAAAGAATATAAGTAATAGTCTTTGTTTAATAAAAGTGATTTGTTTACTTTACATATGTTTAGTAAAACTAGTAGTCTTTTTTTTTTTTTTTGTTTTATATGATCTCATTTTGATAACTGGAGGTGGTAAAACAATTGAATATATCTGTATTAACAAAAACCTACCAAAAAAAAAAAAAACAAACTCACAAAATGAAAGAGTGTGGCACTACTCCCATGTACACTGCAATTCATTTCTTTAATGCTACTATGGTGGCACTAAATAGAGCAGGGCATAAATAGTTTTGAAATTCATTTTTTTAATGCTACCATGGTGGCACTAAATCGAGCAGCGCCATCCATTCTTTTAACATAATTAAAATATTACAACGGTCATTCACTGGTCGCTAAAAGGACTATAGATAGAAAATATGTTTTTAAATTGTTATAGGTATATTTGGTTTAATTTTTGAGAGAATATCTTTTAAAATTTTTTTTTAGAGAAATTATTTTTAAAATAATAATTTTATTTGATTTAAATATATCAAAAGTAAGTTTATAAAAATGAGTTTTATTTAGATAGAATAAAGTAAAATTACTTTTGGTTGTTGATATGAAAATAATAGTAAGATTTTTTTTCAAAAGGTATTTTTATTAAATAAAAAGTAATCTCAATGATACTTATTCCAAAATTTTTTTTAAAATTTCAAAAAATCTTCTAAAAAATAATTTTTATATATCTAAATATATTAGTTATTATATATTTTTATTTTCATTCTAATAAAAATTTCTTCAAAACCTGCTAAAAGTATAATCAATCAACCACTTAATAATTTGTTTGAAAAAGTACAATATAATGGTAAAAAAAATCCTCCCCTCCACCTTGGCAGAAACGAGAAAAATGTTTTAAAAATACTTTACCCTAAAGGACAATACTTGGGTCGAAAAGCCCCCACAAGAAGAATCGTGCACGGTGCATCCCGGGGTCTGTATCATTCAAGATGAAAAATTATGCAACTGGTTAGTACTGGCCGACCACGATGTCGAGTTAAGATCAATAGCTAATGACGACCAATTATAGCAAAAGTACAAACAAAGAAAGGTGGCGTGAGAAGACTTTGGTGCGCCACTTAAACTTGTGGACCACTATGATTTGGAGGCCCACAATCATGGTATGTAACTGAGGCACGACTACTGCTATTAGAAAAGTCACGCTAAAGAAGAATAAATAAATAAATAAATGTAGAAAGTTCAATCAGAAAGCTATATTTTGTATTTCACCAAGTTATTAGTATTTGTTCCTTATTATGTTCATCCGATTTAGCAAATTGAGTCTCTTTTCAATTTAATCTTTCAGAGGAATAGAAAACCAAAACTCTTTCGGGTATCAGCTATAGCTCCAATGACAACCGTAGTAGTTGCTGGCGTTTACACGTATCTCGTTAAGGGCCGACATCATGGAATTCAAATGTGAGTTACAAGGCTTTTTCAGTCAGTCAACAAGCATTTTACGTGTTTGTTTGTACCACCATCTGTTTTGTTCTTTCTTACATTTTGAAGTTTATTATAGGTGGGCCATCTAGCTCCAGATAAAGCATTAAGCCCCTTGTCCATCCAGTTTTTGAACTTTGACGATAAATATTTGTCAGCAGTGCTGAAAGCTGGCATTCTCACAGGCATTTTGTCATTGACGGTAAGAAAGTACATTAATCTCTTTTGAATATATTCATCTATAGATACCATCATGATCAATATTTATCAATTCATTTTTATTTATTTATTTGTACGTAGGAAGGAATAGCAATAGGAAGAAGCTTTTCTGTTACTGAAAATACGGTGATATCTAAGTTGGTCCCGTATAATTTCTGGACTTTGTTATGGTCCGAGTTTGAAATTGCAAAAAGACCCTGCATACATTTAGTAAAATGAAAAATATTTGCAAAACAGGGTCTTCTTGGTTTAGTTTTGCAAAGTAGATGAACCATGTATTTGTGCTTCTATTCAAGCAAGTCATCGGAGTGTGAAAAGAAAACCAAATTATATAGGCTTTAATTACTGTAACAATATGAAGGCTTTATGTGAGACTTAACAATATGAAGGCTTTAATTACTATAAATTTATCAAGATTTCATGACAGATATTCATGAGTTATTTCTGGATGTATGATGAATATTTTTCCAAAAACAAACATTCCAATGGAAGCTAGGGGATCAAAGATTGAACAAGTCCAATTCAAAAAATATAAATTGTGATATTGAAAAACGAACATAGCCTTAATAAGGATACAACAATGATGTCAAGTAATTACTCTAGCTTTGTTTGTACAAAAATTCAATAGAAAACTCATGTTGCAATCGCCAATATACATTTTGATCAACCTTGCCACTCTTTAAATTCTCTACAAGAAGAACACAAAATTGGTATGTTGCAATTTTGAACAGGAAATGTCCCTAGTTTTACATGACAACTGCACTCAAAAGTAAAACAACTAGAATCACAGAGCTTGTGAAAGATCCACCATTGTAGTGGTATTGTGACAAGTAGCCTGAACTCGTGGAATTAGATGGGGCCAGTAATGTGCCATTTATTTTGAAGCCATTTTTACTAGTACTACAGTTCACAAATATGTAATTGAAAAGAGTAATTAATAAGATAAGACACTTAAGCAAACAATGTAAAGTCATTTACATAGTCTTTTAGAGCAAAAGAGGAGAACTGGAAAAGGACATAAGATTTCAGGAAAAAATAGAACAAGAAGACTAGCACATATAATCATGAAGGAAATGGCAATGAGCACACCAACATATAATTGAGATAATACCTTCCTGGAAATATACAAGAACCACGACCTGTAATATAAAAAATGTGAACAACCTTTTCCCCATCCTCACATTACTAATACAAATAGATCAAGCATACCACACACATTACAAATACAAAACAGTTCAAATTGCCTTTTCCCCATCCTCACATTATTTTAGCAACCTATTTATGTTGAACAACCTCAACTCACTTCACTGCCCACGACAAGAATGACACGAAATGCAAAAAAATTTGAAGAAAAAAAGGACAACACAAAAGTAAAAAGGGAAAACTGAGTCTTCTTGGCTCCACTCATCGCATTATGGTTTCAAAGCCTGCATCGAACATTAATCCAAAAACAGAACCACTACATCACACTAACAATACATAAACCCTAAACAATGATAAGTTATTTGACAGACAGAAAACAACTCTAATGACAAACCTTCCACCATGCGGATGTCGAAAAATTCACACAGGCACCGGTGATGTCTCGGACGACTTCGCATGGCATCACAAACACAGTGGCAAAATGCCAACACTGACCTCTCCTATGCCGTTCGCCTCTCCACTCCGGTGGTGCCAATCAAAACACCCAAAGGGACCGCTTTGCAAAACTTAACACTCGAAATACTACCAGCCAATTACTAAAGAAAAAAAATGGGTGAAAACAGAACTATTCGATCTTCATTAACTCAAATCTAATGGTCCATACCGGACCATGACAAGGTCCAGAAATTACACGGGACCAACTTAGACATCCCCTAAAAATACACCTCATAATGGGAATAAAGAGACGATAGCTTTTGGCATTATGTGGTTCTTTCACCTCATATTACTTGACTAACGGTAAGTTTTTATCCACATATACATACTAACCATCCCATACCCATTAATAATAACAATAATATATTACACTATTAACAAAAATATTGTCAGAATATCTTACAGAAATTACAATAATTATTTAAATAAAATAAAGTAAAGTAACTTATTTTTTTATTTAAAAATTAATAATTATATCATATTATTATGGCAATTAAATTCTATCATATTCTGCCTCTTTAAATTTTTTTCTTGCAACAATAATGTTTGACACATGCATGTTTTACAACAATGAAGTATTTTAACTTTATCAAGGAAAAGTAAGTGTCCTATGCTAATATATTTGTTCCCTAAATCTACGTATTTTGCAGGACCATTTCCCAAAACGGCAATGCAGGGTGTAAGACAGCCATGTCAAACTTAGTGCAGGCACTCCTCATGGCATTCGCACAAGTCTTTTTGGCAGCACTAATGATTCAGCTCAATTGGATCAAATGATTAAAAAAAATAAAATTCATACTCATATTCTCAAGGGCAAATTAGATTGGACTACTAAGATTTAAACATAGTGTGTTATTAGAGTGTTTTTTTATTTTTTTTAAAAAGAAGATTATAATAAAAAATTTTCAAAAAAAAGAAATATTGAAACCAATGATTTTGTCTTCATAATAACTAAAGACAATTATCATAAAAATAATATTTCATAAAATGACCAGAAAACCTTTTTTTAGCAATTATCATTTTTTTAAGTTTAAACTTTGATAATTTTGTAAAGACAAGATTGCTTACTGATATTTACTAACTAGTCTATTATTCTATCACAACTATTTTAAATTACTTAGTAGGGTTTTAATCAATTTTAATTCATTTGTTATGAATTTATTATTCTTTAAACCATCTTTTTAGTATAGTTTTTTTCAATTTAAATTAGATGTGAATCTTTTTTTTTTTCAAAATATCAACATTTAAATAATCACAAAAACTTTTTTATAAGCTTAAACTCCCGAGACATTAATCAAAACATAACTAGAAGTCAAAGTTACTAAAATTCTAAATTACATTACCAAATAAATGTTCCAAATTCCAAATTACTCATCACTATGAATTTGCTCCAAGTTTGTGTGGACATTATATGCTACTATGTCCTTCGTCATGAGAGAAACGACAACGTTTTAGTCCCCACATCTTACAGATATCCATTTTGTTTAGGAAATGGGTTGATCTGGATATGACCTTTCACATTGCGCTTTAATTGAGAATTAGGACAAACCATCAGGCCATTATGTTGCAACCACATACTTTGGTGCCCAACAACCTCAAACTCCCTCTCATATACTTTGCAAATTTTCTTTATGCTATAAACTTACTAATTGATGTTCTGATTAGAGCAACATGTAATTATATGACGACATGGATATCAATTAGCTTGAAAATCACCATAGTCACAATACATGTGCTGCAAATCCGCTTTGAATTCCTCCTTGTTTGAAATGTCTTGAACATGGAAAACCTGATTTTGTCTTGCAAATGAAGTGACTTGTATCCTTCCAACTGCTTGCTAGACTTTTCACAATCGTGTCATCATGGCTTTTAAGAAAACATTTCCTACATCTCTTCGAGCATAAGCCTCCCTACCTTTGGTAGCAAATAACTCAGCCAACTGAAAGTATATTTTGCTTGAACCAAGATTGCAATGGGAAGATTATGAGCCCCTTTTAACACAAAATTCATGCACTCCACTAGGTTCGTGGTCATATGCCCATACCGATATGCATAATCAAAGACTTGAACCCACCTTTTTGGTCGAATTTTGTCAAGTCAATTTATATATACCTCTCCATGTTGACGCATCCACTCATAATGATGATTAAATTCATGCTTGGTCCTCGAATACTGAGCAAAACATAGTGTGGTTGAGATATTATAAAAAAAATTGCATTCACAAATAAAAAAAAAATGTAAGTTACCAATGCTTATGACAAGTTGGTGCAAGTTTGGCTTCTTGTATCTCTATAAGAAATTGGCAACAATGTGTATGATGCAGTACATGTGAAATGCACTCAAAGGTTCCCACTAATCACTCTATCTTGTTGCTATTTTGATTGACTCGTGGTGATTAGAAACAATGCCAACTCCATTCTCGGCCACTACATGTTGGTGCAAATGATATAGGACAAAATATCATGCATTTGCAGTCTCACCCTTGATGATTGCAAAAACAATTGGCAATATTATGTTCTCATTGCCATTTTGTGCAACAACCATTAATAAAGTCCCTTTGTATCGTCCATATAAATATGTCCTATCAACCTAAACCAATGTTTTGTAGTGTCTAAGTACTCTTCTATGGGGACCAAAAGTCTAAAACACTTGGTGGAATATTCGAACATTCGTAGGATGTTCATTGGCCTCTTGAAGCATACAACTCTCTGCAATACCCATGTATATTTCGCAGCGCTTTGGTGCAATTTTACGAAAGATAAAAGGATCAATAACCTTATGTGCACTTACTCTTTTTGCATAATCACGGACAAGTGTGGCTAGATTATTGAAATAGACCAAATCATTCTCATCTTCTATATCCTTTCCCATAACCTATTCTATTCTGGTTTGGTCTCTTCATTCTCGTGTATCTCCAAAAAAGTCTCACTTGCTCCGTTTCTACACACCAATAACAAAATCAAACCAAACAAACAGACGTCAGACTTCCAGGTACCCTACTTTAGCTCTAATTCCATCTACTTGAGTGGACTTCACTTTTGACATAGAAGAGGGTCCCCTTAAAGAAATTTCAAAATTTGCAAGTTTAGGTACCCAATTCTCATCCAATAAAATGTTACATGACCTTATGTCTATTGTAAATGATGGTCCTGCAAACGACAAAACACGAAAATAACGTGAAGCCTGAGGCGTGCAAAGCATTGTTTTTAAGAATTATTTTATCACAGTGCAGAGATTCCCGAGTAGTCTCTTCTGGTATAGACTAGGAACTCAAGAATAGCTATGACAACTCTCTGTATAACCCAAGTAAAATAAGAAGGAAGAAAAGGGGAACACATATTCGAAGCACCAATAACAAAAGTGTATCGTGTATTTATCCACCGAAAAAGCACCCAAAAATATAGAAAACTCAATCAAGGACAATGAGTATTGTGTACGTTAATATATAACACCCAAAAATATCAAATAAAAAAATGATAATAGCATTGTGAACGTTAGAGTTAAATGCAAGACAATCAGCATGATGATGGTGGACGGTTTTGCTAATATGGTACCACGTGCATATAGAAACTTTTTCATGTTATATTCTTCTATATAGATTATGAGATTCATTCATGCCATTATCGAATAAAAGGAACTTAAAGAGCAATAGACACGAGCTGTAATTACATTGCTAAATTAAAGCAACGTCTTACACATGGAGGAATATAAGCAACGTGTAGAAATAGGGATGTAAAAGGAATATTATTGTTTTAGGGTTTGTTTGATTGGAGGGTAAAAATAGGGGTGAAAATTTCATGAATAAATTTTATATGTAAAATTTCATGGATGAGCTTCTCTGTAATATTATTTTCTCACCAAATTTTTTAAAATTATCTTTACTGATTATTTTTTAATATTTTAAAGATAAATATAAAAGATATAAAATAAAATTAGAGATATATGTTATTGGATTTTAAAAATCAAAAGTAAGATACATTGATAAATTAGATGTATTTTACTAACTCAATTATCGAAAGTAATACATAGATATATCAATAAAGTGCTTAATTTTAATAAAGATTCATATATGGGCATCATTACTTTTACATGTGTTAATAATTAAAAGTGCCCAAGCATAACGTGGTAATTAGTACCAGTGCAATAATTTCTCTTGACAAAACAAAATAAAATAATTTATCGCTCCTTCATGACAAGAGAAATGTTAGATGGACATGTTATAAGTGACGCATATGTTCAAAAACACACGAAGAAGTGAGCGTATACAGAGAAGGAGGAGATTAAGGTGGACTACTATACCATTGATCTACGGTAGTCAATATGGAGTGGAAATTTGAAAAAAATAAAAAAAAACATGACAGTGAATCCCTCTCTGAAACACTCTAAAGCACCTTTATATCGAAGTCGTGCCCCTTCCTCCCACTGTGTGGTCTAAAACAGAAACACTCCCCGTTCACCCTTGTTCTGGAAACCATGATCTTCCTCCCTATCTCAACTCTGAATCACTCTCACCCCTTGTCCCCAAACCATGCCCTTCCCTTCCTCCCTCTCTCACGGCTCGTGTCTCCTATTACACGCAATTGAAGAAGAGAGGAACACTACACCCGCCATTTCAATATGCATGCCCCACCTACATCGATGTTTTTGACTTGCTTGCACCACAGAGAACTTGCAGAGGAGAGGGGCCAAGACGGAAACCAAAACCCCCGCATTGTCACCCTAAGTGAATATCGTCCCCCTGACCTACCCCAACACCAACCCATGAGTCCCCAACTCACATTCTAACTCTGGTGTCCTCCCCATACTCACCCTAGCAACACCAATCGTAAGCCTCAACTGCCACGCCCTAACTGTCACTATTAGTGGCAAAGTTGAAGCTGTTGTGGAACTGTCTCCTTTCATCTAGAACTCCCCAGTAATCGACAAGTTGAAGCTGATTGTGGAACCATTATGTCAATGGGATTCCCTTTTTTTTCTTGTTTAGATGTGGATGTTTGTATTTACTTGAATGTTTGTGAGCCATGAGTTCAATTTTTAAGTTCTACATGCAATTTAGTGTTAATTGCTATACTATTTTGAAATTATGGTGGTTGCTCGAGGTTAAAAGTGAGGTAATGGTTATCTTTTCTAGAAGAAGCATATTTGGTAACTGGCTTTGACATGGTAGAAAATCAAGCATTGGTTTCTTTCATCCTTATATATATATATATATATATATATATATATATATATATATATATACCAGAGCGACGGGGTGGCCGGAAGGGTGGAAGGGATCACAGGGGTATAGAAGAGGGGAGGAGGCGGACTCCTACTCACATGCTATGCAAATGCAATGCAATAAAGAAATAAAATTACATAAACTAAAAGAAAGCCAGAGCGCGGTAGTCCGTCAGGACTGGCTGAGGGAGAGAGAGAAATGCAGTCAACAGGAAAATAAGATTTTTATTTCATAAAGAAAGCTTACAGATAGTATCTCAGAATACTCCTACAAACTCTCTTCTGATCAGTTACAAAGGGTTTTCAAAAAAGGATGCCCCCGGAGGAGAATGAGCACTCCTTTATATAGAAACCTAGATTGACTATTACAACAGTACCGGTTACAAAACCTAAACAGCACAGGTTACAAACCGAGACTATTACAATAGTGAAAGTTTGGTCAGACACCAACAGTAACGAAGTGACCTTGGTGGCTGAGATTTTTGTCCGCTTTTGCTAAAAGTAGATTCCTTCTACTTTTATTTTGTGCGGAAGCAGAGTTGTTTGTTGTTTTCTGCCAACAATAGAGCTGTTTGTCATGTTCTGCCGACAATGTCATTTGTCGTCATCTAACAGTCTTCACCCAAATCAATTCCAAAGCAATTGTCTTCATTTTGGTAAAATCCGAATGATGATTCTGAGGAGGATGATGAAGGTGGTAGTTCTTGTTTGGCTGATGACTCAGCTTCATCAGTTTGAAGTAGCTTTAGGATATCCTTTAAGTTTTGAGCAAATGATTCCTTGCTTGCGGATGCTCCTAAGGCTGCCAAAATTTGAGACCTTTGATTCAAAAATTTACAGCTTTCCGGATCAAAGGCCGAGAGAAGTTTGGGATTCTTCTTGAACCAATCTTTAATTTTTTGAGGACTAATCCAGGAAGTATCAAATTCTTCCCACCATTTGACATAGGCTTGTCTCTGAAGAAAGGGCAGTAAATTTTTGTTTTCATGAATTCCAAAAACATATCGCCAGGAGAAAATCCAGGCTAATGAAAATTTGGAATAAAAATGGAGATCTACTGGGAAAGGATCTCCTGAAAGATTGAACATTTTCGAAAAAGTTTGAAATCCTTCTAAGGCACTGCTAGGAAGGATTTGGTCAATTCGTCCAAAGAAATTCCACCATTGGGAAAACCAATGTGGGAATTTGTATAAAGCATTCCTTTTAAAATAAATCAGCCATGAATGGCGGAGAGCTTTATTTTGAAGCCAGAATACATTGGTCTAGGCTTGAACATAATCCCAGTAATTATATCCAATTGGATCAAAGTTTTGAGAAAACTTTTTAATATTGTTTGGATTTTTCCCAAAATCAGATGGTGTCAAAACCTTAAGAATTTGGAAAGTTGAATGAGTAATGTTTGGAGGACTAGCTTTGTCCTTGTAATGTTTGATGGACATCGAATCAGAATCTACTAGGATAAATTCATAGTATTTTTGTGTCCTGTTTGGGGAAAGAGGTTTGAAATGAAAATCTTTTGGGAAGATTTTTGAAGGTATTTTGTTGGGATTTTTATCCCAAAATTCTGGTTCAATTTGAGTGACTGGCATAAATTTTTCTTTTGCCAGATATTGGGTTTGGGATTTTTTGGTGGTTGTTTGGGTAGCCGTCAATTGTTTGGACGACTCTTGTTTGGTAATTTGTTTGCTCAAGTTTTGAATCATGAGGGATAATGGGTAATTCTCATCATCTTCATCCGAGGCAATTTCTGCCCAAGACTTTTTTGGGAGTTTGGTTAGGCCTTGATATTGAAAGGCTAAGAGTGTTTGGATTGGGAAGGCATAATCTTCCTTGGTTTGTTTCTGTGTTTGCTGGGTGAATGACCCAGATATGTTGGGTTCTTGGGTAGATGACCCAGTTTGATTTTTTGATTGCTCATTTAGGACAATTTCTTTTCCTTTTCCTTTTCCTTTTTCTTTTTCTTTTGTTTTTCCTCCTTTAGAGGAGGATGATGATTTTGGCATTCTTTTTCCTGCAAAATTCACGTGTGAGGTAATCAGGGAGAGAGTTTGAAGTACCTTTGAGATACTCTATATCAAAGTCAAAAACACTTAAAATTGCTTGCCATCTTGCAAAAATTTGTTTTGATGCTAGGTTTTTAACATCTTTTTGCAAAATATCTTTTGTTGACTTACAGTCAATGCGAACCAAAAATCTTTGATTCAGTAAGTCAGATTGAAATTTTGAAATGCAGAGGACAATTGCTAAAACTTCCTTTTTAATTGTAGAATACTTCTGTTGAGTGGTATTCCAATATTTTGAAGTATATGCAATGACATGCTCTCTATCATTTATTCTTTATTTTAAAATGCTGCCAAAGCCTAAATCAGAGGCATCAGTTTCAACAATTTTGAAAGCTTGGGGGTTAGGTAAGTAAAGACAGGGAAGACTTTTGACCTGATCTTTAACCTGTTTGACAATGTTTGTATGAACGTCCGTCCAAGGCGGAGGAACCCTTTTAAGACGATCATGGAGTGGTTTGATAAGATTATTAAGCTGAGGAAAGAAGTCAGAGACATAATTTAGACAGCCTAAAAATCTTTGTAATTGAGTTTTGTCAATAATTTGATTGGGAAAATTATCAGCAAAACGGATTGCCCGGTCAATAGGGACAATGGTACCTTGAAAAATATTATGTCCGAGAAATCGGATTCTTGTTTGAAAAAGATCAATTTTTGTTTTAGAAACAGCAAGGCCATTTCTTTTGATTATATTCACAAAGATATGAATATGTTTGAAATGTTGGTCAATAGATTGAGAAAATATTAAAACATCATCTATGTAGACAATGATAAGGTTTGAATAAGAGTCAAAAATATCATTCATGATTTTTTGGAACTCAGAAGGGGCATTTTTTAATCCAAAGGGCATTACGTTCCATTCGTATTGCCCGAAAGGAACAGTGAAAGCTGTTTTGCAGTGATCACTTTCTTGAATTTGGATTTGCCAAAATCCAAATTTCATGTCAAATTTTGAAAATATTTTGGCTGAATGCAGACGATTCAGAATATCTTTTTTGTTTGGGATCGGATATCTGATCCATTGAAGGGCTTTGTTTAAAGGCTTATAATTAATCACAAGCCTTGGAGTGCCACGCTCAATTTTCGCTTGTTTAATGACATAAAAAGCAGAACAAGACCATGGACTTTTGCTTTTTCGAATTAGACCTTTGTGAAGAAGATCATCGATTTCTTTTCTACAGTAAACGAGGAGATCCTCATTCATCTGTATTGGTCTAGCTTTTGTTGGAATTTGTCGTTCATGGAAATCCTTTTCATAAGGAAGACTCACGACATGTTTTTTCCTTTGCCAGAAGGCAGTAGGGAGATCAGAATAGATTGAAGTTTGAATATGTTCAAGAAGATTTTGGATCCTTTTTTGAACATCTGGTTTGGAGAGTTGGGAATCAATATTCTTAAAAGAAATTTCCTCCTTTAAAAAATTGATTTGATTTTGCTTAGTTTGAATCAAATTAAGCTTTTTTGAAATCGGTTTTCTTAAAAAGGGAAAACTGATTATCTCACCTAGATATTTAGTAAAAATACCTTCACTAGTGATGTTTAATGGGAAAAGAGACCTAATAAAGGGTGTTCCTAGGATCACCATATTACTAAGATTCTTTACCAATAAAAATCTTATTTTCCTGTTGACTGCATTTCTCTCTCTCCCTCAGCCAGTCCCGACGGACTACCGCGCTCTGGCTTTCTTTTAGTTTATGTAATTTTATTTCTTTATTGCATTGCATTTGCATAGCATGTGAGTAGGAGTCCGCCTCCTCCCCTCTTCTATACCCCTGTGATCCCTTCCACCCTTCCGGCCACCCCGTCACTCTGGTATCAGAGCCTGAGGGGGAAGTAGGGGATTATGGTTTGGTTTAACTAAAATTTTATCTGAATGAACTCTATGTTGATATTCTTTATGCTGATCTACTCCTTATTTTGGTTGGAAAAGAAACTTTAATAATTCTTGATAATCTGGAAGCATGCAGTAAGTCCCGCTGTGGTTAAGGGCAGTAAGTCAGTGGCTGGGATTTAAAAGAATTATTTAAAAGTTGCTTTAAAATAAGGTTTAAATAAAATTTATCAGCAAAAGGAGAATATTAATATTTAGTTCAACAGATAAAATTAATTGGTTAAATCTTATCATGATTCTTTACTGAACCTAAAGGAACTGGTATCGGTAGGGGAATTAAAATTATGTTTTTCCGTTCCCTTTCTCGCCGTTTTTCTACTGGTTCTTCATCTTCTTCCTCTTCCAATGATCATGAAAATGATCATCAAACAAAAAACAAAACAAACAATATTTTCAAAGAGGAAATCCGATTTGAAGATATAAACGACGAGGATCTAGGAACTTGGGAAATGCCCAGGATCCCGGAGACTCAAATTTACAAAACTGAAAAGAAAACCTTTTTCTCAAAATCTGACTATATTGTTAGAACTGTAGAAGAAGTCGTCCCTTTGGATGAAATTGAAAAAACTTTGCAACTTCTTTCAAACAAATCAATCAGAAAACACAAAGAAGAATTTAATTTTCTTCACATAGGGTGCGTTCAAGTTTCCCTCAAACCAACCATCAGATTAGGTATGAACACCTCTGTCCTAATCTGTCTTCGTGATGCTAGACATAATCAGTTTCATGATTCTCTTCTTGGAGCTGTTGAAACTAGTATTTGTACTGGGCCGATTTACTTTAATTGTTTCCCAGATCTTACAGTTAGTCTCACTGATAGAAATATCATCGATGTACTAACTCTTAATCTTTTGATATCTGGACTTGATATGTAGTCTGGATCCGTGCCCATAAACTTAACTTACAGGGTCCAATATAAGGTCATGAATTCCATGATCTCTAGGGTCCTCAAACCAAAACAAAATGGAGAAATCACTTTGTTTCTCACAGACACAACCAAGGCCAAGGTAACTGTGCCCAAGGCTATTCAATGGAGTGAAATAAACTTTCCTCAAAAATGGACACTCGACAGAGTTGTTCCTGCCAAACCAAAGCCTACTCTTGACTTCCAGGACATCAGGCAATATGACACTGGGAAAGTTGAGTTATTCTTTGATAGAAGAAACTCATTCCATTTTGGAACTTCTTCCAGGTCTGAGGTCTCTGAGGATTTTAAGACAGCAGCTTCGGCTATGTCTAGAAAGTCCTTTTCTATGGTCTCACAAACTGAAATCCCAAATATCCGACTTCGTGGGTTGGATATGTCTTCTGATCTTCCTAGACCAGTCTATCAAAAGGAAGACGAAGATCAAAAATCTATTCAATCTTCAACATATTCCTCTATGAATGAACCTTATGATGTCTGAGTTCACCATAGATAAAGAATCCCTTAGGAAAAACTTTTACTCTAAGGATTTGGCCCCTCAAAGAAATTGGTTTTTTCAAAATTATCAGGGAAAAAACATAAAAGATATCCAAGAAAATTTTTATGATTTTCTTAACAGGGTCAAACAAAACATATTTTTCTTTGACTGGTTTCATGCCTATTCTGTTAAAAATAAGGTTAATTATCCTTGGAAAACAGAGTTTAGTGAAAAAACTTTAGATGTTCTATGGCATCTTAAAAACAATGAAACTGTTCAATCTGAACTTCCTCCTGAAACAAAATTCCAGCTTCCTAATATTAAGGATGCTGATGGCAAACCTATAATTGCATCACCTTTCAAATTCAGAAAGGATGATGAGCCTCTTAATCCGAGAGACATCAAGAGTCTCATGGAACAATCCAATTATACAAACCAGTATCTTCAAACTATAGGTCCAAAACTCCTTGCGAAAACTATCAAGGTTAAAGAAGAATCTTCTTCAAAAACTGTCTCTGGAAAACAAGAAGTCAAACCTCTTTTCAAACCTTTTAAAGTTGCTAAAACTCTTTCTTCTCAAAATGAGTTTTTAAACAAAATCAATGAGAAACTCAAACTTTTAGAAACTGTTGTTCCTGACACTCCACAGCAAGAGACTTCCAAATCAAAGATTATTAGTGCTCTTGAAAAAATTGAATTTTCAGAAAATTCTGAAGAACAAAAAATTGAACAGGTTATTTCTCAAAATTGGAAAAAACCTTCAAAACTTTATTACCAATGCGCTACTCCTCCTGATTTATTACTTGAAGAGAAATCTTTAAGTATTAAGTCCTTTAGCGCCAACAACATCTATGAATGGAACATAGATGGCCAAACTGAATATCAAATTATGAATACGTTGTGTAACATCCCGATTTCCGAGTTCGGCTTCGCCCTCAGGACTGATTCATTCCGATTTCCGACTTCGTCTAACACAGATAAGAGTATTATTCCCGGTTTCCGAGTTAGTCTTGCTGGATTCCCGACTTCTTGCAAACGATTTCCGACGTTATGCTCGAGTAGGTGATATCCGAGTTACGACATTGGGTGATTCCAAGTGGACATGAAATACGACTTACGAGTTTTAGCTGAATTGGATTTCGAGTTCATTACCAAGGTCTTTTATCTCTTTCCCGAGTTCCGATATCGAGTTGAAGTGCCAGATCCTATAAATTACGAATTCGGACTTCATCCGAATAGGTATGTACGAATCACGACTTCCGAGTTTAACCTTCAAGTCCGAACACATGAATGTAATTCCATGAGATCCGACTTCATGTCTCAAGGAAGTATATCCGGTTTCCGATGTCACCAATCATACAGTATATAAATTCCCGGTTTCCGAGTTTAAGTACTTATGTTTGGAAATGTGACCGAATTCCCGAGTTCCGACCTTAGTGTTGAACTCAATTGGAGTGGACACGAGTTCGAATCCCTGAGTTGATTTCAGTTACACACGAGTTCCGATATACGATGTTATATCTAGCATTGGCATTCCCCGAGTCCAAATAGGGAGTTCCAAGATCATAGGAATGGGAACTGCATAACTTCCGACCTCCGACCTTGATACAAAGATTTCCCCAAGTCACAAACAAGATGATACGATTTCCGACATTAGTCTTCAGCTCCAAGTTCAAGTAAAAGCGACACGAGTTCCGACCTCAAGTAATAGGGATGAGTTCCGACTTGAAATAGAGTAAATGCGAGTTCCGATTTCAAACAGTATGGCGGCAAGTTACTTTGAAAGTGAGACGTAGTTAAATTCTGTCCACAAGAAAATTCAGCCAATCAAAGCCCTCCAAGTTAACTACCACTCATGCCTATATAACGCCTTCCTCTCTGCTCATTCAGACCCATTCTCTGCGCCCTCTCTTCTCCCTCACTGCAGCTCTCTTTTCCCTTCTCCACTCCCCCAACCCCATCACTCCTTCAAGCTTAGCCAGGTCCTAATAATTCAAGTTTCAACAATTAACTCAAGATCACACTCCAAAGAGGTAGGATTCTACTTCTATTCTTGAATTCCTTGCACTATGATTGCATGAGATTGTACTCTTCTTTATATCTTTGATGAACTATTGGATGTATTAGGAGGGATTATGATGAATTATGATTGAATTAACGAAAGACTTTGAGTTAGAATTATGATTAGAAGGAGAAGATTAGAAGGAGTGGAGAAGTGAGATGCTGTCTGAGTAAGAGTTCCACGGTAGTCCATATGGCGGAGCGTACGACGCCACCTACAATCGTTCAAATCCGATGAAACTATTTTTAGATGAAACTAGACATCTAGGGCTTTCCATAGACATATCATATAAGGATTTTGGATCAGGAATGAGGGAGATATGAATTTTTGAATCTCGACCTAGGGTTTTGACTCTGGTTCTGGGCAGATTAGGTTCTTAAGGATGTAACTCACCCTATACAACTCCAAATCGAGTGAAACTAATTTTGTTAGAAAGCTTACACACAGGGGAACACCTCAATATAAGATTCCGAGTTTGTTATGGTCCCAATGGTTCCCAGTGATTCGAGGAAGTTGTCCTATGTCCAATCTAGGCCAAAACAGAGTAGTTTAGGAAGGTAGATTTTCAGGACTTATATCTCGAGATGTACTTAAGCAAATGGAGTGAAACTTGTGGCAAATGAAAGGTTGTCCTGTTAGCTTCAATATGAGACCGATTTCGTATGATTTGAGCTTAGTTTCTATTTTTAGGGAATTTATACTTCCAGGAGCGTAACTAGGGTTAGTGACTGAACGAGCTGAGGTAATATTTAAATATCTTGAGTTATATGAATCAAAATGATATGGGACCAAAGAGGTTAGAAAGTAAACATATAGATTTATGACATATCCAAATTTCAGATTTAAATGAGTTGAATAGAGATAAAGGTGGACTATACAAGATTCGGGCAGAACCGAATAGAATCGACAGGATGGCCAAAATGATAATTTTACAAGTGTTAATGGAACATATAAAGTTTGAGTTGAGAACGGCCAATTTGATGTTGATATAAATGTGTTAAGTTGATAATGTTGTTATGACTGATTTGCCCGTGAGAGCTGGCACTATTCATGGGGAAACGGACCTGATCCGTTATGCTGCCGAATTTACGGCAAGAGTCTAGGGGACCATGAGTGTCTAAATTACAAGAAAATTATGATATAAGATATATGAAAAACACCTATGTAGCATATGTACGAGTACATTTAGCATGATTATGCTTGACAACGCATGAGAATGAAAAGATATAAGTATGTTAAGTGTGAACATAATGATATGAATTCCCTTGTGGGTGAGTCGGTGTGACAATGGTCACGAGTTGGGCTGACAAGCTCGCTCCAAGGCCAGGCTACCCAAGGGCAGTAAAGGTTAAAAAGTAAAGATTTAAGTATTTGCCCCACTCACATCAGGCATGGCATTGACCCAGCTAGTGTGAGAATATGGGAGGTAGGACTTACATGAGGCATGGCATGACCTAGCTAGTGTAAGTACCGAATGAAGATCCTATATTCCTAAGGAACGTGACATGGCGATCACGCTCCGACGGGGTATGACATGGCGATCATACTCTGGAATATAGCATGAAGATCCCATATTCCTAAGGGACGTGACATGGCGATCACGCTCCGACGGGGTATGACATGGCGATCATACTCTGGAATGTGGCATGTAAAGATATAATGATGAGTCTATATTCCTAAGGAACGTGACATGGCGATCACGCTCTGATGGGGTATGACATGGCGATCATACTCTGGAGTATAGCATGAGGATCCCATCTTCCTAAGGAACGTGACATGGCGATCACGCTCTGATGGGGTATGACATGGCGATCATACTTTGGAATATGGTATGATGCTGCACTTGAGGATGGCGATACGTAATGCTCAAGTGTAGACAGATCCAAGCACCGTAGGGACGTTGATACGGCTAGGTGTGCCAAGTAAAAGACTAAAGACTAAAGATTTTATGACGAAAAGGGAGATGAAGAAAGAAAAGCAAGTTTCATGTATAGGCATGAATTTAAGTACGAGAAATTTTATGTACAGATGTTATATTCCCAGCATATTGATGCTATCTGTGTTTTTAAATGCGACAGTTATTATCCATGGTGTTATAATTGAATGAATTTTATGGGTTCTCCCAAATGCTAAGAGTATGATTAAAATGAACTTTGCTTCGGATAAGATATTTTTTTGAAATGTAAAATTTAACAGTTTGTGCAACATGTTCACCTTTTTCAAAGTAAACCGAAGCAAACTGGAGACGACCATGATGACACTATGTATGAAAATTAGAGAATCCTACTGAGAATTTTATAATTCTCACTCCTATTTCCATGTTGTCTCCAGATAACTGTAGAAGTTTCCTAAGACGGCTGAAGTTGCTGTCAGACGAGGTCCGCTCAGGTAACAGTAACAGCTCCAGGGTGTGGTACTATGACTTAAGCATAGTACTGTGCTTGGGAGGGTGTTACACGTTGCAACATATGACTATGGTTGCTACGACGTATTCTACAAACCTCAATTGTTCGGAGGAAACAATTGTTGAGATTTTAGTTGCTGGATTTTCTGGACAATTAAAAGGTTGGTGGGATAATTATCTTACTGATTCTGAAAAATCAAAAATCCTTTATGCAATTAAAATTGAACCTGATGAAACACCCATCACCAGCAATGGGGAACCTATCCCTGATGCTGTTAACACTTTAATCTTTACAATTGTTCAGCGTTTTATTGGTGATCCTACCCTATGGAAGGATAGGTCAGCTGAATTGTTGTCCAATCTCAAGTGTAAAACACTTGGAAACTTCCGCTGGTATAGGGACACTTTCCTTACCAGAGTTTTCACTAGAGAAGATAGTCAACAACCTTTCTGGAAAGAAAAGTTTTTGGCTGGTCTTCCAAAATCTCTCGGAGACAAGGTTAGGGAAAAAATTCGTAACCAGTCTCCTGACGGAAACATTCATTATGAGCAGTTAAGTTATGGTCAACTAATCGCTTATATTCAAAAGGTAGCCTTAAAAATTTGTCAAGATGATAAAATTCAAAATCAATTGGCTAAAGAGAAAACTCAAAATCAGAGGGAAATGGGCACTTTTTGCAAACAGTTTGGTTTGCCTTGCCCGAAAAAGCGATCCAAACCCAAAAACAAAAGACCTCCCCCAAAGCCCAAACCACCAAAAAGGGTTAAGCCTCCACCGAGAAAACCTAACACTCAACCTAATCAAACTAACAAGCCTATTACATGTTTCAAATGTGGTAAAACGGGTTATATATATATATATATATATATATATATATATATATATATATATATATATATATATTAAGGAAAGGATACTATTAAATAGAGTTTGTTGATGAAGATGGCATTAAGGAAATAAATCGCATGAAGGAAATGAAGCTCATACAATTGTGTATATAGTAGTTGATAGTACACAAATATTTAGATTGTGCTGTATTATAATGAGTGAGCTACTGATAGGTAAATAGTCTTATTCACCAAATCAAGTTTTCCAATTTGTCCTTAATCATACTTATCCCTCTTTTCATTGTTTCAAGTTCCAAGTGGTTCCCCTTGTTCACATGTGCGGTCTCAATGGAATTCATTGTCATTGCCATCTATGGGTTTTATGCACTTTTGCATGCCTTGAAGCCATATTCTAATATTCCTCTTTCCATAAACTATAGCATTCCAAATTAATGAATACAGTACCTCCAAAGTGATGAAGTCACATTTGTTACATTGCCTAGCAGAAGAAACTTATACCCTGTAGAGAAATTTTCAGATAAACCACAAACTTGAACTCTATAAATACTAAAGATACCAAATTTTTTAGTTGTGCTAAGCGCATGCCGTAAATTTCCAAGGTGATTCTCATTTGCCATAATGATGAAAAAGGAAAAAAAATAGAAACCTCGTTGTGGTGTGGAATAAAGAGAATGTGGGTTAGAGTGCCTAAGTGGTTAGAGTGTCTAATCTGTGTAACCTATGATAAAATAGCCGAAGTTAATCTTTTTTAAATTGATACACAGAATCAACTATTTATCGAAGAATCTTTTGCATAGGTGAAATTGAAAGGCATTAAGAAAAAGTTGGCAGAGGTTCGAGGAATGGTAAAACAAGTACATTTAAAATGAATTAGTGTGTTACTTATTTGCTTTTATTTTGGCTAGGATAAGAAGCATAGTAGGCGTGAGAAAGTTAGCTCTAACATTGTGAAAAGTGATTTTGCTCCTAAGCCTGAAAAGGCAAGTCATTGAATTAGATGTGTATTAAGTCGTTATTCGTCTATTAATATGATTTTCCTCTCTGTAGTCCACAACAAGGTTGTATGACTGACTCATTTTATGGGTAATGCATGTCAAATGTAGCCTGCATTTTTTACGAGGTGTTCGTCCACTTGCTTACAGAAGTTGTGTGCAAACTTGACAAAAGATCAAGCTAATGTTGTAAAAGATATTGGGTTTGGTTCAGTTTTTCATGTGCAATGTGCATTAGACCACGTGCTTTGCCTACAGCTAGTGAATGCTCTAGACCTCAGTAGGATGTGCATATTTGTTAAGGGTGAACCAGTTTCAATTAGCTACCATACTGTAAACATAGTGTTTGGGTTACTGGAATCAGGTATTTTAACAAACCCATTATAGTTTTCTATTTCAAATTATAAATAATGCCTTGCCTAGTTGACTTATGAAGCTGTGTAAACTTGTTTATAAAAATTTTAAAGGAGAGATGAGGTGCAACATATTCGTTAGAATTGTAAATTGTAGTTTCTTGTTAGAAGAGTGTATTATTGATAGTGATGGTAGTAAAACATTACAATGGGAGAGAAAAAGTCATGTTTTATTATTACATACTTGAACTTGTATTCCTAATATCTTTATTAGATGTTTGACCTAATTAGCAAGGAAATAAAACTACAAAAGGAAGTTTCAAATAAATATTAACTAATTGGATTAGAATTAGGGACTAAGATTAGAATTCAACACTCCCCCTCGAATAGGTGAATAGATGTTGATCTTTTGTTGCTGTGATTTCACATCTTCAAACTTGACTATAGGAAGAGCCTCTGTTAGGATAGCAACTACTCGGAGATGAGTAAAGGTGTGGGTCCCATGGACGAATTCAAATTAAATGTGACCTTGTCATATCAGGCACTCTTTGCCAACTTAGCACATGTTAGTTAGTAGAGGGCCCCTTAGTATATTTACATTTGATTTCTGCTAGGCATCTTCTTTTGTTTGGTCTTCATGATAAAATATATTGTAATGTGTTATTTGTCCTTAGTATGTCTTTTTGAATATGACAATTGATATATTTTGGGTACAATAATAGGGCTTGAGATTCCAACATTTCTTACTAAAGAGTAGAAGACTCTCTTGACCGATTTTGATAGGGTCACTAATATGCAATTAAAGGATATGATTGGGCAAGGCACCACTAATGACTTCTTCAAGCGAGCATTCACCCTGTATGTATTGTCTAGTTTCTTCTGTCTGACTTCGAAGACGGCCGAGCCTAAAGTTATTGGGGGGCAAAGTTGATGTTGAGAATGTACCGAAGTACAACTGGAGTTGGCTAATCTTCGACTAGCTTGTCACCCAGATTACAATGTACAAGACAAGTGAACAGAAGAAGAAGAGCATAGGCGGTTACCTGTTTTTCCTCATAGTATGTAATGAAACATTTTTGCTTATATCTACCCATTTTGAAAATCCTTCATCCTGTTTATCTATTTAAGTTATCCATATACATACATACATCTTGACTGCCTAAAATATAAGTTAATTTGGCATTGGTAGATTGTGTATTTTCATTGTTGTCCAAGATGGCATCATCATTAGAGTATCCCTTGGGTGCATTTTGGGATGACGAGGTGATGCGCATGCGAATTCGTAAAGAAAGGAAAGATAAACAGGTACCCAACGTTAGGATTGTTTAAAAACAAGTATGTGGTTTTACTTTACTTGCCAAATAAAATAGTGTAAAGTTATGTTATCAGTAACTTAATTTTGAAATGGTTGTTGTTCAATATTTTTAATTGTTCATGAGCATATCTTTTTTGGATAAGGAATACTATACTGTAGTCGAGGTCGAGATGAACTATTTGATGAAGGTTGGTTGTTGAACACCTATAAGACTGAGGTATATGAGATTTAGATGTTATATAGGGTTTTCACTTACTCATGACAGTCTTCTACTTGTTGGTGCTTTTTTTTTGCTATAGTTAATTAACATTTATATAAACATCTGTATGTAGATTGCTAGGGATTTGGTGGTGGAGCATTTGCAAGCATTGAACAAACTAGATGATGCTATTTGGGCCTGCAAGTATAATGTCCATTCTTTCGTACCAAAGCTACCAACATTCGACCAGGAGCAATGCTTCAAGGGTAATGAGGAGAGTGAAGAAGACATCAATGATGATGAGAACCCATATGAGAAAGCTGATGGAGGCATGGTCACTAGTGATGAACCAATTGTACATGAACAAGTTGTCCTGACTGCGAGCGAATTTGTAGGTTCAAAAGTAAAGAAAACTGCTCGAAGGAAAGATGAAAGGCCGATGCAAAAATTATACGTATATTGCAGTAGAGGCCCAGGACAAGATTCCTGTCAAGTTGCAGAGTATGATTCTCCTATACTGACATATTGTAATTTTAACTACTTAATTCCAATATAACATATGCTTAGGTTTAAGACTAACTATTGCTTGTTTTGATGTAGAAGGATAGTCAGCATCAATGACCTTTTTCTAGACCGGCGCGATACTTGGACAATAAGGCCAAGGACTTGGTTGTTGAATACGGTATGCAACACACATCTATTTCAAGCTTGTTTTGTTAATTGTAAGGCTGCCCTTGAGAGAAGCTTATCTTGATTTATCTTGGTTTTTTGTTGATCAGGTTATTACATTTGCATTTATGATCCTAAATAAACTAGACAAGACTCAATCTAAGAGGTCTCGTTATTGCCTGTCTTCCTGGTTCATGATGCTGACATCTACTAAATTTATGTTTAGTTCAATTCAGATAACCTTCCTAAAATTGTATGGGCAATAATATTTTATTCCTATGGATGTAGGATGCAGTGATACACGGTTTCGAGGAGCTTAAGAAAGGTCAGTTTTGGCCGTAGAAAAGTGTATTAAAGAGTTATATTTTCATTTAAGCGAGGCCGAGACAAATACATGCAATTTGGTACATAATTCCTAGGATTGTGTAATATTGACTTATTTGCTGGGTATGGGCTCATGCAATGCAATTTATGCATTTGTTCTTGTAGATATTTGCTCTAGTGGTGATGGAGCAACATTGGTGGTGTTATGCTGTAGACCATTCAAAGAATTGCTTGTTTGTCTTAGATTCCATGGCCAATGCCCATATTGGTGACAAAGCCATGCTTGATGATTTGGTGGTATGATTTATAGAAAGAAGTCAAGTTAACAAACCTCTATAAAATCTCCAATTGACTTGCGAAATCTTTGCTAAAATATAGTTTCAACCTGCAGGTATTCCGGTTTGAGGAAGTGTTTCTCTTATTAGATCAGACCTTGACTTGAGAGTAGGTGAAGTTACAAGTTATTCATGTTGAGTTGCCACAGCAAAATGGAAGGTGAGAACTATTTGGTTTAGCACTTGGAATTTTTTGCATGCCTTTTAGCTTGGCAATGCTTGACAGTAATGTGATCTTATTTATTTGTTGGTGTATGGTAATCACATAGCCATGACTGTCGTATTTACACCATAAAGTATATGGAGATGTGGGATGATGTCACAACATATGATGGAGGCCTTACAATACTTGTGTAAACTAGGGTAACTGAGTGAAACTTGATTTTTTCTTTGAGCCCTTTGATTGTTACCTTGTAGTGATCTTTAACAAAGAAGTTAATGATGTCGACAGTCGAAGGTTACTCAAATCTACCATGACCTTAGTTGGTTGGATGTTGGATGAGAGAAATGAGTACAGAGAGCGCATGGTAATAGCTACTAAAGTGAAGGATGTATTGTCCACTGGAGCTCATGCTTCTCCTTTGGTCCTAGCCTCGAGCATAGGTGTTGATGGCACGCATGTAGAGGATCTTTTGGTCATTGAAGGTAGCCTAAAAGATTAGTCATTTTTTTAATAAACTTATGGCAATTGCATGAGAAAAATCAGCAAGTTTGTATGTTATTATTGAGTGCAAGACATTCATAATCAGGGATCTTGAATGTCATGACATGTAGATGTAGCTCATGAACCTGAGTCTATAGAGAAATTGCCTTCCACTATTGCAAGCTAATCGAAAACGTTCCAACAAATGCAAGTAGCAGGGCCCCAAAAGAGTACTCCTTACATTGAGCAACACATGAAGCGGATAAAAGGAAAGGCTTCCTAGGGTATTGTTTGGGAGTTGGGTTTAGAAGTGAAAGGGGAGGAAAGGGAAGGCTTTGGAGTATTTCAAGATGCTTACGAGTTATAATTTAATTGGATATTTTAGGATGTTTAAAAGCCCTCCTAAACCCCCCCCAATACCCCACATTTTTATTTCCCCCATTTTAGAGGGTTTTAGTATATGACAATTTTAAATGACCATTTTATCCTCCATTATTTGTAAATCTCACCATAAACCCATATAACATAAGCATCTGCCATTTTGATTCCTTCCTTTTTTCCAGAACCATAGAAAGTAAAGTTCCCAAATCATGTTGTGCAGAACAACTTGAATCAAATCAAAGAGAAGATTAGTCTGTGTCAATTTCTTCATCTTTTTCTTTTCATCATTTATTTTCTGATTTCTTCATCGATTTGGTTTTGCCAACATCCATTTTTAAATCTTTTCTATTTTTCCAAAACTATGGAACAAAAATGTCCCAAATCATGTTGAAGAACCTCATGAATTTGATCAAATAGAAGGGTGAGTTTCTTTCCTTTTCTTCCTTTTTTTCTGTTTGCCATATGTTTGCTGGTTTCTTTTCTCTGATTTCTATTCTTTTTTGGTTCCACTAGTCTAATCTTCTATTCACTTTCTTTCTTTCCATGGCTTAGAGAGGGACTTTGGAGCCGCATAGAGTAAAATTCCTAGCCATACAAAGCTTTTTTAGCTTCCCAGTTTGATTTTGTTTGTCTGTATTCTCTATGATCATTTTCAAAGAATTAGATTCAAATGGATATGGCATTTTTAATTAATTTTTTGTGTAAAGCTGATTTTCATAGATATAATGGATAGAACCCGATGTAATGTTTTACAATATGGCTTTGAAGGAAATAGTTACCTTTCATGTGTTTAATATGCCAGTTTGTGTGTGAATATGATTGTAGAGTGGACCCATTGTTTATTCAATTAAGATTCGGCCTACAACTAATGACTCCAAGGACCACACCCCACTATAGCTATATTAAGGTCCAATTTATTTCAAGGCTTAGATGCATATAGCTATCAACTGAATGTGGTTAGGAATCAACCTAGATAAAATATAAATTCTTATTATCTTTGATTGTAGGAAGCTCTCTACATTTTATGCTCTGTTTTGCCAAATAGAAAATGTGTCTTTAGGTCTGACATGCAAAAGAGGTTTCGGATGCACCATGTGAATGATAGGCAACATGTGGAAAGCAATATCCTTGTTATAATGATAGAGCCTAGTATGAAATAGCAGTTTGGTGTGTAGAGTTTTTTTTTTTCTTTTTCTATTAAAAAAGATTGGTCCTTGGTTCATGTTAACCACCTTAAAACATTGTTAAGTCCGTAAGTTGGGATATTTATTAGTCGTTCATAGTTCCTTGTCAGCTTATGTGTTGCAGTTTGTTAGAATTTTTAGTCAGCAAGATTGATGAAATGATGTGCCACAACTTCAATGAAATCATGGTCTAGGAATGCCCCATCAAATACATTTTTCTGTTCGTCAATACTTTAACATCTCTCTTATTCTAATTTCTTCTGCACACTTAACTTCTCAATTCATGCTTTACCAGCTTGCTAATCTTCATAATTAGGTATGTGTTGATTTTGTCTTTGTTTAATTTGGTTTATGCGTTAGCACTTTTGCTTGGATTTGTAGTTTCAATCATGGGTTTCACTTTAAAATTTGATAGTGAATTAACTATTTTTTAATGAGATCTCTAGAGTAAATCGATCTCAATGTTTAGTGATATATGGTTATGGGGTTGTCAATTTTTTTAAGGTTTTCTATGTAATAGTTATATAGTTAAATTTGTCATGTGTCTTGATTAGTTTCTTTTTGTGATCAATACAGCTTATAATAATAATCTTAAGAGTTTTTTAAGAAAAATAATTTTTTCAAGTTGCATTAGATTTGAATGTAAATTTGATGTTTAGGTAATTAAGTGCATAGGATTGACTAATGCTAATGATTTTTATTATTGTTTTCGATTTTGATAATTCAATCTAATCCAGAAAATACAGCAGGAGTTCTCAATATGGCAAGGAAGGAGGTCCATGTTTTGGTTACCCATACCGGTGATCTGGGCAAGATATTAGCTGCCATGCATGGTCAGTTGTTATCTTAATCTTTTGTTTTTTTCCCCTTATCATTTACTATTTGTCGCTTGCCATATAGGGGAAGGTATTGGGAATTTGTGGCTATCTAATCTAACAGAGTTATCAAGATGGTGCCAGAGCAAGCATGCCGAGAAATGACTATATGTGCTATTTGAATTTGATTAATTATTGTAAGAAAATTGTGCATATAGTTTCTTAATGCTGGTGCACTTAATTCTATTGTGAAGAATAATGACATGAATCAATTGATTATGTTGGAATTTTTGGATCTTAGAACAATTTTTTTTAATTATGTTGATTTTTTCCCTTTTTTTTTTAGTTTATTTTCTTTCTAGATGTTACTAGCAGCTATGTAAGGTTAGATCACTTGTCATATGGCATGTATCTGTGTGGTTTGACTATGATGAAACTCTTATTATCTAAACGTTGAAGAATAAGTTAACAAGCCTCAATTGCATTTTTGTGACATGTTGCACTATGCTTAGATTTTCTGATCACGTAGAAGCTGATTTCTCTTTTTCTCTCTTCCTCCTAATTTAGGATTAGAAATAGGGGGTGAGATGAACCTAGCAGCTGGCATTCAGGTGGCACAATTGGCTCATGCATCAGCAAATTAAGAAGCAGCAGTAAAGGATTATTGTCTTTGGTGGAAGGTATGGATAACTATTTCTTTTGACAGATATCCTGCATGTATTAACCCATGTTAACTCACTTCCTCCACATAACAAATTTGTCATTTTCCTCTTTTAGATGTGGCATACATTGTATGTGTAGCACTTTCGTCCATTTTGGGACGTTCACATATCATTTCTCATAAAAATGCTCTCTATTTGCTCTTCGTTTCAAATTGAAAAAATTTTTTGAAAAGACTAAGACATTGCCATTATTACGTTCTTGAAATAGCATGTTGAGGATCACCACCTTTATTTGCTTAATTATCTGTATTGGGGTGACCCAAAAGTGTGGTATGCAGTTCTTTGAAGCCATGCTTCAGCTTTGGAAGGTGCAATAAGGAAGCAGTTGCCTGATTTATTTGAGGAACAAACGAATCTACTTAATGAACTGGTACACTGTTATAGTTTGTAATTTCCTTATTGCTTTCAGTTGTTGACAAGTTGTATTGAGACATTCAAGTGACAGTGTTCAATACTTGAACATTTGTAGTAGATTACAAATGTAAGAATTAGATTCTATGTACAATTGCAAATTATATTCCTATTCAAGAAAATAAATAAATACGATTCAATATATGGATTTACAATTATGTGAATTTTTATTTATTTATGAGCTGACTTAGTGTTGTTGCCATCTGTGAGTTGAAGTTATATTTTTGGCACAATATTCGATGATCATCACCTCTCCTGAGAATTCAGAAAACTTGCAATGAGAGCATGCTCATTCAAATTTTTGGATGAATATCAAATTGAAAAGCTTGTGAAATTGAAGATTTCTACTTCTATCAGGTTCACCCAACGGAGCTGGAGCAATTTGAGCTGTATGCCTTGTTTTAGAAGATCTGTGTCCGGATTTTATAATGTAGTCTTCCTAGACCCTGATGAATATTGAGATTTATGTATTTTCCTTTTTTATTATAGCTAACAAGTAAGAATTGCGTGAATGACATGTTCTACAATTTTGTAGTATCTGCCTTCCATTCCTGCACATGTCATTTCGGTTATTGAAAAATATAATAACAGGAAATCTTAGGGTGTTGATGTACTTAACAACTGAATAGGTTCGAAAACTCATAGTCCAAATTAATAGCACACTCATTTCCCACTATTCAACTCTGAACCATACCAAGGTCGCCTTTCGCTGGGGTTTTCCTTTTGTTGTTGGATCTAGTGTTCCCAATGCATATGTCAAATAACCTACAAGTCTCTAAATAGTAACTCAACTTTGTAAATGGCCAAAATCAAGTAAACAAAACCACTAGAACTATTTTTTTTCTCAAAAAATGTAACGACCCTTTTATAAGGGTTTAGGGCAGATAATTTTTTTTTCCTTCAATGAGGATTCAAAATTTATTCAATGGTTGATAAGATTCAGTTAAAGGTTAATTACTTTTTTATTTTACAAAAATTCAGTGGAATAAAGAGCACAACTGGCTATTTAGCATGCAATTATTCATGCACTTGGTTGGTAACTCACCTAAAAAAAGTAAGTTTAGGTAAATAATTTCGAAATTAGCTGACAAAGATGGTAACTTTTTATATCTTGAAGAAATATAATTCCTTGTTAGTTTGGATTAGGAACCATCCCATGATGGATCGTTGCCACTATGCATTGATGTTGTAGGCATCAACATTACATAGAATTAGTTGGCCAATCACAATGCAGTTACCCATGCATGTAGTTGGTATATCATCCAAAAAAGTAGGTAACTTGTGCTCAATAAGTTAGGTTAATTACAGTTTACCCCTTCTGCATTATAGGTCATGTGCACTTTACCCCCTATATTTTACAAATGCATCCTGACTACCTATATTTTCACTATGTCTACTTTGTCCCCTTCTGTTGATTTTTTCATCAATTATAAACAAAAATGTAGGGTGTCGAGTTGCACATTTTGGAAAGTTCATGGGGTCAATTTGCATATGACCTAAAAATTTAGGGGAGTATAGTCCACTTATTTAGAGGGAAAGTGCACAATGTGAAAATATAAGTACTCAGGATGTACATTTTTAAAATGTAAGGGGCAAAATGCACATGACCTATAATACAAAGGAGTAAATTATAATTAACCCCAATAAGTTGGTAACTAGTGCAGAAAGATGATAACTTCTGAGGTATTGGTAATTCTAAAGAGTTATACTTGTTAGCTTGGGTTAGGGAGGTGGACAATATTGTGAATTGACACTATGACCCATTTGTTGTGGGCATCAAAGTAACACAGACTTAGAGGTAAGTTGGCTATTTATCATTCAAGAATTTTTGCACCAAGTTGGTAACATGCTCAAAGAAGTTGGTAATTTTAGTGTAAAATGTTGGTAACCAGGTAAGAAAGTTAGTAACTTTTCAGATCATGATTGCCTTTGAGAGTCTTAAAATACCTTGTTAGTTTGGGTTAAGGAACATGACATATTGGGTCCTTGCCCAAAAAATTGATGCTATATGGATCTCAATAGCAGGGAATTAGAGTTATGTTGGCTATTTTTGTACTATCATTCGTGCACCAAGTTGGTAACATACCCAAAAAAGTCAGTAACTTTAGTGTAAAAATTTGGTAACCTATTAAGAAAGCTAGTAACTTTTTAGATCATGGTAAACTTTGAAAGACTTAAAATTTCTTGTTAGTTTGGGTTAGGGAACATGAAAAATTGGGTTCTTGACATCATTAATTGATGCTTTGGGGATCAACATAGCATGGAATGATTGCTATGTTAGCTATTTTTCATGCTACCATTCCTGCACCAACTTGGTAACCTGCTCAAAGAAGTTGGTAACTTTAGTGTAAAACGTTGGTAGCCAAATGAGAATGTTAGTGACTTTTTAGATGATAGTTGTTTTCGAAAGACTTTAAAATTCCTTGTTAGCGTGAGTCAAGGAACATGGCAAATTGGCACTACGAATTGATGTTGTAGGAATCTAAATAGCATGGAATTAGAGATATGTTATCTATTTACCATGTAATCTTTCCTACACCAAGTTGGTAACTGACACAAAGAAGTTGGTAACTTTAGTGCAAAAAGTTGGAAACTAATTGAGAAAGTTAGTAACTTTTCAGATGATGGTTGTTTTTGAAAGACTTTAAAATTGCTTGTTAGTTTGGGCTAAGGAACAAGGAAAATTCACAACATGACACCATGAAGATCAATGTTGTCTATTTACCATGCAATCCTTCTTGTAGCAAGCTAGTAATTGGTACAAAGAAGTTAGTAACTTTTCAGATGATGGATGCTATTGAAAGACTTTAATATTCCTAGTTAGTTTGGGTTAAGGATCAAAGCATATTAGCAACTTAGCATCATGAATTGATGCTGTGGGAATCTGAATAGCATGGAATTAGACCTACATTCTTGACTTACCATGCAATCTTTCGTACAGCAAGTTAGTAACTGATATAAAGAAGTTGGTAACTGATTGAAAAAGTTAGTAATTTTTTTAGATGATGGTTGCCTTGAAAAGAGTTTAAAATTCCTTCTTAGTTTGGGTTAAGGAACAAGGCAAATTGGCAACTTGGCACCATGAATTGATGTTATGAGGATTTAAATAGTATGGAATTAGATCTACGTTATCTATTTACTATGCAATTTTTCCTGTAGCAAGTTGGTAATTAGTAAAAATAAGTTGATAACTTTAGTGTAAAAAGTAGGTAACTAATTGAGAAAAATAGTAACTTTTCAGATGATGGTTCCTTAAAATCCCTTGTTAGCTTGGGTAAAGAAACAAGGCAAATTGCCAACTTGACACTATGAATTGATGCTATGGGGATCTAAATAGCAAGGACTTAGAACTACATTGTTTATTTACCATGCAATCTTTCCTGCAATAAGTTAGTAACTGGTACAAAGAAGTTGGTAGCTTTAGTCTAAAAAGTTGATAACTAATTGAGCAAATTAGTATCTTTTTAGATGATGGTTGCTATCAAAAGACCTTAAAATTCCTAGTTATTATGGGTCAATGAACAAGTCAAATTGGCAACTTGGCACCATGAATTGATGCTGTGGGGATCTAACTAGCACGAAATTAGACCTACATTGTCTACTTACCATGCAATCTTTCCTGCAGCAAATTGGTAATTGTTACAGAGAAGTTGGTAACTTTAGTGTAAAAAGTTTGTGACTGATTGATAAAGTTAGTAACTTTTCAGATGATGGTTGTTAATGAAAGACTTTAAAACTCCTTGTTAATTTGGATTAAGGAACAAGGGAAATTGGCAACTTGGAATTATGAATTGATGCTGTGGGGATCTACATAGCATGGAGTTAGACCTACATTGTCTATTTACCATGCAATCTTACCTACAGCAAGTTGGTAACTGATTGAAAAAATTATTAACCTTTTAGATGATGGTTGCTTAAATTTCCTTGTAAGTTTAGGTAAATAAACAAGGCAAATCTTGGCACCGTGAATTGATGTTCTAGGGATCTAAATAGCATGGAATTAGAAGTGCATTGTCTATTTACCATGCAATCTTTCCTGCAGCAAGTTAGTAACTGGTACAAAGAAGTTGGTAACTTTAGGATAAAAAGTTGGTAACTAATTGAGCAAGTTAGTATATTTTTAGATGTTGGTTGCTATTGAAAGACTTTAAAATTTTTTGTTAGTTTGGGTTAAGGAACAAGGCAAATTGGCAACTTGGCACCAAGAATTGATGCTATAGGGATCTAAATTGCATGGAATTAGACCCATGTTGTCTACTTACCATGCAATCTTGCCTGCAACGAGTTAGTAACTGCTACAAAGAAGTTAGTAACTTTAGTGTAAAAAGTTGGTAAAAGTTAGCAACTTTTTCGATGATGGTTACTATCGAAAGACTTTAAAATTCCTAGTTAGTTTGGTTTAAGGAACAAGGCAAATTAGCAACTTGGCACCATGAATTGATGTTATGGGGATCTAAATAACACAGAATTAGACCTATGTTGTCTACTTACCATGCAATCTTTCCTGTAGTAAGTTGGTAACTAGTACAGAGAAGTTAGTAACTTTTTGAATGATGGTTGCCGTGGAAAAATTTTAAAATTCCTAATTAACTTGGGTTATGGAACAAAGCAAATTGATAACTTGGCAACTTGACACTATGAATTGATGTTGTAGAAATCTAAATAGTATGGAATTAGACCTGTGTTATCTACTTACCATGCAATCTTTTTTACGGAAGTTGGTAACTGGTACAAAGAAGTTAGTAACTTTTCGGATGATGGTTACTTAAAATTCCTTGTTAATTTGGGTAAAGAAACAAGGTAACTTGGCAACTTGACACCGTGAATTGATGCTGTGGGGATCTAAATAGCATGAAATTAGTCATATGTTGTCTATTTTCCATGCAATCTTTGCTGTAACAAGTTGGAAACTAGTACAAAGAAGTTAGTAACTTTAGTGTAATAAGTTGGTAACTAATTGAGCAAGTTAGTATCCTTTCATATGACGGTTGCTATCAAAAGACTTTAAAATTTCTAGTTAGCTTGGGTTAAGGACCACGGCAAATTGGCAATTTGGCACAATGAATTGATGCTATGGGGATCTAAATAACATAGAATTAGACCTACGTCGTTTAGTTACCATGCAATCTTTCATGCAGAAAGTTGGTAACTAATACAAAGAAATTAGTAGCTTTATTGTAAAACGTTGGTAACTAATTGAGAAAGTTAGTAACTTTTCGGATGATGGTTGCTATCAAAAGGCTTTAAAATTGCTAGTGAGTTTGGGTTTACGAGCAAGGCAAATTGGCAACTTGGCACCATGAATTGATGTTGTGGTGATCTAAATAGCATGGAATTAGACCTACATTGTCTACTTACCATGCAATCTTTCCTGCAACAAATTCGTAACTATTACAACGAAGTTGGTAACTTTAGTGTAAAAAAATGGCGACTGATTGAAAAAATTAGTAACTTTTTAGATCATGGTTGCCTTTGAAAGACTTCAAAATCTTCTTAGTTTGGGTTAAGGAACAAGGCAAATTGGCAACTTGGTATCATGAATTGACGTTAAAGGGATATAAATAGCATGGAATTAGTCCTACGTTGTCTATTTTTTGTGCAATTTTTCCTACAGCAAGTTTATAACTGGTACAAAGAAGTTGCTAATTTGGGTGTAAAAAGTACGCAACTAATTAAGTAAATTAGTAACTTTCATATGATGGTTACTTAAAATCGCTTGTTAGTTTGGGTAAAGAGAAAAGGCAAATTGGCAACTCGGCACTATGAATTGATGTTGTGGAGATCTAAATATCATGGAAGTAGAACTACGTTGTTTATTTTCCATGCAATCCTTTCTGCAGCAAGTTGGAAACTGGTATAAAGAAGTTGGTAACCTTAGTGTAATAAGTTGGTAACTAAGTAAGCAAGGTAGTATCTTTTTAGATGATGGCTGGTATCAACAGGCTATAAAATTCCTAGTTAGTTTGGGTTAAGGAACATGACAAATTGGTAACTTGTCTCTATGAATTGATATTGTGGGGATCTAAATAGCATGGAATTAGATTTACATTATCTACTTACCGTGTAATCTTTCCTGCCGCAAGTTGGTAACTAATTGAGAAAGTTAGTAACCTTTCGAATGATGGTTGCTATAAAAAGACTTTAAAATTCCTAGTTAGTTTGGGTTAAGGAACGAGGCAAATTGGCAACTTAGCACCATGAATTGACACTATGGGAATTTAAATAGCATGAAATTAGACCTATATTGTCTACTTACCATGCAATCTTTCCTGCAGCAAATTGGTAATTATTGCAGAGAAGTTGGTAACTTTAGTGTAAAAAGTTTGTGATTGATTGATAAAGTTAGTAACTTTTCAGACAATGGTTGTTATTGAAAAACTTTAAAATTCCTTCTTAGTTTGGATTAAGGAATAAGGCAAATTGACAACTTGGAATTGTGAATTGATATTGTGGGGATCTACATAGCATGGAATTAGACCTATGTTGTCTATTTACCATGCAATCTTACCTGCAGTAAGTTGGTAACTGTTAGAAAGAAGTTGGTAACATTAGTATAATAAGTTGGTAATTGATTGAAAGAGTTACTAACTTTTTAGATGATGGTTGCTTAAAATTCCTTGTTAGTTTGGGTAAAGAAACAAGGCAAATTGACAACTTGGCACCGTGAATTGAAGTTCTCGGGATCTAAATAGCATAGAATTAGAAGTGCGTTGTCTATTTACCATGCAATCTTTCTTGTAGCAAGTTAGTAACTGGTACGAAGAAGTTGGTAACGTTAGGATAAAAAGTTGGTAACTAATTGAGTAAGTTAGTATATTTTCAGATGTTGGTTGCTATCGAAAGACTTTAAAATTCCTTGTTAGTTTGGGTTAAGGAATAAGGAAAATTGGCAACTTGGCACCAAGAATTGACACTATAGGGATCTAAATTGCATGGAATTAGACCTACATTATCTACTTACCATACAATCTTGCCTGCAGCGAGTTGGTAACTGTTACAAGAAGTTGGTAACTTTAGTGTAAAAAGTTGGTACCTAATTGACAAAGTTAGCAACTTTTCGGATGATAGTTACTATGAAAACACTTTAAAATTCCTAGTTAGTTTGGGTTAAGGAACAAGGCAAATTAGCAACTTGGCATCATGAATTAATGTTGTGGGGATCTAAATAGCACGGAATTTGACCTACGTTGTCTACTTACCATGCAATCTTTCCTGCAGTAAGTTGGTGACTGGTACAAAGAAGTTAGTAACTTTTTGGATGATGGTTGTTTAAAATTCATTGTTAGTTTGGGTAAAGAAACATGGTAAATTGGCAATTTGGCACCGCAAATTGATGTTGTGGGGATCTAAATAGCATAGAATTAGAACTACATTATCTATTTACCATGCAACCTTTCCTACAGCAAGTTGGAAACTGGCATAAAGAAGTTAGTAATTTTAGTGTTATAAGTTGGTTACTTATTGCAGAAGTTAGTATCTTTTCAGATGTTAGTTGCTATTGAAAGACTTTAAAATTCCTAGTTAGTTTTGGGTTAAGCAACAAGGCAAATTGGCACCTTGACACCAGAAATTGATGCTATGGAGATCTAAGTAGCATAGGATTAGACCTATGTTGTCTACTTACCATGCAATCTTTTCTGTAGCAAGTTGGTAACTAATTGAGAAAGTTAGTAACTTTTTGGATGATGGCCGATATTGAAAGGCTTTAAAATTCCTAGTAAGTTTAGGTTAAGAAACACAACAAATTGGCAACTTGGCACCATGAATTGATGTTTTGGTGATCTAAATAGCATGGAATTAGACCTACGTTATCTACTTACATGCAATCTTTCCTGCAACATGTTGTTAACTGTTATAAAGAAGTTGGTAATTTTAATGTAAAAAGTTAGTACCTGATTGAAAAAGTTAGTAACTTTTTAGATGATGGTTGCCTTCGAAAGACTTTAAAATTCCTTCTTAATTTAGGTTAAGGAACAAGGCAAATTGGCAACTTGGCACCATGAATTAACGTTATAAGGATCTAAATAGCATGGAATTAGACCTACGTTGTCTATTTACCATGCAATCTTTCTCGCAGCAAACTGGTAACTTGTACAAAGAAGTTGGTAACTTTAGTGTAAAAAGTTGGTAACTAATTGATAAAGTTAATAACTTTTCAAATGATGCTTGCTATTGAAAGACTTTAAAATTCCTTGTTAGTTTGGGTTAAGGAACTAGGCAAATGGCAACTTGGCATTGTGAATTGATGTTGTGGGGATCTAAATAGCATGTAATTAGACCTACGTTGTCTACTAACCATCCAATCTTTCCTGCAACAAATTGGTAACTATTACAAAGAAGTTGGTAACTTTAATGTAAAAAGTTGGTGACTGATTGATAAAGTTAGTAACTTTTTAGATGATTGTTGCCATTGAAAGACTTTAATTTTCCTTTTTAATTTGGGTTAAGGAACAAGGCAAATTGGCAGCTTGGAACTGTGAATTGATTCTGTGGCGATCTAAATAGCATGGAATTAGACCTATGTTGTCTACGTACCATGCAATCTTACTTGCAGCATGTTGGTAATTGCTAGAAAGAATTTGGTAACTTTTACATAAAAAAGTTGGTAACTGATTGAAAAAGTTACTAACTTTTTAGGTGATGGTTGCTTAAAATTCCTTGTTAGTTTGGGTAAAGAAACAAGGCAAATTGGCAACTTTGTACAAATTGATGTTGTAGTGATCTAAATAGTAAGGAATTAGAACTATGTTATCTATTTACCATGCAATCTTTTTTGCAGCAAGTTGTTAACTGGTACAAAGAAGTTGGTAACTTTAGTATAAAAATTTGGTAACTAATTGAGAAAGTTAGTAACTCTCAGATGATGGTTGCTATCAAAAGACTTTAAAATTCGTTGTTAGTTTGGGTTAAGGAACAAGGCTAATTGGCAACTTGGCATTGTGATTTGCTGTTGTGGGGATCTAAATAGCATAGAATTAGACTTACATTATCTATTTACCATGCAATCTGTAGCAATTTGGTAACAGTTACAAAGAAGTTAATAACTTTTGTGTAAAAAGTTGGTGACTAATTGAGAAAGTTAGTAACTTTTCATATGATTGTTGCTATCAAAAGACTTTAAAATTCCTTGTCTGCTTGGGTTAAGAAATAAGGCAAATTGGCAACTTGGCACCATGAATTGATGTTGTGGGGATCTAAATAGCATGGAGTTAGACCTACGTTGTCTATTTACATTGCCATCTTTCTTGTAACAAGTTGGTAACTAGTACAAAGAAATTGGTAACTTTAGTCTAAAAAGTTGGTAACTAATTAAGAAAGTTAGTAACTTTTCAGATGATGGTTACTTTTGAAAGTCTTTAAAATTTCTTGTTAGTGTGGGTTAAGGAACATAGCAAATTGGCACTTTGGCACCATGAATTGATATTGTGCAGTTCTATATAGCATAGAATTAGCGTTACTTTGGCTATTTGCCAACCTCTTTTCCTAGTTACAGCCTTTTTTTTCCCAGTTATCAACTTTTTTAACCAAAGTTACCAACTTTTTTGGATGATTACTAATCAGTAGCAGCAAATAATTACATCACAATTGGCCAAGGTAGCTTTAGTTACATGTTATTAGGATCTCCATGACATGAATTGATAGTGCAAAGGACTCATGTTTCCCCGCTCGCCAACCAAAGCTAACAAGGAATTATATGTCTCCTAAGATTAGCTAAGACCTGAAAAGTTACCAACTTCTTTTCCCAGTTACCAACTTTTTCAACTAAAGTTATCAACTTAACAGCAAATAATTGCATCACAATTGGCCAAGGTCACTTTAATTACATGTTATTGGGATCCCCATAACATGAATTGATAGTGCCAAGGACTCATTTTGGCTTACTCCCTAACTAAAGCTAACAAGGAGTTATAGATCTCTTAAGAATAACTAAGACCTAAAAAGTTACCAACTTTTTCAACTGAAGTTATCAACTTTTTAGTTGAGTTACCAACCAGTAGCAGCAAATAATTGCATGACAATTGGCCAAGCTAGCTTAATTACATGTTATTGGGATCCCTATTACATGAATTGATAAGGCTAAGGACTCATCTTGCCCCATTTCCTAACCAAAGCTAACAAGGAATTATAGATCTCCTAAGAATAACTAAGACCTAAAAAGTTACTAACTTCTTTTCTTAATTACTTATATTTTTGAACTAAAGTTACCAACTTATGTAGCTGAGCTACCAACTAGTAGCAGCAAATAATTGCATCACAATTAGCTAAGGTAGCTTTAATCACCCCCAATAAAGCACAAGAAACCAGTAAATATGCAATTTCACTAACTATTGCATAACAACAAGACTTAATTTAAAAGCCATTAATTTGCAACTTCTCCTCTAATGCAATTTCAAAATATCTTGTTGACCGTCGAAGAGAATCAATTTGCTTGCTAAATATATTCCATAAAATTCATTCAAAACTCAAAGGTTTATAAGGTAGTCTACTCATTAACGTAATATTGACATGCTTAATCATGGATACATTGTAGTTACATAACAAAGGCCAATAGTATATTTGATGGCATATATGAATGATCCAAATTACATACCTAAATTATTTTATAATAATTACTACTACCTAAGTACATAATTACCTGCAATCATGTGCCATGAAATAAATCATCTTCTCTATTCTAATAATATAGTTAGCAAAAAAAAAGATGTTAATCTTTCAATTTCTCCTTCCATGAGCTTCTGCTATAAGGGGTTTTCCAATACTAAATTCTCAATTACTACATATCGGCCCAAAAAAATATGATGTGCATTTCCTCCATAACCTCTTCTGTTAAAAAAGTGTCTTGTAAGTGTATAACAAGCATCCTGTATAGCCATAAAAAGGAAAATAACGGGTCAGTATGATATCTATTTCAAAACTCCAAATCTAACAAAATTGACAAATGTATATGTATTTGTCATCATACTTGTATACAAAATAAAGATTTCAATGTCCTAATCCATCGACTGCTATATCTGCTATGGAACCCAAAAAAAAATGAACTTCTACTCTCAAAAAAAACCAAAGCCATTTACAGACCACTACGACCAAGAGCAAAACTCTACTACTGTAACCCAAAGGTCTTTGTAAAAATTATATACCCAAGCTATTAAGCTATTATCATTCATGACAGCCCTATTGTTTTGATGACTTCCCAATGGTAGAATTAGGTCTTCCAAAGTTCAATGAGCCTCCCCATATGTTCCTATCGATCACAAGCTATGTGTATGATAAATCCCGTGCAAGCGAAATAAAATGATATCATCAATAAAAGAATGTAACTGAAATAATAAAAAAAAAGGAAGAATAGTATTTTACATACCTTTGCACATTGACCTACATTCTAATTAAAGGCTTCTACTAGTGACACAAATCCCGCTAGTTTCACAGTGTCTAATTGTGTATGGGTGTATGGATGTAACTATCTTTTAATGTGGGAAGCACAACATTTTGTTCAAAGTAAACACTTGTGAGCTATGGCTGTGTGTTGACAAAAAAGGACTCGAAAACCAATAATCAAGGGAATTGAAAATCATTAATCAAAATTAATATTTATTAAGACATAAATCATGAATTACTATCAACATATAGAAAGGAAGGCTTATGCAATAGTTGATAATCTTCCACAAAATATTAAAATTTCAACCCTAAACCTAACTCATCATACATGTAAATAAACTCTCAAACCTCAACAATTTGGCCAAACACAGATGTTTCACGAATGAGAAAGCAAATGCATCATTACAAGAATATCTCATAACTTTCAAAGATGCCCAAACTATTTATGATCCTAAAAAATAACAGGACATTAATGCCTCTTGGCAGTGACAATTTCTAGGAAAACTACAATAAAATAATCATTATCTATGCCTCCAATAATACCTAACACATAACTGCAAACATGGTAGAAATCTTACACATTGAACCCTAAATTCGAACATTATTACACATTTAGCACAAACTTAGTGTGTAAACGCACCATTAAACTTTGATCACTCGGCTTTCTAGGATGTCCAACCTCCACGGATGTTTGTATACAGAAGTTTTTTCCACTGTACTGCATGATCCCCATGTCAATAGATTCCTGCACATTGGACAATGAATAAGAAGATCTCCATTTGTGTTGTTCTTCAAAGACAAAACATTAGGAAAATAAAAGAATGCACAAACCTCAACAAGCACCTTATGAACCCTTTTCGTTCCTTGCTTTCTACAGTTTCCTAACCTATTCTCTAGTGGAGACAATTTCCTTTTCGTAGTTGGTTTATCTTTTATGGGTTACTCTCAAAGGACTACAGATCTCATTCACTTGATCTTGACAACTATCACCCAAGTTGCTCATGAGACCTTCACTAACCAAAGTCTTATTTAAATAGCGTGACAAACAAGCATGCACTGCCAACAGGATTTAAATCCATCAAGAGAAGCATGGAGGAGATTGGTTGCTTCATTAGAATCAACAACTTCTTCTGCAATATCATAGCAATGCTTGTATAACTTATCAAATCTCTCCATTCTTAGTCTCAACTCAACTATATCATAACTACTCTTTATGTATGAGTGTTTCTGTTTAACCTTTTGCTCCATCTGCCCAAAACATACATAGATGGCAATTCCTTCACCTTTTCTAAAGTAAGCATACTCAGAGAATGTCTACAAACAATATCTCTAAGCTCAAACAACAGGCATTGGCAACTTATGTCATGATTGTCATCATTAAATTCAATATTGTACACAACTTCTCTTGCTCAATCCCCAACAACAATCTCCTCTAACATTTGGTAAGCAGCAACTGACCCTTCTACGTAAGTAAGGCATGGACCGCAATCCATTTTCCCTCTGAATTCAAATTGCACTTCGCTGAACATCGCGTGAGTATATTTTGATTAGAATTGCATCTTAATCATGGAGTTGGACCTGCAATGAACCACGATGTTCATTGATTGAAAATCAGCATTGAATTCCTTCTCTGTTCTACATCTAAAAGCATTGCTAGATTCCTAGACAAACTATTAAAGACTTGTTGTTCAGTTAACATATCCATCGAAGAAAGTATGTATACTTTCGTTTCGTTGCATGGTAGACATCCTTGCCCAAAAATCCTTTTTCAAGAAATTCAAGAAAATCGGAACCTATATATGCTGATCCTTATCCAGTCCACTCAACCACTCATTTTCTTCAAGCTGAAATTCTTCAAAAATGAACTCTATTTGTCATTAAATTCCTCCTCTGTTAATATTTCATAAATGGCTGCTTTCAATGCATGTTTTATCTTTTGACTGGGATCTTTCTCATTATATGCCACAAGCACCATCTATGCTAAGTCTTAGGCATAATTATCTTAATAGCCTTTTGCATGGCCTTGCATTGGTTAGTCAAAATGTCACTTGGTGGCTTTTCGAGCATGCATCTCACCCAACATTCTAAAAGCCAAACAAAGGACTCCGTATTTTCTAATGAGAGTAGACTACACCCTAGCAAAAATGTTTGCCCATGGTGATTTACATCAACAAAAGCAGCAAAGGGCATTTCATACTTATTTGTAAGATATGCTGTGTCAAGGGTCACAACATCTCCAAAGAATTCAAATGTAGCCCTACTCCTAGCATCTGCTTAAAACATATTCCTCACATGAAACTTATAATCAATATCTATGTCGTATACCAAATTACAGTTTTGTTCCTTCATTCTACCAAACTAACGTAGTAAGGCTTTTACATCTCCATCCTTTCCAATTGCACATGTCTTTCCTTCTGAACATAATTCCTGACATCCCACTCACCAAATAGTAAATTCTCATACCCACCCTTATCTTGGACAAGAGCTTGAAATGTCTTATTGATCTGCACCCTTGCATCATCCTTCACTTGAATTGTTCTCTGAACATGCAAGTTGATACTCTTGTTCACTCTTACCTTCCTTGCTTTTCTAGGACTAACTACATGAGAGTGCTCAAGAACAACTTTGTTGATGCACCATACTCCATCTTGTCTCTTGCTTCTTGCAACCTTTGCATCATATTTAGCTACACTACTTAGGAGTGTCTTTAATGTTGGTGATATTTTCAATACACGACTTCCCTCTCATATGCTCTAAGACCAAATATTGTAGTTCTCCATCTAGTCCTTTTTTTGAATCTCTTATTTTCCATCCAAAGCCCTTTCTAAAAGCATAGGTTCCATAAAATGATTTAATCGCATCTACCGAATCAAACTCCAGTCCTTTTGTTGGCTCCAAGATTTCAGAGTTGATGTTTAAGCCCTCAACATCTCCTCCAAGTTCAACAACAATTGCTTTATAATGATTGCTTGCTTCCTCCATATATTTCAATAATAGACACTTGTCACACTTGCAGAAAATATTAGAAAAAAATGACTTATCTTAATTGGAAATGGACAGATAGTAAACTAACCATTCAGATAGTAAACAGATACATTGCCCATAAACAAGCAACAAAAATATATGAGTCATATTAGTAACCATCATATAATTGTTATTCCAATAATTAAATTATATAGACCAATTCTACAATTTGATATTCCAGCTATTAATTCATTTTCCTTTACTTACATTTGTAAACCCTAGAACTAAAGCTCCAGACAAACTATCACCGACAACAGAGATTTTCTAATTTCTATCAACCAAACACTTTTCTAGAATCTAAGATTTTGTTGTCCAACTGCATCTACAAAGGTTCTTAACCCCTCGAGTGACTTCATAATTTTTTAGCACCAGGTTGGTAACTTGCTCATAGATGTTGGTAACTTTAGTTCAAGATATTAGTAACTAGCTCAAAATATTGTTCACTTTTCAGGTTATATATATATATATATATATATATATATATATATATACACACACACACACACAAAACTTGAAAAGTGCATACTTTTAGGCATAATTAGAAGCAAGAGACCATTTATCACCAGATTTGGTGTATAAATTTTTACAAACTCGGTACAAGAATCAGCTATTCATGACAGCACATAAAGTGAAGCTACAATAAGGTCAAAAATAACTAGTGAAAACTATAAGGGAAAAAATTTAGAAATTGATGTTGCAAGGGTTTGTTTTCCAATACAAGGGTCATGTATGATGTTTCTGCCATTTTCCTTGTTTGAAAATGTCTCATATAACTTATTAAATAAGACATCTTAGTTCGTTTAATCTTGCTTACTTCTCATACCTTTCTCTAGGTTATCTTTTTATCTAAATTCATTTGGAAAGATATGAATACATTTTTTTTTCACACACAAATGTCACATGTAATAATGTTGTTCACCACGGCTGAAGCTTTTTGTCGCCTGAAGCTAGTGAAATAGAATTTTGCTAAGTTTTTATTCGATTTTCAAACTTTCACTTAGAAGGGTAGAAAAGGAATAAAAGGAGTGGTAGTTGCAGATCAGAGGAATCTATTGTTGCAGTTGTAGAACTAATCTTATAAAGTATAGACTAATTCAGCATTTTTGCTTTAAGGCAAAATAGTCTGTTTCTAGTCTCAGTAACTCAAATTGCCAGTAGGATGCTAGGGAGAATTTTTGAATGAAGAAAATAATAGCTTAGTTCTAGTGATTATTCAAATTTGGGTTAGTGTGGGTTAGGGAACAGGTAAACCCTCTACAATTGAATATTATATAATGTTTTCATTTTTAGTCATGGATTTGATGAACTCTTAGTTTAATAAATGCACACTTTGCATAATACATATTCACATATTAACAAGTGTATATGATTCATGCTTTCACATAGTTTGACTCCAAGTACAAAGTTTTTCTACTGATTCCATAAGCTATAAAAGACTTCATTTTTCTTTTCAATATATAGATAAGGAAAGCTTTTTATAGGTAATTCAATATTTTACATTTGGAAAAAAAAAAATAAACTTATAGTTCTTCATGGCTTCTGGTGATTTATCCATAAATATATGCCTCCTACCTTGGAACTATCTCTTTGTGCTCCAAATGGAAATATCATAGGTAGTCCAAGTATTTCATTTTGCTATACTTCTATAATTGAAAGTAAAATACATGTTTGTATTGCCAAAGTTATCCTTTGAAGTTCACCAATTCAATAAAGACAGTTTTAGCATTGCTATTTATGCTAGAAACTCCATTAATTGTCATTGTTGATTATATCAGGTTGCTAGTCTAGGGAAGATTTTGGGCCCTAGAGGACGGATGCCAAATTCAAAAGTTGGAATTGTAATAGCTAACAGAACATAACCACCCCAAAAATAATTCCTCATAATATACATATCGCCTACTACTCTGCAACAATTAAACATGCATGCCAAATTGCAGAAAAACCAGAAATATTGCACCAGCATCATCAGAATAATGACCAAGTCCAAAGAAACAACAATCAATTAATGCAGAAACCTTAATATGATTGTAACTGAAGCAATATTATTTATAATTGACTTTATTAAAAAAAATTACCAATAGCTTTTGGTAGAGATATCATAACTACTGTGGGTGAAGCAAAAGGACCAAATGTAACCACAGGATATGATGATAGAGCAGCGAACTGTATTGTTGCTTCTCTTCTCAAATCAATCTGGTACTTGACCAGAAAAAATGACCATGAAACAGATCAATAACACATAAAAAATGTTTCACTTCAACCTGTGATTGTAGGAGGCCAATGATGCTGGTTGCAAGGCTAGGTGAGACAAATTTGAAGTCTCAAAGTGGGGGGTGTTTGGGGACAAAGTGAGACAAAGTTTACTCTTGCTATGGAGTTTCATAGCAACAAGCACCCAACAACTCAGGTTTCAGAGAATTTGGGTTCCATGGGAGTGAAGTCACAATCAATACTTTAGGTTGAGGGATATGAGACACGGGAAGTGGGGAAATGTTTGGGGTTACAGTGAATTTTTGGGTAGGTAAGCATCATCGGATTTTTTTCCTTCTTATGTGTACATATGACATACACTTGCATTGTTCCTTGGTCCACTTTTCCCGTGTCGCTACTTTTGTCCCTTTTGCACATCCATATAACATTTCCATTACAACAACGGCCTTTGATTTCAATGTCCCAAAAGGAAAATCATGCTCCTGGTTTGTGGTTAATGTGGCTGTTGATGGGAAGAAGGGGAATGGGCCTAATGCTTGGTATCGCAAAAGTATGCTCGGTGTAGTGTGGTGTGGTGTTATGTGATATAGTATATGTCTATTTGCAGTTGAACCATTGAACACGTATTATTCAGAATCAATTAACATTAAATAAACATAAATAGCATCTGAGATTGAACAATATAAACACAAATCAAGTTGAAAGAAGGAAAAGTTCATATTAGAGTCTCACTTTTGGAGGCAAAGATGAAAAAATAGTTCATACTGGCTTTTTCTCTCTTTGATTTTACTCAGAATTCTTACAACCAAAGAAACTCTCCTCTCCTCTTTGTGATTTTTCTTTGCATTTTCCCTTGCCCAGAAACTCTTCTCTTAGCTGTGTTTGCTTGTTGCCTCACTGTACTATCCTTAGTTTGGCTTGTGCTATTTATAGCTTGAAAGTCAAACTACACAAGTTGCTGGGCAACTTGTAGTGGTGGTATTTTTTTGTCATGAACTTGGGCTACATTTTTTTTTGTTAAGTTGGGCTATTTATTGGTCATGTTTGAAGTAGATAAAAATGAAAATTGATATGATTTATAAATTAAGCTTCATTTTTAAAATTTTAAAAAATAAGAAATGATTTGATTTGACAATTTTTATAAAATATGATTATGATTAAAGCAAACAATAAAATATGATTGTCAATTTTTTTGGGTCTAAACTACTAGTATTTAAAACTCTTTAGACTTTAATTAATCTGACTTGAGTCAGATTAATTCATTATAGAGATAAAACTAACTTTTTCTATTCACAAAAATCGAACTCAATATTTTGTTTAAAGGAAACATGTGCTAACTTACTTAAATCAATCGAGCATTGGTAAAATACGACTGTAATTAAAATAAACAAGAAACTTAACACATAAACCTGGTGTCTAAAATATTAAAATTGAGCAGTATAGAAATCACTCATGGATCTTGTTACATTATCCACTAACAGTGTATTGAATAGAATACATAATTTTGATAATTATTGCAGTTTGAAAATTTAATAGTTGGTGGTGGTTATTTGCAAGTGTGTGAATGTTTAAATATTTAATCAGAAGATTTAATAATTAGCAATGACTATTTATAAATGAAAGTTTATGGGAATAACATGCTCTTAAAAAAAAAAAAAAAGGCCAAACTAAGTATAGTAGAGCTCAATGACTCGAAATCAGTGAATCTGCTTGCTCTTGTATTTCCAGCACGTGCTCAAGCTCCAACTGCACTTCCCCCATCGTAGGACGTTCATTGGCCTCCTGAAGCATACAACTCTCGACAATACCCATGTATATTTCCCAGCACCTTGGCGCAATTTTACCAAAGATATAAGGATCAATAACCTTATGTGCATTTCCTTTTTCTGTTTAATCGTAGACAAGTGTGGCTTGATTGTAGAAATTGATAAAATCATTCTCATCCCCTATATCCTTCCCCACAGCCCTGTTCTATTCTGGATTGGTCTCTTCATTCTCACGTATCTCCCGAAAAGTCTTGCTTGTTCCCTTTCCACACACCAATTCTAACAAAATCAAACCAAACAAATAAACATCACACTTATCTATCAAGGTACCCAAAGCATACTCCGGGGCCATGAACCCTACTTTACTTCTAACTACTTCCACTTGAATGGGCTTCACTTTTGACATGGAAGAGGGTCCCCTTAGAGAAATTTGAAAATTTGCAAGTTTAGGCATCCAATTCTCATCCAATAAAATGTTACACGATCTTGTGTCACAGTGATATATGGCATGCTTTGCACCTACCTGAAGGTAGTGTAATCCACGTGCTACACCTATACATATCGCCAATCTTTTCTTCCATGACAATGGTTTGTACCCTGCCTTATCACGATGAAGGTGGTCATAGAGAGATCCATTGGCCAGGTATTCGTACACCATCGCCAACTCTTTCTTCTCGTCACAGAATCCTATTAGAGATACTAGATTTGGGTGGTGAAGCTAGCATAGTAGCTGAATTTCATTCTTGAGCTCGGATAACTATTGCTTTGATGTTTGCTTATCATATGGACATTGCTTTGATGTTTGCTTATCATATGGATATTGCTTTGAGAAATACTTGATCATAATTGCGTGATCGGTTTCACCAATGTTGATGCACCTTTTGTATACACCTGATGAAACATGGAAACCCTAATCAAAATGTAGTAATCTCATGCTTATGTTTAAATTGTTGGTGGATTTTTGGAGTTGGGCAAAAGAGAAGCGATGACAAAGCTCTTCTATGGTTGTTGAAGGTTGCTTGTGCTTTACTAGAGACTTGGGTTTGAAAACACTGTAGCATGTTGAGAGATTCCCCATGATTATACTGTTTTAAATTTCAATCTGTTGGGAATTGAGTTGTGGTTGCCAAGAGATCTCAATTCTGTCTAGGGAGAAGAAATCATAGTGTTGTTGCAAGTAGAGGTCTTTGTCGTGGTCTACTTAATATCCTGGTGGAGCAAGACAAATGGGAAAGCTCCCTATCCTTGAGGAGATTGAAATTAGGAATTTTTGGCGGAAAAATGACAAAGAATTAGAATATAAATTTAATTTAAATTTGAGATAATATGGGTATAAAATTATTTTACATAATTATTTAATCATATATTATCACGTCAATAATTTTTTATTTTTATAGTAATTTCATTAGAAGTCATACATATATAATAACATATAATTGGATAATATTGAAAAACTCTTTATCCGCATGTAATTTTTTTTTTTACAATATAGGTATAAAAAATATAATGTTTCTGATAATAAAATGTTAAAAATTATATCATTTATAATTATATATAGGTAACTTTAATTTGGAGAGAATGACAAATAATTGTATGAGGATAATAGGGAGGGAAATGGTATGAAGATTCCTACTACACGTTGAATGATGCAGTGTGGTCAATTCATATAAAGTGAAGAAGACTCCATGAATGCTATTGCTTGCGTGTGTTTGGTTTTTATTTAACCTGTTCCAATGCAATTCTTATCAAAGGAAATTTACCCTTCTTTCCAGGAAACTGTCACGACCCAAACTCGGACTATGACCGGTGCATAGGGACAAGTCCCTACGCAAGCCTTCCACCACAAAATTTTATAAAAATTTTGACAAAGTCCCCTTTGTAATTAGGATATTTCCAAATTACAAAAGGTTACCCTGCAAGATAAACAAACACAATTTTTCATCGGGGATCCAGGTATTCTCAGAATACACCCCTCAGCACACAGTATAATAGTAAAATATATATATACAATCGTATGTCCAAAAATACATAGTTCAAGTTCTTCAGAAAACAAATCCTTTACACAACTTCAATTCCAACAAGTAAGTATATATCAATGAATATATAACAACAACAAAAACAGAACAAGGTCGGACCCTGCCTGTAGTACTATGGAGCTACAATTCTAAGAATTTCTCAGTCTTAACTAATTTATAAAAGGCCCTTGAACAAGAAGGGCTCACTCACATTATTCGGAATACACGGACCGAAGAATTAGATTCTAATGGAACACCTGAAACTGAAAAAGGAAAGAAAACAACATGGTGAGTTTATGAAACTCAGTGAGAGATAGAATGTCCTTAACCCACATGAGACAATGTACAAACCATAATTATTAAATAGATATAAGATAATGCAATAATATGTTTAATAAAACCAAAAACAGAAATCTTATTCAAATATTATCCAACTTTTCCTTTCCAAAAGTAGAGTCCATCTATTCCAGGATAAATCCGTCAGGAATCACACTTAGGTGGCCTTTCTTTCATGTGAAACCCGTAATCCGGCACGCACCACTTTTCTCGTGCCCGTGAATATCAGGCACGCACCACACTATATGTGTGGCCGTGAATAACAGGCACGCACCACTCCCTTGAGTGGCCATGAAATCCAACATCCTAGGTGCACTCAGGGCTAACGCCTACTGCCGTTAGCCTATAGATCCTGGTCTAGACTTTCCCAAGTCTTTCCTTTCCATTATACAGAATATTTAATAAAGATTCTTATAAGACAAACCAATATACCTTATATAAAACAATAAAATTGTAACTTTAAAGAAAAGTAAAACTTTAATGTAACACCCTACTAATTTTATGTTATGCTTAAGTCATAGCATGAAACTACTCAGGTCGTGTTACCGTGTTGATACTTTATTTACCTTTCTTGTTTTTAATTTCTCTTTAAATCGTCTCTATTGACGAAACGACGTACTATTATATTAAAAACGAAACGAACCGAATAAAATATCATCAAGATAAGTATGGCACAATAATGTTACTGCATACGTGTAAACATATATATATATATCAGAAGCCACTATCTCAGTTTATGTACAAAGTTCTAAAGTAGAACACATAAGGAGCTGATGTATCAGGAAGATCATAATACCCTCATCTGCCAAAATACCCTATGGTCCTCAAAGGACATTTCGTAACCTACTGCTAACCCTACAGTCAAACCCATGACCCAAAGCTACATGCTATCCAAAAGAGGGTCATACTGTACAACATCCCCTGCCGCTAAACTACTCGGTCAGGTAGCCGTTAGCCATGCCAGGCTCGGCCGGGGTGTAATCTGTGCTAGGTCCCGAGGAGGAAGAGGGCGACGAGCCGGTGGCCTCAGAGGGGTCACTCTCGGAACTCAGCGGGATGTCGAGTCTGCTGCGGTGGTGACTCGAGGCGGGGTCGTGGTCTAGCGGGTGTAGGAGGTGCAGGATGGGGGTGCGCCATATGTAGAGGGATGGCAATATAAGGGGTAGCAGGGTCGAAGAGGGGATGGTGTAAAGGAACATCAAAGTTCTGTCCATTTGAAGAATGCTGACGAAAGTTGCACGAACCGGCTATGTACAAAGAGTCTAACTCCAGGTCATGGTAGAACTGTAATGCAGGAATCTCAATAAAAAGGGTGGCTGTGGAGACCATCGCTAGTGTCTGAGAATGATGCGGGAGACACAAAACGGGGTGAGAATTTCAAGAAAATTCTCAGATGGGGTTCTATTATCTTTGAACCGACATCACATACATTCTCAGTTGCCTCGGGTTTTATTTAATTATAAACATGTGTGCTCAAACTGAAAAGTCCACTTTCGTGAGTTTAAGAAAATATCTAGTCCGAGACAAGGTTCAGTTTTACTTTACTTGGCATAAGAAGCAAAATAGAGTACTAATACGGATACATAGAATAGTAATCGAAATAAATAAATGCATAGCAGTGAGCAATTATAACGTACAATTGTAAACATCTTGATGTAACCATTTCATATATTCATGCATTCATGTAATCATGTAGACTCGTTCTTGAACTTTCCTTCATAAACTTTTTCATTACTTTCTATCATTTTCCATCTCTCTTGGTCCCCTGGGAGTTCTTGGCCATTTTAGACTCCTGGGTAATAGTCTGCTTATCAGGATCGAGCTCGTTCCTATATAGGAATGCCGGGTATACTTTCCCCGATCTTCCCACCGATCTATTCCCATTAACTTTCTATCCGGGGCTGGCCCAAGTAGTATGGAACTTGCATAATAACACAATTCTTTTCATAACTTTCATGGCTTTCTTAAGAATGCATATGCATTAGCATGTAATTCATAACTTGTACATGGGTTCTACCGAAATTTCGGCAGCATAACGGAACGTGTCCGCTTCCCCATGAATAGTGCCAGCCAATCAATACATCAATTTATCACAAGGAACACAAATTCACATTTATATTCCAACATAGAACTCAAATCTATATCAGATTCATTAAGGCAGAAATCCTGCCTCAGCATATTCAACCAACCCGGTTTTTGTAATTCATGCCACAATTTCATTTTAACTCATTTGGACCTCAAATTTGAGTATGTTCCAGTGTTGTGTGTCTATTTTCTAACCTCTTTGGTCCCATCTAATTTCGGTATCTATAATTCAAGATATCTAAATTTTATCTCGGCCTGCCCATTGGCTAGCCAGAATCAGGCAACTAAAAGTAAAAATCCATTAAAAATTGAAAACTCACTCAATTCATACGAAATTGGTCTCATGTTAAAGCTAACAGAACAAAGTTTCATTTGGAAAAAGTCCCACTCGATTTGGCTTAGCAGGACTCGAGTTACAAGCCCCGAATTCGGACCTTCCTACCACTAACCTATTCTAGCCCAGTGTGGACATAGGGCGAATTGCGTGGAGAACTGGGAGCAATTGGGACCTTATTAAATTCTGAAATTTTTATGAGATATTCTCCTATGTGTAAGCTTTCTAAAAAAGTTTGTTTCACTCATTTTCATGTAGTATAGGTCGAGTTCTACCCTAAAGAACCTAATCTGCCCAGAGCCAGAGTCAAAACCCTAGGTCGAGATTCAAAAATTCATATCTCCCTCAATTCTGATCCAAAATCCTTATATGATATGTCTATGGAAAGCCCTAGATGTCTAGTTTCATCTAAAAATAGTTTTATCGGATTTGACCGGTTGTAGGCGGCGCCGTACGCTCCGCCATACGGACTGCCGTGGACTCTCCACCAAGACAGCACCCTCATCCATTTACTTCTCTTAGTTTTCTTCTTCTAATTCTACTTCTAACTCAAAATCTTTTATTAATTCAAGCATAATTAGTTAATTCATACATCAAATAAGGTGAAATTGATTCAGCCCAGTCAGCCAAGTGCATGGATTTGATGCAAGAAATCAAAACCCCTACCTTTGATTTAAGTGTTTTGTGCTGAATTTTTGGAGTTTGGATGAACAAGGCTGGAACTTAGCTTGAGTTTTGGGTGTGTGAGCAAGAGAGAAAGAGAGCTGAAGGAGAAGAGGAAAGCAACGTGAATAATGGTCTGAATCAAAGGAGGAGGGTGTGTTATATAGGCATGAGTGGGAGTTAACTTGGAAGGTTGTGATTGGCCTCTAAACATAAGGCCAAGTTTCAGCCAACCTTGCTCTCCACGTTGCCCTCTTTGTATGGTAGAATCACTCTCCATGTCGCCTAAAGTGGGAGTAGTTTCTAACATATTCTGGAAACAAAATCGGAACTCGTAGGCTCCATAAAGTCGGAACTCGTGAACCTCCTGTATATGAAGTCGGAACTCAGAAAACATCCAGTCTAGTTGAAACTTGAAAGCAGAGCCTGGTGTGAAGCCAAGCACTTAAGGTCGGAACTCGGGAATTATAAAATTTCTATCCCGGAACTCGAAAAGATATAGAAATGAGAGCTACTAATATTGGACTCAAGATCGGATCTCGCACATTTGTGAATCATAATGTCGGAATTCGGAATATAGCCAGTTCATTTGAGCCTTAGAGACGAAGTCGGAAATCGAACATTTTGCTCTTTGATCGCTAAGGTCGGAGGTCGTAAATTGTGCTGAAGTCGAAGACGAACTCGTAAGTTGGAAGCATCAGTCACTTCATTTCAGCTCATGAAATCGGAAATCAGAATTCATACTGAGGAGGTCAAAATTTATACACGCTTACACAAGGTCGAAAATCGTAAGCTACATGCATTAAGTCGTAAATCGTTGGTTGCATGCATGAGGTCGAAAATCGGAAGAAATCCCTTGTAAGCCTTGGAACGAAGTCAGAAGTCGAAGCTAATATTGAGACCGGAAGCTGAACTATAAGACAAACTCGAAAATCGTAAATCCTTGTCTGTCCAGCCTTGAAGATAAATTTGGAGGTTGGGATTACTATGAGCTCGGAAGTCGGAAGTCGTGGATGTTACATTTAACATTTTAATAAATCAAAAACGAGTAAAAGTTCGAAGCTTTTATCCAAAAACCTTTCAAAACAAAGAGAATTTTCCAAAGTTTAATAGAGAACCAAAATAATAAACATTTGCCACATTTTTCTTTTTGAAATCAAGTCATTGTCTCATGTGAACCAGTAAAAATAGATAAGCCACCAAAACTTAAATAATATTGCTAAGACATACTAAATCATTTGCATATGAATATATATAGACAAAAATACGTTAAAACTAAGATAGGGATAAACTATCTACTCACAGACTTAGCGCCAATCGCGAAATCCTAATCCCATGAACTTAGAGAGCCAAAGTCAGTCCTCCAGTGGCAAATACTATCAATAATACAGAAATTTAATTCAAGGTTAGTCACTTAGACTAAGGATTAATCTACTACACTCCCAGATATGAGAATTCCTAAATCTTCTAACCTAGGGTTCTCTAGAAACTCACTATAGGGGAAATAATCTATAATTCATAGGAAAGGAGTTTGAGGATTACCTTTGAAGATAGAAAAAGGAAGAAGAAATCTTTAGGAGCCTTGGTGTCACCTCCTCCAAGCTCCAAGACCAAATGTGTTGATTTTTGGATGAGGGTATGATTTGAGATTAAAGAAAGAAATTGAGTTTAAGTAAATGGGAATGGTGTAATTTGATGGAAATATGGGAAGGTTTGGGTTTAAGGATGAAAGGGGAGATGTTTTAGAGAGAAGGGAGAGAGTTTGGGTTAGAGAGAGAAAGAAAATTGTGAAATGAGGGCGTGGGACGTGTCCAGACCTATATATTGGCCCCTGGTAATCGATTACCAAGGGCTGGTAATCGATTACCACGAAGAACTTATAATCGATTACTAATTACGGTAATCGATTACCACAGCCAAAGAGCTGGTAATCGATTACCAATGGTGGTAATCGATTACCGCAAATCCAGAGCTGGTAATCGATTACCAATCATGGTAATCGATTACCACACGGAAAATTTTTAACCTGTGGCGTACAGAGAGCATTGTAATCGATTATAGGTCCTCTGTAATCGATTACCAAATCCAAAAACTTGGTTCCCTCCTTCTGCAGTCCATTCCCAAGTTCAAGATATTGCACAGACTTATTTAAAACATAAATGTAAATAAGGGAATATCTCCCCATTTGGATTCAATAAAAATATCTAAAAATTCAAAATCCTTAGGAATTAAAATCCAACTTTTGGGTTTTAGTACAATTCTCCGAAAATTTGCGTTTTTATAAACTTGAGGGTTGAAAACGAAGGGGTTATCTATTCCCTAAAATTCGTTAAAAATCCTTCTTTAACTCATTGATGCCCAAAGAACCATTACCGGGACTTTTGATCTTAAGAAAATGTCTCAAACTTATAGCCCTCTAAGGAGGCATAGGGTTCAGACTCAGAATTTCTCAGGCTCCGGTATCGATAGGCAACTGCAACTCATGCTGGGGTGTTAAAGAAACACCCGCATCTGGTATATTTAGCATGTGTTTTATTATTATTTTTTTTGACAAAAAATGGAAGAACAATTTTTAAGAGGCATATATGGGATTTGGCATGTCCATCTACATTACTGATAATATTCAATTGAATTACCTAGATCACTATATTATCCTATTTGGTATGATACATTACCTAGTAATGTGAATTATTTAAATGATTTAAATTGCTTCTAAAATGGTAAAAATTAGCAAAAATTATTTATTATTATAATAATAAAAATCATATATATATATATATATAATCTAGCAATCTTTTTAATATACTAAATAAGGTAATATGAATTATCAAATAAATTATTTGTGTATACAAAATATTATAATATAACATTTTCAGCAATTTAAAAAAAGTAACTTTTCTAAATGATAATTTGAATTGCTAATAATATGGTAAGATACTTTACCAAATCCCTTACTTTCAACGAACTCTTGTTGAAATTTCAAAGCAACTACTACTCTTACCAGTGTCACTTTTTTGGTAAGGGGTGTGAGTAACATAAAGTCACTGTTTTGGATATTAATCAAAGTAGTTTGCAGTTATGGAAAGCATGCATATATGTTTTCGGTGCAGAGAAATTTTCTCCATCTTTATTGTGGATGTCAAAAGCTAGAAGAGAAAACACTCTTCAATGCTTTTGGTGATTAAATGCTGAGAGGACAAATGTTCTTCATGGTTTTGATGCAAAGCAATATTTTATGGTTTTGAGGAAGAGGCTCTTGCCTATGAATAGAGACCTGTTCCATTGGTTATAGCATCCCACTTCAAAGCATTTCATCTCGTTGAATGTTAGTGTCTTTGGAGAGTTTTCTATAGTGAGAGTTATATTCTCCTACTATAAGAGAGTGTTATTGTTCTCTTCTTATATTTAGAGAGAAGTTGTAATATTATTCTCCACATAGTGAAAGTCTTCTTATTTTATCTGTGATTTTTCCCTCATCATTTAGGGTTTTCTACTTTAAATATTTTATATCAATTCCAATTTTCTCAACTTTATTTTAGTTTTGTTATATTGTTTCCATAACTCTCGTATCCCAATAGAGGTATTAGAGCCACTAGTTACTATATACGCTATAGGTTACTATTCACAGTCTGTGTTCATACGTGTAGTTGTACTTTTGCATTATTGTTAGTGTGTATTGGATTTATTCCATGTATGTATAAATATAAAATACAATTCACAATGAACAAGTGAGAACTAGATCAGTAGGGAAACAAATCTTGGTAAATACCATGGGAATAAAATTTGAGATTAAGAAGTTCAATAAGAATAATTTTTCCCTGTGGAAACTGAAGATAAAGGTAATTCTGAGAAAATTGCTTACTAGCAATTGAAAGCAGACCCACTGAGATAGTTGATGACAAGGAGATGGATAGCAATGCTATTGCTAATCCACATCTAGCACTAGCATATTCAAAATTGTCAAATGTCGCAGAAAGGAAAACAACAAAGGAAATCTGGGAGGCTCTTGTCAAACTGTATAAGGTCAAGTCACTTCACAATAGAATATTTTTAAAGAGACTGTATTCTCTTTGGATGAGTGGATCCATATCAGTGACGGATCACATCAACAATTTGAATGCGTTGTTCTCTCAGCTTACAACATAAGATTATACAATAGCTGAGAATGGACATGTAGAACTTCTACTTCAAAGTCTACCTGACTCATATGATCAGCTTGTCATCAACATCACAAATAATAATATTGTCGATCATCTAGCCTTTGATGATGTCGCCAATACTATTCTTGAAAAAGAGTCCAGGCATAAGAATAAGAAAGGTAGACCGAAGAGCTCAAAACAAGTAGAGACTTTGTCGGTGACAAGAGAGAAATCAATGAGCGTAACTCCAATGGGAGTCATGGTTAGAGTAGATCAAAGTCATGAAGAAGAAAGAACTTCAAATGCCACAATTGTGGCATGAGAGGGCACTTCAAGAAATATTATCATAGTAAGAAGAAGAATACAGAGAAGGCTCTGAAAGCAACAACTTCTTAAGGATGTGTTGCAAGTATCTCTAGTGAAGGAGAAATCCTATATAATGAAGCAACAGTTGGTTCTAAAGGTGGTAAATAGCTCACTGATGTTTGGATAATGGATATAAGAGAAATATGGCACATAACTCTACACCTTGACTAGTTTTGTACTTATGAACCTTTCTCAAAAGGACCTATGCTCATGAGAGATAACCATGTCTAAGAAATTGCTAGTGTTGCCATTATCAAAATAAAAATGTTTGATGGTTCCATTTGCATAATTCAAGGGGTGAGACACATAAAGGGTTTAAAGAAGAATCTATTATCTATTGGGCAACTGGATAACCTCGGTTGCAACACCCATATTAAAGATGGGATCTTGACAGTTGTTAAAGGTGCACTTGTGAAAATGAAGGCAGAAAAAATTGTTGCAAATCTAACATGCTTTTGAGATATATGTTGTTGGAGGCAGAGGCATAAATTGCATCAACAAGTCAAGAAGAGCAATAATTATATGGCATCACAAACTGGGCCACCTATTGGAACATGGTTTGAAGATTCTTAAGGAACATAATCTTATTCCTAGGCTCAAATTGGTTAACTTACCGTTTTGTGAGCATTATGTTACAAGTAAACAGAATAGATTGAAGTTCATTAGATCAACTGCTCGAAGCAAGCACATATTGGACTTGATTCATTCTAATGTATAGGAGTCATTGGAGATATCTCTAGGAGGAGCAAAGTATTTTGCATCATTCGTTAATGATTACTTTAGGAGACGGTGGCTGTAACCAAAAAAGAAGTTGGATGTATTTCTGATATTCAAAGACTTCAAAGCAAGAGTAGAACTTGAATTCAGGATGAGGATCAAGTGCTTGAAGATTGACAATGGAGGAAAATATACAAATGGAGATTTTATTGCATTTTGCAAACAAGAGGGCATTCAAAGGCAATTCACAGTTGCATATACACCTTAGCAAAATGGAGTAGCAGTAGCAGAGTGAATGAATATGACTATTCTAGAAAGAATAAGAGCTATTCTGAAAATTGTAGAATTGGCCAAGTCTTTCTAGGTAGAAGTAGTCAAAACTGCCTGTTACTTGATAAATTAGTAGCCATCAATTATGATTAATTTAAAGTCACTAATGGAGATGTGGAATGGCAAGCCAACATTATTCTTCTTTACATGTGTTTGGATGTCCTAAATATATGATGTTCAACTCCCAAGAAAGAATGAAGTTGGACCCAAAGTCAAAGAAATGTATAATCTTGGGTTATGCTAATGGTGTTAAGGGGTATCATCCGTGGAATCCCACTACCCACAACGTTATTGTCAGCAAAGATATGACATTCGTAGAAAATCAACTACAAGGAGAGCAACAAAATGATAACAATGTTAAGGAGACTGCCATAGTTTAGAAAAATGAGAAATCTGGAGATGATTCATATAAAGCAAAACCAGTGTATGATGAACAAGTACTAAATGAGGCCAATGATACAAAAGTCCAGCAATCAACATGCCATACAAGACCGCCATCATGGCACTCAAACTATATTATGGCAAGCGATTATGATTATTGTCTTCTAACAGAAGAGGAAGAGCCATCAACCTTTGAAGAAGCTTTGAATAGTTCATATGCTTCTTTGTAAGTGACAGTAATGCAAGAAGAAATAGAAGCCTTGCATAGGAACTAGATATGGAAGCTTGTTGTACTTCAAAAGGGTCAGAAAGCCATTGATAACAAATGGGTCTATAAGATCAAACGAGATGGCAATGATCAAGTGGAACGATATTGTGCAAGACTGGTGGTAAAAGGATATGCTCAAAATGAAGGTATTGATTTCAATGACATATCTTCTCCAGTTATTAGACTTATCACTATCAAAGTAGTGTTGGCTATGTGTGTTGCATTTGACTTACATCTTGAGAAGTTAAATCTGAAAACTACTTTTCTTCATGGAGAACTTAGAGAAGAGATAAACATACTCCAACCAGAAGGCTTTAAGGAACAATGACAAGAAAACTTGGTTTGTAGGTTAACCAAATCTTTGTAGCTAAGGTGTTGATACAATAGATTTGATTCTGTCATAATTCACCTCAGATACAATAGATTGAGCTCAGAGCATTTTACATATGACAAGAAGTTTGGTGATAATGATTTCATCATTTTGCTATTGTACATGGATTAAATGTTGGTGATAGGCCCCAAAAAAGATCATATCCAAGAATTAAAGGCGCAAATGGCTAGGGAGTTTGATATGAAGCACTTGAGACCCACAAAAAAGATTTTAGGGATGCAAATTCATTAAGAGAGAAATAACAGGAAGATCTAGCTTTCTCAAAAGAATTACTTAAGGAAAATCTTGCAGCACTTTAACATGCAAGATTGTGAGGCAGTTTTTACCTTACTTCTTGGAAATTACAAATTATCCTCAAGAATGTGTCCTCACAATGAAGTAGAGTGGATGGAAATTTCTCAAGTACTGTATGCATTAGCATGGGAAGCCTTACGTATGTCATGATTTGTACAAGGCCAGATATTGCACAAGCGATTGGATTGGTCAGTCAGTTTATGGCAGATCCGAGTAAAGAGCATTGGAGTGCTGTCAAGAGGATTCTTAGATATGTTAAAGGAACCTCTCGAGTGCTACATTATGTTTTAGAGGATCAGAGTTCATTGTCAGAGGATATGTTAATTCAGATTTTGCAAGTGATCTTCATAAAAAAAAAAAAATCTATTACAAGCTATGTGTTCACACTTGCAAGCAGAGCTATGGCTAGCTATCTAAGTTACAAACTATTGTAGCTCTATCTACTATAGAAGCTGAATATATGGTAGTTACTTAAGCTTGCAAGAAAGTAATTTGGTTTTGAAGGTTAATTGAGGAACTTGGGCACAAAAAATAGAAGATTACCATATAATGTGACAGTTAGAGTGCCTTGCACATTGCAAGGAATCCAGCCTTTCATTCCATGACAAAGCACATAGGTGTTCAATATTATTTTGTTTGAGAACTAGTAGAAAAAGGAAGTATAGATATGTAGAAGATTCACACTAAAGAGAACCTTGTAGATATATCATTACAAATCCGATCAACTCTGACAAGTTTAAATGGTGTAAATCCTCCTATGGTCTATCAGAAATGTAAGTAGCATGGAATTAGCAAGTTGAGAAAGGTTTTGAAAAATCACCAAAAGTGACTTTAAGTGAGAGATTGTAAGTGATATAAAGTCAGTTTTTTGGCCTTTGAAAAGTCAAGCATAATAATAGAAGTAGTTTGCAGTTAAGGGAAGCATACATATATGCTTTCGTTAAAGAGAAATTTTCTCTATCTCTATTGTGCATGTCAAAAACTAGAAAAGAAAACATTCTTCAATGCTTTTGAGATTAAATGCTAAGAAAAATGTTCTTCATTCTTTCAATGTAATGCAATATTTTATGGTTTTGAGGAGGAAGCTCTAGCCTATAAATAGAGACCTATTCCATCAATCATAACATCCCACTTCAGAGTATTTCATCTCATTGAATGTTAGTGTCTTTGGAGAATTTTCTATAATGAGAGTTGTATTCTCCTAGTATAAGAGAGATTGTTATTATTCTCTCCTTATATTTAGAGAGAAGTTGTAATATTATTCTCTGCATAAAAAAAGCCTTCTTATCTTGTTTGTGGTTTTTCCTTCATCGTTAAGGGATTTTTCATATTAAATATTTTTTGTCAATTTCAATTTTCTCAGCTCTATTTTAATTGCGTTATATTGTTTTCATAACTTTGGCACCCTAATAAGAGGGTGGTAAGTTACTTCTATTACATATATAAAAAGTCTAGGCATTTTCTTCATTTTTCCAATTTGTTGAGCTAAAACCCACAGTTGTAAAAGTTTTAAGATCTCTTCCTATATTATTTGAGCTTCAATTGCACTCGAGGAATTAAGTACAAAATTTGGACTCCTGGAGTTGGATTTACAAAAAAAAAAAAATCCATTTACACAGCTATCCATGAGAATTATCCATGATGGGGGTGGGAATGGGAATGGGAATAATTTTAGTCCCTACAAGGATGGGTTTGACATTCCTACTTACTAAACTAGGCAAAGGTGGGAGATGATATCCCTAGTCAATGGAGACCGACCAAATCCCTGTTTGCATGTGAAATTACCTAAATGACCTTAAATGTATATACAAACACACTAATACATATACTCAAATCTTAGTGGGGATATTTATGATTTGGATTTTTGTAATTGTCTTTTATTATTATGATTTTGTTAACACTATTGGATTTTTATAATATATTTTCATGGTTAATTTGGATTGTGTTATGTTAGTAGTGTCATAATGGATTATGAATATTACATATTTTTATTTAAGTTTAAGACGGTATTTTTATGAATTTTTCTCTTTTTCTTTTTTTTTTTTGATCTTTTGTATAGGCCTATAAATATTCTCGGGGATTTGAATCTCTAGGGAATAGGAAATAGGAAATGGGAACCTATGATGAAATAGGGACGGAAGGTGAGGGGGCATGTCCCCAACCCCATGAATTCCCATTGTCATTTCTAATTTAGATTATTTCTACATATTCTCCTTTTATTGGCAAACTCCTCATGAAAAAGATTGATTCGAATAGTTTAAAATTAGGTTTGGACTATTAACACTCTTTATGTCTATCTACACTCTCTTATAATTATTTTTAATTTTTTATTTCCTTAATTGCCCTAATTTTAAAGTTAAATACATTTTTATTCATTTTTTCTACATTACTATACTTCTCAATTTTATATTAATTATAATTAAGAATCGTCTTATTTGAGTTTTTAAGAAAAAATATTTTTTTCAATCAAATATAGGAACAAAAAAATTTAAAATAATTAGATAAATTCTTAAAAAAATTAAATTCTAAAAAATATTTTAATATTTTTCATAAGATAAAAATACTAGCTGCAAAAAAATTATCAAAAAAGTTATAACATAAAGTATCACATTTTCAAACTTAACCAAATATTTCTTTAAGATTTTTCTTTATAATAAGGAAGCAAATTTACAATTCTACGAAGGTTTAAATCTCTTAAAGTAATAAATTGAATTTTTTTTTTATTTTAACATGATTGAAATCTAAAGAATTAATAAATACTTCTAACAAATATTCACTAAAATATAATGTTAATAAATAATATTAATATAAAAATAACGTGAAGCTTAATTAATATTTTTTAAAGTATATAATAGATGACGGTTGATGTATTTAATCTTTTGATAAAAGTATGGTTTTATTTTAATTTTTGATAAAAATTTATAATATTTTGATGATATAATTATACTTCTATTCAAAACTCAAGAGTGGTAATGGATCATCCAATTGAAAATGATAACAAAATGCACAGGTTGTTAGAAGAGATCCATTAAGCATATATAAATCGTATACCACTTAATTACCTAATTTTCTTGATGAGGATATAAGAAGATTAAAGAATCCTCACCTATTGGCAAAAGTATATCTATTGTTAACCAAGGAAAACAATTTGTGATAAAAATAAGATACGCTTGGACTAGAAAAACCTACACTCAAAAATAGAAAAATGATATTATTTTTTATTTTGAGCACAAGTTTTAGCCAATAAGAAAACAAAAAAGTACTCTCATGGTGTTTGTTTTTTGAAATGTATCAATAAGCAGGTCACAATGAAATTGGATTGTAACCCCAAACAAATGTTTCTTGCAATGTTAGAGATATAAATACTAAAGTTGTTACATTGGGTAAAGCTTTACCTAGCCAAACACCCCCACTCCAAAATTGCATGAACAATTCTCAGATCAAGAAAATTCATCTATTAAAATAAATCATAATAGAGTTATGATAGTTGTTTGGTATTAGACTATGAGAAACATCTTTATTTATTTTCCAGTACTCTTGATATCTTTTACCCGTATGGTAGACATAAATTAGTTCAAATGTGCCCAAATTGACTCAAATATCACTATATCACAATCTTATGATAAATAACATGAATTTAAAATGATATTTTAAATTATAAAATGTTCATTTGAAACAAAAAATTATCCTATTAAATTAATAATAAGCTGAATATTAAATTATTTTAAACAAGCATGATGATAGTTAGAGTATAATTTTTAAAAAATAATCAATTTTATAATTATTTAATAGATGATTTGAAAACAAAATTTAATTAGAATTATGTGAAGAATTATATTATCATATAATTATTGTTATGCCTTATAAAGATTGAATTATGATTAATGTGAATTTGGAATAGACAATAATATTAAAAGTATAAATGAAAATATATTTAATTTTGGATGAGTTAAGGGTAGTCAAGAAAATAAAGTTATTTTATCATATATTCATCACATTATTTTTTAAAATTTAATATAATGAAATTTATTAAATAAAATATTAATACTTAATTAACTAAAAGTGCAAAATTTTAATGTCTGAAAAACACATCAAAATTAAAGTCTTTTTAAAAATTATTATTTCTAAAAGTAGTTCTATAAAATAATTCTCTATATATTAAAACGTCTTATATACTAAAGTCAAGATGCGGAATATTTCTTCTTTTATTCTATTTTATTGAAATATGACAATATCCAAAGGATATTCGAACCTGAAAGATATGAATCATTCTCCTCCTTATTTTGTTTTCCTTCTTTTTATCCTTCCTTTCCATTCTTTCCTCCAAGCTTAGAAAAATCTAAACATAGCATAAATTGAGAATTCAGACAAATAAGACAAACTTTTAACAATTTGATAGTTACATTTGTCCAACTAAAAGGTCATCTTCCCTAATAAATTCATCTCTTATCGAAAAGAAAAAAAAAAAGTCATCTTCCCTAATAATTGCAAATGAAATTATTATCAACAATGGTTGGTGAACCACAATCTTAAATTGTCAAGCCCAACGCGTGTACATAAATTTGAGCAACCAGGGGGAGGCATTCACTCTCATACTTAATACATTTTAGGGTGTAAATGTTAAAGTTGAGGTTTAGTTTACGAAAAAAATGTTACTAAATCTGATTTATGTATTTAAATAAATTAAATTTAAAATTTACTTACCTAGAAATGTAGAATTAGCGATTAATTCGTCTATTATTTATTTATTTTATTCTTTTCATTGAAAATTTTCTGAATTATTTTTTAATTTATTAATTTAGTGCTATATATATAACATAAGAAACGAAATAAAAATAAGAAGATAACTAAATACTTTTGAGAAATTAAAATTAAATAATTACTCTTATTAGATAAAATCACAATTTATTAAATAAATGCTATACATACGCACATATTCACAAACTTTAAAATTTGACTCGTTCATATGGTTGAAATTAAATTTTAAACTTAAGCTTGTTGTGACACTGACATCAAGATTCAGAGCTACGTATTGGTTTGCATACTAATAAGTGAAAAGATTAGGAAATCTTCAGCAATTCAGGATGGAGATGCTTGTTTTGGCAGATTTTGAAGATGTTGGGGGAAAGGGAATTTTCATTGGCTGTTGAAAGTTTAGGATTCACCTAGGTTTGTGTAGCCATACCAAATTGTCCATTATTGCATGCCAAACTTCATTTTTCAACCTCTATCTACAATTATGCAAGCTCTGTTACATACTTTTAGCATATTCAGTTAAATGCAAGACTATTAGTCCATGATAAAGATTAAAAGCAAACTAGATCTAACTTGAGCCCCCATAACAAGATGGGGATACGTTCAGTTCGGCAATCAAGAATAAAGCTACTAGTTTTAGCAGATTAATATCCTATCCAATTAAGAAAAATAATAATCATAAATAACTAACAATCTGACACAGTTTGAATTAATAGCTTACCAGTTTTTCCAAGAGAAACGTGCACATCTTTCATTAGCACGAGATAGAAATAAAATGATACCTGTACAATCGTAACTCAGACACCTTCAAACACCCATTAACCATATACTGAGGAAAATACACAACATTAAAATTTGGTGTTCTTTTTTCTATTACTTTGCACATATTTATTTCTGATACACTGCATAAATTGGTAGATACAATTATTTCAAATTTATTTTGGTATCCATTACCATATTGACATCACTTAATTTACACTGAAAATCAGTCCCGAAGCTCGATCGATATTGCTTTGAGAACTACTTGATCATTACTGTGTGATCAGTTCCACCAGTGTTGATGCCTCCTTTGTATATACGCAAAACGTGGCCACCCCCACTAAAATTTACTAATCTCATGCTTACATAGAAATTGTTGGTGGATTTTTGGAGTAAGGCAAAGGAGAAGCAATGACCAAGCTCTTCTATGTTTGTTAAAGGTTGCTTATGCTTTACTAGGGATTTGGGATTGAAAACACTAGAGCATGTTGAGAGATTCCCCGTGATTATACGGTTTTAAATTTCAAGCTGTTGGGAATTGAGTTGTGGTTGCCAAGAGATCTCAGATCTTGACAAGGGAGAAGCAATCACAGGGTTGTTGCAAGTAGAGGTTTTCGTGGTGGTCTACTTAATTTATCCTAGTGGAGCACGACAAATGAGGATGCTCCCTATTTTAGAGAAGATAGAAACTAGGAATTTTTTGTAGAAAAATGAAAGAGTTGGAAAATATATTTAATTTTGAGATAATATTTGTGTAAAATTATTTTATAAAATTACCTAAGTATATATTATTTTTTCAGTGAAAGTGTTTAACTTTTATAATAACTATATACAATTGGATAATAGTGAAAAACTGTTTATCCATAATAAAATTTATCTTTTAGAATATAAGTATAAAAATATTATATTTCTAATGATAAAATGTTAAAAATGATATCTATTTATAATTCTATATATAGGTAGAGAATCAAGTGCGATGAATGATTAATTATAAGTGTGAGATGAATAAATTTTAATCTTTAAAATTTATATAAATAGTTAGAAATAAAAATAAAGTTGTGTGATTTTTTAACATTATCATCTCACCCTTAAATACATTTTTATTTTGAACATCCATATGTAATTATTTAGCCAAAATTTGCTCCTCTCATCTATGGAAAGCAATTCTGTGCGGATAATAGAGAGGAAGGTAGTATGAAGACTCTTGCTACTGGTTGATTGACATGGTGTGGTCAATCCAAATAATTGGATAAGTGAAGTGATGAAGACTCCATGAATGCTATTGCTTTGGCGCGTTTGGTTTGCATTTGACCTGTTCTAATGAATTCTTATCAAAGGAAATTTACCCTTCTTTTTAGGAAACATCCGTTGCTGACTAAATGTAATTAGCGTGTGTTCGGTTTTTTCAAACCAAAAAACAAATTTTTCCAAGGACACTTTTATTTCAAAGAAGCTCGTCCCTTACTCTCAACGAGCCCTTGTTTAACGGATAACCCAAACATAGTATTAGTTGTTGAAATTTCAGAGCAACTAGTGACTACTACTCTTACTAGCGTTAAACTTTTTTGGTAGATTTTTTTGTCTGGGGATTGATTAGCCGTGTTAAATATATAAAAAGTCTAGGCATTTTTCTCCATTTTTCCATTTTATTGAGCAAAAACTCACATCGTCAGCTGTTGAAAGTCAAGACATTTTTCACCGGCATTCGAGGAGTTGAGTACAAAAATATTGATTCGAAGAGTATTTCTATATTCTACTGTTATCCGCAAACTCCTCATGGAAAAGATTGATTCGAAGAGTTTAAAATTATTTTATCATATATTCATCACATTATTTTAAAAATGTAATAACTCATATAATAATTGATATAATGAAATTTATTAAATAAAATATTAATAATTAAAAAACAAGTGCAAAACTTTAATATCTGAAAATACATCAAAATTAAAATCTTTTTTAAAAGTATTATTTCTAAAACTAGTTCTATAAAATGATTCTCTATCTATTAAAGCATCTTATATATTAAAGCCAAGATGCGGAATATTTCTTTTTTCAATCTATTTTATTGAAATATGACAATATCCAAAGAACATATATTCGAATATGAAAGATATGAATCATCCTCCTCCATATTTTGTTTTCGTTCTTTTTTGATCCCTTTCCATTCTTTCCTCCAGGCTATCTAAACATAGCATAAATTGAGAATGCTGCCAAATAAGACAAACTTATTAACAATTTGATAGTTACATTTGTCCAACAAAAAAGTCATCTTCCCTAATAATTGTAAACGAAATTATCACCGGCAATGGTTGATGAGCCACAATCTTATATTGTCAAACCCAACGTGTAAATAAATTTGACCAGGCAGGAGCAGGTATTCATTCCAAACTTAATACATTTTAGGTTGTAAATGTTAAACTTTTATTTTTGATCGATTGAGGTTTAGTTTACGTAACAAAATGTTCTAACTTTGATTTATTTATTTAAATAAATTAAATTTAAAATTTACTTATTTAGAAATGTAAAATTAGAGATTAATTCGTCAATTATTTATAACTTATTTATTTTATTCTTTTCATTGAAAATTTTCTAATGTATTTTGTTAATATATTAATTTAGTATTTAATACATATCCTTATAACAAGAAACGAAATAAAAATAAAAATAAAAAGGTAACTAAATACTTTTAACAAACTAAAATTAAATAAATGATAAATAATATTCAATAAATGTATATTTATTTAGATAAAATCACAATTTATTAAATAAAGGCTATACGCACACACATTCACAAACTTATTATTGAGTATATAAAATTTGAATCGTTCATATAGTTGAAATTATATTTTAAACTTAAGCTTGTTTATTTATTTAAATTAACGAATTTAATTGAATATTTGATGAGTCGACGTCAAATACTTCGCGAGTAGATAACCTGATACCATCTTGCCCTCCATATTAAAAATCCAAACCACCCCTTCAACCGTCAATGTGCTTTATGGATAGTGGAGGACAGAGTTCGGCGATGAAGAAAAGTTGAAAACCTTCCCCACCGAAGTACTCTTTTGAGTTGCTTTCGTCTCCATTAATTAATGCAACATAGCCGCTTCCCACTTTGGCTTGTCATGGCATCTTCCAATGTTCATACTGGCCGATGTAAATGAGAATTGAGAACTCCTTGAGTTTCCTTCTTTTCCCCAGCCGAGACAGAAAATCCTTCATTACTTACTTTTTTTCATATTAATACTATTGGAGCATTATACCTCTTCCTGTGATTCTCAACTTTCTCTTTTGTTATTCAATTCCTTTAAGACACCCCACTAAATCCAATCAATCATGGTACAAATGGGTTCTCTGCTGTGCATGCTTTTGGTTACTCTTCCATTGTGCTATGGTGTTGCTGCTGCTTGCTCTAAGGGAGACTGCAGGGTTTGTATCCTCCACCACTGCTTTTGTCTACTCATGCCATTCAAGTTTTTTAAGTTTCTGTTTTATTGGCTTCGAATCTTTGATCAGCTTCTTGATAAGTGCTCGTCTAATGATGATTGTGGAGCCGGGCTCTATTGTTTCTCATGCCCTCTTGGGTTTATAGGCTCTAGATGTGTGAGATCATCCATCACAGATCAATTCAAGCTCATGGTAAGATGCCATATCTCTTTAGTCTTTGCCTAATTTCACAAGAAACTGTTACAACACACGCATAGATGCCAATTCTTACATGTTAGACTGTTTTACATTGCCATCAGCTGACAAAATTTAGGGCAGTTTGGTGGTTCTTGTTTTGGTGGGGTAGGCCAGAAACAACTTCCATAATTTTACATGATCTGAATATTACTTGCCTCTTTGGGAAAACTTGTGAAAAAAACTCTGCGCGTTGTTTTATTGTTTAGACCAAAAGAGAAATGAAAATAAAAAAAACATAGTAAGTTCAACATGGGTCCATGTGTGAATGGGAGATATATGCATATTCTCTTTCAGGGAAGAAAACAGGAAATTTATGAGTATTTTATCTTAATTTGTTGTTCATTGGTTCTTTTCCGGAAAGAATAACTCTCTGCCGTTCAACAAATATACATTTTTGACAACACACAACGCTTTTGCAATTGATGGAGAACCATCTCACACAGGAGTGCCTCGAGTAACCATCACAAACCAAGAAGACAGTATAACCCAGCAACTAAATGTATTGGCTTTACGTATACTACGAACTACGAAGCTTTACGTATGCTTACTTTTCTTTGTTGCGTTTCTCACAAATATGTTTAAGGTAACCATTTTTGTCCAATCAATGGTTCATTTGTAGAATGGAGTTCGGGCACTAATGCTAGATACATACGATTTTGGTGGAGATGTGTGGTTATGCCATTCATCTCAAGGCCAGTGCTGTGACTACACTGCTTTTGTATGTAAATATCATCTTACTGGTTCTGTTTCATTTTGGCCCATGCTTTCGTTACTTGTTCTGAAATATAGATTGCGAACTCTAATAAGTACCTTTCTTTATACAAAGGCCCTAACTTGTAATTAACAACTAGGAACCAGCTATAGATACACTGAAGGAAATTGAAACTTTTCTATCAGCCAACCCAGCAGAAATTGTCACACTCATATTGGAAGATTATGTTCATAGACCAAATGGATTGACAAGAGTCTTCACGGACGCTGGTCTGATGAAATTTTGGTTTCCTGTTCAAAACATGCCAAAAAATGGTGGAGATTGGCCTCTAGTTAGTGACATGGTTGCAAAAAACCACAGATTACTAGTGTTCACTTCAGTCAGGTCTAAGGAAAAAACTGAAGGCATTGCTTACCAATGGAATTACATGGTTGAAAATCAGTGTAAGAAAATACCACCTATTAAAACTCTTTCATTCACCAATGAGCTGTAGCTCAAGTGGCATCTCCTCTAGTCCATGTGACTAGAGAGTTGTTGGCTTTGGGTCACAGGTTCAATTTCCATTTACCTATTCCCTTCTGCATTTCCCCTAGTTGCTCCTCTAGGAGCTCTACAATACCAAAAAAAAAAAAAAAGGAACTCTTTTATTCTTAACACAAGCTTTCTTTCTTGCTTCCCTTTTTCAATTTTCTTTTGGTGACCTTAAATTCTCTAGATGGGGATGGTGGAAGGAAAGTAGGAAGCTGTCCAAATAGGGCAGAATCATCTCCTCTTGATGACAAAAGCAAATCCTTAGTGTTGGTAAACTACTTTCGATCAGCTCCACTTAAGCTGATCACATGTGCAGACAATTCTGAGGCTCTCATTGGCATGCTACAAACTTGTCATGGTGCTGCTGGCAACCGGTGGGCAAATTTTGTAGCTGTTGATTATTACAAGGTAGGACTTTGGCATAGTTTCACTTTTCCTTCTATTCTTTTGTTGCTAACGCATAAACTATGGACTCATTTATCATACTTCTAATATCTTACAATTTGGGGATTATTGTGCAGAGGAGTGAAGGAGGAGGATCCTTTCAAGCTGTTGACATGCTCAATGGGAAGCTCTTGTGTGGTTGCGATGATGTTCATGCATGTGTGGTAAAAAGATTAAGTTCACTCTTGCTTTCTAAAAGCACAAGTTAATAGATAACTATCAAAAATTAAATTTTGACTCTTCCAATTTCAGGCTGGATCTAGTTCACAAGCTTGCTCATCACATAAAGCAGTGCAACAAGAGCAACAAACTAGCAGAAATGCTTGAGAATTAGATTGTAAAATCGGGCAATGAAACCATAATTGCTTGCTATTATCCCACTCTTCCAGCTCTGATACAATTTTACAAATACTATTTGCTGCAATCATAGTCTTGCCAGATTATGCTAAATTCAATACTTGTTGCGACATTGACATCTAGATTCAGAGCTACAAATTGGTTTGTACACTAATACGTGAAAAGATTAGGAAATCTTCAGCAATTCAGGAAGGAGATACTTGTTTTGGCAGATTTTGAAGATGTCGTGGGAAAGGGAATTTTCGTTGTTGTTGAAAGTCTAGCATTCACCTTGGTTTGTGTAGCCAATACCAAATTGTCCATTATTGCATGCCAAACTCCATTTTTCAACCACTATCTACAATTATGCAAGCTCTGTTCCATACTTTTAGCATATGTTCAGTTAAATTCAAGACTATTAGTCTGTGATAAAGGTTAAAAGCAAACTAGATCTAACTTGAGCCCCCATAACAGGGGATACGTGCAGTTCAGCAATCAAGAATGAAGCTACTAGTTTTAGCAGATTAATATCCTATCCAATTAAGAAAGATAACAATAATAAATAACTAACAATCTGACACAGTTTGAATTAATGGCTTACCATTTTTTCCAAGAGAAACGTGCACACCTTTCATTAGCAAGAGATAGAAATAAAATGATTCCTGTACAATCGTAACTCAGACACCTTCAAACACCCATTAACCATATACTTAGAAAAATACACACACAATGCTGAGCAGCAAGCTAACATTCTGCCTACACCATACCCTCAATTCCAGAGTGTTTGGCCTTGGCCTTGACCTTGATTCTCTCAACGTGCCTTTGGGTCCATAATCTCAGAGAAAACGGTCCCGGACATCAACTTATCAGTGTCCTTATTACTATAGCTATGGTCCCCACTACTACTCATCATGCTCACTCCACTGCTCTTATTAAAATCAGAAACCTGCCCCACGCTCGTGCCACTACTAAATATGTCATCACTGTCTTCCCTCTTCTCAATCGCATCAGCAGGCACTCCCATTCCGATCGCACGGTCACGCTGCTCAGCACTCTCTTGCAGCTGCAGCGCGAACTCCAGCATCCAAACGACGTCGTTCATGGACGGCCTCTGCGTCCCATCATCCAGCAAGCAGCTCACAGCAACCTCAGCGAACTTCCTCAAGCACTCGGGCGCAATAGTACCCTTCAGAGCAGGGTCCACAATCTGACCCAGCGTCCCATTGTTCCAACAATGCCTCGCCCAATCAACGAGCGACACCTGTTTCTTCTCCGCGGTTCGGATCAGAGGCGGCCGCGCGCAGAGTATCTCAAACAACACCACCCCAAAGGAGTACACGTCAGACTTCTCCGTCAAACGCTGTCGTTTGTAATACTCCGGGTCCAAATACCCAACGCTACCCTTCACAACGGTACTCACATGGGCCTTGGACATCCCGGTGGGCCCAATTCTTGATAACCCGAAGTCAGAGACTTTAGCCACCCATTTCTCATCCAATAAGATATTCGTCGTTTTCACGTCGCGGTGGATGATCGTGTGCTTCGCGCCTGTATGGAGGTAATGCAACCCGCGCGCGGCACCAATGCAAATCTGCAGGCGTTGCTTCCAGCTAAGAGGAGGGTTATCGGTGTTGTAGAGGTGGTCGCGGAGGGTGCCACGTTCCATGAAGTCGTAGATTAATATCATCTCGTTGTTCTCGTTGCAGTAGCCGATAAGGGACACGAGATGGAGGTGGCGAAGCTGCGAGAGCATCTCGATCTCGTTCATGAACTCGTGCGCGCCCTGCTGGGAACCGGGCTTGAGGCGCTTGATGGCGACTGGGGTGGATCCGCCGCCGATGTAGCCCTTGTACACGTGGCCGAATCCCCCGGCACCGACGATGAAGAGGTCGTCGAAGTTGTTGGTGGCGGCGCGGATCTCGACGAGGGAGAAGTGGCGGCAGAGATCGGCCGGCAGGGATGACTTCTGAGTGCTGGTTGACTTGGTCGTCGCGAAGGAGAGCGGGCCCCACTTGGAGGTGTTGGACTTGGAATCCTTGACGCTCTTCTTTGTCTTGTTGCGTCGGGTGAGGAGGAAGAAGGCGACCGCGGAGAGCAAAACGACGCCGGATGCCACACCCCCCACGACGCCGATTATGGTCGCCGCGCTGCTGCTCTTTGAGTTTGAACCGGAATTGGGTTGGTTCGCTGGGGTGTGTTGACCCGGAACCTGGTCCGGGTTGGGTCCTGCGAGGTTTTTCGACTCGGGGTCGCTGATTTTGAAGATTTCGAGGCCGTTTAGGAAAGGGTCGCTGTATTTAGTTTGTCCGTCTGGGAGAGGATGCATTTGGAGTGAAAGGTTAACCATTTTCTGGCTCCCTTGGATCATAACGACGTAGTCTCTGTGTACAGCAACACCCTTTTGCTTGCTCCATTTCATAACATCTGCATGGTCCTCAGCTAACTGGCCTGCTATGTAGATGAAGAATGCCCTGTTATTATAATCGGTAATATTTGGGTCTAGCTCGCAAAAGTGAAGCCTAAGCATGTAGAAGAAGCCAGAATCAACGGGGAATTCCCAAGTCAAATTAGACTTCTTATTGAGATCTCCATTCGTGCCCATATCACGTAATGTTCTGTAGAGTTCCTCGGGTGCTACATAATCAGGATTCACAGTGATATTCCTCCTACCCGTCAGATCAGCTGGTAGACTGCGTAGTGCACTTGGCGTCCCTAAATAATCGGCATCATCCCCTTCCCACAGCCTGAGCATGCCCGTATCATTCTTGGGTGTGATTGTTTGGCCCCCAACTTTGATCCTGTAATCTGTCTCCAGGGCTCTGCTGTTGTCAATACTGTATGGGATGCCGCTGCTGCTACTACCCACAAGTTTAGTTCCTTGGTCGTTAGGTGAAGTGTAATAGAGATCATCGGGCATGGACACCACCTCGATTCCGTTGATGAAAGCATAGGCGTTTGGGTGGGATGTGGTTGGAGTGAAGGTCAGGTTAATCCTCTGACCATCATCAACGTTGACGATGTATTCTTTGAAGATGGTATCACTTTGGGCAGCATCGGCATTGAGTGAAGCATTGAAATCCTTAAGGAGGGTGAACTCACTGGATTTGACTGTGAAGAAGGCATTAGGGCGGTCGAAGCCAGGGTAGGAAGCAGGGTAGAAGAAAAGGCGCACGAATTTTTGGCCTGCGGTGACTGGGAAGGAATAACTGAATTCAGAGTGAGACAAGCGAGCTGTGGCGTAGGGAACTTGGTTGGCAGAAGGAGGTTGTGTTTTTGCTTGAGCAGTGATAGTTTGGCTGTCTCCAAGAGTTAAGAGCTTTGAGTTGATGTCTCCTGTCCATGACCTATAACCGTCGTAAGATTTGCCACTGGAGCCACAATTGGTGCTGAACCTATCAACTGGATCATAAGCTTCAACGAATATGGAGAGGCAGAAGAGGGACAAAGAAATGTAAAGGAGAGTCCCTATAGCAGAGATGCTACTGTTGAAGCTCATGATTGAGGTAGGGGACAGTGTTTAATGCAGAGGAAATGGGGGAGAAACAGTACGAATCAGTGAAATTAAGAAGACCTACGATGATGCTGATAGGCCATTGTCCTGATTGGTACTTGTTGCTCGTAGTTGCTAGGAAACCAGGAAGAGGAAAGCTCGAAAGTCTTGGCTAAAGATTGATCAATTGCAAGTGGCCAAGTAGCAAACCCTGTGTGACCTACTGAACCCTAGTTCATTTTGTTTGACTTGTTCAGCTTTGAAAATGTGTGTCCAAAACCAAAAGGTGCTCAAGACTTTATGCAGCAAATTTCACCTATGTGGGATAAGAAAACTAATAAGAAAACGTACATCATATCATATTAGATATTAATAAGAAAACTAATATTATCTAGGCGACTTTGACTTGTCTGCAGCATTAGCAAACTGTTAGCAGACTCGGAAAGAACAATTTGCACGCCCCCTTTGATTATGTTTTATATAAGAAATTTTGTCTTATCAAATGATCACGTGAATGAGAGGTTATAACTTAGTACTGCTCTTAGTTTTTGTTTATACAATTTGCATTTATTAATTTTAGTTATAGATTTTAAAATTAATCAATTCATTAATTTTTTGTTTTAACTTGAACCTTGATTGATTATGTTTATTCAATTCAACATAATTTAAACAGTATAATTAAAAATATAAATGGAAAACTAGGTACGTTAACATCATCCTTCTGTCTCGCAACATTTATCTTCCACGAGTGGATCATGTTCGCGTCTCCCTTTTTTTGTCTTGTACAAGTCTTGCGATTCTGGCACTCATATTTATTCCTAAAATAATCATAATAATTGAATATTTTATTGAAATATAGACCTTACGCACACACCTTTTTTGGGGGATTACCTTACGCACGTACTGATCCTGAGCATATATTCACATGACTCGAGCATGTTTGGTTTGGCGTTTTGAAATCCAAACCCCAGCTGAAATTTATCGAACGCTGATATTTTTTGTTTGGGCGTTTTTTCCACTTTAGCAATTCAACGGAATTTTAGCTTTCAACCCACGTTTGTCTGAAGCAACAAATCGTTGCTTTTGATTTGTGTTTGGGCTCTTACGAATTCTGAAGCAAGAATTTAATTTCAGTTTTCCATATTTACCTTTCTCTTTGAGCTCAACGTATCTCAAAACATATGCAAGGTAAGCAAAAGAATTTGAGACTTGAAAGTTCCAAATTTCCCTGCGTTTCTAAATTAATTTCCTTAGCTAAATTTTAATTTAATTACTTTTTATGCATTTTTTTATACAATCAGTTGTAAATTTTTTTATTTATTATAATTTAATACTAGAACTAAGAGTTATTCAAATATCTTAAAAATAATTTTATTTACAATTATAATAATATTAATATACTTTATTCAAATATCTGAAAATAATATTTATTTTAATAATATTAATATAACTTATTCAAATATCTAAAAAATAAAAATGAAATAAAGGAGTAGTACAAAATCCATGTCAAAAAAAATTAGAAGTATCATAAAAAATTTATGTCTATTTTAATAATTATGCAGTCAAAAGTGATTTTAATTAATATCATCCAAATAATATTTATTTTATTATAATTACTTTTAAAATAAAAATTTCTAAATATAAATCACGTTAACACCAACTCACTTTTGATCAAAATTAATTCTACAAAATTAAGTTGGTGCAAACCCCCGTTTACAAACTTCAATCTAAACACACCATTTCATTGAAAAATCATTTCTCAATATTTTAAAATTAATGATATTTGCAAATTTTAAATGATTTGTTAATATTAGCTAGGCAATACTTAAGCATATCATAGGAGTGAAAAAAAAAATGCTATTGTATTGAGAAACTTTTAAGATGCTCGCAAACAAGACTGGAACATTTATGCACAGAAATGATTTTGTCTGTATATATGTTTAATTACTGAAAAATCATGTGTTAAAATCTGAGGATTCTAATTAAATTAGTTGAGAATTTTGAGCATTATGTTTGTGAAATTATTTTTCATACACTTATTTACTGTTAAATTATATATTGAAATCTAGATATTCTACTTAAGTAAGTGAAGAATCGAAAATTATAAAACTTCTAGAAAATGAGAATCTAAAATTTTCAGGAATATGTCTTTCAGTTCTTGAATGTTTTAAACTAAAATCTCAAAATTTTAATACATAATTCTACAGGAAACAGAAAAAAAATTACAAGTTTTGAGAGCATCAAATGCTTAAATTTAGTTTGTTACCATTGTAAAAGCTATGTAATTTGTTATTTAAAGGAAAAACTTATAGCTGAAGTTGACCTTTGCATGCAGGACAATATGTGTTCCCAATACAGTTAAAAGCCTACCTTTCAACATTCAGTCTTTCCCAAAGCCGGTTGCAAACCAAAGTGCACCATATAAAAATTAGGAGAAAATATGAATCATATGGCTAAATAACTTTTAGATTAAACCCCTAATATCACTTTTGAATAGAACGTTGGACACATTGATCCTTAAGAAATGAAAACATAATATTTGAGAATTAAAAATAAGGTCGTATTAGTTTTTTTAGTCTTCCATCATCGAAGATATTAGTCCTTTAGAAGTATTAATATGAACCAGATTTTTAATTCTCAACGACTATGCCAGACTTTTTTAAGTCTCAAATACTAATGTGTCTGACATTGTTTTATTCAGCAGTGAATTTGAGGGTTTATTATAATTTTCATCATGCAAAGAAGTTTTAGATGTATAAATTTAACTGTGGCAATGTATAAAACACAGAAACAGAACAAAAAAATGCTACCAACAATGTTACTCAACATGAGAACAATTCAAAACGTGAAACTTAGTTGTCAAGAAATAACTAACTATATCAATTATTATTAGACCTTACTGTAAGTTAAAAAGATATCTTAATCTTTGAATATACCTGCTTGGATTTAGCGAATAAGCTTATAATTAAGTAGAAGCATAAGCTTCATAAAAAAGAAAAAGCAAGTTAACTACTAAGATTGAATAATCTTAATCAACCCAGTGGTTTTGAATTCAATTTTTATAAGGCGTTCCTTCATTGATTGGTCATTTGCAAATATCAATATAGAATTCAGCCTTTGCCGAAGCTTGAGGTGTGTCCTGATCTCGAAATGGGACAACCTCCCCTCTTCTATATACAACTAGTGAAGACTTCATGGAGAGTGAAAGGTACTATCAGATCTTAGTTAAAAAAGACAACACATATTTTAACACATTGGAGGGTAAAATAATAATGACAGCTGCTGCGATGGCTCGTCCCACTAATCGAATTTCCACCCACCTGGTTAGTTGATGCAGCTATACAGTAGAGACTACGAGCAGAAGCAACATCCTGATATTATCACTTTATTGTATATTCTACTTCTAGCATATGTATGGGCGCCATCCACAGTACTCGTCGCTGGTCAAGGAATATGGTGTACCTTATAATCTGATGGTGAGATTGTGAAATGTATCAATGCACCAATCACCTATTATACAATGTAGTAATATCTAATTTCAAGAAAATTTAAAAATATAATTAAATATATTTTAAAAATTAATTTTCATACATTGATAATGTAAAATTATACTAATAGTATAAAATAATTTTATACTATCAATATAATCAAAAAAATTTTATTAGTGTAATTTTACTCTGTCAGCCTAATTTTACACTGACAGTATAAAATAATTTTATACTGTCAGTGTAATTTTATACTATTAGTATATAAAAATTAATTTCTAAAAATCACAAAAATTTTATCAGTATAATTTTACTCTGTCAATATAATTTTACACTGTCTATCAGTGTAATGTTACACTGATAATATAAAATTATTTTATATTATCAATATAATTTTATACTGTCAGTATATAAAAATTAATTTCTAAAATATATTTAATCATATTTTTAAATTTTTTTAAATTAATATATCACTATAGTGTATCATATGTGATTGATATATCGATACACCTCACAAATCTGCACCATTTGATGTACTTTAGTCACAAGGTGCACTAAGCACCTTGAACTGCGAAGCGCACCGCAGATACCGCCATATGTATATAGCAGTAGCACAGTCTCGAAAGTCGAAACTAACAAAAGATATGAAATCTGTACTCTTTTACTGGTGATAAGAAAAAGAGAATAATAGGGCAAGTTCTGTGATGCATCACATTAACTATAGTGTGTGGTGCACCGTTTAAAATAAAATGAAGCATCATAGTCCTTTATTGTGTATTAGAGGTTGTAATCTAAGTGACTTTCTCTCTCTCTCTCTCAATCACACCCATGCCCTCAAAAATATCTCTCTCTCTCAGTCACTCCCATGCCCTCAAAAATGGCAAATGCTTCTACAATCTTTTGTCATGTGTTGTTTACTTCTCTCCCATTGACATTGACATTCCCATTGCCTTCCCGTCTCTTCTCTCCTTTCTCTTTCCTTGTCTTAGCTCCATTTTATTGATTTTAATTCATATGCAGTGTTAAGGTATTAGAGCATAGCCGTTAGAGTTAGTTATTTGTGACAGCTATAGGACAACTAAGAGTTAGCTATTAGATAATTTTATTCCCTTGTTCTCGTATCTATGGAAAGCTTCCAATAAACTCACTCTCATATATATATGTATGTATGTATATGTTTGATCTCATTAATGAGGTTAGGTGCTCATTTTCCAATATTATGTTGTAGTTAGTATGGTATCAGTTGACTAATTCTCTCTTCCGCACCCTCTTTCTTGCATTCTCCATTTTCTCATAAATTTCTCACTTTCTTTTCTGTGTTCTTCCATGGATGATCCAACAAGTCCTTTCTTCCTCCATAGTTCTGATCATCCTGGTCTAGTTCTTGTCTCATAGCATCTCGCTGGAGAAAATTATGGATTTTGGAATCGAGCGTTCAAACTTGCAATTTCTGTCAAGAACAAGAGTGGTTTCTTTGATGGATCTCTTCAAGCTCTGGCTGCAACTGAAGATCCACAACAATAACATGGTAATCTCAAGGATCCTTCACTCTATTCAAAGGATATTACTCTACTATAATTGGTTATAGCACTATTGTTGAGATCTGGGATGATCTTAGAGATCAATTCAAGCAACAGAATGGATCAAGGCTTTTCTAGACCAAGAAAGATATGATTAATTTGCAGCAAGGAACTCTTACTATGAGTCAATATTTCACGCTGTTGAAGGCACTATGGGAAGAAATGAACGAGTATAAACCAATGGCTCAGTGCACCTGTGGAGCACTTTGACCAATTCTTGATCACTTTTATTCTAAGCACGTTATGCAATTCCTTATGGAACTAAATGATCAATTTGCTCAAGTTAGAGCTCAAATCCTATTGATGGAGCCTATACCTTCGATTAATAAGGTTTTTTCACTGGTGATTCAAGAAGAAAGGCAACGATCTGTTGGTTCTTCTTCAGATAACAATAATGATGCTCAGCTTGCATTTGCAACAAAAGTTGCTCCTCAAAAAGGCAAATGACAAAAGAAAGATCGTCCAATCTGTGCAAATTGTGGCATTCTAGGCCATACAATTGATAAATGTTTCAAGATCCATGGATATCCTCTTGGATACAAGACTAAGAACAAACAGATTCCTCAACAAACTGCAAATCAAGCTGTGATCCAAGATTCTACTATTCCTAAAAGTTCTGTTGCTGTGCCTGTGAACCAGTATCAGCAACTTATAACTTTATTGGCTTCTCACATTGCTCAAACCACTCAAACTTCCACAAACACTCATGCTTCTATTAATCCTGTGGAGTTAGGTATTGTTTTTACTGCACATAATCAATTTACGCACTTTGCATCTCACTGGATAGTTGATTCAGGTGCTACATGTCACATTGCTCATAATATTGCATCTTTTAGCAATATATTACCTGTTAATGGCATTACTGTTGCTCTTCCTAACAAAACCAAAATTCCTGTTCAATTTGTAGAATCTGTAAGATTCAATTCTGATTTTGTTCTGCATAATGTCTTTTACGTACCTTATTTCAATGTGAATCTGTTTTCTGTTAGTGCTTTTCTCAAAGAATCAAATAGATCTATCATTTTTTTACCTGATAACTTTCTTATACAGGACACACAAACACTGAAGATGATTGGTAGGGTTGATCTCATTGAAGGCCTCTATGTCTTCAAAGTGAATGAACTTCCTTAACCATCATCTGATGTTATTTCTTTGTTTTCGCAAAATTCAGTTCCTGTTACTTATAATATACAAACACTGAATAAAGTGCCTATAGATGTTTGGCATGCTAGGCTATGCCACATTTCTGATCAAAGACTTCATGCTCTCAAGAATGATTTGAATATATGTACAAAAAATTTTCCCTTTGTTCCTCATTATTCTGTTTGTCCTTTAGCAAAACAGAAGCGACTTTCTTTTCATTCAAATAATCATGTTTGTGCATCCATTTTTGACATTGTCCATTGTGATATTTGGGGTCCTTTTCATGCACCTACACATGCTGGACATAGATATTTCGTCAGCATGGTTGATGATCATTCAAGATATACTTGGATATATTTACTCAAAACCAAATTTGAGGCAACTAAGTTGTTAGAACAGTTTATTAGCTGGGTTCAAACTCAATTTGGTGTTGTAGTAAAATGCATCAGATTTGATAATGCACCAGAACCAAAACTGACAAATTTTTTAGCTAATAACGGCATAGAGCACCAATTCTCCTATGTGCAAAGGTCACAGCAAAATGTTGTAGAAAGAAAATTTCAACACTTATTGAATGTTGCAAGGTCTTTATATTTTCAGTCTCGTGCTCCTATTAGTTTTTTTGGGGAGAATGCATAGCTACTGCCACTTATATCATTAATAGAATCCCTTCACCTCATCTACATAATAAAACTCCTTATTACCTTCTACACAAAACTCAACCTAATTATGCTATTATCAGAGTATTTGGCAATTTGTGTTACACTTCAACTTTACTGACCAATAGACACAAATTCACACCTAGAGCACATCCTTGTGTTTTTGTTGGGTATCCCAAAGGATACAAAGGCTACAATCTAAATACAAAAACCTTCCAAATCTCCAAAGACATTGTTTTTCAGGAGACCATATTTCCTTTAAAATCTAAAATGCATGATATACGTGAAGATAATCCTTTTCCTGACACTGTTATTCCAAATGTTCTAGCATCCACTAATATACCTGAATCTATTCAACCCATTCAACCACCTATTGATCCACCTATACCTCTCCTACCTCCACCAAGGAGATCTACTAGAGCTTCTAGACCTCCAGCTTATCTAGCTAATTTTTAATGTAATAATGTTAATAATACAAAATATCCTATCAATGATCATGTTTCTTATCAGAAACTTCAACCTCACTATCATCATTTTATTTCCAATATCAGTTCTATTTATGAACCTACCTTTTTTCACCAAGCAATCAAATTACCCAAATGGCAACAAGCCATGAAGGAAGAATTAGATGCTATGGAGAATAACCATACTTGGACTGTGGAACCATTACCTAGTGGCAAATAACTAATTGATTGTAGATGGATTTACAAGGTAAAATATAACCCTGAATGCATTGTTTCTAGATACAAAGTTCGTCTTGTTGCCCAAGGATTTACACAACAAGCTGGTATTGATTACTTGGAAACTTTCTCACCAATGGTAAAACTAACTACTGTTAAAGTGCTTCTTTCTATTGCTGCAATAAAAAATTGGCATTCAATGCAACTAGATGTAAATAATGCTTTCCTAAATGGGGACTTGTTTGAGGAAGTTTTAATGTAATTGCCTCTAGGTTACAACTCACCTAAAGTAAATAGTAAGGGGGAGCCACTTGCTTGTAGACGTAATAAGTCTATATATGGTCTCAGACAAGCATCAAGACAACGGTTTACTAAGTTTTCTTCTACCTTACTTAGTCATGGTTTCACCCAATCAAAGAGTGATTGCTCTTTGTTCCTTAAAGGTACTGGTAATTCTTTGGTTGTGCTTTTTATTTATGTTGATGATATTATGCTAGCAAGACCAGACCTCACTACTCTTAATGCTATCAAATCCATTCTGCAATCTCTTTTTAAGCTAAAAGACCTAGGTTCTCTCAAGTATTTTCTTAGGCTTAAAATAGCTAAGTCCTAATCAGGTATCTTCTTATCTCAAAGGAAATATACTTTATCTTTATTAGATGAAACTGGTTTTTCGGCTAGTAAACCTATAGGTTTACCCATGGATCTGAACCTCAAGCTAAGTAAATCTGATGGTGAACCTCTAGAAGACAATACTCAGTATAGAAGAATCATTAGCAGATTCTTATACCTCACACTCACAAGGCCAAATATAGCATTTACTGTCAACAAACTTAGTCAGTTCATGTCCAAGCCTCATACTTCACATCTAAATGATGTCCATCACTTGTTAAGATATCTCAAGACAACACCTACTCAAGGATTATTTTTCTCTACAAAATCAACTCTAAATCTCACTGCCTATGCAGATGCAGATTGGGGCAATTGCAGCAATGCAAGGAAATTCACTTCTGGATATTGTGTCTTCCTCAATGGCAGCTTAGTATCCTGGAAATCCAAAAAGTAGCCTACAGTAGCAAGATCTTCAACAGAAGCTGAATACAGAGCTATGGCAAATGTTGCTAGTGAAGTGGATTGGCTAGTCAAGCTACTTGAAGATTTTGCGGTCACTACTGGTTCTATCAAACTCCTATGTGATAACCAAGCTGCTATGCACATAGCCTCCAATCTAACTTTTCACAAATGAACCAAATATACAGATATAGATTGTCACTTTGTTCGAGAAAGGGTACAATCCAGATTGCTCAAACTAATCCATGTGAAGACACAACATCAGCTTGCAGATGTCATGACTAAACCTCTCAATACCACCCCATTTCGGTTCATCATGTCCAAGCTAGGAATTAAAGACATTTACTTCCCATCTTGAGGGGGAGTATTAGAGCTAAGATATTTTTAATATGGCCGTTAGATAGTTATTTGTGACAGTTATATGACAACTAAGAGTTAGTTATTAGATAGTTTTATTCCTTGTTCTCCTATCTATGGAAAACTTCCATAGACTCACTCTCATGTAAGTATATATGTCTGATCTAATTAATGAGGTTAAGTTCTGATTTTCCAATATTATGTTGTAGTTAATATAAGGAATTCACGTGACTCAATTCTTGCCACATCAACTTTTGCATAGTTAGTATACTTGACAACTTGCTTCCTATAATTTTGGTAGAGGAGTCTTAGTCAATGAAGGTTGATTGGAATGAGTTTAAAAATAAAGCCACACCCATGGCATCAAGATTAAGTTTTATCATCATTTTTTTTGTATAAACAAATTAAAAAAAAAAAAAAAAGAAAATCATATATCTAGAATCTAGAGATGGGAAGAGATTGGTGTATTTGTACGAAGCTAAAATTGCAAAGTTGGTTAAGCTATGTGAGGGTGGGGTTGATTTTGGTGTCGTGGGTTGGGGGTGGGACAAAGCTGCTATGTATCACTACATGGTTGTGCAACATACTAAACATAGCCTCTCACCCATCGTGTTCTTGTGCCCTTGGTCTCGAAACTCCTCAACTAAGTCACTGCAGTGGATGATGTAGTGACGGTGGTATAGCTAGGACTTGTTGGTAGTGTAGGCTTAGGGAAGGGATGGTCGAGGGGGTGGCGGAGTAGGCAGCAAAATGAGAGAGCAAGAAAGAAGGGTTAAGGGAGAATGAATAAGATAAGGTGAAGGATTCAACCAGTTTAATCTACACTATCCAATATTCTAAACCCTAAAATGCAACACATGGTGTGGATGAGTCTAGGAACACCATGCACCATTTTATTTTAAACAAGGCACCATACACCATAGTATCACTTGCTAAAGATATCGACATCTTAGGCAAGCAAAACATGTTATGTCAATGCAACAAAAAGATTTGTCCTTAACATAGCTCACCTAAGACTTGATTAATAAAATGTCATGTAGACTCAATTCACTTAGCAGTACCATCAATTTTTAATGTTATCTCTGTTGATGTGTCACCTAGGGGAAGATGCAGAGGCATCAACTTAAAAATATACAATACGTTTAATGACCATATGGCAATTAGTCAACCAAGCAAAAGCGGCACTGAGTAAATAAAAAATGCTTTCGTAGTATTTCATGGAGCCATAGACTATAATGGAAGGCACGATATCAAAGACAATATGATATACATGACATTGTTTTGGAGCAAACATGTAGTCCTTTAGGCCAAACATATAACTATTATGCACATAGGCAACTACTTACATCCAACTCTCCAATTACATCTCCACTCTCATCATTTAAGTTACTGCACCGGTAACTGCAAGAGAAAAGCTAATTAGAATCAAATAAGCATAAGCAGAATTATAGATACCTCAAACAATAGCATTGAAGAGAAAATTCCAGTGACTCTCCCAAATTCAATAAGAAAACCCTTAAACAACTAACAATGCAGATATAACAAGTACTGTTCTAAGAAGAATGACACTTCGAAAATTTCCAGGAAAATTCACGTGATCATTTAAGTGCATGCTAAATCGGAAAATTTGAAAACAAAGAATGAATCTTCTTCAGAGTTTGCAGTACCTGAGAGATACGAGACCATATGAAGGTTCTTCAACCAAATTATAAGTGCTCCCAAAGCTGCAGACAGGCGTATGTGGAGTCCAACTAAAAAGTTGCCACAATCCAAGGATTTTCCAGGAAACGTCCTAGTAAAGTTATCTGCTTCTAAGATAATAAGTTCCAGACAATATGGCTGCATTCAATTCAAGGAAAGAGATCCCATACGTCTGGGGCAGACTATAGAGTCAAAACAAAGTTGTTGTTAAAAAAAATGCAGAAGTAACATATAAATCAGTGTACAAAATGATCTGCAACTAAATTCCAGAATAAATAATAAACATTGAGTATTAAAACCAGTTCATGAGAAAGAGAGTCTCTAAGAAGCATTCCAACCAAAACTGAAGTACAGCAAAATTATCCTCACCAGACAAAAAGAAAATACCGACTTCGCAATAGTAATTCACGTCTCAAAATCTCAAAGAGAATCGCAAGTGATTAAAACCTTCAATTAGTACCTCGCATAAATTGCAACATAATGCGAGACAGAGAGACATCAAGAGGACCTATATTCATGAATGTGTTATACCATTTACTCAGTTGCAACAGGTAAAAATTAACACAGGTTTATAAAACAATTTTAAGTATTGCAAGTGGAATAATGCTCCAAAATACTGGATCGTGTAACAAAATTTCCTTTCAAATTTCAATCTTGCACGTGCATCTCTGCAGGAAAACTATCCTGTGGTTGCTTTAGAATTTCAACAACATCATTTCAAACCACAAGTCAGTAAGCATCAAACATCACATAAAACAGCGTTGCAAGTATCAGGAAATTTCCCCGAAAAAAAAATTGCAAAAGGCGCATTCTATTTTCTCCGAACCTTCTTCCGTCGAGATTCCAATCGGACCTATCCGCAAGAGTATATTCTCAGCAGCCAAACAGGAAAGGTGAAACAACCATCCGATATGAAGCATCTCTTCTGCTTCTATTGCGTCCGCAAATAGAAATCCTGAATCGAGAATTCGGGAGTGCCAATCGTCCTTTAGGGTTTGAGATCTTTCGATCTTCGATTCGAGTAGCAGTGATTTTCGCGGGCACGTATGTGAGTGAGAGGGAGAAATGGGCAAATGGCGCCAAGCATGGATTTATTCGGGTTCAGTGAACCGAGCTGATGTTGGTAAACCGTGGTTAATTACCACTTTCGGCTTTTAGTAACAAATTACCACATTTTTGCGGTAGTGAAATTTTCTAGAGTATAATTTTCAATCAGATGCTTTTATATGTAGGATTTTTAAGGTAAATAGTTATGTCAAAAGTTTTTATTGATGTATTTATAAATATAAATTAGATATTATTGTAAAAAAATTTTATATTGGTAATATATATAAATTAAATGCAATTTTCTATACTATGTGTTATCTCAGTGATTCCACTAAGCTGTAATACTCATAAAATTAATTTATAAAATATGAAAGTTATGAGATCTTATAATTTCTTTAAAATTCAAGTCCATGTTAGATCAATTATACGTACTGATATATTTATGTGAATTTTTAGTTTAATAATAAGCTAAAGAAAGATAATTAAGCAAGTATCCAAGGTGGTCTCGGATTAAAATCTTCTGTTTTATCCTTTTATCTCTTTTTCTCTCCACCTATTTAAAATTTTACACCTGTAAAAGTAATGAGACTATAATAATTAAAAAATTGGTTGGAGAAAGAACATGAATGAGATCCCTTTTATTTGAATTGACAAATCTAATCTAATCTAATCTTCTAATATAATATATGAAAGAAGAACCTTAAATTGACTTTATCATGTATAATTTGACTTTACCATTTGAAAAATGTTTTCAACGTTTGTCACATTTTGACTGATTCTAACTTGTCTTTTTGAAAACTAAAAGATCATTATTGCATGTTATCTTTTTCTATAGATCTTTTATAATTTCTAATACTCCATAAAAGGTAATTAATTATTTATTTTTTATATAGATCTTCTACAACAAACCACTTATATAATTTAAATTCAAAAATAAAAATTATTAAACAAAAAATTAATAGGCAGAAAAATTAAACTTTCAAACTAAATAGCGTCTTATTTTTTTTTCGTTTTGGTATTTAAATGTGATGAGATATTTTTTCCTCTTCTTCATTGTATAATTAATCATTTGAGGATTGTTATACATGATTAAGAATAATTATTGAAGAAATATTTTTTTATAATTTTTATCTTATTATTATAACTATTAGAGATTAATTTATTCTATCTTTTTTTGTTTCAGTTATCTTTTAAAATTACTTTCGTTAATTTGATTTTATTTACTTAGAAGTTGATTCTGATACAGTATTTACAAAATTTTAGAGGTTACCTAAATTAAATATCTTTCTAAAACTTTTTTATTGGATTTTCTGTTAACTATTAGTCAATTATAATGAGATATTGATTAATCTATTATAGCATGTGTGAGTGGGATGTTTTACTATAATGCCAGATCTTTTTAGCATTATTTTGATTCTTAGCACATGATACATTTGAAATATTTTAATTTATTTTGTACTTTGTATAAAAAACTAAATAAAAAATAAAATATTTTTTTTTATTGACACAGAGTCTAGCAAGCTTTAGATTATGAAAGAAGAAAAACAAAATAAGCATATTAATTTTGATTGTGCCCACTATTTTCCGTTCACATGATAAATTTTATCAAAATAGATATTAAGATTGATTAAAAGGGGATTATTTATAGGAAATATAATTTATATCTAACACATTTTTTAAAATACTTATTTTGTCATACTTTGGTATTATTTTATAATATTTACAATTTATATATATGAATATATTTATTTATGATATGTAAATTTTAAAAGTAATTATTTTTAATAGTAAGTTTTGTGAATTTAGGGTTTTGCGAATTTAGGATTTGTGAATTTATGAAAATTAATAATTTACTATTTCATAATTAGATATTTGAATTCAATGTATACAATAGATAATTTACATGAAAGTATTTCTATTTACATATGTAAAGTAGAATTTTTAATTAAAAATTTAATGAAATTAATTTATGTATAATTATTTTCTGCATGTTAACTATTATATCAAATATTTTTATATAATTATTTTTATAAATATATATGTTTGATTTTGTCCTATTAAAATTTTTTATGTTACATTTTATAATATTATAAATTTTGCATAAAATATCATTAAACTATATTGTTGTAAATATAAGAAGAAGAGTTTAATTGTATACATAGGCAATATAAAAAAATTTTACACTGTTATCCAATTATATGCTTAGATTTATAAAATTTTTAAGGCAATTGGTGATTAAATTAAACATTTCAACTAATATGGTAATATATGATTGGATGTTTGTATAAAAAAATTTTACACTGATAATATATATAAATTAAATTCTAAAATAAGGTAAGCAAATATTTTTAAATCATTAAATTTCAACTTCAAAATTAAAAGTATATATTTAAATGATGAATTCTGAGGATGAATCTATGATTTATTTTTATTTTAAAATTTATATTTTATTCAATAAGAATTTTCACTACTTCCTAATGAACCCCGGAAAAGATTAACTAATTATCAACTTGTAATTTATTGCAATCTTATAATATGCTCAAATTAATTGTTTTATAAATAAATATTTATTAATTTAATTTAAATTTTAAATCAAATTAATTTATCTTCAAGCATATTATATACCTATGTTATTATTTTATAAAAATGTAATTTTATTTAAGCATTTCTAAATTAAAATTTTATTTTTAGTTGTTATTTTAATTTTTAATTATAATAATAACCGGTGCAACACAAAGGTCATAACCCTAGTTTTCATTAGCCCGATACGAAAGAAAATAATAAATAACACAAAGAATTTAGATTTGGTGGTTGTGTATGCTATGTGTGTAAGCCAAGTCCTATATTGGTGGTTTTATTGGGTGGTGTGTTTAAGAGGAAAATTTGCAATTTTAACCAAATAAAAGTTTTAAGTTAAATTTTTATTAATGGAGTCATTTTTATCCCCTATTTTAAGAGCTGTGAATATAAATTAAAGTAACTGAACTATATTAAATTTTGTGTTATTTTATTATTTTTTGTTTATCTTCTTCCTTTGTGCTCTCTCTGAGTTTTATCTGCTCTCCAACAAGTGGCATGAGTTTTATCATCGCCTCATCATCAAGTTCCTTTCCATCTTCGGTTGTTCCCCTAGCATGGCTTGAACCACCATCAATCTTGTTGATTTCCTTGTATCTCTCTTCAACTTTCTCAAACTTCAAATTTACCCATTGGTTTGTCTTCTTACGTTCTTTCTTCCTTTTTTTTTTATTAAATTGAAAAAGGCCATAATGACTATTTGACATGAAAAGCTGAACCTTTGAAACAGGAGAAGCTTAGGAATAGAACTAGACTTGTTAAACCGGTCGGCAAGGGTATGGTATTGGAGGCAAGAAAGGGAGATGGATAGCCAGCGAAGAATAGTGGTGACAAAGGGAAGAAAGATGGGGAGAAAGATTATTAGTTGAAGCTCACTACTGTCGAGGTATGTCTCGGTCACAATGTTGCATCAGCGTCGGATGTGGGGGCGGGTTGTGGCGGTGGCATTGATGAGAGGGGAAGGAGGTGGAAAAAGGATGAGGAAGAAGAAGTGGGAAACTATAGTGAATCCCATGTGGTGGGTGTAGGGTTGCACCATAAAATTTATATCGTTAGATATCAAGGCACATGATGTACCATAATTTTATAAGGTGCATCATAGAACTCGCCTCTCTTTGTAGCTCACCATCGCCTTATGGTGTTCCTCTTTTTTTTTTTTCTGGTGTGCCTTGTTGTTTGTTTATTATGTAGCCTTTTTTGGTAATCTGCTAATGAGGCCTAACATAGTTGGATACATGAAGAGCCTCGTAAGTGCAACGCTGTGAGTTTGACACCTTCGGGCTTCTGCACCCAACCTCCCGCTCCCCTGTCCCAACCCTTCACCCCTAACCAGTAAGAAAGAACTAGTTGTGTGGCCCTTGTTTCAATTTTGATTTGCTTGAAAATAAGGTCTAAGGGTATTGGCAAGCAATGTTTATATCAAGGAAAAGAGTATACACCCTCAAGCTTTTTTTTTTTTTTGGTGCGTACACCCTCAAACTTTTACTTCTCTATAAATCATTGTCATGAATTAAAAAATATTTTCAGTTACTTCATAAATTTCAACTAATTCTTCCATTAAGGATTAGATAATTTATTGATGAGAATAACTCATAAAAATATCTTATACGTGTATTAATTTATATTTTTGTTTAATTTATTCATTAAATGATATAAAATTGGTTATGCATTTATTTTATATTTATATATAATTTTTTTAAAATTTAAGAATTTTTTCATATTTATTTAACTTATTAAAATTTCTTAAATTATAATTCATAAATATATAATAAAATAGATAAATAAAATATTTTCATATAACATCGTTATGGTTAGTAAGTTAAATTTCAAATGTAGTTATATATTGAGTTAGCAAGTAAAATTTAGGGACTAATTAAAAAATTTTAAAGTTTGTGATAGTAATTTGAAAAAAAATACAGTTAAAGAATTTAATTTTGATGTATTATCAATATAAAATAGTTTTATATAAATATTCAATTATGTATTAATATATTAATAAAAATGTTTAACTCAACCTCTCATTATCTTACAAGTATTGCAAATATAAATCTATAATTGAATGATGATATAAAACTTTTTACACTGAAAATATATCAAAATTAATCTCTAAAATAAAAGTTTTAGAGTATTTCATACACTCTTTTCCCTTTATATCATGTTTCCTAGCACTTCATTTACATTGTGCGTGGGCTATTTTTATTTTTGTGCTTAACAAATTGCTGACATTCCATTTGTGTCAATTCATTGGGTCATTGTTGTTGGTCCACAATGAGGACTCCAGAGATGAGGTTGATGCATCTGTTTTGCTAGGCTTCCGCCTAACATTGAACATTTCTCTTCAATTGAAAAATGTTCCGCCAAACCCCCATGTTCAGCCAATGCAAGTCGTATTACATCCTTTATTGTACTATGTCTTTTCAGGTCGCAGCTGGACAGAACATGATGTACTCACCTAGACAGGATATAAAGCTTGGAAAGATGATGAGATTGTTAAACCGACCAAGAATTTATTTTGCCATGTCTCAGTTTGAATGACAGACAAGAGAACAATTGGTAAGCTTAGTAGGAATGGTGGTAATACCAATCTTCTAGAAGCATTTTGCATTTTGAACCTAGTTAGAAAGGACAGGGTTTTTCACATTGCATGTTTGATGTATCTGACTTTCCTATAGATTCTTAGGAGCATTCTACAATGGTTCGCTCCAATTATGGACCAGGATGGTGTTATTGACCTAATGGTAGATAGAAGGAGTGTATTGATACATTTTTTTTTATGTGATATATGGTATTATTTTTTAGGATCATATAGATAAAAATTAACCAATTTATAAAATGATTAGATTTTTATTTATGTAACACTGAAAAATCCAAATTTTATTTATGTGATACCTAAAGTCTTAGGGTTAATTTCAAAATCTCGTAAAAAGTGACTAGATTTTATTTGTATAATATTTTTTGTAATTATAAAGTGATCAAATTTTTATTTTTATAACGCTAAAAAATATCAAATTTTATTTATGTGATACCTAAAGACTTTCAATTAATTTCTAAGTCTCATATAGAGTGATCGAATTTTATTTATATAATATTTTTTTCATTTCAAAAATAAAGAAAAAATATAATATACTATATAAAAAGAGGTGTATGAATACACCTCTTTAATCTTCCATTAAAATTTCAGGACCGTCCTCAAATTCAGCGGCACCATTTAAGTCTTACCCTAGATTCTTATATAACCAAATGGCATAGCTTTTTGGTTGATGGCTGGGGTTCTTACTTGATGCTCGTCCCTTCAAATATGGGACCCATAGTTTTAAATGGCGGTTGGCAATCACATTGCGACCTTTGTTTTTCTTTTTTCTTTTCTTTTTTTCCATTTTTTTGTGATTGCGACACAACTACATCTGCAATTTAAAATTATGATGAGACCTGTACTTGTCAATTGAATTGGCTGGTCTAAAACGAGGTTAATGAAGCAACGCCATCAAAATAAGGGCCTCTTACGAGCCCAATATCAATTCAGAAGGGTTTTAGAATTCTTGGGCCATTGGAGTATATTCATTGTTATTAAAGAAGTATTAATACTTAAGTTAGTTCAAATAGTTTGGCACTTATTTTTTTGAAGGAAAGTTTTGAGTTTAAATTTTATAGATGAAAAAAACTAATACTAAAAGAGTTTTACCCCTATAATAGGCAGACCCAAGTCAAACCTGATTAGTGGAAGTCTAATAAATTTTTGGACACCGATAGTTTATACAAAAAAAAAAAAAAATTGTTATTAAGAATGTTGGAAGTAGAGCATCTAGCCGCCCTAAACTTTAATTCACTTGCAATTAGTTATCATTGACTGTGAAATCATCTAATTGAATTCTTAAACTTTTACTTCTTTGCAAATAGTTACAATCAACTATTAAATCTTTCAATTAAATCATTAAATTACAATAAATCTCATAATTAACACTTCCGAAGCATTGTTAGTAAATGACGCAACAAGATCTATAAATTCGACGTGTCAAAATATTCACCTTTTTTTTAAATTTTCTCTTTTATTATCCTATCTAATATTATTTGAAAAATATATTAACATATTGAAAAAATTAAAACATATTCTAGAAATAGATTTAGAATAATCATATATTCTTCTGGACAAAATGAGCAAATGTGATCTCTATAAAATTAAATCAGATTAAATCTATTTTTAATTTTTTAAAGTACAATAACATGTTTTCTTAGTAATATTGGATAGAAAAAATAGAGGAGAAAATTAAAAAGAAAATAATGATGGAAATTTTAACACATCACTTATAAATTTTGTCATGTCATTCACTAACAGTGGTTTGTTAGTGAGCCTAGTCAGATTGAACAAAAGACATATATAATTGTGAGAATTATTATAGCTTAAAATTTAATTGGAAGATTTAATAATTAATGGTGGTTATTTATAAGTGAATGAAAGTTTAAGGGTTCAATTGTAAATTTTAATTGTTGATGATGACTATTTTTTGTGGTATATAAGTGATAATAAAGTTTGAACTTAGGACTTTGTGTAAATTAACCAAACCTCTACACTATTAGGCCATTTATAGTGGCTTATTGATGATGGCTACTTACAAAATTAATAGCCATTTGTAAGTCAATTATAAAATTAATAGTTAATGATAGCCATTTGTAAGTGATAAAAGGTTTAGGGGGAGGGAGGGAGTGGTTAGCTCTTTTTATCAAAAGTGTTCTTCCAAATTTGATCATGGCCTATGGATGATAGTTAATGGATGTACATGTGAACGGTTTCGTGTTAAAATGCATGTAATTCCCCATTACATGTATTATTAATTTGTTACTGAGCCAAACCTAACACATACTCGATACCAGACACGTTTAATGGACCCATTCAAAAGGCCATGTAGAGTTGGTTTGATGGTGTCAACTATAACCAAATGGGGCTTTTTATGTCTCAGTTCTTCCTTAAAGATGACGCAGCAAACCAGAGTACTCAACCCAATACCACCATTGAAGGAAAGGAAGGCATAATCATGAAATCCTAACTTCTTAGGTTAGTTTTCCAAAATTTGCACTTCATTTATTCCCTCACGGCCATCATAATTTAGCATTAAGTGTATTTCAATTCAATGAACTTAAACTGCGGTTCTGCAATGATGAAAGATGGAATCATTACCATATATACTCAAAAAGAGTAGGTGGTAAAACATGTATCATATTAGGATGCAGAATTGGGTTGCGTCCATATTCCAAATTCCACGCACAAAACAGAAACTACCACGATGAACCTCCGTTTTAGCCACATAATAACCTTAATGGTCCAGGTTTTGTGAACCTCGGATTCACGTGCATAAGTCAATTTTGAAATTGAACTTGAGTCTAGAACAGAGTCGTGTGAACTGCAAACTGTATAGTGGTCTTGCCGGATCATCGTGTTTGTATTTGTTTAGCGTCTAGTTGCCCCATTTAATTGGTCACATATTGACTAAGTTTCCATAGATTGCGCGATTACAAAGTGTGTCATTTTTTTGAAACGTAAATAATTTTAAAAAAAAAAAGAGAGAATACATCACCGAGGAAGAAAACTTCATTTAAGAAAACGATATGAATACTTCTAGTTTCTAAATCTATCATGAGAACGGTCAGATTTGAGGGTTAAGGCCTCACATCTTCTAAATTTGAAAAAATTATTAATAAAAAGTGGGGAAATAGAAAAAGAAGATATGATGTTAACTGGGCTCGAACAAAATTATGAAAGTAATTTAACTTAATGCCGTAGATAATTGGAAGGATTAGTTTTTCTGCTTAATTTTTCTCTCTTTTTATTTTCACTCAAAATTTTGTTATATATTTTATGTGAGCAGGGAAGGTCATATTTTAGATTAGCACATGTGTCTGTAATTTCCAGACCTAGAAAATACAATATTTATTACTAGAGCGAGAGTTTAATTTGGATTTACTATCATCTAATCATAGGTTGATAAATCATTAAGTCAACAATCACATGTTGTGTTAAACTCATTAAACAAGTTATTAACTACAAGTATGATGCTTTTTTACATTAAAAAAGTCAATTAAACCATTAAAACTATTTAATTTTCATTTGCTATAATAAATTTATACTATTATTCAATTACATATTGCAAATCTATTAATATATTTTGACTATTGTAGCAACTATTTAAAATGAAAAACTCCTCTAATAATATAATAAGTTCTAACTCATGCAGTATAAACAAATTTATAATTTTTTGTACCAAAAAATAATTATCATTTTTTTTTCTAAATTCAAGTTAGGACAATGAGAGCACGGTACTTGGTTTTATACGTCAAATTATACAACATAAAAATTTAAATGTGTGTTTATTTTAAAATATATTAAATATCTAAAGGATTCAAATTTGATTAAAAAAGTAAGACGCACAAGCTGAGACAAAAGAAGTAACATTGCCGTAATTCCTTAAGCTTCTATGGTTGAAACGAAACTTATTTGCGACATCACAGAGTTGCAAAAATTGGCTCAATGAACTTTTCGCACGTCTCTGCTAGCTGCTATCTCAGCCCTCAAAATTGAAGCGTGCCCAAAGCATGATTGAATTGTTTGCAACGATCCTCCAAGTTTAAGGAAGACAATCTCTTTGTGCTTTCCCTCCCTTGCTCATTTCACCTATTAGACCAGACTAGACACCATGTTAACCCTTTACACCATGCTAACCCTTTTAAGATTATATGTAATTATAAATACATGTTATCTTTGAGATCATGAAGTTATGCAAGGCACACATAATTACATAAAAGAAATTGAACGGCATCTGTATGTGTCTTAACCGAAAATTAACCACCACATCTACCTTTTGCTAACGCCCGGCCGAAAAGTTTTGTTTTTACTCTTTCCAAAAGAAGAGAAGGGCTTGTGCGAAGAATTCAAATATATAATAAGCATTAGCTAATTAACTGACCATGACAAGGCTGAAATTGCCTGTTGTTCAGCATTGCATCATCCTCTATCACGGCAATTTTCACATATTTGCAATCCTAGAGATTGTTTTAATAGGTCCCACTTGACCTGATATATCTTCATCTCTAAGATATATAATTTCATCATGGACCGACTTCTCCATCAAACAAATTTCCTGATGTACCTTGATCAAGCAACCAAACCCGTTGCCATGGGGTATAAGACATGAACGGTGGACCCCCTCTACTCTATAATTCCATGATAGAATTCTAGATCGTCTAAAGTGCCTTTTTATTTCCTATCACAAAAAAACCTTTTACGCCATGTCAAACTTGAAATGGTCACTAAAGTATGAAGTTGTTCACTGCTGACATTTCTGTCAGGTAAGGGGAAAATGAAAAATTTACTGGAAAAGGATAAAGAGAAGCCTTCAAACTATCACGGACATAATAGCCTAAAGAAAAACGTTGCTTCTACATAGCGAGTTAGACACCCAATTAACCTCTAATGCTTATAGTTTAAATAAGTGTAGATTTAATTTATATAAATATTAAATATAATATGAATTGATAATGGGATATATACCATTTATAAAGTCAAGATTTAATATTTACTTAATTAAAATTCATACTAAGTACGATCACCATATATCCGTCATTAAAGGTAATATATCAATCCAGCACTTAAATAATCAAAATTCACACTTAAACTTCGATATCAAATATCAATTAGAGTGTCTAATTTACTAAGTTCAAATAACATAAGCCTAATCCAAATTAGTATTAAATGTATGATCCTATGTGAAACTGTTCCCCAATATTTTCATATCGAATCTTTGTTAATTCCTTCACTTTCCATGTCTCCTTGTTCCCTCCTCTCTCTCTCTCTCTTAAGTATTTCCTCCTTCCTTATTTATAGCCGCACAGAACAAGAGTCCTTTTCCTCAACCACTTCTCCTTTGCTCAAACAAGCTCGCCAAGGGAAGCCACAATGGCAAGAATAGCTCCAATGTGGTTCTTGCTTCTGGGGATGTCTTATTTCTTTGTAACTCATGCTTATGGGGAGAATTTGCATCCAAGGATCATTTCTGATGGCAATCATCATGAAGCTATGCTTAGAATGAAGGCATTTAAGGCCTCTCTCGTTAGGCATGACTCCATTGCTTCAGCACCATCTTCCTTCTCACCCACTCCTAGTCCTTCTCCTCTTCCATTACAAGTAAGTCAATCATACATAGACTCTAAATTTCTTCAACTCTGCCATAATCCCTTAATGCAAGCCACTCGAGGACTTGGTAATTTTTATGTAAAAAATAGCTAATGTTTTGATAGTTTTCTGTTAGTGTAGGATCAGAAGAAACCACACGTGTACTTTGTGACATCTTATGGTGCTGATCCAACGGGCAATTCAGACAGCACAGAAGCTCTTCTTGCAGCCATAGCAGATGCAGCCAAAGGTCCAAGTGAATGGTCCTTGATGAAGGGCATCAGTGACCTTGGAGGTGCACAGATAGACCTTCAGGGTGGAAATTACATTATTAGCCGACCCCTGCAGTTGCCAATGGCAGGGGTTGGAAACCTTATGGTAATGCTTGCAGAAACCATGTTTAATTGCTTCATTCATCTAGATGTAAATTTTTCTATAAAAAGAAAACACAATTCCTCAACAAAATCTCGAGTCCATTGATCTGCATCATGAAAAATCTGCCCCCATGAAGTTTGTAACTTAGTAAATTCTTGGTTGCTGTGACACGTGGCACTTTTTATAAGAGTTTCAAGCAGACCAAAATTCATTTTTGAGGCAAGCTTATCTTGAGTACAGTATGTTTTGGTCGTAATGGTGACACAGTTGGTCTAAGTAGAACAAGAAAAATGGTTTTTGGAATGACAATACGCTATGAGATTTTAGAAAAAAAAAAAAAAATCCTCTTCAATCTTTTCTCCATTTCTTTCAGTATTTTCTGTTCTTTTTTCTACAAAAGAATATTTCACCAATTCGTGGGGCAAAGTTGCAGAAAATCAAGGCAAATGCCCTTTTTTTTTTGAAAAAAAAAAAATTTAGTCAAGACAATAGGTCACCTAAAAGAGCTGAAATTTGATATCTCACTTTGATTTTACTTGTTATGATGGAAACAGATACATGGGGGAACTGTAAGAGCATCAAATAATTTTCCAGCAGATGGACACCTCATTGATTTGTCAACCTCTGGGGAAAGCAAGAAGAGTTCCACTTCATCATCCTACAACTATGAGTACATAACTTTCAAGGACCTCTTGCTTGACTCCAACTTTAGGGGAGGGGGCATTTCAGTCATAAACTCACTCAGAATTAACATAGACAATTGTTACATTACACATTTCACAACCACTGGAATTTTAGTCCAAAGTGGCCATGAAACCTACATCAGGAACTCCTTCCTTGGTCAGCACATCACTGCTGGTGGCGACAAAGATGAAAGGAAGTTCTCCGGCACCGGAATAAGCCTTCAGGGTAATGATAATGCAGTCACAGATGTTGTAATTTTCTCTGCTGCTGTTGGAATAATGATCACTGGTCAAGCCAACACTATTTCTGGTGTACATTGTTACAATAAGGCCACAAGTTTTGGTGGTACCGGGATTTATTTGAAACTTCCCGGTTTGACACAAACCAGGATTGTGAATTCCTACATGGATTACACCAATATTGTTGCTGAAGACCCCGTTCAACTACACATCTCTAGTAGCTTCTTCCTTGGTGACGCCAATGTTGTACTAAAATCAATTAAAGGGGTTGTAAGTGGTGTCACTATTGTTGATAACATGTTCTCTGGCTCAAATAATGGGGTTGAAATTGTGAAGCTGGACCAATCAAATTGTCCTTTCAATCAAGTTGATCAAGTTTTTGTTGATAGAAACATTGTGAGGGGGATGAATTTTAAGGCCACAACTGCAAAGATGTCCATGCGTGGGAATGGAACCTCATGGAGGGCTGATTTTAACAGAGTTCTGCTTTTTCCTAACCTTATTAAACACGTTCAGTACACACTAAGCGCCACGGGCAACACCTTCCCAAATCATGCCCTAAGAAATGTGTCCGAGAATTGCGTCGTGATTGAAACAAGTGAGGCAGTAACTGCAAATGTTTTTGTCACAGTGGATCAAGGTATTGCAAGTTGAAGAAAGTTTGAAGGCCGTGGCCAAAAATTAGGGTCAAGAAGTTCTGACTGAAGAGGGAAATGTGCATAGCTTGGTTGCGAAATCTTTCTTTCGGATAACATTAAAATTAACCATACTACAAAAAATTTAGGTTGTATTTTTTATCCTTTTGGTACAGAGATTTTAGATTGTATGTTTCAGATTATTAAATACACTATACTGTAAGTGGTGGAAAAGTATTTGATAGCATGTAATTTTCATCAGTTTGGGTCAAAAAATGGGACCTGGACTGAATGATTTGAAAATGACCGCAGCTCTTGTACATTTTTTGGGTCCATCCTCTCCTCTCTCTCTCTATAACTCTTCTTCTTCTCCTCCTCTCTCTCTCTCTCTCTCTCTCTAGAACTCGTGAGAAACTTTAGTTTAGGAATTCTCGGTTGAACAAGCATCTAACCCAAAAACTAACCAAATCCGTTATCTGTGATTAATCAAATTAGTATCACTATTAATTATTCTTTAAAATTTACAACGGGTTTGCCATTGTCGTTTCGTTTAATTTTTTAAAAAAATAATAAAATATTTTGACCAAAATATTTTAATTATAATTCTTCTAAGAATTATTACCTAATAATATCGCGTGAATTCACATCATCTATAATCTATGAAGTATTGATACTCCACTTTGACAAAAATACATAGACCAGTTACATTTGGGGTATAGGTATGCCTAAGTACATACCAATTATTTAAACAAAAAAAATTGGGTATGACTCGAATGCACCTCGTGTACGGCTAGATGCAGTTCAGGTACACAGCTTAATAAAACTACGTTGTTTTGGCCCTTTTTTTTCTTCCTTTTCTTTCCCCCCAACCAAAACCCCAAACCGCTCGTTCTTTCTTTCATTCACACACTTCCAAGTTTCTCACCTGCTGGTCACCACCACTCAATTGCTTCACTGCCAGCAACAACCCCGCAGTGCGGTGCTCCTCAAGGCACAGCGGTAGTGGTAGCAAGGAAAACATAGTAGCATCGTTGTGCGGTGTGCACGAAAGACAACACAACAACGATGCCGACGAACATGCTGCTTCCCTTTCCTACTTCTCTCTTGTGACAATGAGGTACTTATATTCTTCTTCTCTTTGAGTTTTGTTTTTGTTTCGTGTACTGTTGATAATTTTTTTTTGTTGGAATTATTTCTAGAAATAGCTTGAGATATGAGATTTGTTGAAGACTTGAGTGTTTGTTTATGATGTTGCAGCCATTTTTTTATGTTTGCTCATGTTGAATGTTATGTAAAATGAGAGGGATGATGTTAGTGTTCTAATTCTTTGTTTTTTATCATCTAAATGAGTAATTAAATTTTTTATTTTTGAATAATATAGAAATTATGTAATTATTTATCAAATATTTTCACAAGACTCAACAATTGGATTTGCTAGTGGTAGTGGAGAGTTTGGAAGTGGTAATAATGCCAATTTCTCTATTTCTTTGACCAATAAATTTGCTGTCGGAAAATCTGAGAGTAGTGATACTCTTTGGGCTTATGTACTTATTTTGAACAATATTTTAAGTATTGTAATTTTTATATTTTTGTGATGTGATGTTGAATAATTTAAACTTGTTTTATGTTGAAGTTGGTGTGTTTTCTAATCTAACATATGAAATTTTAATTTTTATTTTATGAAATTTGTGAAATATATATATATATATATAGTTGTACCCGTATCCCAATTTTTACAAAATTTTCGTACCATGTACTTGTATCAGTACCTAGTACAGGTATCATACTCGTCTCCGTGCAATATAAGCTGTAATCAACTCGAGGCATCAAAAGTTCTGCGATCGAAAAGCAGCACAATTGTTTCTCCTCGTGGATTATACTAGGGAGCTACATTTTATTATCTTGTCAAAGAAGGAACCCGACTCTTGTTCTTATTTCTAATCACAATCATTCAAAACTAACTATCTGGCAATTTTCTCTTTGGGTAATTTCTAAATTGGCATAGCACTTCCAAATTACGTTGTCAATTTTGTCTGGCAGAAAATGCTCATTAGTCAAGATTAATTTGTCAAATTAAAGGCCGAAATGAATTGAGATGTTTAATAACTCAAAACAAACCTCCTAAATTAATGGAAAAGCATGATTTTAAGCTATTCTCAATAGTCAATAGAGCTATCTAAAGGCAAGAAGAGTTTATTCTCTCTAGTCTTGATAATACAAAACAATCTACGGAGACAGATTAACCTGCAGGACAGGAGAACATGTACACATAAACATGTGTTTTTTGTGTATGCGTAGTTGCATTTCACTGTGTGATTATATAAGTTTATTGAAGTGAGTTGTTTTGAAAAATCAAAGAGTATCTGATGTAAATGTGCAATGTTCTGAATTTGTTTTTTTTTTTTTTTTCCTTTAGCTAATCTTTTCAGTTGTGTTTGGTTCCTTGTTCTTTTCCAAAACCAAAACACAGCCAGATGTAATTTTGTAGTTAAATAATCTGTCACCAAAAACTTCTAATAAGGACCACGACTAAGACGTTTAGTTGGACAGGGTAGCTCATTATGTTGAACTTGAACATGTGAATGTCAAGTTTTCTATGCCACCAAATAGCAGGTAAACAAATTCTACTTAGGAACAGCTAGTATAACTAATCTTTGCTGTTTATGTGCTGCTTTACTTGGTTACACATATATTTCTAGCAGTTAGAGTTGGTCAGCCTACTCAATTTGAAAACTAACTATCAGATGATTTGGATTTTAGCTAAGTTACAATAAGAATTTTCAAAGTCAACATCTGTAGTCAAATTCTTTTTTCCTCCGGAACCAAAACAGAGGAAGGAAAGCGCTGTATGAAAACAAAAAATATTTTTAATTGAAATCATGCATGCTTGTTGTCGTGAACTTCGGGGATTTTGGAGCATTACTATATATATATATATATATATATATATATATATATATATATATATAGTTTTGTAATTAATCAATTGATTTTGAGTTAATAGTAATAATAACTTTAGATTAATTTACAGTATATTTAAAGATAACCGGTCACTGATCACCGCTAATAGTCGATCCCGAGAATATTATTATTGTTATTATTATTTTGGTACCTTTATTTTGATCAACATATAAATTATGTGATCAAGATGCTAATCATGAAAAATATAAATGTTTCAGTTTTGATTAAAGCAAATGTTGGAATTGCCAACTAGTTCAATGAAAGGGTCAAGCCAATATTCAGTGATGGAAGGTCATACAAAGATGCGGTGGATGAGGAATATAAGCGATAAAGATCATTAAGAAATGGGTGGGAAAAGAGGAAGAAGGACATGAAGAGAAAATAATAGTAATTTATGCACTACAAGAAAATTGGCCGTTTGCGGTGGACTTTGCCACCACAAATAAGGCAAAATCGGCTACAAAATGCTTATTTGCGGTGGACCTCGAGCCACCCTATAATCAGGGGATATTAATTGTTAGTAGTGGCAATTGCCGCCGCAAATATTAGAGGCGGTCTTATCCCCCTCTAATTTACGATAGATTTTGCCCCCTCTAATTTGCGGCGGCAATTTCCCCCTTGAATTAGCAGGGGACTTTGCCCCCACAAATGGCCAATTCAAGAAAAAAAATATTAAATCATCAAATTTATACAAATAAATAAGATAGATGTCTTAATAAAACTTTAGAAGCCATATTTTCAACATAATTCTAACTATATCTGGTTTCTCTCAAAGCCATTGGGGTTCATTTTTCTTTATTGAATGTTGAACAACTTCCAATGAGTCTTCCACTATCTCTATTTCTTTAAATTTGTCTATTAAATCTTTAACAAAGAAACACACAACAATCATTAACAGTATCAACAACAATAAAATCAGAAATATACATTATGGAAAAAATTAAAATAAGTAAAACAACTTTTAAAAAAAAATTAAATCTGGTCACGGCAGTGGCAATAGCGACAGCGGCTGGTCGGTAGCAGCAGTGAGTAGTCAGTGGTAATGGCTAAAGGTGGTTAGGGAAGCGTGAAAAGAAACAAAAATATGCAAAAAGAAAAGAAAAGAAAAGAAAAGAGAGAGATAGAAGGAACAAGGGGGAAAAGGAAGGTGGTGGATGAAGGAGGATGAAGGATGGAGAAGGATGAGAGTGGGTGTGGAAGGAGGAGGAAAGAAGAAGAGAAGGAGAAAAGACTAAGGAGAAGTGTGAATAAGGTTAATGTTCCTCTACATGTTTGATGTAATATAAATTTGTTTGCGGCAACTATAAGATCCTTTTTCAGTTTTTCTAATTTTCATTTTTTAAAAATTATTTGACAAAATTAGCGGCAATAAAAACCGCTCCAAATGGTGTTTTGAATTCGCAAACGTTGTTAAAAAAATTTTTTTAACATTATTTATGTGAATAGCCGTAGCATAAGCTGCCACAAACATTTTTTGAATTTGCGATGGCGGCAACACACTAAATCATTTTGATGATTAGCCCAATTAGCAAGGGTAGAAGCCACCACAAATATTAACACTAGCATTCTACGTTCAACATTTAGCAACTGCAAAAGCTGTCACAAACATTATACCAATTAGCAAGGGCATAAGCTGCCATAAATACTAACACAAGCATTCCACATTGGCAAACGCTATACCAATTAGCAGGGGTATAAGTCATAGCAAATACTAACATTAGCATTCTATGTTCAACTTTTAGTACATTATACCAATTAGCGAGGGCATTCGCCGCTGCAAAGACTAACACTAGTGTTCCATATTCAACATTTAGCAACAACAAAAACCGTCGCAAACGCTATACCAATTAGTGGGAGCATTTGCCATCACAAATACTTAAGGTTCAACATTTAACAGTGGCAAATAAAATTTTTTTTTGGGTCCCTATTTGGCTCACTTTCCATCCGTCTTCCACCACTAATTTGTTGAAAATTTACTGTGGATCGTGTCCATTGCGAATTTTATGCCTCTAATAGAGCATTTTCTTGTAGTGATGGAGAAGTTAATAAAAATTGCTTGAGGTATTATTTAGAAGTACCGTAGGTGAATTCATCAAGCTAGTAGTAATTGATTCGAAATTGGCTCTTATAAAACTATTTTCACATTCTCTTCTAAAGAAGAAATGGAGGAAGCGGTTGTCCACAATGATTATCTAGAAAATTATTTTGCTAATACTAGGAAGTGGTCGAAGGAAGAATTTTGCCAAAGAAGAAGACTTTGGATAGAATGTTTTGGCATTCTTCCCTTCACCCATGTGTAGTCATGTGAAAATCTCAAGCAAATAGGAAACATTTGGATGATACAGTTTGCTTTGCTATGAAAATAGGGGTAGGAGAAGCATCTAGGTCTACTAAAACTCTCATAGAATCATGTTGCTTTCTACTCATCTACGGTTCTATTTATTATTTAGTAAATGGAAAAGGATATGATGTTAATGTAAAAGAAATCAATAGAGAGTTTGTGAATATCTGGAATCAATAAGCAAAATTTAGTCTCAATACAATCTAAAGGAATCGGATACAGAGGGGTCGAAGAACATAGACCAACTCAAAGTAGGAGAAGGAAGGGATATTCTGGTGGGATTTTCTATTGGTGATCCTAGGGAAGAGTAAGTAAGACTAAGTGACAAGGTAATAAATGGCAAAAACTTGGTAATTGAAAAAGAAAATCATGATTTGGCGGTTTTACACCATTTTGGGCATGATTAAATGAGTGGAAATAATGAAGAGAATTTAATTAATTATGGGAGATCTAAAAAGGACATGGTTATTTATTTATTTATTTGGTCATAGGAAATGTTTATTTATGATAGGAGAACTTTTGAAACATTGGAAAAAGGCAGATTAGGCCAAAATGGGCTTGGAGTGAAGAAAAATTTACACACAAAAAAAGGGAATCATGGATAGACTTGAAAATAGGTCAGGTGACTTGTTAGGAACCTATAGTCAGGCTTGACCTAGCTTGTTAATAAGATAAGACCCTTTATGAATGACTAACCATTTTACCACCTAACCTCAATAACTTCTTATCAATTTTGCATATAGTCTATGGTTTTAAAAAATGTTAAACAATACAAATGAAGAGTTAAAATACAGAGCACTCAAGTCTCATATTACTTGGACTAGGAGTTTTTACTGTTAAGACAATTATAAATAACCATGTGTCACATTTACTTTATGTATATCTCCTTAAGGCTGGCTTTTTTTAAGAGAAAAAAAAGATCTGGTAGGCCTTGACTTGGCCAACCAAGATATATCTTTAACCATTTTTAACCATAGTAGTGGGGTTGTTAATCTCATCATTGATGATCAAATGATGTGTTAATGTCATTTTGAAGTGGAAAAAGAATAACTTAACTGGTCAAAATGTGTGAATGGGTACTGGTCAAACTAGTTCACTGTTTTTGATCAATTCATGCTGGTTTTCTCTCGCTTCCTTCATTTGTTAGCTTGTTTGAAGTTGGAGCTTTGTAAATAGGCTTAGATGGACTAAACTTTTGAAGAAGTCAGGCTTAGGCTTTAAAAAATCCGATAGTATGGCACAAGCCAAGCTTAGACCAAGAGGTTGCAACACAGGCCTGACCTATTATGGATGAAGCTTAGCCTAACTTAGCCTATTTTCACCTTTAATCATGGGCAATGGAAAATAATGAAAGGGCAACCTGATATGATTGTTGATGAGGAGAGTGTTTTTGGGCCATCTTACCCACCTAGTTTTGCCCCAAATGTTGAAAGACTAACATTAGCATCTAGTGCAACCTCAGTGCCACCTCAGGGCTTGGTTGAAAAAAAGAATGTCCACCTTTTTGGAAATAGCGGCTAAAGCAAAGTTTGATGATAAAAGGAATGCATGGCATTTGGAATATAAGAAGGATGAAGACTCAAGCAAACCACCCTTAGGCTTTGGTCCATGTGCTCATGATGGTAGCAAATCTATAACAAGGAATGTAGCCATTGAAAGTAATAGAGAGTTCGAGGAATATGGGTGCGATTCTGATGTCCAATGTAACATGGAAGTTGGGGGAAAAGATTGGCCTTGACATATATGATGACTGGGAGGTTATTTGTGCCTTATTAGGGTGAGGAACCAGAGAAAGAAAATCTCAAAGAAATCGAAGGGGAAATCTCTAGAAGAAAGGGCAAGAAGTTAGTGTGATTTTCTAAAGAGAAAAGGTGCTGAATGGATGGCGATTAATTAAGGAAAGGGTGAAAGGTAAGTCAGCATTGTTTGGATCCTAAGAAATAGGAAATATGTTGGGGTATAGTTGTGAAGGATAAAAAAATGTTGGGATCTTTAGCTTGATTGAGAAGAATATCATCTAAGGGATGAAATCAATTTGAATGGAGTTATGGCACAAGGATACGTGGAAAGGTGTAGGGTGGATACTGCTCAAGTTTAAGGTATTTTTGATTTATTGTTAAAATTTATATTGTAAATTGAATGATTTAGAGAGTATTTATTGTAGATTTGGGAGTGAAATTGGTATATAGAAGATGGTGGTTGAAGTGTTCACTAAAGGGTTTTATATACTATTGTCTTTGATACTTTTTATCAAGTAGTCAAACAGAACTCAAAAAGTTGGGAAAAGCCTCCATTAATAGGATGAAGTAAGAAACACCAATAGTTAATATATAACAGCATATATTAACCCCAAAACTCAAGGTATTTGTTCCATGTGTAAAACTCGTATGGTCTACCTTCAATTTATTTCTTACCAATATAAAACTTTACTACTCAAACTTGAATTTTCAACAATTAGTCTAGGTGGACAATGAGTTAAAAGATAAAAGTTATTTATATAATTTTTTCGTATAAGGCACAATGTTAAACTTTGTCTTGACCACGATGTGGTTTTACAATTTTATTAGCTTTTTCTGTCTTTTTCAAACTAAATTAATGGAAGCAATAGTATTATATAGTTTCAAAAGGGAGATTTTAGAAGGTAACTTGTACGATCTTGATCATTGATGAAAATCAACAGTTTAAGATCTCATAAAATGTAAATATAATTATGATAGATCATATATGTGCAATGATATGAGCCATTGATTGTTTTTTTCGTCGATTATTAAAATCATGCATTTAAGAGGAGTGAGATCTATTTATTCAATATATTTTTTCTTCACATAATATCATATATAGGGTGATGAAGCATCTGTTTGCATGGAAATATAACACAGAAAAATCAACGAAGATAATTGATGTTATTGTTGTGTTTTAAAGCTTGTAAGGTATTTCAAAAGGTTTATGTCGTCCACCGCTTGGAGAAAAGTTTTTCAAAATGTTTATGTATCTTTTGTCAACAAATGTTTATGTATCAAAGTGGTTATTTTTGAGAGTTACAAAGTGGGCTTGAACGCACAAAACATAGTTCAATGGCTTCGGCTCAACGCGAATATGGGATTTGCCCCTGCACGCGAAATAATATAGCCCACGTTGTGCTTTGCGTTTTTAATTAATTATTATTTAAATTAATGTTACTTTTGAATTAATCTCCAGAAAATGCACATTTTGCACGTTTTAAATACTTATTTGAAAAATGAACTCTTTGTTGCGGTTGCAATAGAATCAAAACTGCACGAAATAGTCTACAAAATTTCTCCCTCTATCTTCTTCTTCATAACAACAGTTATACGTAAAATATTTTCTCGAAACTAGTATTACCTGTATTCCTCATACACATCCTTATTGTTTATTTTCTTATTTCTTCGTAAGGTCTTCATTTACAACAGTTATATATAAAATATTCTCTCGAAACTAGTATTACCTACAAATATTCAAATATCATTCCAATAACATTTGCTATGTAATGGCACCAATTAGTTGATTAATAAACTATCCATTCCACAACATATACTAGAACTCGGTGCTAAAACTCGTATTTTAATATTTTAGACGCCGTTCTTTGAACCACACTGATTGGAAATCAATTTCATTTGTTTTTTCAATAAGCGAAATCAATTTCGTCACATTAGGTCCGTACATTGTTGTGGCCCGGGTCTGATTTTTCATTCACATGTTTGTTGGCTGGCCCGAACTGGTGAAACTTATTTCAAACCGTTTGATTTTTATCTTAAAGTTTCTTATTTATTCTTAGGAAAAAAAAAAGGTTGTTTTCTTCTGATAAATGCTCAATATTTTAATAATTACATATTAAAAATTATTAAAAAAATGTAGTTATAATAGAAAATAATAATAATAATAATAATTTACAATATTAAAGTGTTAAATATTAAATAAATCAGATAACTACTTTTCCTGTTTTAAAAACATGATTTCATTTTTTGAATGTATTTTGGCCCACTTTGTTTGACTGGATATATAGGCCAAGTTGGATCATTTTTTTATTTTACTTCTTTCAACAAGCTGGTCCTATTATTGGGAGCAAGATCTTTCTATATTTCTTATTAATATAGTGTTATATTATGAGAAAAAAAAATCACAAGATATAATAAAACTAACATTTTTTTCTGTCACAACATGAAATAAGGAACGTCAAAGGATTTAATCCCTTTTATTGAATCGCTTCCTAGCAAAAGAATTTGGATAGAATAGATAACCTGTTTAACAAGTTTGTGGCATAGTTTTAAAGATCGGATTGGGCCAACTGATTTGATCGAGTGCCCAATTCTATCACCCAAAAACTTGGCAATCTGAAAATCGGCCAATCTAGCTTGATTTTATTAGTTGGCCAATTTTTTTTAGAAAGAATGCAAAATTATTATTTGATTATTGATGATGAAGTTAACAACTTCATTCATTATGGTGAAAGATGGTTAAAAATACACCTTGATTGATTAAGTCAAAAATTATTAGATTTCTTACCCTTTTAATAAGAGCGTACAGGAGATAAGTAGTAAGCAATTTGAAAGTTTTTCAAAAAAAAATAAAGATATTAGTATTAGCATTGTCAATATATAAAAGAGTAAAACTACTCTTTGATCTTTGAAATATTTTTATTTTAATATATTAGTTCTCAAATAATTAATTACATATATTTGAGTTCTCAAATATTTTAGTTATCACACTTCAGTCTTATAGACTAAATTATAGTTTTACTCTATATAAAATCTACACACTATTGCTAAACGGGCAACTTTGGTTAGTGGCAGGGACGCGGGACCAACCTAATTATGTTATTATTGAAACAACCATACTCAAATAATTAAATTGACAAATAACGTTTAGGCACGTTAACGGTCTCACATATAAATCCTAGCATTATGTACGACAATTGGTTACGTGCACGATAATGGGATTAAAGTAACTCTGTTGATGTTAACCAGACACCGGCCACCAGACACTTCATTCTTTAATTTATTTATTTGCAGAGACACCGTAATAGTTGAGCAGTTCTACCATACCATATATTAAAATAACATTTCCAAAAGAAGAGAAAAAAAATGCTTCTGACGGGACGTTTAATGTGTCATACTAGCACAACATTTACATCACTTGACTGTGAGTAAGCTGTTTTTAACCCCCTTTAAATCCAACCTTCTTTTGCTAATATATTATTCCTTTTTAATACAAAGTAAAAGTTCATTTACATGAGAAAATAAATAAGAAGTAAAAGAGAGGAATGATAAACAAATTGATCCGACTTACATTTAGTGGTAAAATGCTTGAAAGATGAACAAAACGTGAAATGGAACTTAGAAAATCCAAAAGCCCAAGAAACGAAAAAAGAAGGGGCCGCCTGAAAAGTGCCAAATTAAGTTGCTTCGCTCTTCGCTGATTCAAATTAAGGGCTTTAGTTTTAGGAATATATATATATATATATATATATACTATCAGCAATGAGGTTTGAATCTTTTATTTTATTTATATTATTCAATTCACTCACTATTTAATGATTTTTAAAAAAATATAATTTAAAATATAATATTATAATTGTAGTCTTAAAAATTATGATATTAAGAATATTTATTACATATTAAATAATAGTTTTCACTATCTAAGTACGTTCCATAAACCTCATTCAGGCTCACCAAGAAAACAAAAATAAAATAAACCTCATTCAGGAAATAACAAATATTATGACGTTGGAAATATCCTAACGTTATAACTTTTGATTTATTTATTTATTTTTTGGTTAATTTCAAAATATACTTATTTAAGAGGTACCACCAAAATAAAGGCCCCAAATTAAAATAAGCCAGCCAGACCTTACCCCCTTTTTCTTAGAACAGCTCACAATTGAGTCCCCACCTACTTCACTCAAATTGAGTAGATCCCCACCTATCTCATTAACTCAAGGACAATGCCAAAAAACAAATCTCTAATCTCTAATAAATTATTTCATTTCATCTTTTCCTTCAAATGTCATCTTCTTCAGATGGTTAATAAAAATAAGAATTTTTTTGAGTGAAAAGCTTTTTCAAATGAAGTAATTGACGATCCAAAACCGCATACCCAAAAGTCAATACTTCCCCGTTAAAATTTCCCACTCAACTCACAGTGGTTGCAAAAGATTCCTCCATTATTTTATTCCAACAAGACTTGTCCAACAGTGAAGAATGGGGCATCAATAATGAACCATTGCCATCGTCTTTGAATAACAAAGTACAGCTGCCAACACGATTGATCACCATCACACAAAAATGAACAAGGGTCTCTTCGTAGCACTGCTCATCATGCTCATCCACCTACACCTCTCTAGGGCAACAACTTCTTCTCCATGGAAGGTCAACTACAAGAGCTGTGGAAGTGAGGAATGCCTCATCGGCAACGATTTGGACTCAGAGTTCTCGCTGAGTTCCCATTCTGCAAGAATGCTTTATGATGTGAGTCAGTCACAGACTGGGAGAACCAGCAACGCAAACGGTGCCGCTGTTAATTGTCCACAAAGTCAAGGTTATCGTAGCTGCTTGCCTTCCCAAAATGGGGGTGGACATATACAACGATGCGGTGACTTCACCAGGGTTTGCTAATTAAGACCATATATATATGAATGCGTGATCAATCATATAGTCTCCTTTCTTGATTTAATAATTAATGATGTGAAGCTGTTTGGATTGCGTTTTTAGAATTCTGTGGAGTTGTATTGATGATTTCCTTTGAATACTTTTGTTATGGTTTACTTCCATATCTGTTTGTGGTTGATTGTGTATGGTCAGTTTAATTACTATTGTTGAGGAATAATTCCATGTGAAATGGAAAGTTTCTGAGAAGTGCGAACATCATTAAGCTCTGTCAGATTGCTTCAGCACACGCTTTACTTAAACTCCTGGTTTGTCCCTACAGGAACATCCCCGAATATTGTTTTAATTCCCATCCCAATTTATTTTTAGCATTTGCTATCCCCTTCTGATTCAATTCAAATTGCGCAAAAAAAAAACTTTACTTTTGAATTATAAATTATATATACTTTATTTTTTAATATATATATATATATATATATATATATATATATATATATATATATATCAATTCCCAATATTTCTCAAAAGTGACAAAGGGGTTGATTTATACTATTAAAGAATATTAGAGATTGATTTTCATATTTTTAAAAAATAGAAAATAAAATACATATAATCTATAATTGAGGAGATAAAGTGTTTTTACTTTCAAATTATTCTCTTATTATTTTTCGTAGATCCGGTCGTGGGAAAAAGAAATAGAAGAAGAGATTGTTCTAAACTAACCTTGAATGGTTGAACAATTGAATTTCGGATCTTGATATTAAATTATTTCATCGATCCCCTTTATAACTCTCTCACTTAGGAGAGTATTTTAAAGAAATTGCTTGTAAATCAAACACACCGCAGTCAGTGGACAAGTGGCGGCTCCATTTCGTTATTTGCACCCAATTAATACTGTTATGCCAAATGTGTGGCTCAGACCCTCCTGCAACTCCCCAGTTGTACGATACAGGTAAAAATAGTTAACCCTTTAATTTTAGCAGGTTGAACTGGTTGACATGTTGAGTTTTTTTTTTTTGCCCGCCGTTGGAGGGTGTCGAGGTTGAGATTTTAAGATTAACTCATATTCTCATATCTATATGTGCATGGTGGACCTAAATTAACTCGTTAGCTTTGATTAGTCCACCAGTGCTCAGATGGATACAGCATCTCCAATGACAAGTCTCATTTTAAATCTCACTTTTAGCTCCATTATTTGTCACATCAAAAGTATGTCGTACAAAATTGGATTAAAATTAGGATCTTCTCTCTAATAAAAGATCTTAACTTTAATCCTAATTTTGATCCTACATATTTTTCAAATTAAAAAAAATATATCAATATATTTATCAAATACTTTGTTATAAATGTAAAATTTTATTTTTTAGATTGAATAAAATTATAATATTTGATCTTTTGAATAATTTTTATTAAAAATTAAATTATGGATAAAAATTTTGCACATTTATTTTTTAAGAGAGAGGAGGAAAGATAGTAAGTGCATATGAGATTTAAGACTTTTAGCAAAAAGAGGAGAAAAAATATTGTGAGCAAATATGAAAGAGTGATGTTCGATATTTATAAATTAGTTTTGAAACGGCTATTTTTATACTTGGATATGCACTCGAGTATGCATTTCACAATGTTGTACTCGAATACAAGTTGCTCGTACTCAAATACACGGTATCATATACTCGAATATGTGCTCGAGTATGCATTTCATAATCTCTAATATACTCAAATACAGAGAATCTAAACCTGAGTACATGACATCATATACTCGAATATGTACTTAAGTACACATTTTATCAAATTCTTTGCCATAAATATATTTTAATATGCATTTTTATTTTTTGATTGGATAAAAATGTAAACTTAGATTTTTCAAGTAATTTTTATTAAAATTTAATTTTTTAAAATTAAACAAGTCCTCAGAATGCTTAAAAAATATTACATGATTAACAACAACATTTGCTTAATTTTAAAAAACATTACATGATTAAAACATTACATAATTGAAGCATGGCTAACAACATTGCATGATTGAACATTATTATATAACTAAAAGTGCTACTTAACGGGCATTGTGGAATTGCCAGATATGTTCCACTAAGTCTGCCTTTTGTTGTTGATGCTTTTGTTTATTACGAAGTTGGATATTATTTTGGATATTCCTCTCATATGAAGTAAAAATTTCCTTACCTAACTCCAGTTATGATATGCTTTTGTGCACATCGTCATAAAAAGGGAGCTCATCAAAGTTTCCCTTATATGTGTCTCTCTCATTCTCAACAATCATATTATGTAATATAATGCAGGCTCTCATTATTCTCCCGAGCTTCTCTTCATCCCAAAATTGTGCTAGGCCACATATAATTGCGAAGCAAGCTTGTAGCACTTCAAATGCTCTTTCCACATCCTTTCATTGTGCTTCGTAATATTTTGTAGACAATTTCCGTTTATTTGCCTACAGTCGGGATATTGTTTTGATGAATGTTGCCAATTCAGGACATATACCATTTGTTAAATAGTAACCCATACTATAATTGGTACAATATATATTGTAATTTACCTCTAGAGCATGACCTTCTAGAACTTCATGAAACACCGATGAATGATTTAACACATTTATATCATTGTTTGAACCAGAGACTCCAAAAAATGCATGCCATGTCCAAAGGTTAGATGAAACTATAGCTTCAAATACTATAGTTGGAATTCCACGGTAACCACTTAGGTACATATCTTTTCATGTTTTTGGGCAATTTTTCCACTGCTAGTGCATGTAGTCAATGCTGCCTATCATGTTAGGGAAGTCGCGATCCTCCTCCATTTGTATTAGGCATTGGACATCGTTTGAGTTTGGCCTTCACAAGTATTCATTCTTGAATACTAGGATCACATTGTCGACAAACTTTTCTAAGTAATTAATTGCAATGCTTTCACCTATCTACACATAATCATCAATAGCGTCAGCTGATACTTTGTACTCCAACATACACATGGCAGCTGTGCATTTTCGCAGTAGGGATAAGGCTTTCTTACCTATAGCATTGACTCTTTGCTAGAAATGTAGATCAATATTTGAAAGGGCTTCCATAATGCGAAGGAAAACATGTCTTCCCATTTGAAACTAATGCCAAAATGTTTTAGGAAGGTATACCAGATTAGGCGCAAAGTAGTTCCTAAAAATATATTCATGTCTTCATGATCTCTATCTGTCCTTCAATGAGATAAAGAAGAAGAGCTTTGCTCTTACAATTGCCTAATGAGTTGAAGTTGGTGCTCGTCTGAATCATCAAATAAAAAATCCTCAATCCAATCATCCATAGACATGATATCGGATTGGTCTGAATCACTGAACACAATATCATCAACCAAGTCATCCAAAGACATGTTATTGGGTTGATTAGAGCTTCTAGCCATCAATAATGATAGATATTTTTGTGGTGGTTGTGAGTAGAAAAGTATTTTGATCGGAGGTAATGAATGCAAATGAGATTAGGTAAGAAGAAAGATATTGTGAGCAAAGGTGGAAGATTGATGCTCCATATTTATAAGCTAATTTTGTAATGGTTAGTTTTGTGATGACTAGTTTTTTAATAGCTAATTTTGTAACAATTAGTTTTTTCATAAATTTATTTATTAAAGGTTTAAATCTAAATAATCTTGCATAATTCAAAAAATTACATTATAAAATATAGTACATTACCAATAAAATTTCATAATTGAAATATTACATATATTAAAAAATACAATTGATACCTAAATTAAAAATACTTTGCCTTTATTTTCTCTATGAGCTTAGCATGAATGGATCGTTGTTCTTCAGTTATCATTGTTCTTCCATTTCCTTGATTGACATTTCCTTTTTGTTGATCAACATCTTCTTTTCCTTTAGAGCAATATCCTTTTGCATGGCCTCTATCACTTTTTCCTTCATTGCCACATTCCTTTCCTTTATCGACGTATCCCTTTTCTTGGTTTTCTTAAAATCCTTCGTGAGACATAATTTCCTAGCTATAGCGAATTGAGTGTATCAATCTCTTCTTGGATAGCACTTCCACCTACAGACACTTTTGATTTTATCTTACCCTTCCTCTTGGATGCTTTGGTGCCTTGTAGCCAAACTGGAGACTCCACACCAACATCCTCATCCACCGGTGTTTCTGGATTTGATGGGAATAAGTACGCTCCAGAAACACTTATCTTTATTCTCTTGAAACCTCTACTCTGAGTTGACTATGTTTTCCATTTTTATTCTCTCCAGATCTTGTTCTAATGTCTTACAAAACTGCATTTCTTCTTTTCTGTGCTTTTGTAAGGTCTATGAGTCATCTCTATTATATCATCATTATTCGACCTGCTTCTTATTCCTCGAGATGTCTAATCGTGGCAAGCACCAAATCTTTGGGCCCTAACATTAATCCTATGCCATGATTTCTTCATTGCAACTACTACTCTTTTGATCAAGCCAGAGTTGCTTTCCTCGTAATACCTTTTTGATTAGTACTGACCATAGGATCCATTACACACGTAACCATGCACTTGTTAGCAATTTATCCTTTTTCCATTGCCAGTGACTGCAATCTTGTCTATATTATGGATTTTGCTCCTTATTGAGATTGATAGCATCTAGTCCATTGTGGCTAAAAAATTGCAAGTATTGCGAGTCTAGAGTCAAATCTATGGACATTTAGGGAGATGGTTCAAATAATCCTCTAACACTGGCAAATCTTGATCTTGAGGCCCCAAATTAGGTTTGAAATGGGAAAGACGAAGAATTCGTATTTCCAGCCATTGTGTTAAAGACAGTGGAAAATGAAAATTGAATTGTTTGTAGATTTTAATTATTTGAGAAAAAAAACTTGAAAATTTGAAGGAACTTAAAAATTAGAAGGAGCTTGAGCATTGGGATTTTGAAGATTTGGATTTATGAAGAGTTGTGAATTTGGAAATTAGATCTGGATTTGGATTTTGTGAGTTTGAAGATTGAAAATTTTGGATATTTAGATTTTGAGAAAAGTTGAAATTTTGCAAGTAATTGAGAAAAGAATTTAAATTAAATTAGTTTGAATCCTTTTTTTTGTGGAATAAGAGAGGAATAAAATTTGTGTGAAAAATTTGAGAGGTATTAGAAAGGATTAGAAATAGTTGTGATAAAAGAAGTTGAAGGAGACTGGTATTTATGTAGTAGAGATAGTAATAAAATATAATAAGAATACAATTAATCGTTGCATAATGGTATAATTTACAACGGTAAAAATTTTTATCAATAGTAACAGTAAAACAAAAATCAAGTGATATGGTAAAGCTGAGATTGCCACATGTTATTGGTCAAGTACAAATTGCCCTTGGTCCTTCTCGTTGGGATGCAGACCAATTTTTCATTTTGCTCCAATGGAGCAATATTATCCCAAGTCCTAATTTGTTGGCCTAAACAGGAAAATGGGATGGCACAAAATCACCATTGGAGGTGCTCTAAATCCACTCAAGCCAAGGTAAAAAGAAGCTGATGAGTATTACTATTGATTGCGTTAAAAGTTGTCCATTATAAACCACTTAATATGTATCATTAGATCTAAAAATAAATAAATAAATAAACAAATGAAATTAATAATTAATAAGTATTATTAATAATATATTACAATTGAAAAATAATAAAAGCTTAAATATATTTTTGGTCCCTATAAAATTAACAAATTTTGGTTTTAGTTCTTATGAAATTGTTTATTTTTGGTTTTGATTCAAACATTTCAAAAAATTCAAAAAAATTTGGTTTTAAACTCTATCATTAGTTTGTCTCTGTTAAGTGATGATATGCATGATAAAGAGCCACGTCTTCCTTCCTATATGGCAACTTATATGATATTAGTCTCTATAAATTTTGATTTTAGTCTCCTTTTTTTTAATTTAGATTTTGATCCAAACATTTACAAAAGTTTTAGTTTTAGTTTCTACCATTAGTCTGCTTTTATTAAGTGAGGACGTGGATGACAGAAAGTCATGTCACCTTTTTTATGTGATAACTTAAGTATGATTTTAATTTCTATATTTATAAACATTTTAGTTTTAGTTATTCTAAAAATTAAAAAAGAATAAAATCTCTCTTTACTCTTCTCCCCTTCTCCAACCTCAACCTTCTTCCCCTTCCTCTTACCTTCTAGCCCTCACCAACAAAGGAGTTGCTATTCAAACTTTACTCAATACAAAAAAGCTAAAAAAAACCCCCAAAACATTGAAAGCTTGATTCACACTTAATTTCAACACTGATATAACAAAATGAATAACTAACATGACACAACAAAAACAAAATTTAGGGCACGACGATATAGACGGGGAAAATAGAGGTATGGAGCTAAAAAAAGGTGAAAGCATGACCATGACACAAAGGACAAAGTTGGCATCATGGCAGTGGAGAGTTGATAGCGAGATAGTGATTCTACAGCAATAGAAGTGTGGCGTGACAACATAGTGGTTGATGGCTGAACTCACACAATGGTGCTTGGTGGCTGAGCAATGGTTACATGGTCAACAAGGAGCAAAGACAGCATGATAGAGGAACGGTTTGTGATAATGAGGCAATTTTTGGCTATAAAGTGGCAATTGACGACTCAACTAGGCGGCAAATGATGACTACATGATGGAGGTTTTGGTGGCAATATTGTCACGATAGCAAAGGCTAGACAGAGGATGTGGTCGTGGTATTGTCCTCGCAATCTTTGTATGAAGAAAGGGGAAGTAGGTTGGGGCTGGAGAGGAAAAAAGGAAGGGGAAGGGAAGGGAGGGGATGGTGGGGCTAAAGGGAAACTATAGTGAAAAGAGGAGTTTTTTGTAAGTAAAAAAATTAAAAGGACTAAAATCAAAACAATTTATAATTATAGGGATTAAAAACATATTTAAGTCAACAGTTAATAGTGGCTGGCTAATAGCAAGAACTAAAACCAAAACTTTGGAAAATATTTGGTTCAAAACCAAAAAAAAGAAAAAAAAATTTGGGGACTAAAATCAAAATTCATAGGGACTAATATCATATTTAAGCTGCCACATAAGAAGGGTGACATGACTCTCCATAATTCACGTCATCACTTAATGGCGGTAGATTAATAATGGAAACTAAAACCAAAACTTTTCAGAATATTTAGATAAAAAAAAATTTATGGACTAAAACCAAAATTAGTTAATTTTATAGGGACCAAAAAATATATTTAAGCCAATAATAAAATAAGAAAATTTTCTCTTGTACTAAATTTCTAAAACTCCCTCGGCTCCATCTTGATCAACACCGCTACCACCTTATGCACTAGTGTCCCATCTATGATGGACTCACCATGCATCATGTCATGTGACCTTATGGAGATATTAATATTGTGACTGTTGGCGTTGCTATCTTATTTTGTGCATAAACCTTCGCTTGAGCCCTACTTCATTATGTCCACTAGCTTTTCACCTTGTTTCACTGAATAGTGAGTTCTTTCTCCTTTGGAACTTGCAGATCTTGAGCCTTTCATTGTGAGGGCTCACTCTGGTGGGCAAATATACCTTGACAGAATTATAAACTTGGTAGCAGCCTTGAGGGCTATGCTGTTGGACTCTTTGAGAATAAGGGTGATCCATAAAAGGCAATAGAATTTGGCTTGATGAGTGATGGTGGCACTAGATGCGATGCCAACTTGATGAGTGGTGGGGTTGGTGATAGTAGAATAACTATAAGAGAGAATTAGATGATAGCAAATTACTTTGTAATTTTATTAGGCAGTCCATCATGGATCACTATTTTAGTGGTTCATTTTATTAGAAGTCAAAGCTGTTAGGTATTAGAAAAAAAAAATCCCCAAATTGGTCCCTAGTAATATTTGCTCCGAACAAATTGGTCCTTAAAAAAAAAATCAATATGAGATCCCTAACTATTCAAAACGTTGGATATGTTGGTACCTCTGTTAAGTATCCCATGTTAAACTTAATGGAGATGCCGATGTGGCCCGTTAACATGAAGATGTAGTGTTGTTTCTCAATCCTACCATCTATCTCATCTCTTCTAGCCAAAATGACGTTATTTTTGAAAGTCTTCTTTTCTATTAAGATACCCTAATCTCCATTATTGTAGAATGTTTGATGAATAAAAACCCTGGCACTTAAATTCATTCTTCCTAATCTCTTAAACCTAAAGTGAATCATTCCCTTCATCCTTAATCGGAGACCTAAATTTCCATTAAATTGTTCTTCCTCCTCATACCCTAAACCTCATTATCTTCGGCTTCCTGATTCAACCACAATGAAAACCAATCAAAAAAATCAAAATAAATAGTGGAACTAGCTCACCTATTGTTGGCTGCCATACATACAAAGAAGCTATTGGCGATGATAGCTGGAGTGAGAGTGTTGCAAGTATATGATTGGGATGTAGATCAAAGGTTGTGTTCTTAGGTTCAATTGTGGAATAAATGCCACAATGTACACCTCCAAGATTATAAAAATCCAAATAGACCTTTCTTTGGATGCCTATACTATAATGTTTGTATTTTGGTGTTGTACAAGACATATGTCCAAAACAAAGAAAGCTACAATATTTGTGTAGGAAAAACAACAGTGGAAAGTGGAAACATCTTCCCTAAGGATAGGACTAAGACCAAAAAGGGATGCAAAGTAGTGTGTCATATTGAGCCTTTGAAAGTGCCCACTTCCTACAAGAAAATTAGCAATGCGACTTTCTCAAAGACTTGTGAAGGAGACATAGAGTGCATAAAGAATCTACATCAAGCAAGACATGGTGGTAACCAAGGGACCAAGCCATCTCAAGAACATAATACACCCCTCAAACCTTAGCAATAATTAAGGGACAGCAACCAATGTTTGTAGAGAAGCCTCTGACAGAATGATGAAAGAGTTCACCATAACTTATCTTTTTTGATTGAGAAATTGAAATATTAGAACTTGATTTGACATATCAATTAGTAAGCATGGACCAAGACACATGAGCTATGCTCCTTATCAAAGAACTATATGCACTACCCTGCGGAACATGCCCAGTATAGTTACTATTAAAAATGGTCCAAAAGTCATGGAAAAGGTCCTTTGACAAAGTAGTTAGAAGGTCCAAAACTTTAGTATTCCTAGTTTTCTAAATTAAATGAACCACAAATGCAAATATATAGCCCCATTCATGACTGGAAAGCAAATGACCACCTCGACAGTTATCAATAAGCCAAGGCCAAAAGTTTGCAAAGAGAAACTAGGCCACTCAAATAGGGATACAAACAATACCAAACACTACCCAACATGGGACAGTCTCACAGCATATGAAGAGTGTTTCATGCTGATTAGATTGACAATGCATGCAGCAAGCATTATCAATTAAATGCCAAGTATGACGATAAGAGTTGGTCATTAGAGAACTACTAGCAACTTGCCATAAGAATATTTTGATCCTCTCCAATCTCTTCCAATATCATACCAAGAGAAATAAAGGATCATACCCACAGGAAGCATAACCAGAAAAATCCCCTATGATGACTTAGTAACCAAGCCACTAAAGCTAGTCTAGCATACTCAAAAGGACATGGTGTGCTTTGCAGGTACTCATGAACAAAAGTGGCCAAGAGAGAAGAAAGGACATCCTAATTCCAATTGCTTGAGATAATGACATAGTCACATGCTTTTAAAGGTTTCATATCCTCCAGGATAAGCATCATTAACAAAGGCCTTGGCCAAGGAATCCACCAGTCACAATAAAAGGAGGCAATACTACCATTATTGATCCTTTAGTAAATGTTTCTTTCTACTCCTGACTAATCATAGTAACCATCCTTCCATAAATTTGAGTTCCCTATCCGAGCCTGAATAATAGGAATGATGTCTTCACCGCATTGATAACGACTTCTTAAAACTTGCATCCATAGCTCATCTCTATCATCAATTGAAGCCTAACCAATTTTAGTAATGAAAGTTTTGTTGATAAGATAAGACTGTTGTAAACCCAAGCTTCTCATCCCTTTAGCTGTGCAAAGTTTATCCTAGGAGCAAAGATGCAACTTTCGCTTAACTTCAATAGAAAATTTTTGCTTATTCCATCTAGGGAATCACAAGTAGGTTAGGGAAAAAAGTAATTCACATAAAATATGATGCAATCGTAGAAACCACAAATTTACATAAAGTTAATTTGCCTGCAATAGGAAGAGTATTGGATTTCCAAGAACTTAATCATTGCATCATTTTATCCATGACATGGCTAGAGCAAGTAGAAACTCTTTCATGAAGGAGTGAAATACCAAGATATTTCCCCAAATCTTTAGTCATAGAAAGCCCAAAGGCATCAACAATTTGAGTTGCTCTATTATGATTAAAATTTTTTGAGAAAAAAATTCTGGTATTCTCCTTGTCTACTTTTAGCCCTAAACTCCTATAGAACTATTAAGACATTTACTAATAACCTCCAATTGATTCATGGAAGCTATAACAAAAATATAAAGATCATCCACAAAACATAAGTGAGTGAGGAAGGGGATTGCCCTTTGATGAGGTGAACAATTTCCAAAAATTATGATTCGCTACTAATAGAATAAGATTAAAGAGTAATTTTATGCAAATCACAAATAAATAAGGGGAAATTAGACCTTGTCTAATACCTCTAAAGGGATAAAATTGCTAGTGGTCTCCCTATTCCAAAGAATATTCATATAAATAGAGGAGATGCAATGCCAAAAGAAACTCAAAAGCATCTACATAATTCTAATCCAGATGGTCATATGCTTTCTCAAAATAAATTTTAACAATGATGTATCCTTTTTATTCCTTTGACATGTCTCATTTTATAAACCATTTCTTAAGCCACAATGATACTTGTTAGAATAATTCCTGCCCCTGATAAAACGACATTGGGTAGAAGCAATATTACAGAGAATAATGGGACTAAAATGCTTTATTAATCCAAGATGATCAAACTTTCGAATCATAGAAATAAAAATCTGGTTAATATCATAGACATTATTACAAAAAAATTAAAAGCCAAACCACACAAAGAATCACCATCTATATTCCATTGACTTTGAGAAAAAAGAGCATAGAGAACATCTGGACCTAGTGCTTTCATATCACCCATGAAAAGAGAGTTTCTCTTATACCCTTCATTGTAAGAGAATTTTGATCAAAATCCCAATTCATAGAGTTCAAAGCAGGGAAGCCACTAGAGATAGGAAAGATGTCACATACATGGTCTTTACAATATAAAGAAATGAAAAAGGTTCTAACCATTTTTTGAGGGTAGCCGCATCATGCACCCAACTATTACCATCATCTTTTAAAGAAATGATTTTGTTTCTTCTTTTTTAGCGATATGAAAGAAGCCTGTGGATGAGCATAACAAGAAGTAAGAAACCATCTATCTCCCACTTGAGAAGAATAATGAATGAATTGCTTCTCAAAATGAATCAATTTATAGGTTGTTTGTTTTACACTTTTCTCACTGCAAAAGTGAAAAATAGGCTTCCCAATGCACTTTTATAAAAAGCAAACTCATTGTTGCTTCTTCCAAATGGACATATGAGCTCTTTGAAACAATAAAACAAACAAGCTCTTAATCTACCAAATGGAATAATCCTAAAGGACCTAGATTTCACCTATAAAACCCTCCACTTCCTCCCTGAAAATAGAATTAAATTTAAGGTGCCTCTCCATTCTATCAGCTTGACTACTACTTATACAAGTGTTAAGGACCATTAAAATATTAAATCCCATACTTCTTCCAAAGATCTTTAATAAGAGAAGTAAAACCTTTCTTACTCGCATTTCTACAATTCCAAATGAAGATGTTTCGATGTATTTCCACAGCAAGTATAATAAGGAGAAGAGGAATGTAAACATCTATTACCAGTCTCGCACATTGTCATATGTTGCACCATCTTCTTCTCTTTCATTAATCACTTCTAAAACTGGACTTGTTGAAACTTTAGAAGAATCTAGCATCGAATGGACTAAGTGCTCCAGACCTTCCTTAACCACACCATTATAGCCATTATCAAGTGGGTGGGCCTTGAGATCAATACCCTCTAAACTAGAGTTAGGAACCACCACTTTGTCCACAATAATACTCTCTACTAGCAAATCAAAAAGTCAAAGAGAATGAAGCATGATGAGTTTTTTAAAACTATTTGAGTAATGTTTCTTTCAATGGGATTTAGAAATCTTTTTAACGCCACCTAAAATTTCCTTTATTGGTAGGGAAACATCAACCTTCGTCCTCAGCTTTCAAGTCCTTTGGAACATGCTTAACTCACATTTTCTTCTTTCCATAAAAGATGAACCCATATCCAGGACACCATCAGCTAGCATTTTGATTTGGAATGACACTCGCAAAGATTGCCTTTGCAATCAAAATAGATGGTTGCAGTGAAGTCTTCCCTATTTCCTCCTTCTATAACTTAGTTTCCTTTTCTCTCCTAGAACGAACCAATGAAGAACTACTAGTGGGGCTTGCCTGTCTTATTTTCCATTTCAAAAGAGCCGCCTTTATGCTGTATTCACTTTTATGCCACTTTTATTATTACCTTTCTCCTCATGCAAAACAGACGTATTTCTGCATGGGAAGGAAATTGATTCCGTTTATCAGAAGAAGATCTGCTAATTTTTGACATAGGATTAGAGCGAGATTTAGGGCATTTTTTCTGGATACAATGAATCAACGTCATGCAATATTTTGGAAACCTTGTTAATTTCACTAGTTAATCTAAGGTTAGCCTCCTTGCTTCCTCTCTCCATGTTCACTACTATCCTACCATTAGAATTCACCTATGCCTATTGCTGATCAATAACTTCAATTATTGGGTTTTTTGTACTAGACAGACTAACTAATTCCATAATAGAACAACATCTAATATGGTGCCCATAGCATCCACAATAATGTGTAGACCTTCAAACTTGAAAGCATTCATCATAAACACAAATTTGGCCCATCACAAGTTTTTTGAGGTCAATCTCTACACAAATTCTCACAATCTTGCTCCTAGAAACCTTTAAAGTGCATTGATTTGGATTCCCCATAACACTAGCGAAGGTTAGCAGCACATTTCTGTCATAATAACCAACATTAAGCCATGGAATCCTAATCCACACCAATGTTTTTTCAATCTTTGCAGAACAAAAAACAAAGTCAAGAGACTAAGTTCTAACAAATAAATGGTGATCAAACAACATCCAAGGAACCCCTTCAATAACTTTAGCCTTATCATCATCAACATCAAATTTTACTAAGAAGAAACCATGACCAGAATATCAAAACCTCCAAGCTTCCATGAGCTTTTAAGTCTATCCACGTAGTCAGAAAGCCTCTTCAGCCAATAACTTGACCATAAGAAGAGCATCATTCCATGAAGCACATAACTTGTCCCTAGTGATCAATCAAAAGTAAATTTTGGTAACAAGCAATGTCTTTCTTCCAATTCCAACTTTGGCATGTTCTCCTTAATCAAGTCAATGTGATCTTGACAAGGAGTCCGGCCTTGGCTACCCATCAACTTATCCTTGAAAGAGATCTCACCTTTATTATCACCCTCTTCCGGATGCTCAAGAGGAGAAGGTGCAGTCATCTCACTCTGCCGCTTCTTTTTCTTGAGAATAATATACAAATTCAAGCATGAGAACCTGGTCAATCTTTCGCCAATGCATCATCATGACTTAGGTTTCGATGGATGGTTGATTTACAAGTATCTTTATAAGGCTCAATGAGCCCAAAGACACAGCTTGATCCTGAATTAAGGCGAGTCTTTCCCCTAATCTAAACTTTAACATACAAAAAAGAAATTCATTTATAATTTATAATTATAATTATTGTAAAAATTTATTAAATTACTGTATGAGATTGTAATTTATATCAAACGTTATTTATTATTTATTTTGATATTTGTTTATAACTATTTTTATTTTAATAAAATATATAAAATTAACAAAGATATAGTAGTCTCTTTCACTTTTATATTTTAATATCTTCTACTTTTACTTTGATCATAATATATAAAAATAAAAAATTATATTATATTAAAATATAATTTTTATTAATGATTTAAATTGAAACTACAAAATCAATGCTATAAATAAAATAATTATTTACTAATTATAATTATTTTAAATATTTATTTTTTAATATATATAATTATGATTTATATTAAATATAATATGATTTATTACTAAATATTACTTATTATTTATTTATGTTTTTCGAAAAATTAATTTCTTATTTATTTATATTTTTATGTTATTCTAAATAGTTTTTTAATTATTATTTTTTTATACAATTTTTATTAATTTTTATTTTAATGAAATATAAAAAATCAAAAAATGAAAGAGACCTTATATATTAAAAGTTAATCAGACCTAATCCCATCTCTCTAAACTTGATTAAGTTGACATCATCTTGATGTATAAAAAGGGTTTTGGTATATAAACTTATATAATACATTGCTTCCGTCAAACAACTTATAAAATCATAATGTCTTGCATTAATTTATCCTATCATTCTAATACAACATGCGAAATAATGTATTATATTAGCTTAGCTTATTGTGCCTAATACTTCTTAATCTTTAGTCTAAATTATTTGTATTTGAAGCCTACTAGACTCTAACCAATTTGACTCGAGTTTAGCCACTGCGAAGGTAAAGCTCTTTTAGTGTAGTTTTTTTTTTTTTCTTTTACAAGATTTGAATTTGAGGTTTTGGTTAAGAGAAACAAATGTCAAACTATTTAAATCCAACCACCTTATACTTCATTAAGTTGTCTTATCGAGACCTTGCTTAATTAGAATTAATAAATAAATATTTTTGTTATGATATTTATTTTCAAATGGAAATTTAAATATTTAATGAAACTTATTATTTTAATATTCTTTTTATTTTTATATAATATGATAAAAAGTACAAGTTAATAATATTAAAATATATAAAAGAAAGAAAGTATTATGTATTTGTTAAATTTTTTATTTTTATTAAAATAAAAAGTAATTATGACAATATTAAATAAATAATAAATAATATATAATGAGAAAAGGCATAGATGGTCCAAGTAAGCCGAATAGTTGTGGATGCAAAAAAGATAAAGATACATGATTGTTGGAGTCAAATGGCTAAATAACACATGGGTGAATGCTATATTGGATGGTCAAGTCACGAAGGAGAGCAGCTTTGTGAATTAAGGCTGGGTTGATGATCTTATCTTTCAATTTCCTTTTGTGCTGTATAGTGTGTTGCATTTGGCTGCGTATGTGTTGTATGCAGTCTGCGTAGCGCTCTAAGTTGTTGTTGGAAAAATCAAACAAAATAATATATAAATAAAAATAAAAATTATCCCCAAATACTTGATAACAAGAATATTAAAATTAAAGAATTAAAATAAATAAATGACACAATAAAAATAAATTGCTTATCGATATGACTGAGGCATGCTCAGTAATGAGTTTAACTAATTCTGCATTTTAACTAGTGAGGCTAGATGAACATTTTACAAGGATTGTTCAAAGGAAACCCAAAAAGATGAAAATAATGACTATATCTAGTGACAAATACTGCTCTCATAGGATAATCTTCCTTTGACATAGAAGCACATATTTATGGTAATAGAGCAAAAATGATTCGTTGGAAAGCACTGAAGGCCAACGGGTAAAAACAAAAACAGTCACTCTGTTATATAAGCAAATAATGAAGATGCCAATGTTATTATAAGCAATGAAACAATTCTATTAGTAAAAGCTCGTTAAAATTTTTTATGAGTGTTCCGAACTAGTTTTTCTCAGCAAGCATTTTGAATACTAAGCTAAAATTTTAAGAGTCTTGAGTTCCTAAGTTTTGGAGGAACTATGAACAAAGAGAGGCCAAGAGAAACTAGTTGTCCTAAGGTGGTTCTAGAAGAAAACAAGCACAATCACCGCTTAAGTCCTTTAAGAAATGATAAGAAACTTTCACTTTACCGGACTACAGGACGCTCTCTCACCAGGATAGCTTTCAAGGTACTTTGGGTTATGTGTTTCTAGTGGGATGTATATGTCCTGGATTACTTGGGAATGATTGTGGGCTTGATATATTGTGTTTTGTGGGACTTCGAGCTCCAAGTCTTCTACAGCTCATTTGGATTAGAGAAAAGGAGAGGAAAGAAGTCAGGGGAGGAGAAAAGTGAAAGAATCTTAATTTTTCTTTGGGTTGGATCAGCATAAAATGCAAAAGAAAAGAGAGAAAAGTACTAGTGGATCCCACGCAAAATGTTTTCTGTGCTCATGGGAAGAGAAAATTGAAAGATTAGAGTATGGATTAGGTTAATTATTGATATATCTCTATTGATTGCTTTTTGAAATTATAAAGGATAACAACATAAAAATTATTTTCATATATTTATATTTTCTTTTCTCTTACTTTTCTATTCAACCAAATAATAAATATATATATATATATATATATATATTTTTTTTATTTTTTCTTCTCTTTATTTTTTCTCTTCTCATTTTTACTTCTTATCCAAACAAACCATTATAGATCAAGGTAATAGGAAAAGAACAAAGTCTTTTGAACAACTTAAAAGTAACATATCTTTGACATAGAATCTTGTACATTACTTTTTTTATTTTTTTTCGATAGTCAAGAGAAGCTCAAACTCTCTTAAGAAGAGAGGAGCAAGATTATAAAAGAGGAACACGCAACACCACTTACAACACTATGAAAAAAACAAAGTAAAACATCAATCACACAAGAACAAAATTAACAAAACTCAAAACATAAAACACAAAAAACACACACAACGGGTGTGCAAACCCAACACACACAATACAGAACTCACAAACCAAAAACACTCACAAACCAACCCCGTCCCAACATTTCATCCTCATCTAACCACCCTTGTTCTTTCCTTAATGCTTCTTTCTTTCCCTTGTTTAGACACGTGATTCACATCCTCAATGCCTTTCGCAAGAGCAACTACCACTTCATGCTCCTTTTCGGCATATAGCCCAGTGTGCTGGCCAAGAATCCACATCTTTCTCGCCTCTTCAAGTGGTTCCAACTCATTGTTGACACGTGAATCCATATCAGATGCTACTCTTATCTTACAATTTGCCTTGGAATCATAATTTGATTTGGTCATAGGCGCCTTTCTCTTAAAAACATTTTGCTCTTTTTTCTTTTGGTTTGCTTCCTTCTTTCTCCTCTTTGCTTTACTCTTTGCTACCATAGTCGCGGCAATCTGGTCCTTATTTATTTAAAAAAAAAAAAAATTAGCAAAACCTTGGGTACATAATACTTCGCCCTTTTGCTGCAGCTCTTCCAACAACTCGGGCTCCTGCTTTGCCCAAGACTTGGCGAATGCTCTCGGTCGGAGCTTGGGCATCATCGTGTGCAATGCCACATCCCGATTGAGTCTCTTAACCAACAGCGACTCTCAATTGAACCAACGGAGGTAGTCATGAAGTGGCTCATTTGGTTCTCGATGAAAACCCATCAAAGCACGGCTATCGATTTGGGCTTGGTCTTACTAGTCGTGAAGCATGAAAGAAATCTGATGAAAATGCCTGAAAATCGATTGATGGATCTAGGCAGCAAAGAGGAAAACCACTTGAGAACATCTCACTATAAAGTGGTTGGTAAAGCCTTACACTTTATGGGGTTAGATGCTCCAGTCAGGTACATGGATGCATCCAAATGCTACTCGGAATCAATGGCTCTGCTATACCATCTCTACCACTAGGAGGCTTGAATTCCTTCATGAGAGGCACGCTCATAATGTAATCTAAAAAAGGGTGGTTGTTGTCATCTTCCTCATAATCAAACTCAGGACGGTCCATCTCGGAAACAACTGTCATTCAGTGCCCGGTTCGAGTGGTTTCCATTAAGGGTTGAGGGTCTACCCTTTAAGGAGATTTCAGATGGGTGATCCATAAGTTTTGACCGCGAGGGATTGGAGTCATCATGGGCTACAAAATCCTCCTCTTGCCTCTGCCTCTCCTTCCCACGACGCGCTAGCTCAAGGTCCCTTATCCACACCGCTTGCCGAAACATTCGGCTGCAGTCACAAAACTGGCCTTTCCATCAGTGATGTGGTGTTCTGAACGAGTTGCTCGTGTTGATAATCTGCTCAAGAGCCCAAATCGACGTTACTCCATCAGCCTCCTTATGTTGGTCATTTGTCCGAGCTGCAAAAGCAGCCTTGCCCCTAGTGTTCGCTAATTGACAGCAAACACCTATTATGAAAAGGAGAGAAAAGGATCACAACGGTTTCTAATCGCCACATATGGCGCCAATATTAGTAGATAGGAAACTAAGGAGAAATTCTTACACGATCCAAAATCACTACGTGACTGTGCTTTCGATAAATTATATAAATATATTTTTATAAAATTATGTGTTAGTAATAATTTTCATATAAAATACATGCATAGTCATATGATACTCGGGATCACGTAAATATTTCCCTGGACACAAAAGCACTGTTGGTCCTTTCCTCGATTCCAAAGGTGGTTATATAAATTCGTGAGCTCGTTCATGTGGGATACTGAACTCTTCTTTTGATGGGATTTCATATCTCGTAAGAAGTGCTTAACCCCGATCTCGAGGTCATGGCTTGATGGATAAAGGAGTCAATGTTCAATCCCATAAAACTCAATTCCATCACTAGAACAACGGAAAGGTGGACAAAGTGTATTCTTTTATTGGGCTAAGATCATAGCCCACAACAAACAATTCTTAAAATTGAAATGCATGGTCTGTTTTGGTTAATAAATTATCTTTTTAATTACATTTAAGGCCTGAATCAACTGGTTAACTTGCCTCTGTAAAGTGCAACCCAAGTGTGGCACGCAAGTTTGACTCCGGGGGTCCAAGGCTACTGCTTCCCACCACCCAAAAAAAAAAATTTCTTTTTAATTAAAAGATATATATAAAAGAATCTATAATAATCAAAACATTAATAAATCAAAACTTGAAAATTAAATGCCTTTTTCACAAGTTTAAAAAAAATTATTTTGATACATTCTCAATATTAAAAAATTTTAAACTATCATCTAATTATATGTTTTTATTTATAATACTTTTAAATTAATAGATAGTTGAATCAAATATTTTTATTTATTATGAAATATTATTTAAATTTGAATGTGGATATCTATATATTTATCCTAATTTAGTTAAAATTTGATTAGATAGAATCTGTTATTTAATCATATCTTGTATATCTCACTCTTTAGTTATAAATAGTCTTTTAGGTATTCTATATATTACAACTTTATTAAGAATATTAATAATAGAATTTTCTCTTCCTCCTTTTTCTCTATTCTCTTTAACTATTATTTTCATAACACGTTATCAGCACGAGACTCTACCATCTGTGTGAAGGTCTGAGATAGGATGCTTTAACAAAGTAAAAACTTGAGGTATGACAGTCTAACCATATCAAATTCTTTCAATCATAAATTTGTGAGTCTTATTGTTTCGTGAAAGATATATTTATCTTGAATTATAGATATTAAAATTTATATTGACTCAATGGATCTTGTAGACTCCATTAAACAATGAACATTATATCCCAATAAGATCGCATAAAATTCATCTTGATTTAGTGAGTCTCAAAGGTACCATTAAACAATGAAATTCGCATCCCAAAAGGATAGTACAAAATCGATCTTAATTTAATGGGTCTTGGAGACACCATTAAAGATAAAAATATCACATCCTAATAAGATTGCATAAAATCTAATTTGATTCAATGGATCATAAAGACACCATTAAATAAGAAAATATTATCGCATCCAGATAAGGATTGTGCAGAATCTATCTTGATTCCATGGATCTTGAAAATACCATTAAAATATGAAAACTGTGCATCCTATAAGGATTGCACAAAAGCATTGATTTTTGGTTGTCATTTTCACGAAGGATTAATATTATTCTAAAAGATCTTGTCGATCTTTAGAGTTGTCTAAAGCATATATAAATTGGATTTATTTGTAGGTTGCAAAATTTTAAATCTAGTAGTAAATACAATACCGCAATATTATAGAATTATCTCGCAATTTAAATTATGGAGGAAGATATTACTAATAAAAATATGTTAAAAAAAAGATATTGCCTACTTTTTGTGCCTCGAATATGCTTTTACAATAGCAACATCGAGTAAAGGGTTTTACAAAATACTGTGAATTAATTTCACGCCTTATTGGGGATGAACAAAATAATGAGTTGCCCATGAAAAAAAATATAAAACTCGCCTAATTAGCTCTACTTCATTCGCTGAAGTGAATGTAACAAGTTATAGGCCCAACACTAGCAAAGGTCATGATTCTAATCAAAATCATGATTGAATCAGAAGAATATAAATGCTATCATTATGGCATCAAAATATATTAGTCACATATCTGTCATACATTGAGACATTTTTCTTGATCTTTATTAAGTATCAATTGAAGTTATTATATTTAAATTTTTAGATTATTAATATGCTTGGACTGAATATCTTTCATAAGGAATCGGAGAAAAATACGACGATTTTTTCCGGGAAATCCCCAATGAAAAATACACACTATTCTCGCTTTTTCATCGAATCGATCATTTACTTTTTTAAAAAAAAATGTAAGTTATTGATAACTTCCTATTATTGATAAGTGTTTTTAAATCTAAGTTTTAAAATTCCAAGGATTTTGAGATATATAGGAACAAAAATTGTTGATTTACTTGAATATAATTTGAGATTTAAATTTACGTCAATTAACGTAAATTGATAATATTGATAGTGCTATTGTATATATGTATATATTTTATTATTATTCAATGTTATGTGAATACTTATGTATAAATGCACTCAATATTTATTTATTTATTTTTATTATAATTATCATATACAAATTTTCATATTGATATATTTCTTTAAAGAAAATAATCAAGATAAATAGTATAATATCTGTCTTGTGGATAGTGCAAGTATACACACTATTCTTAAAAGTAAAATATATTTTAATACAATTATTAAGTAATTGAAAGCTCTAGAAGGGCTATTATTTTATTTTTTGAATAAATTTTTTTTAGTCTTAAATATATTTGTAACTTTCGAAAGAGTTACTATTTTGTTTCCTAAAGAAATTTATTGAGTTTAAAAATATTCACTTAAATGAATATTATAGCGAGATGAAGAGTGAGGGAAGTAATGAGTAACATCATATTATAACTTATGCTCCAAAAAAGAAAGTTATAGTAAAGAAATTACTTGTACTTTCTTCCGATCTATATTATACTAATATTAGTACAATTGAGTAGATGTTATGGTAAACCAGAAGTTTACTAACCCAAATGATTTAATTTATTATTTGGCATGATTAGTTAGAACATTTGGGAGTAATAATGATATGAAAAATTATTAAAAATTCATGTGAGCACTCATTAAAGAACCAAAAAATTCTTCAATCTTTTAAGTTTTCTTTTGCTGCGTATTTTCAATGTAAACTAATTATAAGGTCATCACTAACAAAAATTAGATTTGAATCTCCTAAATTTCTAGAAGAAATTTAAGGTGATATATGTGGACTAGTTCATCCGCCATATAGATTTTTCAAATATTTTATGATTTTAATAGATGCATCTATAAAATTGTCACATATGTGCTTATTATTACCTCGCAACTTGAACTTTGCGAGATTACTTGCGCAAGTCATCCAACTAAGAGCATAATTTTTAGATAATCCAATCAAAATAATTCATCTTAAGGATACTAATGAATCTACTTTTTAAGCTTTTAATGCTTATTATATAGCCGATGATATAAATATTAAACATCTAGTTGTTTATGTCCATACACATAATGGGTTGCTAGAATCATTCATAAAATGTCTCCAATTGGTTGCTAGATCAATACTTATGAGCACCAATCTCATAAATTTTACTTGAGTACATGTTATTTTATATGTTATAGCATATATTTATATAAGGTAAACAAGTTGCTATCAATTCTTTACCCTATAATTAGCTTTTGGCCAGCAATTAAATATTTCTCATTTAAAAATTTTTAGATGTGCAATATATATTTGCCCCACTTTATTGCACTGAAATGGGACCCCAAACAAAATTGGAAATATATATTGGATATGAGTCTCTTCTCTTTTTAATTAAGTTTCTAGAAATTCAAATAAGAGATATCTTTAAGGCTCAATTTATAGAATGTCAATTTGATAATATATCCAATATTAGGGGGAGCGAGTAAATAGCTGAAAAAGAAAATAAATTAGGATACATCATTATTACTTTGCTTAAATCCTCAAATAAGGTAATGAGAACTACAAGTTTAAAATATTATAAATTTGCAAAGAATGACATAAATTGTCATATGCATTTCTTGATATGAAAAGAATAGATCCTATATGTTAGCTAAAAATGCCCCAATTCATTAATGTCCCTGATGGATAATTACACGCTAGGAATGTGATAGTCCAATCGGTTCCATAAATAAAAATCCTTGAAAAAGAAATGGGACAAGTGATTTTATAAAGACAAATGATTCTAATAGTGATACTCTTCATATAAAAGAGGACGGAGACATAGTAAGGACTCCTGCAATCCAAATTTCTGACATAATTGAAACGCCAGAAGACGTTCAGGTAGCTGAAAGGAGTCAAGATGATGAAATCTCAATAAACTATGTCTCTACAGAAAAAATATGAAACTGACAAGAAATTATTTTCGACAATATATTTGCATATAATATAGCGTTAAATATTATACATGAAAATAATGATCTTGAGTAACAATCAATGTAGAGATGATTGGCCAAAATAGAAAGAATCCCCACAGGCTGAATTAAACTCACTTGCAAAACGTGAAATTTTTGGACCTGTAGTCCAAATATCAGAAGGTGTAAAACCTATAGATACAAATGGATATTTGTGAGAAAACGAAATGAAAAAATGATATTGTACACTATAAAGCTCGATTTATGGCGCGTAGTTTGTCACGAAGACCTTATATAAATTATGGTGAAACGTATTCCCCAATAGTAGATACAATTATGTTTCGATATTTGATGAGTTTATCCACATATAATAAGCTAAAATAGATGTTGCCATGACCTATCTCTATGGGTTATTAAATACTGATATTTATATGAAAATCCCTGAAGGATTAAAGATATCAACGTCCAATAAATGTTCCCAATGAATTTATTCAATCAAGTTGCAAAGATCTTTATATGGTCTAAAGCAATCTAGACGGATGTGGTGTAACTATCTTAATGTGTATTTGATCAAAAAGGGATTTAAGAATGATATTATTTACCCCTATATTTATAAAAAAAATTTGTATTTGGATTAATTATAATTGATAAGTATGTTGATGACTTAAATATTATTGGAACTCCCGAAGAAATTTCAATAATCATAGAAAATCTACAAGAAGAGTTTGTGATAAAAAGTCCTCCAAAAACAAAATTTCACCTCGAGTTGTAGATCGAACATTTGACAAATGAAATGTTTGTTTGTCAATTAATTTACATAAAAAAAATCTTTATGAGATTTTATATGAATAAATCACATCCATTAAATACTCCAATGATTATAAGGTCATTGGATGTGAAAAGGAGCTCGTTTTGTCCTCGAGAAGGTAACGAAGTTCGTGGTCCTAAAATACCATATCTTAATACCATAGAAGCACTTATATTTTTTGCTAATAATACATGACTTGATATAATATTCATTATAAGTGTATTAGCATGTATATTTCCTTTACAAACTAGCTAGAGAACTATTGGAATGGAGTTAAACAGATACCTCCGTGGAACAATTGATATGTGATTGTTCATATGAATCCAAGTTATAATTAATTGGCTATGCAAATGCAGAATATTTGTGAAATTTACATTAATGTAAAGTCTCAAACAAGTTATTTACATGTGGAAAATAATGGATCAATATATTCGAGTGTCATATGAATAATCTTATAAGGAAGAAACTCTCATAACTTTATACGAAGACAATGCAACACGCACAAACTTAATTATCAAGTCACTACCTACTTCTTCCTTTGAGAAATTAGTACATAAGATCGAAATACATCAACTCTAAGACCTTAGATGATGCTCTGAAGAGAAAAAGAAATATCAAACTCTTTTTCCCTTAATCAAGATTTTTGTTCCACTAGATTTTCCTTGATAAGATTTTTAACGATGCAGTTAACATTGTAAGGATATTATACTCTTTTTCCTTCACTAAAATTTTTTTTTCAAAAAGCTTTTTCTTAGTAAAATTTTAATAAAACATATCTCTAATAGACATCAAAGAGAGAATATTGTAAAATATTATTTAAGTTTAAATATATATATCCATAACTTTATCTTGATTCGATTAAATAGAATTTATTATTTGATTGTATCTTGTATATCTCACCCTTTAGCTACAATAATCTTTTAGATGCTCCATATATTACAACCCCATTAAAAATATTAATAATAAAATTTTCTCTTTTTCCTCTTTTTCTATTCTTTTTCTACAATTATTTTTAGAACATTACTGTTATATTAATACACAATCAAGTACCTATATAAAATTTTTAATTGAATTAACCTATTAATCCTTAAACTTTCTGAAAAAATTTAAATAGGTCTTGATATTTTAAAAATTTATAATTGAGTCTCCAAATTTAAAGAGCATTTATAATTAAATCCTTGCACATAAATATTCATTTAAAATTTATCAATGAAAACAAAATATTTTTGAATATCAACTCAATAGGTATACAATATATAAGATTATACCTTAAAATATTTCATTTTCTTTGTCAAATTTATTCTAGACATTTGTATCCATGAACTCAATTACAAATATTTTCTGAATTCAGGAACATAATTACTAACTTTTAAAGTATAAAGGCCAATTTGAATTTTTCAAAAAAAATCAAGAACAAACTGATTAATTTAACCAAAACTTTTATTCTAAAAGTATATTAAATTAAATTCAAAAAAGGAAAAAACCTAAAAATTTTTTAAAACAAAATTTAATTTGTATACACTATCAATATAAAACTCTTTTACATCAATATTCAATCATGTGCTATTATATAGATAAAAGTGATAAATTTTCACATCCACTATCTCAAAAGAAAAATTATTTTTATCTATATAACAACACATGATTGAATATTAATGTAGATTTTACAATGACAATATATACAAATTAATCTCAAACAAAATACATCATGAAGACATTTTTTAAACTAAAAATAAAAATCCCCCTTAAATGGTATATTAATTCCGAGGGGCCAATCCACTGGTAATACTACGACGCTATCGTAAGTGAGGCTTGTCAACTTAACATGGATAAAAGAAAAAGCACTAACCAAATTAACTTCTCCGTCAAAAATGGCATAAGTGTACCATAACAAATTACAACCTTTCCCTCTCACTCGTTAATATTAAGAAACTCGAACTTGATTAAATCTAGATACTTCAGACAAAGAAACTCGAACTTGATTAAATCTAGATATTTCAGACAAATGATCCCAAAAACGTACTCAACGAGCCACCAAACCTTGGGCTGCCTGGGACCCATCCTCGGTGATTTTGTTAGCCTGAATAGTATTGATGACATTCGCAATATTATCCTAGAAATGGGAAACAATAATAAAACATCACAGCAAATCATAACCCGTGACTGGGGCTTAAAACAATCGCATTTCTTTGATTTGTCACAATCAAAATGCTATCAAGAGCAATGCTAACATCTAGAACACGTGCTATATTACCAAACATTAGACAAGCAAAAACAAAGATTCTATCAAAAAAAAAGGGGGTCTTCCGTGAAATAAACAGTTAATATTTTTGTATACAACCAATGTGAAAAAATGTTCGCATTAGTGGCATATAAAAATCACCCATACGGCTACAATTATAAAACAGTATAATCTCTTCAATTTACGATGTTAAAATGTACATGCTCTTGAATTCTTAATTAAATACTGACCATGATATTAAACTCCATAATTTCAAGGTGGTTATTGGTTAACATTCTGATTTGTAAAAATTAACTCAGGTAGATCATCCCCTTTTGAAACTAAATTCATGAATGCAATTATCAAACATGTGTTATAATTCTGAAATTTACAGGAGAGAAATTCCTTACCCTCCATGTCACTAGCTTTGTTCTCAGTGCTTGCCATTGGTGCTGACCGAACACACGATCAGTGTGATGACTGCACATATAGGATTTGCATTAAATCATATGTAACAGCCACATGATTTTTGAACATGTGAAGATATATTGTGCTGATAAAAATTGCTACTTCCAACAGGTGCAAGTCCATGTGCCCACATCGAAAGGTTAACCAACAACCAGCAAGGAGCAGGGAGCAGGGTGAGATGGAGGTACAGAACATACCTAACAACTACAACTTGATTCATTTGGTCCATCTTACAGTCAATCAACTTGGCAGTTATTGCTTTAACCACCCATAGTTCCACCTCGTCATCATTGATCTGAGAGAATTTGCAACATTTCAATATGCTAAACTGAATCCATACAAAATGAAAACTGAAAAGAAAGCAAATGCAAATTTACCCGAAGTGTGTCCCTAATAAGTTCATAGGGAATTTGACCAGATCCATCAGAGCCAAGATCCACCAACGACATCAGCCTCATTTTGGCAATGCATTCCTCGTGCACAAGACCTGAAGACATCATTCCATTAAAAAATCAGGCATCTTCTCAAAGGTGGAAGACAGCTCCATAAATGCAAAGATTAATAATGATTTATCTATGAATGAAGTCTTACCATAGCTTTTCAGCAAGGCAGAATTTGCAGCATGATAGTGTAAGTATGCATCCAGCCTCTGAGTAAGAAAAATCTTGAGAAGCTGGTATAACAGAGCATATTTGGTATCCTTCTCCAATTGCCCAACAGCAGGCATGTCTAGTAAATCACACTACAAGACAATATAACCTTATTAATGATCTTCCAGAACTTGCAGCAATCTAAGCAAAAAGAAAGATGAAAAATACATACGCTTGGATATCTAGTAAAATAACGAGTAAGCACCCATTTTGGTCCGTGAAAGATTTTTGAAAAATCAATTAGGTTGTCAAAAGATTATTACCCCACTTTTTTTTTTTGGTGGATAAAAGAAGAAATTCTATTAAACAAAAGAAAAGGATATTACAAAGTGCATAGAGGACAAGATCCTCAATACAAAAAGTAAGATAAAACAAAAGAAAACATCAAAAAAGCAATGCTTTCCAATCTCTTGGCATTTCTGAGGAGGACACCCCACTAAATAGATTATGCGCCTTGCACCAAGTAGAAGCAAGACGCCTAATCCTATCCCACAACACCACTTTGACAAGGAAATAGTAAAAAAGTTATTGTATACTAAAACAGAATTGATGTCACACAATGTCCAAAAATTATCATTTGAGGACCACTTTGATGCTGCTAATCTTTAAAGGACAAAATTGACAGTCCAAAACTCTTTTGAGGATTGGGGGTTTACTCGTAAAATAAATAACATCAAGACAACAACCCAAAAAGGCAAACAGAAGTTCTAAACATAGATAAGCTATGGCAACAGCAACAAAGCATCCTTATCACATTTTGAATCTTGGGATTAGGCAACAAATACCATGTTTCGCTGTTTCTTACTTCTACTTCTACATATAAACCCAAAAATAAGAGAAAGAAAAGCACCAACAACAAAAGGTAAGTATTCAAAAACCAAAAGGGAAGATTTTAGTATTGTACAATTGTCAACAGTAACTACTAAAGATGATTGAACAAAGTAGGAAGGCAAAACTGTGATCATACAATCGTTCAAATGTCATAATTACTAAAGGTACCTGGAATATATCAGGTGATTTCACAAAATCCACAATTGCATGCACAGCCTCCTCCTTGGCTTCACTCAAAACATGTGCATCTTCTCCATTAAAAGTTGCCAAATAATTGGTCAGGAACTTAAAAGAATCCTTTGCCATGCTGGGATGAAACAAGATGAAATACCAATTATTATTTTCCGTATTGTGGATAGTAGATGGTGGACGCAACGGGAAGTCGTAGTGATAGATAGAAACTGTAAATACGCTCCTACTCCCAAGGGAGGTGAAGAGAGAGAGTATTAAATTGAAGTAAAAAGGAAAGCACTTTCTGCTATACCTTTTATTTTCTTTCAAAATATTAGAGATCGTGAGAAAGAGCTCTCGCTGTTCTGGTATCCCAATTTTCCAGTCTTTCAAGAAGCTATCAATCTTTTTGAATGAAGGTATAATGTATTCTGTGACTTTCCCATCAACTGCTAAATTCAATGCCTTCATGTAGACGTAAAACCGGCAGTATGGAGTCTCCAAAAGATTGTACAGATTGATCAAACTGAAGAGTAAGGACAAGACGTTTTTGAAAAAACAGTAATAGCAACACGCATTATCAAAATTTCTAAATCAAGTAGGGTGTAATATTACATCTTCAAGCGCACTGCAGGCTTTTCATTGGGTTGTTGAATTATTTTTGCTGATATAACTTTTATGATCTCCATCACTTCATCTGGATTCTCAGTCTTTGTAACAAGATTGCAGATGATAGTGAAGATGGACTCCACATCTGGCATAAAAAATAACAGTTCTCGTTAACATACTATCCACTACGATTGTATAATAGAATAATACTAGATACATGTTGCACAACTTGATCGACTTTGTTTACTCTTTCCAACATTCAGCTCAGAACATTCATGGCACATTCTATCACCCCTGAGCAATTATTTATGTAACAGAAAATTGCAAATCTAAACAAGAAAGTAATCAATGCTGCACAAAAAAAATTTTATCATCAAATGCAGCATCAATAACAAAAAGAGGCTAAGCATAAGATTACATTTCAACAATTCCAGAATCAACCAAAGTAGAACAATAGAAAAGGAATCCTAGCTAAAAAATCAGACAACTGTACAGCGCACATGCACTATGTACAATTACGCCATTTGGAAATAATGTAAGACAGAGATACGAGAGGACACTACACCAATTTACCACAGGCAAGTATACCTTGGCATTTTAAATATTACATAACTATATATCAAGCAAAAAGAGTACTCTACCTTTCTCAGAAACCTTTGAGAAAATCAATTCAGCAGAAGTAATCATCAATGATGCTAGCTCCAACCACTTTCCCATAGCAATGAATTCTTCAGCCTCCATGCACAGTCTACTAACTTGTGGCTCAGCAACCTGACAGCCCGAGATAGCATCAGTAAATTCATGAGCAAAACGTGTGCCAAATTAAAACAAGAACGTAATGATGTGCTCTCTTATACCAAGATGAACTCACGTATAGAACGAAACAAAGTAAATTAATGCTTAGTTTCCTTTTAACTCTTCCCATCCCCTAAGCTCCAAGAATCATGCATCAGTGCCCTCCTCAGTCCCTCACCAAAAAAAAAAAAATCATTTAAAACGTTTTAAACTGAACGTTTGTTCTGTTGCATCATTCCATTCTTCCATCCAACCTAACAGACAAATCTGTAAACTACACACCATGCACTCCCTTTAACTTTCCGAACGTCAAAGTGGATCCCGAAGCTTCTAGAATGTAGAATGATCGTACAGGACATATTATCACAAACACGCTTAAGCCAAAATTTCTCTACCAAATAAAACATCTAAAATCATCAATTTTATAAACTGAGATTCAACATTGAGTTCTAGAGCCGCTTCAACTTACCATACACACAACGCATTGAAAACATACTATTCCGCCTCTAGAATATAATCAGGAGCAAAAAAATCATCCCAAAAACTAATAAACAAGACAAAAATCACCGAACCATTTTCACTCGTTCGACTAAAACCAAAATGATTTTCCCCCAATTAGAATCAATCAAAGAAAAACACGGTTTATGGGAACAAGAGAAATGAATGGCTTTGATGCAAAAATACAGAAGGAGAAAGGTGAAATTACCTCGGGACCGGCATCGGCCCAGGCGAGCTCGGAGGCGAATCGGACGACGGAGAGGGCGGCATCTTCCTCGGAGGTAGGGACCACAGTAGCCATGGTCGCTGCGAAGCTCTCTCTGCAACGGCGAGATTGGGGGAACCCTAGCTTGCTTGCGCAGCAGAGAGAAGAGAAGAAAGACAGCGAGCAAAAACCCTACCTGGCACCCTCCCGATGTGTTAAAAGAACAGGCAAACCAAATGTAAGTTATGTCTATGTTTTTTCTTAAGGAAAAAATTGTAAAAAAAAATAAAATATATTTTTCAATTTTTAAAATTTATTTAAATATACCTACCAAAAAAATAAAATTTATTAAAATATTACAAGCTATATAAGTAATTTAATTTATAATTTTTTTTTGAATAATTTAAAAAAAAAACCTTAAAATTTGATTGTTGCATCATAGTTTAAATAGTACATAATTATATGTTTGATAAAGTTGTAAGATTAAAAGTGCATTTGATTAACCTTTTTGGGACTAAAAAGGTGATTTTTCCTTTTATCAAAAAATATCCTTTCTTATATAAGTTATTTATTTTAACTTCTACTTAAAAATTTAAAAAAAAAGTTATTTTTATCCTTTAAATGAAAGTTAAAATGAGAAGCTTGTATGAAAAGTGATTTTTTTAATCGTTGAAAAATCACTTTTTGTGAAAATAAAATTGAAATAAATGCATTCAAAAATTATTTCAATAATTATTTATTTGTATAATTATTTTTTTATACAATTGAGTATGTAAAAATTAATTTATATTTTGATACTTTAGTTGAAAAGTGATTTTAAAATAATCTATTTTATTTATATTATATGAAAAATGATATTTTTATATGGTAAAATTAGTAAAAAATGGTATAAAATAATTGTTTATATTATATACCATATTATACTTAAGGATAATTTGATAAAAATATAATAACTTCAAAATAATTAGCTTCTACTTATAATCAAAAATTTCAAAAAGTTACCTATGATTATAAGTTATTTTTCAACTTAAAATTATAATTTTTGCTTATAATCAATTTCAAATTTTTTGGGGTCAAATTTTTTCCCCAAACATGCTACATTATTTAAAACCAGCTTTTATTCAAGAAAAAAGCTTTTCTATGAAGTTCCCACATATGCTTTAAGGCTATTTATTTGCTCAATTAGAACTCTCACATGTTAAATTAACTTTATGGTATTATTTATTTATTTGCATGGGAAATTGTATGGAACTCAAGTGGTTGTGTGGAATAATAATAATGAAATTTAAATTATATTTTTTTAATATTTAATTTCAAAAAAAGCTCTTAAAAAATAAAATTACAAAAATGAATATTTATTTTTTTATATAGAAATATTATGATAGAGTGATGTTGCTAGTAAGAATTTTATTTTTGGGGTCAAAGCTAGTAAGAATGTTAAAATAGGTCCATAAAATTGAAATAATATTTGGACTTAGTTCATCTCAATCTAATGCAGGTTGCCGCATAATGTGCTAGGCCCTATGGCTTTCTTAGAGCTAGACTGAGCAAGTATTTGTTGGCATGCATTATACTTATATTATTTTGTAGTTTAATAAACATATTAACTAATTTAACAAGTTGTTGTTAACCAATCTTCTTCCCTTCCTCTTTGAAATCCTAGTTGTCCTGCCACTCAAGTTTTCCTCTTATTTGATTTATCAAAGGGGAGCCACCCCCGTGGAGGTGGTTTATCCCCTTCATGATAGTTCGGTGACCCCTTCTTTCACCCTTTTTTTGTTTCCTTTCTTTGTTGGTATGTGTGTTTGTGTGTGTCTCATTATCCCACTATATGAGATTTGATTTGATTTTCCTTCTGACAAGTTTTATCTTGATAGCTTTAGTGTCTGAATCGTGGAAAAATGGAGTACAACTAGCATTTTTGTGATTCTTTGTATTGCTTACACTTTAATAGTTTTCGGAGTATTGCACTCATCATAGGTGATAAATTAGGTTCCTATGTTAGTGGTGGTTCTTGTTTAGAGAGCTTTTTGAAATTTGAAGATGATATCCAAGTCAACAATGGAAGATTTAACATAGAAAAAAACTTAGAGAGTTCCTGCAGAGCAGGTATGCCTATGTGAATCTCTATTCTTAAATTGGATTGTCTGAATTAGTAAAAACTTCTATGAAAATGAAGGAGATAATTGTGTCATTTGGACACAATACATACGTGCGAACAGGATGAAAGCTTGGTACTCTCACTGTGCTCTTCTTTGGAACCCTTGCAAAGCAAATCAAATGGCTCGGCATGTGGCACAATTGTTATTGGCTAGGAATCCAAGAGAAGGTTGGCCATCAAAGCTGCCATTATTATAGGGCAACACCTATACAAGGACTCTCTTTAGTTGTAGTGGGCTTGATACTAGTTTTCCAAGTTGTGGGCCTATAGTTAAATTGCCTATTGTATCTCCAATTTGTATGTTGGACTTGTTCATTAATGAAACTCAGTTTTCACGATTGAAAAAAAAAATATTAACTAAATAATAATATACATATAAATGTAACCCATGAAATCTAACAAATGTTGCATAACATAAGCAAGTTAAATATCGAACAAAAGTGACCAAATTGTATATTTTGAGAGTAAAATTAAGTTTAAATTTAGACTAGTAAAACCAATAATTTGCCAATTTTATTATAGTTTACTTTAACTTGTACAAGTTTAACAAAAAAAAAAAGAGTTTGTATATGAGTTAACTTATTTTTATGTGGTAAGATCATAAGAATTTAAGAGTTAATTCAAGAGTTTGACAATTATGCCTATAAATGTTTTATATTATTATTATTATTTGTGAAAAGAAAGAAATAAAACATATTTTTAATTTAATAAATTTATAAGTAAAAAATTAATTTTGGAAAAACAAAGACTAAAAATATGATTCTATAATTAATAGTTTGATTTATATTAATACAATTAATTGAAAAATAAAATTGTTATATTTAGATGATAAATATTAAAGCATAAGTCATAAAAAAGTTTGCTTTATTAAAGAGATGATTTAATGAAGGTTATTTTAGAAAATTACAAATTTAAATAATTAAGAAGATGAATAGACAAATAAGAGTACTAAAAGCTTCAACATACATTATATGATTTAGTAAATGAAAATTGCTGCATAGTTAGAATGTTTGTAAGAAATTATGTGTTGCAATAATCTGGCATAGGTAGTGACCTATGATAAAGAAGTGGATTCTATTGCTGCATATCATCCAACCACCATTATAATTTCTTTTGTTTGGTCATTTTTTTTTTTTACCTTTTTAAAATAAAAAAATTATTTACTTATATATGCCTTTTAAAGATTATTTTTCAAAATGCACTTTTTTTTATATATTATAAGAAAATCAATTCAAGCTGTATCAATTTTATTACCTGGCAAATTTGAGATCGGTGAACGAGAAAAGTATGGAAATAAATTTAAGTTGGGAATTTATTATTTACCGAATAGCAACGAATTCGATCCAAGTTGAATCAATTTCCATACTTTTCTTGCCTCCAATTTCAAATTTGTCCAATAATAAAATCGATTAAGCTTAAATTGATTTCCCCTTAATCCAAAAAAAAATAACATTTTAGAAAATAATCTTCAGAAACGTATATACGTAATTAATTTTTTTATTTTAAAAAGGTGAAAAGCTTGATTTCTTTCGAATAGCATTGCTGGTATACACTTTGCTTTTTTATGGTGTACTTGAACATTAATTCAGAAGTGGAATCTAGTAAGTAGTACAAAATGAGATGGTAAAGAGAAAAGAGATTAGAATATACTATTATTTCAAATGCAAATCAGGGGTTGCCAAGGGGAACCTAGGCCTGGCGGGGTGTGGTGGCGTAATTCGGGATAAGACGGGGTGTTGGATCACTAGGTATTCAAAGAAAATTGGAATGTGTTCGGCTATGGCTGCGGAGTTGTGGGGAATCTTTGAGGGCTTGAAGCTAACCTGGGAAATTGGGCTCCGCAGAATTATAGTGGAGAGTGATTCCAAATCGGCGATCACCTTGATAACCAATAGAACAACCCACAGGCATAGTCATAGTAACCTCCATGCCAGAATTAACGACATGTGCAACCGTGATTGGAGAGTCAGATTCCAGCATACTTATAGAGAGGGCAATTTTGAAGCTGATACGCTAGCTAATATGAGTCTACAATCCAACTATAATCTCACCATTTGGGACTCCCCCCCTGATGCTCTTTGGGAGTTTCTTTTTCATGATGTTTTAGGGGTTGCTTTGCTCCACTGGATAGCCTTGTAATTTTTCTTTCCTTGGGCTTCGGCCCTCTATATAGTTTAGCAAAAAAAAAAAAGAAATGTGGATCATCGGGAAAATAGAACTAATATTATTATATTTATTATGTAACGAGGTAGAGAAGAGAGTAAGAAAAAATAAAACCTGCTGAGAGTCAATTCTATCTGTAAAGTGGAGGTAAAGCATTCTAATTATCCCAGATAGCATGCATCTTGATATTATTGGTGTGTGTTCTATTACGTAACTCGGCAATTGGAAAGCAAACCAGAAATTACAACTCATCATATTAGGATTTCGTTGATAGTTACCATGAAGTTACAAAAGATAGCTTTCACCAATCAAAATTCCTGCTTTGGATGTTTAACATATTGCATGTTGTCACTTGTCAAGGATAGGCAATTGAATATTTTCTTATTTTTATTTGTGACTAAAAGATTCTCTCGATAATTAAGAATGACAATTGATACTTAATCTATGCATATCCACGTTGCCTAATCTATGCACATCCACCTTGCCCCAACCCATTGACGTTTGGATTTTAAACTTGGGGTATATTTGGTTTAACTTTTGAGAAAATTATTTTTGGAAGAATGTCTTTTAAAGAAATTACTTTTAAAAAAATTATTTTTAAAAGAACTGATTTGTGTTTAGTATGAGTATGTAAAAAGTAAGTTTAAGAGAATATTTTTTATTTGGATAGGATAAAGTAAAATTACTTTTGATTGTTGATATAAAAGTAATAGTAAGACTCCCTTTCAAAGGACCTTTTGAAGTTCTAAAAGTAAGTTTAAAAAAGGTATTTACGCACTAAAACACATTAGTTACTGTATATTTTTATTCTCATACGAATAAAAGTTTTTTTGCCCCCCACAAACTACAATCCAAACGAACCCTTTTGTCAATGATAACAATGCTCTTTTCATTTTTTGTCATGTATCATTGTCATGAATAAAAAAACTCTCTCAACATATAGGGATGTTAATTAGTACCTAATCCATAGATACTTGTTTTGCCCCATAAGCTTAAGTCAAGTTTTAAACCCATCTCACAAATCCCTTGTAAAAATAAGAATTATTTAATCACATTTTTATTAATTTCTCAGTTTTAAAAAAAATTGGCGCAAATGATAAGGATGATAGATAGTCACAATTCAATCGTTAGATCAATAAGAATTATATTTTGTAAAAAATTATTGAAGAAGTGTGTTACACTAATAAAGTTGTAAATAGATCAGTTTGGTTCGGATTCGAGTGAAAAAATGAATCCAAACTAGACAAACTTAACTAGGTTGTTTTGGTTTGATTTTTGAATTTTTTTTAAGAAATCCCATGTTTAGGTCATTGGGGTGAAGTACAAAATAAAAATTTGATTTTTTTTTTAAATTATCCTTATCACTACTTATAATAGTGTAAGACTTGGCTATAAGATGCTTAATAATGGTATATGAATAAATAAATAAATGACTTAAACAAATACAAACAAAAAAGATAAAAAGTGACATTATTATTGAAAATTTAAGTTCAAAATTTTAAAGGCTTACAAATAAATAAATAAATAAATAATTAGTAATCGATTGACTAGGTCGATGTTCATGTTTAGGGTTAAAAATCGTAAATCTCATAACTGAACTCATAACAATTGATTTGGTTTGATTTTTACTTGAAATAAATCGATTATTTAAACTAATCTAAACCTATTTCATTAATCCAATTTGAATTTTCAAGTTCATCAAGTCAATATATATCACTCCCCTGTTCTATTCTAATCTAAATCTTTTATCTATTTCATCTCCAATTGTATGATTTTAAATTTTAAATTATATAATATTATTATGTTTAGAATTACAGGATTAAATTACTTGTTTAATTTATATAAAAGTTCTTTAAACATATATTTTAGTTTGTGAAATGATAATTTTTTAAACATACTAAGTGATTGTTGTTTAAATTAAATTTTATATATTCGTAAATGCATTAAAAAAAAGATTGCAATAAGGTGCGAGCCACAATATTTTCCTTTGTTATGGAGCAAATATTTGTAGTCAAAACCCACGAGGCGACTTAGACACATCGGGATATGCTTAAAAGAGTGCAAGTCAGGACATATTAGGCCAAAACCTTGCCTTAACTACCCATTACCATCCCTACCAGCAATTATCATCTCAAGAATTTAAATCCTATGATTTTCCCAAGAGTGCAACTCCCTCACCACTAAACACAACCCTTGTTAATAATGGTTATCCAATTTGTTTAGCATTATGACACAGGAAAAAGAATTACAACCACAAGTAAGGAGGACCTACATCTTAACCTTAGCATAAGACCGAGGTTCTGTTATGTTCATGACAATGATTCATATCTAAGAACATTGAAATACAGGAGCTGCACGGTAAGATACTGTACTTACAATGCTGCAGGAATACTGGATTATCCATATTGCAAAGAAAATTATCTTTTCCCTCATTGCTACTTAGCAATAGCAGCACATACAACAAGGAAAATGATATAATCCCCGGAATGATTGAAATATTCTGCGTTAGATATGAACATAACCAAATAAAGATAGGACAACAACTACGAGCCACTTTAGCTCGTACACACAGTAAATTTCATTAATTGACACCCACATAATTGCACAGCATAACAAACCTATGAATCAGCATAGTTTTGGGCCATTAACCACTCCAACATTGTCAAGACAATATGTTTAATTGCACAAGAAACAAGCCCACCGGTCTAAACACAAGGAAATACTATCTATTTTACACATGGTAGGTCACATTCTAGGTTCGAATGAAAAGCATTCTTCACAATGATGAATTAGTTCCCAGCAGGAGGATCACCAAAGAGGTAACCCAAGGAAGATCCTCCACCAGGGGCAGCATGAACCTTGGTAGATGGTCGATCCTGCACCCAAAGGAAACCATGATTAACAGTTGACAATTCCTCAGTAATATAATGTTAGGACCCCAAGTAATGTTGTTTCACCATATGCTAAGGTCTATAGTAGAAAGCATAGAAAGAGAGAGATTGACACGGGCAAGGCATGTGGCCAAGAGGGGTTGGGGGAGACTTGTAACTAACTTTGCCTAGCTGGCAAGGTTAGTGGAGGAGAGAGACTGCTTTGCTAATTCTGTTACGGGAAGAGGAGGGAGTGAGCTAATACTACACTGGTATTGCTCTTCTTCCTGGAATTTCATACAGCTTCTTCTTTTTAACTTACTTACCTGATACCAGTTCTTACATATAACAAAAGCATATAAACAAGGACAATAAAGGTAGCAGGTGCTTGAAAATATTACTCAATCTTCACTCCTAAAACATAAAGCCAACTCTATTACATAAAATGGAGAAGAAAGAGAGGCATGGCATGACAAGCCAGTTGTTTAATAGTTTATCTCTGTGTAAAAATTACTAATATTTCAGTTATGTTGAAAGCTATATAATTACACTGCATCATTGAACACCTCTGCTGAAATCACTTCATATTCATTAAGTGATAAACTGTGTTTAGAGCCCAGCATATCAGCATCATACACAAATAATTCTCTGAATTACCACAGCATAATGGACATGAAATCATAAGGAATTGGAAACCATCATTAAAACCAGAATATGAAATTGCTACACGGCAAGCTACAAAGATACATCAGTAGCACCAATTGTCATAAAGCATAAATACAAGACCACAACTCAAGCTCATGCAGTAAGACACAAAGGAGGAAAGAAAAAGGGAAATGCAATATACATAAGGTTAGAGAGGACCAGAGATAGAGAGGAAGAAATCTTAATTCTTAAGATGGAGAATTGCATCATTAGGTTCTCTGCCAATCAATACCCAATAATTCAGATCAAATAAATAACAGAATTTTTAAGAACATACAATACTCATAATCCATAAAAGATAACGAAGAAAAATTAAGAAAGCATGCATAAAGTACATCTTTTTGGAATGCAGTGCATACTATATCCTATTGATGTGATAAAGCAAGTTTCTGTTACTCCCAACATGGCAACATCATGTTGGAACCTACATGGTTTCCTATAAAAGGGGAAGGAACTGTGCTTAGGTAGCTGAGACAAGAAATCAGAATTATTTCAACATTAAAGTTTTGAATATGTCTCACTAGAACTTTATGCACATAGGATATCCACAATGTAGTTCTATTGTATTCACAATCCAGTTTACTTACTTTCCAGTTTGTTTTGCTCTTGGAATATCTTGTAAACACTAACCTTGCAATAACTTCTTTAATTTTTTACTAAATATTATCATTAAATGGAAAGCAAGAGGAGAATATTCCAATTGTAATCTATTATGCTTTGAAGCTTTCTACTATTTCCAAGGCTAAGGTAAGTGGCAACAATATTTAGAGCAGAAATAACAGGGAGAGCTAATTATGCAGTGCAATTCAAATGATCGCATTCACAATAGCAAAAGTTGAAAAGGGCTATACCGTGAGAAAGTTGCCACAGTTTTGCCCATCAGCACGATGGTAGTTGTTTTTGAGATTCCCAGGAATTCCAGCGGGAATTTGCTTATCAATTGGTGGTGAAGCAACAGTAGCATTTTGAGTACGGCCACCATTTGCAGGCTGACCTTTACTGTTTGCACCTTGGGCATTGTTAGCAGGCTCGCCACTGCCAAAGAGATAGCCCAGAGAACTCTGACCACCACCACTACTGACTCCGCGACCCATTTCCTGTCAGCTTAGAACCTGTGTGGCTAAACCTACATTGAAACATTGCATATTTTCTTTCATGAGAACTTTAACCTCCAGCTATAATGGAATAACAAAAAGATAACCTCAAATGAAGCAAATTAGAACTCAACAAAAACCAACAACTATGAACAACAGATATGATATCCAAACCATTAGAATATTTACCATGCAGCCCAAAGTAAATAAGTTGATTACCTCTTAATGCAAGCAGATAACTATTTTACATTAAAAAATATGAACTTTCAATTATATACAGCCTCCATTGTTCTGCATATAACTAACAATCTTCAATCATGAAAGCTACGGCAAATAGCATAGATGAGTATGCTTAATAGCGTGGAGTCAAAAGTGTAATTGTAAGAATGAAATAAATAGGGCAATGAAAAGTTTGAGGGTTGGCAAGTTTTGATTTGTGTTTATAGCCATCATCATAATGATTGAAAAGCTTTTCACTTCTATTTATTAGAAGATCATATCAAAGAGGAAATTCTTTTCCTAATTATAATTTTTTATGCATGAACGTTTTGAGTAAAACATTGGAGATGCAAAGCTTTCAAATTTCATCTCATCTAGTTCCATCTTTAGACACTGTTTTCAATATAGATCTAAAGAAAACAAAACCATTCCAGGCCCTGCTCATCTTGCCATGCTCAAAGTGCCTGGACTCAGCAGGAAAAGGCACGAAATGGGATGGGAAAACCAGCACAATCAGATGCTAAATCTCAGATCGAGTGACCCCAGCAACAAATCTAAGCTAAATAAATCAGTTTTATGTGATTCAAGCACAAAAAACTCGGAAAATAGCATGCCACATTACCAATCTTGCAATGTCATTAGAATAATTTCCAACCCCACCATCACCCAGTTAAAACACATCAGTCCATAACTAAACAAAAATTATAAAACAATCTCATTTAATAAAAAAATGAAAGGCTAAACCCCACTAACTTTTTACGGTGAAATTGAAGTTTAAACATGAACCCAAGCATGTATCAAGAAAAAACTGAGAAACTGAAATGTACCCAAATTAAAAGCAAAAAATAAAACATCATCAGCTAACTAGTATCATAGACAATCAAAGCCTAAAAAGGGAATTGGCTTTGTCATTGTCAAACCAGTGAGATCTGAGATTTCCTTACCTTAGTCCTTCAGAGACCACTCACTAGCAGATCACAACAGAGTCGGTGAGAACAAGAAGCGAGGCACACTAGAAAAACATGAAAATACACGTAAAGTAGATATTTAAAGGAGCAATTTTTTTTTTGTTCAAAAAATAATAAAGTATTAATTTTTTATTTTTAATTATTATTATTTTTTTAACGTTTCAATTTCAATTCCAATTGTGGAAAAAGGCCAATGAACGGAGCCGGCTTTTGGGGCCCACCCCATGTACATGGATGGCCCATGCCGGCCGAATCTAAATAATGGCGCTCACGTGCAAATGCATTGGTTGTCGTAGACGCGTTACAGTCCCCACCTTTCATTCAGTAATAACTAAAGTAATTATTTGCTTACAATGAAAGAGTGGTACGATAGAAGTTCATAAAATATAAGTTAAGCTTATATATATATATATATATATGATTATAATTAAACAAGTTACATTTTTAACCGAGGTTCAAACATTGAGTTCTAGAGCCACTTCAACTTACCATACACACAACGCATTGAAAACATACTATTCCGCCCTCTAGAATATAATCAGGAGCAAAAAAATCATCCCAAAAACTAATAAACAAAACAAAAATCACCGAACCATTTTCACTCGTTCGACTAAAACCAAAATGATTTTTCCCCAATTAGAATCAATCAGAGAAAAACACGGTTTATGGGAACAAGAGAAATGAATGGCTTTGACGCAAAAATACAGAAGGAGAAAGGTGCAGTTACCTCGGGACCGGCATCGGCCTAGGCGAGCTCGGAGGCGAATCGGACGACGGAGAAGACGGCATCTTCCTGGGAGGTAGGGACCACCATGGCCGTGGTCGCTGCAAAGCCCACTCTGCAAGTGCGAGATTGGGTAACCCTAGCTTGCTTGCGCAGCAGAGAGAAGAGAAGAGAAGAAAGACAGCGAGCAAAAACCCTACTCAGTACCCTCCCGATAGTGTTAAAAGAATAAGCAAACCAAAGGTAAGAGATGCCTTTTCTTGAGGAAAAAATTGCACAAAAAAATTAAAATATATTTTTGAATTTTTTTAAATTTATTTAAAGAAATTAATTTATATGCATTGAATTACTCATACTGTCAATTAATAAAAATATAAGAAAATGTCAAATCATAATAGATTTCTCATTGTAGTAGATGGTTGTCTAATATAATTTGATACTTTTTTATATTTTTATTAGTTGATAATATAAAATTTTTTTATATTGTTAATATATACAAATCAAACTCTTATTTAAATATATCTATCAAAAAAATAAAAATTATTTAAATATTGCAAGATATATAAGTAATTTAATTTATAATTCGTTTTTGAATAATTTTAAAAGATAAGCTTAAAATTTGATTGTTGCATCATGGTTTAAATAGTACATTAATTGTTCGTTTGATAAAGTTGTGAAATTAGGAGTACATTTGATTATTTTTGGACTAACTAAAAAAATCACCTTTTATATAAGTTATTTCATTTTAGTTTCTACTCACAAACTAAAAAAAAGTTATTTTTAATTTTTGAGTAAAAGTTGAAATTAATAGCTTTTATGAAAAGTGGTTTGTTTTAATAGTTGAAAAGTCACTCTTTGTGAAAAAAAAAGTTGAAATAAATATGCCCTAAAATTATTTCAATAATTATTTATTTGTATAATTGTTTGTTTATATAATCAATTATATGAAAATTAATTTATGTTTGGATACTTTAACTGAAAAGTAATTTTATGATAATTTATTTTATTTGCATTATATGAAAAATATTATTTTTGTATGATAAAATTACTAAAATACGATATAAATAATTGTTTATATTATATAATATTTGATATTTAAGGACAATTTAGTAAAAATATAACAACTCTAAAATAATTAATTTCTACTTATAATCAAAAGTTTCAAAAAGTTGTTTATAATTATAAGTTATTTTTTAACTTAAAATTATAATTTTTGTTTATAATCAATTTCAAAATTTTTTACCCAAATATGTTAGATTATTTAAAACCAACTTTTATTTAAGAAAAAAGCTTGTTTTATGAAGTTCCCACACATGCTCTAAGATTATTTATTTGCTCAATTAGAACTCTCACATGTCAAATTAACTTGATGGTATTATTTATTTATTTGCATGGAAAATTGTATGGAACTCAAGTAGCTGTGTAGACTAATAATAATAATAATGAAATTTAAATTATATTTCTTTTAATATTTAATTTTATAAAATAGCACTTAAAAAATAAAATTACGAAATTGAATCTTTATTTTTTTTTATAGAAATATTATCATAGAGTGATGTTGCTAGTAAGATATTTTTTTTTTTCGGTCAAAGTTAGGAAGAATGTTAAAATGGGTCCACAAAATTGAAACAAAAATATTTGTACTTAATTCATCTCAATCTAATGCAGGTTGGCCCACAATGTGCTAGAACTTGTAGCTTCTTAGAGCTAGACTAAGCAAGTATTTGTTGGCGTGCATTATACTTATATTATTTTGTAGTTTAATAAACATATTAACTAAGTTAACAAGTTGTTGTTGACCGATCTTCTCCCTTTTCTCTCTGAAGCCCTCGCCGCCCTGCCACTCAAGTTTTTCCCTTATTTGATCTGCCAAGCGGGAGCCCCCCTTCCCATGGAGTTCATCCCCTCCATGGTGGTCTAGTGACCTCTTCTTTCACCTCTCTTTTTGTTTCCTTTCTTTGTTGGTATGTGTGTTTGTGTGTGTCTCACTATCCCCTATATGAGAGTTGTTTTGATTTTTCTTCTGACAAGTTTTATCTTGATAGCTTTAGTGTCTGAATTGTGGAGAAATGGAGTACAAGTAATTGATATTTTTGTAATTCTTGTGGTTGCTTACACTTTAGCAACTTTGGAGTACTGCACTCATGATAGGTGGTAAGTCAACTTCCCATGTTAGTGGTGGTCCATGTTTAGAGAGCTTTATCCAAGCCAATAATGGAAGATTTAGCATAGGAAAAAAACATAGAGATTAGAGAGCTTTCTGATATTTGAAGAAGATGATATCCAAGTCAATAATGGAAGATTTAGCATAGGAAAAAAATGTAGAGAGTTCCTGCAAAGCAAATATGCTTGTGTGAATCGTTATTGTTAAATTGGATTGTCTGAATTAGTGAAAGCTTCTATGCAATCAGGGAGATTATTGTGTCATTTGAACATTGTACATGAGTGTGAACAGGATGAAAGCTTGGTCCTCTCACTATGCTCTTCTTTGGAACCCTTGCAAAGTAAAGCAAGTGGCTCGGCATGTGGCACAATTGCTATTGGCTGGAAATCCCAGAGAAGGTTGGTCGACAGAGCTTCCATTATTGTAGAACAGCATCTATAAAAAGACTCTCTTTAATTGTAGTGGGCTTGATGCCCGTTTTCCCAGCTACAAGCTTTTAGTTGAGTTGCCTATTGTATCTCCCAATTATATGTTGGCCTTTTTCATCAATGAAACTCAATTTTCTCGACTGAAAAGAAATATTAACTAAATAATAATAAACATATAAACGTAACTTATTAAACTTGATCAATATTGCATAACATAAGCAAGTTAAATATCGAACAAAAGTGAACAAATTGTATATTTTGAGAGTAAGATTAAGTTTAGATTTAGACTAGTAAAACCATTAGTTTACTAATTTTATTAGAATTTACTTCAACTCATACAATTTTAACAAAAAAAAAAAGAGAGTTTGTATATGATTTAACTTGTTTTTATATAATAAAATCATAAGAATTTAAGAGTTAATTCAAGAGTTTGACAATTATGCCTATAAATATTTTACATTATTATTATTCATGAAAAGAAAGAAATAAAACATACTTTTTAATTTAATAAATTCATAAGTAAAAAAATTAATTTTAGAAAAACAAAGACTAAAAATATGATTATATAATTAATAGTTTGGTTTATATTAATACAATTAATTGAAAAATAAATGTGTTATATTTAGATGATAACATTGTAGAGGGTGAGCAGAGGGTTTTGGAGGAGGTTGTTTTATTGTCTATTGATGTTGGGAAGGTTGAGAGCAATAGGGAAGAGCAACATGTCTCTTTTAGAGACAAGGTGCTAAGAGGTTTAGTGCAGCATCAAAAGAGGGTAGGGGATGATCCTTTGAAGGAAAATTTAGTAAGGATAGAGTTTGAAGATGGTGATCCTCTTAAACCTAAGTTGTTGTTTGATGAGAAGGTTGTTGCGGAGGCTGCGTGGCAAGACGCTTTGGTGGTCAAAGTGCTGGAGAAGCGTTTTGAATTTTCTTCCCTAATGCAGAGATTGAAAATGCTTTGGGGGCTGCGATCAGGGTTTGAGATGATGTCAATTGGCAATGGTTATCATATGCTGAAGTTTGACATCAGGGAGGACAGGACTAAAGTCATTGAAGGAGGGCCTTGGATGATCAATGGCTTTTATTTAGCTATGAAATAATGGTCCATGGATTTTAATCCTAGTGAATTATGCTTTGGCAAAGCAATGGTTTGGGTGAGGCTAGTAACTCTTAATTTTATGTATTATGATGAGCGCTTGTTAAAGGTTATTGCTTTAGCAATTGGAAAAAATATTAGATTTGATATGACAACAGCCAAATTGGATCATGAAAATTTTGCTATGGTGTGTGTTGAAGCGGATTTAGCAAAGCCAATAAAGAAGAAAATTTGGATTCTTGATCACTAGCATGAGATAGAATATGAGAGTCTGAGCTTGTTATGTGCAGCCTGCAATTATTATGGGCATTTTTCACATGATTGTGCTTTGGCTCAAGCAGTAAAGGTTGATTCTGGTAAACCAGTAGTGAAGAATCCTGGCTTCGTTGTGGATTAGAGCTTGAAGGAGGGTGCAAAATCTTCGAATTTTTTGAATAATGGAGAGCATCTTTCTTCCGTTACAAAATCTCCTCCAGATTCTTTGCAGGAAAATGCGTGGACTAAGGTTAAAAAGAAGAATGTTACAAAAAGGGTGGATAAAGGAAAGAATCCTATTGGCTTTGGAAAGGACTCTTGAGTCGAACACATGACTCATTGTGGACACCTTATGCGGTTAACCATTGAGCTACTAGCTCTTCTGCTGTAAGCCTCCTTTTGACTTGATATATGTTATTTGTATATCACTCACCTCGTACTCCGGGCCGATATACCACCCATCCACTATTAGATGGGTGTGGGATCCAATCTAAGTGGGGGTCACACACCCATCCAATCATGGATGGGTGGTATGTTGGCCCAGAGTATGAAGTGGACTACATCAAAATATCATTTCTCTTTTGACTCACATGGGATGCATATGGGTACTAAGGTACATACCAAATTGCATAGTAGTGGTGCAAGGCCCAAGTTTACAGGGGATGTGAATAGAACTCCAAGCCCAAGTAATGGAAATATAGTTTTCAGTGCTGTTAAGTTAGATGGTGTGGTCAAGGGAGGGCGATAGGATCTTTATTTTGAATTTTATTTTGAATTTTCATTGTTATGTGTTCTGTCAAGTAGTTTAGGTTTGAATAATGGTTATCCAATTATATTTATGTTATATCTTTCTGCAATAGACTTTTAATTTCTTTATAACCAATCTATTTTACAAATAAAGTATTTGGCCACTGCTCTTATCGAGCTGTGTCGGCCGTTCAGAGACATTTATAGTAGATACAATCATATTTGCTTTTGTTAATTCTTTCTAAATTTTTCAATTAGTTTATAACATAAATTTGAAAGATAGTGGTAAAAATTCCTTAGTATAATAACTTTGAGAAAGATATGCGACATGTTATTTGTTCATTGAAACTGAACTCAAAAAATGAGTTTCTAGAAGAGATGGGACAACATGTAGAGCAACAGAAAAATAGCTAATTGAAACTCCATTGTAACTATTGTGAGTGGTACACATTCAAGATACTTGTGATATGCAATTTATAGTTTGACTTGCAAAACATAATATAAAATCCCAAGTTTGGTCACGCGACTTGTATAGGTAATTTTTGTTTATGATAAAATAAGGCAAAAAGAATATTTTGGTCGCTTATTTTCACTTGTTTTTTCAATTTAGTTTTTTTATCTTTATTTTTTTAAAAAATTTGGTCTCGCATATTTTAAATCATTTTCAATTAGGTCCTTAATTACTTTTTTGTCACATAATTAACCAAAGATGCTGACGTGGTAGTTAAACAAATCATCAAACATTTTTATTGTTCTTTACTATAACGTTTCTTTTATTTTTTTATGATTTTCTCATTGATAACAAAACCGTCTATATACTTAATTTTTGTACTGAGTAATAGCTTGTTTGTTCTAAATTGTATGCTAATGCGCATTGGATGCAAGGAGAATGTCTATACCTTCTTTCATGGTAGGGTTTGAGCATTACCCTTTGATATATTGAAACCTTTGATATATTGAAAAAAAGAGGGAGAATGTCTACATCTTTTGAAAAAATTGCTTCAAAAAGTTGCTAAAGACTATTCTGGAGGCAACTAAACAAGTTACAAGTCTACTTAATTGAAAAAAAATTAATTGAGTTTGTCCAAAGTAAAAAAATTTGCATATTTAATTACTCCTAAATTGTTTATTAGGTTATAATCATAATAAATTTTATTGATTTGAGATATACGTATTATTTATGAATTTTTATTGATTTCTAGATAAATATAATTAGTATATCTGTATTTTGCCTAAATGATCCCACCAATTTGACAAGGATTACATTCGGCAGGAGAATACTATGATCTCGGGCAAAAGAATAAGTATATCCTTACTTTCATATTTTAAAGAGAATATCAACTTTGGAGAGTCTTAAATAAGTAATAATACCTCTTTTTTTTTGTCTTGATGGAACTTCTGGTATCCAGATTCCATTATCAAAGACCCAACTACTCTTAGGGATGGCAAAAAAACCCACGAAAGTGGGTACCCATGGGGACAAGGAGAAGTCTCCATTTACTGAATAGGGGAAGGGCGGGAGATGAGGTCCCTGCCCCATAGAGACTCACAAATTCTCCAATAAAGTAAAATTACTTAAATGCCCTCATATATATATATATATATATAAAGAAAAGACCCTAATTATTTTCCTTTCTTATCCCTTGACCCTCTGCGCCATTCTTCACTTCTCTAATCCTCTAGCATCATTCTTCTCCTCCACCCTCAGCCACTGTCATTCTCGTCACTAGTGGCCACCAACATACAGCCACTATCTCTTTTTGAGTCTTATTACATTCGTACAACCACACTTAGCCACGTTGTGAACATAGCTTGTAGCTCCGCCACGCTTACTGCTAGGTCCCATTGCATCCCACTACTAGGTCTTGTCTAGTCCCATCGCCGTTTGAGCCCACCGCCAGGTCCACCAGCATTATTCTGCTTCTGCACTTCTGAGTTCTATGTATATGTTGTTGTTCTGCTCTTGTTTTGTGTAGTTGTTCTTGTAATAATATTATTGCAAATTTTTTTCACTAATTCTTTCTTCTTTCATTGTTATTGTTGTGCTATGATGGTGTTTTATTGGTTTTTTCTTCCTTCATTATTGTTATTACTGTTCTTTAAATGTTGTTGCTGTAGTTTGAAATTCTATTTACTGGTTCTTTCATTGCAGTTTCTATAATCTATAGGTTGTTGTTGTTGTCACTTGTCAATTTTGCTAGTATTAATTTTAATTTTTGCTAGTTTTTTCTTTTTTTGGGTTTTTTAAATGCTGGATATCTGTAGGGATCCGAGTCTCCATGGGGAATGGGGAACGGGGACCGGCAATAGAGATGGAGATAGGGATAAGGATGAGGGGCAAAATCCTAAATGGAGACAGGAGGCATGTTCTCACTCCATGGAGACCCATTGCCATATCTAACCACTCCATCCCGATCGGATGAAGGATCTTAAAACAGGTAAGAGTCTTTCAATAAAGATTTTTTTTTCATTCTCAGAATTTAAACTCATGACCCCTAATTAAAAGGTCAAGGAATATACTAACTTGACCAACCCCACCTGTTGGAAGCAATAATACTTTTTAATAAGTAAGAAAAGTCTTTGTACAATACGCGATATAAAGAGCATATATATGAAGAGCATGGGATTTATGTGTTTTTATCAACTCAATAGTGATTTTCATTGATGACAGAAGGAAGAACCAATTATACAAAATCATAGTATCTTTATTGTTCATTCATCATTTTCATTTCGTACTATATAGTGGTACTCATTGATAAATTGATGTGTACAGTTTTATTATTTTTAATTACGACAAGAGTGTTAAGCATATGCGGTTGTGATTGTAATGTTATGTAAATAACATATTATTACTCATAAAATGTCAAATTAAAACGAGGAAAGGAAAACCAGTTCACTTATTAACGTCCCCTAATGTTTTTCACGGTTAGCAGGCAAAGCACAAGAGACTAGACCAAAACTATTTCGAAGAAATCACGTTTATACATATTGGATAAAAACCTATGCTTACAGCAAGAAAAAAATGGGACAAAATTTTTCTATCTTCTTCCTTATTCAACCAATAAATTTTGCCACAAAAGATAAAATACAGCAAGATGTTACTGTCATTTCTCTGCACAGTTCTGTACCGCCATACATTTTATCTTACATGCTGAATTTTTATTGGCGAAAAAATAACAATAAAAAGAAGAGGCAAAGGATTGTTATTAAAAAAAAAAAAATTGGTGCTACGTTTCAGACACACTTTAATATGTGAATTATTGCATTAAAAATTAATAGAGTAAAAGTATTTTAAATAAACAATTAGTTATATATTATTATATGAACAAAAGTATTTAATTTTCATACTCATTATCTTAAAGTTATATAATTAGATGATAGTATAAAATTTTATTATATTAATAATATATTAAAATTAATCTCTTAAAAATATAATAAAAGTATAAAACAACAATGATATATATTTAAAGTATTGAACTGCGAAAATAGCACATACGTGGTACCATTTTTTTTTTTTTTCACTCTGAAAATACGTACTAACAATTTCTGTGCACCAAATCCTGTGAAACGTTGATGCCAGTAGTCACTTTGCTTCTGGATTCCAATTCCAATGGTTGCTTGCCACTGAGGTAAAGTAATCTAGAAATGCAAATTATTATGGGAGCTTTTTCTGAAAAGAGGCTAAAAAGCCAAAGACAGAACCCTCTCAAGCATCACGCATGGAACAGCTTGCACTGTATCGTCCATGTCTCTAAGTGCATCCAGAGACACCTACTTTATCTTGAGCATAATTGTCTGGTGCCGGTGCTACTAAGAACTTTATATTTCATTTACATTTAATAAGGTGAAAAAAATAGTGCATTTTTGGACTAATGATTAAGAATAAACTTTTTTTGAAATTTTTAATGAGATTTCTTGATTATTTAAGTCTTTTTGGGCTCTAAAGATTACTTGAATTTAAGTTGTATCTGAATTGCGAATTGCTACGTAACTATCTTAAATTCTTAATCATATTGCGGAGGTTGTACCAAACAAATCATATGGTAGAGTGGAAATGTCCTTTTCCTGCATACACTACTATGCTCCAAATTGTCGGTCACCCACCATGATAACCACCAACAACAAAGTCACAATCAACATTAAATAAATTTCAATATATAATAATCTAACATAGCAGCAAGTTTCCAGCAAGTTTCATTGCAAGTTCTTCATACTAAATGCCTTTTTTGCCAACCTTCATACTAAATGTCCAAACAAAGCTAACGTAAGTTGCCTTTACGTGTTTAAATGATTGGGATGCGACTCTTTATTTTAAGTGTATATAGAATCCCTTTTATCTAATAATTTTATTTGGTGATTATTTTTTAGTGCATATTAGTAAATAACTTTTGTCTGAAAAATCACATTAATGAGGGAATATTTTAGAGACAATTTGAGCTCAGACTTTGAAATATATATCGTACGGATAATTTTTTCTTTTTCTTTTTTGATAATGATCATACGGATAGTGTTAACATAATATATTTTTAGTATTCTCATATTTTTCTTAATTACCTAGTTGCTACTCCTGTTTTCTTGGTTTTATATATAGTTGATGACAAATTATGATCAATATGACAAATCAATTTACTTTAAGATCTCAAATCAGGGAGTTGAAGTGACCCTTTTAAGATAAGTTCTCAAATTAAAAGTGTCCATCAAACTTGCTGTTTGCCACGATTCTTGCCGAACAAGCTTTGCTATTCAACTTAGTGCACACTTTGCCACAAAGATTGAGAGAAACTCACAAAGAATTAAAATGTGGGCAAACTTGATTATAAACGTTGAATGTTAAATGCTACAGAAATAAAGAATTGGAAATAAAGGAACAAAGATGTAAAGTAAATAAAGCTAAGAAAAAGGAAATGGAATGGAAAAGTATTAAGAACTAGAATGAAGAAAAGAAAAGGAAAGAAAATGAAAAGAAATGGAAAAAATGAATAACAATGAAGGAAGAATTACTTGAGTTTTTTTCTAACTCTTGAGCATGTGATCATAACTTTGGGTTGCACAAAGAAAAGCTCCATCCTTTGATATGAGCATTCTTCCCATATTTATAGATTCTCCTTCATGCTTGCATGTTAGCGAAGTGTCCCAAATGGTTATTTGTTTTCTTTATCAATGTTAACCTCCTTCGTAACCGCTTCTTCGATTTCCTTTGTGTCATGTCTTTGCTTTTGTCACAAACAAATTTGAATTTGAATTTTAAACAATCCTCCCAAGACTTGCTCTTTCTTCTTGTCGACACCACCATGCTAATTTGACACATCGAACCCCTCTTAACTTCGAAAATTTCACAACTAGCAATATTAACCTCCTCAAAGTAAGATTCGAGTTCTCATCATTAGCACGTCCATCATGTTATTTTCGCTTCCTATTTTCTCTCTCCCACTCACTTAAACTGTTGTAGAAAATTATGTTGAACACTAGTATTTTAGCTTTAAGTAATATGAATAAAAATGACAACAGCAACAATAAGAAGTAGTAGTAGAACAAGGTTACCACGAATCATGCAAAGCACTGTCCTTAAGGGTTTAATTCCGCCCTACCGAAAGCTATGCTCGGTGGAATGACGTTGCCGGTTAACCCTCCAGGATTAGACGTGGGTCTCCACAGAACTCGCCCACACGATGATCCCGTGCGTTGAGCGGCACTTGCAAGAAGCGTAAAAATGCGAGAAGTAGTGGGGGTAGCTTCTACTGCGCAGAAGAGAGAATAGAGAGGTGGTTGTTGTTCTGTCTTTTTATTGAGCCATGTAGCAGGCTTTATATAGGTAAAAGAAATAGCTGTTGTAAAAGAGCCGTTGAATAACGGTCAGAAAAAGAGCTGTTGCAACTAGCCGTTGAATAATGATTAGAAAAAGAGCCGTTGGAGCATTAAAGAGCTGCAACGGTAAAAAGGAATTAAAATAAATTCGTATGGGTAGTAATAGCTTGGCAGACGGGGCGAGGCGAGGCGCGCGTGTGTGTATTTAACTAAGGCCCAAGTCCACAATGCTACCTCAATACCATAAGGTATATACCGATTAAGTACCATCATATATAAATGCTTATTAAAACATTTTCATGAGCAATGTGGGACTTCTTCCGTAGCTAAATACACGCAGACAAACTAAGTTTGAAACACACTAAGACTCATATATATACAACATAAACTTCCTTAACATGTTTTGTTTCCTATAGCACCTTTTCATTTTTTAATTCCTCTGCATTCCTATTCTCTGAAACCCTAACACTCTTAGTAATAACCCATAAACAACCCCCACTTTGCCATAGCTCTTCACTATCTCCTAATCCTTTCCCTCCATTGCTAAACCCATATCTTGCTGTTTTTCTTCTTATCCTTTTTAAATAGGCTTCCTTCTCACATAACTTGCTCCTCTACCTCTTAACTCACTGTTTCCAGAAACTCATAATCTTTTCATCCCTTTCACTGCAATAATGGCTTCTTTTTCTCAACCCACTAATGCCATAGTCAATGTGGCTTTTTCTTCAGAACCTATTGTGAAGGGTGGCTATACCATGGCCCCCCACCCGTAACTAGAGCATCAAGAGCTTTGGGCCAGCCAAATAACCCTCCCTATCTCTATACATTCTTCCATATTTGGGTATGATGTCTCTCATTGATGCAATGAATATGAGATCTTTCTTCCCATCTCTTGAGAAGCATAAGATTTTGGCTTACTATAAATCCATCCCACTTTGGTATTTCAACAAGTCTACGGTGTTTTGTAGTAATCCTACGAACACTGAGGGCTTCAATAAATGGATGGATTGACTCCAACCTTCAAAAGAAGCTTTCTGAAAATCCATAGGCATTTTTGACATGTTCTAACTATTTAGAGAACCCATTTCTTTTAATAATGGCATGATTAGTGTCTCTTTCTATTTCTAGAGTCCCATGACCAATAACTTTCATCTTTCCTATGGCATGCTAAGACCAGCCTTGTTTGACGTCATAGCTATTACTGGTCTCTTGCCACTCGGCAAAGTCATCCTCTCGAACATGTCCCCTTCTAACAAAGAATACACCATCTATCTTGAGCCTACAACTTATTCTGCCTTTATTGAGGCAAATATGGGTGGATATGCCGACCTTATAATCGATAACAAATATGTCGCCTTTATTTTCTATTGGCTGAATAGGTGTGTCTCTTGTTCAAGGTCAGTACAAATACGAGACTTTTGCTTACCTTTAGCTATCCTTCTCCATGAAGGTCAAGACTTATGCTTAGCCAAACTTCTCATTGCCCATTTGTACGATGCTTTGAGCAACATTGTCAAAGAAATCCGTGAACACAAGAAATTAATCAACATAGAGGCCTTTTCTAGCTTTTACAATTGTGGCTGAACACTTTCTTTGAATGTCAATTAGCCTTTAAACCACCAAAAGATTTTTATAGAGACATCAAATGACCTCGATTGTGCCATCTTCACTGACCCATGCCTAGGAAGTCATTCAAAGTCAAAAAGTTTGGTCACTTTTTTCTGCCAATTTCACCAATCACGAATAAAATCTTCGAACAACGTCAACCTAGCTCCTTTTGCTTCTCAACAAGTAGGTCCTAACTAGTTCACTCGGCCCATCATTTCTTTTGATCCATCAATTCAAGAAGTCATCGATGAGAATTGAGTGAACTTCTTATGTTGTCAAGTTTTTCCATCCATCTAGTTACCCTGGAGATAAGACACTTGGGATAGTCTTTCATGCACCCAATTTTGTAGCCGGACAATTTGGGGTTTCTCAGGCTATCCCTACTCCTATCTCTTTCGAACTCAAGTTCCAATTATGTCAAGCCCAAGCTCAATCCTACAAATATATCCGTATGCTTTTTGAAGAGAATGGGGAACAAAAGAGCAAACACCATCACATTTTAGTTGAACCTAGATCTTTTATTTCTCAATCATTTGTTGATTGATGGCTCCACTATTATGGATCCCATCGGCGTTCCATGGATGATTGCATTTCTGGCATGTTTGATGTTTACCCTTCTCATATGCAGACTAGTTGCCTAGAATCGAAGACCAAAGGTATTCATATTAAAGCAATTTGTCAATTTGAAAAATTCTTTAAGGTTAAGTGGAATCCTTGGGTTGCTCAAAGAGTGGTTAGGGATGCAGCCGACATATTCAAACAGAAAAAGGAGGCACATGAAGTTTGATGTTGGAGGGCTTATGAAAAGGCAAAGGCTCAAAATCCTTTTGTTCAACCTAAGTCATTAATGACACCTTTCAAATTCTCTCAACTTCCTAATGCACCTTTTGGACTTGTCAACCATTTTCCTGACCAGCCTGGAGGGGCTCTTCAGGTTTTCTATCTTAATCCAAAAGGTTTAGAAGTGTAAATTTTCAGCTATTTCCTATATGGGAACACTAAACATATTGTCCAAGGGCAAACAAAAATCCTTGGAGGTGTACTCAAAGGTAACTTTTTCTATTGACCTTTCTTATTTACAGTATTCTTTTCCTCTAATTGCTTGTGTATTCTTCTGCAGCCACTGAAGCAGCCAAGATCTCCAATGTTGCTCCTAACCGATAGGAAGAAGGTTGGTTAGAGGATGAGGAAAGAGAAAAGAAAGATGAGCAAGAAGAGACTACTTCTCGAGGCAAGAATAAAAATAATCCACTAAAGAAAGGGGCCTCAAAGGCCTCTTTGAAGAGTCGAAAGATCACCAGCACTCTGCCTATTAAGGCTCCTTCTGCCAAGGTATATAATTTATTTTTGCAATTCATTATCTTTTTTGGATTTTAGATAACACTTTAAACTTTATTTTTAGTCGACCAGCAGACCTAATAATTCCCCTTCTCTTAACCCTTTTGAATAAACTTAACCTTTTGCCACAACTTCAAAGGTAAGTGTTTTTTTCCCTTGTCAACCTCCGTTAATTTGGTTTAACTTAATCATACTAATATAGGTTTTTATTTTACAACAATCCTAACCAAAAGAACCCAACAATATCCAAGAGACTGCTCAAAAGAAGGCTTTGATCAACCCTCAAGAAGAGCATTTAATGGATTCACCTCGCCAAGACAAGGACGTTATCTTAGTCAATGACGAGGACAATGATGATAAAACCCCTTTTTCTTGGAGAATTCCCATGCAGAAACCAGTTCCCAAAGATCCCAACCTTATTTCTGACTCGACATTGGTTAGGGCCAAAGCGACTGTTGATCTAATTAATGCCACCGCTAATGTTGTCCCTAAACTGGATGATAAACTTCACTTAAGCTTCATGGAAAACACAGAAAAGGGGCTTTTTGAGACCCATGCCAAGGTCAACTTGTCAATTGCCTTAACCTTAACCTCAAATCTCTATACCCTGCCTCTTCAAGTGCAAGATTGCCGAGCAAGCAAAAGAAGTTGAGGACACCTCTCTAAACATTGAGGTCCTTATTAAGCTCTTTAATGGGATTCTCCATATTTTGAACAACCCAATATAGATTCTTGTTGGGGATAAGGAAGCCAAACAATAACATCTAGAAGTTGTGGCAGATCTTAATTAGGTCATTTTGCTAACCCATCTATAACAATTTTCTGACACATTTCAAAATTTTGTCAGTCATGTTACCGACATTATTCCCGAGACTAAGCAATTCAAATATGAATAGCAAAAAATAACCACCTCTGTCGCTGCCTTTGAAAAAGATTTGAAGAAAACCAAACTCACCATAGAAAAAAATCATTGAATTTATGAGAAAAGGCGAATCAGGTGAGGCTGATTTTGTAAAAGAAGTTGCAGAGTTGGAGAAGAAACTAAAGGAAATACAAAAACATCTTAAAGAAAATAACTCCAAGAAAGGTTCTATTAGTAAGGGTCTTGTCTAAGGTAGTGCTGAATTTTAAAAAATATACTTTAAAAAAGTGCATCGGGTCAAATTTCAGAACTCGAACTTAGCTCAATAAGCTTCGAGCCGGGACGGGTTATTAAGTCAGGTTGGGTCTTGAATATCCCTAGCAGTTGATACTCCATGAGTTCCCGGTTTAGCCCTGGCATCTCGTCATATTCCCAAGCAAAGCAATCTCAATTCTACTTCAGCAACTCGAGCAAATCATTCTTGAAATCATTAAACAACAATGCACTAATGTACATCATTCAATTGTCACCTTCCAACCTAATGTTAGTCTCCTTAAGTAAGTCCTGCACTTTAACTTTTTTATTATTACAACTACTAGATATAGGTTGTTCAAAGCCTAGAGGATCTATGCCATATATACAATACAAATCCGTAATCCTTGTTGACCATATAGGCCGACAAACGAGCCATATGGATCAACAAATCCGTAAGCTAATTTTTTTTTCTAAGGTTGATTCTATATTGGCTTTGGTCTTAATGTCCAAACCATTAGGGCCACTAAAACATCCTTCAATATGCTTTGGGTCAAAGGTGCTAGGATCAATCTTCAATGGCTTGACATTGGGGCTATTACTTTGAAGTCTGCATGCAATTGTTAGTAATAACATATACTATCATCTACTCCAATCTTTTCTAATTTGCCCTTGTTACTCCACAAAATCATCTTCAAATGCATGTTGATGGTATGACTTTAACACTATTATATATATATATATATATATATATATATATATATATATATATATATATATATATATATATATATATATATATATATATATATATGTGTGTGTGTGTGTGTGTGTGTGTGTATGAAACAAGCCTAGGCTAACCTGAAATACTTAATAGGCTTTATAATGAGCCTTGGCTTGGCCTGTTAAGATAAGTAGGCTTTTAAATAGGCCTAAGCTTGGTTCTATATTTGAATAAATTAGGCCAGGCCCAATATAGGTTAAGCTATAGCCCCCTAACAAGATGCCTAACTTATTTCCACCGCTATGACCTTGGCTCATGGCAAAATTTTGGTTCACCCTTAACCCACTACTGCACGAGGTTTTGACCCTGTCGAGTGTTGACTCTTCTGGCTTGCCCTCAATGCCTTCTTACACTCCCTCTTGTTTTGCCTTCTTGGGTTTAGTAGGAGTGATCCGGAATTTCTTACACTCTACACCGACTTATTATTAATGAGATTGGCTTAGGAAACATGAGTTTTTGACTTCCAACCATTTGGTGAACCATCCACCATTACATTATTTTCATTTATCGCTTTACTGAGTATAGCTCAATAGCCTTTGTACTACTCGAACCCACTTTATCTTTATCGATAATAGGACTATGCATTTCAAGCTTTTTTCGATTTTCATAAGTCTTTGCCACTATTCAATCAAACATAATATTACATTTTGGTCATAAAGTTACGATACCCCCATTGTCCTATTGTTTCAAAAGGAAATCTAGCAAAGCCTCTCCTAGTTTTACGAAGATTGGCATTTTAATGTTCTCAAACATGTCCAAATCGATTTGATCCTACATTTCCTTATCGTTGACTTCCTGAACTCAACAACATTAATTGGCATCAGAATTGGCACGACATACGCTAAATTCATGGGGAATGGATCATCGTCGATAGCCATTTTGGTTGTAGGTTTCTCTTCAAACTTAAGTTTTCCATCTTTGATGGCTTTTTCAATAAGATTCTTGAAATATACACAGTTGTTAGTATTAAATGGAATTTACAAAATTTCTTCCCTTTTATTTGTTCTTTTGACTGCATTTTATTTCCCTTAGGAAGTATAATTTGCTTATCTTTCCATAAGACATAAAAAGTTTGCTTGGCTTTTGTTATGTCAAAAGTGTACATTTACTACTAGAAGGATTAGTTTTCTCTTTTTCTTTAATGGGTTTTAAAGAAGCACACACATATGGTGGCCCTGACTTTTCTTCAGCTATAATGACCTCATGTGAGTCATCCTAATTATCATCTTCTTCTTCATTCATTTCAATGAAAGTTATCTTCTCTTATCTCAGGGCTTTTCGAAGCTTTTCACTTTCAATTCTTTCTTTTTTCATTTTTAATCGCTCTATTTGCAAAACCTTATCAGCAATTTGGGCTAAATCTAAAAAATATTGGTTGACTAGTTTCTTTTGTATGATATAATCTAGCCTATTAATCACAATCTTCACCATTTCTGCTTTAGGAATTGGTATAAAACACTTGTTTTTCATGACTCTGAAACTTGCCAAATAGTCATCTATCGACTCTCCGTGAAATCTTTTTACATTAAACAAGTCGATTAAGCTCACTTTCATTTCTCCTCGAAAGAGTTGCTCATGAAACAAACTTGCCAACTACATCCATGAAAAAATGGAATTCGGTCAAAGGTTTAAAAACCATGTGAAAACATTCTATGTGAGAGATAATGGAAGGAACCTCTTTTTTGGATATTAATTTGTTGCTATTTCATCGCTGTCCAAAGTGTATCAAGCAATGTGCTCGACGGTTGATTCCTTACTCTCCCCTAAGAATTTAGTTAACAACTTTGGTGTTTTCTATGCCTTGGGCATTTCGGCTTGAAGGATATAGTCAGGGAAGGCAAAGGTGAAGTAAGGCCAGTTGGCATAGACAACATTAAACCCAAAATTGTTCAGAACTTGCTCAACAACTTGAGCAGTATTATGATCCCCTTATGTTGTTCTATCTAAGTTGTTTAATTATATGTCTACATTTTGCCCTTGAACAACAAAATGGATGTCATCATTTAGCATGTTTTCCTCATGTGGGGGAATGGAAGTGGTTGACCATTTAAGTTTTAGGGTCCCTCTAGATTCATCCGCCTGACAATCCTATTAACCTGTTTCACAACTTGCTCATATCAAGCGTTGTTCGACTCAATTAAAGGATTAAGCACTATGGTTATTTGTTATGTAAGCATATTAACCAAATCATGGTGGTTCTCATCTATTTATTGCCTAAAAGTTACAAAAGAGTCAAGTGCATTTGGACAATGTGTTAAAAGACATTGTTTTGGGCATGTGTGGAAATAATAGGCTTCTAATGTTTGCCATGTTCTCCTAATTCCTACACTAGTTAATTGCCTTCCCTGGGTTGTTATGTGGCCTAATTTGGGGCAAGTTTGCCATAATCATTTGGTTACAAAGTGGATTTTGATATATTCCAAGAATGTTTCCTGTTGGAGTGGGTACTTGAGAGGCTATTGGTGGTACATAACCTAAAGGCATTTGCAGTGTTAGGCCATGAAAAGACCAATTTGGTGTATTTCTCTCATATGGTGAACTTGTACCAGTATAGGCTCGATAATTTGTGGAAAAGAAATATTATTATCTTCTTCATTTGGCCCTTCCTCGTTGAAGAGGAGACTCTTGACATGTTTGACACTATAGTGCCACTTTGCAACATCATAAAAAGTGAAATTGGACCAAAAGTTGACTTAACTTTCTAAACTTAGCCCTACCGGGCATTCCAATTTGTTTTCTTGGTGTTATAATCGATGACAAATCACGACCAACATGACAAACCAATTTACTTTAGGATCTCAAATCGAGAAATTGAAATGACTCCTCTGATAAGTTCTCAAATTAAAAGTGCTTGTCAAATTTGGTGTTTGTCACTATTCTTGTTGAACAAGCTTTGCTATTCAACTTAGTGCACACTTTGCCACAAAGATTGAGAGAAACTCACAAAGGATTAAAATGTGGGCATACTTGATTATAAACTTTGCATGTTAAATGCTACAAACACAAAGAACTAGAAACAAAGGAACAAAGATATAAAGTAAATAAAGCTGAGAAACAAGAAATGGAATGGGTAAGGACTAAGAACTAGATTGAAGAAAAGAGAAAGAAAGAAATTGAAAAGAAATGAACAAAATGAATAACATTGAAAGAAGAATTACTTGAGTTACTTGTAACTCTTGAGCATCAGTGTGATAATGACTTTGAGTTTTATAAAGGGTTGCACAAGTAAAAGTTCAATCATTTGATGTGAGCATTCTTCCCATATTTATAGATTCTCCTTCATGCTTGCATGTTAGACAAATGTCCCAAATGGTTGTTTGTTTTCTTTATCAATGTCAACCTCCCTTGTAACCACTTCTTTGATTTCCTCTGTGTCATGTGCTTGCTTTTGTTGACAAACAAATTTGAATTTGAACTTTAAATAATACTCCCAAGACTTGCTTTTTCTTCTTATCGACACAACCATGCCAAATTGACACATCAACCCCTCTTGACTTGGGAAATTTCAGAACTAGCAATATTGTCTCGCTCATAGTAAGATTTGAGTCCTTTTTTTTCTGTCAACATCATCTAGCATACTTGACATTTCGAACTCTTTGGGCTTGGAAAATTTTTTGTGGTAACAACTCTATTAACAATACTTCATAATAAAAGAATATATATATAAAGAGTACATCACACTCTTTTTCTTTGAAAGATGTGTAAAATACATCTACCTTCCTCCGTTTTTGAAACCTACACTTGCCTCTTTTGATCAAAGATGTAAATGAGTTATAATTAATCCATTTTAATATAAACAAATCTCTTATGACGATAAGTATATATAAAGAGTAAATTACACTCTTCTTCTTTGAAAAATGTGTAAATTACATCTACCTTCCCTCCCTTTTTAAACATACACTTGTTTCTCTTGATCAAAGATACAAATGTGTTATAATTAATCAATTTTGATATGAACAAATCTCTTATGATGGTAAATAGCTAGAAATGAGCCTTTTTAGATAATTTTCATCTCCATGTAACTCAGCATCACTTGTGACCAATTTTGAATACGAAATAAGAATTTCGGATTGTGTCCCAAAGTGGATAGTAAAGGGTTCAAAACTTTATTTCATCATTTAAAGTCCCAAAATCAATTATAAAGGTATTCAAAATTAGCTATTAGTGATCCTCAAAGTCATAGGAAGAAAAAATATTTCAATGAGAAGCTCGTTCATATTTGCTAACCATCACGGAGAGGTTAGTTTATGTCAAAAGGCTAGAGTGTAGTACATCCAAAATAGGAAAATGTAATTTACTCATCTAAATTGATAAGTATGTTTGTATTTGTCAATTTAGTTAAATACTAGTGTTATTGATAAGGTAAGGAAACTAAATGGGGTATGGAAACCCTAAAAAATTATTTTAGATGAAAAAAGTAAGCTCCCTATGTTCTATTGGACTAAAGGTTTCCACTATTTTTCTGATACTATAAGATACACTTGAGCAGGTTCAGTCTCATCGACACACTAAAGTAGGTTTGGTCTCACCCTTTGATCATTAAGGCCTTACACTGAACTAACTACACACTAATATTATTTTCTCTAGGACTTCTTCCTATGTTCTCTTTCAATCTCCCCCTCTCTTTTGTGGCTGAGTACACATTGTTAGTGAGCATGCAATAACTAAGTAACATCAATGATGACAATCCAATATCTTCTTTTTCATTCTTTATCAAAAGTATGAACAAACGGGAGGACTAACCATGGAGTAGTGTAGTGGGTCATGAAACAAATGGTGGAGGCATTGATGCTTGTGATGGCATTCCATAGTGGTGGCATGAAACATGCTTAGTAGAGGGGGAGATGGCTAATTTGGGGGTTTTTGACCACGTTGGTGCTCTTTTAGAAGCAAAATACCACTTTGTTGTTGTTTGGAAACATATTCCGTGCGTGGTAGGGGTGTTAAAAAAAACCAATCAAACTGAACCAAACTTAAAACCAAACTGAACTTATTAAAAAAAATCTTTTTTGTAATGGTTCAAAACTTAAACCAAATAGTATATTAAAGTGCGATTCAGTTATTGGATGGTTCAGTGCACTACAACCAAACCTTTCACTTCAATTGCTGTGTAATTTTCATGGTCTCCACCAACTGAACCTTTCGAGGATGCATAACAATGGTGAAGGAACTCAGCTGCCAAAGATATCTCGTTACCAACGACTGAGGCCATGCCTGTGGTGGTGTTCCTCAACAACCTTCATGCAACCCCCACTAGTAGCTCTTTGAGATCATGTTGGAGATTGAAGATGACGACATCGTGATCTGGAACGTGGCCCCTTATGCCTTTACTCTCAACACTTCACCGTCAACAGTTTTCGCCATTATCCCCGTTTCCATCATTTTCCTATATTGAAGATGAAGCCAGTGTCCGGAGAAGCCTGTCATAGTATTGCAGATTCAGAGGAAGTTCTCATGGTTGTGATTGGTGTCCTTGTCGATGTCGTCATCAGAGAACGGTGTTGCCACCGTGGAGGATCTGTTATTAGTAGTGCAAGTAGAATGCTCAAAGAGAAAGTGTTTCAATTCTATGAAGCAAACTTCAAAACCAGTTTTAAGTAAAATTGAACCGATTCACTTTTTGTTAGAATTGGTTCGAATCGGTTCAAATATTGTTCATCTAGTTCAGTTTTATAAACTAAACCAAATTTTTTATTTTGGCTCAATTCAGTCTAGTTATTATCATAAACCAAACCATGACCAGGCCTACTACCTGGAGTGGTTTTGGCCATGTGTAGGCTGCCACCCATTATTTTATTTTATTTTATTCTTATTGTCAATGGAAAGCACCTTATAGGCCTTGGAATGTGCCTTATAGGATAGCACCTTGGAAGGCGCTAAACACGCAATGCTCAGCAGTTGAAAGTAAAAAGAGAAAATTTCGATCAAAGGTGTTAGCTGTCTCAATGCCTTCAGTCTGTACCATAGCATAATGAGTTGTAAAACTTTCAAGATAGGGGAACTCTGGAATATAGCAAAAAGCCAAAAACTAATCATATCACTACCACCACATTTACACTTCAATTTTCACCACCGCTAGAGCTGGAAGGAAAACCACCATGCTAGCGTTAGCAATTATGGGGCATTCACCATAATCCAAGAGAGGGTCACTTCGCAAAAGATTAAGAAAAGCAAGTTTGTCGCCACTATTAGCTTCAGCTCTAATAAGAAATCCCACATGTCTCTCTTCCTCAGGTTTGTTCTTTATCCATCTTATTTTCCTTTGGTTTCAATGACTTCATTTTCCTTTTAGTTTCTTAATTTTTTTTGATAGGATTATTCCCTTTTTTTTTTTCTTAATAGAGAACTTTGATTAATTTTAGTTCATTGATTATTAGGTTCAGGATCTATGTGTCACCCATAATTGCTGGGTTTATAAGGTACCATAAAGGTTGATATTTTTGGTTTAATTGGATGAAACACTTAATGGAATGCTTGTAATTATCACTATTTTTTAAAAAAAATAGAAAATTTGGTTAATTTTATTACCTTTTGGCTTGGTCTATGTAATTTGACCTTTGTGGCTAAACAGACCTACCTTGACCCTACAGAACCCAGTCCTTATTTAGGCTGGTCTTGTATCTCGGGCCAACTGCAATCTAAACCCTCGAGGTTGGGACCTGAAGGTCGACCTACTTGCCCGTGTCCCAGCACGAGAATTAACGTTACCTCATTAACTCTTGTATTTTTTTATCCCTAGCAGAATTCTCTTCTTGATCCCTAATCCTTTAAGAATTCCTTCCTTTAATGTATGCTCTAATAGGACCTCTTACCGTAATGGTACCAGACCTTATATATACTCCCTCCTTCTCTATAGTAGGGGTTAAGACATTTTTAGCCTTGACACTACCCTACCCTACCCTACCTCTTGGTTCATATAGCAATATTTTGGCATTGTATGTAAGAATGTAAAACTATTCCTACTTCACTCTTACGTTGCAATTGGCGCGCAACTATTATTTTTATGGTAGATATGCATAGCACATAGTGTCCTCAAAACCTTGACCTCCACAACCTTACTCGATAAAACACACCTGCAATTGTAAACCCTAAAATACCACTATCCCAAATGCCACTCCTAAACAAGACCTCACCACAAACATGGATCCAAACACTAACCTTAACCATAACACCAACAACATTCCTAATTCTGCTGTTGACACTATCTTCGAACCCTGTAAGACATGCAGGAGTAGATTAATTGTCTGTGTAACCAGCATTCCAAAGACCATGGAGAATTCTAGTCACTGCCACCACCTCCTCCACTATCTCAAAGCTATTTTCACTATTTGAGTCATTTACCCCACATGAAAGTAGTACCAACCTATAATCGCTAAAGAGAAGGCTGGATCATGTGAAGAGCAGGTAGATCGAGGAATTTCATAGTGTATTATGGGCCTATCACACAATCCTTCAATCCATAATCGACGAAACACCATACAATCCCATGTATAGCACAAAAGCTATAATTGCCGTGGAAGTCGAGGAATTGAGCTGGAGGCATACAAACTTCAACGAAGATTGGAATGACATCCTGTACCTTTCGTGAGACCTCTTGGTAGTGGGACCCCAAAGAGGTGAGTCGACTGTATGTTCCCTATGCTTTCTTCTTGATATAGCGGGAGATGGAGACACTTCTTAATACCAGGGCTTGTTGAACATGCATCAGTCCAAGTAGCCCGACCTTCCTATATCTCTCTTTGTTAGTAGAGGAGCTTAGACTCTAGTCTATGAAAACCTGACTCAAGAAAAGTCAATCATATATGGAGTTGACAAGTGTCCCTACATCACTATCAAATTCCATTATAAATCGGCTAGCATACTTTAGCAAGAGGTCAAGGTCGCTAGAAGATACCAAACTTGGGGGAGGAAGAGGGTGAGCAGAACTCCCGAGTAACACTATAGTAACTTTAGGAATACAGGGAGAATCAGATTGATGTGGCTCCGACAAGTATATCGGGTCGTATAAGTAATAAAGTGATGAGAAAAGTATCATTTCCATGAGAATAGATCAAGTACCGGATAGTCTAAGGGAATAACTATTTGGACGGAATGAATTCACAGATGCAGAAAATTGAAATAAAAATTAAATAAAACAAATAAGAAAAATAACATTGTAGACGGATGCTAATAGGGTGGACAAATGCAATGGAATGGATGCTAGGATTAATTAATTTCATCTATTACAGACGCATTTACTATGAATTTCCATTAATTCGTTTCTATCCTAATTGACTCATAGTCGGATCCCTTTAATTTTTTCCTAACCTCTCTCGAGGTCACATAATACTCTTCATCCTAAACTAATTGGCTAATCTCTTAGCACAAACTAATCTAGGTAAAGGTTCAAGCTCTATGGGTTCCTATGTTGATCGCATGAACCATGTTTGATTATCTCTAGTTTTTGCTCAACTCACAGTGTTTCTGTTAAGAGGCTCTATTCATAAACCCTCTCTTGAGTTATTGTAAATTCCCAATTCAATTAATTGGTGATCAAGCAATCAAAGGCATTAGACACAAACAAAACACTAAGCAATAGAGATAGAAACAAGATTAACATTAATCCATAAATAAAATTGTCATACAAAAAATGGTCTATTAATGTCCTAGCAAAAGAAACTTAGTTCATGACTAAAGAAAATAAAATAACGGAACAATATGAAGATGAGAATATAGAAGAAACAAAAGTCACAAAGTATTGAAGCTAGAGACAAGAGATTCAAAAGGTGTGGATCTCTCCGTGTTGCAGTTGAGCTCTAGAATCCTTGAACTTCACCTTCAATCTCTCTAGAGAAGTCTTCTATCATGGAAAGTTGTAGGAGTGCCTAGGGATTCATTTCTAATATAAGTAGTTCCTTTTTATAGTCCCCGGATCCCTTTCTTTTTTAAATTTCAGGTTGAACAGTGTTCTGCTGCAGACGGGGTTGCGCTATAGCGCAACGCCCATCTTTTGGTGTCACTTGTGGAAACAGTGGCGTGCTATAGCGCAACAAAAAAATTTGATAGAAATTGCGACCACCAAAGCCCGCTTGATTGCACTATAGTGCAACATAAAACATTGGGAAGTTGACAAAACGAGTGCATACTATAGCGTGCTTGGTTGCGCTATAGTGCAGCATGAACTTGGCCATTTTATTCCCTCTGCGGCAGTGTGCTATAGTGCAAGCTATTGTGTCTAATTCATTCTTTGGCCTCTTCCAACCTCTTTCGAGAGCACTTGCACCTCATATCCAACAAATAGATTCAAAATAAGTATCCAAACACATAAGGAAATAACAAAAACTAAAAAATATCGACTAGCCTAAACTACTTACTAAAGTAAAATAAAACAGAAGCTAAATTAAGCAAATATACTCAAATTTAAACAAAACTAATTGAAAATATAACTCACTAAAAGGAGTTATCACAGGTATATGAGCGGCAGAGCTCCCAATCTCACCAATGGCCGACCTATTATTGATGCACTAGAGCTTGGGCGATCCAGAGAGGGTAGTGGCAACTTAAGCAAGCCATAAGAACCCTTGAAGCTAGTAGCCCCATCTTCACTGGTCACACCTTTCACATTTTTTCTTTTTGCATGGATGGCAGTTGTATCAAAACGAGAAGTACTTTGCTTGTGCACATGATGCCCTTTAGCTTTAAAGTAATGATATTCGAAGAAAACTTCTCAAGAACATTTATGTGACCTTTCTTTGCCATAGAAAAATCACTAAGTACTACCTAGGGGGAAGTGATGACAAGGGACGACCACCTAAAAGGAAAGCAGGTTATGCTCGACGAATTGTAATAATATTGAGTCACCGACCCCTTAGGTCTCAACTTGAAAAACTAACCTTGATAAGTCCTTCTCTTATAGGATGACTCGAAGGCCCCCAAAAGTCTCCTATCTTGCATACTAGCGAAAGAAAATAAACTATTCCCTAATGCTCTGCTATTGGAAATGTGGTAAAAGTAGAAAAACATATGAAGCATAGCCTCAACAACTGAAACACGAAATGAAAATACTAGACGAACACCCACCCATTAGGTTGAATTTGAATCGGTGCCACCTAAAGAACTAATAATACCCTACAATAGAAAGGACAAAATGGGAGATCTAGCTCCACATGGGTAAACAAAGTCTCAAACATATAGATGCAACCATTGCTTAGATCCCTGGTCACTCGATTTGAAGACCCATAATGGAACTAATTGGTAATCTTTCGGAGGGCCAAGTAGGTGCAATAAAGGTCGAAGCATATCCAGATCCTCTGCAGATCACAATATGTGTCGAAAGATTGGGAAATTGCCTCTTTGGAAAGCCGGTTAGCCATATCTTCGGAGGAACTTGTGCTACCTACACTACCCCACTGATCAAAAGAAACGAGTGATAAAGGCCCATACAATTGTAAATGAGCATTTCTAACACTCATTTCCTCCATTATTAATTCAAACCAAAGTTGATCCTCTATCTAGGCCGGCCTGGTTAGGCTCGACCTATAATACGTCTTTCCCTTAATAACCTTACATTGATAACCCAAAGTGGGAACCAGCCCATCAAGTGATGGATTATTAGACCCTTACTCGACCAAAGGCATCAAAGTGTCTTGAGTCCTAAACCCCAACATTGCTCTCCCTATTGCCACCATCTTCCCCACTCATTTCTCTGAGAAATAATCTGAACTTGATTATGAGTTTCTTCTACCAACATAAAACAATACCATACAACCACTAGTACTTAGAAAATACAATCAACCCCAAAACAAAGCAACTAACCATCAATGAAAACAAACACCAAAACTCGAATATAGAAAAATCGCACAAAATGGTAAACCTTATTCATAAAAAAATAACCATATTCACAAACTCAAATGTAGAAAATAAACCCACATGTACACACACATTTACACACAAATCACATTGCAAATAATCACCACAAAGTATGTAATATGCTCAAGAACACCGACGTGCATTGTCGCAATGCACTCAAATAGATTAGGTTTTGAACAAAAGAATATAGTAATAGGTGCAAACCTAGATTGTTTCCCAAGGAATTACTCTAAATTTCGTAAATATATTAGGATAACCAAGGTTGAAGGGATTTCATTAACAAGAATTCAAAAAATCTAATTGAAAACAGAATCAAGAACAGTTGCAGAAAAATTGCTTGATTAAGGATCAACTTAGGAAATTCATTCACATCAATTAGGATTCATCATAAATTCACAAGAAGCATTTCGAATTCAGTTCCATTCCATTAATTTCAAATTAAACACAAGAAGATCTTCAAGTATTTAATTCAATTTTAACCTAATTTCCAAATATGAGATTAGCCTCTATTTAAACCTAATTCAATTCGAATAAATCAATCCAAATCTAATTAGGATTCAATTCTGAAATAAAGAATTCTATTCTAATCAGAATGGCTTCATCAAGCATTGATCAATGCTTGAGAGAGAAAAACAAAAAATCAGAATTGTAGAGAGAAAGAGAAGAATAGAAATTGAAATTGAATCTAATTAAAGACTAAACCTTAGAATCCATGCATTGAGTGATGAATCTCCTAAGCTAAAGAAGATTCAGCCTTCCATCTCCATGGACAAAAATGAAAAATGTAGAGAAAAATATGAAGAAGAAAAAGAAGTCATGAAAACTTACTCTCTAAGAAACCTAAACTCCTCCAATTTCAATTCTGAAAAATCCCCAAAAATCCCCTTTTTTTTTCTAATCAATTACCTATATCATAGTGTTTTCAGAAAACTTGAAACCTCCACAGAGAGCCAAGCCCATAAAAAACAAATAGGTTCAAGAAGGGCTCAATTCTGGGCCCAATTGACATAGTTCTGGCCCATTTACTACAGCCTCTTTGCAACAAAAATTACGCCCAGAATCTAACAGATTTCAGTCTTGAGTCTTCAGCAAAGTTGTAAGATTTTTCGTTATCTTTCCCACGAGCTAATGATATTTGTAGTTTAAGATATGGGCTGCAGAAGATATAAAGGTCGAAATAAGTATGAAATCTGAAAATTAGCACACATTTATGGAAGTTCTCAATGAAGGTCAATGTCATCAAACTCATTTATTTGCATCAATTAAAACACAATTATGACGTAAACAAGCTAGGAATGACACTAGAATAATGCATAAATGAATGCTCTATCAAACACTCACCAGAAAATTCCAACGGTGAAGAGAAGCCTCTGTAGATACACCAAAATAGTCGTCGAATCCATGCACCATAACCACAGTGTCCACTACATCACAAGTTAGTTTTCGGGCAAGAAAGCAATGCAAGCACCTTGAATGGAGAAGATAGAGAAGGAGGAATATAATCGGAGTAAGTAGAGGAGAAGTGTGAGAAAAAGAAGATAAAAAAAGGAAGAAATGAAAGAGGGAAACGAAGGAAATAAATAAACCCCCATGGAAACTACCTACTAAATCAAATGGTGTGGGATGCTAGATAGTTTGTAATCAACAACTGTGATCGCATCATCTGAATATGAGATCTATGGTGGATAAGTGCGATGTGACATGATGGGATAGTGGCAAAAGAGAAATTGACACATAGCATATGGCATGACATATTGAAAACTGCAAATGACATGGGTAATGCAAAACTACCTTAGCAATGATAAAACCATTCTCGAACCAAAAATGAACTTTGGGACACACAGTTTGGGGGGTCAAACACATGGTTCAGAGGGTTGGACACTCGTGATTATCTAGCTATTCAATTCAATAAGCAAATTTGAAGCTTAAAGCTCAGAGGTTCCCCCCGTTCCTTAACCCCTTGACCTTTTTGTTCTGAAGAGCTCAAGTTTGAGGGGCTTATGGCTTGGTCGGTGTAACTTGACTCACTTTCAACCTCATTGCTCTATCAAGCTCAGGGCTATGGGCTTGTGGCCTAATCGGTGTAACCCAACCCACTTTTAGCCTCATAACTTTGTTAAGCTCAAGGTTGGGGCTTGTGGCTCAATCTACGTAACCCGACCTTCATGACCTGTCCGCCCTACTTAGACCTACTTCTATGACTTCATTACTCTACTGAGCTTGAGGTTGGGGGGCTTGTCGCTCTATTAGCATAACCCAACCTTTGTGGCCTGACAGACCTATCTTGACCCCACTAAACCTATTCCTCATTCAGGCTAGTCTTGTGCCTTAGGCCAATTGCAATCTCGACCCCTGTGGTTGGGACCTGGAGGATGACTTACCGACCCTCACATGTCCTGATATGAGAATGAACACCTCATTAATTCCCATATTTACACCCCAAGTGGAATTCTCTCCTTGGTCCCCAATTCATTAAGGATTCTTTCCCTCAATATAAGCTCTAATGGGACCTTATATTATAATGGTATCATCCCTTATATATACCCCGTCCTCCTCTACAGTGGGGTTAAGATATTCTTAGCCTCAAAACTAGCCTACTCTACCTCTTGGTTCAAACAAAAACACTTTCTACATGAATATTCACTCAAAGGAAGGGTGTAAGTTTTTCCAATTGCATAAAAAAAAAAAAGAAGGTTTGAATTTTTTTAGCCTATAATGCATGATTAGTTTTTGGCTTTTTGCTATATCTAGAGTTCCCCTATCTTGCAAGTTTTATGAACTTATTATGTTATGGTGGAGACTGAAGGCATAGGATAGCTATTGCCTTAACTAAGATTTTTTTTTCTTTTAACTACAAGGTGCTCGGTGTCTAGGCACTTCCAAGATGCTATCCTATAGGGAGCCTTCTCCTAACAACAAGGAAAAATAAAACCAAATAATGGGTGGCGACCTACATGTGGCTAAAACCATTCTAGACAAGGAATATGTTTCCAAACAACACCAAGTGGTATTTTGTTTCTAAAAGAGCACCACTTTGGTCAAAAACCCGGCTATGTAGCTAATTCATGGATATCATAGAGGAGCAACAATGTGGTGGATTTGGCAATGTGAAAGGCTAATGGAGAAAGACAAAAAAAGACAACTAAGGTGATCTTAACTATGGACTATGGTGCATTGGTAGTGATGGAGGCTTACCAACATTGATAACAGTGGGTTGACATGGTGTGGGACCATCACTATCAACTCCATAGTAGTTCCTTTCATTTAAATGATGGATGTCATTTACAGTATTGCTATTTTCATCCTTTACAACCATACTAAAAATGATTGAAAGAAAATTTTAATCCATTAAATATCCATGACAAATTTTTTAGTAAAATTTTCATCCTTAAATTAAGTAAATATAAAACACATTGTTTAGATTTGATTTGATCTACAAATCAAATTTGATATTAAAATTTATTGAATTAAATTCTAGTTATTTTATAGATTAAACTTTATGTCTAAAATTTATTAAAACTGAAATTTATTTTATTTTATTAAATAAACATTTAATAGAGATAAAATGGTTCTATGTAATGAAATTTTAAAAATCTGATCATTTATTACTTTTTAATATTTTTGTTTATAATCTGTATCATATCCTACTTTATTGAATGTGACGGTTACAATTCTAAAAACTAATATTTTTTATGCAATGGTTTTTGATAAAAAGCTTTCCCCTTGTATATGTAAATTAATTTTTCACATATGCTAAATTGTATATGTTATTATGAATACTTAACTTTTTATAAATTTAACTGAAATACATTCTCAGGATATGTTTTTTTTGTTTTTTACTATGTGTTCAACTCTTCACATAAAAAAATGTTTAAACTCTTATGATAACTATTATCAGGAAAGTGATAAATAGCTAGAAAAATTGCCCGATATATATTGCCCAAGTGACTTGACATTGCATTTTGAAACACACTATTTGACCAGACAAAAAGCCCGAATCTAACTGCCGAGCTATCTAGCAACCAAGGTGGATTTACATGTAATCATATTCTCCTTCAATGAATCCCCAATCTTTCGCCCCTCAAATCTAAGCTAAACTTTGGTTGTACCTTCTACAAAATCCATTATCTCATGCAATTGCTTTATCATAAAACGTACTTAAAATGAATTTATGTTTGCGATGCAACCACTGCTGTCATTGAACACTACTGCCTTCCAATGGGAAAAAGGATGGACAATACAATGAAAGAAGCAAATAGCAAATAAATCCCTCATAGAAAACAAAGTTGTATAAACTATCGATTTGGAAACAAAATTTAAAGTTTGAGTGAAATACTCAAATGCCTAGAAATGATTAGAGTTGAAAAGAATGACTAGAAGGTGGGGTAAAAATTGTCTTGAGCTGAAAAGAATGAACAAAGATGAATGAACAGAAAATAAAATGCAGGTAAAAGAGATATAAAAATCACACTTTAATTGAAAAAGGAAAAAACAAAACAAAACAAAACAAAACAAAAAGGCGTAGGAGTTTTGTGACAATCTAAAATCAGTCAAACATAATTGCAGTTTGATAGAAGTAATCAATGACAATTCAAATTTCATGGAAGTTGCAAATCGGAAAGGCTTGCGTAACTTTTGGTCAAATGAACAACTATATTTAATTTATTTTAAAAGCTAATAAAACGTATAATCTAACCCTTAATTGTATGCCAGATTGACTTGTCATATCATTCTGGCATGTGAATTTCGGGCAAACTTTCTGGCCCTGTAGCATCACTCTTACATTTCACTTTGTTAACTACAAAAATGTGGATCCTACACCCTTTATTGTAACCACTCCTTGTTTTCTAATTGCATCATGCAATTATGGTTCTAGCAGCCCATGCAGGCTGCATAGCATCACTCCTATTATAAAATTCATCCAAAAATTAAGAAATATAATTAGTTGATAATGTAAAATTTCAAAGAATTATTTGTGAATGTGATTCTCTTGAGGCGGTTCACTTGGTGAATGGAGCTTATGGAGTTTTTCATCATATCAGAGGCCTTCTCCAGGAGATCCAGTGTCTGTTGAAATGTGATTGGGTTATTCAAGTTAATCGTATTTCTTCATGAAGTTAATCAATGTGCAGATGTTCTTGCCAAGCAAGGTGTGGAAGTAGATAAGCTCTCCTCCACTAGCCATGTTCAATGTCCTCCTCGCATGCAGACACGGCTGGTGTTAGTTTCCTTAGGTTGTAGCCTTTCTTAAAAAAGGGTTGACAGTGTAAAATATCTCATATTGATAATATATCAAAAGTAAATGTTAATGTGTGTTTTGTTATTGAGGAATGTTATTTGAACAATGGTAATTGGACATCATGCAACTATAGTTAGAGAGAGAAAGATACAAAGATAATAATGGTTGAAAGAGAAAAAGTATGGGCCATCTCTGTACTACATCTCTCCCTTCAGAAAACTATATCACTAATATCTCTCCTTGTTACATAGAAATATCGTTTTTCTTTCTTCTTTGAGAAATTCTTATTCATTTAATAGCAAGTGTCTCAGCTTTAATTAACCACACTTAGCTTTGTATCTATTTGTAATTCTTTAGAATATTCAACTTATCATAAGTGAGAAGTTAAATAATAAATAGTACAAAACAACAATTTTTTTAATAGTTCTGTAATCACCCAGCAATTTCCGTAAACAACAAATTTCTACTTTAATATTTGTAATTCTTTTTCCACAGTATTTCGTTTTCTTGGAAACAGCGTGCTTCATTCGCCATAGACTGTCATGCACCTAGTTGCGTATCATATTTGTTTAACCCGAAATTAGCCATTTATAATTTGCCGCTTTTGTTACTCAATATCTTTATTTGGTCGCCACTTTTGACTGTCGTTTGGTGCAATCGTCCTGCAACGTGCCATGTTTTAAATGCAAAATGTTAAATAAAGACTTCCCCCATGCTTCCCATTAATCTTCTCTTTTAAGACTTGTGTTCTTCTGTATGTATAGAAACCATGACAACCCATATATTTTTCAGAACAATGCAGCTATGAATCTTGCTTAACGGGACGTGTGTTCTATGTGTGGTTGCTATTCTTAGATTCCTAGTAATTCATATGTTCTTTATTTGTTTCATCTTACTTTTCTCCTTTATTATTCTTTTAGTTTTTTATTTTTTTTATTTTGGACTAGAGATATGGTTTAGATAACTTTTATAAATATTTGAATAATCTTTTTCTTATAAATTAATATTTTGGTTAGGTTAAATCTGCTTAATTTTAAGATGATGTCAAAACCTATCTTATGCTTTATATTAAGCTATCCGTGGAGACGTGTATATGAGGGGCGTTAGAGATAATCTTTATTCTTCAATTCGAAGTTGATATCACCATTTTTTCTTCTATTTTCTATTTTCTTTTGTTATATGTGTGATTTTTCCTCGCTCACTTTAATTTGTGCTGTTCTACAGTTGGTTATGCCTGAGGTTTTCTGCTTTCTTTTCAAAATTTATGGTTTGGATTATACTTATAGTTATATATAGCCTGAAAAGAGCTCGAAATTTCAAGTACCGCTGTGATGGTATTAACGGATAAGTATGAACTATTGTGCTCGCACCGCAGCTTTATTTCAACACTTCGAAACCAAATCTTTAAAATCAGTCACTAATCCGTCTTAGTTTCTCATATACTTGCGATTCAAGCCTAGACTGCACTGTTATATCTAGGAGAAGCAAGACGCCAGGGGAGCTTGCTTGACTCTATTTGGGAAACTTATTATGAATTTCATATATCTTAAACAAATAATCCGCGTAGTCTAGATACGTAAGTTCCTTTCTAGCATTCAGTTCTCTATAAATGCAATTAAATCGTGGAGATGTTTTTTCCATCTTATTAATCTTTTGTGTGAGATACTGAATAGATGAAAACTAAATGAAGTACCGGTGTTGACCGAGCTTTCCTCATCATCTGTCCTGTTTATCTCATGCCATAATTAGTGTGGACCTTCTCCATGTGTTCTTGTAACCACTTTAGGTCATGTTTAAATCCTTGTCACATGGATCTACGGGTAAGGAATGATAGAAGCCTTGCTATGGATCGTCAAGCCTCCCCTATATTTTGTTCTAAACAACTAAGAATTTGGAATTTACTGCACTCTTATCCCATTAATTTGGCTGGAGTCGGGACATTTTTTTAGGAAATAAGTGTCAAACCACATAAACTATCAAAGTCTTGATAGAGATTGATATTTTAAGTTGACTTCATATTTTCACCAAATAATTGTGCTGGAAGCTGGGGATTGATGATGTGGCATAATTATTAATTAGCTGAAAAATGATACACAGAAAAACGAGTATAGGGTACTGCGGCCTGCAACAAAACATTGAGGAGGCCTGCCCCATAGTGGAGGGATTGAAGACTCCAAGGGTTTTTGTTTTTCGTTTTTGTTTTTTGATTTTTTTTTTCTTTTGCCTGTTTTAATCTATGGAACGTTTGGTTTTTCTTCCTAGCAATATGTATATTTTACACGCGCTAGCACCTTGTTTTTCAGCAAATATAATTATGTTACCTTTCTGAATCTTCTGTTATCTATATTTGCAGGGTTTATTGGATACTGGAATGATACAGGAAGCTGTAAGACCTTGAGCACTGAGCCACCGACTACAGTGACGCTGTTGGCACTTGGCCTTTTTATAGAAATTATAGTCCCTCTCTTCCTAGAATCACGAATTCTGTTTTAGCGACCAAGGTTTGCCCGTGAAGTACTCTTTGAAACTTAGATAAAAACTCGATTATGCTTTATCTCAATTATGCTCCTTTCATATTTTGGGAAGGTGAGTCCAGTTTCAGGTACAAAAACGATGGAACCCCATGCAGCACAAAGCAACAACACAGTTTCTGATATTCCAAAGGAAATTATTGAAAATGCACTGAATACTGAGTCAACAGTAGAAGATGAAAGAAAAAATGACAAAGAATTGTCTTCTAGTACTGATGAAATGAGGTCAAAATCTGTTTCTGACATGAATGAAGAGGTCAGTTCAGACATTTTGAGCATCTCTTTGGCTAGAGCACAAGTTGGATGTTTGAAGAAAAAACTTCTTGTGCTTGATATAAATGGGCTGCTTGTGGACTTGGTTTTCCCCGTTCCAACTGACTGCAAAGCAGATACAGTCATTGCGAGGGTAGCATGTGAGCAAAGATTGTGCTATTCTATATTTTTGATGAATCATCCATACTTTACTAATTGGGTTATGTCTCATTTCAGTGTTCAAGAGACCCTTTTATCTTGAGTTTCTGAAGTTCTGCTTTGAGAAATTTGAAGTCGGTATATGGTCTACAAGATCAAAGTACTCTTCAACTATCTTCAATAAATATGAGTTATGTTCTAGTGTCCAGTTTGTCTGTCTTCGTTTCTGTTTCAGAAAGATTACATTTTAACAATCATCTGTAGTATACACTTATTTCTGGGTTTTGTCTTTTTGTAGGAAAAATGTTGAACAAATCGTTGATTATTTGATGGGAGACATGAAAAACCAGTTGCTTTTCTGTTGGGTGAGCATTTGATGAGCTTATTTTCTGACTTTCAAACTCTCTCTACTCTTTCTCTCATTTTTTTATTTCTTATTGACCTCCAAAAGATCTTGGTTTAGTAAATTTTGTATAAAGAATACATGGTCGATTGGAGTGGCAAATGCTTCTTTCCCTTAATCAATGGTCTCAGATTTAAATCTTGGGTATGGAATAATTGGTGTTAAGAGAAAGCTATACCCCCTATGAGATCTTAAATGCTTGCTTCTATCTGATCATACATATTCTTATTTATTCAGGATGATTCTCATTGTATTGGAACAAGTTTCAAAACTTTTGAAGACAAGCACAAGCCTGTGCAGTTTAAGGATCTGTGGAAAATTTGGGATAAACAGGATCCTAATCTTCCTTGGGAGAAGGGATATTATAATAAATCAAATACATTGCTGTTAGATGATTCTCCATACAAAGCATTGCTTAATCCTGTAAGTAAACTGCTTTTCTTTCTTTATGTCCTTGTTTAAGCAGGCTTTCTTTATTAGCAACCATATTACAATGTCATATCCTAATTTCACTTTTGAAATTTTTGATCAATTGTTTTAGCCACACACCACAGTCTTCCCTCATTCATTCAGTTACAAGGATAAGAGCGACAACTCACTAGGTATGGTATCTTTGTAAAGGCATACCATTATCTTATTCACTAAGTCATAAGTATATGCTTGAGGCTTGGCTAGATCCTGCAATTGGATAGCAGGCTTCACTTGTACACTTCATTATGTACTTTTATTCGCATACTTGATCTTTATTTATTCATTTATTTTAAATCTTTCTTTTAACTTTTGGCTTGAATCCCATAGTGGTCATGGAAAAGGAAGGCACAACAAGATTTGGTTGATTTATGTGGCATACTTGACACATTGTTAACTGGTCGCTTATACATTCATAATAAACTGGACGCATTTTAACTGGTCACTTATTTTTGGACAATCTATAATTTTGCAACCTCGAAGATGCATTAAAGGGACCATCATTTGTTTGTTGTTGTTGTTGCTGAAGGGCCATATAATTTGTGGTGGATACTCTACCTTTTTGCATCGCATAGCTTATCAATTATGTTTGAACAATAACATAACAAAACTGTGATTCATGACAGCTGCTGGAGGCGACCTGCGAGAATATGTAGGTAGATTGGCAAATGTTGAAAATATCCCAAAGTATGTTGAGGAACACCCATATGGCCAAGAAGCTATCACTAAAACGAGTCAGTCTTGGAACTTCTACCAACAGGTTCTTGGTAGTCTTTCTGCCTCTCAACTTGAAGACAATGTGTCTGCCAACTTGAATATCGGTGTGCCTTCTATCTGTTGAACGAGCCAGAGCAGTTGTTTCAAAGGGAATTGAGACATGAAAGGTCTTTCTTCTCATGAAATATTATGTATTAGATGCGTTCATCATTAAACTTTTTGAAATATTTGTGTAAAACATTTCATTAAGAAGAAAAGCTGCAACAAATCAAATGCGATGGCAATTGTAAGGAATGAAAAACGAGCCTTGGAGCGTCAGAACCTCGTGAACTTTATTACAGGTTATCTAATTCGAGTGGTGTTTCTATAATAAAGTTTGTGGATCATGGTATACCATTTATATTTCTAATATGGTTGTTGAGATTCCTTCAGAAAGTGTTCATGGTATTTACGAGCTGTTCGTGATTATTGATTGTCTAATTTTCTTGTGAGGTCAGGGAAAATAGAGATAGCCCTCTTCTGAAATAGCATAAATGAGATGAACAGAAGAAACCTAGAGACACTGATAACAAAGCAATGTTCAAAATCACATAATATTTAGAATATTGACAAAGGCATCCCCAAATGCTAGAGACCGTATTGGTTTAGTTAATGAAAGATTCTTGAGGCATCCTTGAAAAACTCCATTACAAATAATACTTTGTTTTTGTTGTTATGGTTTGCACGGGATTTGGAGTATTAAAATGAAAACTAATAGAAAAGTTAGGCATAAAGAAATAAATAAATATTAGTTCTATATGAAGATGAAGGATTGTTGTTTATTTAGTATTAACTAAGTGAATAAATAGAAGAATGTTGTTTGAAGAAAGAAATTGTGGGTCTAGGTGAGCCATTGTATGGGGAACAAAAAAAAAAAAAAAAGGGAAAACCATAAAGATCCATGTTGATTCTACAAGGTAAATGATTGAGGGTAATACATATGCTTAATCTTTTAAGAGTATAAAAGGGTTTATTGGTTACTAAAGTCTTCAGTTAGTTTCAAATTTGTCTGAAAAAAGAAAAAAGAAAGAAAAAAAATGTTAATCAGTTTAAGCTTGAAAATGGACTTTACCAAAGTTGTGATATTTTATTAAATAAGTAGGGAAATGCAGTCCCCCACCACCCCCCAAAAAAAAAATGCAAAAAAAAAGGGACTGAAATTGGTTATACGATCCATTAGTAAGAAGGGTAGTATATTGCAAAGCTTTTCTTAAATCAAAGTGTTAAGTGAAAACTAAGTTAAATATTTGAGTGAATAATTTTGTTTAATTTATGATGTAGAGATCTAAACATTAAATTTGAGCTTGATATTGGGACAAGAGGTGTGCAGGGACATAAAACAAACTTGGCTAAAAATTCGTTCCCTCTATAGTTTGGGATCAACATTAGTCCATTCATTTATTGCCGTTAGATTCATTTTTGATAGTATAGATTTAACAAATAAATTATTAAAAATATTTTTATATAATATAATATTTTTTAAATTACAAATTTGCACTTCATCAACATCAATTATTTTCTCCCACACCATTGCCACCCACCACCATTCCTTGTCCCTCTCTTGCAAACTCATCATCCTCTTCCTCTCTTCTAATAGAATTAACAAAGATTTTTTCATAGCCAAAAATCCCATAAAAACAATAGAAAAAAATTAACTAAAGCCCAAATTTTTTAAACTTGTTAGAGTATAACAAAATTTTTTAAAGCCCAAGTTTTTATTTATTTTTGAATTTTAGTGCAACATGATTATTGCAAAAATAAAAAAATAAAAAAAAAGCAATGGGGCAAAACGCATTAATGCAATCATCGGCAGGGACATATGATTGGACATAATTGTGTTGATCTAAGAAAAAGGCGAAGTTCTTGACTTGCTTGGCGGTGAACTCCATGTGGCGAATGAACTATCCTACCTAAAGGGAGGGGTCCCTTTCGAAGCACTTTCTTTGTGTGTGTGTGAGAGAGAGAGAGAGAGACAGAGACACAGAGAGAGAGAGAGGCGTAAAAGGAGAGGAGAGAGAAAGGGGAAAGCCACGAGAACGGAAGTAGTGGCTAACAACACCAAACACCTTGTCCTTCCTTGCACGACACCCACGGAACGAGCTTGATGCAGTGGCAAGGCAGTGCGAGAGGGTGGAGGACGCGGTACGGGACTGCGAAGGATGGCCCATCAAGTAGTATCTAAATTTTGCCAATGCTTGAGTGATGGCATAAAATTCCCTTGTATATACAAATTGTTGTTGCAGCCGAGGAGATAACTTTTTGGAGAAATAGGCCATTGGATGTCCTTCCTGAGATAACATAGCTCCTATACCAGAGCTGGAAGCATCAGTTTCTAGTGTGAAGAGATTGGAAAAATCTGGAAGAACCAATACTGGTGCTACTGTGATTGCTATTTTGAGGGTAGAAAAAGCTTGTTCAGCCTAAGGGTTCCAAGAAAATCCTTCCTTCTTCAGCAAATCTGTAAGAGAGGAGGCTATAGAAGCATACCTCTTAATAAATCTTCGATAATACCTAGTGAGGCCTAAGAAACCTCTCAATTGCTTGACTGTAGATGGTCTTGGTCGATCCAAAACACTATTTATTTTGTCCTTCTCCATGGTAACCCTAGAACCTGTGATTGTGTGGCTAAGGTAATCTATCTCTTGGATCCCAAAACAACACTTTGACAACTTAGCAAAGAGTTGTTCTTTCTGCAAAATTCACAACACTACTTCCAAGTGATATAAGTGATTGCTCCAATTTTGGCTATACACCAAAATGTCATAAAAAAAACACAAGGACAAATTTCCTCAGCACCTTCTAGAAGATTTGATTCATCAATCCTTAAAAAGTAGCTGGTGCATTTGTAAGGCTGAATGGCATTACCAACCATTCATAATGGCCATTATGTGTTCTAAATGATGTCTTGTGTCTGTCCTTAGGAGTTATTAAAATTTGATGATAACTTGATCTTAAGTCAAGCTTAGAAAAGAAAGAAGCTCCATACAACTCATCAAGTAACTCATCCATTATTGGTATAGGGAAAGAGTCCTTCATAGTGATTGTATTGAGTGTCTTATAGTCAATGCAAAACCTCCAAGTTCCATCTTTTTTCTTTACTAGAACTATTGGAGAAGAAAATGGACTCTTGCTTGGTTGTATCAATCCCTCATCTCACATTTCCTGCACCATAAGCTCGATTTGTTCTTTTTGGCTGTGAGGGTATCTATAGTGTTTAACCTTGACAGGATTAGAACCTTCTAGCAAGGGAATAGAGTGGTCATGTAATCTTGGAGGAGGAAGACCTAATGGCTTTGCAAAGACCTCTTTATAGGTATGCAGTAAAAGTATTGGTCAAGGTTCCATGTTCTTAGGCAGTGGTAACTCCTATACTTCAACAGTTTGAATCTTCTTGAGCTGAATGGTATATATTTCAGAGATGGCATTAGTATCGAATAATCTTCTCAACTGATGGAATTCAGCTTGAACAGCTATAGCTGTTGAGTCCCCTTAGAGTGTGACCAACTTACCATCAAGAAGAAATTTCAACATTGGATTCTCATAGTTAGCCATGTGAAGCCAAAGAGTTGCTAACCATTTTCCTTGTAATATCAAGTCAGCTCCAAAAACAAGTAAAACATATGCAGATAATTTCAAATCTACCCCTTGAACATGCACCACTAAGTCCTTAATGAAGCATTCTACAGTCATTTACGATCCATTACCTACTATCACCTTGAATGGACAGGTTGCTTCCATAGGAAGCTTAAAAAATTTGGCAATTCTTGGTTGTATAAAATTATCACTACTACCACCATCGGGCAAAACCTTAACCATTCTACCATGAATCTGGGTAGAGAACCTGATATTACCAACTGTAGTCCCCCTTTTAAGTGCATTCAGTGACAAATGATGGTCATTCTCTGGTATCTTTGCAGGAGTCTCCTCAGACTCCCCTCGTTCCAATTCCTGACATGCTTGGTTCTCCTCATCTTCATTCTGCAGCATGTGGAGTTGCCTATTGGAGCATCTATGGTTAAAAGTGAATTTATCATCACAAAAGTAACAAAGTCCTTTTTTCCTTCTCAGTTGCATTTCTGCTAGGCTCATCTGCTTGATGTTATTGGGTCTTAGTGATTGGAATTGAGGTTTCTGTGGAGGTGTTGGTAGTAAGGGTGCGAGGTTCTGTTTAGGCACAACTCTATTAGTGTTGGAATATTGTGCATGTTGTTGATAGGATGTGGAATGAAGTTTTGTGGTTTGTATAGGTGTTTAAGGTTTCTGCACAGGTAAGTATCTTTCTTCATATAGTTTAGCTAAGGCTACAGCTCGAAGTAAGGAAACTAGGGACTGAGCCACTACATCTCTCCTAATTTTAGTATGTAAGCCACTCAAAAAGCAAGCTAGGACAACCTTATTAGCTAACCGTTGAGAACGATTCGCCAATGACATGAACTTCAAATAATAATCAGAAACAAATCCAGTTTGTTGCAACTTGAATAATTTGGCCATAGGACAATCAAATGGTGATGGACCAAATTGAGATTCTAAAGCCCTTGTCAAATCATTCCAAGTGCGAGATGGAGTGGTTCTTTGGATAATTTGGAACCAAGGCACCACATCTTTGTCTAAATGTATACCAACAATACGTACTTTATCTTCATGCAGAATATGATGGTAATAAAAAAATTGCTCAACAATAAAAATCCAATGAAGAACATTGTGGCCATCAAAACGTGGACATTCTAGGATAATGTCTTTTACTTGGAAAGAAGTGCAAATTGGTGTAGCTTCATTATTAGCTAAGGTTGAATTCGAGCCACTAGGTTGCCAAGAACGGGTCTGCATCATTGCTTCAATTGCATTCTGTAAATGAGTCATTCTAGTATTGGCATCTGATTGAACCTGTGCTATGAATGCCCTCTGCTCATGATCACACAGCTCCATGAGATCCATCAATCTCTTGAGCTCGGCGTTGTTGTTCTTAACCTCTGCCCGGAGTTCATTCATTCTTGCGTTCTCAGTCATAGTGGACAATGAAAGCACCAATGAAAGATACTAAAATTCCTCTGATGTATTGAAGTATGGATTACAACAAAAGTATAGGCTACTATCCAATGTAATAACAGAAAATAACATTGAATGATGACAAATCTAAATCAATGGTATTAAGGAATGATGAATACAAGAATGGTGTTGTATCTTGGTCTAGAAGTCACACTTGAAATAATAAGGGAAGAAGGTATAAGATTTAGAGGAGATATCAGAAGAGAAGAAGCGTTTCAGAGGGATAAAGTCATACTATTTTCTTCATACCCCATAAATGAAGTCCTTCCACTTCTTAATTGGTTTGGGTGCTCGATCACTCCTCCTTACCTCCACCTTGAGTGGATCGTCTACCACATGGCATTCCTTTCTAACTAACTTCCCCTTTCTAGACTCCTCCTCATGCCTTTTTGTGCTTGCATCAGCTTCCCTTTTTATTATGTTACCAATTTTCTTTTTTGCCCTTTTTCCAATTTTGCTTTGGTCCCCCCCAACATGTAACATTGTGGTGGTTATTGATGGCAATTGGTGTGGCTGTTTGGCAGTGACACGATATGTGGTGGTGATTGCCGCTTTCTAGGATGGCAGGGCTAGTTGCTAGGAGAATGGTGGTGGTGGGAATTGGTTTTGCAGTGTGCGTGCATTTAAGGACATTTTGGTAAATTTAAGGGTGGACTAATGTTGGTCACAGACTAGAGCGGACCAACAAATCCTCAGCCAACAAACTTTGGCGAAACCTTATGATAAAATGATGAAAAAAGAAAGTTGTTGTTTTAGATTTGGATAAAAAAAAATGTCTCTAAGAGTGATGCGACTCTGACAAGTATATTAGGTCATACAAATAATAAAGTAAGGAGAAAAGTGTCGTTCCACAAGGACAGATCAAGTACTTATAACTAGCAGGAAAGACTAACAGTAATAGTCATGAGTTTGAGACTAAAGAATTGATTATGCTTTTATATGAAATGTTGATATTTTGGAAACAATTTATCTTGTAAAGCAATATATTCTATCACTTAAATTTCAAATGATTAATTAGGCAATTTACTACACAGTTATCTAAATAAGGCATTGCAATACAACACGAATGTAGATACTAAATCCGAAATTAAGAATAGTGTTTGACGTTAGATTTCTTTAATTAATTCAGAGAACGGAGTAGGTAAACATGGAAGTTGCAACTTTAAGAATATAAAGTGGATTATGAGTGCCTTGATCAATTTTAAAGTGTACTAAAGTTGGAAGGAATGTAAAGGAAAATTGAAAAAAATTGTAGCAAAGAAGAGGTGGAAGAGAGAGAGAGAGAGAGACGAGGAGGGGGGAGGGGGGGAAGCTAACCGTGAGCAGATAAAAAAGACAAATGAATAAACTCATGTTAATGCACAATAATAAAATCAAATTAATCCATATATTTAAATAATTTATATTACATTAAATATTATAAAACTAAATAAGATATTAAAATCTACACAATAACACAATAATAAATTCAAATTAATGTCCAATAAAAAAATTTTCAAATTAATGCATAATAATTTATATTTGCCAGGTCGTTCCATGTATTGCATATATGATGGTTTTTCTTATAGCTATGTCATAGTACTTATAATTTCTACTCTCATCCATAAAATTTGAACTGATCACGATAGATATATTTATGATAACTGATTACCATATTAAACTTTGCAATCATAGTCATATATTGTATGCTGTAATTTTTTGTTCCCATGATTACAAGCAAACTGTATACATTCTTAAAATTTGTGAGATTAGTTGTATCAGCATGTTAAATTTAGTTCAAAAATAAAACAAAAATGTGTGACAAGTTTAATTATTTAATTTAATTAATCTTTTTTCCTTTTAACATTAATGACCGCAATTGATGAAGTCCTTCGTAGTAAAAGACAAAATAACCGAAAGAATACCGCCAAACATGTATATAATTTATGGATAAGAAAAACATATAATTTCATAATTAAGCCGTAAATATCTGTATCTTGCAATGTCGATTTGTTAGTTATTCTTATTATATAATTTTTCTAATTCAATGACTTAATAGCATGTAAAATTTAGTTTAAAAATTAAACAAAAATGTGTGGCACAATCTCTTAAAACAATTTGACCAGAGAGGAAAATACAATACTTTTGCAAACTCATCATTCATTTTGAACCAATGAACCAAAATATAGGTAGTTTTATACCTCTAATATGTCTATGTATTGAATAACTTATATTATCGTTCTTCCGACTTGTGAATATTTTAAATGTCTAAGATGTCATTTCAAATCTCATTAACTACTCATCAGTTATGTGAACAGGACAAAATTATCGGAAAAAAAACGAATGAAACAAACGCTCAAAATTTGCATTCAAGAATTCAAAGAACGTCCAAATAGTTTGTACAAACTGACTTAATTAATGCTAAAAAAATTGCATCAATTCGAAAGTGACACTATTTAAAAAATGCAGGTAATTGTCCAAATCATGTGGATCATGGCCACCCAAAAAAAACTGAATGTGAAGATTATGGAAGCTTTATGTGGCATGAGAAGAGAGTAGATAAACCACATTGACCAAAAAAATAAAATAAAAAAAGAAAAATATTATATTTTTGTTGCCAACAGGAGAAAGTTAAGTTACCAAATTTTCAAAAACCACCAGCCAGGAGATTGGAAAATAGAAGCAAAAATAATTGCAAGAAATAATATTGGTGTAAAAGTAATTATTCTTTGAATAGTTTAGACGACAAAAGACTTAAAGTGTTATACAATGATAATAAACAAAAATAAAGAACAATCATTGAAATATATGGGAATTATATTTGCCAAAACCAGTATTTTGTCATGGATGTCAAGAGTAAACTTGCCAAAAGAGTTAATAGTTATTATAATTGAAGGAGATGAGAAATACATAGATTATATTAAAAATATTGCACATAATAAAGTGCTCAATAAACTCCCTCAATGTAACTATTTTTTATTTATTTTATTTGGTAAAACAATTAAAAAAGTAAATTCAATATATTCTTTCAATATCTAATTTTTTTTTTATCGTTACCAAATTTTTCTTTTAAAAGTCTTTTTATTTAAAGCGATGATAAAAAGAATATAATTAACAAAGCCGTGAGCTCTAGTAAATGTGTTTTCTTCTTTGAGATATCCTTATTCATTTAATGAAAAATATCTCAGCTTTAATGAACCATACTTTAGCTTTGTTTCTATTTGATTCTTTAAAATAATTCAAATTATCAAAAGCGAGACATATTTTTTTAAGAGCTCAGTAATTACCTCGCAATTTCTCGTCTTTCTTCCCTTTCTTGCTGGGCACGTCATATTGTCATGTAGAATAACAATTTCTGTAGTGTCTCGTTTTCTTTGAAGCAGTGTGTTCTCTTCATTCGCGTCCTTGTCATGCGTCCATAAATTTAAGAATTAGCTAAGCGAATGCTACGGTGTCCGTACTTGCAAGGGCATCATGCATCTTACAGGAGTGTAATAAATATGGTTCAAAGGTATATTTATATATCAAATATTTATAGTATATTATAGTAATTTTTTAATTTTAATTAGATTTTAGAATTATAATTAAATATATTTTAAAAATAATTAAAATTTATTTATATGATCTTAAAATATTTTTAAAAATATCTATTTAATTTTAGGATTATATAAATAAAATTTTATTTAATTTTAAAATTATACAAATAAAATTAAAAATTATTATAATATATTATAAGTAATTGGAAAAGAATTGGGTCATGGTTTCACAGGTACGTAATATTTTAAAATTTACATCTAATTCTGACCGCTCATCTTGATCCAATGGCTGAAAATTTCTCCTCTTATCTCTCATATAAGAAGGCCTTTCTCACTAGATACATCCCCTTCGAGACTAATTCTAATTGCTATTAGTGCACAGCACGAAAGTGACGAAAGACGAGAAATTGCGAGGTGATTACTGAGCTCTTTCCTTCCTCCATGCCCGGAGACATTGACACCGTGGTTCCAGTGCCAGCACTTTACTTAATAGGACGCGTGTTCGAAGTGTGGTTGCTATTCTTGACCAGAGTAACGCGTTGACACTTGCCCTTTATATAAAAATTATAGAGTTCCACTGTTCCAAGAATAACTAATTCTGCCTCAGTGACCAAGGTTTGCCTGTGACTTTGAAACTCTGATAATAACTCTATCCTGCTTCTTTCTTATTTTGGGAAGGTGAATCGAGTTTCAGGTGGATAGAGCGAAAAATGGGATGGAGCCCTATGCAGAGCAAAGCACTAATGATGTAGTTGGTAATATTAATCCAAAGGAAAGTATTAAAAATATTCTAAATAGTGGCCACGAATTTTCTTCTAATACTGATGAAATGAGGACAAAATCTGTCTCTGACATAAATGAAGAGGCCAGTTCAGAAATTTTGAGGATTTCTTCGGGTGGATCCCAAGTTGGATGTTTGAAGAAAAAACTTCTCGTTCTTGATATAAATGGACTGCTTGTAGACTTAGTTTTTCCTCCTCCGAATGACCACAAAGCAGATGCAATCGTTGAGGGGGTAGCAAGTGCGCAATGTTTGTGTTTTTCTACATTTTTAATGAATCATCCATACTTTGCTAATTAAGTTTTGTCTCATTTCAGTGTTCAAGAGACCCTTTTGTCTTGAGTTTCTGAAGTTCTGCTTTGAGAAATTTGAAGTCGCTATATGGTCCACAAGATCGAAGTACTTTTCATCTATCTTTAATAAATATGACTTAAGTTCTGTTGTTCAATTTACCCGTCTCCATTTCTGTTTCAGAAAGTTAATATTTTGTCAATCAGCTGTAGTATAAACTTATTTCTGGATCTTGTCATTTTGTAGGAAATATGTTGAACCAATCATTGATTATTTGATGGGAGACATGAAAACCAAGTTGCTTTTCTGTTGGGTACGCATTTGTTGAGCTTGTTTTCTTATTTCCAAACATACTCTATTCTCCCTTTCAGTCTCCTTTCTTGGTTCCTCGTTGACCTTCAGAGATCTTGGTTTAGTAAATTTCGTATAAAGAATACTTATTTACAAATGTGAGATCTCGGGCAACCATGTTAGGAAATATGTGGCATTGAACTTTTAAGTTGTTGAGTGTGAGTCCTAATACAATGGTGAGGTTAATGCCTTATGACTTAAGGTCATGGCTTTGAATCCAGGAAATGGCCTCTCTGCTAAGATAGGCATTTTCCGTTGTTTGCTCCTTCGCTCATGCATTCTTTTTGTACAAACCATTAATTGTGTCAATTTCCAACTCAGTAGTTCTTCCATTGTCATATTATCTTGTCATGAGATTGATGCTTTTATTAGCTTTTTAACCTACTTTCTTTACGAACAAAGAAGAAACTAATTTGTCGCTTTCGATAGAGTAAACCCTGTTCTTCTTGCTGCCGATGCAATGTATTCTTACTTATGCAGGATGATTCTCATTGTACCAAAACAAGTTTCAATACTTTTGAAGACAAGCACAAGCTTGTGCAGTTGAAGGATCTGAGGAAATTTTGGGATAAGCAAGATCTTAATCTTCTTCGGGAGAAGGGATATTATAATGAATCAAATACATTACTGTTGGATGATTCTCCACACAAAGCATTGCTTAATCCTGTAAATAAACTAACTTTTCTTTCTTTCTATCCGTCATTATGCAGACTTTCTTTATTAGCAACCATATTACAATGCCGTATCCTAATTTCACCTTTGAAATTTTTTATCAATTGTTTTAGCCACACACCTCAGTCTTCCCTCATTCATTCAGTTACCTGAATAAGTGCGACAACTCACTAGGTACGGCATCTCTGTAAAGCCTTTCCACTATCTTATTCATTAAGTCATTCGTATATGCTTAAGGCTTGGCTAGATCCTGAGAATATGAGACTTTTTTTTGCACAAATTATAATTTTTGCAACCTCAAATGCATCAAACGGACCATCATTCATTTTGTTTTTGTTATTGTTGTTGACGGGCCATATTATTTTTAGTGGCCACAATAACTACCTTTTTGCTTTCTAAAGCTTACATTTGAACAATAACATAACTGTGATTTATGACAGCTCCTGGAGGCGACCTGCGAGAATATGTAGGTGGATTGGCAAATGTTGAGAATATACCAAAGTATGTTGAGGAACACCCATTTGGCCAAGAAGCTATCACTAAAGCAAGTCTGTCTTGGAACTTCTACCAACAGTTTCTTGGTAGTCTTTCTGCCTCTCAACTTGAAGACAATGTGTCTGCCAACTTGAATAACTGTGTGCCTTCTGCTTGTTGAATAAGCCAAAACGGATGTTTCAAAGAGAATTGAGATATGAAAGAGAACATTTTTTTTCTCATGAATTATATAACAATTTTTTTCACCATTAAACATTTTAAAGTATTGGTGTAAAAACTTCCATTAAGGAAAAGTTGTAACAAACCAAATGATGGCAATTGTAAGGAATAAAAAAGGAACCTAGGAGGGAGAGAACCTCATGAACTTTAATACTTGTTATCTTATTTGAATGGTGTTTTTATCATAAAGTTTGAGGATCATGTTATACTAGTTACATTTCTAGTATGGTTGTTGAGGATTCCTTTACAAATTATTTGTTACATGTTTGAGAAGTGCACGAATATTGAATGTTCAACTTTATTATGTGGTCAGGGGAAATAGACAAAGCCCTTTCCTGAAATAGCATAAATGAGATACACAAGGGGCGACTAGAGACACGGCTAACATAGCCTATGCCCGAAATTACCTAATATTTAGTATATTGTCAAATGCATCCCAAATGCTCGAGACCATATTGGAATAGTTAGAATAGTTAAGGAAAGATTCTTGAAGCATCGCCGAAAAACTCCATTACAAGATATAATTTATTTTTGTTTTTATCGTGTTCCAGGGATGTTCTAGCTTTGTCCGCAATAGACTACATGGCCAATCATCTCTATCAAGTAATAGGAAATTGGCCAAGTGAAATCTTCTGAGAAATATTCAAATATCATATGCTTGATTTGCCAAAGACCATAGAAATGAGTTATCAACATGCATAATAAACAATAAAATCAGGGGCAAATTGCATTGCTATCCTCTAAAATTTGATGAAATTCATAGCGACTCCCTCAATTTACAAAAGTATACATTGACTTCCCTCTGACCTCTTTTCTGAAGCTCCTCCAAAGCCACACTGTGAAGCTCTTCTTTTGACTTCATTTTCTTCTTCAAGGGTTGAACCTTGCTAGAGAGCTTCTTGTTTTCAGCAGCTAGCTTTTTCTCGAAGGAAAACACTGCCTCGGTCTGCTTAGTTTTTTTCATCTAGGTCCACCATCTCCGTGTTATGGGCAATCTTTAGATGGTCGAGCTTAGACTAGCGTTTCTTTTTGGGATCATATACTTCAAATCGAAGATGCCGGCCTCTTATTCCATGTCCTTAGCAAAGAGAGATGGAGACTTTGAATTTTTGCTCAGCAGCAAAGCTTGATTATACCCATTCTTTTTGGCAAGCCCACATTTTCATTGTCGGAGAATTCCTCTACGACCTAGGGAAATGGGAAATTTTGCGCTCTATAGAGATGATGGCCCCATCAAGTTGATGAAGTCATTCATTAACTGTTGAGCTTGGAAAAGATCTAGTAAGGCCGAGTGAGGGTGGCTAGAGTCCTCAAATGACATTCTCAATAATCTTTTTCCTGGGGGACTCATCCACCGAGATAATTTCTTCTAGACCTCTCTTGCGTGTCCTCCTCAAAACTAGTGGTTGGGGGTCTGAAATGGTTTTCGAGCTCGTAGCCGCTTTCTCAATTTGAAGAGCTCTCTGCCCGCATTTTCTATAGCAGCAATAATTCTCTTCCAAGCCAAGCAAGCCTGAAGATCATTTTGGGAGAGTTTGGAAGTCATTTCGCCTAAAATAACCAAACATTATTAGCTTGGAAAAAAGGCCAAAAGTTCATAAATAAAAAAATTACATGAGTTATGAGGACTTACTCATATGCTTAAACACCTTGACCTTATCCAAATTCCGCTTTATTAATATGGTACTAGAAGAGTCTAGGAAGAATCTAGCTCATCTAAGTAATCGAGCATGAACTTGCCTAGGCTAAGAATCTTTCTTGACCATATTCGTTTAAGAAAATCGAAAAATGGACTTCAGGAGTTTTGAAAGGACGGATAAATGCCCAATTGTTCAGATGCAGTTGAGTAGGAGCAACATTTACTTGACATTGACAAGCACACTGGAAAGAAATAACGGGGTGCTTAGTGTCTAGCCTTCATGGGGATGTCATAAGCATAAATGAACTTGTGTTCAATGTCTAAGTTCCTAGAGTGAAAGAACCTATCCTCGGTAGAGCGGGGAAGACATTCGTACTGAGTCTCATCACCACCAGTTGAGATCCTAATTCCCGCTTAAGTTAAACTAAGGATTCCCATTCATCGTGTAACAAAAACTCCTTCTTTACTTTAGATTGGACTATCCATAGTGGTCCTTAGAGGCTGATCCATCCCTAGGCACTTTCCCCTTTCCCTTGTTTCCATTTTCTACCTTTTTATCTCTTGCCGTAATTGCCTAAGAAAAATAAAATGGACCAAGGAACCTAAGCTATCAACAGGTCAAAATCAATGACAGAACTAAAATGACAACTTCAAAAATTAAAACCAGTTAGAATCCTATACTTAGGGTTCACATTGTAGAAACAAAAATGAAGAAAGAAAAGCACAATGTAAGAGGAACTTATTTGAGAATGTATAAATATTGTCTTCTAATATGAATACTGAAGCAAAATCGGGCATTGGAATGATGAAATAGAACTTAGGGCTGTAAGTAGGATTTTTGCAGAAACAGTGATGTAAGAACTAAGGATGAAAAGGACGAGGATGTAAGTATTGATCTCCGAAACGGTCTAAATGGTCTTACGGCCTCAAAAAATTCCCACCAAATGGTGTTAAATCAAGGTCATTGCGCTGATATGTGGATAGAGGTTCCAATAACTTGATCAAAATGTTGGAAACGCACCACATACATGTAATTACAACTGTCTTAGATATGGTACAACGCAGGACAACTTGGACTGGGCCTCGTGTGCGAGTGTTGTAACCCAGAACCGCCAACAAGCTAGCATATGAAGAGTTGCGCCCAGCGAGCCATTACAGGCTCAGATTAAATAAGATTGGCACATTATCCATGGATGATAAGCAAGCAGTGATGAATCCATTGTACCGGATCTGGTTTAAATAAAAATCAGATTTTAAATATTTAAGTAATTATTAAATAATGTTTATTAAAAACTATACCCTATTGTATTTAGATATCTAATTTTTGGGTTTATCTAAAACCCCCTCATAATTATATATATTCATGAGATTTGTTATATATTTTATATTGCTTATCCATATGCATATCCATGTAATTACACATATAAATGTACTTTATATAATATTTTAGATTAAAATTATTCCTATATCTTGTCACATCTTGACTTACTATTTTAAATTGATAATTATCTATTAATTATTCTTTTAATTTACTTAATAGTTTTGAGTCTATATATGATTTTTTTTCAAATATTTTATTATTTACTTAATTTGTTATTATTAAACATTGAGTGAATGTTTATTTTAATCCTTAAAATTGTATGTATGCTTTATCTTAATTCTTAAAATTAAGAAATTAACAGTTTAGTTCTTTAAGCTGCACAAAATGATTCAAATTAGTTCATAGGGTAATATCCATAGGGATTAACTTGAATCGTTAAATGGACTAATTTAAATTACTTCTTGCAACTTTATGAACTAAATCGTTAATTTTTTAATTTCAGAAACTAAAATGAAGTATACATATAATTTCAAGGATCAAAATGAATATTCACCCTTTATAATTACTATAACTTTTGATAATTAACTTTGATTTTATGTTTATAGTTTATGGAAATATTAACGATTAATTTAGCTTAATGAACTTAAGTTATATTTTACATTTTATAAGAATTTCAATGAAAAATCGAATCAATCCAACCAATCCAAATTGGTTTAGTTTAGTTAAATCCAATTAAACCAAACCAAATAAAAACAAAATAAAATTTATTATTTCAATCACTGAACCAAAATCAAACTGCTAACACTCCTATGGTTTCCTATTACATTGATTCTTCATTAGTAATTAATTAGTTTTTGTTATTTAGTTTATCATAGTCTTGTTAAAATGAATCCTAAAGAAACACAGTAAGATAGTCCAACATATATCGAAACGTGAGTATCTTCGATTTTAAACTAAATAAAATCTTGTCAAACAAATACACATTGATTCCTAAAATAGTTAAGTTTTAACACATTAGTCCCTCGCAGGTTGGACATATAATACATGACATTTAATGGGTCACATCATCATCCCATTAGGAGTTTAATGATAGAATTTAATAGAAGAATTAACCTGTTATAATGTGTTTAACAATTAATGTGCAAGTTTGCAAATCTTTTTTCTTTTCAGAAACAATTGTTAAAATATGATTTTTTTAGGGCTCTGCGTCTTTATTAGAGAATTTTTTGAAAGGGGTGACAGAGAAGCAAGAAGAGTGCTTAGGAGTTGCACTATTGGCTAGCAAGCAATACACTGATGTTTAGAAGGGGATATATGACAGTATGTGAGGTTTAGATCCTGATGACCCGTAAATTCATAGGCGTGTGTTCAGTTTACGAAAATTATATTAATATCTATTTTTCATTAACATAACATTAAAATAAGTTTAATGAAGTTCCCAGGAAATTTCTCACCAAACTTAAATAGAACGGTCCGTTAGCGCTCTCTTTCTTCAGTCTCTTGACGTGCATGTGAAGAATTAGAATACAAAATGATATTTGTGTGCATTGTGTGTAGACATAATTATAGGCATCGTGTTTGCTGTAGGGTGCATCACACACCAAGGTGTAGGTACTCCCTCTCCCACCATATCTCTTTCCCCTCCCTTGTTTTCATCTTTCGCTCAGCACCATCGCTTCCATTATGTCGCACTCCACCACCATTAACGCTCCAGTCTCCACCAACGTGGTCGCCGCTGGAGTCGGTGGAATCGATGGCGGCATCTGCTTCGGCACATTGCGCTAGGCATGCTTGGTCTTGGGCTTGCTGATGAAACCGAGCATGGAAGAGAGGGGGCGAGTTCCAGGAAAAGTCAGGTGTACAAAGAGAGGAAGCAACGATGACGGCATATTCTCCTTCACCATCAGTGTGATTTTGCAATTGTCGAACATGAAATCCGGCGATGGCGGCAACAATTCCTCCCACTTCGATCTCGAGGCTTTAGTGGTGAAGAAAGCCAACAGCAATGAGGTGCTGGAGCTAGAGAAGTGTCCCTTCGCTAGCATCTGTCAAGGTGGTGGTGGTCGTTCCCGGCGTTGCAAAATGGTGATGCTTCGATGGTGGAGAGAGTTCGAATTCGAGATGACATGAAGGCAATGCCGGCAGTGGTGATCAAGTTGATCAGCGGAGAGAGAAAGGAGATAAAGTATTTTTTCAACCACACTTTTATTTTTCTTTAGCCACATCTTCAGCTTATTTATCCATATTCTAATTTTCATTTAACTATATTTTTTGAATGTGGGTAAATATAGGTGTAGGCTACATCCCAAAGGTGCATCATGCACCATACTTATAGAGTGCATTTGAAACTAAACCTATTAGCATATCTAGATTGCATGTAGAATTTTAGTTATCTAGGTGTTGAATATAATGATCAATTGACTATAAATGTGTTTCATAAAGTTAATAACTCAATTTGACATTTATTTAAATAGTGATCACCACTTATTTTTTATTACAAATAATATATTGATTCAATATTTACATACCTAAAATGTAAACTTATTAAAAATATAATGAGTTTAACTGTTATATATTAATAGTATAAAAGATGTCTATATAAAATATTTTTGTTAATATGATAATATATATATAATTAAATATTTATATAAAATTTTTTTACAATGATAATACATATAAATCAAATTAAAATGTACCCACTAGATGTCGATTGAATTGTCAAAATTGCTATTGTTAAAATACTATAACTCTTCACCTGAAAAAAAAAAAAAAAAAAAAAAAACATAACTCTTTAGGATAACATGAGCTGCCACGGTATCTCGTTTTCTTGGAAGCAGCGTATTCTCTTTCGCTCGCTAGAATTTGTCATGCACCTAGTTAGGTACCATATTAGTTTAATCCAAAACCTGCTATTTATATATGCTTCGCTATTTTTGTTTTCTTGCTTTCTTACATTTTATTTTATTTTGGTCGCTTCTTTAGTTTTGTTGTTCTTGGTGCAATTTTTCTGCAACTACTTGAAATTTTTTTTTTTAATCGTTAAAAATTAAAAAAAGACTTGCCCCATGACTCCTATTAATCTATTCTTTTAGACTTGTCTTCTTATGCACATATATATATATATATATATATATATAGAGAGAGAGAGAGAGAGAGAGAAACCGTAGCAACCCATGTGCTTTTTAGAACAATGCAGCTATGAGTCTTGCTTAACGGGACGTGTGTTCGAAGTGTGGCTGCTATTCTTCGATTGCTGGTAATACTTATGATGTTCATTTGTTTTACTATAATTCCCTCTTCCATTGTTTTTCATGTTTGCTTCTTTAATTTGGAGTTGAATGCACCATTTTTAATCAAACCGCCTTCCCCCCCCCCCCTCCCCTATTTTCTGTTGTTATATATGTGGTTTTTTCGTCGATTACTTTTATTTGTGCTATTTTACAGTTGGTTAAGCCTGAGCTTTTCTCTTTTCTTTTCAAAATTTATGCTTTGGATTACATAAAAGCCTGAATAGAGCTTGAAATTTTAAGTACCGTTGTGATCGTATTAATGGATGAGCATGACCCATTGTGCTCGCTTTGCAGCTTTCTTTCAACAATTTGAAACCAAATCTCCAAAATAAGTCACTAACCCTCCCTAGTATCTCTTACACTAGTGATTCAAGCCTTGCTGCACGGTTATATCTAGGAGGAACAAGCGACCAGGGGAGACTTATTTTGGGTAAACTATGTCATAAATTTCGTATATTTTAAACAAATAATCCATGTTGTAGTTTATATAGATAAGTTCCTTTCTTGAATTCGGCTCTCTATAGATGCAATCAAATCATGGAGATGTTTATGCCATCTAATTAAGTTTTATATGAGATTCTGAATGGATGAAAACTAAATGAAGCACCAATGTTCGACTGTGCTTACCTCTTCATCTCTCCTGTTTATCTCATGCCGTAAATTTGGACCTTCTCCATGTTTTCTTGTAACCATAATTTCGGTCACGTTTGAATCCACTTAACATGAATCTAAGGGTAAGGAATAATAGTAGCCTTGCCATGGATCATTAAGACTTCTATAGTTTGAATTGCCTTCATAATTCCAGCAAATAGATGGGTAGCTGGAAGCTTGGAATAGACAATATGTGGCATTAACTTTATAGAGAAAATGAGTGCAGAGGACGAAGGCCTGCACCAAAATATTGAGGAGGCCTGCCCGTGTGCTTAAAAATCTGTGGATCATTCGGAGTTTTTCCCCTAAAAATTTGTATATTCTATTGGTAAAGCTAAACTGTATTAAATTACACATGTTCTTGCCATCTTGTTTTTCAGTGAATATAATTCTGCTGCCTCTTCTGAATATTTTGTTGTCCATATTTGCAGTGTTTATTAGATATTGGAATGATATAGGGTGCTATAAGACCTTGGGGACTGACTAGAGTAACACTGTTATCACTGTTCCCAGAATCACTAATTCTGTTTCGGTGACCAAGTTCTGCCTGTGAAACTCTCTTTTGAAACTTAGATAAAAATTCAATCCTGCTTCTTTCTCATTTTTGGGAAGGTGAGTCCAATTTCAGGTGGACAGCGAAAAATAGGATGGAGCCCTATGCAGAGCAAAACAATAGTGATGTAGTTGCCAGTATTCCAACTACTTGTTTGGCTGGACCCCAATTTGGATGTTTGAAGCAAAAACTTCTTGTTCTTGATATAAATGGGGTGCTTGCGGACTTAATTTTTCCTGCTCCAGCTGATCACAAAGCAGATGCAGTCATTGACCGGAAAGCAAGTGAGTAAAGAATGTTCCATTCTACATTTTTAATGAATCATCCATATATACCTTGCTAATTATTAGGTTGTGTTTCATTTCAGTTTACAAGAGACCCTCTTGTCTTGAGTTTCTAGAGTTCTGCTTTGAGAATTTTGAAGCCGGTATATGGTTTTCAAGATCGAAGTACTCTTCAGGCATCTTTAATATATATGACTTAATGAAGATTTCATGTTTATTTTGCCTGCTTTCATCGATTACACCTGCCCTCTTTTCCTTGGGATCTTGTAAATTTTTAACAATCAGTTGTAGTATAAATTGAACTTCTGGATTATGCCTTTTTGTAGGAAATATGTTGAACGAATTGTTGATTATTTGATGGGAGACATGAAAAACAAGTTGCTTTTTTGTTGGGTAAGCTTTTTTTGAGCTTGTTTTATTACTTCCAAACTCTATCTATTCTCTCTCCCAATTATGTTGTTACTTGTTCCTCATTGACCTCCAGAGATCTTAGTTTAGTTAGTTTTATATAAAGAATACAAATTTGAAAATGTGAGATCTTGGCAACCCCGTTAGGCAATATGTGGCATTGAATTTCAGTTATACTTCTATTGCTTGGTGATCTTGCCACTTTGGACGGAAATTTAACATACATAAGAATTTTCCTTTGTTTCTTCCTTCTCTTGTGCGCTCTTTGTACAAACCATGGATTGCACCAATTTACAACTCTGCAATTCTGTTACACTCATATTGTCTTATCATGAGATTGATGCATTTATTAGATTATTAACCACCTTTCTCTACGAACAAAGGAAAATACTGCTTTCTCACTTTTGTTAAAAGGTAAACCCTGCTTTGCTTCCATCTAATTCTACACGTTCTTACTTTTGCAGGATGATTCTTATTGTGTTGAAACAAGTTTCAAAACTTTTGAAGACAAGCACAAGCCCGTGTTGTTTAAGGATCTGAGGAAAATTTGGGATAAGCAAGATCCTAATCTTCCTTGGCAGAAGGGATATTAAAATGAATCAAATACATTGCTGGTGGATGATTCTCCATGCAAAGCATTGCTTAATCCTGTAAATAAACTAACTTTTCTTTCTTTATGTCCAGGTTTAAGCAGGCTTTCTTTATTTGTAACCATATTACAATGTCATATGCTAATTTCACTTTTGAAATTGATCAATTGGTTTAGCCGCACACCTCAGTCTTCCCTCACACATTCACTTACTAGGTATGGGTATCTCAGTAAAGACATACTACTATCTTATTCATTAAGTGATAAGTCTTTGCTTGAGGCTTGGCAAGATCATGGTAACGGACTGTGCCAGGCTTGACTCGTTCACTTCATTTTGAACTTTTGTTCACGTACTTAATCTTATATTTTTCTTCTATCTTTCTTTTAATTTTTGGGGCTTGAATCTCATAATGGTCAAGGAAAAGGAAGGCAAAACAAAATTTGTTTTATTTATGAGGCATACTTTAACTAGCTGTTTATATGTTCAAATTAAACCTAGCTTTCAATGTGAGACTTATTTCCGCACAATTTATAATTTTGCAACCTCGGATACACCAAAAGGGACCATCATTCGTTTTATTTTATTTTATTTTACTTTATTGTTGTTGAAGGGCTATATATATATATATATATATATATATATATATATATATATATATATATATATATATATATGTATTAGTTGTAATGGGTACTAGTACTACTTTATGCTTTCTAAAGCTTATATTTGAACAATAACACAACTCCCTCATGATAGCTGCAGGAGGTGACCTGCGTGAATATGTAGGTCAATTGGCAAATGTTGAAAATATCCCAAAGTATGTTGAGGAACACCCATTTGGTCAAGAAGCTATCACTAAAACAAGTCAATCTTGGAACTTCTACGTGCAGGCTCTTGATAGTCTTTCTGCCAGTCAACCTAAAGATAATGTGCCTGCCAACTTGAATAACAACGTGCCTTCTGCCTGCTGAACGAGACAGAACAGTTTTTTTTTTTTAAAGATAATTGCTATATGAAAGATGTCATTTTTCTTTCTCATGAATTATATAAAAGTTTTTTTTTTCTTTTACCATCATTAAACCTTTTTAAATATTGGTGTAAAACCTTTTGTTAAGAAGAAAAGTTGTAACAAACCAAATGGTGGCAACTCTAAGGAATAAAAAAGGAACCTAGGAGGGTGAGAACCTCATGAACTTTATTTCATGTTATCTAATTTCAATGGTGTTTCTGCCATAAAGTATGTGGACCATGACATACTGGTTATATTTCCAATATGGTTGACTGGTTGGTGAGGATTCCTTTGCAAAGAATTCATGGCATGTATGAGCAGTTCATGAACATCGAATGTTTAATTTTCTTGTGATTAGGGGAAATAGATGCAGCCCTTCCTTGAAATAGCATAAATGAGAAAGGCAAAAGACAACAAGAGACACAGACACACAGTTAACAAAGCCTATCTTCAAAATCACCTAATATTCAATATATTGACAAAAGCATGGCCAAATGCTAGAGACCATATAGGAATAGTTAAGGAATTATTGTTGAAGCATCCTCAAAATACTCCATTATAAGATATAATTTGTTTTTGTTGTTATCGCGTTCAAGGGATGTCTTAGCTTTGTCTATGATAGAATAGGCAACCATCTCTATCAAGTAATAGGGAAACGGCCAAGTGAAATCTTCTGAGAAATATTCAAATACCACGTGCTTGATTTTCCAAGGACCACAGAAATGGCATATCAACATACATAATAAACAATAGAATCAATGCACAACATTGTTAACTCTATTTCAAAATTAAGAAGCTATAGATAAACCATTTGGTAGCAATTCTACTAGTTCCACAATTCCACTTATCAAATGACATGTAATTTTCATGTATCACAAAACATTATCTTTGATAAATGGCTGACAATCCTATAAACATCGATCAAGTAATTAAATTAAATGCTTTAAATATAAAGGTCCACTCATTGATTGCAAAAGAATAGTTTGCATAACTTCAACAACTCATGTTGAATAAGAAAACACAAAAGAAGTATTAAGTTGCTTCTATAGTTGTTTTGGGACAAATATGATAAAGAATAAGATAACAAACTACTCAAGTTCTCAATGAGTCTATGTCGCTCAGGTGCAGGACGACGCCTAAGCAAACCCCACAGAACTTTGCTAATATTGTCAACTTTGGGTATTTTACTAAATAAAAAGGGAAAAAAAGAAAAAAGAATTTAAGGGTTGAACCCCCACACCCCCCCCCCAACACAAAAAAAATCCCAAGTCACCAAAGCCCTACCCACATAACTAAATGTTTGGAATTTAGCAATATTTCTCATACCCAATCTTAGGGCCTCCTCTGTCCAGCATTTTGTGAAGGATAATAAGAAGATTTATTCATGTTTAGAGACTGCATTTGTAACTCTATGTTACAAATTTAAATAAATAATACTATGTAGATCATTAAGGGACAAAATATATTTAAATTAAAATTAAATTATTTAGAGAACATAAATTTTAAATAAAGAACTAACAATTTTTTTTTTTACTTAATACAATTAATAAAATTAAACAGAAAAATAAAATAAGATAATAATAAATCAATTACACAATTAAAATCTTGTTAGACATAAAAATTGAATAAATTACATTCTTTGATAAAATATTTAAAAACAGTTTAGAATTACTGCCAAAGCTTTTTAGAGTTTTTGTAACTATTTAATTTAAGAATTTAAAGTATAATAGAATACTCATGTCATGTTACAAAGTACCAATAAGTGATATAAAGTCATATCTATCACTTCAACCTTTTAATCAGAGGCTTCGATTGATCCACAAGTCTTGTCTCTTGATCTAAAGGTTAAAAAAATTTGACACCCAATAAAACTAGCACTACCTACACTCTAAATGCCACTCTCTTTAAAATATAACAAAACACTCACTCTGCCTCACCTTCTCTCTAATTTTCGGCCACCCTTCCCCCTCCCCAAACCCTTACTCTTTCCTCTCTTCAACCTCCCTAAACACCACACCTCTCCTTGAAACCTCAAGCACTCATCTTCTTCTCCTCATTTCCCCTTTTTTCCATCAACTCAAGAGGAAAATCTCCTCCCGTTCCCCTTCTTGTGGCCTCGGTTTGGAAGCATAGGAGGAGCAAGACATTTTTCTCTCTTGTGATGACAATTCTTGAGGATCTAGAGTTTGGAACTAGAAGGGTTTTCAAGCTAGGAAGAAGAGATAGGAATTTCTAACACCTTCTTGTTCTAATTCATGAGTTAATATGCTTCTTACATTGAGCTACTATTCTAGGGTTTATAAGGTTATACATAGCGATGTATTTAGAGCTTAGATCTAGCTTATGTTAGCCTAAGTGAGTACTCTAAAATAGTTTTTGTGAGGTGAAATCCTTAGAAAGATATTTAATCAAGCTATGGCATAAAACTAGCTTAGAGTAGGATTATTGCATCAAGACTTGAGACCCTAAAAATTAGTATGAGATTGAGGTTCCTATAGATTTAAATAATTTAGTTGACCTTAAAGATAAGTGTATTTATGAGCACAAATTTGTTAGGATCAATATCTTGAACTTTGTCACAAATGAGTAGTTAGAATCTTACATTAACAACTGGGAAGAATGGAAATTTTATTATCATGCCAAAGGAATTAGTGCAAATTGATTTTACCCATTATAATACATGATATATGGAGGCTAAAATTGTCCTTGAGTAGTTGGTTTGGTGAAAGAATAAGTAGAAATAATTGTAGACCTAAACTAGTTCTTTTAAGCAACTAGAAAGATGAATGTCAGTTCCTATCCCTCAATGAATAGCAAAACTGTTTTTGAGCTTGGTTATTTGGGTTATATAAACCTTAGAAATGTCCTTGAATGATTGGAATTGATTTAAGGTGTATTATTGAAGAGTTTGGTGTTAGCTAGTTAAGTTTCCTAGCTTATAGAGTTATTTTTGGCCATGTACTTGAAGGGTAACCAAAACCATGTTTTAGTTGAGTATTTAGAGTTATTATAGTGAATTTAAGTGCCTTGGACCATATATAATAATGTGGGCTGAGTTTAAGAAGGTTTAGAGTTGGTTTAAATGTATGTATACCAAGAAAAAGGTACGTTACTAAGACTAGAATAACAAGAATATTAAACTATCTACTTAGCATGGGTCAAAACTTGAAATCTAAATTTAATTGTGATAAAAGTATTAATTAGGTTGAAATAATATCCTTTAAACAAAACTCTAATCTTGAAGCCAAGAGTTCTTAAATGAAAGTGTTATGTTGGTAGGGAATCACTTGGAATTGAAATGTTTGGATGATTGTTTATGGCCATTGAGGCCAATGATGGAAGCCAAGGTCTATGTCCTATTCTTGATTCTTGAAACCTTGATGGTTTTACCTTTAGCTGCCTCATCTATGACTTATGATGATGATGATTTTATTTGTTGTAAAGAATATATTGGAATTATAGATTAATGAGTTTTTATTGATTTGATGCTATGATTGGGAATTTTTTGGCTGTCTATTGGTGTTTCAAATTTTTGGATTACTCTTGGTACAACAATTATCTTATTGGGTTTTTGCTAGAAATTTTTCATAATGTTATGGACTAGGCTCAAAGGCCCAATATCCTGAATGGTTCAACCAAACCTTATTTGTGCAAGGGCCCAAAATCCAAGTTGGAAACCATTGGAATTAGCTCCATAGAAACAACCTACGATTATAAAGCCATTAAATTCAGATTCTATAATGTACCAAACTGAATTTAGTAACGTACGCTAATCTAAGACCATTATCCAAGAATCTCGGAAAACTATTATTGTCCAAAGTCTCTATAAATAAGAAGGCTCTTCCATGAAACAGGTATGCATAATTTCTACCCAAATTCTCATAACTCTTACTCTGACTAACTTGATCGTTGGAGTCTTTGCAGGTACCCCTTTTTTGCCATGGAATTCATTTCAACCACCACCTTCCATTGAGTGTGACGATTGTAAGATTTTCAAGCACACTTTGGGTAGGCACAATTCTATAAACTAGTGTTCTACATCCGAAAACATAAGTTGCATCGTAATGCATAAGAGCATGAAATTAGAGAAAATTGTGCCACGAATTGTGAGATCTCTTTTAAAGGATGTTATATGTCAAAGTAATGCACAGTTCTCTAAATAAGACTTTAGAAATGACCCTTTCGATAAGGGAAGGCAATCCCAAAACCCCTTGTTAGCCAAAGTCTAATTTAGATAGTATTGTGTAATGACGGTAACAAATGAGCTCATATTCTAGGACAGTCTATCCAAAGACACGTAAAAACAAAAGCACATCCTAAAAGAAGGCCTTAGTGGCAAAGAATAAAGTGCATGAGTATTCATTGTAAGACTAGCATGGTATTCATTGCATGTTGACATTGAAGTGATGATTTGATATGTCATTGATGTCATTATGTTTTAGAGTCTTATTTTAAGTGACTAGCTAAAAATGGACCCACTTCGAAGTTTATGTTTTCGAATTTAGTAAAGAGAAATCTTTGTTTTATTTAAGTCTGTTCACAAATTTTATTAAATAAACCGAAGTAGTTGAGGTAATGAGGATGTCAGTTGTATGTTTAGATAGGAATCCTTCTTGAGAAATACATTATTTCTTATCCCTGTATGTTCCTGTGTCATCCTTAGACGAATTTGATGGCGTTTGTAGTGATTTTCCTGGAGGCGCCTAAGTGGACCTGGCATTATGATCCCGCCTTAGGCTCACTGGTTCTGGTAACCCATAGTAGCTTTATACTTTATATTTTCTTCAGTCACCCGTTTAGCATTTCTCTAGTTAGCTGGCACTTCGACCCTTGCCGCGTATTTGCTTATCTCCCTCTGCGTCTCGCTTACCCGCCGTACTTTCCAGAGCCTGCTCCCTTTGCCCCTTCAATGGAGACTAACCCCTCTAAGCAAAGTTTGCCTAACTTAGTTCTACATGTAGTTGAGTCTGGTTCTTTCTCTACAAGCACTACTAACATTCTGCCAAAGATGCAGCCAAAGGAGGATCCTAAGGAGTCGTGTTGGAGAATGCATTTCACACCCTGTAGGCTTATGTTTATAGTGTGGGCTAGGCTTTTTGGTATGTAAATACTTATGGATCTTGGGCTGATGAGCTAGTGAGTGCATGCCTATGTTGGATTGCTCTATTTGTGGTTGAAAAACTATATATTTTGGGTGCCACAACACTTTATGCATGCATGGGTTGTGATTATGTGTATATCACAGTGACTTTTATGCTAGTTTGGTTTCCTTTTGGAATGAATAAAATAAGAAAAAATTTATGTTAACCGTTATAATTAAATTTTTCATAATCAATAGTTATTACTTAATAATATTATTCATTAGTAGTTAGTACTTAATTATTTTATTTATAATCAACAGTTATTATTGATCGGCTCTAATTCACAATTTTAATTAAGAAAATATTTTCTAATTATGTTGCTCAAATATTTTCATTCCGTTCATGTTGACACTAGAAGTGGAATTATAACATAGAAGTTTAATTTCAATTCCAATTCTTTTGGAATTGGAATTGGTTTGGAATCTTAAATTTTATGTTAGAATTTGAGAGACTTAGAATATGAATTGTAATTTTAAGTTTGATTTTATTTTTATTATTTAAATGTATGATTCAACAATTAAAATTAATACTAATATTAATAAACAACAATTTTGTACTATAGTAACTTTATGAAAATTATTTATACATAAAATAGTAAATTAAAATTTAAGAAATTTTTATATCATATTTTTTATAAAATTATTTATATCTATATCTATACTACTATATAAAGGGATTGAACCATTTTAACTTCCTTTTGGTCACATTTTATTTTTCACTATTACTCTTCTCTTTTTCTTAACTTTCCTTAACTTTTCTTAACGTCTTGCAGTTTTTCTAGCTGCATGAGTATTTTAGAAACAAAAAAAATTAGATACAAGAAAAGAAATTATTCATTTCAATTTAACTTTTTTTTAACATATAAATAGCAAATTAAATTTTAAATTTACAATAAAACAAATATATGTGGATTGATAGTAGGGATGGAAATAACCTGGCCTGTTTAATAAATAAGCTAAGTTCAGGCTTTTTTCAAAGCTTGTTTACTTAGATAAGCCAATTCTAGGCTTCTTGTGAAGTCTGTTAAGCCTAATAGGCCGGCCGATATATATATATATATATATATATATATATATATATATATATATATATATATATATACAAAAACTTGCCTCACCAAGGATCGAACATGCGCCCTCCACCTTATACATCAATTGTCTATACCATTGAACTACAGTTAGTTGTTATACTTACTATTGCACATTCAATATATTTGTTACTTCTTCTCACAATCAGTATAAAAAATTCACAATCACATATCACTATTCAACTTAAAAGTTAAAACCCTCAAACACAATTACACTTTTCACTGTTCAGAGATAGAAACTAAAGAGGCAAATAGAGACAAACTCACTCACCCCCTTTGACTGTGAACCATCCCTTGAGCTTGAGCCATCCCCTGACCCTCATAGCCTCACCTTATCAGATCGGTGCTGCTGTCCCCCTGGCCACTATGTCTAGCCTACTCCGCATTAAGCTAGCAAGGCAGCAATGGTGTCCAGCCCACTCTGGCAGCTTGTAGTGCCAGATCCGTGACTATTTACTGGCCTAGGCTTGATGGCCTATTAAGAGAGTTTTTTTTTTTTTTTTTTGCACAAGCTTTATTAATAGACTTCAGGTCAGGTCAGGTCAAAAATAAAGCCTTTAACAGGTAACAAGCTAGGTTCAGGCCCAGTAATTATGATAAAGGCTTGACCTATTTAGGGCATGGCCTAGCCTGTTTCCATGCCTAATTGATAGGCACTTTAGTACTATTAATCCACTAGTTTTAATAACTATGACAGATAAAATATAAATAAAAAATGGAGAAAATTATACAAACTTTAATCAGGAGTTTGGAAGAAATTTAATAAGCTTTGGAATTGATAATTTATATAATATATTAGAAATTAAGAAGAGTTCATTTTAGTTATTTTTCAATTTCATAGAGTTGCTACGTAAAATTATAATTCCAATTTTGGAAGTGGTTATTACCAATCCTTTTTGTCTATCAACAAATTTATTTACTAGTTTCTCTAAAATACAATTCATACTTTTCATAGTTAACAAAAATATTTAGTTTTATAATTTTTTATAAAACACATTGGATTAAATTTTTAGGTAACAAAAGATAATAAAATAATTTAATATGACTTATATTTATTATCATGACTATGAAAATATTTTAGAGGTTGAATTCAATCTTTACTATATATAGTTTTTAAGATATAATAATTTTTATATTTTAAGGGAGAGTCAATTGTTACTCCTATATGTTTATTGTCATATTGCTACTTAATAAAACTTTGTTTAATTTGTCTAAAATACTCTTCTTTATTTATTTACTAAACTAATTGTTTAAAATTATTTTTATTATAACTCCTAATTTTATTTAAATTCTTAAAAGTATTTTACTTTTTTTTATTATCACTCTTAATGTTTAATTTTTTGAGTCAATTAATTATTTTATGAATTTATAAATTTACTTATTTATTATAAATTGAAGCCTACAGTATCAAGTTAACATGGTTTTAACTTTTTGTAAAAAATATGATAAATTCATCAATTAAGGTTATTATAAGCAATTCTTTTGAATTCAAAATTTGATATGCTAATAAAAATTATATATATATATATATATATATAAAGTATAAAAAAAAAATGAGAAGTAAAGATTGAATTTAGCCTCTAAACTATTTTTAATAGGGTAAATAACAAAGAGACCCTTTGAGATTTAGAGAAATAACACATAACCCAAATTTTCCCTACATTTAACACTCCACCTTATTCCTCAATATCGGTAACATGTTAAGTGGGAATATTCTAATGGAATATTTCCACTTACTACGATTATGCCTTTTTACTAAAAAAAAAAAAGAAAATTACCGTCTTACATTAGCTGTGGCCTGTGGGTTATCTTCCACTTTGTGCTTCTCCCCAACCTAAAGCAAAGGCACACTCTCCTCTTTTTCCGTTCTAACCCCATCACCCACTCAACTGAATTCCCACATTATTCTCTTTCTTACTTTTCTCTTTATCTCCCCCATAACCCGATTTTGCACTCAATTGATCCTTATACAATAATACCCCTATGAGACCATTTTTCTTGTGTTGATTAGGAGCTTGTATCAGGTTGTGAGGTTGGAAGAAGGTGATGAGGTGATTGAGAGGATGAAATCTTGTGGGTTTGGTGTGGTGATAAGAAGGCTTACAGTCAATTTCTAAGGATTTTGTGTGGGATTGAGGGAGTTGATCACGTGTAATGAGTCCTACATCACGGAGATCAGCTTTGAAAATGAGACCTTATAAAGATTTGGGCTTTCGCACTCTAACAGTTAGATTTTGGGGTGTAGTTCTCTCAACGACTTATACCCATTATAAATGGTACTTTTATTGAGAGTCAGCCAACCAAATAGGGCTACCTGTAGAAGGTTTTGACCGGTGAAGGGGCTGACTGTGATCAAGTGAAGCATTGCCGAGTGAAATGTCACAAAGTGCAACCGTCAAGATACGACTTTCGAATAGGTTGGCAATGTAATGGGCTCCACAACAGGGAGATCATTTTGAAAAGGAGGCCTACATAAGGACTTGGTCTCTCCCACTCTAATATCTAGCTTTTGGGGTGTGGTTCTCCCAAAGACTTATGCTCATTACATCATGCTCTAAGTGTATTTGCTATGATGAAGGGTGATGGGTGTAAACCTGGGGTTAAGACCTATGACTTGTTGGGTGCCTAGAACTGTGTTGATAAGGCCAATGCTCTCTTTAAGAAGGCTAAGAAGGGGGGAGCGAATGCAACTTGTTCCTTTGATGGAAATTCATGCATTTGTTTGGGCATCTTAGTTAGAGTGCCTAACGCTAATGATTGCTATTGAGCATATTCTAGAAGCTCACCTTTTTCTTAGCTTCCATAGCCAAAGTTGAGATTTTTTTAGGGGATGAGGATATGGGGCAGAAGCTTCTTGTTGTCTTTTGAGGGTGAACGAAGACAATGAGGTTTTGGGAGGGAGTAGTGTCAATGGTTCTAAGCCACCATGGGTGCTCAGTTCTAAACTAATGGGTCATGCTATGTTAGGGAGAAGCAAAGAGGCTCCCACCATTTTCAGCTTTTTAACCACAGGTAGGTAAGACAGGTTAAACATGGGGTAGTTTTGTGAGAGTGAAATTCAATATAACATAACTGTGGTTTTGAGAAGGTTAATCACTAACGGTGCAAATTGAGGGGTGGGCTAGACTGTCAAATGTTGGAAAGAATTGGACTATGTGTTATTTCTCTAAATCTCAAGGGATCTCTTTGTTATTTATCCTTTTTATTATTATCATGACAAATATAAGTCTCATATAAATTTTTATTTATTTTATGATAAATTCATGTGTTTAGGTTATTAAACACAATTCATTTGAATTCAAAATTTAACATATTAATAAAAAAAATTATCAAATTTTCTTCTTATATATTATTTTTTAAATAATATTACAACATAGAAGTATAAAAAATAGAGATTAATTTTGATGCATTAATAGTGTAAAAATAATTTACATTGTCATCTAATTAGATACTTGTATCTATAAGATTTTTAAAGTAGTAAGTGATTGAGTTAATCGTTTTTATTGATATAACAATACATGATTTGATGTCTATGTAAATTTTTTTTACACTGATAGTGCATACCAATTAAATAGTAAAAACTATGTGAAGTAAATATTAAATTCATTCTCGAAACTATTTTTGCTATCATAATAATAAGAAGAAGAGGTCAAATCTAAATTATTTTATTTAATTATTCTGTTACATAAAAGTTTAATCTAATGTATTTAAAAAAAAAAATAGTGAACTTGAACATTTTTATTAATGTGATTATGAAATATAACGAAGGGTATTATAGAGAGTTTAGTAAATAAATTTGTTCAGTGGGAGTGACAATAGATAAAAAGGAGTAGCAATAGCCACTCTGTCCAATTCTATATATTACTTCAAATATAAAAATTGGAATTGAGAAGCTCAACTTCAATTCCAAACTCTAATTCCATACTTAGAAGCCAAACACGACAAACTGAACAATAATAATAATAAAAAAAAAACAACAACTAGTATCCCATGATCCTATCATAGTTAAAGCTATACTTGCAGGAAGTTTTGCAACCATAAGCAGAAAAATCGAATTATGTAATTACCAATAACAAAAAAGGTAGCTTTTTTCATATATAAAAAATGAATTGTTTCTCTTTTTACCTTGCTAAAATTCTACATTGTTATTGTATTTATTGTTAAATGATAAATATACTAGGATTGTTTAATTAATAATTATTTTTTTTTGTTATATATGATTATGCATTATGTAAATTTGGTACTTAAATTCATTTACAATAGATAATAATAATAATAATAATAATAATAATAATTCCTATATTCATTATTTTAGCTGTTATATTTGTTTACAACTTCACATAGTATTAGAGATTTTACTTTTAGTTTAATATTTATTTTTCTTATCCCATGCATTACACGAATTCAAAATACTAGTTATGTATATATTCCAACAACAGTATCAAAAAGGGCATTCTTAGAATACACACATAAATAGAATACATGAACATCGTAACTTTAGAGTGAAAATGTATTTAAGATGGAAATATGAATATGACATGCTTTCGTGAACCAAGTGCTCCAGAAAGAATTACTACAATTGGTATACCATAATAATTAAATGAAACAATTTAATAAATTTCTATAAATAGGTTTTAGTAGAGCCATAATTTGTTTCGAAGCTTTTACATAATCAAATTGAATTAGAAGCTCAAACATGATGACTACTAACTAGGCTAGCTAGGATATATATATATATATAAAGAAATTGATTAGAAATTTTCTTTCAATCCAATCTATCTTTTGATTAGAAAGGGAGAAATTAGTGACATTTAATGAATTAAGTGACCCGCAAGTGATATAAGATTTTATTGATATGTGGACGAGAGTGTTACTATTATGATATGTAAGTTCTGTACACTTTAAAGTTTATCAATTACCAAAACATGGACAATTAGATACAACTTAGAAAGGAGTTCTTGTTTAAGTTTAGGTGAGTTTAAGGCAGTTTATAGATTGATGAACAAAAAGTACTTAACTTAAGGTTGAAAACTTGGCTTAATTGAATTAAGTACATCCTTAAATGATTTTAGAGAGTTGAAAACTCAATCAAGATGCAAATTAGGAGAATAGAACATAAAAGGATATGTGAAAGATATTATTATTATTATTATTATTATTATTAAACTAATTTTTTAGGTATGCAGTGCTTATTTATGAGGTTTAATAAGTCACATTCTAATTTCTAGTGTTTTGTGGAGAGCATGAGGTGTGTGCATGGTTATAATAGAGTTAAAGATTAAAGGACATGAATGATAACAATCCTAGGAATTTTCAAATAGTAGAAACTTGACCTTCATGGTAAATATAATGAGCAATTTCATTGTTGTTGATTGATTGATAAAGTATTATATAATCTATATAATAACTGGGACTATATTTAGGGGGTGCATTGTACAATTCATAACTTATGCTGGAAGAAGATTTTTATAGGAATCTTGTGTCAATGGTTATATTTTAATGCTAATAATAAATCTTTAAGTGAATAAACAAGGTATAAATAACCACTCAAATAAATCTTTAAGTGGCAACAGGATAAGTGAACCAAGCATGTTGTTAGGCTAGATTTGGAATTTTGTAATGCCCGGGTCAAGAGTCACACGAATCGTGACACTTTATTCTGTTAGATCCTGTGAAAGTTCTAAGTTTGGATCCTAGGCCTCCTTGGAGGGCTATATCATTGAGACATTTTCATGGGATCAAAAGTCCCGGTAATTGTTCCTTAGATATCAAAGAATTGAAGAGCAATTTTTAACGAATTTTTGGAGGTTATTAACCATTTCGTTTTCAAGCTTGAAGTTTAAGAAAATGCGAGTTTTCGGAAGTTTGTACTAAAATCCAAAAGTTGGATTTTGATCCTTAAGGAGTTTGATTTTTTCAATATTTTTATTGGATTCAAATAGGGGATATTCTCTTATTTATATTTATGTTTTAAAGTTAATGGAGAGTAAAATAAATGAGTAAATAAGTATATGATGATATTTAAGAAGTGCAGATGAGGAGGAAAAAAAAAAAAAAGAGGGACTGGGCGCTAGGCGCTGACTGCGTTGCGGATTTCTTGAGCTTCAGGCGGGTGGGCGCCCAGGCGCCTGCTGGGCGGAAATAAAAGCTGAAACTTGACCCATCTTCTTCATTCTCAACAAGCTCACTCTCTCTCTCTTCTTCCTCTTTCATTCTTCTTCTTCCCCTATGAAACCCATCAACCTTTTTTTCAATTTTACTCATATCCATCACCAAACTCATCCTTTCATACCATCCCCATCACCTTAGAAAGAGTTCCTTCTCTTGAAGCTCTTTCTCTCTCCTCTTTCTAGTGAGAAGAACAAAGGTGGGAGGAGACCCACTTCTCCCCTCATGCTCCTCTTCCTTCCTCCACTTCCTAAGGTAATTTTTGACCTCTAGCTTCTTTATTATACCAAGGATTAGTTGAATCCATTATGGATTTAAGGTTTGGTCAAGTAAAAAGGGAGTTAGGATTTGGATTTGGGAATTTTGAGTAAGGAAGGTATTTTAAGAAAATTTTTGACCATAAACACTAATTTGTGTTTGGTTTATGGTTCTTTATGATGTTAGATACTCTCTGGAATCTCTTGGTGGCTCTAAGACTTCGTAGAGTTGGGCTCCTTTCTTTCCAAACTTGATAAGTGAGTGTTAGTATATTTATAACTTGTTCTTATTCTTAATTTCCTAGCTACAAGCCAAAAATGTAATTTAGTGAAACTTATGAAAGAATTGAATTAATATGTTTTACTCTGAATTTATAGGACTCTTAACATAATCATGTTAGTTATGTGTATGTGTGTGTGTATATATATATATATATATGTGTGTGTGTGTGTGTGTTTAAGCATAGAAGTGTGGGACAAGCTCTTATAGAAGCTAATTTATAGTATATAAATAATATGAAGTTTCAAGTTGTTAGAAATTTTTATGTTCTTAAAGTCAATATTCTGAGCTATTGGATAGAAAGAACAATTACATTTCGATAATTGAGAAAGAGCTCTAGATGCTTTAGTTTGAAAGTACTATACTTTGAAACTATATTTGATAGTATAGTTATTTTGTATATTTGGTGAATTTTGATAACTATGTTTACTAAGAATACGAGAGATTCTTGAATCTTATTATCCTTTTAAAGTTATAAGCAAGAAACTATATGATTTGAAATAAAGAAAAATATTATTGTCAAGGAGTTAGAAGGAAATGTGTTTTCAAGGACTCACATGAGGCATGGCAAAGACCCAGCAAGTGTGAGTGCCTTTCTAAGGGGGGGAACTGTAACAGAACTGTTTGCTAATGACAGTAGCATTAGCCTTGGTGCACCTCGTATAACCTAGCTAGCAGGGTGATTGTTAGCCCGGCATGTCGGCCAACATGTCCGGAATATATAGACACGCAGAGGCGTGAGATTATCTTTTACTGCTGGAATCGGCCATAAGGCCACCCAGTCAGGCAGTTATTTTCTGAAATAGAATCTTCCCCTATGTTTTTCATGAGGTTGAACAAGTATTTATTTTCTATGTTTTGAGAAAGTATTTCTATATTATGCATCTATGTTTAAGATTCTTATTTACCAGTTGAAACTGTATTTAGTTGAAGTTGAAATTGAAATTTAAGGAAATTCCTTGAAGTTATCATGTGTTTGAAGTCATGAGCAAGGATACATATGAGTTGGTATAATGAAGTTTATATTCAGTTGAACTAAAAGGTGCTCTAATGAGCCATAAAGAGATTTTAAAGATAGATTGAATATCAGATATGCCTTACCAGAAGTTTTTATAGTGATTTTACAACATAGACAAAGTATTTTACTTGAGAAACAACGTAGGAGTTTTAAAAACGCTTATAAATTATATGTTACTAAAATCGTATGTTTAGAATTGTTCCACTCTTGTTATAGATATATTATGCCTCACTGAGTCTGTATGACTCACCCTTTCTTCCTTTCCATGTTTTTAGACAGGTGTGAGATTGTGTTCAAGCTTCCACAGCTAATTAAAAGTTTCAGCATCTAAGTTTAAGTGTAAAATCTCTAGAAGTGCTCCAATAACCTACAGGCAGGGTCCTCCTTGTATCAACTTTAATTTGTAATTAAAAGCATGTTGTTTTTAGTTAAGTCAAGTTGCATTTTAATGATTATGGGTTAAGGTACATGATGGATACGTATGTGTATATATTTTCATAAGCATGATTATGTTTTAAATTTCCATGTTGTGTGCTGTGGGGTGCATTCGGAGAATGCCTGGATCTCCAATGAGTTTGCATGTTTATGTGTTTTATGCAGGGCGAGGATCTTTATTTGGGAATAGTCCTAAATACAAAGGAGACTCTACCCGATTTTCTATTATAATAAAGTCTAAAGTAGGCTTGCTAAGGATGTGTCCCTATATGCCAGCCACGACTTGGGTTAGGTCATGACAAATTTGTACTAAAACTTGAAAAGGATTTGCAGTTTAAATATAGTTGAGAAGTCAAAAGATTTTGGGAACAATTAAAACTTAAGAATGATATAACAATACACCTTACAATCGAAATTGATTCAATATTGATATACAAAAATTTAAATATTCTAAACAATGGATGACATCAATCCTTGATCTTTAACATGAGGAAAAGAAGGAAGCAAAGTATTAGTAATAATTAATACGACATTTACTCAAAAATAAAAAAAATTGCAGGTAACTTGAATCTAGCACACTTGATTTATACATCGTTTCAAATCTGGGGACGAATTTCGTATTAAGGGAGAAGAATGTAGTGACGTAAAAAAAGAGGGTAGTTTGGGTATTTTATAAAATATAAAAAGAGAACAAAAAAACATAATTTAAGGATAGATCTCCCGTTCCCCCTTCCCCCCTTTGCTCCATTTCTTCGCTCTTTCGTCTCCCTCCTTCCCTCCCTCTTCTCCTATGCTACATCTTCTCCCATTCTCTTTTAATCCCATCATCAAAAAACTACTAATAAGACTAAATGTTAGGGATTTGGCAAGGTTTCGTACACCCAACCTTAAAAGTTTCTCTATCTAGCCATTTGTGAAGGATATTAAGAAGATTTATTCATGTTTAAAGAGGGTTGCATTGCCCGCAACTTTTGCCTTCTTTCTTTGACCTTTAAGGTAAATTTTAAGTCTAAACTCAAGATTTTGAGGTATCTGATAATTAACTTTGCATCTATTTTATTGGTAGAGAAGTAGATTATGAAATTTAGGGATTTAGTTGAAGAAGTTGGAATTTTGGTGGAAAATAGCCTACTATTGTAATTTTATGGTTTAGACTTTGTACTAGATATATAGTTTGATTTTTGGAGTACTCAATAAATGTATATACATATGTGAATAGATGTAAAATAAGGGTTTTTATGCTAGAATGAAAAAGTAGAGTTGCATATAAGGTGTTTGAGAAAATAAATGAAAGATGGAAGAAAATAGTTTTTCCCACATAATCTGAGCATTAGTTAGTAAAATGAGTGAAACTTGTGATTGGGAATCAAATTGATGTTATTCCAATTGAATTAAAAACTAGACTCATACGACTTTAATTTCATGTAAGATTTATGATTTTATAACCTCTGTTTTCTAAGCTAAATTTATTGTTGTGTTCCTAATCTTGATAGACTCTTTGCGGACCCCTTCCTTCATCAAATTAGAAAGCTTGTGGAATTTGGTTCAACTTGTTTACTGTAAGTGGGTAATTTATACAGTGTTATAGCTTTCTTTACAAATATATTTATGAAGGAAATAATAAGACCTTTTAAGCATATTATATTTCCTCTTTAACTTGAGTTTGTTTCAACTTTCAAGAAATGGTAACTAAAATACAACTTTTAGTATTGTTTAGAATTACTATTTGATTGAACTTTTACTTTATTTTTAATGGATTTAAATGTTGCCACTTTGATTACAATGGTCTTGGGTACGCTTCTAAGCCGTGACTTTGATGATTAAATTATTTATGTGAGCAATTACTCATAAAAATTAAATTATGATGGATTTGAATTTATTTTGAAGTTGAGAAGGAATGTTGTTGACTTCAATAGTTTGGATTTGATCATCATATATTCTACGTTGACTTTACATGTAACTTTTTTATATTTTTTTAATATCCATGATGGGCTTTATGTTATAATATTGTTCAATGTTAGCGAGAAGACATAAAGGTACCATTTGTTGTTACCAAAGAGATACAATGACCTCTGTGCAATAGTAAATTCAATTATGCTACTAGGTTAGAGGACCCTTCCTTTATGTGGTTGTAGGGTAACTAGACCTTAGCTTTGACTTTATTACCAAGTGAGGCAAGGTCCCTTGTCGGAGATGGTTGTACAGTGAGAAAATCCTAGCAATGAGACATTGCTAGGTAAGGCAACACCCTTAGTTTAGGATGATACTTATGTGAGAGTTGTTGGGAGGATTTGACTCCTTAACTTGTATATAGTTCTTTCATATGTAAACCCATAAGGATGACTTTTTTTGTATATAATTGACATCCCTAAATTTCTTGATTATTATACATTGTTTTGAAAAGGAAATTGTTTGACAAATTGGTTTTATTAATAATCTCTATTACTTCGGTTGTTATGTTTTGAGTCATTTTTAAGTTTGAATAATTGTGTCATGACTTATTTTCCCTTCTTGTTTGCTTTGTATGTTATGCTCTCAACGTGTTAGTGTGACTCACCCTTTATATTTATCAGTTTTGCATGTTGTTAATTAGATTGGTTGAGATTTATTTAATCCAACCAATGTCTTTGGTATGCCTCCAACATGTTTTGGATGGATACTATTGATTCTAGAGTTTTTAGCTATAGGGATATGAGTTGGTTATTTTGACGATTCAAGGTCAACTGAGATTATATGCTTTACCTTGAAATAGTCTTCAATTTGGATTTTGAAGAAAAAATTTTATGACCAATTAATATTTTGAAAATATATTTTTATTATCAGGCTTGCTAGGCTAAAGTAGATTTTGATAGTTAACCTGTGCACCAGTCATGGATCCTAAGGTAGGTCATGATAATTTCAAAATAACAAGAGTGCATTTTGAGCTAAATGACAAAGGCTAACATCAATTTCAATAATTTTTCAAAACTATCATGGCTGAAAAACTAACCTTCACCATGAATGTATTTATTGTCATCTAGGGGCACTTGCCTATAAAGTGCCCCTTAGAGAGACGAAGAGTAGCTAAGAGAAATAGTGAACCTTAAAAAAATGCAAAAGAGAATGGAAGGAGAAGGAGATGAAAAATAGAAAGGAAACACTAGCAGAATCCATGGCAGAACAAAAAAATGTGAGTGAGAGAAAGAGAGCATGAGAAAGATCCATGGAAAGAATAAGAGAAACTAAAGGGAAAACACCAAGAAAGTCTACAAATAGATAAGTGAAAAAAATAGAGGAGAGGACAAAAAAAGAAAACTAACATCCATTAGAAAAACCACTATTCTACTTATTCTCATTACATTGAATCATGTTTGGCAGACTCTTCCCCTAATTAGCCTAGTCAATCCTTCCAAGTGTTTCATTCATTCTTTTCTAAGCCACTATGGTTGGAGTTCCCATTCTTTGCATACTATGTCACGAACCCAACAATGTTTTTACAATCCACCAACACCTCATTATATTGTAATTCTCTCAAACCATCACCCTCAAAACATTTTTCTCAAACTTTGCCTTGAAACATTTGGTAACTCCACCAAGGATACATGTATTGAAATTGTATCAATGGTTCTTGCAAAAGTAATCAATAGATTATCTTTCAACTTGGTGGACTTCCCTTAATATCATGTGTGTAAGACTCTAACAACTCCTCATACACAAAGGGGAAATAAGAGCACTAAAGGGAGAGGTAGGGGGAACTCATAGTTGTTTTGATCTCATTGATAACTTGGAGATTCCTTTCCCATAACAAAGGAAGACATGCAACCTCAGTTTTGATGCCAACCACAATATTGAAATACAAAGTACCTGTGCAATAAAATTTAAGCAACTTAATTGCAAACCTAACAAGGAATCTCAAGTCATAATGAACAGCTACTCTTTTAGGATCAATTCAAGATAAAAAAAGATCCTAAAGGAAAAGTAAGGAACTCAAAATAAATGAGTAATTAACCCAAATAGAGCTAAAGTAACCACTATGAGCTTGGAAGGAATAGTACAATGTGATATTAGAAATCAAATCTCCCTTTTTTGCCAAATGACTATGAAACCAAAGGAAAGTGGAAATTTTTTGCTTTCAAAAGTAAGCAGCAATAAAACCCAAAGGGGCTAGAGGCACCTCACCAAATTGGAGATTCTAATGTCTGCCTAACATCATGATACTAATGGAAAGGAGAAATTCCCATACCTTTGTTAAAAATATAAGCAAACCTAAAAGTGCTAGAAATTCCATCAAAAACTCCAATGTTAGTTCAAGGACTGTGATACTAACAAAAGAGGAAAATTAATGCTTTTAGAGGCAAACAACAGAAGGGCTAAAGGTGCCCAGCCAAAGATGCCAATGTTAGCTCATATATCATAGTATTATCACAAGGAGAAATTTTCCACTTTCAAATGTAAATAAAAGAGGGTGTAGAACTGTCCTGCCAAAGATTCCAATGTCTGATTAAGGGACAACGATATTGACAAATTAGGAAATTCTCCATTCTTAGAGGGACAAATAGAAATAAATCATAAGGGGACCATGATATTCATGGAAGAGAATATTTTTAATGTTAGAAGATTGAAAGAAGTGACTACCTACAAAGGAATATAGAGCAGTACTTCTACAAAGAAAAGAGGGACAATTTCATTGGCCAAATTCATGATATGTATGTGCAAGGTTGATCAAGGGATAACTAATACGGCAAGCACTAAAGTGAAGAAAACTCTTAATTAAATTAGGATGCATTTATTCCAGCTTTTCTTAACAAAAAGTGATTTTTGAAAAAATCACTTTTTACATAAGCTATTTATTTCATCTTTTACTCAAAAGTTAAAAATAGCTTCTTCTTTTTTTGTTTCAACTTTTGAGTAAAAGCTAAAATGAATAGCTTCTGTAAAAGTGATTTTTTTTTGTTAAAAAAATCACTTTTGCTATCAAAATAAGTTGAATTAAACACACTTTTAATTAGACTTAACTGCTTTTTGGCTAACCATGAACCTTGCAAGATGGTGCCAATCAAGACAAGGCATCACAATATTATCTCAACTAGAAGAAAGCAAGGTTAACAAGACATAGGAGCATGTGAGCATATTACAAAAGAAAAAGCAAACTATCTTTTGCCAAAGTGCAAAAGGTGGTTAATGTTTTTTTATAAGTAGACAAGATAACTACAAATATTCGAGGAGTTGTAAAGGCTTTTTGGAATAGGTCTCACATGTTGAACCTATATGTCAAGAAAATAATTGGCCTTCTCAATTTTAAGTATATTTAAACTACCCTTGACTATATCTATGAATATGGGATCATGATACCTGTACAACATGTTTTTAGCTTAGACTAGGACAAAATATTTGCTAAACCTAAGCACACCCATAGCTTTGGGATTATTTAGTTTTCCTTTCCAAAATGCACAGCTAAGTGATATGGAAGCACAATGTAACTAGTAAGTTATGCTTGAAACTAGTTGGAACTAGAAATTTCTAAACATGCATCAAGTAGATTTTCGGGGCTTCCACTTGTCCATAACACTAATTGAATTGACCAAAAGAACATTTAGTAAAAGAAAGTAGATATCTCGCCTCCTAAATCTCTGAACAAAGGGAAGTGATTGTTTCCTTTTCCCAAATCTCTAAATAAAGGGGATACAAGCATCTCCCTTCCAAAATATCTAAATATTAGGGAAGCAAATATCTTCCATCCTAAATGTCTGAATATAGGGAATGCCAGTATCTCCCTTTCTAAATATTTGGATGCAGGAGAAGCAGATATCTGCCTTCAATCTCTAGATAAAGGGGAAATGGATATCTCCCTTCCTGAATCGCTAAACAAAAGGGAAGTAGATGTTACCTTGCCTAAATTCTAACTAAACAAAAGCAGGCAACTCCCTACTTGAATCTTGATTGAAGGCGAAGCAGACATCAACCCGCTTGAATTCAAACTAAAATAAAAGTGGCTATCTCCCTACTTTGATCTTTATTAAAGGGAAAATGGATGTTACTGCTCAAGAATTTCTAAATAAAGGGAACCAAGAACCTTTCAAAACACTTGAATAAAAGGGAGATGGATGTTATTCTCGTTAAAATCTATAAATGAGGGCAAATGGGCATCTGTACAACAAAAATGGGCAATCTAGCTTTCTGTTAATTTGTACAAAAAGAAGAGAGTTCTCCCCCCACCTCAAGTCATTCGACCAAGAATGAAAGTTTTCCCAATGTCTTATACAAGGGGACAAGAGATGTTTCCTTTGAGCATCAAGGGGAAATACAAAAGAAGTCTTGGGTTGCCACTTGTTCTAATCATATAAAGTTAGAAGCCTTTTGAAATTTTTAGTTGACTAGTTAGAATACTCTAATTATATAAAGTTAAAGTTTTTGCTTGAAAATTAAATAATAATAAAACATATTTCAAATTTAAATTGTAACAAAGATAAAGCATTGATTTTCTTATCAACAACTATAATTATAAATTTTTATTCTTTAAAGTGCATAGTATACTTTAGAGGAGTTAATTCTAAACCACTATAACTAGTCTAGTGGTGAGGGGTTTGGGTAGTATGCATGAGGTTAGGGATTCCAACCTCATTATCATTGATGTGCCAAAAAGAGGAGTCAATTCTTAAAAACATATGAAAATATAAAAGAGTCAGGAGTCTGTTTTGTAAATCTTAGGGTTTAGGGTCTAATTTGTAAATATATGAGGTTCATTTTTCAAACTACTAAAGGTAACAGGATGTTGCTTATTTTGATTTGCATATATTTTACTTATAATGGACTCCTATAAATATATGAGGTTTGTTAAGAAATTATCACACTAATTACAAAATTAGCCAAATAAATATCGGTGTTTATGGGTCAGGTTGATTTAAAGAGAAAATGAAGTCCAAACCAATAAATAGAACTTGGGTTGGGTTGGGTTAGGTTAGATTTCTAAGAAAAAAATGGACAACCTAAACCAACGCAACCTAATCTTAATCAAGTTGGGTTAGATAGTGGTTTTTTGTTTTTTGTTTTTTTTTTTTTTTGAACATGGTACAAAAAATTTAGAAAAAATGCAAGAAAAAAATTAACAAAATACTAAATCTGAAAGAAACCAGCAACAATTGAAAAAAACTTTAGAAAATCCCCACCTCAAAAAACACTAGATTTGAAGAAACCAATAGCTACCAAACAAAAAAAAAAATTAGAAAGCCTCCACCTCTTATTTTGGTATTTTGTGAAAATATGGATGACATTCATGACTATCTTTTCCTAAAAGGATGGAAGTAGTGGTGGCTCATGGAGGCAAGGATCAAGAAGGCATGCTAGGAGAAGGGAAGGAGGGAGTGAACAATGAAAGTGAAGTCACACTTCCACCACCACCGTTGACATTGGTGACTACCACCAATGAACAATGGAGAAGGAGAAAGAGGAAACCATTCATGAACCATGGAAGATATGAGAGCCACACACCACCAGGCACTAGAGACAACGAACTAATAAAGGTTGACAAGTGGCAGTGGTGGGTAGGTGGTAGTAGATTTGAGATAAAGAGAAAAAGAGATAAGAGAGATAATAATGATAAAATATTTTCTAGACTTGAAAATATTAAATGGGGTCATCGGGTCGAGTTGAGTTATCGGGTATAATTTCTGAACTTATGACATAGAGAAACTATAAATTGGTTTTGTTAGGTTTTTCCCAAATTGACTCCATGACCTAACCCAACCTAAATATTTTAAATTGGATTGGATCAGATTGGTTGGATGGTCGGGTCTACTCGTATGACCAAATTGTAAGTAAATGATTTCATCTGCTAATTCAACTTTCATACATGATCAATGAATATAAAAAAATTTCCATTTATGGTCACAAAGCTTTGATGACTACATTAAACGTTATCATGTAAAAGACATCACATAAAAATAAAACTCAATTAAACTATTGATTTTCTTTTCCTTCTATTTGGGAGGTGGCTAACTAAATGATTTTTTTTTCTTCTTTTTGTTTGAGAGGTCAGGAAAAATGCAAAACTAGGGTTATATTTGGTATTTGTTATTAATTCTATTTTCAATTTTAATTACAAAGTGTTATCATATTTTCAATATATTTTTTGTTTTTTGGATTTTGCGAAGAAAATAGTGAAAAAAAGATCCTATTTCCTATTTACATTTACTATTTTCATTATTTTGTTCATAAAATCCTAGAAATATGAAACAGATTCAAAACAATATGATATTTTTGTAATTAAAACTAAAAAGAAATAGAAATTAAATAGCCCCCTAGATTTCTTAATTTATAATTAGTATCCAATATATATTGAGTGTATATATGTAGGATCTTGTGCAGCCCACATTCAATTCAAAAAAACAAAAATGTAACTTGGATTAGATATGACCAATGTTTTGAATAGTGGATTAGACCGGTCGGTCTGACGAGTTGAACTAAGAATTAAACCCTCTTTTGGTTCAGTCAACTACAAAAACTCGCTGGCTCAAGACCCATAAAAAACCAGAAAAGTTGGTAAAAAATCGGTGAGTTGCCTAAGTTGAAGGTGATTCACCAACCTAGCTATTTAGCAAAGAAAAGAAAAAGAAATAGTGAAGGCAGATAAGGAGGATGCTGAACCACCACAAAGAGGAGCCGCCATGGCAGCCATGCATGCTTTTGCTATTGGTTTGCCCGCTATTGGTCTTTGAGCATGTTGCTGAAGCTTTTGGATAGGAGAGAAGGTGCCATGGCTTCTGGTTGAGAACTCTGGTCTAGGTAATATTGAATTTGGTCTTGTAGACAGTGTAGCGAGATAGAAAGAGAGGGAAGGAGACAAAAAAATGGAGGGGAGGAAGGAAGGCGCTATTTCTTATTGTTGCTGTAGGCCTGGTCATGCTAGGGCTTTTCTTCATTTGAGGGTATATATATGAATTATTGAGTTTAGAGTTTGATGTTTTTTTTGGGTTGTGTTGAATCCAATGATATAGCCCGATACCATTATACCAAACTTGCTTATGGGCTTAGAATGTTTTGGTCTAAATCATGTGCAAGCACGTTGCATGAATGCACCCAATCTTAGGCTCAAAAGAAATGCACATGCTCATTAGTAGAATTTTTCATTTTTGTCCAATAAAAAAGAACTTTGTATAAATATAAATATATATTTCAATTGGGGAGAGATGGCTGAGTAGACTAAATCGTCGGATTGTGTATCCATTATACAAATTTTTGTACCAAGGATTCAAATCCCTCTTTTTTCATTTCTGACTATGATTTGATACTTTTTTTCTTTTGAACTTGAAATTTTGTTTCTTATGCAATCAAAAGTTTTGTTTCCTTGTTTTTTTTCTTTAACTTTAAGAGAAAGGTTTCGATAAAGAAAGAAGAAGAAGAAAAAGTGAAATGAGATTTTTTTTGTTATTTTGATTCTCTTTTAATTATCGATCTAACCGTTGAATTATAATTACCTATCTTAAACATTATTTGTGTCAAACTTTATAAAAATTAGACATTATTAAAAAAATAAAAATGTAACTAAATAACTCTTATTCATGTATATTTTAAACATATATATTATGTTAATTTTGATATATATAAAAAGTATATTAAATGGTTTTAGATTAATCTAAAATTTTATAGATATGATCTATAAGATATAAACTTATAATCCAATGATAGGTTTTGTAAAAGAAAAAAGTACACCAATAAAATGTTAATAAGTTGTGTAACAGTTATTTAAAGTTATATTGATATAAATTGATCCTATTATTTTATTCCAATTCAACCAATTACACCTCGATTGAACTAATAAACTTTTAAATTAGTGCTTTATTTGGTTTAATGACTTGTTTGATTTTCAGAACCATGGACATGACTCATGGAGCATGGGTAAACTGATGTTGCAGTCTTGCAGATAAAATCCTTTCAAGTTCCATTTAATATGACATGATCATGTGCAATGAATATCAATCATCTATAATAATTAAAACATGATCAACTATGAGTATTAAAAGATAACCAGATGACATTAATCATGATCAACGGTGAAAAGTTGCAAAGGATCCTAATTAACATTGAGCATTACACATGATCAGGTCTTGTTAAATGGGAACATGAAAGTCTCTAATCTCTCTTTTTAAAGGCCAAAAACATTATTAGACTTCTAACGCACGTCGTTGTTATTTTTTATTTTTTATTTTACTTCTTATTTTTGGTCAACTGCTCTATCAAACGTGTTCATGTCATGTCCTCTTCTTTTCCGGTCTCCCACGTCATGTCCTTCAATCATGTCGAGCCCAAATACCTGGTACAAAGCAAAGCAACCGGCCCAAATTAGTTGTCTCTGTTCCTCACTATTCCTTTTCCGCCACGGTCGCAACTCAAACACAAACCAAACTGAAACTGAAACCCAAACGCCAACTTCTTCTGTCGCCTCTCCTGCTATGCATGTTGTTAAGTAGAATAACAATTATTTGCCGTTGTACCTCGTCTTCTTCGAAGGAACGTATTCTCTTCATTGGCCATAGACTTCGTCATGCTCATAGTTAGGTACTATTTTTATTTATTTAATCCGAAAAATGCTATTCATACTTGGCTACTTTTGTTTGCTTCCTTTTAGCCGCTTTTGAGTTTTGACTGCTGTTGTTCTTGGTGCAAACTCTGTATAACTACTTGTATTTCATTATATTATTGTCTTTAAACTTCAAAGGTATGAACATTAATCCATTATTACTTCTGCAAAGATTATTATTACCAAATTATGCCCTTTATAAGTTTATGTTTTGTGTTATCACTTTAGTCGTTGACAGAATAAATAAATATTGTGACATTTTGAATATTTGACAGGCTTATTTCGGTGACAATAATTTTTGGAAGATGACTAATGTGGTGATAGCTATGTCTTTCGAAGGCTAAAATAGGGTTTTAGTATTATTTTTTTATTAATAAAGGTTAAGATTTGATCTCTCACATGGCTCCTATTGATCTTCTCTTGTAGACTATATGAATGTGGAAACTGTGACATCGGACACACATTTTTCCCAGCAATGCAGCTATGTATTTCTCTTAACGGGACATGTACTCGAGGTGTGGTTGCTATTCTTGGATTTCTAGTAATTCTTAAGTTGTTCATCTGTTTTGTTGTTTGTTTTTCATGTTTGCTTCTTTATCTCAAAGTTGACATCAATTTGTTAATCAATCAGCAGTTTTCGTTTTTTATTATTTCGATATTTTGTTGTTATATTGTTGTTTTTGGTTGTTTTGCTTTTATTATTTCCTCTTTCACAGATTGCTGTGCCTGATGTTTTCTATTTTCTTTTCAAAATCGGTGCTTTGGTTTAAATAGCCTGAATAGAGCTTGAAATTTTAAGTACCCTTTCTATGGCATAAATGGATAAGCATGATACATTGCGCTTGCTCTGCAGTTTTCCTTCAACACATTGAAACCAAATCTGTGAAAAAAAAGTCACTAATGCTTCCTAGTTTCTCTTCCACTGGAATGGTTCAAGCCTGTACTGTGCTATTATTTCTAGGAGGAATAAGCGAGCTAGGGAGGCTGCTTGACTCTGCCTGGGAAATTATGTTATGAATTAGATATTTCTTAAACAAAAAAACAACGTTGTAATTTAGAAAATTCGGCTCCTTTCTTGAATTCTGCTTTCTATAAATGCAATTAAATAATTTACCATGAAGATTCGCTTTGTAATATTTCAGAACATCAGAGTACTAACAACATATCAAGTTGTACATTCTCTCTAAATTTATTGCTCATTTTCATTTCTGCATTATCATTTATTCGATTTACCCTTCTACCAGACACACTGTGCTAGAAGGTGAGTACAAAATGAAGCCTTTGTGTGTGAAGTTCCTAGTTGCTGTATTTGTTGCAGGTTGTTACCAATCTAACAAGTCAGCTGCTGAAGTTAAAAGAACAGAAAAACTGAAAGTTGATTTAAATGGTATCCTTGCTATGTGTCATTGAGGCTTGATATTTTAAATTGCCTTCTGAATTCGAGAAAATAAATGCATTGCTAGATGCTTGGGATAGAGAATGTGGCATAATTAGTAGGCTAACTTTGACTGAGCTCTGCTCCAAAACATTGAGGAGGAAAGAGTCATTTTTTTATTAATTTATGTCTTTATAATCTATGGAACGTTTTGAGTTTTTTATCTAGCAACGTGTATTCTTTACTTGTAATGCTAAACTGTATTAAATTACACATGTTCTTGCCGGCTTGTTTTTCTGTGAATATAATTTTGTTACCTTATTTGAATATTTTGTTGTCCATATTTGTAGGTTTAATTGGGGCAAGGACAATGGAATGATATAGGATGCAGTAACTCTGACTAGAGTAACACTATTGGAACTTTGTATAGAAATCATAGTGTTCCCTGCATCACTAATTCTCTTTGAGTTACCTAGGTTTGAGTTAATCCTGCTTATTTTGGGAAGGTGAGTCCAGTTTCACAGTTTCAGGTCTATAGAGAGAAAAATAGGATGGAGCCCCATGCAGTACAAAGCAACAATATAGTTTGTAACATTCCAAAGGATGCTATTAAGAAAACAATAGAGACAGAGTCAACAGAAGCAGATGAAAGAAAAAGTGACAAAGAATTTTCTTCTTATACTGATGAAATGAGGACAATATCTGTTTCTGACATAAATGGAGAGATTAGTTCAGAAATTTTCGGAATTTCTTTGGCTGGAGCACAAGTTGGATGTTTGAAGAAAAAACTTCTCGTTCTTGATATAAATGGGCTGCTTGCGGACATAGTTTCACCCCGTCCAAAAAATCACAAAGCAGATGCAACCATAGCGGGACGAGCTAGTGAGTAAAGGTTATGTTATTCAACATATTTAATGAATCATCCATATTTTACTAATTATGTTGTGTTTCATTTCAGTATTCAAGAGACCCTTTTATCTTGAGTTTCTGAAGTTCTGCTTTGAGAAATTTGAAGTTGGTGTATGGTCTTCAAGATCGAAGTACTCTTCAACTATCTTTAATAATTCTGACTTCTTAATTAAGTAATAGTGTTCAGTTTATCTGTTTTCTTTGCTGCTTCAGAAAGATTACACCTATCCTCTTTTCCTTTTGAGATCTTGTAGATTGTTAACAATCAGCTGTACTGTAAACGTATTTCTGGAACTTTTGTTTTTGTAGGAAAAATGTTGAACGAGTCCTTAATTATTTGATGGGAGACATGAAAAACAAGTTGCTTTTCTATTGGGTAAGCATTTGTTGAGCTGTTTTCTGACTTCCAAAATCTTCCTCTGTTGTTGTTTCTCAAGGACTTCTACAGATCTTGGTTTAGTAAATTTTGTATAAATAATATTTTAGAGAAGTCAGATTTTGGGCAACCATGTTAAGTAATAGGTGGCATTGAATTTTTCAGTCAGATTTATGTTGCTTGGTGATCTTGCCACTTTGCATGAAGATATGAATTTTCATTTTTCCCCTTCTCTATTTTCTTCTTTTAATGCAAACCATGAACGGCATCAATTCACATCTCTGGAGTTCTGCTACATTTATGTTATGTCTTCATGAGATTGATGCATTTGTTAGTTTTTAAAACTATTTTCTCACTTTTGTTAGTGGTAAACCCTGTTCTGCTTCCATCTGATTCTATGTTTGTTACTTCTGCAGGATGGTTCTCATTGTATTGAAACAAGTTTCAAAACTCTAGAAAACAAGCACAAAACTGTGCTGTTTAAGGATCTGAGGAAAATTTGGGAGAAGCAATATCCTAATCTTCCATGGGAGAAGGGATATTATAATCAATCAAATACATTGCTGTTGGATGACTCTCCATACAAAGCATTGCTTAATCCAGTAAACAAACTAACTTTTCTTTTCTTCTTCTTCTTCTTCTTCTTCTTCTTCTTCTTTTTTATTGTCCTTGTATGAGGAGGCTTTCTTTAGCAACACCATGTTACAATCATATGTAATTTGTCTTTTGAATTTTTTGTTCATTTATTTTAGCCATGCACCTCAGTCTTCCCTCATCCATTCAGTTATCAGAATAAGAGCGACAACTCACTAGGTATGGTATCTTTAATCTTTGTAAAGACATACTACTATCTTATTCATAGTCATAAGCATATGCTTAAGGCATGGCTAGATTCTGCTAATGAACCATGGCAGCTTGACTGATTCTTTTCTTTTGTATTTTCATTCACATGGTTGGCCTTTATTTTCGTTAGCTTTCTTTTTAACTTTTGGTTTGAATCTCATAGTAGTCAAGGAAAAAGGCAAAACAAAATTTGTTGGAAAACATAACTAAGTGGTCGTTTAATACATTCGGATTAAAATTGGCTGTTATTTTTTGCATTGTTTATAATTTTGCAACTTAAAAGATGCATTGAGGGACCACAATTCTTTGATCTTTTTTCACTTTTTTTGGGGGGTGCCGTTGAAGGGGCACAATGTTTTGTAGTGAGTACTGCATTTTATGCTTTCTAAAGCTTATCCAACAATTAGATTGAACAAGAACAACAACAACAACCAAGCCTTATCCTATTGAGTGGAGTCAACCTTATCCAATATGATTGAAAAATAACATAATTATGATTCATGACAGCTGCTGGAGGTGACCTGCGAGAATATCTAGATGGATTGGCAAAAGTTGAAAACATCCCTAAGTACATTGAGGAGCACCCATTTGGCCAAGAAGCTATCAGCAAAACAAGTCAGTCTTGGAACTTCTACCTCCAGGTTATCAGTAGCCTTTCTGCCTGTCATCTTGAAGACAATGTGTCTGCCAACTTGAATAACCGTGTGCATTCTGCCTGCTGAACTAGCCAGAGCAGGTATTTTTCAAAGACAAATGGCGATATAGAAAGGTTCTCATTTTTCTCATCAAATATACAACAGCTGTTTCCGCATTAAACTTCTTTTAAACACTGCTGTAAATCTTTTCATTAAAGGTCAGTTTGGTATAAGCGTAAAAAATAGGGGGAGAAAATTTCAAGAATTAGATTTATGAGTAAAGTTGTAAAAAACCTAATCCCTGAAATTATCACCTCCATTTTTACCCTCATACTAAACTCATCACAAAAAGAAAATCTACACAAACTAGAAGCTGGCTATACATAGTTGGAAAAAAAAAAAAAGGGGAAGAAAGAATCAAGGAGGGTGAGACCTCATTAACTTTATTACATGCTATCACTGAATTTGGATGGTGTTTATATTGGAAGGTTTGTGAATCATGATATAATTGTTTTGTTTATCATACGGTTATTGAGGATTCCTTTATAATGTATTCATGACATTTATGAACAGTTCATGATTATTGATATTTTAGTTTTCTTATGGGACCAGATGTATGGGCTTAGCATTTCTCGTTCGGTTTAGTTGCTCTGAATCATGGGGTTTCTCTGTCTTTCTATGTATATTGTCAGCTAGTTCAATGTTCAATTGCCTTTCAGATTTTTTCTTTTAAAGGAAACTTCTAGATTTGTTAGGTCTGATATATACTTGTTCTTGAATAATCGGATCTATTCGTAGCACTACCGCATTAGAACTACGTAAGCTGGGATTGGCCCAATTGATTCTGGGCATGAGGTTCTGTTTGTGTTTTTGTTCACTAGAATGGGCCGAAAAGTTGATAGGAAACCATAGGCGATCCAGTTATTACGCTGGAGCAACTAAAATTTTCAATTTATAAATTAATAGTTTAATGCTGGTCGGTTGCCAAATGATCATAAAGGATGTTTTCCGACCAAACTGGAAGCACGGCTGAAGAAATACTTTGGCAGAGAGACAAGTTTTGTTGCAAATGTGAATATGATTATTGGGCTTTATTGTGCATGTTTCCCTGTATTAGAGAATGGAGCAAAGGAAGAATTGTACAGATTTCACCTGAGAGAGGGAGTGAGAATCTTCCAGAATAATAGGCTTTTTTTTTTTTGGTTTTGGGTTCCGGAATTTGTGGATCTAAGAGTACCCTCACGTTAGCACTCACAGTCACTTGTATCATCCTCATGCACTGATGTATCACCTCTCCTCAATGTAGCTATATATTGCCATTGGCATCAGATGGAATGTTAAGCTGATTTTTGCTTCAATACATTACTTAATTTTCTCCTTATTACCTTGTAATACCTTAAGAATCCATTGAAATTGTCGGCGAACATCTTGGTCAATTTCTGCAAGCTCGGATTTTCAGCTTTGAGTGATACCTGAAAGCTTACTGAGGAGACGAGTTCTCATATAAATGAATGGATTGATTTATGTTTCCAGAAAAAACCACGAGCCATAGACACAAAATGGGAAATAATTTACCGAGCTTTACCTTTAACAGACTGCTAGTTTCACTATCGAGCATGAGAATAATTTTCCGAATGCGGGGGAACTAAAATATTAAATTGCTGCTCTTAAATTTAAAACTGTATATTACATTATTTCGTATTCAGTTCTTTATGAACCATGATATTGTTCAAGGTGATCAGAGTGCCCACACTAGTACAAGGGACTTAGGGTGCATTTATTTGGGATTTTTTTGATAAATAATTATTTTTTTACCTAAAAAATTAATTTTCATATATTTGGATAAATTTTAAAAAATTAACATAATCTCAAAAAAATTTATTTTTATCTTTTTTAGAGAAGTTGAAAATAGTAACTTTTAAAAAAAATCAATTTTTTAATTAAATATAAAATTTAAATTTTAAAATTACTTTTTTTAAAAATTTAAACAAACGCACTTTTAATTTAGATGAAAATTGAAAACTTTGATACAGATTATAACTTTGGAGGAAAATTTAAATAATGTATGTCTATATACGTGTATATTACACAATAAGTTCAACCACAAATAATCTTATCGCTAAATAAAAATTCAAGTGTATTACACTATAGAATATTTTTTTCTAGCATCTCCATTTCCCAAAGAGGTTGTTGCACCATAACAATGTTTTAGCATAATCGAGTTAAATAACTGGATAAGTGTCCCAATGACTCACAAGGAATAGTCATTTTCAGGGAAGTGATACATTGGATCACACAAACGCATAGAATATGTTGACTGAAATAAAAAATAAAAATAAAAATAAACCGCTTGTAGGGTTTTCTAACTAGCTAGGCTTGTGGGGCTGGTAAGGTTCTATCTCCTCATTTCCTCCGTGTCGGATTTTAGAGAATATTTGACCAAAAGAAAAAAGATTTCACAGACGGTGCGTGCTTCAGTGAAGATGGCATTTTCATCTTCACATGAAGATTTGATGTGGATGTAATAAATAGAAGACATGTGACAGAGATGTATTGATACTTCAATTATTTATGATGTATTATAGTAATATTTAATTTTAAGAAAATTTAAAAATATAATTAAATATATTTTAAAAATTAATTATTATATACTGACAGTATAAAATTATATTGATAATATAAAATAATTTTACATTATCAGTGTAATCAAAAAATTTTATCAGTGTATTTAAAATTACACTGATAAAATTTTTTGATTATACTTACAGTATAAAATTATTTTATACTGTCAGTATAATTTTACACTGTCAGTGTATGATAATTAAAATTACACTGATAAAATTTTTTGATTACACTGACAGTATAAAATTATTTTATACTGCCAGTGTAATTTTACACTATCAGTGTATGATAATTAAAATTATACTAATAAAATTTTTTGATTACACTAACAGTGTAAAATTATTTTATATTGCCAGTATAATTTTACGTGAAATTACACTGATAAAAATTTTTGATTACATTGATAGTGTAAAATTATTTTATACTACCACTGTAATTTTACACTGTCAGTATATGATAATTAAAATTATATTGATAAAATTTTTTGATTATACTGATAGTATAAAATTATTTTATATTGTCAGTATAATTTTACGCGAAATTACACTGATAAAATTTTTTGATTACACTGATAGTATAAAATTATTTTATATTACCCGTGTAATTTTACACTGTCAGTGTATGATAATTAAAATTATATTGATAAAAAAATTTTATTACACCGACAGTGTAAAATTATTTTATATTGCCAGTATAATTTTACGTGAAATTATATTGATAAAATTTTTTGATTACACCAATAGTGTAAAGTTATTTTATATTATTAATATAATTTTATACTATCAGTATATGATAATTAATTTTTAAAATATATTTAATTATATTTTTAAATTTTCTTAAAATTAGATATTATTACAATATATCATAAGTGATTAGTGCATCAATACACCTCTGCCACATTTCATCTATTTATTACATCCACATCAAATCTTCGTGTGAAGATGAAAATATCATCTTCACCAAAGAACTCACTTTCACGGAATATACGTGAAGAAACTCACTTTATGGGTTTCGAGTTTCAACTTCTAGTAAGCACTTACGGCTTTGGAGCATGCCATTGTACGTGCTGGTTCATTATTCCACTCTGACTAGACTACTATACCTCAGTACCTGTCTTTAGGAGTTTGGTTCTTTGCCCATGACCATACTATGTTCTCATCATAGAATGATTTCGGCACTTTTCAGTGACAAATTCATATGATATGACACATGATAGAAATAATTCTCCTCCAACTAATCACATTGGTCGTTGGCATACAGAACCATGCTCTTCGACGCTGGCATCCATTAGTTCGAGACCAATTCTGTGGCTGCTTTTTGAGATACATAATATTCTTTAATCTTTAGGGAAAAACCATTTTGTTTGACACTGCAATGCCAATGCATTTGTAAATCTTACATAAAAATATTCTTTTACACCCAGATATTTGTGAGAAATAGGATGTCACATGAGAATTGCATTAGTGCACGCTAGAACTAGCGGTATCACGAGAACCTGCAGTATTCACATTTATATTAAATTTTTACGCGGGGATTTAGTCCCACAAATATATACACAATACATAAGTTGTCCCCAATATTATCATTTTATTCTTTTTTGAAATGGGGGGTGAAAATTACCATTATATTTAGTTCCATTAATATATACACAATACATAAGTTGTTTATCTAGAAATTGAGTCTCCAATATTATCATTTTTTTGGGGGGGGGGGTGAAAATTACCATTATATTTTTCCTTTTATCAATTATCATTATATCTTAAATTTAAAAATTGGCCAATATGATTTTTTGTTTGGTCGTGGGTTGTAGGGGAAAGATTCCTAACCACTATCAACTCTGTTGGCTTAAATATGAGTGCTTTTGTTTTTCAAGAGGTGGCTATATCCTCTACTAAATCAACACCTCAAGTGCTTGGTCGAATTTTTTGGAGGTTCAAAATACATGATTTTCTTCTTGGATCGTGATACACAAGCTTTTAGGTCTTCTTGATGCATATGATTACTAGATTGACATATGTCACAAGTCCGTAAGCACTATTTGGGCCCAGTAAATTTGCCTTAACATATGTCTTTATTAGAGACTTTACATAAGGGGTGAAAAAAATGCACAAAATGTGTTTGGGAGTAGCACAACTGGCCTGCAAGCAATTGAATATACTGGTGATGAAGAAAGTAAGAAGGGGGGGCATGTGACACTCTGCGAGGTTTAGATCCTGATGACCTGTCAATTCACTTACTTTCAAAATTTTTTGTGTTCAATTAATCATTCTGAAAGTCTCTTTTTAAAATGGTCTTAAATTCTTTGTATATTATTATATTTATTGTCAAATTGATTGCATTAAACCGAAGTTAATTATAATGTTATCAATAATTCTAAGTACACGCGACAGATATTATTGATATCCACATTCTCATCTTGTGTAAATAAAAGAGAGATTAATCTTGACATATATATGATATGCTTGATATGCTGTTAGTATAAAATTATTTTATATTATCATTTAATTACATGTTATTATTTGTAAGATTTTTAAAATAATAAATAGTTGAGTCAAATATTTTTATTAATATAATAATACATGATTAAATATGTATATAATTAGAACATTTTTATATTGATAATTAATCAAAATTAAATTCTAAATAAGAAACGGTCATATGGAATTCAAAGTTTTACGTATGCAAGTAATCAATTAGACAGGAGCACGATCTTTCATTAGGCAACTTTTTTCCCCAACTTGTCACACACTTCATCATCTTCTTAAAATATTAAGAAAGAGAATAATATTGTTCAATTATTCGATATCCTCGAATGAAAGTGAAAGATAACAAGTATTATGACTCCAATTCAATGTGTTACCCCACCAAATAAGGGGAAAAGGAAAATAAGCTATATTGTTGAATAGTTTACATTATAGCCAAACATGCAGTTTAAACCTGTGTATAAAGGCTGTTTTCTCCTAAATGTGACAAAAGAGGACAAGATGGTATCAAGACTTAATATGAATAATAAGCCAATCTAACTCTAACATGGTCTGTCCGTTGTTTAATAGTCACACCATCTAGGGACCCTTCTGGGCACTCCCTTGAAATGAGAATAAGATTATAGGTTTGGCTTGCTGTGGAATCCTCTTTCTCTGTCTAATGTATATATTATTGGTAAAAATTAACAAAATTTAATTCACCTTTATTAATCAAATACTCTAGTCAATTCACAATAATAATAGTCATTTAAGATAATGACGCAAAGATTAAATAAAAATAATTTAATAATTTTTAATTTTTTAAAAAACTTTAAAAGATTAATTTAAATGACTCTTTAACTTATTAAAAAATCACATTAATTAAAGACTTATGATAGGTCAATGTGTGTGTGAGAGAGGAGAGGGGCAGAGAGGGGGGAATTTTTGGGTGCTCTTGGAGCAGTAGGTAATTTGTGCTTACAGCTAATGATAGAATAATATTTTCAATAAAAGTGTAAATTAATGATAGGTCCTATCTTAAAATATCATTTTATTAGTGGTTGTGAGCATATTCATGTGGTATTCCATGAGCACTCAAATAGAGAAATAGAAAAATAATTGTAATTAATAAATACAAAGACAAAATTGATATAAAATAATAATTTCTTGATTAAAATTTTAAAACAGTATATAAAATTATAAAATAAAAACTATTTTTTTATTAAAACCATTATTATTTTAGAATTAGGAATAATAAGTAAATAATTGCGTAACCTGTGGAGGTTCATATTCATTAAATTCTTAATAAGTCATCATATGTGACTCAGATCATCTAAAGTCTAATCAATTTTAATTTTATAAACATATAAAGAATAGGAAGAAAAAAAAAACTAAGAAATTTTTATGCTATACGAGCATAGAATATGGATAGCTCAGTTTTGAATCTTGTTGGAAGTAACATAAATTTAAATGAACAAGCGTTGTATCTTATTGTCAACAGTCCTACATTCGCTAATTAATTTGTTTAATTAAGCTATTAATATTTAAAATTTATTGAACTCTAATTTATTTAGTTCGAGCAGGATGGACTGACTATAAAAATAAACTCTCCCTAAATTACATGATAATTGTTGTGGAATTAGATGGAAACATCAGGTGCCAATCATACACCAATATAATGGGGTAAAGCTTCTTGGAACCTTGGTTAGGGAATTAGATGGAGATGGCTTACTTGTAAGTTTGTCCATGCCCAAAAGTAAGGTATACCTCGTGACGCTTCCGCTTTCCCATGTGGTCGTGTAATCCCCTTTTCAAATTTCGACTTCAACAATCGACCACTATCGATCCCCTTTTCTTTGGGAATCTGCAGAAATAATCAAATGATTTGACCTTTCCATGCAGGTGGGTACTCTATATCATCTTTGAACCTGTTATATGGTTTAATCTATTTGTTTTTGCTAAGATATTTTACTTAAAAACCTATTGACCATCACGATCATCATCATACAGTCTATTATACAATACTTCATCTTGAAGTTTTTTTTAATTTGAAAAAAAAAAATAATTTATGGATTATATGGCACAAACTTGACTTTTCTTCCCCGCTCCCCACTCTCTTTTTTTTTTTTTTTTCCCATCCTTCTTAGTAATTAAAATGACACCAAAACACTGTACATACTGAACTGATTAGGAGCTTTGAACAAAATTATATACATGCTTTTCACTTTCTTATATTTTTTATTAGGATTGTTGATCAAGCTATCCGCGCTTATATCACCCTAAAAAGAAATAGCTAAATGAAGAAAGTGAAAGTTTCGGCAAATATGCGGTTTTTACCATTTCATATTCCAACTTAAATATAACCTTAGCATATGCTATATATATATATATAATGGTGAAATGCAGATGCAATGCAGTATGGTGGAAAAATTTTGCCCTAATTAAATTTTGCAGGAATACTGGTATGAAGCCAATATGCGAATCTGCAGATGAATTTTTGAATATGTGAATGAAGGTTTGAATGTGAGGTATGTTGAGGCAATTTTGAAGGTGCTGTGCCATGGAGATTCGTAAGAGTGAGAACATGTTTTTCCCACTAGGGAAATTAAATCACTTTTAATGTTAGTCTTCTAATGGATGTTTGAAGGTGTGCCGGAGGTTTTGAAGAGGAGTTTTTGTGTTTGTGATCAAGTTTTGGTGTTATGTATGCTTATGGCCTTTTGTTCTTGTTGGGTTTTGGTTGTGATAGAGATGTTATATGTGATGTCTTGTACTACTGTCTTTTGGCTCCTTTCAAGCATGAAATTATCGAAAAAGAAAAAAAAAATGAATGGCGCTACAGAATTAGCGTACATATGATCTTGAAGGCTACATTCATCAGTTTCATTTAATAAGTATATCCCTCGTTTGAGAAAAAAAAAATTGAAATCGCGCGTACAAAATAATAGATTCAGAAAAATAAAGTCCTTAAATTGGCAAAAAAAATTCTGCTAAATTCATTAAATCTATACATTAGATTATGATTTTAAATTGTGATCTATAATTGCAATTGCGATTACATCAACTACATTTTTTTGCAATTACAATAACCGCATTGTAACCATAACCATAATTTAAAATTATTTCTTAGACAAAAATAAGTAGGCGTCAGCCTACCTATTGCTACTTTCCTTCTCCCTCCTTTTGTTTGGGGCCACTGTTATCGTATTTCCTCCCATTGAATGATATAATAACAATAAAAATATAATCACGTGGTCTGAAGTAACAATTTCATATATTTGTATTCACTAGCTATCTAAAGTTAATAGATAATAGTATTCTAGATTTCACTATAACCTTTTTTTTTGGGTCCAATTAATTCAAGTTGTATAATGTAAAATTTTTTGTTTCCGTGATATAATTCCTATGTGCCTTATTGTTTGCTTTAGTATATAATTCTTTTAGTAACGTATCGTGGTTTTTCAAGTACCCTAATTACCTATACCTTATAATCATAAGTGACTAATTTTTAGATACATGTCCTGCTAATTTAAAATATTAAAATTTAAAGATTATTTATTACCTATATATTAAATATATAAAATATATAATTGATCACATTTGTCGAGAATAGAAGATAATGATACTCTTCTAAAAATAAAGATACCAAAAGAATCACCAAATATTTCGGATGAATTTGTTTTCACAATATTTACATTTCAATGACCTTACTATATCCCTACATAATAAATATATTGGCACCCATTTCTTAGTTCGATTGTTTTTTCTCCTCCCGCTTTAGCCATATAGAATTAACGATAATATTAATTAAAGATGACCACAAATTGCTAATTGCTAGGAAGTTGACATACACATTTTACTGACTAAATCAATTATGCTATTTTACGGGTCCTTCTCCAATGCACTAACTTCTTTATAGTGCATCACACAATGTTGTCATCTAACAGTCAGATATAAAGGTGTACTGATGCACTTAAGCACAGGTGATGTAGTCTAGTGCCTACTCTGCTTCCTACTCCGTCAATCCCAATGCCACCATGCGCTGCAACACCTCTGCCTCCGTTGACTACTGCAACCTTGTCACCATTGCCGAGGATCGCAATCTACCGCCGACAACCCTCGACGCGTTCGTTGACGACTGCGCCTCAACGTCAATCACCATTCCAATCATACATGAATAAGAAATGAACCAACTGCAGCAATTGTGCCGCCATCGACGTAGAAATCGCCAGAACCACCGCCACCATTATTGGCACCAAAGGAATAGCAGTCATCGGTGGCGCAGCGTTAGACTCGTTCACTCGATTTGAGACTTCGAAGACTCCAAGCCGGGGAGGGAGATGAACAATGAAGTCGGAGGTCATTGGAGCTTATTGGTTGGCAGATAGTGAACTCTTTGTACCTAGGCAGCAGAAGAAGGATGAGTAAGAGGTAACCATATATGGAAAAGTGGTTATATAGAATTGGGGATAGTAGTGAGCAAGGAAAGCTCTGGGGACTCTAAGGCTGAGGGTAGCAAGGGTCAACATCCAATGCTAAGGAGGTGCACCTATTGCCTTGCACAGAGGTCCGCCGCCATCTGTGGTGGAGCATGACCGACTGTGAACAAGGCGTCAGCGGCGAGAAGAGAAGTGGATGAGTTGCAGTGGGTAAGGCATGCTTCCGGGTGGGGGAGAGAGTAAAAGTGTGCTCTCTATAATGCATCAGCATTAATCCGTCTATGGATGCACCAAGTGATCTTAGCTACATATCTACAAGGTGCGTGATGCACCATAAATAAGCACAATGCATTGGAGAAGGACCCCTATTTTACTATACTAAGTAATTCATTAGTTGATGATATTTTCATTACATTTTCTCACAATTTTTTTATGAGATAAAAATAGAATATTATTGTTAGTATATATAAAACAAAATAAACTCATCTATAGTCAAATATTGAAAAACATGAATATATGATTTTCAACTGGTTTTGATTCTGAAACAAGATTTCAACTGTGCCAATTTGTTTGCAGAGATTGACAATACCTACCTCATTTTCAGGGTGATTTTTATATATATATATATATATATATATATATATATATATATATATATATATGGTGTTTTGAGTGATTTATTAGAAATATATGAGATTTTTGAAAAAATTTAAAAAATATGGGATTTTGGAAGAAATTCGGCTTGCTATCAGACGGATCCCATTACTTTTAATAAAAAAATTGAAATCCAGCATATTTCTAGTTGCATCCCATTATTTTAATAAAAAGAAGGAGAAAGAAAAAAGAAATCTGGTTTATTGTTGGTCGGATCCCATTATTTAAAAAAAATCTTATATTTATCAAATTTTTTTCACAAAAATCTCATATAAAAATTAATTATCCACGAGAACAATCGGCAAAATAATATTCATTTTTAATAAGAAAACCTCTTATTTAACAACAACTTTTTTTTAGTTATCAATCTTTTTAGATAAATTTCGCGATTTGGTTAGAAAACAAAAACGAAACATACATAAGAAACAGAAAATCTGTATCTTTATTATAGCAGCTTAAAATGGTTATGTACGATAATAAAAATGCGTAAAGCCTGGTATTAATCTAGCGGCATTTATTAGTGAAAGAACATTATCATGGACATACTTAGAAGATTTAAGGGGAGCATCAATGTCATCATGGAGTCCACCGTGCAGAAATTTGCTGATTATTTAACACTAGAAGAGCTAAACTTAACATGGGCATCAATTATGAATATAACTTGCTGTTACTCACTACTTCCTTCATCTATTTATAATTGTATTTTAAGGTTTTGACATATAAATTAAAAAATTATTAAAATTATATAAATATAGAAAAAATTTAGATAATTTTGACAAAATTATCCGTTTTTAAAAAATTGTAAAATATTTATTATAAGTAGGTGAGTGAATAAGAATAACAGTAAAATTGATAAAAATTAATAAATACTATCTTAAAACTCTCAAATGATAGATAATTATAAATAAATTTTTTTTTTTTTCTAAAATGATAGTTATAAATGAAAGTAGGGTTTAGCTAACTCGCAATACTTCTCACAGAAAACAAAGCTATATACTAAATTTCATTATAGCAACATTTATAATTGAAGGACACACATTGCCAAGCAAGGACATACTGAATCTGTCCTCATTAACTCCGATGCAGAACTTATCTCACGTAGTTAGCCTACGTATACTTGATCCAAAACCTGGAATATTAACTCGCCAATTAGGAGAATGCGATTACTAATAGTCCACAGTAAGCAATAATTCACTCTATCATGACTGTTTGGTAGCCAAATTTAATTACCATTACATACGTAAGATTAATATTTTGGTAGCAGTTTAATTTAGCGACAAAAGTTAAAGACCAGATGCAGACATTAACTAATACCTTAAATGGACAAAATTAGTCACTCTGATGGAGCTCTAGCATAGTGTTCACCCGAGTAGTAATTTCTATTATGCACAATTTTGGGAAGCTAGTATAAGCGGTCCAATAGCGTTGTACCACATTGTACCTTCTAAGTTACAATGTGGGGAGCTCACGTATCTAAATTAGAAACAGTACCTGATCTTTTATATATAGGACCACAATTCTGCCCAGAATTTATCGACAATAAATGCTTAACACAAAGTTAATGCATATCTAATTAAGCAAATAAGTAATTAAAGTGCACATGAAAAGAGGTTGGATGCTTGAAATGTACCTTGCTGATGGATGTGATTTCAATTATTGTCCTTGATTATTAGCAATATCGAAGGGATTAAACAAGTATATTAATTAAGACATTGCAGAAGGTCAGAAGTCAGAACCCCATTAATTGTACAACTGTGAGCGTGAGGCATAATATTGAGGTTAACAATTTAAAAAGTTATCACAGTTGCATACCTTTTAAAAATTTCTTAGATGCATGTGAAAGGAGGCTATATATTTAAACTGGAGGCTGTTGCTTAATCCTCTTTTGAAAAAGAGACAGAAATAACAAAATAATGATGGTTGATACATGTTATTATAGATATTTAAGTTAGGGTGTATCAGCCACTTAAAACAACTATCAGTTTAAGTAATTAAAAATTTAAGAAAACATGCCGAGTTTGATTTCTTATCAAGTCACTATCTCTGAAATATAGATTTTGATAATGGATAAGTGTAAGTTATAACTTCCTTGAAGTTATTACAATCAATCTTAGTAAAGGGTATTCTCCTTACGTTTTTTCTATTCTCTTTTTTGATCATTTTGTAACTCAACCACTTAGGAGCACTCCTTTCAAACTCCAAAAGTAACGCCTAAGCAGTTTAGTTTTAAAAGAAAAATATAATCAATTTGAATAAGCAGGGGAGGACGGGGAAGAAAATTTGAATCATCGCAGTGGTTTAAGAGAAAACAGTGGGAGATTAAAGAATAAAAAATCATCCACTTTTATTCAGTTATGCCAAGCTTTCCTCATGAAATTTAAAACAGTCTGACAAGAATTCCTATATTCACTACGTTGACGCTCATATATTTTGGCATGTTACCTTCGTTTGATTTTCCTCCTCATTAACTCTTTAACAAATATTAGCTTTGCCACTAGAAAATATATATATGCATAGATAAGTAAAATCTAACTCATCCTATATTAATGATAGCGATGAGGCGCTAAATAACATGTGGTACCATCTGGCAGAAGTGGCAATAAGGGACCAAAAGTTTGCGGCGAAAACGATAGAGTTTTTTTTCCAAAGGACTCGCTTTAAATTTGATTAATCTATAGTTCATCATTATGGAAATTATAACGGTCCAAAAATACCCAAGAGTAAGCACCAGTCTGGTCCTGCATAATAGCTGTGGCTAGTGTGGCTACACATTGGACCACCCTGCTGAAATGTACCTTCAAAAATTTACACAGCCAACCATATAGCCTTGGATGTGAACCAGTCCTGCTGCTGGCTAGATTGGTCTAAACTACACTGGGGGCAATTAGAAATCCATTCCCAAATAAAATTTTCTTCAATTCCCATTTTTTACAATTATTATATGAGGTTAAATATTGGGATTCAGAAAAGTACAATACGCAAATGTGCGCTATAGTGCACTGCAATTTACCAAAACTAAGGTAAAAATGTAATATTCCAAGTGTTAAAATTCGGCAATGTTAAGACAATACAATGTTCTGCATCTCATAGGCAAAGTGAACTAATATCGTATCAGCTTCCTTTTGAGGTGAGGTCCCAAGTATAGAAAAGAGGTTAAGTACCTTTTCAAAAAAAAAAAAAAATCAGTTTGGTGAAAGTGGGATATGTATGGGAATTATTAAGCAAGCTCTTTAAAACCTGCAGACTTTCACTGAATATCACTATACAATTTCTTCCTCAATTTTCTTTTCTTTTGGTATAAAGTCCACTTCCTCAATTCTTTTTTTGTTTTTTTTTTTTCTCTTCCCTCTTTCTCTGACAAACTCCACATGCTGCTGGATAGAGGTCCAAGCCACAGACCCACCCACGTTGTTTTGTCTACATGGAATTGCTAGGAAATGACCATAGCAGATCTGAGTCATCTGACCCACACATTCAGACACGCCTATATATCCCATTAGGCCATTACCACTTTTCCCTCCCTCATTCTCCTTTTTCTGAAGTGTTTATATTTTAATAACTCTATCTTCTCTCATGCACTCAGACTTTGACACCCAAAATTCCGCCCATCTTTCCCTCTCTCTTACGTAATGTAATTAAAAGGTTGTCACTTAATTAGGACTTCTTGCATAGTCTTAGAAGCCTTATTTTCAACACTTGCCTTCATATATAATACATTACAATTTCTCTCACAAACACTTTACTATAGCTCCTCCTGCAAGAGAGAACCAAAAGGTATTATTCCTTTGTTCTGTGGTTACCCAGAAAAAAAAAAAAATAGATCTCTTCTTGGGTCTATCAAATTTCCCTATAGTTTGTGCACTTAACAATTGCAATTTGGAATTGCTTGGTTTTCACTTCTTTTTGTTCCTTCTGCTTTTGCAGTCGATATTCTCTCCGCTGTTATGTGAACACCAACATCTAATTTATGTAATTTGCTGTTTTGTATCTCCGTTCTTATCTCCTTGGTTTTTATTCATGGTCATGGACATTCTCTTCTGTTCACATCAATACACATGTACCACCCAACAATTCACTATATATGAAATTTGCACGACCAAGTCTTCATCCAGTTTATGCAAGTTCTAGTCAATGCACTATTATTACCTTCTTTAAAAACTTCTGATTCTGAAGGCCAATTTCTCCTTCAGAATCACCTTGGCATTCCAAACTCTTCTTACCTCCATAGTAGTCCCAAAACAGAAGATCTTATTCTTCTGCATTCGGTGTGAGAGAGAAATATGGACATGGTAGTTACTTAACTTAGGCATTGTGAACTCTTGAAACTAAGTTGAAGGGAATTAATTAAGGAAAGAATGTCTAAAAAGGTTTTGACATCCATGAAGGATGAGAATCCAGATTTGCAGAAGCAGATGGGGTGCATCAGTGGATTTTTTCAGCTGTTTGACCGCCACTGGTTCCTCACAGGCAGCCACAAACCTCCTCCAGGTATTCTGCAACACTTTTTAACTTTTTCTGTATATATGCATTTTGATATTTGAAGTTGATTTTGATAGTCCCACAGTTAATTTGATATGTTTTAAAAGAGTGATGTTTACATTTTTTTCAGACAATCATACGATTAATCCAGAGAATTAGAATTGACATGCGTATTAAATTTAAAATCGCTTTCTTCCAACAGTATCATCAGGAATGGACTGACCCAATTAATTTATGTCAGTGATATACTGTCACATAGTTCTCTCATCTTTTCTTCTTCAGTTTATTATTGTTATTATTATTTGGTAGCGTGAGAGGGGCGTTATAACAGGTAAATGTTCTTTTACCGCACGTAGTTACACGACAGAGCAAAGCTTTTTATCAACTAGCTACAAGTTAAATCATGGCAGTCCTTTTCATTCTGATTTCTTAATCTCTAACTTGGTTTGCTTTGTTGGAAATATAAACAATTCATAATTTTCATGTTCCAATTATTATACGAAATTCAATACACTGAGTTAGATTTGATGAAAGCAGCTAATTGAATCAGATTTTGAAGTTACATAGACTTGAATTTCGTTTTCCAAAGTTCTGTGGGGAATTTTCTTAGTAGTTTTGATGTAACCCGTTTCGAGGTCCGAAACAAACCGTTTTCTTTTTATATGAAACTACGAAAATTTTCAAGATATGAAAATTTCAAATAGGTTTTAGCCTTGAGATGTTTGGAAAAAAAAAAAATTCTGAAAATTCTAAGGATCTACTTAACTTCTGCTTTTATTTTCTATATTTATTGTTTTCAAGATTTTACCAAGAAAATAATAAAAACAAAAAATGAAATCAGGAAACAAGATTTGTATATCATTTCCTATTTTTATTTCTTATATTTTCTGTTTACACAATTTTATAAAGAAAATAATGAAAATACGAAATTTGAAACAAGATTTTATTATTTTTTATCATTTCCTTCACAAAATTCTAAAAATAAAAAACACACAAATAGAATAAAAAGAGGCATTATTTTCTTCATAAAATATTAAAAAAAAACAAAAAATAAAAATAGAAATCAAAATAGACCCGATTTTAGAATGACAACCATGTAATCTTCAACAATGTCAGAGATTTAAATATTTCCTTTTTCTTTGAGTTCGTACGTTATGATTCGCTCAGAATTATTTCATTTTCCTCGCGTATACATGTTGGATACTTGAAGTTGCTATAAAATCTGGAAGAATTTATACACTCCCAAGTGGCACATGGTTCTGCAAATACTGATAATAATAATGTATCACACATCAGACTTAGGATTTTCCACAAATAATTTAAAGATTCTGTGAAACATCCATATTTCTGTGACATAAAAATATTCCCGCGTTTATGTTCAACTCAAATTCTCGACAGCTATCTTTATGGATTTCTGTGCCATTCTGTGGACTAAATATGTATAAACATGGCAACACATTTTTTAGAAAGAGTTGAAAAGAACGAACAGCTAATTGAGGTTAAAGTTTTCACAAGATATTTCAAATTACTTCCTACTGACACCAAAAAAATAATTACTTCCTACTAAAATTTCCTTCCTTTCTCAGGTGAAACCAGTAATGAAGTCAAAGAGCTGAGTAATACGATGCAAAAGGCAACGGTAAGATAAGCAGATACTACCAGTAATTTGAATCATTAGAGCAATTTTGCAGAATCAGTTAAGAATTTGAGCATGATTGCAGGCAAATAATATGAAGGCTGCAAGAGAGAATCAACAATTCTCCACAGAATCATCAGGAACTTCTATGTCTTCATCATCCTGTTCATCTAGCATGTCATCCCTTGAGTTCAACAGAACAATTCTCAGTCAAATCAAAATCCCAGAAAACTCCAATTCAGGAGCAGCAGTGAAGCAACTTGACACCCCAGGCCATCAATCCCTGGATTTCTATGATATTGTCAAAGACTCAATGCAGAGAGAAGCACACAGATTGTCAGTGAAAACTGCGGCCAAAGACGGAAAGAAGGGTCGCATCTTGAAATACGTAGACTCCCCCCGTCCTTTGCCGGCCCCAAAATCTGTCAATACTGGAGTTGTGGTTGCCAGTGAACCCTTCCATATTCTTGCGGAGTCGCCGAAAGCACCATGGGATTCACCTCGACACTCTTATGATGAGAGGGACGTGCAACAAATATTCAAATATGCTACAAAGCACAAGGAAACCCCAAGGCTTTCCTTGGACAGCAGAGAAGGTTCCATGAAGGGCTTCAGTGAAGCAACAAGATCTCACAACCTCTTGAAGGGTGCACAGAAAGGGTATGGGAGTTCCAGCATAATGTTTAGGCAGCAGCAAGAACCAGAAACTTCTAAGAGACCGTCCAGTGTCGTAGCAAAGTTAATGGGACTGGAAGCCTTCCCAGACTGCACACAAACTTGTGATACTCCACCGCGGATGTCTGGCTGCAGAACCAAGGGAAGTGAATCTTCAATAAAAGCCTCAAACGCCTCCCTCTCTGTATATGGGGAAATTGAGAAAAGGATGGCGGATCTTCAATTCAAAAATTCCGGAAAGGATCTCAGAGCTCTTAAACAGATTCTGGAAGCAATGCAGAGATATAAAGATTCCTTGGATATTACAAGAGATCAGGCTTCAAATTATCCATCTGACAGAAGTCTCAGTGAAAGATCGAAATCAGAAAGCCCAAGAATGCAACAGATGGACCCAACATCTGTAACTGGCAAGATGTCAAATTCAACCCGGGGTAGCAAATTGCCAATTGTCATCATGAAACCAGCACAAGTCACAAGGAAAACTGATAATCCTGCTTCCACAGAAATGTCGATTCATGGTAAATCAGGCCTTAGCAAGTTGTCCCCTGGTAATCCCGAAAATGGAAGAATGGTTGACAAGCTTGACAGGCAAACAGCAAAAGGTATCGATCCAACAATCAGACATCTCAAGGATCCTTTCAGTCAACCCTTCCATTCGGCGGATAAGAGTAATAAGACGAGAACTTCAAAATTGATGCAATCCTCAAAAGTCCCTCAGGTCATTAATGGAGAAAACACCGCTAACTCCAGCCACACAGCAGAGACCAGAAGCCCAAGAGTACAGAAGAAGTTTGGGTTGGAGAGGCGTTCACCAACCAGCCCATCATCAGATTCCCGCAGTAACAGAAGACAACACAAGCAATTATTGGAATCTTCCTCCCCAAGAACAACACCCAGACGAAAAATCTCTACTTTGCAGCAAAGAAATGAATGTTTCAGCAAGATCAGCTGCCAAAGGAGGGATTTTAAGCATGAAGTTGATGTTATGTCCTCAGATTTTGATAACAACAGAAGCATGGATTCTCAAAGTGACCTAGAAGCCATCCAAGTTGACCATTCTGAAAACAACAGTAGCATCTCCATCCAGATGAATGGCCTGAATCAAAATGTAAGCGTTTCTTCCTCCTATAATAGAATTCTTGCATCCAAATACCTGGTTTAACATTCTTTAATTGATCAGAATGCAGCAAAAGAGCTAAGCAAGGAAAGTGTTATGACTGAGACAATAGTTACCGCAGAACAACCAAGTCCTGTGTCTGTTCTTGATCCTGCATTCTATAAAGAAGACCCACCTTCTCCAGTTAAAAAGAAGTCAGAAATCTCAAGAGATTTAGGTATATTCCACACTTTATTTCTAATTTCTAAACAATATAAATTGAATCTCAGAATAGTCTAAAATCATCTGTCACGTGAGTCGCTGCACTGAATACAGTTTTTGGTGCCGCTCACAAAAAATCATCCAGGAAAGGAGCTTGGGTTACATTTTAACTCTTCCCATATATATTGCTACAGATGAAGCTCTAAACACTTATGATAGCATGGAGGATATATCAGATCCTACTTTTTCATCCAACACCACAGAGGCCGACTTCAGCAATCGAACTAGTGATAATGACTTTCAAACCCAGAATTTGTTTCAAATTCTGCAACAAATTGACTACAATGATGAGAAATTCACGAATTTCAGAGGAGGTAAAGATGCTGACCATAGATACATATCAGAAATACTGCTAGCATCAGGGCTTCTCATTAGTCACAGCTCAAGCCAGGTAGTTCACTCACCAGGTCATCCGATTGACCCAAAGTTGTTCCTTGCACTAGAACAAATCAAGACAAACAAGATGCATTTCAATATTGAGCACAATGCTAGGAAGATCGTCAGGATGAATAATCCTGAGGAAATGCGAAGAAAACTCATATTTGATGTCGTTAATGACATTCTACTTCAAAAACTAACATTGGAGAGTTCTTCCACTCGTTGGTGCCTGTCAAATCAGCCAGCAGGTTGTAAATTAAATGGACAGCAACTTTTGCATGAGCTTTGCGCAGAAATTGATAAGTTACAAAGCAAAAATAGGAATGTTGGCCCGGCTAATGAGGATGAGAATTTGACAAGCCTCTTGTGGGGAGATCTGATGCATCACCCCACAATTTGCAGAGAGTCCAACCATGAGATACCAAAAATTGTGTTGGATATTGAACGGTTGATCTTTAAAGATTTGATTACCGAAGTTGTGAGAGGTGAGGTAGCTAACCATCCTGGTAAACATTGCAGACAACTTCAGTTTCCCAAGTAGGAGTCCCAGCTAAGCAGTTTCAGAAGTAACATTCAGTCTTTAATCTGTCAACTTTCTTTTCTGTCTATAGTTTATACATATAAATAGAAGGAGTAATAAGTTGCTTAATAGAAAGTGTAACCTTTATTTTGTATATAAACTGATTAACATTTGTGTCTACCTTCATCTTTCTTGAATGTATTTATAGTTATGTTGATGAAATAAACGCAGGAATGCAGATTTAATGTATACATCACGGACATGATCCTTTCCATTTCAGTTACAGATGTCTTAAATTTATTCCCTTCTCTATATCGCAATAACCATATTGATATCGTTGAGTGGCATATGAAGATGGTTAATACATCCACTCTCTTGTGTCTGCCTGTGAAGATTAAAAAATATCTCAATTTCTAAAACCCATGAACAGCATAAACAAAAAGGTACAAGTTCTGGGCAACATTTCTCTATATATAGCATCATGCTATGCCACGTGGCATGGTGCTGGCTCCCTTCCTCCATATCACTATGGACTTTCATCGGGTTGTTCATGAGTGAAGTTCAATTTGAACCTAACTGATTATAATTTTTTTTCCTCCCTTAAATCAAACCAACCCCAAGAAAGGCTCACAATCATATCTAATTCAAACTGTTATCTTGAAGGTGGTAAGAAACACTATAAATGTCACTGAAAACAAAGAAACCTATAACCGAGCAAATAGTTAATGATGATAAAAACAAAGATTCAAGTTCCTCAAAACTGAGTTAATGTTGAAGCCTGTGACACTTTTGCTGTCATATCTTATATCAGTATTTTTTTGTACTTAATATTACTAGTCTGTGTTAAGTCTTGTCTTAGCAGAGATATTTGGAAGCTTGTAATGATTAAACTTGTAGTAGACAAGACTAAAATCTTAAAGGAGAAGTTTGTGTAGTAAGAATACTTGATGTATGTATATATATCAGCAAACTAATACAGAACTAGTTTCAGATCTTTTTCAACAAAACTGACTTTCCTCTCCAGTCTTCTTAGTTTAAAACCAACATTTTGGTATCAGAGCCTTCTCGGGTCTTTGAGGGGCTGTGGGTGTGAGTTTGAGAAAAAACAAGAAAGGTTCCCTTCACTCAAGAAACCAGAAAATCGTGATCAATGGCCTCATCAAGTATTTTTCAGCACCTCCACCTCCTATTTTCTCAGGAGAAAATTACCCAATATGGGCTGTCAAAATGAGAACCTATTTGAGTTCTTATGATCTTTGGGAAGTTGTGGAAACGGGAGCAAATCCACCTCCATTGCCTGCCAATCCTACTGTAGCCCAGATGAAGCAACATAGTGAGGAGCGTGCTAAGAGATTCAAAGCACTGTCCTGCATCCAAAATGCTATATCCGATGAAATATTCACAAGGATTATGGCTTGTGAAACTGCAAAGCAAGCTTGGGACGCTCTCAAGCAAGAGTTTGAAGGCAGTGAGAAGACAAAACAGATGCGGGTCTTGAATCTCAGAAGGGAGTTTGAACTTTTGAGGATGAAGGAGATAGAGACTGTCAAAGAATATTCTGACAGGATCATGAAAGTGGTGAACCAGATTAGGCTTCTTGGAGAGGAACTCACAGAAAAGAGGATTGTAGAGAAGGTACTTGTCAGCTTGCCTGAGAAATATGAGTCAAAAATTTCCTCTTTGGAAGACTCTAAAGACTTAGACAGCCTGACCTTCTCAGAGCTAGTAAGTGCTTTGCAAGCACAAGAGCAGAGGAGATCACTTAGACAAGAAGCTGTTGAAGGGGCTTTTCTAGTAACTAATAAAGAAAAAATTCCATCAACCAGCAGTGGGAAGAAATATTCTGGAGAAAAAAAATATAAAGAGAAGAAAGAATCTCAAGAGAATAAAGGTGGTAACAAGAAAAACAAGGTTCAGTTCTGCCCACATTGCAAGAAAAAGGGTCATCCAGCTCACTATTGTTGGTATAGACTTGGAGTTCAATGTAGGTCATGCAAACAATTTGGCCATGTGGAGAAAGTATGCAAAAACAAGCTTGAGCAGCAAACACAGCAGGCTCAAGTGGCATAAAATGAAGCAGAGCAAGAAGAGAATTTGTTTGTTGCAACATGTTATGCAGCAAATTATAGTTCAGATGCTTGGTTGGTGGATAGTGGTTGCACTCACCATATGACTCATGATGCTGGCTTATTTATAGAGCTAGACAAAAGCTACACTTCAAAGGTGAAAGTGGGAAATGGAAAGCATGTGCAAGTCCAAGGCAAAGGTGTCATCGCAGTAGAGACCACCTCAGGTACAAGATTCATTTCTAATGTGCTTTTTGTGCCTGAGATAAGCCAAAGCTTGCTTAGTGTTGGTCAGCTACTTGAAAAAAATTATGCAATACATTTTGAGAATAACTCATGTAGTGTGCTTGATCCTACTCGAGCTAAAATTCTTGCTGTTAAAATGATTGATAGAAGCTTTCCAATTAATTGGAAGCAAACTAATATACATGCTTTTATTAGCTCAGTTGATGAATCCTTATTATGGCATAAAAGATTTGGCCATTTTAACTATTTTTCTTTAAAGTACATGTCTTGCAAAGGCCTAACTCAAAATATGCCTATTGTTGATGCATGTAAATCTATTTGTGAGGTATGTTCACTTGGAAAGCTGCATAGGCTACCTTTTCCTAAAAATGGTGCTTGGAGAGCTTCAAAGAAGCTGCAGTTAATTCACACTGATGTGTGCGGACCTATGAGAACACCATCACTTAATGGAAGCAAATATTTCATCTTATTTATAGATGACTTCAGTCGCATGTGTTGGGTCTATTTTTTGAAGCAAAAGTTAGAAGTTGCTGATGTGTTTAGGAGGTTCAAGAGCCTTGTTGAGAACCAAGTTGATTGCAGAATTAAGGTGCTCAGATCTGATAATGGTACTGAGTACACATCAGAGAAGTTTGGGAGCTTTTGTGAGGAAGTTGGTATTCAACACCAGCTCACAATTCCTTACACTCCTCAACAAAATGGAGTGAGTGAAAGGAAAAACCTTACTGTCATGGAGATGGCAAGATGCTTGTTGATTGAGAAGAAGCTTCCAAAGAATTTCTGGGTAGAGGCAGTTAATACTGCTGTCTACCTACTTAATAGGCTGCCAATAAAGGCTCTTAAGGATAAAACTCCATTTGAAGCATGGTTTGAGGTCAAGCCAGCTGTGGATCATCTTAGAGTCTTTGGATGCATATGTTACATCTATGTTCCAGAGGCCAAAAGAGAAAAGCTTGATCAAAAAGCTGATGTAGGAATTTTCCTGGGTTACAGTTGCAATGCTAAAGGTTATAGGGTGTTTAACTTGAAAACAAAAAAAATTATGGTCACTAGAGACATTAAATTTGATGAAGCTGCTATTTGGAATTAGGACAGGAAGGAGATTGAGCAAGTTAGTGAAGGCTCAGTCAGAAGAAGCATATCCGAAGAAGAAGTAAATGAAGGTTCTGAATTTGGAAGTGATACTGAAGCTACTGTAAGAGGAACCAGATTGCTATCTGACATTTATGAAAGATGCAATGCTGCAATATTAGAACCGACTAGCTTTATTGAAGCTGCAAGTTCAGATGGTTGGCTGGCGACAATGAAGGAGGAGCTAAGCATGATTGAAAAGAATGAAACTTGGCAGCTAGTAGACAGACCCAAGAACAAGAAAGTGATAGGTGTCAAGTGGGTATACAGAACCAAGTTAAATTCAGATGGTTTTGTCAACAAACTCAAATCAAGATTGGTAGTTAAGGGTTATTCCCAGCAATATGGAGTTGATTTTACTGACATATTTGCTCCTGTAGCAAGATATGACACTATAAGGATGCTAATAGCCTTGGCAGCTCAACAAGGTTGGAAAATTTTCCAACTAGATGTTAAATCGGCCTTTCTCAATGGTTACTTGGAGGAAGAGATTTTTGTTAAACAACCAGAAGGTTGCTGGTGATGAAGACAAAGTTTTTTTTACTCAAAAAGGCTTTATATGGATTGAAACAGGCTCCAAGAGCTTGGTACAGCAGAATTGATAATTATTTGCTGCAATTTGGATTTGACAAAAGCATTAGTGAGCCTACACTGTATGTCAAGCAAGCTGGTTGTGATTTGATTATCATATCCTTATATGTTGATGACTTGTTGGTGACTGGAAGCAACTCTACTCTTGTAGAGAAATTTAAATATGAAATGAACAATGTATTTGAGATGATAGATTTGGGGGAGATGACTTATTTTCTTGGAATGGAGATTCATCAAACTCAACAAGGAATCTTCATAAGCTAAAGAAAATATGCCATGGAAGTTTTGAAGAAGTTTGGCATGGCAAATTGCAAACCAGTCAGCACCCCATTGATGCAAAATGAGAAATTAAGCAAGGAAGATGGAGCTGAAAAGGTAGATGCTGGTATATATAGAAGCATAGTTGGCTGTTTATTGTATTTAATAGCTACAAGACCAGATGTCATGTTTTCTGCAAGCTTGCTCTCTAGGTTCATACAAAATCCTAGTGAGAAGCATTACCAAGTTGCTAAAAGGGTGCTGAGGTATATCAAGGGAACAATGGAGCTGGGAATTTGGTTTAAAAAATCTGCTAATATGAAGTTGATTGGGTACACTGATAGTGACTGGGCTGGTTCTCATGATGATATGAAAAGCGCATCAGCATATGTGTTTTCAATTGGTTCAGGTGTTTTCAGCTGGAATTCTAAGAAGTAAGAAACTATTGCTCAGTCATCAGCTGAAGCAGAATATATATCTGCTACAATTCTTTGTAAACCAAGCAATTTGGTGAGAAAAGTCTTTGGAAGATTTGAATCAAAAGCAAAAGGAAGCAACTGAAATTTTCTGTGATAACAAATCAGCAGTGGCAATGGTGAAAAACCCTGTATTCCATGGAAGAACCAAGCATATCAAGATCAAATACCATTTTGTTAGAGAAGCAGAAAAGGAGAAGGAAGTGAAGCTGGTTCATTGCAATTCTGAGGATCAAGTTGCTGACATCTTGACCAAGGCCTTGCCTAAAGCAAGGTTTGAAACATTAAGGACTATTCTTGGTGTTTCCAACAAAAGTGCCAAGGAGGAGTGTTGAAGCCTGTGACACTTTTGCTGTCATATCTTATATCAGTATTTTTTTGTACTTAATATTACTAGTCTGTGTTAAGTCTTGTCTTAGCAGAGATATTTGGAAGCTTGTAATGATTAAACTCGTAGTAGACAAGACTAAAAACTTAAAGGAGAAGTTTGTGTAGTCAGAATACTTGCTGTATGTATATATATCAGCAAACTAATACAGAAGTAGTTTCAGATCTTTTTCAACAAAACTGACTTTCCTCTCCAGTCTTCTTAGTTTAAAACCAATAGTTAATAAAAAAGTTTTTAAAATGGTTGGGTGTAGTGCAGTAACTGAATTCAACAAAACAGAATGAAATGTAGAGAAGATGGAAGACAGAAATAGCACATAAAAGAATGCAAACATAGTCTTCTTCACCCCATTCATATTTGGATTCACGGGACAAAATTTGAATCTTCCATTTCTTTTCCATTTTTAAGCTCATTCATATCGATAGGAGAGGAAATGGAAGGGGGGGAAGAGTTCATGGCTAATCTTAAGTCCTAAATATTTGTTAGGGATCGAATGTATGGGCTAGTTTATAATAGGAGGAATAGGAAGGAAAGGGTTGAGGGCTGAGAATAGGCCCAATTGTAATAGAATAATAATAGAAAAAAAAAAGGAAAGTGGAAGGAAAGTTAGTTAGGAGGAGTAGTAGCTTGAAGAATTATAAATAGGAGATAGGTAGGAAAGACTCATTTGGCGAGTCAGTTTTCATATCATAAAGAAAGTTGAGGATTCTTCCAATTCCTCAGAGAGAGTTCTTGTGAAATTCTAGGGTTCTTGGTGAATTACTAGGATCACAAATTCAAAAATACATATTCCTAGTTCCCTTATTCTAGTCTTTGGTACTTGATTCCTAACAATTGGTGTCAATTGTCATTATTGATTCCTGGGAACAACTTTCCATGGTTAAAACCAAGATGGACAAGAAGTTCGAAAATTTGGAAAAAGCGTTCAGTGCTTTTCAGAAACAAATGGAAGAACGAGATCAACATTTCACTGATTTCCAAGCTTCCATGGCGGAAATTCTGAGCAAGATTAATGAGCGATTGGATGCATGTGACCACAATCCTAGAGGAAGGAATCGCAATCTCAATCACGAGGTTGGCCAAGCGGTGAACGACGCACGCGATGAAGGTTCTAGGAGTCAGCGTAGGCCTCGCACCATGGAGCTATGGCAGAAACAAGAAATTCCTCTGATCTAGGGTGTTGATGCGTATGCATGGGTGGATTGCATTGAGCGATTCTTTGAGATTTGAGGTGTTCCAGATGAAGAATGGGTTTTTATGGTTGTCGTGGCTATGGAAAGGAAAGCCCTAACCTGGTTCGGGTGGTGGGAGGAGACGGTACCCCTAAGAACTTGGGAGATTTTCAAAGATGCATGGGTGCGATGCTTCCAGCCTGAGTTGGTGCAAAATCCATTGAATCTTCTAGTGGGGATCAAACAAAAAGGCTCTATTCATGAGTTTCGTAAGCAATTTGAGATGTATTTGCGACCATTGAAGATCTTTAAGCGTAGTTACCTTCTGGGCTTGTTTCTTAATGGCTTGAAAGATAAGGTTAGAGGTGAACTGAAACTCCATTCATTTCATACTTTACAACAATTGATGAATTTGGCTGAAATGGTTGAGAGTAGAAATAACTTGTTGCTTAAGAGTAGTGCCAAGAGTGGGAGTAAGATTGTAAGCTTTCAAGGCTTTATTAAGTCAGGCGGTATCCCATTTTCTCATAGGAGCAGTGGAGGGGACACTAGTGTAGGAAATAATGGTGGGATTGGGGAAGATTCCAAATAGATTAGCCATGGTCCTAGAGACAAAGGGTATAGGCCATTATCTGACGAGGAGTATAAGGAGAAGAGGGTAAAAGGGTTGTGTTTCACATGTGACAAATGTTACACACTTGATCATGTTTGTAAGAACAAACATTTTAAGTTCCTAATCATTGAAGAAGAACCCAAGGTAGGAAGGGAACCAAAATGGCAGGATATGGTGGATGATCTTAGGGGGGCTATGAATAGTTTACAACTGGAGTATAGGTGCATGGTAGGGCAGACTACTCCCCATTCTTTTAGACTGCGGGGGCACGTTGCAGGCCATAATGTCAGGGTGCTCATAGACTCAGGTGCCTCCCATAATTTCATTTGTCCTAAACTGGTGCAGCTAGTAGGTTTGGAGACACTACCCACATCTAAGTTCATGGGGAAAGTAAGGAATGGACATCAAGTTATAAGTCATAGATGTTGTAAAGGAGTGGAGATACATTTCCCAAACCTGGGAGTAACCCAAGATTTCTATTTGTTTCTGTTAGAGCGGTTTGAAGTAGTGTTGGGTTTGGCTTGGTTAGATATATTAGGAGATGTTATAACCAACTTCAAAGAATCCAAGCTTGTACTGAGGACAGGTAGTTCTTGGGTGACCTTTTGGGGGCAGCTTGACCTCTGTTATGGGGTGTTAGCTTTAAGATCCGCTTTGCGATCCTTGCAAGCTGGGGGGCAGGGTTTTCCGGTGCAGTTATGACCAGTGGTAACAACATAGTCTGCAGACTTTAGCATTCTTGAGGAGATTCTACAAGTGTTGAAAGACCACCAGCAAGTTTTCGAAACCCTCCTAGGTTTGCCTCCACATAGGCAATATGATCATACCGTCACCCTTCAATGAGGGTGCCCCCACCCCCCATCCCCAACCTATGGCTCTCCCATTACCCATATTACCAGAAAATGATTGAAGAATTGGTGAAGGAAGGGATGGGTTCTAGGGTTATCCCATAGAGTATAAGCCTATTTGCTAGTCCCATCATTCTAGTGAAGTAGAAGAATGGAAGCTGGAGATTTTATGTGGATTGTCGTGTTCTAAACAAGATCATAGTTTCGGATAAGTTTCCGATTCCAATGATCGACGAATTGCTAGATGAATTGCCGGGTGCCACCATTTTCTCCAAGTTGGATCTTAAATTTGGTTACCACCATATAAGAATGGTGGAAGAGGACATTAATAAGACAACTTTCCAAACACACGAGGGGCATTACAAGTTCCTCTTTATGCCATTTGGCCTTACCAATGCCCCATCAACATTTTAGACATTGATGAACAATGTTTTACGACCTTATCTTAGGAAGTTTGCTTTGGTCTTCTTCGATGACATATTAGTGTATAGCAAAGATATGGCAACCTATGTGGAACATTTGAGAGTAGTATTTCAGCAGGTCATTGCTAACAAATTAGTGGTTAATAGGAAGAAATGTGAGTTTGGGGTGGCAAGGGTAGAGTATTTAGGCCATATCATTTCTACAAAAGGAGTTTTAGCAGGCCCTAAGAAGGCTGAAGTGAATAACAATGGCCTGTCCCCAAAGATGTCAAAGCACTGAGGGGGTTCCTTGGACTTATATGAGCTACTATTGGCAGTTTGCTTAAGGCTATAGGATGATTGTGAAGCCTTTCACAGTTCTGACCAAATAGAACGAGTTTATATGGTCCTTAGAAGCTCAGGCTGCTTTTGTAAGGCTCAAAGCAGCCATGGCTGGGTTGCCTATTTTAGTTGCCCCTGATTTTTTCAAAGAGTTTATCTTGGAAACTGATTGCTTTTTTCAACCAAGCCTTGTCCCCATGGGCCCAAAGAAAGTCTATATACAAACGGGAGCTGATGGCAATCATATTAGTAGTACAGAAGTGGAAACATTATCTGTTGGGTCATCATTTCGTGATTATGACTGACCAGTGAAGCCTACAATTTCTTACTAATCAGAAACTGCTTCAGGAAGATCAATTCAGGTGGACCTCCAAACTTATAGGGTTTGATTTTGAGATTCACTATAGACCTAGGTTGGAGAATAAGGCAGCCGATATGTTGTCACGCCAAATGATGTATAAAGCAATTTCGGTAGCTCAAGCCAACATGTGGAATACTATAGAATCTGAGGTATAGGAAGATACCGCCTTGCAACAGATTATTCAAGGCATGCAACTATATATAAGCTGTTTGTTCGAGGCTATGGGGTGATTGTGAAGCCTTTCATAGTTCCGACCAAATATAATGGGTTTATATGGTCCTTAGAAGCTTAGGTTGCTTTTGAAAGGCTCGAAGTAGCCATGGCCAGGTTGCCTATTTTAGTTGTCCTTGATTTTTCCGAAGAGTTTATCTTAGAAACCGATTGCTTTTTTAAACCAAGCCTTGTCCCCATGGGCCCAAAGAAAGTCTATATGCGAACGGGAGCTGATGGCAATCGTATTAGCAGTACTAAAGTGGAAACATTATCTGCCGGGTCATCATTTCATGATTATGACTGACCAGTGAAGCCTAAAATTACTTACTGATCAGAAACTGCTTAGGGAGGATCAGTTTAGGTGGACCTCCAAACTTATAAGTTTTGATTTTGAGATTCACTATAGACCCAAGTTGGAGAATAAGGCAGCTGACGTGTTGTCATAACAAATGATGTATAAAGCAATTTTAACAACTCAAGCCAACATGTGGAATTCTATAGAATCTGAGGTACAAGAAGATACCGCCTTGCAATAGATTATTCAAGGCGTGCAGTAAGGACAAAGGGATTTTCCAAGTTTCTCTTTGCACTAAGGTCATCTCTTTTATCAAGATCAGGTTGTTTTGCCTAGAACATCCTCCCAAATTCCCAATTTGCTAGATGAGTTCCATTGTATCACTACTAATGATCACTCTAGATTCCTACAAACTTACAAGAAGGTGGTTGCCTCCTTCTATTAGAAAGGGACGTGCAAGGATATCAAGGAGTTTGTGGCTAACTATCAGGTTTGCCAACAAAATCAGTATGAAGCCTTATCCCCTGCTGGGCTACTCAATCCACTGCCTATTCTTGAGTATATTTGGATAGAAGTGTCCATAGATTTTATCTTTGGGTTACCTCATGCAAAAAGGTTTGACACTATCATGGTTGTGGAGGATCGTGTAAGCAAATATGCTCATTTTGTTGCACTTTCCCACCCAATTACAACTAAAGATGTTGCTAAGGTTTTGTCAAAGAAATTGTTCGGATACATGGGTTCCCTTAGATCATTTCAAATCGTGACCAGATTTTTCTCAACCGCTTCTGGTTTGAATTGTTTCATAGCTTGGGAACCAAGCTCGAATATAGTACTTCGTAACACCCACAAATAGGTGGACAAATCGAAGTTACTAACCATTGCTTGGAAACTTACCCTCACTGTTTTGTGGGGCACAGGTCTAGACAGTGGCTAGATTGGCTTACGTGGGCCGAATACTGGTTTAATACGACATTTGATGGCTCCATGAAGATGACCCCTTTTCAGGCAGTCTATAGGAGACCTCTACTAGTGTTATTCAAGAGTGAAACCTACCCCACAAAAGTAGAAGAAGTATAGTCCCTAGTGGCTTCTAGAGATGAAATCTTGGCTAAACTTAGGGAAAATCTAACCTTAGCTCAACAAAGAATGAAGCTATTTGCTAACCGACATAGAAGAGAGGCGTCCTATGACCCTGGTGATTGGGTATTCGTCAAGTTGCAACCTTATCATATGAAATCGTTTGCTTGGAAGATGAATAAGAAACTTAGGACACGATATTATGGGCCTTTCCAGATCATTAAGAAGCTAGGCCAGGTTGCTTATAAGCTGACTTTACCTCCTAATTATAAGCTACACCCAGTCTTTCACATTAGTAAACTGAAGAAGGCCCTAACCCCTCAAGCCCAGCTGCAAGAATTACCAACTACTCTTATAGAAGCCGGTGAGCTAATCATGGAACCTCAGGAGGTCCTAGTAGTGCATTACAGATCAGATGGCGCAGCTAAAGAGATGATTTGTTGGAAGCACCTTCCAAAATGTGAGGATGCATGAGAGTTGCTATAGGAATTAAGGCACTTGTTTCTAAACTCCCACTTTGAGGACAAGGTGGTTGTCTAGGGGGCTAGTGTTAGGGACCGTATGTATGGGCTAGTCTATAATAGGAGGAATAGGAGGGAAAGGGCTGAGGGTTGAGAATAGGCCCAATTGTAATAGAATAATAACAAAAAAAAAAAAAAGAAAGTGGAGGGAAAGTTAGTTTGGAGGAATAACAGCTTGGAGAATTATAAATAGGAGATAGGTAAGAAAGACTCAATTGGCGAGACAATTTTCAGATCATAGAGAGAGTTCAGGACTCTTCCAATTTATCAGAGAGAGTTCTTGTGGAATTCTAGGGTTCTTGGTGAATTACCAGGATGCCAAATTCAATAATACATCTTCCTAGTTCCCTTCTTCTAGTCTTTGGTACTTGATTTCTAACAATATCGCTATAAGTTTAAATTTTAGATCGCATTTCATACTATGAGCAGATCACATCTCATGAACAATGAGTACATATTTTCAAAAATTATAATATAAGAAACAGAAGAGATGTGGAATTAGCAATGGGATAGAGCAAATATCTAAATATTGAATTTTTGTTTACTAGCATGTGATCTCATAAGAACCAAATTATTCCGATAATATAAGTTGTCATTAAGCTGCAACTTAGAGCCTTAGCCAGTTGCTTGGAGTTCAACTGAATGCCACTAAGTGAATGAATGCATATGAATTAGAAGTACTAAAAGAAAAAAAAGAACATATTGAAAAAGCACAAGAGCAGGGGGCATAAACAGGTGTCTCGGGTCAGTGTTCTATAACACATTCAATATGATCTTATTAATAATATTCTCTCTTCTTTCTTTTCCATCTTTCTTCTTATAGTTTCAACAACATTTATATACTATATTTGGTATATCATATATCATAAAGAGAGCCAAGTGTCAAAAATCTTCAATAAAAAGAATAATCAATTAATCTACCAGGCAACTAACAAGCACATACCTGAAAGATTATTATGCCCATAAGCAGACTAGGACCTAAACATCAATATCATAGAACTAGCAATCCTGACAGTCTCTTGAACATGCTCATCCAGATTTTCCAAAGATTTCACCAAGATTTTCTCAGCCATCCTTTACCAATTATCCTTCTAATCTTTCATTGCAAACCATGTAAAAGCCTTTTTGTGATCCTTTTTGTATGGACTCAAATCTACCAACCATCCTAAGAATCTATTTCTAATCCTAACCCTAAAATGCATAGTAGGCTACTTATTCAAAAGAAGCTCTATCTGCCTTTCCCTAAAATCACACTGTGTGCTTTTTATTGCTTCAATTGCTGGAGCAAATGTCTCCACTATTGAAATAGATTTATCTTCAACAAAAATTTTTCACAATGGGGTTTGCTAAAGCTACATCATCAAATATCTTATATGGAGGAACAACAAAAGCATCTTCCTCATCCTAAATTTGTAAAGGCAAAGCAAAGAACGGGTTTCTTTGCCTTGGCTTCAGTAAGGTCAATTAAAGTGGATTTTTTAAACTCATTCGATAATTGCTTCTACCAATTTAAGAGAGACTACTTCCCCTTACTGTGCACCCTTTCACATTCAAAGTTGATAGCATGGGCTTTTATCCTTCTCCCATTCCACATAGTTGACTGGGCATATGTTTGTGGATCAGGGAACGCAGGCAACCAAGCAAGGATATACTCTCCAGAAGGCTCTTCCTCTATTTGTAAAAAGCTTGGAGTCAAAAAATTCTTTCATGACTGGAAACTTAGGAATAGGGCACATGAAAGGAATCTACTCAGCTTCACTAACAAACTCAAAAATCTCTTGAACAATGCTTGAACTTCCAAGGCAATGGTCAACATCTGAAGCACCTGTGAACCCATGAATTGATCCCCTATCTTCCAACCCTTGAATTCTCGAAAGAATAGCATGGTAATGCACAGATTTCCCAATATTCAAAATGTACCGAACCACAATATCATATAACATCTCAAAGGCTGATTGTTGAAAACTCTGGAAACCCTCAATGTCACATACTTGTGCCACCGCGAGTTTTGTGATTGCTTGGGCAAAGTCATCCCTGTCAAACCTCTTCTGTTCAAGCTGAAGCTGTCTCCCAGTCGTCCCATGGCCATTGCTCATATTTAGCACTTCATATCACTTAAACCTGAAATATATGCCCCAAAGCACCAATTCTTCTTTCCAGAAATCCCCGAAAAATAAAGCCAGTAGGCCTCCTTCCAACATTTCAATAATATCATTTGCTGAGAAAATGTAATAAATAAATAAATCAAGGTTCTTTGGATTGCACACAAGCAAGTTCAATGCAAAGGTGAGATTTTTTCACTAGGACCCAAGTTTCCACCAATACAAAATTTTTAAAATAATCCCCCGACCGCTTGATGCTCATTAAAATATCATATTGAAGCAAATACAGGAAAAACCTAAACAAACATGAAATAGAAAAGAACCAACCCAAGACCCTAACTTGTGTCAATTTGAATGTAAGAGCAAAAAAAGGTGGAAAGAAAGGAAGGAAATATTCAAAATTGAGAAGAGGAGATGGGGAGAGGAACTAAAATTGAAATCAAAAGCTTAGTAGTTTGGATCTAATGCATAGATGGGATTGAGGAAAGAGGGATCAATAGAAAAATAATATAAAACCCCAGACTAATCCTATCAATTTTCACATCAAATAAATTAGTTCCTAATAAAAATAAACTAACAAATTAGTTTCTAACCTTTTAAAATATCAAACAAATTAGTTCCTAACAAAAATAAATAAACAAATTAGTCCCTAATATTTTTAAAATCTGACAATTTAGTCCTACTATTAAGTCTCTTCAATAGACTTAAATTGTCTGATTTTAAAAAAAATTAGGGACCAATTTATCTGTTTATTTTTATTAGGGATTAATTTATTCGATACAAAAATCAATGGGGATCATTTTGAGAGTTTACTCAAAAGAAAAAAAAAGATGAAGATTACAATTATGGTTTGGGTTAAACCCTTGCAAAACCTTGGAAAGATTAATAAGAGTATGAGTTAATGCTCACTTTGCTCCCTAACTTTTTACGCGTAAGTCACTTTGGTCCTTGACTTTACAAAATTGTCAAATTAGCCCTTGATTTTGTAAAATGTGAGTCACATTAGTCCCTCACTCTATATACATTAGTTAACCATCACTATTTTGCTAATATGTCATGTTAAGTGCCATGTGTCATCTAATGTGGTGCGATTTTATATAAGTTCAAATTAATCCTTCAAATTTCTAAAATGAGTTAACAAAAAAAAGTCCTTGAAATTTCAAATGAGTTAAAAAGATCTTTGAAATTTCTAAATGTGTCAAAAAAGTTCTAAATCCCAAAATCTATCCCCTTCACTTTCATAAACTCTAAACTTCAATCTTCCTTAAACTTACTAATTTCTCTCCCATTTCACGCGTACCTAGACCAGATCCTCCTTACATAAAATAATATGAACATAATGAATAGAAATAAGACAATAAGACGCAATAATTAATGCAAATATCCTTGCAGCAAATTTAGTCCAACACATTCTCTTCCTATTATTGTATTAATATGCTAATGTGCATATTTTGCAACTACACAATGGAATATAATTTTCACCTTAATTTATATATGCTTTTAACTCATTTTATTTTTCAAATAGAGACCATATATGATTATATATTACAATTATATATTAAAATCGTTGACATGTTTCATTTGCCTTTAAAAGGAAATAATTCTTTCACACTTTTTTAAGATACATAATCAAAATTTTATACTTTTAGTTCTTAGTGGCTCATCCATATTCAGTGTTTCATATAAATGAATGGGATAATATTCCCATGCAAAAATTCAAATAATATAACTTTATTTTCTCAATAGTAATACAAGAACAGTAACGATAATACTCTTAAAAGGATGCTTCATATTGGCAAATCTCAATTACTATTTAATTACAAACACTACCTGGGAATACTTTGAACTAGTTAATTATTAATGCATTCTCATCTAAACAAAGAGCATACCAAAATAAACAATTTCAAGATGGAGATCTTTTGTTCCAATTAATTAATATTGTCTGCTCTAAAATCACTTCTTTAATTCTCACTTTTTTCACTGTTTTCTACTTCTTTTAATGTTGATATTTATGGGTTTTTATCTGAATTTCTTAGAATTATTTTAAAATTCTTATAATAAATTAATTAGCAACTCTTTTAATTGAAAGCTAATTTATATATTCTCTTCTGAGCTACATTAAAATTATTTATTACATCTTATTATCTCATTCCTATATATTCAATTCCTATTATTCTATCTAGGGAGGATCTGGACTAAGTAGATGTAAAAATGGGAGATAAAAGTGGATTTAAGGAAGATTAAGGATTTAGAGTTTATGAAGGTGAAAAAAATAGACTTTGGGATTTGGTAATTTTTTGACACATTTTAGAAATTTTAGGAAATTTTTTAACTTATTCGAAATTTCAGGGACTTTTTTTTAACTCATTTTAGAAATTTCAAAAACTAATTTGAAGCTATATGAAATTGTACTACATCAAATGCCACGTGGTACTAATATGCCACGTGTTACTTAATGTGGCATGTCAGCAAAATAGTAATGGTTGACTAACAAATATAGAGGGAGAGACTAATGTGACTTACATTTTATAAAGTCAAGGGCTAATTTGACAATTTCATAAAATTGGAGACCAAAGTAACTTATACATGAAAAGTCAAGGACTAAAATGAGTATTAACTCTAAGGCTATTAAGGCACAAAGAGATAGTGTGTATACTATATGCTAGAATTTTGGAAAGAAGCTTGGAAATGTTTGTGATTTTGAATTTGGGCTATTTAGAATGACATCATTTTCCTGCAGCAAAGTTACAATTTGTGAATTTACCTTGATACTAGTAACTTTACAAAATCAGAATTATCAAATTTTTTAATTGAATAAAATAATATTCTTGTTACAAAGAATGTATATTATATATTTTAGGGTTAATTGCACTTTACCCCCAGTATTATAGATCATATGCACTTTATCTCCTATATTTTGAAAATGTGCATCTCGACTCCTTGTGTTTTATATCAAATATGCACTTTGACCATTTTGTTAATTTTTCATCAATTACAAACAAAAATATCACATATTCAAAGTGTTGGGTTGCACATTTAGAAAAGTTCAGGGGGTCAACTTGCATATAACTCGAAATTTAGAGAAGTATAGTGCACTTATTTGGGGTAAAGTGAATATTTGATAAAATGCAGGGAGTCGAGATACACGTTTTCAAAATGTAGGGGGCAAAGTGCACATGGCTTATAATATAGGAGATAAAATGCAATTAACCATATATTTTACTTCATTAATAATGCAAGTTATGCGCTTTGTACACATGACCAGTTGTCAAGAAAAGATAATACTATATGAAATAAATTTTTTTTGAAGAAATGGAAGACTTTTGTCAACAACATATCGTCCCATTTCAACATCATGAACTAATAAGACAAATACCTAACCATGATTGTTTCATTTCAAATGATTACCAATCACCTACCATGGTGAAGGATGAAGAGAAAATCACATATATAGACCGGTTTATGTTGTGGGGGCGTCTAAATGTACTTAAAGGGTACTTTGACACTAATTCAGTCTTTGATTCAGGTGAGAATAAAATCACAAGTGGATTTATTTTTACGGTGGTGTTGTTGCTTGGAAGTCATCCAAGGTGATATGTAAAGACTATTGGGGTTATACTTGCCCTTGGTGGTAGTGTTGCCACTTAGAAATCATGTAAGTAGACCTGTGTAACCAGATCCCCTGTGGATATGAGGTTGAGTGGCTAAGATATCTATTAGCAGCTATACATATACATTATAATTATGTGAAGCAACTATTGAATAATAGAGTTATTCCTCTAAATTATGTGAGTTCAGAGATGAATTTGGCAGATCCTCTTACAAAGCCACTAAGCAAAAAGTTAGTGAAAAATAAATGAGGGGGATGAGGCTTATGCCCAATTCATAGATTGAGAGTAATGATAATTGTAACATCCACTAAAATTTTCTTATCATTTTTCGCCTAATTGTTCGGTTTTTATCAAGTAATTGAAATTAATTAAAATTCGACTAAATATTTATTGAGGATCAATTGATTAGCAATTAATTGAGTTTAGATATGAGGGAATTAGGTTAGAAGCATAGAAGATTTCATAAAAATTTTCTTGAAACCAATTTACCGATTTAAAGGAAATCGATAAGATTATGGTATTTTAAACTGTCGGAACCGGACCAATAGAATTACATGCCCAAAACCCTATGCCCTAAGGCTGAACACTCAGCCATTTAAACCCCTAAGTGTGGTGCAAGAGAAGCCATAAGGATGAAGGGTGTTAGCTGAAATTTGGCCATAAGAGCTCCAACCAATCAAATTGCAAGAAGCCAACTAACACCACTATTAAATCAGATTTTTTCCTTCTTTCTCCACCTAATTTCGAGCTCCTTCTTCCAGCAGCCTTCCTCTCCTCTTTTCTTCATCCTCTTCATCTCTTTCTTTCACTTTCAGCCTCCCTCAAGTTTCTTGCATCTATATCCTTCGCTAGAACTCAAGACTAGCTAGTTGTTACATCAAAATAAAAGTAGAGGTTCAAATCTTGTTTTGCTATTCTGATTATAGGTGGTTGTTGGTGACTTTATTTTCTCAATTTTTGATGAGATAATTGAATGATTATGATGATATTCAGCTGGTTTGTTGGCTGATATTGATGTTAAATTCGATTAGGAGGTAAGAAAAGGTGAAAGAATGAAGATATGAGAAGCTGGAAACCTAGAATCCCTTGGTAGTCCATACGCTGGAGTGTACATATCCACCTACTGTTATTCAATGAAACCATTTTTTTATGAAGCTAAACATTCAAGGCTTTTCATACATATATCATATAAGGCCATTGGATTAGTATTGAGAGAGATATGAATTTTGGAAATTCGACCTAGGTTTTTGAGTTTGATTCTAGGTAGACTGGGTTGTTCAGGGTAAATCTCGACCTATACTACTTGGAATTAAATGAAACTAATTGTTAGAAAGCTTACATAAAGGAGAATATCCTATAAAAATTTCAGAGTTAGATAAGGTCTCGTTTGCCCTATGTCCAAGCCGAGCCAAAACAAGGCAGATCAAAAAGGTCAAATTTCGGGGCTTATAACTTGAGCCCTGCTAAGGTAAATGGAATGGAACTTTTTGCAAATGGAAGGTTGTCCTGTCAGCTTTCATATGAGACCAATTTTGTATGATTTGAATTAGTTTTCGATTTTTAGTGAATTTTTACTTTTAAGTGTGTGATTTTGGCCAGCTACAGGGCAGGTCGAGATAAAACCTAAATAACTCGAGCTATATTTATCAAAATTAGATGGGACTAAAAAGATTATAAAATAGACACATAAAACTTCAACATATCCAAAATTTAGGTCTAAATGAGTTAAAATGAATTTAAGGCTTAATTTCCAAAAACGGGCTGTGTTGAAGGATATGAGCAGGATTTCCAAAATTAAAGGATTTGACACCTTAATGCATATATAAGTTCAATTAAAGTCTAAGTATTGGAAATTCCATGTTGGTGCTTGAAAGATTGATGCATTATATTTGATCTCTTATTGTGACTGAGTGTCTATTAAGATTGGCACTAGTCATGGGGAAACGGATCTGATCCGTTTATATGTTATAAATATGTATGTGAAAATCATGTATGCAAGGATATGTGAAAGTAAGTGATGAAACATATGCATGAGCAAATTCAGCATGTCTATGCATGACTGTGTATGAGAACGAAAGGATATGAATCTATTAAATGCGGATCTCTTCACCAGGAGGTAGTTGCACTTTGAATCCCTCCCTGTAAAGGCAGTTAAAAGATATAATGAAGGCCCCATATTCCTAAGGAACGTGACATGACGATCACGCTCTGATGGGGTATGACATGACGATCATACTCTGGAATGTGGCACGATGGTCCCACACCTTAAGGAATGTGACATGGCAATCACATTCTGATGGAGTATCACATGGCGATCGTACTCTGGGACGTGGTAGGAAGAACATATTCCTAAGGAATGTGACATGACGATCACGTCCCAATGGAGTATGATATGGTGATCGTACTCTGGAATATGTATGACAAGTAACCTTCATCCACATGAGGCATGGCATGACCCAGCTAATATGAGTATAGGGAATAGGGCTTACATGAGGCATGGCTTAACCCAACTAGTGTAAGTACCGAGAGGTTATGGTGGCAATAAGTTAAGAGAAGCTTATAGCACAGCCATACATGTGTTATGTAACGATAATTGTACCTATGCTCATTATAATATAAATGATCAGAGGATATGTGAAATTTGAATCTGCATCGAATAATCATGTTTTCGAAAACCTAAGAAACTGAACCTTATGAATGCTCACCATTATTATATACCATGTTTTATTGATGTTGAACCTGCTATATCTATTTATGCAATGATGTTTATTCTAGATATGAGATATTGTCAATGTGACCCAAGTGTGTGAATAAAATGAACTTTGCTTTGGACAATATGTTTTCAAACCGTAAAATTAAATAGTTTGTATAACATGTTCACCTTTTTCATAATAAGCCAAAGCAGTTGGAGATAATAACAACAATACAACATATGGTAATTAAATGGCTCCTATTGAGAATTTAAAAATTCTCACTCTTTTTCCGTGTTATCTCCAGATAGTTTAGAAGTTTCCAAAGAAGACCTTCCGAGGCGAAGGTGGCTAAAGGTTGCTACCAGACAAGGTCCGATTTAGTGATAGTAACTACTCCTAGGTGAGGTATTATGACTTAAGTATAGTACTGTACTTGGGAGGATGTTACAGTAACCCAACCTAAGTTTGAGAATTCCTCGAAGTTTAGATTCAAATGGGTAAAAACAAGTCGCTTATCAATTTTTAAACATTATCCACTATTTATACTCTATCCCCATGGTGTATAATAATGTGTGAAAGATTGTGTGTAACTACAGTGTTAATAGAGGGTGAGTTTATACTTTAATGAGTCTATAGCTCATGAAAGAGTTGTGTGCTTGATTGTAGTGTACACTTGATAGATTCACCAATGTGAGTGTTGGAGGTGACATTACCTTTATGAGAGCTAGAACAATTCTCTAGAGCCACTCATGAAATCTAGGTAACGATGTAAGGCCAAAATGCACTACACTAAAGACAGTGTGAGTAATGACATCACTGAGCCATGTGTGGAATAAAGATTCATAGTGGTTCTAATTTTATCGACATTCCTGTGATTCACATTTCATTTGCACTATTTACAAGTTCATCATCCAAAAGACACTAGTACTTATGCACTGAATTTTCACACTCTTTGGAATTGATTTTACTATATATAATAATAACTTTGAAATATATGGGGGATTATTGTATTTTATTTTATATTCCAAAGTTGTTATTATTATTATTATTATTATTTAAATCTATCTTTTAAAGTTAGTATACGGTAGTGATCTTTTAGTACATAGCTTATTAGCTTCAAAAACTATAATAGCACACGTGTTCTATTAGCAACAAGATGTTGATGAGCCTTTCAATGGAATTATAACACTTGAACGTTGGTTAACAACATTCTTTCATTGCTTTGCAATGTTAGTGGCAGCTTTGATTCTTGGTTTTTATTATTCTAGTTGTAACAACTTATTAGTTTCAACTTACACTTAAGCCACATTTAGATGCTATTAGTTGTTATCTTTTAACTTTGCAAATAACTTAACTTCTTTGAAATTACTTTATTTGAAAATAGTGGGAATTTTTTTTTTTAAAACTCTTTTAAAAATGGGATCCTTAATCACGGAATGGTAAGCATAAACGATACATTAAATGAAGAAAAAGCGTCGAGATGATAAATGTAAACAATACCATGTCATGCTAGAGATACAAATAACTAATCACAATCATAAACTTCACTAAATCTAATCAATTCAAACAATATAAGATAACAAGGAAAACAAGTAAGTGAATATTAATATTGTAATACCCGCAAATGATTGGCACCAAAACTATAATAAATCCAGAGAAAACTATTCTCCTATTAAACTCGTCGGGTATGAGCTTGCATTCGGGCGAGGTAGGTGGAGACCACAAGAACATTTAGATGGTCAGCAGGTGCAAGAGCAAAAAGGCTTCAATTGCATCAGCGCGATGACCCAAGTGTAACATTGTGTACAGCCACTATGTTGTCTACATTTGGACACGGCACGGAAAGTAAGGGTGAGAAATTGAAATTTCTCAATAGGATTCTAACTCGACAATTAACATGTGTTCGTTATTGTCCCAACTGCTTCAGGTTTATTATGAAAAAGTGTACATAATAATCATATTTCGAAAACGTGATTAGTCGAAGTGGGTTTGTTTTAACATATACCTCTTTACTTAATTCTAAAGTATAGAACCATAAAGAATAATCATCATACGATAATAATGCATAAGTAAATAACAATACAAAAATAAGAATATACGCACATGCTCAATGCAACTTAATAACTTGATCTTAGGCCTTATGCCTCTTGACTTTCTTAACTTAATTCCTTTAAAGTCTCTTTTACTTGATCCACCCTCATAGGCCTTGTGCCTCTATAACTTGGATGGTAATGAGCTTATACCGTGGCTGTCGTCACCTTGGAGTTCCCACATTCAAAATATAAAAACAAAATCTATTTGATCATAAGAACCTCAATCTTATCATATATATGTGAACAATCTTCAAAGATGCAAATCTTGAGCTGATTTAGTAAATCCAAACTTCAAACTATCTTGTAATGAGTTCAATTTAAAATGAATAGTTAAGTCAATATAAATCATTTGCATAGAGGAATCTCCAATTAACTTTTCTAATCCTTTTGGTGAACAAGTCTAAATCCTTTATTTTGTTCAAATAGCATTTATGTTATAAACATTTAATTTAATGATGAACTTGACCCATGAGTTTTAGAAGAAACATAAACATAATCATAGTCTTTCATGTCATAATAATTGCTTTAAACAAAAATTCAACTATAAATATAGGTATAGAATCACATAAACACTAGTTATAGACAAAAGTCCACTTATTGAACACTACAAGAGGTGACAGAGCAACTCCTTGAAGCCTTGAAACCAAAGGTTATTTCTCATAAGGATTTAGTGACATAGATAGGACAGTTTAATCAAACATTATCCATAAGAACTAAAGACTAACATATTCTAGCCTAATTTACCAAATCCCTAATTAAACATAACCTAGGGCTACAAGGAATCACTAATGGCCGAAAAGGAAGGAAAAAGAAAGGAGTTAAAATAATTACCCTTGAGAGAAAAAAGATAGGGAAGAGGATATGTGTGTTACAAGGTCATCACCTCAACCTTCAAGTCCTTCACAATGTGATTTTGGTGGGGGAAAAGGAGCGAAGAATTTAAGGAAAAAAATTGAGTGGTTGGGCGTGGATTGAGTGAAAAATGTTTGGATAGGGAAAAAGAATGATGAAGGAAGGCGTTTAAAGAGAATGGAGAGTATTTTGGGGTTAGAGAAAGACTGAAAATACAAAAATAAGGAGAGAAAGTACATCTCAATCTATATATAGCTCCTTGGTAATTGATTATCGAGTATGGTAATGGATTAAGATGAGCCCAGTTCTAGTAATCGATTACCATCCTAGTAATCGATTACCGCCAAGAAAAAATTTTAGCTTGTGGACATCTAGAGGAGTTGATAATCAATTCCAAGGCCTGGATAATTGATTACTAACTTCAAAAACTTGGTTTCCTCATTCTAAAGCCCTTTCTAAAACTAGGATATTATATTCTCCCCCTTAAAAGAATTCGGCCCCCGAATTCAAACATCCACACTAATCATACACTTTCTCAAGGCATCCCTTATTTCACACTTGCAAGAAGAAAACAAAATAATACAATTACCCAATCATGGGATGACATATCAATTCATACCAGTTTCACTTCACAAAAAGATATCTTAGAGTTGAAAACGTGTGGTTAAGACATACAAATCCCATTTATTATCAATTTGTAGGCCCAATAATATAATGCTAAGCAATCACAACCCAACTCATATCAGATATGCATGCTCAACCAAAAGCCCTATTTCCCAGCATATCATCCATCCTAGTATTCATTTAGCATTGTGTGAACACAACATTCAACATCCTAGAGTAACATGAGTAAAGAGTAAGTTACTTCCAAAGAAGTATACAGGTAAGTATAACTAGTTCATTTACAAGAGTCTATGCACATAGTCAAACCACTTTAAAGAATCACATTAACAAGCATAGGATCAGGCTCTTTCAAGTATCATAAACATAAAATCAGTCATTTCAAACATTTCAAACTATATTTAGTCACCAAAAGTTCCTTCCTACTCAATTACTTGCATACCACACAAGATGTTTTCTTTAGAAGTTTACTAATACTCATGTCTTCTTTAAAGCTAACCTCATGCACATTTGTTCAAAGCATAGTTCATCCTCGTTAATTTAGAGAACTACACAAATTCCCCTTTTTAGTTTAACTTCATGTGTTGTCATAGACTCTGACTCTAAAACTATCTAACTTCCATATCCACTTATTAATCTCATGTTCAAGTACTTAAACTTCTTATTTCCATTCAAAAACCACTTTAATCAACACATTTCATGTTAAAATTTGGCATAAAGCTAGTAGTACCTTAGTATATACATACCTATGGTTCATTAATTCATCATGATCAATTTGTTACTAAACATATCACTGGCAACACAGTATTACTGGAGCATAAACAGAGAAGGGAAGCACATACAAGACACCATATGCATATCGCATGTACACACATCATAAGAAGGGAGACCATTCACTATCGACTACCATACAAATTAGCAAGGCCACTCATTCTCAGGAGGAGCAAAACAAAGCATAATAATAGTAATCAATAGTTCCTTTTCAATCATGGCGATATAAATTCTACCCCTACAACCATAGTTCCCTAAACTAAGTTAAAATAAAACAATATTATCGATCAAGTCAAGACATGAGGGAAAGAATTCAATATAGTGAAATAAGACTCAGTCCCATCCCCTGTATACTCTATTGGCTGATTTCCACATTATGTACATCAACATTTTTATGCCATTCATGCATATCATTATCATTCCTTGAGTATCATAAATATACTTTCAAGTAATCATGCACCTTCTTCAAGAATCATGTAATTGATCATAACTTAGTTCCAAATTAAGAATCTTGCATTATTTATCATTACCCAACTAGGATGATGGTTGAATAAGGAGAAACACATATGAATATCCAAAATTTTAGACACAGCCGAGGCATACATCAAACATTCAAGAATGACATTTTATACTAAATCAAGCATTAAGGGTCACACAAGACATAGTACTATGGTACCCCTATAATCCTTTTCTGGTTTAGTCCCAAAAGGTATAGCTTTAAATCATTTTCAAGACCACTATAATTTTCAAGAAACCGTACACACACACACACACACACACACACACACGCGCACAAACAAAATCTTGTTTCTTTGATTGTAAACATTTTAGAAGATAAGGGAAACTACCAAGATCACAAAGAATCTAATTTAGCGCATCAACTTCCTAGGAAAGCTAACCAAGGCCGAATTGACATGTGCACATGCACACTTTTTTTTTTCTTTTGCCCTTATACATTTTCATATCCATGTTAAAACACTAAAAACACAAAAGAACAAATAAAAACATCCTTTCTATTAAAAACAAACCTCTTCATGGCCAACATGTGTGGTGAAATCTTAATTTTATTTTATTTTTATAATTACTTGAATGCATACTGAGAGGGTTTAAATCATTCCCACCTATTAGAATAACACATAATTAAGTGTAAATATAATTAGATTTCTTAGGTAACTCTTTTTACAAGTTCAATCATCTAAAGGATCCACCTTTCTACCAAATGCCAAAACTAGCATTGAAACATCTCATGCAAATCCATAAAGCTACAAATCATCATATTCTTCTTATTTTTGATCGAAATCATAATTATGCAAGAACTATCATGGATTTTAAATTCTAGTTACTTATTCCTTAAACTCATATTCACAATCATCATGAATAGCACTAAAACCATGATTAGAAATCTATACTCACATTAGGGTACTAGCAACTTACTAAAGAATATATGGAATAACTGAGGAACAAAGAATACGAATGAGCTTCCTATGGGCCTTTGGTAGTATCACGCTTTATGAAAATTGGGCAGCTTCCATTTACATAAATCATGACTCTACTAAAGGACACTTACTCTGTTAACTATAGGAAAATCTAAAGCTCTGATACCGACTTTGTTACGACCCATTGCTGGGCCATGATCTGCACATATAGAACATGTCCCCTAACACGCCTAACATGTAATGTTGGGGATCCAGGCATACAACTAACATACATGAGATCTTATATTTCAATATCATATGTGTTATTACAACACCCTTCTTGTTAACACATGAAACCTATCATCTAACTATATACATGGAAATAATAAACCACCAACTTAGGCTGTGGAAGTTAAACCCTACCTGTGGATTATGGAGCACTATGATTCAGAGATCCAACTAAAGACCCTAAAGGTCATGTAAACCTACAATTGAAATGGAGATAAGAGTGAGTCCAACCGACTTAGTGAGGGATTATGAGTCTATAACGGGCATGGGCCAAGCTCACAAAATAACCAATAATAGTCAAATGACCAATATAATTAAGTAAGTTCAAGTAAAGAATTTGCTTTTCCAAAAGGCATTTGGAAAAAGCATAGTCAAAATAACTTGCGTAAGATTTAAATCCATATGAACAACATAGCCTTTTAATAAGATTGGAACAGGGAGTTTATCAAATCTAGGATAAATAGGCAAGAATCACACTCAGGTGATATTTTCTTTGTATGACCCTGAAAATAGGTAGGAACCACCTCGTTGAGTAGCTCTAAAATTAGGCATGAACCACCCTGTGAGTGACACAAAAACAATCTAGCCAAAGTGCACCCAGGCTATTGTGTACTGTTGTTAGCTACAAATCCTGTCAGAGACTTTCCCCAAAATAGTTTCACATAAATCAAAACTTCAATTTGTTTTAATATCAAACTTTTATAATTAGAGCTTAGAGTTTAGAATTTGATATTGATTGGAATCGAGCTTGCAGTTATCCAATTCCTTTAGAATGCCAAAGCATAATTCACATTCAAAATATAAAAGCAAATTCCATTTGGTCGTAAGATCCTCAATCCTTTTATATATATTTGAACAATTTTCAAAAATACAAATCTGGAGTTGATTTAATAAATCCAAACTTCAAAATCTTGTTGCAAGTTCAATTTAAAATGAATAATTAAGTCAACATAAATCATTTGCAATAAGGAATCGCCAATTAACTTTTCTAATCCCTTCGGTTGACAAGTTTAAATTCTTTATTTTGTTCAAATAGAATTTACGTTATAAACATTCAATTTAATGTGAAACTTGACCCATGCGTTTTAGAAGAAGCATAAACATAATCATAGTCTGTCATGTCATAACAATCACTTTAAACTAGAATTCAAGTATAAACATAGGTATAAAATCACATAAAAACAAGTTATAGACAAAAATCCACTCACAGAACACTAAAAGAGGTGATAAAGCAATTCCTTGGATCTTTGAAGCCAAAGGTTGTTCCTAGGAAGGATTCAATAGTTTAATCAAACATTAGCCGTAGGAACCAAAGACTAACATACTCTAAGTCAATTCACCAAACCCTCAATTAAACATAACCTAGGATTCCAAGGAGTTCACTTGGTTTCCTCATTCTAAAGCCCCTTCTAAGACCAGGATATTACAGGAATGAAACTTTGATTTGAATTTGCAGCAGAATTTGAAGAAAGCGTGGGAATTTCCATGGATCTTGTAGCTTTGATACAATGAAATGTATTAGGCTCAAGATAAAGAGAAAAAGAGACACGAGAGAAAACTGAGAAAATCTAGGCTGGTAGAAGTTGAATGCAGTTGCTCAAATGAATTATTACATTGAGTTGGGTTTATATACACACTATTGATTCACTTACTTCCAATGCAAGCTAGAGAAACTAACATAATTGAAAACGGTTCCGGCTGCCAAAGCTAACTAACTCATTTCCACACGGGATATATAGCTATACTCCTAACAAATATAATTCACACTTGGACGCAAAATATTCTGCCATGCATAAATAAAAATTGGGTTCATTCTTTTTTCATAAAAGAATATTTGACATGTTTACAAAAATAATTCACACATGGATAAATAATTCTCGACCAGATGAAAATTTTAGAAGAATGTCCTCTTAATATCTATACTTTTCTAATATTTTTAAAATTTGAGTTTCGTGAATTTCTTCTATGAATGTGCCTATTCATTAACACATTTTTATGATACATGAATCTTTAAATCCTTAATTAAAACTGTTTTGCTATTTATCTAATAGAATAATGAATATTTTTGTTTTTTTAATGCATTAAATGTTTTAACCTTTAGAGACTTGCTTATTATTTTTTTTTTTCCGATTTTATATGATTTTTACCATGTTTAGCACACGTTTTTAATTACATTAGAAAGTTTTCTCTAAATTTTAGTCATATCAATTACATTAAATAAGGAGTGCATCAAATGAGATGAGTGATTTATTATAAAAGTAAGAGAAATAAATCTAGATTGTACATATAACTATATATAGATGGTCAAGATTAAAAATTATTTAAAGGCCACATGATCATTTAAAAATATCACATGACTTTATATTATAATTTTGACCATTCATGTATGATCCAATGGTCAAAATTTGTTCATCTCACTCTCATAACTAACCACTTCTATCACTTAATCTTTCATTTTAGGTATTAGCCTCTTTCCTCACTATAGTGTTTTTGTGGGAACAACATGCTCCTTAATACATTTATTTTTTCAACTAATTCATATTCAACATCACCGATTCACTTTATCTATCACTTTGATTAATAATTCTCGGTCCATTTTATCTGCAATTTTCACATATCAATAAAACATTTATTATTAGTTTTTCAATTTTATCCTTCACAAATCTCTAAGCACACCCTTGATCAAAAAATGTAGAGTGAAATTAATAGAAGAAATTAATTAGATATTAAAAATTAAAAAAAGGTATTTTGGTAAATATATATCATAATTAAATATTGATTTTGAGTTTCTTAATTCTTGTATATATAGCCGAAGTGACAAATAAAGTGGACCAGAGGTAGTAATATTTAAGAGTATGTTATAATTATATTAATGTTTTTTTTTTGTACATTACATTAATATTTGACTAAGATAATCGTTAAATTAATTACAATGTGAGATATTAAAGAGTATTTAAGAGTACATATTTGATTAGAGTAGTTCAAGTGGTTTGACACCTATTTTTTTAAAAAAAAAGTCTCAAGTTTGAATCTTATGGATGAAAAGAACTAGTGTTGGGAGAGGTTAATTCTGTAGTAAGCCAACCCAGTTTGATGCAAAGTAATTGGAGTTCAACGGATTTTGAATATTGTCGGTTTTAAAAATAAAAAAGAGTATTTAAGAGCAATATAAATGTAAAATAAGAAAAATATATATAATTTAATTTTTATAGATTGCCAATATAAAACAATATATACCGTCATTTAATTATATATTGTTATATTATTATAATTTTTTAACTCTTAAAATAATTATTGTTATAAAATTTACTCAAATAATAATAATAATAATAATAATAATAATAATAATAATAATAGTATACAATTAGTAATTAGTATCCAAAAAAATTACGAAAATATATCAAAATTAAACTCTCACTCCCATGTACAAGGACAAATTACATTGAGGTAATGAGGTCGATGAAATTTTTTTATCAAATTTAAAACAAAATTATATCTACTCAATAATCCCTTCAATTTTATACATACATTTTTACTTATTGATTGTTGTAAATCTTTAGTGATATCTTCTATGATATCCAATATCAAATATATTTTAATTAATATTTAATTTATTATGGCTAACTTGGAGTATAAAAAGAATAATCATAACAGATTACGGACACTACACTTGTAGTGTATGTTTTAATTTTGATTGTATTTGACTATTTCACATGGATTTATTATGTCTCCCTAATGTGATTTAAAGCACTTTTACCATTATTTTGTGAATCTACACTAATCCTGTTCCTACTTCACCAAATCACTATTCTTTTCAAAATCCAAGTAAAGCTATTTTTATTAGTTTTTTTGTTCTCGTTTCCTACCTTTGTTGCTTATTCATTGTTGATTGAGATAGTTTTTTTTTTTTTTTTGGGTGAGATAGCTGTTATATTATAGGAATTTTTTAAATGTTAATTTTTTTTTTTTTTTTGCTATGTTTGACTCATGTAAAATAAAGTTGTTTTCTGCACTTTATGCCAAATTAAATGACCAACTATGATTGTTGGTGTTGTTATTATGGTTCACAAAGGTTTTATATGTATGTTTTACGTTTCTTGAGATGTTATAAGTATAATGTGGTCTGATATTTTAACTTATATGAAATTTTATATGCTCCATTTAATTAATGTGAATTTTCTTTTCTTTCTTTTTAGATGTAAAATTTTTTATTAGAAAAAAAAAGATATACTTTATGAGAATTTTCATCCCAATTGGACTATTGAAATCTAGTCTTTATAAGAAATTATTACATGAACTCATAAATTATATATATAATTTTTCCTTTGGTAAAAGGGTAGTACAGTGAGGTTTTAATATTTTATCGATCCGTGTTATGAGTAATCATATATGTGTTGCATAATCTTGCGTTAGTTGGTTGTAGGACTTTGTTTTTCCCCTATCTTTATATTTGTCATGACATGGGTTTCAGGTTTTATTTCTATTTTCTTAATATAACATATATGTTGTTCCAATTTTTTCTTCCCAATGTTACGAATTAAGTGTTGATTTCGTGTTCTAACAAGCTTCATCAAAATGGTTGTAAGTAGGAGTTGCCAAGACCGAGTTAGTACTAAATTTTCATAAAATGACCAAGCAACACCTTTGTTGCCCAGCAACATTCTCAAAGGATTGAAACAATGGAATGTTTGATGGAGCAAAGAGCTAGCACACGACATCAAAACCAGCCTAAGTTTTACTTTGGCCATGACAAGACGAGATTAAGCAATGTTACTATTGGGAACTATACTCGTGAGAAGAAAACCAAGTTGAATCCTTTAACACAACAAGAAGCTTTAGTTGTAGCAGGTGGAAGCATTACAAGTGAAACATGCTCAAACAAAGGTGGCACTGGAGTGACATGTGTAGCTAGTGGAGATGATGGTTTTTCAATTCAACAAGTACTGATGTCCTTATGTTTCATGATCTGGACTTCATGGCCATTTTAAGTTTAAGAGTTGAACCTCAACTCTTAAATTTTAAGCATCATCATCTGCATCAGCCACACACGTCACTTCATTGCCACCTTTGATTGAGCATGTGTCACATATACTGCTTCCACTTGTTGCAACCAAATCTTCTTGTTGCATTGAAGGATTAAACTTGGTTTTCTTCTCAAGAGAATGGCTCCCAATAGTTTGCTTAATCTCTTCCTATCATGGCCAAAGTAAAGCATAGGCTTCTGAAGTCATGTGCTAACTCTTTGCTCCATTAAACATTCCTTTGTTTCAATCCTTCCAGAATGTCGTTTGGAAACAACATTGTTGCTCAAGTTGCCTCCTGATGAAATTCACTGTTAACATGGTCGTGACAACTCTGATGTACAGCCATTTCGTTAGACTACAAAATCAACACTTAACGGTGGAAAGAAAAAATGAAAAAACATGAAGGTTATACTAAAAAAAAATAATGACAAAACATGAAGCCCATGTCATGACAAATATAAAGACAGGGGGAAAAAAGTCTTACAACCAATCAATGCAACGTCATCCTGCACAAATACGACTACTCATAACATGGATCGATAAAATATTGAAATCTTGGTACTCCCCTTTTACCAAAAGAAAAATTATGTTTATGATTCATGAGTATTTATATATCATTTAATAACTTCTTATAGAGACTAATTTTCAACAACCCAATTGGGATTAAAGTTCTTATAAAGTACATTTTTCTTTTGCGAAATAATGTACATAATCAATAAAAGAGAAAGTTCACATAAATTAGATATATTCTACAAGATTTGATATAATTTTAAAACAAATTATACTTCATCAATTAAACCACATCATACTTATATCATCTCAAGAAATATTACACTCAAAACCAATGTGAATAATAATAATAATAATAATAATAATAATAATAGTTGGGTCACTGAGGAGAAAAGTGATGAAAAGCAACTTTTATTTTACATTAGTCATTACAAACACAATAAAAAAACTAAACATTTATCAAATTCCTATGATATAACAACTAAATTTGCACAATATATGATGCATGCCTGATGATGTTTGTTAAAAAGTATTATAAATGTTCTATTAAGGATTGTTTGGCTGTCTCAATCAACGTTGAACAAACAACAAAGATACAAAACGAGAACAAAAAATTAATAAGAATAGTTCAGCTGGATTTTGAAAAGATTGGTGATATGGTAAAGATAGGAAGAGGGGTAGTGTAGAATCACAAAGTAACCGTAAAAGTGCTTCAAATCAAAGGAACCATAATTCCACAAAGAAAACATTTGTAACAAGTGCAGAATTGTTGGATACAGAATTAAAACATATTCCAGGAGTGTCCGTAATCTATTGTGATTCTTCATTTTATACTCCCAGCTAACCAAAATAAATTAAATTAATTAAAATATGTTTGGTATCGGATGTGGTCATAGCTAGGATACATCGCTAAAGGTTTATATCAATCAATAAATAAAAATGTATGAATAGAATTGAAGAGAATATTGAGCAGATGTACTTTTACGTTAAATTTAATCAACAAAGTTTTATGTCAACCTTCTTACCTCAATATAATTTGTCCTCATATATATATTGGCTTGGGAGTTCAGTTCCTCTGGATAGGAATGACTACATTTTCAACCTCGACACCCCAGATTTGTGGGATATTCTTCTCAGATTCTGGCTTACGGTAGCCTAGCGTACACCAATGGTTGAATGATACGCTGTTGATGAATGGTGAAAGATGTGACCAGCTCTTGGCTTGGAAATTTCTGCTTGGTGGTGTGGTGCCTAGAAGCAATGATGGCTTGGTGTTGAACTAAACGATGTGACAGGGTCATTCGTGATTATGCGGGTTCCTTTATTATGGGCTCTGCGGCGAACTTGGGATTCTGCTCGATAATTGTGGCGAAGCTTATTGATGTCTTGTTTGGTCTGAGATATGCCTGGGATAAGGGCTGTAGAAGAATCCAAGTGCACATTAATTCTAAATGTGCCTTGACTCTAATTCTTGAACCCTTTCCAAGTACCCACCCAGCAATGTTGTTGGTAGGTAGGATAAAAAGTTTGCTCCAAAGAGAATCGGAGATTAAGCTTACCCACATCTTCAGAGAATCAAATAGCGTTTCAGATGCCATATTGCACATTTTGGTCACTCTTGTGAGCTAGGTACTTCGAGCTTTGATAGTCTTTTGTGTATTCGCCAACTGCTATGGCAAAATTCGATAGGTGTCGCCTTCCCGCAAGGAGGCTTGTATGACTCTCTGTTTTTTGTCTTTGTTACTTTGGGTGTGTATAAAAACCCCGTAGTTCATCAATATATATATGTGTTTAATTTTACTGGATTGTACTGAAAATTTTTTATATATAATTAATCAATCACATAATATTATATATGTAATTTTCAAATAATTAATATTAACAGTTAAATTTTTTTTAATAACGTTGTAATCAATGATTGAACGATAATGTGGAAATTTTTATATTGACATTATATTAAAATTAAATTATACATATTTCTTATTTCATGCTTATAATTGCTCTTAAATACTGTTTAATATCTTACCTTGTAATTATCTTGATCTTTGTAAAACATTGCAAATATAAAATACTCTTAAACACTATTTACATTTATTTAATCCGATTTAGCTGGAAAAATTATTGAGTTCAGGAGCATATGGTTCTTAGAAACTCTACATTAAGGAAAGAGAATAATACTTGAAATTAAAATTTCAAAAATATTAATGATTTTTAGCTATATAATTAAAATCATTTAATAGAGTATCTAGAATATTAACGATTCTTAACTAAATAATTAATATTAATTTATAGCTATATAATTAAAATCATTTAATAGAGTATCTAAAATATTAACGATTCTTAACTAAATAATTAATATACATTTAATAGAGTATCAAACAAATCAGTTAATAAATGTTCTTTATTGTTAACAAAATCAAAATACATTAATGTAATTAATATATATTAAATATGTCAAAAATATTCAAAACTCAAAGTAATACAAATATAGCTAAGAGCTAAAGAAAAAAAAAACTAAATGTGACTAATCAGCAATTTCATTTCAACATAAAAAAAATGAATATAATTAATATAAGCTAAATGTGAGACTTAAAATTTATATTAAAAAAAAAAGGGATGAGGATACTGAAATTCAAACGATACTTCTATTGAGGTTTCTCTCTGGTAGACGTACAAAATGCTTTTGAAGATGCGCAGTTTTTGAATAAACCAAAGCAAATAACTAAGCAATGAAACTTGATTTGCAGTCAAGTGTTTCATAACAATTTTCATCGGTGAAATTAAAATTTATAAAAAGAAAATTTATTAAGAAAATATTGTAAAAAGATAATGTGCTTTTTAAATAAAACATTAATCTTGCTAATGAGTCTTTATGGAAACTGCTTAAGAATCATTTGATACTTTTACTGATTATTTGTTTTAATTTAGAGAAGTAAGTATTAAATATTTTTACAATTTTTTGATATATGAAAATTATTAAATCTTCTTAAATCATAATTGATGCATATATTCCATGAAAATTTCTATCGTTAATTTTAAATAAATTTAGTTTATCAACATAAAGTTAATAATAAATATTTTCATATATTATGGATTAATTATACTCCAAAAATTTAAAATAATTTCATTATATATATATTAACATGTTTAAAATTTTGTATTTACATATATTTAGAGCATCAACGTTATTATATTTAAATACAAAAATTCTAAATATTTAATGAAGAAATAAATTTTGAGTGCACTAATGTTAAAAAATCAATATTAAAATTTGTAAATGAAATATTTTTCTTTTTTGTGTTTAAATAGAATTAAAATTGGTATTTTAAATTTTTAATACAAGAAATTTTTAATTTTAAAAAATATTATAAATAAATTTTCTTTGCTTTATTTTCATTTTGTTAATATTTATTTTTTTAATCTAGATGTAAATATAATTGACATTATATTAAAGTTTAAAACATAAATATGTCAATATCTTTAAATATCAAGTGAAAGATGTAAAAATACATGAAATGAACTTTGCATTAGAAATTACATAAGCTAGAAACAAGTGAGAGATACAAAAAATGCTTTAATGTGCCTTTTATTTTATGCATAAATGGATAAAATGAGCCTTGTATTAAAAATTATATAATTAATACGAGTGATGATAAATTAAAACAATGTAAATATAAATTATAATTTATAACAAAATTATTCATTTTGTTAAAAAGTAGGGGCAAAAGTAGGCTAAGTTTGATTAGGCTTTAACTTAGATGGGCTTGACCTACATTACGAATATATAGCCCAAACTTGAGCCTATTACTTGATATAGGTTGTTTTTTAGGGCCTTTTAAAAAGCCTGGCTTGGACTAAATACCTATTTAGAAGATTACTTGATCATAAAGCTTTTAAATAAACTAAAACATCTACTTTTAAATAGGTCAAAAAGTTTCTAAATATGCCAAAATGTATTTTCCTAAAGATACAAAAAGGCTTCTTAAACAGGTCAAAAAGTCTATTCAAAATAGATCATGAGACTTTGAATATCATTAGAATTTGTGAAATAATAATAATAATAATATAGTATAAATAGACTAGTTTGTTGCGTCTTATAAACATTTTCATTAGCATGTGACCTAACTTGTTTAGTTAAAAAGGCTTTTTCAAAAGCCTGGGCTTAGCTTGTTTACTAAAAAAGTTAGGCCAAACTAGGCTGAAGGTGGAGTAGGTTGAAGGCTCCCAACAAGCCACTTGACTTACTTTCACCCCTATTAAAAAGTGACTAAAAGATACAAAAATGAATGTAATAAAAATATAAAATGTGAAGCTCATCATATTTAACATAATTTAAAGGAGAAAAAATAAAAATAGTACATTAAAAGTTAATTTTAAGTAATCTATGCATTTTCACTTATATACAAGTGAGATTCATACTAATTTGAGCATCGGAATCCCTTTCAAGTCTTTCACTAGCATTGTGAAGAACTCAGGTCAAGGTAAAATTACATACAAGTGAAATTCATATTGATTTTGAAGAGTAAAATTACTAAAGGGACAAAGCTATTAATATGTGTCTATTTATAATTTAAAGATATTTATATAAGTTGATAAGGATGGGGACATTGTGGGCTGCAAAATATGATCCCCATCTTATCCCTGAATTACCTTCGAGGATTTTAATCTCTATTCTCATCCCCGCAAAAAAATTCTAAGTTTTTATGTCCCCATGTAGGGCAATCATGGCAGGGATCCCCAAACTTGTGGATTCTTGCCATCCCTTGATCCAAGACCCGTCGAGCTATAGGCTATTAAATCAACACTCAAGGTAGGACCTTTTGCAGAGTCCTTAGCCATCAATCCCACCAAGACACTAACAGATAGTTTAAGGAGAAAGTAGTAAGGTACTAATGAGTGTATAATATACACTCATTTATTATATTTGATTTCACATGGTTTTGTGCTTTAATTGTTAAGAAATTAGCCAATTTGCATATGGTATTTGGATTTTTGTGAAATTATTGGAACTAATGTTAAATTAGTAAATTTTAGATGAATTTAATGGTTTAGAAGCTTATTTTATTCAATTTTGCAATAGAGGCATTTTTATGGCTAAATAAAAGAGTTTTGGAGCTTATTTGAGGTGATTTCTAGAAAGCACTACAATAAAAAAACTTGCATCTTTCTTTATAAAGATTGGATTAAGAGAAATGAGGATGCTTCAAAAAACTCAAGAAGTGCTCTACAACTTTGATATTTAGTCTAAAGCCCAATTCTTAGAGCTTCTTAGTGAAAATTTAGTTGGAAAATTGAAGGTTGTTGTTATCTTAATTTTGTTTAGCCTAACCTCCTCCTAGTATTTTGCTAATATCTTACATTATAGAAGTCTAATTGAGGTGCTCTTGTGGTGTTGGAAAGCTAATTGATTCTCTGCAACTTTGTGCTTCTAGATCAGGAGCAAATTCCAAGCCGTTTGAAAGTTACAAAGCCTAAAAGTCAATGGTCTAATATCAATCTAGTACAAAAACACAAATTGGGCTATTCTAACCTAATTGAGTCATGACCTAGAGTTAATTGGACTCCTTTCTAGCTGTGTCATGTGCGAAATTGATTAGATTAGATGGAAAAATTATTATTTTGACCCTAAGCACTGATTAGGAAAGGATAAAAATAAATCTTGGGCAAATGATTTAAGATCATTTCTCATCTAACAAACCCAATCATCAAGAAGAAAATAAAAACAACTTTTCAATTCTTGGTCTTTGGTTGGCATCTCAACTCCTCTTGACCATCTCTGGCTATCTCTTGGCCTTGCTATATTCTCTTCTCATCTAATTCTCTTGGAAGACATCAAGGAGGAGCTATTGTTTTGGCAACTACATCAAAGAGGAAGATGTGCATGACTGGGATCCATTCTTCTACTCTTTTCTCTCTTTGATTTATGTTTAGCGTATGCATTCTTTTTATGGATTTGTATTTGTTAAATATATTAGTTGACTAAATACCTTATTCTAGGGTGATGATGTAACTTATCTTGCGAACATGATTGCTTGAGATTTCCAATTTTAATGAATTCTTTCTTATTCAATTGAATTTTTATTATCCGTTCTTAATGCTATTTGTGTATTCGTGACCCATAGGCTGATCTTAGAGTTACGTAGACTAAGAGAAATTTAGGTACATAATTGAGACAATGAAATAAAACCTTAATACTTAATTTTCTAGGAATAGAGATTAGGGATATTGTGGAGCTTTATAAGGGGATTCGTAAATCAATTATGCCTTTAATTTTTAGGGTTCAAGGTGAGGAATCAATTGAGTTCTAAAATCTAGGCAAGACTAGTACGCTAGAGGAATTAGGTACTAATTAGATTAAAAATCCCTCTTCATCAGATGATTAGATAGATATTCATTAGATTAGGAGCTTAATAATCATAGGAAGAACTAGGTGAAATCGGATCCCTAGTGCTCTTGCCTTTAATATATTCCCTACTTATTTTGTATTTTTATTTTATTTGATTTTTTGTTATTGCGATCTTCTTAGATTTTATTATGTTAATTGCAATACTCCCTTTGTTTAGAACATCTAAATAGTTTCCAAGTTAGGAAATTGGTAGTAGGTTGAATCACTCTCTATGGGAACGATTGTAATGTCCGAAAAAAAACTTTATCGTTTTTAACTAAATTATTCGATTTTTATTGAATAAGTGAAAATAATTAGAAATTGATTAGGCATTTATTTGAGGCCAATTAAGTATTAATTAGAGAGATTAGGCTATTGAATAATTTGAATAGCAACATAGAAAGCTTTACAAAATTCTTCCAAACCATTTTGCTAATTTGAAGGAAATCAATAGAGATTCAGTATTTTAAACTGTCAGAACTAAATCAATAGAATTAAACACCCAAAGCCCTAGATCCTATGGCTGAAAAATCAGCCCCTTAACCCTTTAAGGGTGGCGCTATCAACCACACAAAAATGAAGGGAGTTGGCTGCAAATCAGCCACAAAAATTTCAACCAATTAGCATTACGTCTTCTAACTACCTCCTTGGATTTTTGGTGAGTCTTTTTCTTTTTTTTTTTTCAAGCAGAATTTTGGCTCCTCTTTCTCTCTTGCTGGTCTTTTCTCTCTTCAACACATTTCATCTCACCTTGTCCTTAAAGCTTTGATCATTCTACCTCTTCAAGACTTCTTCTTGCTAGTTACTCCACTAAATCAAGGTAGGATTCACCTTTTGTTCTTGATTTCTATGGATTGCGGCTGTTTGAAATTCTATTTTGCTTCATTTACTTGATGATATATTGAATGTATTTGATGGTTTATAGTTGGATCAATATGAAATTTGGAGTTGGAATTAAAGTTAGAAGGAGAAAACTAGAAGAATTGGAGAATCAGGAGGCTATCTAGGTGAAAAACCTACAGCGGTCTGTACGGCAAAGTGTACGGTTCTACCTACAGCTATTGAAACAAAATAAAACTAATTTTATGTGAAACTAGACATCTAAGACTTTCCATACATATAAAATATAAGACTATTGGATTAGTATTATTATGAATTTTTTAAATTTATCTAAGGATTCTGAGTTCTCCACTGAGCAATATGAGTTGTGGAAAGTATAACTCACCCTACATAATTCGAAATTGAGTGCAACAAACTTTGTTAGAAAGATTACACATAGAGAAATATTCCATGAAAATTTTAGAGCTAGATTCAATCCCTATTGCTCCCAATAATTCAAAGAAATCACCCTAAGTCCAACTCAGGCTAGAACAGAGCAGTCTAGATTTGTCAACTTCAAGAGCTTATAAGTCAAGCTCTACTTATGCAAATAAGATGAAACTTGTTGTAAATAAAAATTTGTCCTATTAGCTTTAATATGATATAAGTTTCATATGATTTGAACTAGGTTCCTAATTTTAGTGAATTTTTGCTTTTGACTGTGCAATTCTGGCTAGTTGCAGGGCAATCCGAGGTAAATTTCCAATGACTTGAGCTACATGTTTCAAAATGAGATGGGACTAAAAGTGTTGGAAACTATATAAATATTACTCTAACATATTCAAAATTTAGGTTCAAATGAATTAAATAGAAATTATGGCTTATTTTACAAAAATCGGGTAGAATGAAAGTATATAAACAACAGCTTAAATTCAAGTGCAAATATTATCTCTATGAGATTGATATTGATATGTGGATGCATTGTTGTAATTTTTCTGAATAATTGATGGTCTATAGTAGTGGCACTATTCATGGGGAGGTGGACACGATCCGGCATGCTGCCGAATTTCGACAGAAAATATAGAAAACCATGCATCATGAATATAATTCCTCTAGCATATGCATTCACGATTATGATTAAAGCTATAATAAAGATTCTATATGACTTGGGCTAACCCCTAAACAAATTTAAGAGGAATAGAACGGTGTGATAGTCGAGGAAAGTAAATGCATCACTTATGTATAGGTATGAGCTCGGACCTAAAAAGCAGGTTATTACCTAGAGGTAAGAGAGGTCATTCACCACCAGGGAACCAAGTGCAAAGAAAAATAAGTACTAACACCCTAGGGATAGTAATACATAATACCTAGATATGTTAAATAAAGAAAGAAAAAGAGAAGCATAAGTGTATATCAGAATTTTTATGATAAGCAAGTGCATCAAGAAGACATCTGCATCCATCTATGAATGTTGTTCAGTTATTGTTTATTTTATTTTTAATCTAGGCATCTTATTTAATTATTCTTTATATTATTATGTTGAAGGCTAAGATTCTTTCTCTGTTTAACTAGTTTATGATAAAAGAATCTGCTTTGGAACAAATGTTTTTGAACTCGCTAAAATGAAATCTATAGTTCATATAGCATTATCACGTTTTCTTGAATAAACCGAAGCAACTAGAATGACAATGATGACATGGACTGCCAAGTAACTTGGGAATCCTACTAAGAATATAATATTCTCATCTCTATGTGTGTTTCCACGTCGTCTCTAGATAGCCCAGAAGGCCTTGAAGGAGATCAACCTAGAAGAGCGTGGCCGAGACTGGACTAGCTACAGAAGAAATTTGTATATATGTTTAGATATGTGTTTACGGATGCTAATGTTTGAAGGGTTATTTAGTTACGCTCCTATTGATAGGATATAATAGAACTCTGTTTTAATTTCGTGGGAAATAAGACAGATAATGAGTCAAGGTCTGTTTAATTAATTATAACAACTCCTAATGAGATAATATGACTTAAGCATAATATCAATTTGGGAGGACGTTGCAACGATACTCTACTCACACTTTATTACTTGTACGAGCCGGTATTTGTCATTGCCATTATCATGTACAACAACATAGAGGAGATGAGGGAAGCAAAGAAAGCAAAAGGTCACCAATCAACGGCTAAGCTTAACATTGATGACCTAAGCAAGCCAAGAAGCCAGATCGAAGAGTAGGTCCCCTGGACGTTAGAGATTAGTGTGATCGAGGCTGAGATTATAGCAAACAAAGATTTCAATAGCCTCAGTCCATATATGACGAGTATACTCCCCTAAATACGAAGTGGGAGACCATCTTGCGAGAATATTCTCATTATTAAATTCCTTTATAATGCACGAAAACAATAGATACCAACTCATGTTGGTTGGAGCAAACATTGTGATTATCATTGCACCTATGGACACAATCAAGGAGTGTTATGCTGAAGGACTAGATTAAGCAGCTGAACTAATAGGGCCATCATGATCAATATATAGATTAGTGGAGGAGAAGTAGGAGTCAAGATCGTTAGCAGGAGAAGAAACAAAAAAGGAGTCCAGTAGTGAAGAAAAAAGAAAAGAGACAAGGATTGATCAACTTTCTAGGGAAATTAGAGAAGTGAAGAACTAAATTGCTGGAGGATTTGCTGGTGAAGGAGAAGCAAGCTCGATTAGGAAAAGACACCTCCGAGCAATCATGGTTGTTGAAAAGCTAACTTCATTCAAATTGATCACTCTAACCTCAGTAATCTTGTTCTCTAACTCTAATTTTAAAGGCATTGATTGGAATCTACATGACCTTATCATGATTTTTGTGATAGTTGGAGACTATATTATTTGAAAGGTACGGGTAGATCAAAGGAACTCTATAAATATATTATATTTATGCAATCTTCAGAAGATACAGGTACTAGAATCCTAACTCCGACCATATAATGGAGATCTATAAGATTTTTAGATGAAAGTATAAAAGCCCGAGGATTTGTTGACCTCAGAAGTACACTTGAACCTGAGCCTCTTATTAAAAATATGGATGTCCAGTATACAGTGATTGATCGCTCTACACCCTACCATATGATCCTTAGTAGATCCTCTTTGAATGTTTTCAGGGCTATAGTCTGAACCCCATAGAAACATTGCATAGCTCAAAAATTAGTTGGTTATTCTACATATAGTGTATAGACCTGCTCGAGCCATTTCCTCTGGCAGCGGAGCAATTCAATTTCCAAATTATAGCTATTAACTACTTCACAAGATGAATAGATACAAAATCACTCCCATCTATTGGAGCATAAAAATGAAAAATGATAATTTGGAGAAGTATCGTACGCAATTATGGCCTCCTAGCTAAAATTATTACTAATAATGACACCCAATTTACATATAGGAGATTCGAAGAATTTTGCAAGGAATATGGCATTCATTAACTCTTTACATTTGTGGAAGATGCACAGACTAACAAGCAAGTCAAAGTTGTACACAAGATCATCCTTGCTAAGTTACGAAAAAAGTTGGACAAGGCCAAAGGCTATTAGGCAAAAGAATTACCAGTCATCCTATGGGCACATATGCAACAGCCCAATCCTCTACATAGGAGACCCCTTATCAACTTATCTATGGAGCGAAGGCAATGATCCCCATTGAGACTGAGGACTCGAGCATTTGACTGTAGACCTTTAATGAAAATGTAAACGTAAAAGCCTACGTAGTCTAGCTTATTTTGATAAAGGAGGACCATGAAATAGTTAGGATCAGAGAAGAGGCTACAAAGTAGAGAATTGCTAGGAGATATAACAAGAATATGTCAGCAAGAGAGTTCAAGAAGGGAGACCTGGTATTGAGGAAAGTGGAATTACAAAGAAAACCACAAGAAGAAGGGAAGCTGGCACAAAACTAGGAAGGACCATATATCACTATCCAGATCATAGGGCAAGGAGCATATAGAATTGCTGAGCTCGAAGCAAGGGTGTAATATCTTGATAAAAAAACAAAAAATAAAAAAGGAAGACAAGACCGCCAACACCTTTACTAGGGTGTTACACCCTAACCCTTCCTTTTTCGATACTTCACTTCCCTTTTTTCTTTTCTCTCACTGTTTGCATCCCTCTTACTCTCTCCTCTCACCACCGCAACTCTTTCCCTCCACTACTCCCTCTTCTTCACCGTGCATTCAGCCCCTATCAAGTCGTTGCTAGTCATCTCACCACCACCACCACCACTGATTGCATTCTTCTCTCAGCTTCTGGCCTCCTTCTCTTCATTGCATCTCTTTCTCTGGTGATTGGGTGCATTTTTGTGTCTTCCATCCTAACCATAGCCATTTGGTAAGTTATACTTGGCTTTTTTTTATTGGGTGGTTACTGAAATTGTTTAAGTGTGATTCAAGGTTATATGGGTGTTTTTTCTATTTTGTTGTATGAATTGAGAGGTTAAATTTGTATCTAGTTATGGCTAAGTTGTACTATTCCTCATTTTAAGTCTTTACAGTCCTTGGTAAGCTTTACATTTGTGTTTATTGGTTTAACCTTCAATATTTCATCAAAGGACCCTTTAACTCATCATGATAACTTATGCTTTTAGATTTTCTCTTAGATAGGTGGCCATGATTACTTGCTCTTATTGCTATTATTGTTTTGATTCTGTGACAAAAAGCTTGAGATGGTGAAATGAATTTTCTTTCAAGAATGTTTCTAAGTATTATCCTAATCTGATGAAAGGTTTAGAGTCTTTTTCTTTCCATTAAGCAATTTCAATACATAATTGTTTAAGTGCCATACTCATTAAAGAAGTAACATGTAAATTTAAAATCCTTACATTATGTAGTTTGACATCTTGTAATGGTTATTATGGTATTATATAGTAGCTTTATATCAATTCATAATTAGTGAGTTTCTATGGGTTCTCGGATGTGACATGTTATTGTTAATTTAAATAATAATAGTGACAACTTAGATGCCACTCAATTGGGAATAACTGGTCATATATTGGTTTCAGTACCTAACAGATCAACGTTCGAGTTCGGCAGAATCTAGGATGTAGATTTGATAATTTTTATGGTTTTGTAAGTGGACAATACCTATATGGCATATGATTTTTTTATGCAATTAGTATTAGTTTGATTTTAGTATATATTGACAACTTATTTTTATATATCTAGTTAATTATGAAAATATTTTTTAGTGATATAATTGCCTTATAGTTTGATATATTTAGCTATTCGTGGATGTCTGTTTTGGTTTTGAGTAAATTTTACTAGTATGCAATTGTTGAAGGTTCTGAAAGCTTTTTGGAAGAGATTATAGATTTTACAAATATTAGGACAAGCTCTAATCTTTTTTTTGGATTACTAAATCGATTTGTTGAGTAAATTATATTTTGGATTTTCGAACGTTGATGAACACTTTTATTCTTCGAAAATTTGATTTGATATTTGTTACTTTTGTTTTTATTAATATATGTTACTTACTTTATACTGTGGGAGGATTCTTAGTTAATTGGTAACTCGCCATCGCTGATGCTAACTTTAGTGCACCTTGGTTCGAACCCAACTAGCAAGGGAGTTGCTAGCTGTGTGTGTGTGTGTGTGTGAGGCCTACACACACTATTGACTTAGTCAAATCTAAAGTGGCTAACCCTTGTGTGTAAATTTTTCTGAATTGAAAGCCTCCCAACATTAATATTTGTGTTTGAGAATTATGTTATTAAATTTTTATGAAATAATGTTACCTCTTTTATAATAGTAATCCCTTATATATGCATGATTTATAATGTTCACTATTTAGTTATACATAACTGATAAAGTTAATTCCTTATATATGCGTAGTTTGCTTTACTCTTGGAGCTTTTCCTCATATGTCATAGTTTCATTACTTCTCACTGAGTCTGTTTGACTCATTCCTTCTTTCGTTCCCCATTTCAAAGCTAAGTGCAGGTCTGTGAATAGTTCACTTCAGTGGTGAAAGGTTAGAAGCTTCAAGACCTCAACACATTTGTCCGTGTGAGCCTCAAGGTTCTCTTTGTATTAGATCAGTATTTACTTGAGTAATGGTCTGTATCTATCCTTGGTTGTGCTCCATAATCCATAGACAGGGTCTCGCTTCCATTGCGATATAAATGTATATATTTATAATGGATTTAATTTTGAACAAGTATACTCATGCTTGTATATGTATGGTTTGCATATTTGAATATTGTTGATCTGCAATTCTGTGGTTGGCTGAATATTTAGGATTGTAATAGAAATTATCAGTATGTTGGGAATGTCTGATTTTTAGGGGAAATTATGTTTGTTTTCTGTAATAGTTTTAGAAGGCTTGCCAGGAGGCTAGTTCCTCCTATGCGCTAGTCAAGGCCCGAATTGGGTAGCGACGAAGGGAACTTCCTTGTGTGGGTTTGGAAATTTTCAATCCACACAATCCAACTAAACCCATCATTTTTTTTTTTTTTGAGTGGTCTCAAAATTGTGTAAAACATGTGCATTGCAATGAGTTTTTCTTGTTGGGCTAGAATAATTATTTTTGTTGGGTTTAAAGAATTATTTTAGAAAAAAAAAAGATCATGCTAACGTAATGCCAAGGCTATCATGACTCATGACACAATGTATTATATATCTTACTATTACTTTTTGACTTTTTTATGCTTTCTTGAAAACTTCTAGAACTTTTGGATGTTTTCTTCAATTTATGCATGTTAAGATTCATAATTATCATACTTATTAAAAAATATGATAATTATATTATAACTTATGTTTATATGTTTAAATTTAGTATATTTAATTATATATTTTAACATATTTTAATAAGCAAATTTTTTTAAATGAGTTTCGAACTCGTGGATTTGATGCAGTCCAACCCACTCATGAATGTCTTGGGCTAAGTCAAGTCAGCCCTAAAGTGAAAATATGTTCAATCCAACCCATCATTTGAATGATTGCAAGCTGAGTCGAAACAGTACTCCAAATCTACCCAACCCAACTCATGGACATCCCCAGTTAAGGCTATTGTTTGTGATATGAAACTATCGCAGGCTTAGTTTATCTCAGCAAAATAAAACTTAACAAATCAAAAAATAAAAATAAAAATAAAAGAAAGAAAAGAAACTTAGGTCCATGATAAATATCTCTGAGACCGAACACATTTGGTTAATTAAATATAGTAAGCTCAAAAGTAGATAGGTCACCTTTGAATATTCTATTCTTTCATTTAGATTGATCATCTATAATCTATCTGTTATATAATAAAACTAAAAAATGTTAAGCAGTAGCGGCCTACGATAAAAGGTATTCTAATATTTTTTTTCACACACCAATTGCCGGATGTGTTTACTAAACAACATTGTGTTTTGAAAATGGCTCTTGTGTTAACAATTGATTTTCCTAATGCGGTTGTAATTTAGAAAGATAACACCTTCAACTTGACTCAGGACATACAACTAACAATATGCCGAATTATGGAAGTAATTATACCCTTTACCAGCTTAAGAGATAATTCATAGTTATAGACCAATATATAGTTATGAATATCTCTGAGCATGTTAAATTATCCCCAAAATAATTTCTACAAATCATGTGCGTTTAGAGTGAATTTTCTTTTTCAGGCTGTTAAGTTTAATAACCAAAACTAGAATTTTTATTATCCGTGGCTTTTTCACTGTTTTAAATTAAAAAAATATTATTTATGTATATACACCATTTTAACATTATTTTCCAAAACGTCCTCTTTTTCTGGATTGTAGGGAATTCCATTTAGGTTGTATCCAATTATTATGGGTCAAATTTTACATCGAAAACCATGGAAATTGCTCTAACCTAGATCGAATTATGCACTATTAAACTAAATAGTGCATAATTCGATTTAGCTTAAATAAAAAATACGCATTTTCGACAATTTAATATTGCAAGTATGAAATGTAAATAAAATAAAAAAATTTACTATTTAGTCAGCATCCTATATAATACACGTTCATAGTAAAATTAATGACACAACTTTACATGGAAAGTTTAAAGTTGGATATTAACACACATAGATATAACACAGAGTTCAAGGGTAGGGGTAAAATTATACTTATCATGCACTAAACATTCTTAGGCCAAATTAAGAAATTACAATTTATTTAAATATAACTCTAATAAGTTCCTAGCTGGAGAAGTCTATCTTCCTTTAGGATATTACATGACTAATTTGAAACCACCAAAAATAGAGTGAAAATTGAAAATTCTCAGTAGATAATAAAGAGTTCTAAAGTATTTGAATTATGATACTTCCAACCTATCTTAGTACTGAAATCAACATTACTACTATATCATAATCTTATCACATCACTTACAAGTAAATCATAATGCTTCATGATATTATGAGCAACAAATGCTAAGGGAAATATGCTATGTAACATGCATTAATAAGATTTTAATTTCTTTGCTTTAATTTTCACTTTTTTTATCTATTTATTTCACACATATTTTAAGGCCTTTTCTTAGGGAATTTTCATTCTCTGGTGTTACTCTTAACACCATGATGATAAAACGAGACTTTTATGCCATACTAGTCAAGGCAAATAACATAAAACAATCTGACACCTTATCCCTCTTCTTTCTTGACAGTTAGTGACAAATCTTAAATGCCTTTTTTTCAAATTATTCACTTGTTATTATGCAAAATTTATAATAAATACAGAGATATATAAACTTAGGCAATAAGTATAACTTAAATAAAAGACTTAAATAAAATCAACAATGATTGAATAATATAAGTTCATCACATAATAAGTAAAATAATAAAAGATAAAATAAATAATAACTTGAATAATCTAAAGAGATTCATCACATAATAATTAAATAATAAAACATAAAATTATGTAATAAAATAAATGAATAAAGTGCTAAAGAAATAAATTAATTCATAAACTTAAAAATAAATGAATTGTACAATGATTGATATAAGTTTGAGTAAAATAAATAACATAATATCTTAATAAAATTTTATCAAAACATGCAGTTGTCAATTTCATATATTAATTTCTAAAGAGATCAAATGTAAAATTATTTTTATTTAATTTCTTTGAATCATTTTTATCATGATCTTTGAATCTGTCCTTGTCATGACGGTGTATTTAGCACATATGGATCATGTTCTTACAAGGGTTACTATAAAAGCCATAATCATGTTCATAAATCAAGAGTTATCAGATTGTTCATAAGTCAGGGAATCGAATTCCAAGCAAAGATATAAATAATTTAATCATTTAGATTCATATATAATAAAATTCACTTATTTTAAATGTTAGATACAATATTTTATGTTTAATACTGGTCCCCTAAAGGAATTTTCATAAAAATTGATAACTCACAATAATAATAATAATAATAATAATAATAATAATAATATAAAGAAACATCACATAAATTAACCTGAATAAAATAAACTGCAATATAAATTAGTTTAAAAAACTTGGGACGATAAATAAAATTAATTGCAATAAGAGTAATACTGAACAACTTTAATAAATAAAATAACTTAGAATAATAAAATAGATAGCAATGGATGAGCAATATATAAAAGAACATTAAATAAAATAACTTGAAATACAAGGTAAATTGCAACAATAAAAAAGAATGAGCAATGATATAGGGGGCATTAAATAAAATAATTTGGAATCTAAGATAAACTACGATAGTAGATAATAATGAGTAATAACATATCTTGCAATGAGTAAATATAATCATAGTTTTATTTTATAAATAATTTTATTATCTACCCCAAAATTGTGTATTCACCAAACCTCTTACAAGCCCCTAACTCTCGAGGCATGTTATTTGTACACCCAAAAAGCGGACACCCCCAACACCTCCTCTCTGATTTTTCTCTTTCCATCAATTATTTCACTTATTTTATTTTCTTTTATAATTTTTTTCTCTCTTCTCTTTTTAGGTGTCCAAGGGTATCTACCAATCTAGTGATACAAAAAATATTTCTCCTAACTCTCCTCTTTTATATTTCTTTCTCTTTCCTCACTCTTTCTCGCTTTGTTTCCTCTCATTGCCAATACTCACAAGTGGCAGAATTACTCTATATACTTCCTCCTTTTTCTTTGTGTAGTTCCACTAATGCTCCACTCCTTATATATACAGAAGCCGGGAGTCATTCATTATTAAACAACAATTAATATTTATTGACTTAAGGTGTAAGCACTGCATCACAAAGCCACACATATTCTTCCTATCTACTGCTATGGTTACAAATTTTTCTTCTATATATATATATATATATATATATATATATATATATATATATATATATATATATATATATATTTTCTTCACCGAGGACTTAATGTTTTAAGTCATTGATTCCTATGAAATTTTTTCTTCACCTAATGCCCCCTCTGCTTCACGTCGTTGACATGAGCTCTTCTTCTTTATTCATTTTTATAATTATAATTATATTATTATTTGTAGTTATTAGTATTATTACTGTTATTATTTTATTTACTCTAATATTAATATTTAATACTATTTCTTATCTTTAATAAATAAAGTAATATATTTTGAAGTTATTATTGCGAATTATAGTCTTACTTTAAAAGTTAGTGTCTCTATTTTAATTATTTGATCAATTAATTATTGTCAAAATTAACTTAAGCACATCAATTAAAATATTTCAACTATGTAGATTAACCAGATTATTCTACATTAAATATTTTACAAAAGAGAGAATGTTACACCCTACCTCGCTACTAATGGAAATTTGAGCTCGTGTCTGCCTGGAGGACTAAACTCTGATAATCTGTACCATATCCATGCTTGTAGCAAGACTAGGCAACTAGCAATATCAGATACCCGACAATTAACAACTAGCACTATGGAGACCCAACTAAAGCTTCGTACATGGCGAAAATCATGAAGTAGAGGTAGCCACTTTAAACTGAAGTAGAGGCAGCCACTTTAAACTAACTTTAAACCCTGACCTATCTGAAAATAGTAAGCCACCAAATAAAAACATGATATATGCCCAATGTGACATACTATTTATATCTTGAGTTGGACTATGACCTAATTTAAATGTCTCCATAAATCAATAGTAATTCACAAACTACCCTTGGTGATGCTCCGGACTCGGCATATCCCCAAGCAGTTCATCGCATAAGCTAAGTATATAATTCCCTTCAAAATACTCCAGTCAATATGCAACCCCAGCTCTAATATGACATCTAGTGTGATGGTGCACTCTTCATACAGCAGATAAAATGTGTGCATCTTTGGACGCCACCGCTCAACAAAAGCACTAATCAATGCACGATTATACTCGAAATCAGGAATCTGTGATGCATGCCACAAGCCAGCATCACGTAAGTACAGCTCGATCAATGAATGTGGCCCAAGTATGCTGTAACGCTCGGTCTTTAGGATTCGAGGCCGTTGTATAGTATAAATGCAAAAATATAAGTATAATAATAAAGTACAATAATGAATTAAGTTACTAATTAAATATACCCTAAGCTAATTTAATAGTAACTCAAATATCTAAATTTTTTTACTAAAAAATAAAATAGAGACTAAAATATTAAAATTAATAAGAATTAAATTTAAAAAATTATTTATAATTTTTTAATTATTTATAATTTTTAATTAATTATCATTATAAAAAATGTATTGAATTAAATTATTAATAAAATATATTACTAATTAACTTATCTTATTCTAAATTAATAAAATAATTTATAAATTGAATTAATAAATTAATAAATAAATTAAAATATAAAATAATAAGAAAAATTAAATAAAATATAAAATTACTTATATATTATGATTTGCAAAAATATGTCCAAATACATCAAGATGATATAAATTATACTCTTCATTCTTTTTCTTTGTGAAACTTTTTTTTTTTCACTCTAATCTTGCACAATCGATTTAGTATCAATAGGATTTATATGAATTGATTTCATGTATGTATTTATAGGGCAAGGAAAATAGTGCATAATTTGATCTAGATCGATTTATGTGGTTTCAATATAAAATATGACCCGTAATAATTGAATGTAACCTAAATCAAATTCCCTTTAATCGAGAGAAAAAAGATATTTTGGAAAATAATATTGAAATGATGTATATATATAAATAATATTTTTTAATTTAAATCAGTAAAAAAGCCATAAGGTGTGAGATGAAGCTCAAGTCAATACGATCAGCACTTAACGTCAAAGCATTACGATCAAAGGAGCAGTTATCTAAAAATATGATCTAGAACCTAGTAACTCTAATCACCGATTGGGAAAACGAGAGAAAATGCTTGTTGATTTCCCTTATATATATATATATATGGTCAAAATGTACTCTCGTTACGTTCATAATTAATGTGGAGGTTGAGCCATAACACAACATCCTTGCTTACTGTTTTCTCCGTCCATTTAGCATATATATAGGTAAAATGTACTCTCGTTACGTTCATAATTAATGTCGGGGTTGAGGCATAACACAACATCCTTGCTTGCTGTTTTCTCCTTCTATTTATCGTGTTTTCTGAACACTATTTTTTTCATCCTCTTTTTCTTGTTGTTTCCTCCAAAGTCAAAATTAAAGGACTACCTAATCTATCCTCATCCTAAAGCTTTACTCAGAGACAAAGTACATTAAACTTTAAGTACATCGAGCTTTATCATCTGTCTCACCTAAGATATGATAAATAAATTTATTTTGTATTAGATATCATACTAACTTACATCCTATCCATTATTAGATAGGGTATGAATTCAGTTTAGGTGGGGTGTGCACCTCATCCAATGATAAATAAAATATTAGTTGGTATGATATTTAATTAAAAATGAGTTCATTAAATATTTCTCTTGACAATTTTCTCTAAAGCTAATAAGATTACTGAACATCAAAATAGTCTTCTAATCCATCTAAATCAATCAACTCTTTAAAATTTCCTGCTATGGCCAGCAGTTTTCCATGTTTAACATTTTAACAACTGTAAGGGACTACCACAGTTTTTAAAACAATTCATAATCGATGCGCATCATGAGGGAGAATTAGATATGCTTTCTTTTGCTATATTTCATCTCTTGTAATACAAGCACAACTAAAAATTCAAGCATGAAAAAATAAAATAAAATAAAATGAAATAAAAGGCATGGCATATTAGAATCCTGTGTCATTCAAACACATAAGTAACACGTTCAGCAAATAGATCCCAAACGAAAGGCACTATCAAAATGATAATTTTAATTCCAACTTCCAAGTTTTCTCAATGTAGAGAAGAGAATAATTAAACTGATCTGTGCATGCGTCCTCTCCAGTGGAGCAATTCATTATCACTTCAGGGAAAGCTCTTCCCCTTGAAAAGCCATTCTTTGTATACCTTTGCATGGCATATAGATTCAAACTGAACCGAAAATTGAAGGTTTACCTATAAACGCAGGAAACAGCAGAATATCAAACATGAATTAGCAAAAACGAAATGATTATTCAAACCCCATTTCGCAGAATCTCTTGTAACTAACGAACTTTTCTCACAGTCCTCATCATGATCCATGCATATTTTGTGAACCTTTGTACTATTTGTGTATCACTTGGAAGGGAAATCCTGGTCTTTATGTGATTGGCTTTCATTGCTGTTAGCTGAATGGAGAAGTTTTGGATTCATCCTAGCCAAGCTGAAGGGTTTCCCGGGTTGGCTCATGAGGTGTTGCTGATGAGAGTGATTGACAGGATTCATTGAAAGATTTTGATGAGAACTTGAATTCAGCATCTGATGATAGTGGTTAATTTGTCTTGGATCCATTTCCATTGCTGCAACATGTGAAGGGAAATATGACTGTGTTGCTCCTGGAGGACAAAACAATATTTGAGAAGTGCCACCCCCATTAGACAAAGACAATGTTGATGGGAAAGGCACAACATTAATGCCGTGTAAATCTGTTTGGTTCACAAATCCAAGGTTTCCCAATTGAGCAACATCATGAGCTGAATTAGGCTCCCATTGGCAACCAAGTGGCATAGTGTTCAACAAGCCTAGCAAGGAAGGATGATTTGCTCTTGGCAAGAGATTATTAGGCAAAACATGTGCACTAGGACAATCATTATTGCTTCCTTGTTTATCCTCTTCTCCTCTATTTACCCAATTTTCTTTGTCACTAGCCATAACTTCTATAGACTTTGATTTCCAAATAGCATTTTGGCATGAACCTTCATGGGAGGTGCTAACATCATTATTAGGAGTACCAAGAGATGGATAACCAAGGGTGAAGTTCCCTGGAGGCACTGGCAGTGGTGGGAGTTCATCAATTTCATGCTTAGCTGCATTAAGCAACCAATCAACAACCTTGCTAGGTTGAGTCAGCCCTAGCCTATCTTGGAGATCATAAAGGTGAATAGCAGTGGGGACTGAAAGCCTCACCCTTCTGTCTCTAAGTCCTCTTATTGTGCACACCTTGCTATGCCTATCTTTTCCTCCAAAGGCTCGAGATACCCGCACAATCCTTGGATCCTTCAATCTTAGCCATTGTGATGATGAGCTTGATGAAGCCTTTGCTTTTTCATGATCACTTGAAATCCCTTCCTGTTTCAGTGGAAAATCTGATTCTTTCGGACTGTTAATCATCTTATTTCTCTCATTGTTGGTTCCCCAGTGTAGAATTTTGTCCTCTGACTTTTCCTTGGTCAAACTTCGCTTCCATCTTCAGCAACGAATTTCCTAATTTTGAGTATGAATTTGCTGGTTGTCACTCCAAGTATCTGCTTCAGAAAACTATCAAATTAGGATTTGAGAAAATTTATAGAAAACGGATTGGACAAAGCGGCTTCTTGATGAAATTTATTGAAATTCAAAATTCTGTACAAAAGGAATTATGAAATAAATACTGAAACTTGGATCAAATTACCGCTTCCCATATATAGCGAACTGAGTTGCTGTTCTTCAGAATTGGATATATGAAGAACAAATGACAAAGACAACTATGAATACAAAGCAGAAGGAACTTTTGGACATTATTACTAAATGAATCATATTAATCAATTGTGACAATACTGAGAGGATTACAGAAGCTATAGATTGATAAAATGAATAGCAATAATTTAAGAACAATTAATGCAGTAAACAATAACTCTTGATTGGGAAAACATGCCCGTGTCGTACTAAAATGTTTGCGGCGATATATATATATGTGTGTGTATGGTTTCAGTAAAAGAAAGACAAGGCAAAAGCAAAGTCAAAGCAATTAAATAGGGCAAGGACTGCTATGTTGCTACTTAACACAAATATACAATAAAGAACAAGTTCACATACCAAACATGCATAATTGAAGAGGTTTATATAAACCCTAGCAAAAGCCATAGATGAAAAGAGAGCATATAGAGAAAAAAACACGCATGAACACCTACCAATAATACTTTTTGGTACCATGCACCACAGAAGAGAGGGACGAAGTGTGCACCTTGCTTTTGATGCCAATTCCCAAATAAGAACTATATATCAAGGTGCCAAACTTGGATTTGCTTTGAGTGCATAGAATAAATTTGGTGAAGAAGTTGAGTCCGCAGCTTGGAAAAGGAAGATGCCGGAATGGAACCGACCACGCCGCACTGAAAGATAAAGCAATGGCACATAGGTGGCCACGTGGCATATAACCCTATTGGTCAAATAAATTTGGTAGTCTACATCTTATCATTTTATGGTCATGCAGGCATGATGGACATTGACTTCATTGATGATGGTAGTTAGGTGCTAATTATACTAGGGCAGATAATGCTTGGTGACTGTTCTCAACTTCTCATTGAGTTGCCAAAATGTGAAAAGCTGCAAACAACTTCATCAAAGTTAATTATCTTTGATATTTTATACATCATTTCAATTCTTAATTATGTAGGAGTTAGTCTAATTTCTGCTTGAAATCTTATTCTGTGTGTTAATTTTATGTACAAATTAATTAATTATCTTTTCTAAAGCATAATGTATAAGAATATGCGAAATGGAGAACTACACAAATAGTCTCCCATGGCTAGTGAACACAATTAATAACCTCAAAAGGGACCATTGTTACACGCTTCATAAAGCGGCTGGTCACGCTTTATCGACAACTACAAAAGATTATGTTACTGAAACGCATCACATGGAGGGCCATAGAAGATAGACAAAATACCATCAAGGAAAATGTTGTTCTTGTGAAGAGGTAGCAAAGCCTTGTTCATTGCTGCACGCTTCTAAATTTATAAATATCTGACATCGTTTTTGAGAGTTTTTTGCTGATTATATTCTTAGGCTCTTGATCTTGAAAACCTTTCAAAAGGAAGCATTAAATTAAAGGAACTTTTATTTCAGTTTTAAAAAATAATTTTAAAATTTAAATTTTATAAATAGCTCAAAAAGTTAAAAGTTGATTTTTTTTTTCAAAAACTACTCTTTTCAACTTCTATAAAAAGATTTGAAAACATATTTTTTTTAATAATCTAATTATTTTTAAAAAATTATCTAAACATACAAAAACTAATTTTTTTGAATAAACAAATAATTTTTTGTCAAAATAATCTCAAACAAACACAATCTAAAGCATTCATCAATTTTATCTTTTTTTTAAGGAATTCACAGAATTATCTATTGATTGCCAGGAGTTCCCTAGGGTACAAACTTGCACTGTTTTCCCCTCTAGTGTACACAGTTCCACATATTTTATCCTCACAGACTTTACTCTTTGGAATAATCTTTATATTCACCAAAAAAAAAAAAAAGAAGATAAAAAAAAAAAAGAAAAGAGGAGAGAAAACAAAAATACGGGAAGGCATCACATGCAGAGGAAACAGAGAAATTCACTTTAGATAGGTGATTTAGTGAGATTCAAAAGTTGTGGTGTCTAGTCCAAGAGTATTGTCACGTCTTTGTGTATGATAACTACTTCGGACAAGGAAAGCTACACATAGGTGAGGGACCAATATATGACATCTTTTATGTTATTTAATTTGATAATCAAAACTTAACGTCAAATAGGGAGCACATCTCTCATCTAAATATACAATATATCTATTTCATTTTTATACATTCGTACCTCTGATATCCATCCCGATTCAAATTACCATATGATGTTGATAAGATGGCTGTAAAATATGGGTTCGAAAAAACAAAAACGTTTTCCTTATCTATTACAACACTCACTTAGTAGAAGCAGGACCACACAATTTTATTTCAAAGAGATATACATGGGGGGGCAACTTGTGATTTCCACTGATGAGAACCTAACAGCTGACACCCACAAGTGGGTCTAATCGCATGCTTTCTTCAAAAGAAAGTCAATTAATGATGTGTAAGATACAGAAACGTACGCAAGTTTTCTTCTCTTCTTCATTTGGCAAAGACCATTTAGAAATGGTGTAGTCTTCACTGCTTCACTAGGCAGAGCTGGATGTAGATATATACCAAACTTCAGAACCCTAAAACAGCCCCCGCATTAAAACCCCTCTTTCCCTTGGGTAACTGTGGAAAACATGTGATCATCACAACTTAGTTGCTTCTGTTTTAACGTGTATTTACCAAAAACAAAGACAAACCCTGAAACATGCAGAAAGTAAGAAAACTCATGACCTTGTCTAATTTAATCAAGCCCAATGGTCGGTTATAAAAGAAAATTCTTTATGGAGTTTAGAATACCTAAACATGTATCTCCATGTTTGCATGATTTTGGAATGATTTACAGTATGAGAAAACAGAAAAACAAATCGATAGATTAATGTTTTCGTTCATCTATGGAATCTGGACTAATATTCTAAAAGATACAATTTTCTGTGTGTTTGTCTATTCAAGAAAAAAGAAGTGGGCCTTCTTTTTTGTTCCATAAAAAGCAAAAAGGGAAGCAATTCTATTCAAATTCCATTCTACACATATACATGACATGAAAAACCCAAAAACATCCTGGTTTCATGTTTGTTCAGATTAGCAAGAGCTTGATGCACTTGCAAACCTAAAACTTCAAAGAACTAATTCAGCCATATATAGAAGCAGTAGTCCGTTTAGACACTAAAAGAAGTTAAAAATTTCTTCACTGAAAGCTAGTTAATACTGTTTCATGTATAAAAAAGAAAACGATGAGCAAATAGGATATATATATATATATTCGAACCTTGTTCCATGGTTCATGAAGGAAATACAAGAAGCAGAAAAAGTACAATGATTTAGTGAAGAGAGTAAAAGGCCTCCAGTTTTATAGTACACCCTATTAATTACTTTGTTGAAGCCAAATAAAAATAAAACATCAAAAAGACAATAAGTATGAGAAGAAAACGAAGAAGAATATAAGCAAGAGGATGAAGATGAAGTAAGACAAAAGGCAACTCCTTTTTTAAGTGGAGAAAGGATAAGATTATTCTTTCAACTGTAGGAGATGATTCCTGCGTTATTATTATCCGCTCGGGAGCACCCCTGCTACTTGTAAAAGAGAGAGTGATAGACAAAGAGAGGGACCTGGTGGAGACAAAGAAATTTTAGAGAAAAATGAATAGGACTTGGATGCTACATAAGAGTAAGAATATAAGAGACTAAAAGAAGCAGTAAGGGGCAACTCAAGAGGGTTCTGAAAAAACTGGCTGACAAAAAACTGGGACACTGGTAAGGGTACTACAATTATGGTCTAATAAATGGTCCAAAGATCAATAAGAGAAGCCCTTGGTCAGGCTCATGACTAATCGCTCTCAACTTTCTGAATAGCCAGCATTAATGCTGCAGAAGCAGCAGTGTCTGTAATCTGTATAGCATTTTTCTTTGCTTTTTCCTTTTTGTTGAGTTTTGGCTTGAAATACTTCGCAGGTGAAAATTGAAAACACTTAATTAACAAACAGTTTCGGTTTGAACTCAAATATTCAATGAGAAGTGAAGCGAATTTTAATGGACTACTTAACTCGTATATTATGAACTATGAGCAATTTGCAAGTAGCTGACCTATATTATTAATAGCCATAAAATCAAGATCCAGTTTTGGTTTCATTAGCTCTGACAGAAACAACGAGCAGCTTATTATGAAGTTCATTTAAAGACCAGTTTCAATATGTATTCAGCATTTCAGCTCCTATAAAGGGTTGGGTTAGGGAGAGGCTGCAAGGAAAGTTATGATTTCAGCAGAATTGAACTGGGATATCTACCTTCATGAAACAACAGTACCCAAGCCTTGGGCCAAACCACTGAAATCATGCTATGAATCAAACTGAGTAATGCTATGTAACAAAAGAAAAATTAGAATTTTTTTCTTTTTTTTTTTCAAACTATTATTGAACACTTTTTTGGAATATCATGTGAGTAGAGTAAGGAACTTCGAGAAAATTTTTCACTACTTTTTAATATACAAGCCTATGATGTCCTTATTAACGTTCAATTGAAGTGTTCAAATTAATAATACGTCAAAAAAAGTTAAATAATGGTATCGCACATAATTTACGTTAGAATTTGTTAAAATTCAAGAATAATTGTGGTGCAAGTCAAAGTAGCAAGAATCATTCATACTTCTAAATAAAAAATCTGGCAAAAATGAATTTATCATTGCCATGACAATTTGCTCCCAGGATAACTTATGTGCATCATAAATGAAAAATATTATAGGAAAGTAAAATATTAGTTACACATGACAGATTCAATACTTACATGAGAGAGGAAATTAAAGGAAGGAAAGAAAGAAAAAAAGAAAGAAAGAAAGATAAAAAAGACAGATAACTAGGTGGAATTGAAATTTTGTGTGGTCTATGAAAAATAAAATATGCAAAAGTAACAATACTTGTAAGAAAATGCAAAAAGGTACTTAATTGAAGTCAAAATAATTAATAAAGAAATGTAATCAACGTAATTTTGCCGCTCCATGATATTGGCGGAGCCTAGTAAAGTCTACCACGCAATCGTACAAAAGAAGGTGCCATAATTTGGAGCGCGTGTACAATATCGGTTAGGACAAAACTTTCTGTTTCTTATATAGAGTATTTCTTATCCAGTTATCAAATTAATTAATAATATATAAAAAAAATTTCAAAAAAAAAAAGTGACTTAAAAGTTAAGTAAAGAATATATAGTTAATTATTTCAAAAAAATTATCACATTCCATTATTCAATTTGAGAATTAAATGATAATAACATCAAAAATTAAACTTAAAATTTAATTTGTTCTTTGAATTTTGTTATTGTGTGTTTAGTGTGATATTAAAAATTAAATGTGGAATTGTACTGTTTTTTATTATATGAGTTTAAATTTAATGTATTAATTATAAAATTTTTTTTATATTATCATATTAATAAACATATTTGATTCTCATATTTATTATTCCAAAAATTATGTAAATAAAAAGATTTTATTGAATAATAATATAAAAAAATTTATATTGATAGTATATATAAATTAAATTTTTATTATATTATATAAATTGTTTAGAATGAAACATTGAATTTTTTTAGTAATTTATTTTAATTTTTTGACATATACTATAAAAATAAATGTAAAAAATCTCATACAGTTTCAGTTAAAAACAAAAAAGCTCTGGATAACATGCTTCGTTAGGAGATGCGTGATTTCTAAAGTTTTGCCTTCAATGCATTACTTTGTCGTAAGCGTGCGCATGCTCTTCGTTTTGTCGGCTCATTCCGACGCTTATTTCTACGTTGCTTTGGCACCTCACCATATATGCTCCTTGGTTAGAGAGAGAGAAAAGAAAAGAAAAGAAAAGAAAGAAAAGAGAATAGAAGAGAGAGAGAGAGAAAGAGAGGGAGAGAGAGGGGGGAACAGTACCGAGAAAAAGGAAACCCTAACAGAAAAAAGTCATGTTAGTACTTAGTACGTGAAAATGATTTTTATCCATGATTTTTCCACTTCTTTTGGGGGAAAAAAAGTCTATATTAAAAAGTGCATTTCTTTTATTTTATTATCTAACATGGAAGTTGGGTAAAATTGACATAAAAATACAATATATAAATAACATCACCGATTAATTAATATAATATAGGTAAAATAGGTTTTATATCTATTTTTAATTATTTTTTTATTTGGTCTCTAATCATATTTCCTTTATAAAAATAGTGAGAAATGACGTGACACAGACAACATATATCACAAACAATATATGTCATTGTGTCAGATTAATATTTTCTGTTAATACAAAAATGTAACTTGGGGCCACATGCATTTAATAAATAGTTTAAAATACAAGGAATCAAACTGAAAAAAATAAATAAATAAAGATTGAGAATCACGTTAAAAAATAAATAAAAATAAGGAGTAAAAACCCTTTTGTCTATATTATATAATGGGGGCAGTGCTATAAAAACATGCGAGCATATTGACACTCTTTTTATGCATTAATCTTTATTAAAATCAATAAGTTTCTCAACGTCTTATTTATATTTATAATTAATCATAAGATATAGCAAATTACTATGTGATAAGCCATTAGAAATAGATTAATGGTAAAGGATTTAAATAATATATGTAAAATCTTAGGTCCAAATCTCTATGCCACTGATATATAAATAAAAAAAATTACTATATAATAATGGTTCATTAAAATGTCTTAATAAATTATAAGACGTGTTAGGTGAATGAGTTAATTTAAACTTTTGCAAATATAGTTTACTTAATCATTTTCCATTTTCTTTCTCCTCTCCCCTGTTTTTTCAAAGGCCCACTTCACTTGCGGGACTTCTCTTGAATTAAAAAAAAAAAAAGACAAAACCATACAATAATTATATTTTATAAGAATTAAAATTAAATTATTTTAGTGCAAGGTTTGGTGCACTTAATTATGTTTTATAAGAGTTCGGATTAAATTATACCTGTTTAGACTTAGTTTATTTGTTACATATTTACACTATTTAGTAATTCTTTTATAAAAGTATAATTTTTTTCAATCAAACTATTGAATTGCAATTATTTATTATATAGATTATTTATACTTAATTTTGAAAAAGATTGACTATGTTGATAAAAATATGATCAAATAACTCTTATTTTTATATATTTTAAAAATATGTATTGCATTTAATTTTATAAGTATATATAACATACAATTTTTTTATATTAATATAAAATGTAGATGTAATTTATAATATAAAAATTTTTAATTAATTCAGTGGTTAATTTTAAAAAATAATAAGAAAATATTTAATAGTGTATATAAGTTATTTAACTTATACCAATGTAATTTACTCATGTGTCACTTTATAAATACAAAATATATATAATAAAAACTTTATTTAATAACAAAAAGTTTAGAATGACGGGACGTTGGCCTAACTTCAATGTTCTTAAACTCCTCGTGTATTTATAAAAATATTTATAAATTACTGGTTAATAAAAATATTTAGAAATTGAACATAAATTATTTTTTAATTTATATCTTTATTTTTTAAATATAAAGATGTAAGTGGATCAGATTAATTCAATGAATCTAAAGATTCAAACTAAATCAATAGAATTGGTTGGGTCAATTCGGGCAATTGGTTCATTTTTAAGGTGGAATCAAACCAAATTAATTATTATTAGTTTGATTTCAAATTTATAATTTTTCAATCTGATTACTTAAATATCCAATCCGATTACCCAATCAATTATTTCTTTTTATTTCTAGTACTTCAAAGTTTTGTACTTAAATTTCTAGTAATATAGTTACTTTTTATCTTTTTTTAATATTTATTTAAGAAATTTATCTATTTATATCATTATTAAATATATCATAATCAAATTTTATATTATTGTTAGTTGTTTTAAAAATAATTTTTAAAAAAATATAATTTTTTATTTTTTCTTCAATCCGATGGCCTGAACGAAATTTACCTTATCTTAATCGGATTAATTTAGTTCGAATTTGTTGAAAAAAAAAAATTTTAAGTCCAAATCAAATCAATCTAATTAAATTTGATTAGTTTGGATTTATTTTTTCTTTAAATTTGATTTAAACCAACTCATTTACACTCCTACTTAAATACTTAAATTAACGGCTCAGGTCAACTAATTTGCAAGATATACCACACAATTTACTTGTTGGAGTGCACAACAAAACCCGCCGCCTGGACATATTAATCTTTTAGCAAATGTAAAATTGTCTACTGAACCATTATCATGTAACTAATATATAAACTGTCATTTTAAATAAAAATGAAATTGAAATAATAACATTATATACACAATTTTTTACGCGTATAAAGGCCCATATTTTTTGGACAGTTAAATCAAAATCTATATTCATATATTTTAACAAATTTATTTTCATATGCTCATAGAACTGCAGTTATTGATTATCTCTTTTCATGTCTTCAAATATTTCTGCATACTCATTAAAGAGAAATATTATTTGTATTCATATTTTCTTAATCTTTGTGTTGACGCACTCCTATTTATCATTGGATAGATATATTATACACTCCATCTAATGATAGATAGAAGTACGTCAACATAGAAGTCAAAAAAATATGTATACAAACAACATAACTATAACTCTAATTCAAATTTCTAGTTCTTCACAGTCCATCAACTTTCTTAAATAAAAAGTACATGAACAGTGATAATCACAAAGAAACATAAAGTAGTAAAAGTTGATAAGTCTAGTTATTACTATTATTATTTTGAGAAAATATTAAATGGCCATAACATCAAGTAACATTTTGTCGATGTAAACATCCAAAACTTGTTCTGATTGAAAATTGAATTTTAGATGTTTACTAAAATATTCTTTTATAATTTTTAATTGACAGGATATTACGTATTTTGTTTAGACAATGATATCTTTGGAAAGTTTTTATTTCTTTACTAGAATAAGAAGTTAATGATTCTATTTAATTTAATGTATTATATTTAATGGATTTAAAAATAAATCAGGGTTATTTTGAAATTATGAAGACAAAAGCTTAAATAGTTATTATAAATTGTTAATGTATTATCGCTTTATATATATATATATATATATATATATATATATATATATATATATATATATGATAATTATTAATAGAAATTAGTTCTAATGAAAATGGCTGACCTCTTATAATATGACAATTTACGGTTTAAATCTCAACTAGGAGATATGTTCATATTTAGTATCCAATTATATCTAGAACAAAATTACTTTTAATAAGAAATACCTATAAGACATAAAAAAAAAAAAATTGACAATTGAAGGTGCAAACTATGCATAGTTGTTTTTTTTAAGGTACAATATGTTGGGTAGCCGAATGAATCCACAAAAAGTACGCAAGACGAAAATGAATTAAACAAAATAAAAGAACATAAAATTTGATATGGTTTGATTACTTCAACTAACGTCTATAATCCTTGAAAAGGGATAAAAATAATTTTATTGATAAAAATTTCAAGTTACAACTTTTGCATGGCTAAAGTTGCAAACTTTTCTACTCGATTCACCACCCAATTGCCCAATTATGCCCTCTTTCTAGTGTGTAGACTTTTTCTCTTAGTGGTGTGTGACAATCAAAGGCTAAGTTTCTATTTATAAGAAAGTTCTTCCCCTCTTTCTTCAAATCTATCTATGTTGCATTTGACTCACACACATCAAATCCTTTCTTGAGCCAAGTTCCAAAGTAGATCAACATTTTCTAACTTTATCTTTACTTTACTAACTTCATCTTTTCTATCTTGTAAAATCAAGTAGTTTTTCTTGTACACTTTGCATATCTTTCCAATTCCCACATATTTGTACCCATGTGATGTCATCTTTCTCAATGAAATAATGTTGACATTAGCAGTAGGCACATATCTTAGATTAGGAATATTTTGAACTTTATTGTTACGGAGCTTCGGGTGAACTCTTCTTATGCCTTCAACTTTCATCTTCAATATCTTTCCCATATTGGTACAGCTAAAATCTCCATTTTTCTGCAAAGTAATAAACATGGCTTGATCCTTGCACACAGACACATTAGTATCAAAATCTAGCACCCATCTAGAATGATTCTCAACAGAATCATCATCAACACTCCTTATATGATATAAATCTCCATTAGAGGATTTAGCTATGTGAACCTTTTCTTTAAGTTGCTTTAGACTCTTCAAGTCTTCTCTTAGAGTTGCATATTGAGGCTGGATATGTCCTTTTTCTTTGCAGTAATGGCACATCAGTTCACTACAATCTCTTTCTGTAAACTTTTCTTATTGTCCATCTCTTCATCAAGAACTATTCCTTCCTCTTCAAGAACTGTCCATAGCTAGTACCCTTCCACCATCATTGGTATAGTCATCTCTATGCATTCTACTCCTCTAGTAGGACAGTAATAACATCATCTAACTTGATTCTGTTCTTCCCAATCAATAGAGATTTTACCAATGATCTATAGTATTGAGGCAAAAAGGTTAACAAAGCAATTGCTTTCTCTTTATTGCTTGACTTCTCTCCTACACTCAACAATTGAGATACTAACCGATTAAACTCATTAATATGATCACATAAATTATCTCCTTCTTCCATTCTTAATGTGTACAAGTCTATCTTCAAGTTTAGGCAGTTGGTCAATGATTTTGATGCATAAATCTCCTCCAACTTTTTCCGCATCTCTGTTGGTGTTGTCATATTCAACATTGTATACTTGATTGAAGGAGCAAGAACCAACCTAATAGTATTTGTAGCTCTCCTTTGAATAGATTTCCACTCATTATCCTTCATCTCTGCTAGCTTTTCTTTTTCTAAAGCTGCATCTAAACTTTGTTGTATCAAAATATCTTTTATTGTGCATTGCCATATAGTGAAATTAACATTTCTGTCAAAGAGCGGTATCTCAAATTTCATTGCCCTAGCCATAGTATAATAAAACCTTCCTACTTAAAATATCACAAAATCCACAAAAATAATTAAAAATTATGTCCAAAAAATATTGCTAGCATGGCACTCTTCTTGCAACGACAACTTTCTTCTCTCTCGAACTTGGCTCTGATCTTGTTGGGTAGCAAAAAGAACCCACAAAGAGCACACAAGAACAAAATAAACAAAGCGTAACAAAAGAACCCAAAATTTAATGTGATTTGATTACTTAAATTTATATCCATGGCTCCTAAAAAGAGATAAAATAACTTCATTAATAAAAATTTCAACTTATAACTTTTGCATGGCTAAAATTGTAAATCTTAAAATCAATTTATTACCGAATAGCCCAATTAAAATCTCTCTCTAGTGTATAGACTCTCTCTCTCTCTCTCTTAATGGTGTGTGACATTTGAAGGTTAAGGTTCTATTTATTGGAGAAGTTATTCCCCTCTTTCTTCTAATCTATCGATATGGAACTTCTCTCATATACACAACACAATATATGGACTGTTGTGTGTGTAAATAATTGAATATATAAAATTGCGCTTAAAATACTTTGACCACTGTTTTACGAAATCTCACTTTGGAAGATTTACATAAAATATTGGTGTAATTGCATTTGAGCTGAAGTAGTTATCGTACTCCTTTTTTGTTTTTCAAATTCAAATCTACATACAAAGACATTATTGTTGATGGAGTTTAGGAAGAAAAGACAAGCTGTGTCTAAAATCTCAAAACAGGTGAGAACATCGATGTTTTAAGTGTTTTAGTGGTTGACATATTAGCTAAAAATTAAAGTTATTGGTTTAAAAATAATTATTAACGGCTCAAATCTAATTTCTCTCCTCCCTCATTCTTTTTGCAAGTGCGAGTATATTAAAATCCTCCGGAAAAGATTCTAAGTAATGTTGTTTTCTCAAAGCTGCTGTGCATTTAAATCTCTGCAACTCAACAGCGCAGACAGAGCATCGCTCAGTAATGGAGTCATTGAAGCCAACAAGAAGACAAGGAAAGAAGGAGATAGAAAGAGGCCAAAAGGACGGGAAAAAATTAAAATCAAATCTCTTATATCTATTCTATTAAATTTTTAAAATAAATAATTATAAGTGTAAAATATATATTTTTAAATTTTAAATTACTTATTTTTAAAAAATATCTATATACTATTATTTGATTTAAAAATTGATTAAAATAAATATAAAAAATTTAATATAAATCTTATCTAAAAAAAGTTTACCCTTTATCTCGATTAAAAAAAAAGATAGAAAAAAAAACTCGAGTAAGAGAAAATAAGACAATTTTAAAGTTCATTTAATTGAAAAGAAATAATTGAGTCTAATAGAAGGAAAATAAAAGAAAAAAATAAAAAATATTAGAACAAATATTTATATTAATCCTTGAAATAAATCTAAAATATTAAATTAGTAATTTCGATATTTTTAATATTAATTTGGTTTTTATAATATTAAAAAATTTAATTTAAGGATTAAGTAGTTGAAATACATAATAAAAATTAAATTAAATATTTAAAAATTAATTTAATATTACATATATTTTTAGAGAATAATTTAAGTATTTATTTTATAAATGATAACTCTTTTTCTATAATTATATTTTTTCTTTTACTTTTTATTCAATTGAAAAATATACTTTTTATTTTTTATTTTTTGGTTTAATTTTCTTTTCCCGCCCAAACAACAACGTTGATGTCCATAACGTGGAGAGATTGAAAGGGGAGTTAGAATGTAAATATGTGTCAAGAAAATCTAAAAGACACGAGTCAAGCATCCACAAAACCCTTTGTGCAGTTCTGCATGCATTAAAAAGTGCGCTGCTCAGCGTGACAGCACTTGTTTACCCTGTCCATTGTACTGTTTTACCACTGTCATCTTTGTCCATCTTCTTGTTAGCCAAATCCAATCTCTGAACCTGACTTCACTGGGTAACTGGCATCACTGCACTTGATCCAATATTCACTGGGGATTGTAAATCCTTTGCATTTGTGAAAAGATGCAACTCCAAATCTAATTGCTCTAACTTTTTTATATTACATTTTTAACTATATTTTATCATATCACAATCTAAATTAAACGGCTAAAATCACATGCAATTATTGTGGGTCACTGGGTCAGATTACGTCAAGTTGGGCTAAAGTTAGGTCGTTACGTTAAAATTATATTTTAGAGTAAACTTTAAATTAGTTCACCACATAAAATCATTTTTAAAAAATAAAGAGCTCTAGCCTAGTATCTAACAGTTAGTTAATACAAGTAATTCGACATTTATTTCGTTTATATAGAATCTTATATTAGAGTCTTATAAATAAAAAAATCAATATTGAGAGAGTTTGACTTTTATAGTTGTTCGATCTATATTTAGCCAAATTAGTTATGTTTAGTGAGTTTAGTATATTGGTAGTTTAAACCAAAAAAGATGCCTAACCCTATTATTGAGAATTAAAAATGTTGATTAAATTAAATTTTTTTAAAAACTAATGTGCTTAATTAATAGAGATTAATTTTGATATATTAATAATATAAAAAAGTTTTATCTCATTATTCGATCAAATACTTTTATTTGTAAGATTTTTAAGATAATGAATGATTAAGTTAAATACTTTCATTAATATAGTAATATATGATTAGATATTTATATAAAATATTTTTATATTGACAGTGTATATAATTAAGTTCCTATTTAATAAAATATATTTTTAAGAAATAATTTGTTTCAAAAAAATCAATATAACTATTATTTTTCATTTTTAAGGACTATGCCAAAAATTTCATTTTTAAAAAATAAATTTGTTTGAAGATATTCTTGTCAGAACCAATTTAAAGTTTTATTCTTTATTATAATTTTGTTACTTTTTTGTCCACATAATTTTGTTCCTTCTTATAATATTTTTTAACTTGATCGACTTTTTATTCATACATTATTATGACCTAATTTGATTTTTAAGTTTCTCTATTGGTGTAATCTATAAATACTTCTATAAATACTCAATAACTCCAAAGACTTATCTTAATACTAACTAAAGTGAGTCTTTCTCTCAACAAAACTTTAATTAATTAAATTTTTTCTTAAAAAAGTCTTATATGATATGTAGTTTAAAACTAATTTAAATATTATGTATAATTAAATTTTAAAAAATCTTAAAAGTATTATATGATATATAGTTTAAAACAATAAAATAATATAAAAGTATTTTCATGTTATAAAAATTATATTAATTTGAGATAAAAGAGTCTTACATTTATTATAAATATTTGAATTATTATTATTTTTTGAATTGGATATTTATTTCATTAATCAATAAGAAGAGTCTAATAATAGAATGTAAGTTATGAACTTAGTGGATGATTTTTCCACATCTCTAAGCTACAATCCTTAGCGTAATTGGCCATTATATCTGCAGCTCTATTGCAATGCCTAGGAACCATTTTACATTCAAAGCATTTAAATTGAGAACTAAAAAGGTAAATATCTTTTAGAATATCTCCATTATATGGCTTTGTTCTCTGATTCCCTTCTTATACTTTTGCATGCACCCCCTTCCAACACAACTTTCTCCATGCGCAATTCCAATGCCAAATAAGACTAGCTCTAGCTGCCAATAGTTTTCCGAGGGTTATGCAACACTGGCTTCTACTAGCAACGAAGAGATTCACTTCATTTTAGATTACAACTTCTAAACCATATGTACTAGATGAGCAAGTTTTTACATAATCAAAATTGATTTTCACGAAGCCAGGTGTTGGTTTTTGCCATTTTAAAATTGTAGGTTTCCATCCAATTCATCCCATTTTTGCTTATCACATGTTGTTTAATAGGCTTCAATATGAGAAGTAGTCCACCAACCCAGTTGGTATGGATTACGATGTAGAGATTCCTTCCATACTCTATTATGTTCTTGCCACATCTTATACCATGCACCGAGCAGCTTCTCAATGTTCTCCTTGTTAGAGGTAGTTACAAACTTCAACAGCATCTCCTTTCAAGGTTCCTCTGCTTGCATATTCAATGATACTTGGAACATGAAAAACCTAAGTCATAAAAAGTAATTAAATATTAAGTGTTGTATAGATCCTCCGCATTTTGACATAATAAATACTCCAAGCCAATCTCAATTCCTTTTAATCTACGGTGTAATCTGGTAGGTATAACATTCCTACAAGCATGCCATGCAAAAACTCGAATTTTGCGTTGAATATTCATTGATCATATCTTCTTCCACACTAATTTTTGATTTTCCCTCTCCCTATATTTCTTTTATCTTAGCTCTTCCTTATTTATTTTCCCTCTTATGTAGTCAGCCAATGCAACTTTGTATGCACTCTTCATCAAAAAGAATCCTTTTGGGTTAGGGCTCCAAAATGGATTGTCTTCTTGGTGTGATCTTTTAAGGGAAATTTGCAAGATAGCTTTTGCACCCTATTGGTTAAAAATGCCCCTAAATTATTTCCTCATTGTATTTATTTTCCCTTCTAACATCAATTGGGATACTCTCTTTAATGTATCAGACCTCATCCTTGGCTCACCTACAAGGAAGCCTTGACTTGATGGAATGCTCAAATCCTTCCATATATTAATATAGTTGCCTGATTCAACCTTCCATACCAGGCCCGTTTTTAGTATTTCTTTGCCGGCCACAATACTTTTCTAAGTGTAGGTGGAATTGTTACCTTTCGGTGTTGCAAGAAAGTCTCTATTAGGGTAATATTTAGCTCCTAATATTCTAGCCACTAGTGAATTATGTTTTCATATAAGATGCCAGCAAGCATGGCGAGACTAAATGTGTATAATTCCCTGAGTCCTAACCCCGTACTACCTTCGCCAACATATCTTTTCCTAATGGGTCTAGTGAATTTTCCTAGAACTAGTTTGAGAGCCCTACCAAAATTTGCATAAAAGTTTCCTAACTCTTTACATAAAGTTATTAAGATTTGAAAACAAGATATTGTGTAAATAGAAATAGCTTGAAGTCAATTGCTTTAATTAAAATTTCCTTTCCTCCCTTTCATTGGCATTTTTCCTTCCAACCCTTAATTTTTTTCCATGCTTAATCTTTTAGAGATTGAAATGAGTGACTTTTAGATATACCCACCATAGTAGGAAGACTTAAAATATTTCTCATTGAGTGCAACTGAATCAATATCACAAATAGGTGATTCACTCCAAGGGCTAATCAACATACTCTTAAACCTTGTATTTTGCCTTCCATTTCTCCTTCTAATTTGGTTGATAATGCTTGGACACATATGACAAATAAGCATGGGGATAGAGGATGTCCTTGGCTAATTCCTCATCGGGGAGAAAAGACTATTCTTGGTATTCTATTAAGAATCATTGAAAAGGATGTGGAGCTTACACAATTCATATTAGGGATATCTATTATTTTTCATTAAATCCCAATTTTCTCATGGTAGCTTTCAAAAAATTCTATTTATTCTTATCATATTCTTTACTCATATTCAATTTTTGGCCAGATACTCTTCTTTTCTTGTAGACCTATTCCTAAGAGCATGCATTAGTTCCTAAGCAATAAGGACGTTACATATGATTAATATACTTTGAACAAAGGCATTTTGGGATTTAGAGATAATTAAGGGTAGGATAGTCTTCAACTTATTTGCCAAGACTTTACTAATAATTTTATAAATGATATTACATAAGGAGATGGGTGAAACTGGGATATATTCTCAATATAAACTTTTGGAATTAAAACAACAAAAGTATGGTTAATGTCCAAAATTCTATCTTTCCTATTCAAATAGTTTAGTGTTGCCTTGGTGATATCTTCTCCCACTAAATTCTAATATCATACCCATTGGCCAGGTTGATTTTGTGGGCCTATTTGGAATAAGGCTTCCTTTATTTCTAATATTGTGAAGGGCATAATGAGGTAATGCTTCGTCTCATTGTCCACACAAGTATTTAGATCTGACAAGGCTTCTTGTATCCTATTTGGTTGAGAAGATATGAACAAATTTAAGAAACAATTTAAAGCAATCTCCTTAATCTTTTTTTTTTTTTTTTGTCCTCCTCCTACTCACCATCTTCATTCTTGAGTCTTTTAATTGTATTTTTTTTCCCCAAGAATGGCCCTACCATGAAAATTTTAGTATTTTTCTCACCTTTTTTTTAACTAGTTCACTCTTTATCTCTGCTTCCACATAAGTTCCTCTTTATGTAATATCTCGCTTAGTTCTAAGGTAAGCCTTTTAACTTGCTAGGCTATCCTTGTAGTTTGGTGACCTTAGGAAAGTTGTTTTATTTGATTTGGAAAGGTCTGGGCTTTTTGGTTAAGGTCATCTACCCTATTAAATTGCCACTGTTTGAGTTTGAGTCTAACCTCACTAAATTTTTGCACCATTGAACCTATATCCTCAATAGCCACACTTTTCCTCCATGAATTTTCAACCAACTCATTATAGCCAAATAAAGTTAGTAATATTTGTTCAAATTTAAATGGTTTGTTATGGTTACAGTATTTGCACTAGTTCCTTTTTCCATAGTGGTCTAATAAGATAGGTGCGTGACCAGAATTATGGGATAAAAGATGATAAAATTTTGCCTCCACCCACTTATTCAGCCTTAGAGAATTTGTGAAAAATCTATCTAAGCAAATTTGGACATTCTGATTTTCTTCTTTTTTATTATCTAACCCTCTAACAAACCACATTGTTCTATTACCTCCATCAATTTGGCTTTGGACACTTTGTTTTAATCTCATTTCCTTATCTTGAGATGGAATTTCATTAAAATCTCTGCCTATTATCCAAGGTCTAATCTCTTGTTTGCATAATCTTCAAAGTCTTCTCCTAAGCTATTCATGTATCATTAGCTAATACTTCACTAAAGAAACTCGTAGATCTCCATACCAGTTGATCCTTCTCAATTCTAATTAGTGCATATCCGTCGAACTCCACATTTTGGTGAGAAGTTAAATTATTTGTTACCTCAGTTACCCTAGCAATCCTGTATTGAAGAGTATCCTGATCAATTTCCATGTGAATCTTACTTTGTTGCACTCATCCAGGGACCTCTTCATTTATTTCTTTATTGCAGGTCTAAATACTACCTATTGGCTATATCTCACCCTTGCCTTTCATTTTGTTCTTTTCTATATTCTATGGATTTCATGTTCCTTATTGGAGAATTTCCTCTAATATTTATCTGCTTTTGATGTATGCTCTTGCACCTTTTTTCCTGTTCCTTTTTCCCTTATTATGTACCTCATCCATGATATCTGCTATCAAGTTGCTAAAGGCATGATTGTCAGATTTCTTCTTTCCCTGACTATTTATGCATTTCTCAATACTTGAGACTGCCACTTGGATCATTAACTCTTTCCCTTGAGACCCTAAAATTGAAAGGGCTTTTCCTTTCTTATTTGGGCTGACAGGTGTTTAAAACATTTCTCTATTAGATTCTTTTGCCCCTATCCAATCTCCATGTTGAGTTTCTACTTGATCTTTCCTTCTATTAGGTCCTTGCAGTCACCTATGAAGTGTCCAAGTAAACTACATACGTGGCAAAATTCATATGGAATTAGGAACCACATGTCCAAATTCTATCTTAATTGAAGGTGAACACCCCTCCTTAAAGGTTTCTTTATGTCAATCAGAACTTGTATTCACAAGTTTGAACCATTTGATATTCCATGGGCATTTGTGTCTATTTTTATACATTCACCCATCATTTCACCTATAGCCTTCCCCACTAAACTTGTCATGGCTATTCTTAGAAGGACTAAAACACGAATCTAGAAAGGAGACTTTTTGAGAATAATATCCGAAGGTCTCTGAGATCTATCATAATCTTGAATTGGTAGTGGTGTCATTCAAAAGTCCAAGGCCTTCCTACAAAAATCAAATCATTATCTTTCTTATAGAGGAAATCGTAAAGAATGTAGTTTTTGCTAATTTTCCTAAATTTCATTCCCTTTTGTGGTCTCCAAATACACTCCATTATCCTTCCTAGAGTTCCATACTTGAAAGGTTAGGTCAAGGACTCAATCACTAAAAGTCATTGATTTGAGGACGAGCCTTCTTTCCTTTCCTCCATTAGCACATGGACTGTAGTTTTGTCCTCCTTTGATAGAGAGAATACTTCCAACAATTTATCTAATCCTTTGCCATATTCTTTGGGCTGATGTTCTTCTATAGAGTTCCTACTCAAAGTTTTCTGACTAATGGGAGATTAAGAAAGCTCCTACTGCAACCCAAGAAGAATCCTATTCAGTGACCTTAAATAGGGGCTTCATAGAAAAGCCTGGCCATGATGATGAAGAAATTTCACCCCAAAATGGAAATCCCACACAAAATTAATGGGCAATGGAATAATCTACAAAAAGGAAAAAAATGAAATCCCACATAAAAGTGGTGGGAAGACATCTCACCAAGGAGATCAAAAACTTACATCACCTAGCACAACTGAAAAACCCTAGCAGAGCGTTTTCATGAGAGAGACTAAATCATACAATATTATGTAACAAATGTATAGACTAAAGCATACCAAATTTTAGAGAAATTAGACAATAATAGATGAATTATCTAACAGTTGATATTTAATTATATTTTCAAAACTATATTATATATCAAAATAAAGTGTGGCAATGAAGTATCAAATCATTTTAGGTTAATACCTAAATAACTCCTTAAAGTTGCTTACCCTTTCAAGGTTTTTTTTTTTATTTTTTTTATCTTGTTTAAATTCTATGTATCTTACTCTATTGCTATTATGGCAAACATTGGAAATTGACAACTTTTGTTTGAAAGTATGGGATTTTGAGGGGTGCTTAATGAGATAATTTTGTTCATGGCTAGCATAAAAATCCTATTTTGATTAAGGCATAAATTTCAACTGTATGAGAGAGGTGGTATTGGCTTAGATTTCCACATGCAACCAAGATGAAAGTATGGAGGCGATTCTGGTTTAGCAAGAACTTAAACCATGGCAAATGGGTGTTACAATTAAACTAAGTAATATCAATGGTGAGTTTTTAAAAGTAATATTGACACATATATAGGTGGCATGTGGCGTCAAGTGCAAGTATGGTAAAGTAGTATTTTAAAGAAAAATAGTTTATGTAGTAGGGACTAGGTGCATTGCCAAGAAGAAATAAAAGGATAGAGAAGATGCTATGGTGTCATTTGAAAAAAGGGTACGTGTGTTGGAAGAGATAACACTAGAAAAGGGGTTAAATCATGTTCTTTTCAAATTTTAAAAATAGGCTAAAAAGTTGAAATTATAAATCTATCTCAAGTCCTAGACTTGGATTACGGAAGCGTTGTGTTAGTTAACAAGAACTTATTTGTTTAAATTAAAAAAGGGAATAAACAGATTGATATAAAAACACAAATAGAATAACTTATGTGATCAAGATAAAAGGCTAAATAGCTAAGGAAGAAACACAAGAGTATTTGTACTGGCTCGGCCAATCACTTGCTTATTTCCAGTCCCCAACTCTTTGTTGAGATTTTATAAAATCTGAGTATTCTTTGTCTAAGCTTCTCCAAGCTTCTTACAATAGAGTAGTCTTTTCTCAAGCCTCTCCAAGCTCTACCTGACCACTACGAGTCTATGTACAAGTTTTGAGATTTGAAAACAATTTGTGAACACTCACACTAACTCTTTTTACAGAGGATAAACAATATTTTCTCAATGTGTGTGAGTTCTCTAAATTCGCAAAGAGAGAATCATATCAAATACAAAGCGAAAGAGAAGATTTTCTATTTAATAGAAGTTATGATGAGTAACTTTCTGGAGATTCAGAAGGTTGAGAAATTTGACAATGAAGCTCTACAAGCGAAGAAGATATTCAGTCGTTCTTACTATTTTTTCTTCAACTTCCAACCTTTTATAGACATTGAAATATATCCGTTGAAGTTTGCAGGCCTTGAATTTTGTAGTTCTCTTTGGATTGTTGGTCTATGACTGGACAAAGAAGCAATAGTCTTCCTTTTTCTCATTCTTTGAAGCTTGCGCAGAGATAGAAAAGTAACCGTTTGTTGATATACCCACTGTGTAGATATGTCAGCACTTCTTCTACGTCTTATCAAATTACCTTTTTGACTTTTTGAGTTTGTCTATAAAGCATGCTAAGGAAGCTTTGAAGCTATGACACTTCATGAGAAGTATGTTTCTGGTGATATCCCTTCTAGATAGGGTCATCTCTCTAGACGTTGTCATCTTTCTGAATTGGCAAAATTTAGCTTTCCAGACTCATATTTCCTTTCTGAACTATAGCTTCAACCTTATGGAATTCTTCTTTTCTGTTTCTAATCAAAATAGATCGAGAGACACAAAGCATATAGTCCGTATAAAGCATATTCTAGTATAAAGCTATGGGCAATGATGCTTTGATGACTTTTAGGCGCTTAAGCCATTTGATTAAATTCTTTTTCACAGAATAATTTGTTATTCGAATAAGCTTTTTCATGGTAAAAAAAAATTGCTTCTATTTTGATTTGGTAGTCATCAAAACCTTAAAAATCAATTTGGTTCATAGCCTCGGAATAGCTTCTGAGGCATTAGAGCTAACAACGTAGGTGCACCCAAAAGGAAAAAATATATTAAAAAATAATAATAGAATATTAAATGCATAGCAAAAGGTGCTGGGAAAGCATAACAAAGAGAAGAAAGGATGTAGAGAAGATTCTAGGGTGGTATGTCATATAAAAGTGCATAGTGCACCTAGCAGAAAAAATAAAATAAAATAAAATATCAACTATAAACAAAAAATAGAGAGAGAGAGAGACCACCAGGGTCCAAAGTTTGAGCCAGAGCGACAATAAGAAGTTTTCAATTATTTTATGTATGGCCACAAAGAAAATGATTTGGTAACATAGTAGATTTAAGTGAATGCCTTGTCCCTATCTTAGAGTGGATCAGTAAGATATTCACTCAATAACATCTTAGCTTTACCTTAGCGTAGATTGGTAGGATGATCATTGATAGAGTTCAGGGTGATGTCTTGGCTCCATCTCAAAGTAGATTGGTGGGGTATTCACTTAGTGATGTCTTAGCCCCACCTTAGATTGGATCGATGGGACATTCACGAGCTAACTAGGGAATGCCCTAGCATTGAGAGCTCTCACAAATCCGGATATGATGGAGACCCTATAAGCAACAAACAAGAGTATAGAATAAGCATATGTTTATGATTGTTGTGGCTACAATGCTAGTATACTCTTGTGAATTACATACTTGTTGTATACTATGATGAGAAATCTTGTGATTGATTATGAGATTTCTAACAGGCTATTTTGAGATGATATCTTTTAATAGAATACTAGACTTAGCTGACATTAAAAGAAAGTAGATCACATACTTTATCACTTACTTGTTAAATGCTCTAGCTAATAGAGATGAATATGTTACTTTTATCACATTACTTTATTATGCACCGAGAGGATTTTGGCAGCTGCGGCACACTCCTGAAAACACCACCCTTACTGAAAATACGTATTTCACTTTGTTTTCTTGGTGTTTTTAAAGGGGACACATGGCATGGATATATGCAGTCCTAGAGGTAGAGATTATATGGGACCATAATCTCTTCGAGAGCCTGACTTTGCTACTAGCCCACTATTATCATGTTCTTGTTCATTTCTTGGACTACTAGCCCACTCTTGAGTGAAGACCTATTTACATAGTTGGTTTTTGCAACCTTGCTTGATAGATGGATAGGCACCCATAGTCCATTCTTTTTGAGGGTTTGTGAATATGTCAAGCGGGGCTTGACCTTGACACTAGATATTATTCTTGACTTTTGGATAATTGTATCTAATCGTTTTACTAGCTATGGTTTGCAAATATGAATGAATATGTTATATGTATGATCATATTGTATTTTCACTTATATGCTCACAAGCTAGGATGCATCAAGAGTTTAATTAGTGAAATGATAGCATTAATTTCTGTAATTCAATTAAGATTTATGCTACCAAGTAAGGAAGGAAATATTAGTAACCCTTGACTAGTTAATGATTATGAAATTAATTTGATAAAATATAGGTAAATTAATAATTAACTAGTAGGGCATTATAAAATGTGGCATTGACGTAGCTAGAAAATCTCATGCCACATGCTGTTTCGGATAATTGAGAAAACTAAAATTACTTTTGCTAACATACACAAGTTCGTTCAAATAGGATATGTAGCAAGACATAAATTCTTTCAAGGGAGAAGATGATAATATATCAAAAAATGTTGGTCGTCAACAAAAGTTGGTGATAAAAGCTTTGGAAACCATATAAACCAAACCTAGGCACAATGCCCAAATCCTCATATCTGTCGCGTTCCTCAATATACCTATCTCTTCCTACTAATGGACATATACTAAAAGTCTGTCCACTTACGAGGGAGACTCATGCACCTGTCATGCCCGAGAACACGGAGTAGCCGTGATGTCGAGGATGCAATTAATGGATAAAGGTGACGGGTGGTGGTGGTGTAGGTGGGCAGAGATGATGGCAGTGTTGTGATGGTGATATGGGATTCACCAATGACAACAACTTTGCCAAAGAGGTTTGTAGAGAGAGAAAAGGAAAGAGAAGGAAGGAAGGAGAGAAATGGAGAGAGAAAAATGAAAAAGGGTAAAACTAAAATTTTAAAATTGTTATATTATTTAATAAAATATATATAATATTATAAATGATCAATCTAAATTATTTATTTAAAATCTAACGGTGCATGATCGGTGGATTAACGTTAGTCCCAAACATTGGGTGGATTAATGAATCCCCAACCTTGATTGCAAATGACCAAAAGAATTTCTTTATATAGAACTTGCAGATGTAGTGTGAAAGCACTGCAAGTCTCAACTATGATTGAAATTTTTGCATTTTCTTTGCATCGACCTATTCTTCAATGAGGCTTGAATCAATTGTCCTATGCAACTTTTTTGACGTACTAAAGCTAGGCATGAGACATGTTTGTTTCATCATGTACAATCAATTTCACTATTTTGAATTTAGAACTTGGTTATTTTCTTTCTTCATTCAACTGATGGTGGAACCCCACCACTACACCATATTTAATCTTTAGCAACATTTATCAAACAAAAGTGTTGTTAAAACTCCCAAGTCTAGTATATGGGCTATATTACTAAAGAGTTTTAAAAACACTTTTATATAATTTATAACATTTTTCATATGTCACTAAATCTCAATTATGTAGGTGAAACCTGGACTTTATTATGATTTGGGACCATATCATAAAAATTGGCCTATTCTAAGCCTTTCGTTTGGAAATGGACTTAGGATTCAACAAAACTAACAACACCCATACACCTTTATGTTTTTTTTATACAAAGGTAGAGGAACGAGAAATGGAAGTCGAATACGGAATATCTTAAACTCAATGAGACGTGCAGGAGGTAACCATTAAATTGTGGGCTCAACTGCACCCACACACCTTTATGTGATAATAACAAATATATAAGATATTAAATATGTTACATAATTAACATGTCGATAAAAAAATGTTACATAATACGGCAGCATATTATTAAATATAATGGTAGCATAATTTTATATTAATAAAACAACAAGTAAGTTTTATCTAATAAGGTCGATTACATACATCACGTGACGTATACAAGTATATTTATTTTTCTTTGATTGAGTTGTATATACACTTTGAATTATAAATTCAAAGTGTTTCTTGCACATTACTTTTTGACATCATTCTTTATACCTTATATTTTTTAATAAAAAGATATAAAAATATATAAAAATATATTGGAATATATATTTCTCTTATTTTATCATTATAAAAATGAAAATGATATGCCAATAATATTTTATAAAATATAACAATTAAATATTAAAACAATCAAACTTCATTCATGGTATCAATGAATTTTCTGATTCAGATTTTCGTTACATTTGACTGATAGCGCACAGTTTTTAACTTTTTAAATTATATTAATGCATAAAAATTCTTTGAACTATCATGAGCATTAGAGACGATGCATGGCTCCCTATGTTGCATGACTTCAATTTCCTGGATCCACATCAAACTCCCAGTTGGTTGCGATGTGTTTCTCATCCAATTTTACGGAGGAGATGGGGCGAGGAACTACTGAGAGCCCATTTCTCGACGGTTGATGTGGAAGCTATCTTGGAAATCCCTTTAAGCCAAGCCCACCAAGAGGATTCTATAGACTGTGTATGGGAGTCTCCGCCTGTGGGTTTGGAGCTTATTCTTCTTGCTAATGCTTTCGGTTCTTCACTTGAGATAACTTTTTTCTTTGCTTTTTGTTTCTTAGTTTCTGTATCAAAAAAAAAAAAAAGACATGATATGAATATTATTGCTATGTGAACCTTTTTTCTTTTTTTAATACTAAAGACAAGAGAGAGTAGGAGTTGAATATAGGATATCTTAGGTTCAATAAAGAATGTAAGAGATAATTACTAAACTATAAACTTGCTACTATTATGTGAACTTGCTCTAATTTGGTAGGACATTATGTGCTTCAATAGTTTCTTATTTCTTCCTAGTCAATCTTGAATTAATGATCACTTAACGGTATTCCAAGTATAACCGCGTTCAATTGGTTCCCACTAGAACAAGTCATCAACCTCCGCGATCAATGTGAGCGATGCCAACTTGGAAGGGACCCCAAATGAGAGCCAAGCCACTGTGTCTGTCTTGCATTTAAGAAAGCAAGCTTCTAGATTGTGCACTGATGCGATCAAATTCAAATTGGAAGGGAGCGTCTTAACATTTAGAGGGCGGTTATTTGTATCACCTTTTAATATGGATATCTAGACACCTTTTCATAAATTTGGAAAAAAAATTGTAAAAGAAAAAGAAAAAATGAAAAAACAAGTGGAGAGAGAAGAAAGATAAAGAGAGAGTATTTAAAAATGTCAAAAAATGATATATACAAATATCATTTCTCTAACATTTAAAATAATGCTTCTGGATTGTGCACTGTTTCCAATTCGAAAGGGACCCTAATGACAGCCTGATTACTATATGTCTCGAACATTGAAGATAAAGCTTCTAGATTGAGATTTTGCACAAATAAGTAGCTTACGACGATATGCGGATAATATTTATTATAGATATGTTTAGAATGAAGAATATTAAAAAATAAAAATAAAAGACAATTTTTTATTGTAAATAAGTATTTTTTAATTTAAAAATATTAAGTATTCTTATTATATTTTATTATTTTATTATTTTATTTAGGTTTATAAATATTTTGTAAGTTTTAATTTAAAAAAGAACTTATTTTTCTTTTTCTCTCTAGCATTTTACGTTCAATTAACCTTGTGCATTTGAAACATTATTTCTTATATATATATATATATATATATATATATATATATATATATATATATATATATATATATATATATGTGTGTGTGTGTGTGTGTGTGTGTACTTTTGAGTACATCATCAATAATGAAATTCAAACTGTTGACCTTATGCATACTATTAAAACCTTTTACCATTAGACTACTTCTAGTATCTTATTAAAATTATTATTTGATTATGCTCCTATCTTATACTCTGAGGTAAGGTAGATTAGTGTTCAAATTTAGAATGTTCTTATCTTCTTATGTATGGAGGAAGGATATATCAAGTTACACCAGTATAACTTTAAGTATAGTTATATCACTTAATAATCCTCTATAAAATATAAGTTTTACCGATCCAACTGTTGAATTATAATTATATATCATGAAAATCATTTGTGCCAAAATTTTATAAAAAATGAATATTAATAAGAATGTAATCAAGTAGTTTTTATTTATGTATAATTTAAACATATATATTATATTGATTTTGAAGTACACAAAAAAGTATGTCAAATGATTTTAGATTGGTATGAAATTTTACAGATATGATCTGTAAGATATAAATTTCTAATCCAATAGTGAGTTTTGTAAAAAATAATATACGCAAAAAGTTATTCGATGATGTAACTGGTACTTAAAGTTACACTAGTGTAATATATATATATATATATATATATATATATATATATATAGGGCTTGATTCATTAGGATTGGAAAAAGTGGACCCAAGGAGGAATCTCTAATAGATTAGGGGAGAGGAAAGGATTCTATTATGAGTATAAATGTGGAAATGTATGTCCCTATTGTAAGTCCTATAGGGTTAGTAGGTCGGACAAACCCTTTATATCAGGATATGTGGGAGTTGGAGGTTAGAAACGAGGTAGAGGGTGTCACTCAGCTAAATGTAGGCCTTCAATGAGTGTAGGGCAAGTCAATTAGGTAAACCAATTGGACCACAATCCCTCCAACCTCAAGATTATGAGAGTGAAATGGTTTATCAGTGGAGGCCAGTCAAGCTGAGATATCGACCGATTGGTCCACAAGGCCCCCAATCTCAAGCTTGTGAGAGTGAAGAGGTTTATAAGTAGAGACTAGTTAAGTCGAGACAGTGGGGTAGGTCGATTGCGAAAATCAACCGGACCACAAGCCTTCTAACCTCTAGCTTGTGAGAGTAAAGAGATTTATAAGCATAGGCTGATTAAGTCTAGTGGGGTAGGTCAGTCGGCCGAACCACAAGCCTTCTAACCTTGAGCTTGTGAGAGCGAATAGGTTTATAGAATTCGAGCGGGCTGAGCTAAATTGTTTGATAGGTTGGTTGGGCAAATCAATCGGCCCACATGTCTAGAGAAAGGTTATTTACTCGGGTGAGAGGTGATTATATGTGTGTCTCTACTATTTTAGAGATAATGAAAATCCACCACATGTTTTATTTCTATTGGTTGGTGTCCTTTCACGTCACTTCAAGAATATCCACAGTTGGATAATCTATGTTGTGATTTGATTGTGTCCATTTATTACGAATAGTCTTGCTTCCATTGTTATCAGATGTATTATTGGTTTTGATCGAGGGAGAAGGCACAATTCTCAAACAATAATTTTTGAGGATTTTGTGATTGACTAGGCATCGAACAACTGTTTTCATTAGTAGAACATCCATAGAGCAACAAACAATTAGAGGCTACAAATAAGGTGATACTAAAAGGGTCAAAGAAAAGGCTTGACCAATCAAAAGATAGGTAGGTAGACAAACTCTATAGTATACTCTGGGCATACCGTTTAAATCCTCAATCCACAATTGGAGAATCGCCTTTTTGACTCATATATGGAGTGGAAGCCATTATTCCCGTGGAATTAGGCAAACCAAGTTGGAGAAGAATAGGTTTGGATGAAGACCGTAATGAATTGAAAAGAAGGACTAACCTTGATATGATACAAGAGGATAGGGAGATGGAACTTATTAGGACAAAAGTAGTGAAACAAAAAATAGCTACGAAGTACAATAATAGGGTGGTAGGTCAAAAGTTCAATGAAGGTGACCTAATCCAAGAAGGGCAAATAAACATCCAATAGAAGGCAAGTTAGCCCCTAATTAGGACGACCCTTTTCGACTAATTACAAACTTGGGCAATGGAGCATACAAAATTTTTGAGCTATGAGGAAAGGATGTACCTTAACTTGGAATGCGATCAAACTAAGAAAGTACTTTAGTTAAAAGATGTTTTCTGGTACTATTCTATTTGTATTACCTATTTTATAGCCCTATGGGAACTTAGTTATAATATCATTGCACTATTTTATTCATCTATTTGATCATGCATTACTTGCTCATTTTTTTCCATTTGTATCTCCGAAAGCTCGGCCATACCGGCATGGTCTCCAAAAGCTCGACTACGCAGGCATATTCTCGAAAGCCCGATCATGTCGGCATGGTCTCCAAGGAAACCCAACCATTGCTGGTTATCTCCAAAAGCCTGGCCATGCCAGCACAATCTCCAAAAAATCTAGCCATTGCTAATACTCACTAAGCCTGGCCACACCAGCACCAAAAATGTCTGCACTCCAAAGTTTATTACTCCAAAGTCAATCAAGAAAAGAATGAAAATGGTTGCATAAGTTTATTAGTCTACCAACCTCAGAGGTTAAATCATTAAAAAAGGTTGCATAAGTTTATATCATTATCGACCTTCGAGGTTAAATCATTAAAAAAGGTTGCATAAGTTTATTAGTTTACTGATCTCCAAGGTTTATTACTCCAAAGTGTAATGAAAAGGGTTGCATAAATTTATTTGTCTACCAACCTTTGAGATTAAATCTTGAAAAAGGGTAGCATAAGTTTATTACTCTACCGACCTCCTAAGTTGAATCATGAAAAAGGGTTGCATAAGTTTATAACTCTACTGACCTACCGATGCATATACCCTTTTCTATTTGATATAATATTCATGGAATTGCTAAATTACTCTGGGTTAAAAAATGCTATTGACTTAATGGAATTAACCTACTAAGCTTTCTCTCAAATATAAGAAACACTTTACAATATAAAAGGTAAACATCAATTAAAAAGTGCATGAAAGGCTGAACAAGCACGACCATACAAGAAGTACCCAATTTTAAGGGGAATTTCTTGATCAAAGTACATATAGTCTTATGGGGCATTTTTGGGGCATACCCTGATCTTCAGTCTGCTACTAGTTGATCTTCGATTATAGCATCATCCTCACCCTCATTATTAGAAGGAAGAAGCAGGACTCCATTTTCTAATTTGTGCCAAGGGCCTACTTTGTTAAAGTCCAACCCGCGATCATGAATAGGTGACTAAAAAGAAGATTAGCCTTCTCAAAACCAACTTCAAACTTTGGGGAAGATCATCCTTGATAGGCTGCCTCTCTTTTGCTATCTCTTTCTCCCTTTGGCTCAGCCAATCTTTGGCTTCTTTCTGTAAGGCTATGGCATCTTTCTCCCTTTGTCCGCCATCAGCAATTTTACATTCGGACACCCTTATATCGGCCATCAATTTAGTTACATTTTCTTCCAATACCTTTGCCCTAGATTCAAAGGGCTCTAACCTCTTTACCTCCTCCTTCAGCTGACTTATCTCTGTTGCATGGTTGTCTTTTAGCTTCGTTGGAGCCTCCTTATGGCAGGTCTTTGAAGTGGCAAGCCTACTAGCTGTCGCTCACACCTCTTTCTCAATATGGTGTGAAAAGGAGATGCTCCTCAATGCCAAGGCTTGCAGAGCACGTAGCAACCCCAAAAGCCCGACTTTTTGATATTTCTTCTTATCAGTGGATGTGCTAAGGTTTCGATATATAAAAACCTCGTTAAGAAAATGCCAATCATAAATGGAAGTGACAGACATCCTTATATAGCCATCAAACTCCATTATAAATTGACTAGCATCCATCAGTAAAGAGTTGAGATCATCGCAAAATAGCAAACCTGGAGGTGGAGGCAGACTACAGGGCTTCTGATTAATGGTAATGCAGCCTCAAGAATTCCAAGCGAGTCGAGAGTTAGAATGCCCTCGGGCTCGGTTTCTTCAGTAATCAACCCACACTCCACATGCAAACACTTAGGGGAGCTTGAGGAAGTAGGGGTTCACGCCCAAGGCCTCTCGAACCTTCCGAGCCGATAGCCCTGTACCCCCAGGTACCTTTACACCTTTGGTTTTCCTCTTTTTCCAGATAGCAGCTATATTAAAGCAAGGCCTAATCTATTTTTGTTGGTTAGCCATTTGGCTGTCGATTCTTTCCAAGATAAGAATTGCACCAAAATAAAATAAAGTTACCAACACTAGCAAGCTAAATAAATGAAAATAGAATTAATAGGCCAAGGACTCACTAAAATGTTGTTGTAGGACGCCCGAGTTATCAATATGTCGGATTAGCTTGGTACCCTGATACCTTCCAAACTCAGAGTGCTAATGTCTAATGAAAGCTTGTCAAGCACATCCACATGACCTCTTTCTTTGACAGAGAATTCATTAATTGTTACTCAGGGGGATAGGACAGTGAAGGGTGACCGCTTAAAGGGAAAGCATGTTATACCTAAGGAATAAAAAAAATGTATATTTGCTGACCCCGTGGGCTTCAACTTAAGAATCTGTTCTATTAGGTCTTCTTCTTGTAAGATGACTCGAATGCAGCTAGCAATTTTTTACCCCAAACGTCGGCAAAGTAAAATAGATTATATGCAGACGCTTTACTATTTGAAGTACAAAAGAAGTAAAAAGAATCCAGGGCATGGCTTCAAATCTGAGCAATTAACATAGAAGAAAACACCAGATGAAGGCCTATCCATTTAGGTTTATCTAAATGGGTGCCGCATAGAGAATAGAAAGCATGCCACAATAAAAATGATGGAAAAGGAATCTCAAGTTTAACCTTGGTAAGGAGAGTCTCAAGAAAGAAAAAATAACCTATACTCAGGTCCCTGGTTACCTGATCTGAAGAACTACGAGCAACCAATTTTTAATCCTCTGAGGGACTACGAAAATACAAGGAAGAATGGATGCAATCTAAATCCTCGATAGACTAGAAGATAGAGGCAATTTGTCTGATTCCTTCCACTGCATTGAACGACTGTGAAGTCACCTCTTTGAGCAGTCGATTGGCCATAAGCTTTGAGGAACTGGGACTACCTACACCATCCCACCCATCAGAAGAAGGAGGGGATAGGGGTCCATATAATTGTAACCAAGCATTAAGGACCCTCACCCTCTCCGTCATCAATTCAAATCAACCCTGATCTCCCCCAGGCTGATTTAGGTAATCTCGAACCATAATATACTTTACCTCTAATTACTTTTTGCTGATAGCCCATTTTATGACCTGGCCTATTATGCGATGACTTGCCACACTTGGACCCAAACTTTGGTTTCCCACCTCTAATATCACTTTCCTTGCCATCATTACCCTCCTTAATCATTGAAATTCAAAATGGCAAACTGAATAACAACATGCACCCTTCTGTATGAAACCATCATCGCGACAATAACCCAAAACCTAGAAACAAACCAAATATGCCAAATAATAAAAACACAATAAATATTAAACTCATGCAAATACCATAAACATTGTCATATATTCATTTAAAACAACACTCACACTGCAAAAAATGGAACCAAAAATTACAAATGGAGTGACAAGAATAGAACCATAGAAGTGGAATTGGCACTCACCAGAAATGCTTTCGAGCACGTAAGCTATGCCACACCCCCTTACGTTGCCCAAGCATAAGGATGAGTGCAACATTAATAGAGGGAGAAAAGAGAAGTGAAAGATGAAGAAGAAAATGAAACAGAAAAAGAAGAGGGAAAGGAATAAATAAAGTGCCTTCTCCCTATCCTCTTGTATCATATCAAGCTCGGTTCTTGTTTGTAATTTGTTCTGGTCTTTGTCAAAACCTATTCTTTACTAACTTAGTTCACTTAGTTCCACAAGAATCATGGCTTCAACTCCATATGTGAGTCAGAAAGGTGATTCTCCAATTGTGGATTAAGGAGTTGTATGGTATGCCCACAGCACACTATAGAGTTCGTTTACCCACCTGCCTTTTGACTGGTCAAGCTTTTTCTTCAACCTTTATATTTTCACCTTATTTGCAACCTCTGCTTATCCGTTGCTTTGTGGATGTTCTACTAATGAAAAGAGTTGTTTGATGCCCAACTGATCACAAAATCCTCAAAAATGCTTGTCTGAGAATTGTGTTCCATTCTCAATTATGATAGCGAAGGGCAAGTCATACCTGCACATGATATTTTTCCAAACAAAGTCTTCCAATTTCTAGGCTGTGATTTTAGCCAATGGCTCAACCTCAATTCACTTTGTAAAATAATCAACGGCCAAAATCAAATATTTCCTTCGCCCAATAGCCTAGGGAAAAGGACCTAATAGATCTATTCCCCATTTACAAAATGGGTATAGGTTGTCCGAACTGCATAACTCTTTTGGGAGTGTTTGATGCATTTGGGCAAACGTTTAGCATTTCCCACATCTCTATACATATTTCATGCGGTCGACCTTCATCATGGGCCAGTAATATCCTGCCGTGAGGCTCTTCCCACTAAAAGGTCTTACACCAAGGTGTTGGCCATAAACACCTTCATGTACCTTTGCCATAACATACTAGATTTTATCTTTATCAATGCACTTGAGGAGTGGCACTGAGTATCTTCTCTTGTATAATTGGCCATCTACGATCATGTAGAATACTGCTAATTTTTTTTTTTACTTTTATTGACTCTTTCAGATTCTCAAGCAATTGTTCGGTTTGCAGACTTTTCGAGATCAGGAATCTTCAAAAGGATGGGTCTTCCTCTATGTTAATGATTTATTTCTTATGTATGCTTGGTTTGTCTAGTGTTACTTGTATGATCATGTGGTTGTTGCCTAGTCTCTTCATGCTGGTGAGCCGGCTTTTTCATTTTCTAATCGGGGGATGTACTCAATTTTGAAAGTATTGAATCCTTTAGATTGTTGGCGAACCTCTTGAAGGTATCTAGCTAGTGATTCTTTTTTTGCCTGAAATTCTCCTTTTACCTAATTTAAGGATTTTGTGAGATTTATTGAATATAAGAGAAATATGATAATTCTTTCTTATGTATGCTTGGTTTGTCTAGTGTTACTTGTATGATCATGTGGTTGTTGCCTGGTCTCTTCATGCTGGTGAGCCGGCTTTTTCATTTTCTAACCGGGGGATGTACTCAATTTTGAAAGTATTGAATCCTTTAGATTGTTGGTGAACCTCTTGAAGGTATCTAGCTAGTGATTTTTTTTTTGTCTGAAATTCTCCTTTTACCTAACTTAAGGATTTTGTGAGATTTATTGAATATAAGAGAAATATGATAATTTTCACAGGAAGGTCAGGATGACTTATTCACACCATTTATTGAATATAACATATAACAAAAGTACACCATTTATTGAATGTAACATATAACAAAAGTGAAAATATAACATATAACCAAAATGAAAATATAAACGTGTTGAACACAGATTGAAATGTAAACTATAACAAACGTCTATTCCTCTGTACGACTAAGGTACCTGGCTTGTGACTAGTTGAGAGTCACTCTTTACAGTAAGGTCGGTTGCTCCAATTTATTTGGCCAACTATAGACCTGTAATTAGAGCCTCATAATCCTGCCTAGTTGTTGCTTGCTTTGAACCCAAATCTAAGAGATTGCAAAATCATGATTCCATCTAGGCCTTCAAGTATGACTCCTGCCCCACTTACTGTCAAATCTGAGGAGCCCTCAACAAATAGTACCCAAGGTTTTTCACCTTCCAACTCTCTAATACACCACACTAGGACAAAGTCAACTAAGAATTGAGATTTGATTAGTCCTCTTGCTAATAGCTAATTCTGTATTCGAAAAGCTCTACCGACCATGATATCATTCACCCTGCTAGGTCGGGTTTTGTCAGAATCTGCTTGATTGGTTGGTTAGTCTTAACGATTATCTGGTGGCTATGGAAATATGGCCTGAGTCTTTTGGCCGTGGTAACTTTCTCGATCTTCTAGTATTGGGTTTCAGCCCTTTGGAGAATCTTGCCAATAAAGTATATAGGCCTTTGCTCATGCCTTTCTTCTTTTACGAGGACTGAACTTATAGCTTGATTAGACACAGAGAGGTGAAGCAGCAAATCCTCTCCAAGGTCAAGTTTAGTGAGAATCAACAAAGTTGTTAAGTAAGCTTTAACTTGCTAGAATGCTTCTTCATACTCTAGAGTCCACTGAATGTTTTCTGCCTTCTTGATATAGTTGAAAAAAACGAGTAGTTTTATTTGCGGCTTTGGACATGAACCGAGATAAGGCCGTGATCTTCCTAGCCAAACTTTGCCCCTTCTTCACTATACAGGGTTCTTCATTACAAGTATAGCTCGACATTTGTTTGGATTTGCTTAAATTCCCCTCCTTATGATCATGAATCTGGGAATTTTCTTGCCTTTACTCCAAAGGCACACTTAAGGGGATTCAGACACATATTATCTTCTTGAGATACATGAATATCTTCTCTAGGTCCATGTAATGATTTCCCGAGCAAAGAGTTTTTGCTACGATGTCATCTACAAATACTTCCACATTCTTGCTGATCTGCTCTTAGAAAAGCTTTTCTATCAGCCTTTGATACGTGGCTCCAGCATTCTTCAACCCAAAAGGCGTTACTTAGTAATAGTAACTAGGGCCATCAGTCATGAATGATGCTTTCTCTTCATCTTCAGGATGCATCCGAATCTGATTATATCCTGAATATGCATCCATGAAGCTTAAATATTGATATTCTGATGTTGCTTCTACCAGCTTATCAATGTTTGGCAAAGGGTAAGAGTCTTTAGGATAGGTCTTATTGAGATTAGTAAAGTTAACACACATATGCCATGTTCCCTTAGACTTCTTTTCCACCAGAACCACATTGGAAAGCCAAGTGGTGTACTTGATTTCTCATATAAACCCTACTGCCAAAAATTTTTTCTATTTCTTTTCTTACTATCTTCCTTTTCTCTTCAGTCAATTTCCTCTTTCTCTGAGCCACTGCTTTAGCTGTAAGCTCAATTGCTAGGCGATGGCACATGAAACTTGGATCTTTCCCAAGAATGTCTACAGGGACCCAAGAAAATATGTTGGCATTGTTTTCCAAAAGTTTAATCAATCTTTTCGTCAACTCATTAGGTAGTTGGGTTCTGATCTTCACATAACTGTCCTCCCTCAAGTTTACCTTGATCAAAATGAGTTCACCTTCTGGTTGGGGCCTTTCCTCCCTGAAATCTTCCCTTGGGTCTAGCTCATCTAGATTTACATTAGCTAATCAGAGCATGTTCTCTCAGCAACATCAGGGATCGGCATTAATGGCTCTACCTCCTTAACTCTTAGGTAATTCACATAACATTACCTAGCCTCCTTCAGATTTGCTCAAACGACCGCCACCTAGGCATTAGGAAAAGGAAATTTCATTGCCAAGTAAGTCTTGGAAACGATGGCCCCTATTTGGTTAAGTAATGGCCTTCTGAGAATAGCATTATATGGGCTCTCCTGCTCTACAATTAATAGTTTCACTAAAATAGAGCATATCCCTACAAACGTTGTCAGTAACTCGATATGCCCCCTTACCTGAACCTGTTCCCCTGCAAATCCTACCAAGGCACTATCGAATGGGGAAACTTGCTTTTCCAAGAAACCCAGCTTATTGAATGCATCTACAAATAAAATATCAACTGAACTCCCCTGGTCAACCAACACTTTCTAGACTTCAAAGTTTTCAATTATCACTCAGATCATTATTGGGTCATCATAATTAGAATCAATCCTTTGGAAGTCATCATTAGTGTAGCTGATAGGGATGGTTAGAGTAGGTCATCGTGGGAGCCCGTAACCAATGCTCATGACCGCCTAAACAACTCAGAGGTGTTTTGTTCTTGTCAACTCTATCTGGCTGCCTCTTGTAAAACCTTTGGCAATTGTGTTGATTATTCCTTGGACATGCATATTCTGCTCTGGGATTACTTTAGTTAGATTGCTCGGTGGATCAATCAACCTCGCATTGTGCCCTTGAAATTTGTTATGGAGGCAGAGGAGGTGGGGGTTGTCATTGGGGACTCCTTTGTATGTATTGGTCTAATATGCCATTTCTTGCCAAACCCTCAAGCAAGTCTCAGAGTCCTATACATTCCTTAATAGCATGGCTAAACATCCTGTGATATTCACCTCTTCCTCTTGTTTATCCACAGGCCTTGGAACATCGGAGTTGGTGGAAGGTTAATCAGACATACACTATAGATCTCCAGAAGAATAGCAAAACTTCCAATCAATCAGACCTAGCACTGAAGTGATTGAGGAACTTATCAATTAGATTAGCCAAGCTTCCAACCAAACGAGGAGGCAAGGACAAGAACCACTATTCTCCTACTTCAGATAATATGGATGGAAAAGCCTTACAATGTATGGCATTAGAGTCTTTCGAGATGAACATTGCAATTTTAAATGTATCAATATGGCTCTAGGAATCAGTAGTACCATCATATATTTTAAGGTGAGTTGGAGATCGATATGTTTGAAGGACAGGTTCAGTCATAATGAATTCAGTAAATGGGTGGCCTAGGTGAAAATCTAGTGGCATTTCTAAATGTGATGGCAGATATGAGTGATGGGAATTTGTTTGAGAAGGTGGGGGTAGTGGTGGTTGAAAAGACTTTCCATGGTCCTTAGAATGCTAATTGTTGTTTTGTAGGTGATTGATCTGATCTTGCATGTTTTGTAGGGTTCTAAGTATAGCATCCACAACAAGATTTGGTATGTTGACATTGAGGTCAGGATTGGTGTTTGGGCCCATGTTCTTAATAAGGCCTTGTACAAGAGTTATACGAAAAGTAAGGTTCTGAAAATCAGACCAGGTATTCAATTGGACAAGCTACTAATTTAGAGGTTCCATGGTTCAACCGAGGTTTAATCGGTTTAACCAGAGTTCAACATATAAAATCATTAAATAACATAATGATAATATAACTCATTTGCCCCCAAAATTTTTTTCCTCCTTTTTTATGCTTCACTGCCTCTGCTCCCTTCCCACTTCCACCTTCCCCCCTCTGCCACCATAAATAGCCTTGCTGTCAATGCTCCTCCACCAATGCTCCTGGTTACTACCACCATTACCCCATTCAACCCCAACAGCATAAGCCCCAGCTGCTAGCTCCTTCCCGCCACCCCTGTTGCACCCACATCCTCCTTCCGATTAGTAGTTAGGCGTAGAGGAGAATAGCAACTTGATTGTACATGGTGGCTTGCGGTGGAAGAGAACGAGGAAGACATTGAGCTCATCGTGGGTAGTTCACAATAGTAGAAATGCTGATTATGGTTTGGTTATTTTATACACTGCTTTGAATCTTCATAATAGAATATTGGGCCTTATTTGCTTCATGAATATTTGTTGTGGCTTTGAATTAAAGCCTTTGATTTGTGTGGAAAAGGTGCGTGAGGCTCTGAGCATTGATGGCTTTTAGAGTTAGGGCTCCCTTCGCCTCCCCTACAACTTCCTTTCTGTTTTTGGACCTTTTTTATTTTTTATTTTTATTTTTGAAAACCACCCAAAATGATGCCATTTTGAGATAGTCTTTTTCCAAAAAATAAAGTTGCCCAACTGTTGGAACTGGTCCAGTTCATCCGGTTCAGTGATTTTCGGCGGTTCACAGCAGTTCTATACCGATTTTTTCAAAAACAGCTCTTGAAGATATGACCGGACTAGATACCTAGCCGATTCTCGGTTCAATTGGTTCGACTGGATGGTCCTATCCAATTTTTAGAACTATGGTTAAAAGTTATTAAGGTGAAGATTCTTACAAATATTGTGTGTTGTGCAAATCTACCATAAAAATGGCAACTCAAGCATTGCCTACAATGTTGAAGGTAGAATGGGAGAAGTTTTACCTTTTTCCTTACAAATAGTGCCAAAATGTTTCTATCTTATGCTCTGAGGTAGGGTAGCCTAGTATTTAATCTTGGAATGTTCTTACCCCCTTTTGTATGGAGGGAGAATATATATATATATATATATATATATATATATATATATATATATATATATATATATATATATATATATATATATATATAAGGTTTAATGTCATTATGATTGGAAGAGGTGGACTTGGGGAGGAATTTCTAACGGATTGGAGGAGAAAAAAAGATCCCGTTATGGGTATAAATATGAGTAAATGTGGTAACGTATGTCCTTGTGGTAGGTCCTACAGGGATCGGTAGGTCGGGCAAATCCTTCGTATCAAGATATGTGGAAGTTGGAGGTTGAGAAGGGTTGGAGGTCGAGAAGGGTTGGAGGTCAGAAACGAGGTAGGGGGTGTCACTCAGCTAAGTATAGGCCTTCAATGATTGTAGGGTAAGTTGGTCAAGCAAACCAACCGGACCACAATCCCTCCATCCGCAAGCTTGTGAGAGTGAAGAGGTTTATAAATGGAGACTAGTCAAGTCGAGATAGTGGGATAGGTTGAACAGAAAGACCAACCAGACTAGATTGATTTTAATGAATAGTTTTCAAAAGTCTTTTTTTTAATAGAAAAAATTTTCATTTATAAAGAAGTCTAACAGTACTTACAAATTGAAAAAAATATTAAATCTAAATTTAATAAAAAATAAATGCATTCCATACTCTGAACTAAACAATGATTTTTTATTTTGTTCCTTATTTGAAAACTATTGATGTCAAAGCATCTCTTATATCGTAGACCAAAACAAAAAGTGTTACAGCTTAAAAATATATATTATGCCTTCTTTCAAAATAGATATGAACATCTCTATCATTTGTATAACTATCAAAATAGAAATACCAGCAAGAAGAAATCAAAACATCCAAAAAGGGGATAAAAACACCCACAACGAGACAACGAAAACACCTACAAAGGGGATAAAACAAACAAAATAAAAGACATAAAACTCTAAGTAACAAAAAGAAAAAGAGAATAGTGGGCCTATCACCAAAAAAAAAAAATGATAGCAGTCCCCTCAACAACACTTCTACAAGAAATAAAAAAACTAGAAAAAGAGAGGAGGAAAAAAGATAGATTAGGGTTGACATCTCAACTTGCGATAAACCAACAACAATCAAAGAGCAATGAATAGTTTTAAAAGTTAAAATGTCACATGATGTGCAATCACATGATATGCTAAATATCATGGATATTTATATGAAAAACTTATCCTACAATGAGGATTACAAATTGTTTTAATGAAAATGTTACTAAACTCCTTATAAACAATAGCAAGAGGGATGGAATGAGAAAAGAGCAAAGTTGTCATCTATAAACACACAACAAATTTTATCATATCTTTTAGGTTAAAATTACTTTTTGGTCTTTATATGTGTTATGGATTTTAATTTTAACCCCTACATTAAAAAAGTTTTGGTTAAGGTCCCTACAATAATATTGAGTTAGCTTCTACTGTTAAAAATTATTAGATAGTGTTAATATTTGCTGACATGGCTAATAGGACATGGCATGGGACATGATAAAACTTATTCCTATCTTGGCTTTGAGATATGGTAGGCTAGTGCATTGGGGTATGTAATGACTTGTCCTGACAACCCCCCCCCCCCAAAAAAAGGTGAGAATATATATAGAGTAAGTGTCATAAAGGTTGGCGATCCTATTGGGGCACGGATCAAGGGAGAAGGGATCCTGTTAAGGCACAGATTATGAGATTTGAGTGAGAGGATCGCACCTAAATTGATAGAGTCATAGTCTCAACAAATGAAGAAATAGAAATTTATAATCAATCAATCAATTTATCTATTTATCTATCTATCTATCTATCTATCTATCTATCTATAATCTATTTATAATCTAATATAAAAATTCTTCAACAATCAATTCACAATTTAGTTCTTCCACTATTAATTTTAAATTTTTTAATTCTTAAAATTTTAATTATTCCATTCTTTAATTTTTTTTATTTGTTTTATAAATGTTTACTATGTGACATCTCTCTAATTAAGTTTATTTTAATTATTATCTACTATATTTATTTTGACTTTTCATTTCCCTCAAAAACTTTCTTAATTTTTTTATCTTTTATAATCATTTAACAGAAAATGCATGAAACTTTATTGTAAATATATGTAAGATAATATGATAAATTGGAATTTTATTTAGTTGTATCTTAAAAAAAAGTTGTCAAAATAGAATAAGATCGAGTTTTAGAAAATAAAAATATAAACAATAAAAATTGTAAAAAAAAACATTTCACATCATAAAGGAATTCGCTCAAATTGTTAAAATAAATATAATAATTTTTTATTTAATTTATTTATGTAAAGATGAAAAATAAATATAAATATTATTCAAAATAAACCGTAAAAATTTATACAAATAACTATTAAATTTTAGATATACTTTTTTTTGTTTTGCTTTGAAATATTATGAATATATTTACTTTAATTCACTTTCTTTTAAATAAAAATATTAAATGAATATTTTTATTTGAATATTTTACTTATATTATTTAAAATAAATAAATTGGAATATATTTATTTAATAAAAATTATTTAGGACATGCAAATGGCGCATATAATTATTTTTTATTTAAATTATTATTATATAAAATTTATTAAATTTTAATTAATCTGAATCAATTTAAACGGATTTATTATAAATATAAAATTATTTTATTATTATTTTTTTATTTATAAAATTTAAACTTAAAATCTTATTTGAAAGAAATGAATATATATAATGATGTCACATACTTCTTTATACTTAATCATTTCATAAATTTTTATATTTTTTATTGCTTAATTTTAATGATAATAAATTCTATCTTATTTTTTATAATTTTTCACTCATTATAATCGATACTTAATTACATAATCCCGCGTGTCATGGTGTGACCGTGTGAATCGCAGTGTTTTACTTTTAAATTTCCATAGACTAAGAGCCGCCCTGTGACTTCTTGTCACGTAATGCACACCACAGCCACCGCCACCTTGTGTCAATCAAGATGCTTTCGCCAAATAACAACAATAAAATAGTGACGCAAGACCCGTTGTCGATCCCAAATAGTTTAGTGTAACCGCATTACGAGATAGGTGCTTGCACGGTACAATTGTTATTTTGTACATTCGGTGTCTTTGTGTCATGCAGTAATAGGAGATTAATACGTGGAAGTGTATTTAAAGGCAAATTATAGAATGTACTCTTTTTATCCGTTATAAACAGATATTTTATTTCAATTATTTAATTGATATTAAGTTCTAAGTTTTATAAATATCAAGTTTTGAGTTTAAAATTAGAATTTATATTAACAAATATCAATGTATCAATACTGAGTTTCGAGCTCCGAATTGAGTCTCATATTGACAAAAATATATACATACTGAGTTAAACATTGACAATAAATTACCTGATACCAATTTAATAGATTATAATATTCTAATATCATGTATTAATATATTAAACTTATTCTATAATTTTCTATCATTAAATTTGTAAATAACTTTAAATTAATAATTTAATTTTAAATAAATATTCAATATTCATATTATATGATGAGCATTCTAAACACTACTAAATTTAAATACGTCACACGCTGTACAATGACATCAACACCCCGTACATGGGTCCACTCCATTTTAGAGTGAAAAAGAGGTCAAATAAGACGGCATGAGGACTAGGGTGTTCGCGGTGTGGTTTGGATCGGTTTTGAGTAAAAAATTCATCCGATCCAAACAATATATTTTATAACGGTTTGGATTGGATCGGTTTACTTTAGATTTTAAATCCGATCCAATCCGATCCAATTATTTGCGGTTTAGATTGGATCGGTTTGATCGGTTTTTTAAAAAAGAAAAATTTTAATTTATAATATTATAAAATAAAGGTAACATACGCCAATAAAATAAATAAATAAAAATAAAAAATAAAAATAAGTCATTAAATATTTATAAAATATTATTTAAGTAAAAATGATACATAAATAAAAAATTATGTAATAAATTTAAATTATTATAAGTAAAAGTAAAAACTTAATAATTACAATATTATATTATATAAGATTATGCGGTTTGGATTAGATTGGATCGGTTTTGAAAATTAAATCCGAAATCCGATCCAATCCATGCGGTTTGTAAAAGATAAGATCCAATCCAATCCAAATTTTTGCGGTTTTAATCGGTTTTCGGTTTGGATTGGATTGGTTTAGCGGTTTTGATTGGGTTGGATTGGATTTGAACACCCCTAATGAGGACATCCAGCTGCAACAAATGTAAAGTATTTTGAATTTTGATATTGTTATATTAAAATTAAGTTTTTAAATTTTTAATATAATAAATAAATTAATTTGAGTCAATATAAAATATTTTATATTATTAATTAATAAAATTTTATTTTATATATATAACTTTTAATGTAATTATTATTATTATTATAAAAATTAAATATTTTTAATAATATAATAATGTATAATTTAATAACTATTAAAAAAATTATATTTAAAAGTTCATATTATATATATATATATATATATATATATATATATATACTTAAAGACTTTATACAAAATTCAAAATTTTTAATTATTATTATACATGACTAGGGGTTCAACTTCATGTCTTCTAGAAGATTAATTAGCTATTAATTGTGAAAAAAAAGCAAAAAATTTACCTAAATATTTTTATGTAAATTTAATATTATATTTTAAAAAATTATAATTAGAATTACATTACTTTACTTTGAGTTAAATAGAAATTTGCCTAAATATTTTTATGTATCATTAGTGTCATTAATTACTTTTTGCTTAAAATAATCTTAAACATAATTATTTGAATGAAACTTTATTATTATAATTTGTATTTAATAAACAAATCCTTAATATATATCTCAAGTCGTTTATTTTTATAAAAAATTTATAATTAAAATATTTACATAAAAATATTTAGGCAAATTTTTGTTTAACTTAAAGTAAAGTAATGTAATTTTAATTATGATTTTTTAAAATATAATATTATATTTACATAAAAATATTCAGGCAAATTTCTTGCTTTTTTTTCACACTTAATAGTTAATTAATCTTCTTAAAGACTTGAAGTTGAACCCCTGCATCATCTATAATAATAATTAAAAATTTTGGATTTTGTATAAAGTCTTTAAGAATATATATATATATAAAATGAACTTTTAATTATTTATTATTATATTATTAAAAACATTTAATTTTTATAATAATACTAATAACATTAAAAATTATATATATAATAAAATTTTATTAATTAATAATATAAAATATTTTATATTGACTCAAATTAATTTTATTTATTATATTAAAAACTTAAAAAATTAATTTTAATATAACAATATCAAAATTCAAAAGACTTTACTTTTGTTGCAGTTGGATGCCCTCATGCCATCTTGTCCGACCTCTTTTTCGCTCTAAAATGGAGTGGATTCACATATGAATTGCTTGTGTCATTGTATAATAAAAAAATATTTATATTATCTAAAAGCATTGCGTGATAATCCTTTTAACCAATTATATAAATATATTTTATATATAAATTCAGGACTATAATTGTATAACTAGTGTTCTCGGGCCAAGTATTTCTCTTGTACAGTGAGTATAGAAAAAAGACGGGAGCTGCGAGAGTGCAATCCCACATCTCATTCACGAAGGACATATTTAAAGGCAATTCCACATGTTAATCTCCTATTACTACATGACACAAGTGCGCCAGATATACAAAATAACGAAGGTAGCATAGATCTAGCCTACGAGATATTCTTTGTTTTCTTTTACTTATGATGTGACATATGAAGAAAAATTCTTAAATATTGTCATAATCAGACAAAAAGATGTTACTTCCTGTTATTAGCTACTTGTCTCCTTTCTCATCCTATTCAAAATACCCTGATAACTTCTCTTTATATTGTACATTCATCCGTGATGACTACCTCCACATACAAGTGGCAAAAACCATTTTTTCCCAATCTCTCTCTCTTCTCATGATGGCGCAACCACCAGCACTGAAAGTCCATGAAGTTTGCTCAGTGGCACCGACACAAGGAACCACCCCAACCTCCCTGCCTCTCACCTTCTTCGACATAATATGGCTAAGGCTTCCACCGGTTGAGCGTCTTTTCTTCTATGTGTTCCCAAACCCACCCACTTCTTTCTTTGACTCAGTTCTTCCCAATCTCAAAGATTCCCTTGAGTTCACACTCCAACACTTCGTTCCCCTTGCTGGTAACATCACTTGGCCCCTTGACTCACCCACCCCCATCATCACCTATGTCCCTGGAGACTCTGTCCCTTTAACTATAGCTGAATACAACGAAGATTTCAACCACCTTTGCTCCAATCTCTGTGAAGTTTCCAAACGCCACCCCTTAGTACCTCGCTTAAGCGTGTCAGATGACAAAGCATCTTTGTTGGCCTTGCAAGTCACCTTGTTCCCAAACTCTGGCTTTGTGATTGGAATAACAACACACCACGCAGCTGTGGATGGAAAGTGCTCAACTTTGTTCATGAAAGCGTGGGCCTATGCATGCTCTGAGATCATAGAGTCGCCATCTCTGTCGTCAATATCATCACTACCTGAACATCTAACACCTTCCTTTGACAGATCTGTGATAAGGGACCCTAAGGGAATCACTGAAGCGTATGTGGATTCGTGGTTGAACTATGGTGGACCAAACAACAGAAGCCTCAACGTGTGGGAGACCATCAATGAAGCACAAACTGAGGCGGTTAAAGGTACGTTTGAATTGACCCCATCACACATCCAAAAGCTTAAGCAATATGCACAATCTAAGCTGAAAGTTAAGGTGTCGACGTTTTCAGTTACTGTTGCTTATTTGTTGTCATGCTTAGTGAAAGCAGAACAACCAGAGTCCAATAGGGTTGCTTTTATATTCAGTGTAGATTGTAGATCCCGATTGGACCCTCCACTAGTGCCAACATATTTTGGAAATTGCATAATGGCCCAGTTGCTTTTGGATGAGAAAGAGAAGTTATTAGGGAGTGATGGATTCATTAATGCTCTAAAGGGTATAACTGATCTCTTGAATGGGTTGGAGAATGGGGTGCTAAATGAGGCGGAGAATTGGATGTCAAAAGTGCAATCTGCTTTGGGGGAGGGGAACAAATTATACTCCACTGCTGGTTCACCTCGATTTGAGGTTTATAGCATTGATTTTGGATGGGGAAGGCCTAGAAAAGTGGATGTCACTTCTGTGGATAGAACAGGAGCATTTGCTCTTTCTGAAGGTAGAAATATTGATGGAGGAGTTGAGATTGGTTTGGCTTTGAACAAGCAACAAATGGAGGCTTTTGCATCTCTTTTTGCTCAAGAACTTGAATCCTTTCAATGCTTTTGAAACGTCACTGTAATAGTACTCCTAAAAGATGGTTTCAAGCAATTTATGTTAGATTAGATGCTTTTGTTGGTGCCATAGACATGTATTTTCTCGACCTTTGCTAGTTTGCATCCCTCTAATGTCTGTAACTTGAGCATTTAACGCGAAATAAAAATTTTGGCAGCACTAGTTTCTCATATGTTCTTAAGATGTGTCAATATATGTGTTTTTTTTTTTTTTTGTTTTTGGGTACATCATCACTATATGTATGATTAAAATAATTGAAATAATATGGTAAAAAATTTATTAAAGTACAAGCATTAATTAATGACACAATGATGGCAACCGCTTCACTATTGTTTAGGCTTCTGCTGTGGAGTTAGGTTGTACTGAAGGAGAAATCTTCAAGTGTTTTTGAAGTTTTTTATTTTTTTGGGGGTGCTTTATATTATTGAATATATGACTTTAATTATGTAAACTATTATTATTTTTATTTCAAGTATATTTTTAATAGAAAAAATTAACCAAAAGTTTTTTTTCACTGGTCAACGTTTTAAAAAAATAAATATATTAATATTATGTTTAAACAGGATTTTGGTCCAACTAATTTCTGTTGATCTTGACTTTGATTTGTATAATTTTATTGTTTTAAAGTTCAAATCTTTGTAATGTCACAAATTCAGTTTTGAGTCCTATAATTAAATATTTTCTTTATATTTTGATTTTTTTAAAATATTTTGATTCTTATAATTGCTACCTTTATATAGAATTAGTCATTATTTTTTAATGAAAAATTGCTTTCAATAGTTTAATTTATTTTTAATTTGGTCTCAAAATAAGGACTATGCAGACATAATGGGTCGCTGTAAAAAATCATTGCCAGACATATATTACAAATTCGTGAAAAGATGGAAACCGTGGGCGAAATAAAATATAAGGTGTCTATCTCATATTTTGACATATAATTTAGTTATTTAATGGATAAGTTTTCTGGTTAGGAAGTATTTTTCAAACTTAAATAATAAAAGATTATGATGACCTATATTAAAAATATATATTATGAGAACTAAAATAAAAATTAGACATAATTACAAAGATCGAAATCATACTCAAACCTTAATAGAATTATGAAAAGTTCATATGTTTCTTTCATATATGTTCTTATTTTCTTTTCTAAGAGTTTTTAACTAATATCTTTTGAACATTAAATAAAAAAATCAGTTTAATATTATAGTTAAAGTAAAATATTTAATATTAAAAAAATTAAGGTGCCTTATTTCAAGAACACTTGAAAACTTATCCGATTAAAGGCATTGCCTCGTGGCCAAAGTTTCTCCCGGATGCCACTAAAATACAAAACGTAGAAGCTGAGATTGAGATAGAATATGTTAGATTTTGAATAATGTTAAGCTTGGCGGCGACTTTTCTTAATTATTATTGTGACACCAATATTATTACTACATAAATTTTTCAGATACCTTTTTACGGTAAATTCTGTCCAAAAAAAAAAAAACTTTTTACGGTAAATTGAAAAGAGACATGAAAGGTCTATTTTCAATTGATGACACAAATTAATTAATTAGATAAATACCACTTCACAAAAACGAGGGCACTGTCCTTTGCGGTTGACCGGCACTGTGGCACTCGAGTCCGCCCGCAACGACAGCGCGTTAATTGACGGCATTAATTAGATTTTGGTGATGACTTGTGGTGCCAATGTGTTGATGTGGCCATGTTTGAATATTTTGCCGTTCTTGTTGAGGGACTGGTATACAATTGCACAAGATTAGGACTAGCTTTGTGGTACATTCAGACAGTTAGGGGCGTTTGGTTGTGCATTTTTGGTAAAAAATTATTTTTTATTAAATAATTAAAATTTTTTTAAAAAAATTGATACAAAGACACCCTTATTCTAGTGCAATGCATGGCTGATGTTAACAAATGATAGTAATATTAATAGATAAAATTAAATTAATTATAATATAAATTATATTAATTAAAATAAATAAAATAAATATCTGTAATAATAATAATAATAAAGTAAACAATGTACTTAAATAATTTTTTAATATAATAAAAAATTAATAATATATTTTTATATATTCTATGTAAAGGTGCCTCGCTTACTTTATTCTATGTTGACGCGGTCTTCCATTGTGGAAATGCTTGCTTAAGCACTGTACTTAAACAGAGAAAAACGTGCTTTGACATGGAGTGATTGGAAGGGTTTACATACTCTATATACATGGGCACCAATTTTTTGACATGTATTCGTTTTTAGAATTATCTAATAATTCTTGTGAATTACAATCAATTGAGATATTTTGATTTTGATAAAAGTGGGCTAATATGTTATCCATGTAATGATGCAGTTTTGAAACCCAATTAACTATTTAAGCAATTCATTTATTTTGGACTTGGATATATATAACTGATTAGTATGGGTAATAGTATAGGCTTTAACCTAATGAGTTTTTTATATAAGGCCTCACTAGGTTATGTTTGTATATAGGATACATCCCCTTGCACTCCGCAAGCCCAGCATACGCTACTCTTCGACTTCTCTCATTGACGACTTTTATGAGAAAGAGTGGGAGTTACAGAGGAAGACTCACTCTTTTAACCTTTTAGGTTATCAAGTTGGTGATTGGAGACTCATATGGCTATGGTTTCAAAGGTAATTTTTATTTGGTATTCTAAATTTCTAGCATTGATCTATCAAATTTCTTACATTTGGTATTCCTTGTATTTGATATTTATTTTGTGTTCTAAATCTCATTTTTGGGATTTACGGATGAAGTTAGGAGTTGCATTGATCTAGAGGGGCTATCTACCCAAAGAGGACGGATTCTTGAACTTGGTGTATTCTTACTGATCAACTCATATGAAGTTCTGGCTTTGGTTATGACCTTGGTTGTTAGTGCACATTCTGCCCAAAAGAGTAATGTGTGATGTTATGTTGGTTTCATCTTGATAATTTGATTAATCTTGGAGCTATATCTTGTCTTATGATTTATTCTAATGCATTCCTATTTTTGTGGATGAGATTAATGGAGCTCAATGGCTGAGGGGATTTGTCTGCACAAAGGGATAGATTTTCAATTCCAATATATGCTCATTGATTAACTCATCTAAGATTCTTAGCATGGTTGCGACCTTGGTTGCACATTCTGCCCGAAGGGAAACGTGTTGTTATGTTGACCTTATTGTGACAATCATTTAACCTTGAATTATATCTTGTCCTTATTATTTACTTCAAAGCGTTTATGTTTTGTCTTGATAGTAATCTTTTAGATGAACAATTGTTTTGCTTCAATAAAATTTAGGTTGGATCAAAATAACTTATTCGGGAAAAGTCCCATTTGAATGCATCCAATATAAATTTTCTTTGAGTTTCCAACCTTGACATAGTACTATGTGAGAACAACCCGAATGTTCATGATGAAGGAATTGTCCAAAACATTAAAAAAAATATATTTAGAATGAAGGGAGTACACCATATAGAGCTAAGTGGGAGAGAAATTCAATGTACGTAGTTTGATTGCCATTAAAGGCCCTTTTTGAACCCTTTTTTATTGGTTTCATCTCGTTGCTTTTTTTGGGCCTTTGTGGGTTATCATTTGATATTTGTGGAAGAGTTGTACATGTGTACTTAATGCATATATATTGTGAGACTGGTTTGTACCTTTGTTTTGGTTGATAATAGAGATTTGATTGTCCTATAAATCTTTTTAATCTCTCACATTAAATGTTTTTCCTGTTAAATTTGGTGTTTTTGTTCTGCATTAGTTTGCTTATTGGTTGCTAATAATTGCTACTATATTGTGTTTGGATTGCTTCCATATTATTTTTCTATTATTAAGTTTTATTGGTATAAAAAATATTCTTTATCCAAATTATAATTTAAAAAATTTTAAAACAGAAACCGAATATGCTGTAAGTGTTACTGCTAAGCGAACTTTGATCTAATTTGGTGGGGGCATTATGTGCTTCGATAATTTCTTTCTTCCAGGTCAATCTTGATTTAATGATGACTTATCGGTCATCCCGCCGCCCCGGGTTGCGAGTCAAGCTACTTTGTCTGTGTTACGTTGGGAAGAAGAGTAATGTTAGAATAATTTCGAGTTTATTATAAATTTTACATACAATAAAATTTTAGAGTTTAATTAATATGTATGAATAGTATAAAATAATTTTATATTATTAATTAATAAAAATATAAAAATATAAAAAATTATAATAAATTTTTTATTATAATAAATAATTATTTATATGAGTTAATATTTTTTATTATTTTTATTAATTAATAATATAAAATTATTTTATATTATTAATATATTTAAATTAAATTTAAAATTTTAATCATTTAGAATATAATATATAAATATTATAAAAATCTTTTATTGATATATTGTCATATGATAAGTTGATCATAAATTTAAATCTATATTAACATTTTTCTGAAAAGAAAGCTTGCTCTTCTGTTGGTCAACAAATTCTAGATTGTGCATTGATAGCAAATTGGATGGACCCCATTGACGGCCTAGTTACTGTATCTCCAACATTGAAAGGAAAGCTTCTGGATTGAGATTGTGCACAAATAAGAAACTGATGACGAAAGGTCGATAAAATTTATTTTAGGTATATTTGAAGCGAAGAATTTTAAAAACATAAAAAGATATTTTTTTGTTGTAAATAAATACTTTTAATTTAAAACATTTTTAAAATAAAAAGTGATAAATTATTATACATTTGTTTTATCTTCATTCTTTTTGGGTGTGTTGAACTATTATATTATTATTTTTCAATCAAGTTTATAAAAAATTTATAATTTTAATTTTTAAAAAAATCCATCTTTCTTTTTTATAAAATATTTCGCATCCAAACGTTAAAAATTTAAACATTGATTCTTTTTTCTTTAATCGGCAAAACTTTATTTACATCTCTTATATTTTATGGTTATTTCAATTTAATCTCAACAGTTTTTTTATTCTATTTACGTCTTTTTAAAATATTTCAATTTTGTCATTTCAGTAGGCAATATCCAAATTATAAAAAAAAAAAACTGATATTAAAGTCAAATTTCAATGTTAGTAATATCAAAATATCACTAATAGAGATTGTTTGCTTTTAATTTTCTAAGAAAAAGCTTTGAATATGAGTTTTAGTAAAAGAAAGATTAATCAAGTAGTAACGAGGTGTAAATTAAAAAGAAAAACTTTCATATCCTACAAACATATGAGAGAAAATGATGGTAAATAATATCATCTCATTCCAATAAATAATGAATATATCATCACTAATATTATAACATGACATTTATATTAATTTTTTTTGTTTATAATTTGAATATCAAAATAGTAAGATTTAAACATTTTAAAAATGTTAGGGACGTAAATAGAACAAACAAAACTTTTGCGACTAAATTGAAATTATTATAAAATATAAGGGATATAAACGAAACTTTACCCTTCTTTAATTTATTATCTTTCAAAATAATTGTCAAAAAAAAAAACACAAATTAAAAAATAATAATTGATTTTGATAATAGTATAAAATTGCATAGTGGATGAAATTACCTGACTAAAACAAAAGTAAGTAAATGCATATAATTAATGATTATTTAATCATCACAATTTGATTAAGGGTACTATTAGAAAAAATTAATACTACCTTAATATCAAAAATAGATAACTATTCTGGAACCTAATATGTCAAAAACTTAACAGATATATTGAAATGGAAGGAGTAATATATATTAAACTATTTTATCTGAATTCAATACATAATAAACTTAAAATTATAATTTGATTTATTTAATTGAATGATTTTAAAAGTTAAAAGCTCAATGATAGGCAATTACATGATATATTAAATATCACGGATATTTATACGAAAAAAAATTTGATTCTACAATAGATAGTTCAAGAGAAAAATTAATGGTAAGAACTAATAAAGGTTATTCAAGAAGAATAATCAAACACTAAAATTTCTAAAAAGTATATAAAAAAATTATTTAAGGAAAAGAATTAAATAATTTTAGTTATAAGACAATAATATTTTGTAATACCCTGTTTATAATAAAATGCATATTTAGAATAAAATATTGATAATCTGGAACAAAAAAAATAGAAAATAAAAATTCATAACTTATATATGTTGGGCATTTTCTTTATTTACTTTTAAAATATAAGAATAGTAGAATTAAAATTGTTTAGGTGAATCTTTGAAATGATTGTTATTTATATATATTTAAAAAAAACACATAAGAGATCACAGTGCATCATAAGTGATATAGTGCACTCTAGACCCCTCTTTTCCTTCTTAGTGTCATCTGGAGCCTTCTTCCTTTACGCACTACTTTCATTCATTTTTCCTTCCCCCTGTTACGCTTCCATGCATTCTCTCTCTCTCTCTCTCTCTCTCTCTCTCTCTCTCTCTCTCTCTCTCTCTCTCTCTCTCTCTCACGTTCGTCTCTCTTTCTTTCACCCTCACTCACTCCCAACCTAGCTCCCATCATCATCACCACCGCGTGTCTTATCTCTCCATCGTACCGTCACTATCTTGCAGTCTTTCTCCCTGTCCGTCTCTCCCTCGCCTGCGTCTCTCTCTCTACGCCCTCCATTCATGTTTTGCTTCTTGTGGTGGTTGGGTTCTTATTTTGCTTTCTTCTGAAGCCAACACACACTTGCGAGCTTTCCTCTTTGAAGTCAGATGCTGATTTTGTTTTGTTTATAGTTAAAATTAAATTTGAAGGATGTTTGGATTTTTGAGTCTTATGGGGGTGGAGGGGTGAGTGGTGAAATATTTAAAGTTTTAATTTGGGAATTATAGTATAGAATGGTTAAAATATTTTGTTCAATAGGAAAGACACACAAGAATTTAAATTCCTATGTTATATACTTGATAGTAGTTTCTAATTAAATTTAATTATTAAACAGAGGATAAAGACTAGATTCTAAATCAAATTTATATTTAAATTGAAAATAATTGTTTATGTATGATTTCAGATTTCCCAGAAAATCAACCTGCAAGTTGAGTGGCCTGAGGACATAGATTGTGTACCCTGACAGTTTGTGAGTGGACAATACTTCTCTGGCATATGTTTTTTTTATATAATTAATATTAGTTTGATTTTAGTAATTACTGACAATTTATTTTTATATATCTAGTTAATTATGCATATTTTGTTTAGTGATACTATTGTCATATAGTTTAACATATCTGTTTATTCGTGGATGTCTGTTTCGATTTTGAGGAAAATTTACTAGTATGCATTTGTTGAATGTTCTGAAAGCATTTTGGATGAGAGTACGAATTTTATAAATGAAAGGACAAGCTCTGATATTTTTTTAGATTATTAAATTGATTTGTTGAGTAAACTGTATTTTGGATTTCAAACTTTGATGAATACCTTTGCTCTTGGGAAATTTGATTTGACATTTGTTACATTAGCTTTTTGTCAAAATCTGTTTCTTTACTTTCTATATACTTTGTGGAAGGATTCTCAATTAAACGATAGTTGGCGATCGCTTACGCTAGCCTTGGTGTGCCTTGGTTCGAACCCAGCTAGCAGGGGTGTTGCTAGCTCGGTGCGTGTGTGAGGTCTACGCACACTGCCGACTTAGTCAGATCTAAAAGGGCTAACCTTTATTTCGAAATAACTTTGAATGTGAAGCCTCCCTATTTTAGTATTTATGTTTGAAAACTATGTTACTAATTCTATGAAGTGGTTTAATGCTTTTATATGAATAACTTATAATAGTAATTCTTTATTTGCATAATTTAAAATGTTTATTATATATATATATATATATATATATATATATATATATATATATATATTGTTAGAGTTTGTCTTCATATGCTATAGTTTTATTGTCCCTCATTGAGTTGATTGGACTCACTTATTTTCCCTTCCTATTTCAGGTGTTGTACCTGTTTCAGGTCCTGCAATGGTGTAGAGTAGAGACACTTTTGACACCCCTCTATATGTGAGCACTTTTTTCTAGACTTTTATTTTGAGATTTTGAATATAACTGCCACCTTAGAGTTGCTCCACAATCCACAAAACAGGAGCCTGTTACTTGTCATTCTTTTTTGATGGGATATATGTATAGGAACTCGTTTATTTTGTAAACCATATTTCTTGAGCATTGTATTGTTATGGATGTATATATAAAAATGTGTAAGTAGATAGACATAAATATGTTGTTATTATAATGAATGAATGTCTATATGTCAAATTGGATATATGTGTTGGTTGATTGTTGAAATAGGTCTGGCTTTTACGGGGAAGCTAGAAAAATAGGGGAGACTCTATCCGTTTGTCACGAAAAGCTTAATATTTAAGGCTTGCTGGAGGTTCGTCATCTCCAAGTGCCGGTCACAACTTAGGGTGGGTCGTGACATATTTATAATGAAATTAGGAACATATTTGTAAATAATTACTTTTTTATTGAATAGTCATTTCTTAACATTGACTTGCTAATAATAAATATAAAATGTTACAGAACACCTGATTAGAAAAAAATTTGTTCCTGGCTATTGATTTTTATAATGTGATAATTTATTATTACTCAGTAGTTATTAGTAATATAAATAACGTGTTTTTAATATGTGTAGTCTAGAATTTTTGAGTGGCTATTTTGTTTTGTTGAGAGGTCATTTGTTATCACTGAATGACTATCAGTGTAAATAAAAATAATATTTGATAATGAAATATAATGCAACAATATTTTAATGATTATCTATTTTATTCAGGGGTCATTTGTTATCACGAAATTACTATTAGTAAAATTAAAGTCATATTCAGTAAATAAAATTTGGAATAAATTTATGAATGAATATTTCTTTACATTAAGCGCTCATTTGTTAACACTAAGTGACTAACAAATGAAATACAGATCACACAATTAAGAGAGAGAGAGAGAGAGAGAGAGAGAGAGAGAAGAGTTTAATTAAAAAAAAAGAGAAGAGTCAATAATAATGTGAAATGTAATTAAAAATAAAATATAAAATGTTGATGCTTTATCAATTTTGATATTTTATAAATTAATATTTTATCATAAAATAATTTTTCTGATGTGTAAAAGAAATTAAAGTCATAAGTCCTTACTTTGTTGCTTTGGGATAGAGTTAACTATAAAAAGTTAGAAAAAAAAAAGATGTTATTGGCTATTAACTTTTATAGAGCGGTCATTTATTGTTATTGACTGGCTAATAGTAATGTAATAATGTTTTATCATGTACGAAAATTTGACATTTATTTATACATAAATTTTAGATTTCGATAAATACCTAGAAAAGATATGTCCAAATAATAAAATTGTAAAACTGATAAAAAATTATTAAAAAAATAAATAAAAAACATTTACAATTATCCACTTTAATCTTTTATTTTTAGGGTATGTTTGACATATAAATAAAAATAAATAATAAAATTTTACGAAATAATTTGATATGTTTATGAAACCTCCTACTCTGTTAAAATAACAGTGCTTTTGCCTTTATAGGTGGCAGATGCAATAATATGCACAATGTTTGGGAGGGCTACATATCCCATCTTCATAAACCATTAGAAAAACAATGACTTAAATAAAATAAATGTATTAATAGACTCTAATTAATTGGGAGCATGTCATGTACTTCCTTACATCTGGCAGCAACTGCTCATCTTGTTCATCCTAAAAATCAAACGCACTGGTCAGCAACCCCATTTTATATTCCTCAAATGTGTATGTACATAAAAACTGCATATGAATGAAGTCGTGAAACTTTGTTTTGAAACTTTGAAAGACAAGCAAATTTTCGTTTAGCAATTTCTTTTCTTTGGTCTTGACTTTACCAATTTCTTCACCGCATTCTCAAGTTTGTTTTATTCGAAATAATAAAGAACAGTTTCAACAGGATCCCTTAGCTACAATGCTTTAAAACTTCTTTATAATTAAGAACTTGCTTGATAATCTGTCATATTTCTTCAACAGATTTATGTTTTTTATGAGTTTGGCTTTGGAGAACATGAAACTGGAACCATTTTCCTGTTGAATTCCAATTCTTTCGCCGGAAAACCGCCATCGCCCTTTTATTCTCCGCCGCTCCATGTCCGGCGGCACCGGAACTCCCAAATGCCACCCGTCGCCGCTGCGGCAGCGGGAGGATTCCGGCTCTCCGAGACGGCCACCGTTTAAGTGCCACCTCGCATTCGCGTCTACATGTGGTTGATATGCTTTCCATGCAATGCTCCCAATCTTGGTGCCGATCATTGTATCCGGAACATGCAGTGCTCCCAAACATTGTGCGGACCATCGTATCTGCCACCCCTTTTATGTAATACTTTCTACTACATACACAAAAACCACGGTACACAAGTGGCAAAAACCAATAATATTTCCCACCTTTCTTTCTCTACTCATGATGGCGCAATCACCAGCGCTGAAAGTCCATGAAGTTTGCTCAGTGGCACCGCCACAAGCAACCACCCCAACCTCTCTGCCCCTCACCTTCTTTGACATACTACAGCTAAGGCTCCCGCCGGTTGAGCGTCTTTTCTTCTATGAGTTCCTAAACTCACCCACTTCTTTCTTTGGCTCAGTTCTTCCCAATCTCAAACGCTCCCTTGAGTTCACACTCCAACACTTCGTTCCCCTTGCTGGTAACATCACTTGGCCCCTTGACTCACCCACCCCCATCATCACCTATGTCCCCAGAGATTCTGTCGCTTTAACAATAGCTGAGTCCAACGAAGATTTCAACCACCTTTGTTCCAATCTCTGTGAAGTTTCCAAACGCCACCGTTTAGTACCTCGCTTAAACGTGTCAGATGACCAAGCATCTTTGTTGGCCTTGCAAGTCACCTTGTTCCCAAACTCTGGCTTCTGTGTTGGAATAACAACACACCACGCAGCTGTGGATGGAAAATGCTCAACTTTGTTCATGAAAGCATGGGCATATGCATGCTCCAAGATCTTAGAGTCACCATCTTTGTCATCATCACTGCCTGACCATCTAACACCTTCCTTTGACAGATCAATGATAAGGGACCCTAAGGGAATCACTGAAGCGTCTGTGGATTCGTGGTTGAACTATGGTGGATCAAACAATAGAAGTCTCAAGGTGTTGGAGACCATCATTGAAGCACAAACCGAGGCAGTTAAAGGTACGTTTGAATTGACCCAATCACACATCCAAAAGCTTAAGCAATATGCACAATCTAAGATGAAAGTTAAGGTGTCAACGTTTTCAGTTACTGCTGCTTATATGCTGTCATGCTTAGTGAAAGCAGAACAACCAGAGTCCAATAGGGTGGCTTATATATTCACTGTGGATTGTAGACCCCGATTGGACCCTCCACTAGTGCCAACATATTTTGGAAATTGCATATTGTCCCGTTTGCTTTTGGATGAGAAAGAGAAGTTATTAGGGAGTGAAGGATTCATTAATGCTCTAAAGGGGATAACTGATCTCTTGAGTGGGTTGGAGAATGGGGTGCTGAATGAGGCAGAGAATTGGATGTCGAAGGTGCAATCTGTCGTGGAGGAGGGAAATAGATTATACTCCACTGCTGGTTCACCTCGGTTTGAGGTTTATGGGATTGATTTTGGATGGGGAAGGCCTAGAAAAGTGGATGTCACTTCTGTGGATAGAGCAGGAGCATTTGCTCTTTCTGAAAGTAGGAATATTGATGGAGGAGTTGAGATTGGTTTGGCTTTGAACAAACAACATATGGAGGCTTTTGCAACTCTTTTTGCTCAAGAACTTGAATCCTTTTAATGCTATGAAACGTCGCAATACTTCTGGAAGATGCTTTCAAGCAATTTATGTTAGATTAGATGCTTTTGTTGGTGGCCATGGACGTGTATCATCTCAACCTTTGCCCCCTTACCTCCCTCCAATGTCTGTAACTTGAGCATTTAACGTGAAATAAAAATTTTGGGAGCACTTGTTTCTCGTTATTTTCTGAAGATCTGTCAACATATGGATGATTAACATAATCGAAATAATATGGTAAACAATTTATTAAAATAGTACAACCATTAATTATTGATACAATGTTGGCAACCGCGTCATTATTGTTTACTAGGCTTTCGCTGCGGAATTAGGCTGACTGAAGAAGATATTTTCAAGTGTTATTGAAGAATTTTTTTTTTTTGGTGCTTTATATTAGTGAATATTTTTTAAGTTTCCTTTACATTAGTGAATATATCACTTTAATGATGTGAATTATTATTATTTTTATTTCAAGTATATTTTTAATAGAAAAAATTAACCAAAAGTTAGGATACCTGTCAACGATCTAAAAAATTAAATATTATCTCTAATTCATAATAATTGTCAATTTATCCATTTTTACGTAGATTAAAAAATATAAAATCAATGCATCATTAAAATATAGGTTTATTAAAATACCTTTATTAAATTTTATTTTGTGGTGAAAAATATGACTTTATTATGTAGTGAAAGTGGCCATCTTTTTTAACTAATAAACATAAAAGATAAAATTAAAAAATCAATGATAAATATTATATTGATATGTGAAAATGATAATTAGTGTAAACTAAAGACTTTTACCAAAATTGAAAACTATTATAAATTGAAACTAGTAAATTTATAGTAGATTTAAACGAGACTTTGATCCAACCAATTTCTGTTGATTTTGATCTTCATTCGTGTAATTTTATTTTTTTAAGTTTAAATCTATGTAATGTTATAAATTCAGTTTTTAATCCTATAATTAAGTATTTTCTTTATATTTTGATTTTTTTAAAAAATTTTAATTCTTATAATTGCTAAATTTATATAGAGTTAGTCTTTTTTTTTTTCCTTTAATGAAAACTTGCTTTCAATAGTTTAATTTATTTTTAGTTTGTTCTTAAAATAAGGACTAAAACTTAGGGTATGTTTGAGTCAGCTTACTTTGATAAAAAACTAACTTTTTTAACTAAAATTATTTTTATAGAAATTATTCATTTTATCTTTTACTCAAAAGTTAGAAATAAACTGAAATAAGCACACCCTTAAACAGTGATGCTATACATTACTTCAAGAAACATGCGGACAACTGACAGTATTATCAGCGAATTTACTGATGAGGAAATAAATTATCGACAGTGTTACACCTGATCATGGACGACGATAAATGAGGCATTGGTAAAAAGTTACCAATAGGAGGAAAGTCCATTGGTAATCACTGGCAGACTTTGAGATGAAATGTTAATTAAATCTGTCGGTAATTAATTGAAAAATTTGTCTTCCATTTCTTTAGTTTAACATAAATCTTGATGGATCATTTAATATTGCCGACTACGTTACCATCAGTAATTTTAACTTTTTAATTAAAAATATTATCCATTACTAAATTACCGACAAATAATCTGTCAGTATGGACAAAATAATTTTTTTTACAAGCAACTGCAGTGAGGTGGTGGTGGCATATTAGAGGTCTGTTTGATGGAGGGAATGGTGGAGGCCGATGGTCGAATCATGCTGGAGAGTTATGTGGTGGAAGAATAGGGTGGGTTATCCTTCTAAGGCTAGTCTTTGCCTCTACTTGTAACTCTACTCATCATATCTGAAAACATATTACAATTGTATAAGTCACAAATCAAAGATAAGAAATATAACATAATCACATGTATAGTAATTTCAAAATATGAAGAAGTAAATTGTAACCTTTAATACGAAAGTTTAGGAATTTCTTAATCACTTTTAGATTGAACAACATCCTTAAGTTCTTCTTCTTCATCCTCAATGCCCTCACTTGTTTTCTTCAAACGATGGATTGAAGGTTGAATTATGTCAACTTCCCCAGAAGCAGAAACTAAAGTAGGTGGAATATCTGTATCAATAACCATCCTCAAAGGGATTGGATCATCTATTTGATAAGCTTCCTCGATTAGTTCTTTATCTTCAACTTGATCCTTTTCTTTAGTTTTGATCGCTACCCTCCAATTTGATTTGCATTTTCTACGATAAGATAGATAAGAAACTTATCTTGCATTTGGGCAATAATAAATGGATCATATCTATTATATCTTTTGGTGTGGTTAATCTCAATGATTTTATATTGGTTGTGCTTACGTGTTCTGGTTGGATGTGTTGGATTATATCATTCACATTTGAATAGCATAACCCTTTTTAGAGGCTCACTAACATACTCCAACTCAAGTATTTCTATTAGGATCACACACCAATCATTTTCTTCCTCACTTACATCACCTTTGACAAAAACTCCACTATTATCTATTTTTTTCCCTCTTCCCCATTCAATAGTATGGAACTTGTATCCATTAACATAATACATGGGCCAACTATCGGCTTTATTTTTTGGACCCCAAGCTAAATTATGTAAGTGATAATTGGTTATACTATTCCTCATATCGTGCATTTATGTACAAAGATCAAACTTTTAAAACATTAATAAAAAGACAATGCTAAAAAATTGATGGAATTTTTAGATTATTGATGGGTGGTTTTGTTTCCTCAACCCAATATCGACAAGCGCATAGGGCTAACCAAGTAATAAAATAGTGAGTAGAGTATTATTCCCATGAAGATTAGTTTAGCTTTCCTACCAATTCATTAACAAAAATATTATTTAGACTCATGAAAGGTTGTAGCAAGTTTAAGTTGAAACTGTGCACAAAAATAGCAATTAAATATGAGAATCTTGAGAATGATGAAATTAGCTTCTAAAGGAGAAAGATGCTAGGGATTAGATTTCATCTAAGACTTTGTTGAGTATTGACCTTCTTTGTTTGACTAATTCTAATTATCTAATTGATGGGTAAGGATCTTAAATAAATAAGTAACAGATTCATCTCATATATTGATTCTATTTTAAACCTTAAAAGACAATCGGCCTTCCAAGATATTAAATTCTAAGGTAAGAGAAATTAATACTCTGTGATCCCATTTGACTAATATCCCACGACTACCCCACACTATTCATAGAAAAATAGGTGGGTAACGATTCTTATGCCATGTTCCAAGCATGTATCCAGATTCCTCATAGGCTACACAACTCTAGAATCAATCCATGGGTCATGAAGCCATAAATAATATTAAGCACAAATATAAAAATGTTAATTAGAAAAAATGACATGTATTAAATATAAATAAAAGGTTTGATACAACATCATCATCATCCTAGACTATATCTTCACACTAGCAAATAAGAAATTAACCACTCATGGTAAAAATATCCAATCCAAATATAGATAAAATATTCTCAACATGAGATAAGAAGAAAAAAAGAATAAAGATATATCCTTTGGAGTGCACTTCTTGCTTCAAAAAACACTTGAATTCCTTGCCAAGAGCCTAGGTGTCAGGTGCTTCCTTACTCTTGCTCCAAAACTAGGATTCCTCGAGTATGATGATGTGTATGTGTATGTAAGTGTGTAAGACCTCCTCTTAGCCTTTATTCTCCTATATTTAAATCAAAGATTAAAGTTAAGAGAGTGATAATGATGTGGTGTGCAGCTGATAGTGAGTAGAATGGCTTTGATTAGTTTTTGGTTGTATTTTAATTGGGTTAGAAAAGCCCAATTCGTGTTGTGGTGTACGCCTAAATCTAGACTATCGACTTTCAAGCGCTATAGCAATCTCACAATTGGAATTCAACCTTTCTTCGTGAAACACAAAGTTGTAGAAAATTTTGTTTGCTTTCAAACACAAAGCAAATGTTAGGCTAGACAAACTTTAAATATGCAACTGATTTTTCTTCTAGAATTGTTTTGAATTTGAATTTGGTGTCAATAGAAAAGTTGGAGATCTCTTTTTTATCTTCCTAAATTATCCTAGATCATCCAAATACAATCTCTATAGAGAAATATATGAATTTTTATTCATCAACACTTCCCTATAATCATCAAGATTTGGTCCCAAGATATCCAATTAATACTATATCTTCCTTTTATTGCAAGTTAAGCTAAAATGAGCCATAAAACCCATCAATTAACCAAATATTTACCAAATAAATATTATAGCTCATTAAATAAAGAAATCAAACTTATATATATTTTTAGCTAAATCCTCACTAAATCTATACAAAATAAGCTCAAATCTATGTCAAGTCTTAATAATAAATGAGTGTATTTTAACACTCATCAATCACATACATAAGATTTGAACTATGAAGGAAATTGTTCAAGGGATTGTTGACTATGTACTTGTCCAAAATACCTATAGGCATTGCAACATGTATAATGAAATACACTTTTTCATGACTTACTGAATATAAATATTTTTTAGCAAAGAACAAGAATTACAAGAAAATGGCAAGTCACTTACATTCTAAATGGATGCACTTCATCACAATTTAACAATATATGTAAGTGTGCAGAATTCCATTTGTTTCCTGTCAACTATCAGTCTTTGTAATTTCCAGCAGCGAGACTAATCTGGTTGCATACGGACAAGATTGGCTCAATTGAACTTTTACGCCATGACTAGTTGTTTCTCTTCTTAACCTATTTTTACTGGCAAGTGCACCAAGCCGATCAAGTAATAAGTAGTGAGTAAAGTATCGATTCCACGAGGATTAAATAAACCAATTATCCCAATGACCAAATAGAATCTATCTAGGGTATTCAAAATTATTGAGAGTGATTGAAAGCAATAAGCAAGTAAATTAAATAAGACAATTTAATGCAATTGAAGGTTGAGAATTCAAATGGAAAAGCATGCTAGGGGGTCGATTTCACCTAGTTCCTGGTGGATAATGGCTTTCTAGAATTTATCTAAATCTATCTATTTAGTTGAAGGGTAGGGATCTTAAAGTGATTAGTAGTGGATTCCTCTTATAGAATAATCCTATTCTAAACCTTAAAAGATAGCTAGACTTCCAAGATATTGAATTTTAAGGCAAGAGAAATTAATGTCTGTGCTTTCCCCTTTGACTAATGTCCCACAATTATCTCACACTACTTATAGACAAATAGGTAGATAACGGTCTTTATTCCATGTTCCAAATATATACCTATATCCCTTATAGTCTACACAACTCTAGATTCATCCCTATGAGTGATCAAGTCAAGGAAAGCATTAAGAATAGAAATAAAAACTCAATTAAAATTTATAAGATTCAAATAAAATTAAACAAAAAAGAATGACATGTTTCTAGACCAGCACCTAGGTGCCAGAAGCCACTGCCTAGGCATTGGCATTGTTGACAGAAATTTTGTTCATGTGGTCTAGCGCCTAAGTGCCCAAGACCTAGCGCCTAGGCGCAAGTGGCGAGCATGTGCTATTTTTCACATGTAAATGTGAAAGAAAAGACTTGGCTTGGCACTTTTAAGTTAGAAAAACACAGAGAAACATTTCTAAGGCTAGGAGGATGCTAAGAGACAATTAAAGGAGGAGAGATTGAGGAATCATTACTCCGAATCATCGGTTTCTCATGAGTTTTTCTCTTACCTTTTTTTACTTTATTTTCTTTTATAGCATGAGTTATTAGACTCTTTTGCTACTAGTAAGGGTGAGTTCTAATATGGTTGAATTATGTATCAATTTTTGATAACTTGATATTGTAATTGTTTGATTAAAAGTTATTCTTTTGTGTTATTACAAATTTGTGAGTTGTTTTCTTTTGAATTTATTTAGGGTTCACGCTCAAATTAGGAAATCTGTGTGCGAACTAGCTTTAGGGATTAAATTCATGAATTTCAATGTTTAGGGATATATCTTGAAATTGTGAACTATGAGTTAGATTTTGTGCTTAAACTCTCTTTTTGTTAAAGCATAGTTAAGAGATCAACATGTTTTAATGAGAAGAGGAGGGCTGAATTTGGCCAAGCAATTGGCGTTGATTATTTAAAATCCTTTCTTTAATTTAGCAATTTCCAACTCAAGTAATTAAGAATTCATTTGATATTAAGTAAAATTAAACAACCTCAAACCTCTAGCATTTTTTAATTGTTGTTATCTTCATTAATTCCCGCTTAAATCATTACTTATTTCGTTTTATTAGTTTATTACTTGTTTTAGTTTTTAGTTTTAGAGCTTCCTTCAATGAAAAATTGTGCTAATCTAAATAGAAATTATTAGTGAATTGTTGTTTAATAACATCAATCCTTGTGAGACGATAACGATTCAGTGTACTTGCTGAGAAGTTATCAGCATACAAGAGTTCTGGCCACTTATGGATACAATATTAGTACTCAACAAAGAAATAAATATCATAAACATAAGAGAAGAGAAGAGATAAGAAAGAATGACTTAGCAATGAGGTCGATCTCTCTCTTATCTTCCACTTTTTTGTGCCCTTGCAAGATAAGGATTTCAGGTGTGTAAGAGTGTATGTATGTAGAAATTGTTGGAAACCCTTTTTTAGTCTCTAATCTTCTCTATTTAAAAAAGAGATTAGGTTTAAGAGGATATTATCTTTAATTTCTTATGTGGGCCCAACCTAGGGTGAGTAGAATGGGTCTAATTAACTCTTGGTTGTTTTCTAATTTGGCTAGGAAAGCCTAATTCATGTTTTTGTGCAGTCTCAAATCTAGATTGTCAATTTGCAAATGTTGTAGCGATCTCTACGATCAAAATTAGCCTTTCTTTTATGAAATACAAAGTTGTATAGAGCTTTCAAATGCTACAAGAATTGCATTAATCCGACTCTTGTAGCTCAAGTTATTGGCCAAATACTAGGCAAAGATCAGGTTGGATAGCATTTGGACAGATTTGCTATGTAAACTTGCAACTAATTTGTATTCTAGAATCCTTTTTGAACCCAAATTTGGTGTCAACAGTGAAGTTAGAGATCTTCTTCTTATCTTTATAGATCATCCTAAATCATCCAAATCCAATCTCTGTAAAGTGAGATATGAAATTTTCTTCATTGATAATTTCCTAAAATATTCTAGATTTGGTTCCAATATACTCCAATTAATGCCATATCTTCCTTACCTTGCAAGTTAAGCTAGAATCAACTCAAAATTCTACCACTGTCTTAATAATAATCAACACTACGGATACTAAACAAATTTTTTCCATGCTTTGCATTGTCTTTTTGATTTTAGTCCATTCAACCAAATTTGCTCCAAAAATTGAGCCTATCCTTCCCTTGCTCATTCCTCACACCCCTTTGTGTGTGTACTTAATTATGTAGAACTATATAAGTTTATGAGCATGGTGGTGTTGAAAAACACAGATTTGGAATAGTATGGTGGCATTGCAGGTCAATAAGGAACAACTACTAATAGCAACAGCTAGAAGCTCTAGCATGGTTGAAGTTAGTTCAGAGTAGTGGAATGGCAGCAAGGGAGAGAGCTTCACGAATCTGGTTTAGTGGGAGAACAGTGCTTCACTATGAGGATGCCAGTAGGGGTGTGGTAAGAGTGGCCTAAGGTGGAAGGTTGAGTAGTGGTTGAAGTTTGTGATATCCCAAGTTCTAAGAGTAGACCGGATAAAAGGAAGCTCAAGCCTGAGGCAAGAACAAAATTGTAATTAGGTAAATCATAGTAAAAGTTAGGATGAAACTGTAACTATCATATTATAATGGTAAATTTGTAAAAAAAAGATTTACGGTTGTTGAAAAGGGTAACCAATGGAAAATTTAGATTCCTGAGATTTTGTGGACCCAATGACATCAGTAGATAACTAAATTACCTATAATAAATTTAAATTGAGATTTTCTACCTACACTTTTAAATAAAGGTGTGAGATTACTCACACAATGTTGCAGTAACTTGGGTGACCTAGGATACCTAAATTGATAGCTAGACACCTTAATTAAATTAATCATCAAGGGTCCTATATTGTCTGTGAGCATGAATATCAGTTAAAAGCTCTAGAATATGTGGATAGAAACTAACCATACAAATCCTCATGAGCCACTCAAATTTAAGTTTAGGAGAATTTGATTTTATTACAAATCCACCAATGAGATTTAACCTACAAAGCTTCATAAGTAAGCCAACCTAACTTATCAAGAAAGCTAAATATTTTTCCCATTTTACCCCTTAAAAATTCGGCCACCATCTCTAATATATCATCCTCCATTTCTTTCTTCTTCATCCTCATTTTCATTCCACGACCTCCATGACCATGAACTTCAAGATCATAGTTGAAGGCCTTCTTGGCCTTAAATTCACTTGCTTCTTCTATGAAAATTAATCCTCACCCCCTCCTCTACAAAATCCCTCCAATTATTTGTTGATCAAACATCAAGTGGAGGCTCTCCATCTCCATTACCATATAGGGTGCTATTATGAGAAGGAGAAGGCTAGGATGTTGTTCTTGGCTCTCTTGCTTCCATAGTTTCAAGGATTTTGAGGTAGGTAGCTCAAATCCTTTGTTTTGTTTGTGTTTTGTAGTTGTGTGGTTGATATGGTATTCTTTGTATCATCCATGAATTGCTCTTATATGATGTAAGTATGACTTATTTCTAGTGATTCAAGATAGGAAAACTTAGTTTAGGTTGAGACATAGCAAAAGATTAAAAGAAACATAAAATAGAAAAGGCTGATTGGAGAAACCCTAGGTGATATCCATACAGTGGAGCCCATAACTCACTCTACAGAACTCTAATTTGAATGAAATAATTTTAGATGAAACTAGTCTTCAAGATCAATCCAGTGATATAAATTATATGACTATTGAATTTAAAATGAATTAATTATGATTTTTAGAATTTAACTATTGGAATTCACTCTCTATCTAGATCAGAGTATGATATGAAAGGCATAACTAATATGTAGGATATTATGACATAAAAATTTCAAGATTAGAAAATGAACATGTTATTCCCTAGAAATTCTTGAAATCTAACCTATGCTCTGTTTGGGTTGAAATAAAGCGGCCCACTTGAGGAGCTCATAACTTGAGCTCTACTTATCCAATTAGGATGAATCTTTTTGCGATTAAAAGATGATTCAAATAACTACACATTGGTATAAATTTCATATTAAAATGATTAAAGGTAGATTTTTAGTGATTTTCTAAAGTTAAGTGTGTAAGTTTATCCTAAAACAAGGTAGTATCGAGTAAAACTTTAATAAATCAAGTTATACACATTAAAATTTAGTGAAACTAAAGAGATTTAAAAATAGACAAACAGAGTTACAACATATTAAATTTCTATATTAAAACAAAGAAAAATGAGATTTTAGTATAATTTAGAATAACAGGGCAGAATTAAGGAAAATGAGATAACTTAACAGCTTAAAGGTTAGATGCCCCAGAAAGTCATAAAGGGTTAAGAGTTGAATTATGTATGAAAATTCTTACCAATTTAAGGTCATATTGGTGTACTGATATTGATGAATTCGGAATATTAGGAATGGCTAACTATTTGTGTATTAGGATGCTTCCATGTTTCAATTGTTATGCTGCCAAATCTCTAGCAAAAATATGAGAATATTATGAATGTTCGTATGTCATGTTCATGTAAATCATGCATGCAATAATGTTTGAAAGTGAAATATGAAGCATATGCATAAATGCACATGCCATATGCATGCATGACCACGTGTGAAAAGGAAAAGATGACAAGAACTTGCAAGGAGATGTATCGAGCCGGTGGTACTATCTAAGATTTGGGTCAACCCCTGAATAGATTTAAGCGAAATAGGCTGGTGTAAAGGTCGAAGAAAGTAAACCCACTCATATATAGGTACGAGCTCGGATCTGAGAACCAGGCTATTACCCAGAGGTGAGAGAAGTCATTCATCTCCGCGAGACCAAGTACAAATGAGCAAGATGCAAGTTAAAGAAAGAAAGCGATAAGAAAGTCAAGTGCATTTGTATAAGTTAAGTATGTGCATTAGCATATGCATATTTGAGCATTCTTTTTATATTATGATGTTATTATGATTATGGTTCGAATGTTATATTATTACTGATATTATATTTGTCATGAAATATGCCAAATGATTGTTAAAATATAACTCGCTTTGAGAAAGGTGTTTTCAAACTTAAAATTGAATCTGTACCTATATGTATGTGTCCATGTTTTCATAATAAACCGAAGTGATTGGAATGTTTATGATGACACTTTATATGCTTAGTGGATTGAGTGTACTACTGAGAATATTAGGTTCTCATTAACTATTTGTTTATTTTCCATATACATTCTAGTATATTGACTAGGCTTTGGGACTACTACAAACTAGAGATACGGACAGGAGTACAATACTAGCTCGGACTCCAACTCAAGCATCAAGACATTCAGTGGAAGTAAGAAGGCAGAATAATGCCTGTTCTGAGTATTATATTAGTGAAGTTTTCCAACTTATATTTTGAATTATATGTATATTGAGCAAACACTTGAATATGAAAATTTGTATTTACTAGAAATATATGAATTTTAAAGGGCTATATATTATATTTTCTTATTTTAAAGTCTTTTAGAACACCCGTGACAACATCTACATATAACTCCATGACTCGAACATGGCATCTACGTATGGAGGGTGTTACAAAGTTGGCTGAAATAATGGTTAGTGACTTGACTCCTTTGGCATGGTGGTGAACAAAAGAGGACAACGGTAGCTGAGGCTAAATGGTTATGGAGAATGTGGTTCTATGAGTTAACCTTACTTAAGTGTTCTTTTTTAATGGTAAATAGCACAAAACCCCCTTAAGGTTTCTCAAAATTGTCACTTAACCCCATCCTTGGTTGAAAATTGCACTCCACCCTATTATGAGAATATTGTAACAAAATATTCTCACTTATTTAACCATGGTTAACTCATAATATTTTTTTAAAGAAAAGATTAACTAAGCTTAACTCACATAGTCTCATTCTTCGATCACCACTTAGCCTCACTAGCCTTTGTTATATCTCTTATTAGAAACTCATAAGAAATAAGGTGAAGCTCTTCTATCTTATAATTTGCTCTATATTTTCATTATTTAAGATGCACTAAAATATGGAATTATATTGATTAAGTTCGATATGGGATTCCAACTAGTTGCATAGATAATTTACTCTCTCATGAGAATAAAAATAAAAGATAATTCCCTCCTTCTGTCTCTCTTTTTTTATGCAAATAGTTTATTTATTTTGCTTACAAATAAACCAACATTTTCAAAATTAGATTGAGCCTTTAAAACTAGCTATGTATCAGAAGTTCTCAATCTTCAATTAGATCATGAATATTAAAATTTCTCTCCAAATATTGTTTGTATTATACTTCACGAAAATTATTTTAGCCTCCCTTATATGATAAAATAATAAAATGTACTATCTTTATTTTTTAAAAAAAGTTAGAATATTAGAAAAGCATCTTCTAATCCGTTCAACAATCGTTCATTGAATCTCCTACATTTTTAACAAATTTCACGTATTCGAAAGGTAAAAAGTTCAGAAAATAAAAAGTATGCGAATTTTTTCAAAAATGGAAAGAGATTGCTAAAGTAACGAGAATATAGAAAAAATTAAGATGGAAGAGTTTCACCTTGTTTGTTGTAAGTTTTTAATAAGATATACAATAAAGGCTAGTAAGGGTAAGCAATGATTGAAGAATGAGACTATCTGAGTTAAGGTTTGTTAATTTTTTTTTAAAAAAAAATATTTTGGGTTAACCATGGTTAAATAAATGAGAATATTCAGTGCAATATTTGAACAAGAGTGGAGTTAAGTGCCATATTGAGAAACCTAAAAAAAGATTTGTTCTATTTGCCCTTTTTTTAAAAGAAAAAAATATTTTCAAGATAACCATAGTAAAATAAAAATATTCTTTTAGAAAGTTCTTATACCACCGTAGTGTTATGACTTAGGTGGGGTGGACTGAAGTCATTTTCAATCGAAATTAGGGTTATGTGTTAATTAGCCAACCCTTGAGGTGGGTTGTGTTACTGACCCTAACAAATTTTAACAGAAACCAAATATGCTCTAAGTGTTACTGTTATGTGAAATTGATCTAATTTATTTTTTTGTTACAAAAAGTTTAGGTGGGTTCAATACAAACTATCCCATTGAGGACAGAGCACAAGTTCCAGACTCAGATAGTATTTGCAAGGACTTATAAGATCATCTACCAATGAAATTTTTGTATAGACAATGAGAATCAAACTTACATTCTTATAGAATACGAGTTAATTCCTTACCGATTGTATCAAATTTCATTGACTTGATCTAATTTGGTAGGGCATTATGTGCTTCGATAAATTCTTATTTCTTCCCGGTCAATCTTGGTTTAAGGATGACTCATTGGCAGTCCAAGTATAAATGAGTTTAATTGGTTCCCAGTAGAACAAATCACTATCCCGGCCGCCCCGTGTTGAAAGAAAGCTTGTTTTTTGTTGGTCAACAAAAGAAAGCTTCTAGTATGTGCATTGAGGCCAAATTGTGAGGACCGCAATGACAGCGTTGAAAGGAGGCTTTTAGACTGAGATTGTCCACAAAAAAGTAGCTGGTGACGAAAAGTCGATAAATTTTTATTTTTGGTATATTTGGAATGATTTAAAAACAGATTAACAGATATTTTTTGTTGTTGTAAATAAGTATTTTTTATTTAAAAAATTTTTAAAATAAAAAGTTATAAAATTATTATACATTTGTATTTTTTCTCGTTTAAGTTTATAAAAAATAATAATTTTAATTTAAAAATAAAAAATTCATCTTTTTTTTCTATAAAATTTTGCATCCAAGCGTTATATATTTCAAACATTGATTCTTTTTTTTTTCTTTCATTTAATACACATTAAACTCTTTTTATCTGAATTCGATACATAATAAAGTTAAAGTTATAGTTTGATTGATTTAATTGAATGATTTTGAAAGTTAAAAGTTCAAGTGATATGCAACTACATGATATATTAAGGTTTGGTCTGGTATTGCTACGGCTTTTTGAGAGTTGCTAAGTGCTTTGAGTTTTCTAAAAGTTACTCTAAAAAAATCATAATAGTATCATTTGGTAAAATAATATAAAAATTATTCTTAATAAGTAGAAATCACAAAAATAATGTTTAGTAAAATTATTTTTAAAATCTAAAACAATTATAATGGATATAAATATTAAAGAGAATAATTTTTATTTTTAATAATAATTTTTACTTTTAATGTCATTAAAAAATATTATATTAATATTTTAAATTTTAAAAAGTACAAGTTAACTCTAAAAAACATTCCATGAGAGTTTTCGAGAACACCTCCTGACTTTTAAAAATTAGAAGTAAAAGCACTGCAATTTTTTGGTTTATCAAACAAAAAAAAAAATAGGTTTATACTTTTTATAAGATAGAACACTTTTTTAGAGAATATTATCAAATTAGACCTGAATATCATGGGTATTTACATGAAAAAGAAGAATAAGAAGAAGCTGATTCTACAATAGATAATTCAAGAGAAAAATCAATAGTTGGGACTAATAAAGGTTATTTAAGAAGAATATTGATCAAACATTAAAATTATTAAAAAGATCTAACAAAAGTTACTTAATGGGAAGAATTAAATAATTTTAATTATACGACAATAATATCCTTAATGAAACTAGGAACATATTTGTAAATAATTATTTCTTTTTATTGAATCGCCCTTTTTTTGAATTGTCCTTCTAATTTGAATTTTTTTTAATTGTTCTTTTCATTGAATGGCCAGTTCTTAACATTGACCTGCTAATAATGAATATAAAAAGCTACAGAACACTTAATTAGAAATAAATTTGTTCTTGGCTATTGATATTTATAGTGTGGTCATTTTTTTATTGCTAAGTGGTTATTATTAATATAAAAAACACTTTTTTATACGTGTAATCTAGAATCTTTGAGCGGCTATTTCATTTTATTGAGAGGTCATTTGCTATCACTGAGTGATTAACAGTGTAAAAATAATATTTGATAATGAAATTATGCAACAATATTTGAATGGTTATCTATTTTATTTAGGGGCCATTTGTTATCACGAAATGATTATTAGTGAAATTAGAGTCATATGCAATAAATAAAATTTGGAATAAATTTATGAATGAAATATTTCTTCATATCAAGTGCTCATTTATTAACGCTAGTGACTAACAAATGAATTACAAATCACATAATAAAAAAAATGAGAGAAGAGTTTAATCGAAAAAAGAGAAGAGTTAATAATAACGTGAAATGTAATTAAAATCAAAACATAAAATATTGATGTTTTATCAATTTTGATATTTTATAACATAATTAATATTTTACCATAAAATTATTTTTTTGATGCGTAAAAGAAATTAAAGTCTTAAATCCTTCCTTTGTTGCTTTGGGATAGAGTTAACTATAAAAATTAGAGGAAAAAAATGTTATTGGCTATTAAGTTTTATAGAGTGGTCATTTATTCCTACTAAGTGATTAATAGTGTAATAATATTTCATAATGTATGAAAATTCGGCATTTTTTTATATATAAATTTTAAATATCGATAAACACCCTAAAAAAATATGTTCAAATAACAAAACTGCAAAAGTGATATAAAATTTCATTTAATAATTTTATGTATTCATGGAAACTCTTGCTTTGCTGAAAGAGAAGTATTATTTATACATATTTAAAGATATGTTCAATTAGATATCCACTTACAAAATTTAAAAAAAAAAATTATAAAAAAAGAAAAAATAAAAAAAAAGAGAAAAATAAAAAAAAATGTCAAAATATGCAAATAATAAATATGTACTAATTACTTTTCTCTTGTTGAAATATCTTAATGTCACTGCTCTTCCCTTCATACGTTACTTTCTGCTGCATCCACAAAAATTGCCACACAGCGGAGACAACCACGATACAAGTTGCAAAAACCAATTATTTCCCAGCTCCCTCTCTCTCCTCATGGCGCAGTTATCACCACCACTCAAAGTCCATGACGTTTGCTCAGTGGCGCCGCCACAAGGAACCACCCCAACCTCCCTTCCCCTCACCTTCTTCGACATACTCTGGCTAAGGCTTATACCGGCTGAGCGTCTTTTCTTCTATGAGTTCCCAAACCCACCCACTTCTTTCTTCGACTTAGTTCTTCCCAATCTCAAACGCTCCCTTGAGTTTACACTCCAGCACTTCCTTCCCCTCGCTGGTAACATCACTTGGCCACTTGACTCACCCACCCCCATCATCACCTATGTCCCCGGAGACTCTGTCCCTCTCACTATAGCTGAGTCCAACGAAGATTTCAACCACCTTTGTTCCAATCTCTGTGAAGCTTCCAAACGCCGCCCTTTAGTACCTCGCTTAAGCGTGTCAGATGACAAAGCATCTTTGTTGGCCTTGCAAGTCACCTTGTTCCCAAACTCTGGCTTTGTGATTGGAATAACCCCACACCACGCAGCTATGGATGGGAAGAGCTCAACTTTGTTCATGAAAGCATGGGCCTATGCATGCTCTAAGATCATAGAGTCGCCATCTTTGTCACCATCATTACCTGAACATCTAACACCTTCCTTTGATAGATCAGTGATAAGGGACCCAAGGGGAATCACCGAAGTGTATGTGAACATGTGGTTAAACTATGGTGGACAAAACAATAGAAGTCTCAAGGTGTTGGAGACCATCATTGAAGCACAAACCGAGGCAGTTAAAGGTGTGTTTGAACTGACCCCCACACACATACAAAAGCTTAAGCAATATGCACAGTCTAAGGTGAAAGTGAAGGTGTCAACATTTTCAGTTACTTGTGCTTATTTGTTGTCGTGCTTGGTGAAAGCAGAACAACCAGAGTCTGATAGGGTTGTCTTTTTATTCAATGTGGATTGTAGGTCCCGGTTGGACCCTCCACTAGTGCCAACATATTTTGGAAATTGCATTGCAAATAAATTTCTTTTGGCTGAAAAAGAGAAGTTGCTAGGTAGTTGTGGATTCATGAATGCTCTAGAGGGGATAACTGGTCTCTTGAATGAGTTGGAGAATGGTGTGCTAAATGGGGCAGAGAATTGCATGTCAAGGGTGCAAGCTGCTGTGGAGGAGGGGAATAGATTATACTCCCCTTCTGGTTCACCTCGGTTTGAGGTATATGGCATTGATTTTGGATGGGGAAGGCCTATAAAAGTGGATGTTGCTTCTGTTGATAGAACAGGAGCATTTTCTCTTTCTGAAAGTAAGAATATTGATGGAGGAGTTGAGATTGGTTTGACGTTGAGCAAGAGCGTTATGGAGGCTTTTGCAACTCTTTTTGCTCAAGAACTGGAGTCCTTTTAATGCCTTTGAAACTTCACGGTTCTGAAGAATATATATTATGGTAAGAAATGGGAGAATTCACTATGTTTCAAGCAATTTATGTTTAGATTGGATACTTCTCTCTAACAGTACTTACTCTCTCCCCCTCTTTTTTTTTTTTCCCCCCTCTCTCTGTTTTTCCCTCCTTTTTGAATAACGCCATATGTAATGTGGCATAAAATTTTTTATCTCTTTGTTTTTTTTTTTTTATGGGTAGCATTAGTTTATCATTATTTTCTTAATATTGTCTCAAAAAAATTATTAAAATAGTATGCATCCCTTGGGACAAAGATGGCAGCCGCTTAATGTTTACTATCCACGGCTTTTGCGATGGTGTTAGGTTAATTGAAGGAGACATTTTTAAGGGCTTTTAAAGAATTTTTTTGCTTTATATTAGTGAATAATATATATAAATTTAGTTATATAAATTATTATTCACAAAAAGAATTATATAAATTATTATACTCTCATTTCAATTATATTTTTAATAGAAAAATTAACCAAAAGTTAGGATACCGGTCAAGGTTTTAAAAAATAAATATATAAATATTATCAAGAAAAGTGCATGTATTTTTTAAAATATGTATCTATTATTCTTTATTAAAAATTTAACTAATATTAATCGTTAGAATATTAACTATAACAAAATCTTTTTTAAGAATATACTTAATAATTTTAAAATAAAAAATTCTGATTTCAAGAACCCCTAAAAATTTATCTGATTAAAGGCATTCCAGGTTGCCGAAACTTCAACTTCCAGCCGCATTAAAATCCAGAATGTTGATTGTGATGTAATGTTAGATTTCTGATAAAGTTAAACTTGGCGGTGAATTTGACTCTGATATTTAAATAGTCTTTTTTTTAATATTTTTATTGTGGACTGATGGAGACGTGAAAGGTTCAAGTTGAATCGGCGACACAGATGAATTAGATAAATAATACTCCTCATCGGTATCTTATACAAGAAATTTTAAGCTTGGAAGTTTTATTGTAATCATACTAATAAATAAGATCCTAACAGCCAATTATTTAGAGTTATATCGTAAGTAATATTTTATGAATTTAATTTTAATATATTATCGATATAAAAATATTTTACATAATTTTCAGTCATATATTATTATATTACTAAATATAGGGTGTATTTATTTTAACTTTTTTTATTAAAAATAATTTTTTTAACTATAAAAAATCAATTTTTATAAAAAAAATACTCATTTTATCTTTTACTCAAAAATTAAAAATAACTTTTTTTAGCTTGTGAATAGAAATTAAAATGAAAAGTTTTATAAAAAAATAATTTTTTAGTCAAAAAATCACTTTTTTAATTAAAAACACTTAAACAAATGCACTCATATTTGACTCTTGCAATAAAAAATAATATATATGATGATATTTGATTGATTTATAGTATAATATTTTATAGTGACAACAAATCAAAATTAATATTAGATTTTATTATTCTTGTGAATGTTTTAATTTTTGTATAGCATTCATTTTGGTAGTTAAAAATTTAGATTGAGGAGAAGATCCACTTTAATTTATCATTAGGATATGCTTCCGAGCTTATCAAGTACTTAGAAAAATACTTATAGATAATTTACTAACAGGAAAGCGCAAAAATCAAATCCAAGTGATGATAATATATAAACCGAAGATCGATAATATGAGTTAACCCCCATTGACCGGCTTAAGATGTTTTAACTGAACAAAATAGGTTGAAGAAATATTAACCATTAGCTAGTTTAATAGTTTCATAATTTATTTATTTTAGGCAAAGTTTTAAATTCAAGTTACGTGTGGATGAAAAATAAACTAATTTTATAAGAACCCTACCTCATAACAGATCACTCGAATAAAATTAGATTAGTACAGTTTCAATAAATTTTCAATATAAGTAGTTTAAGGGGAAAAAACAAAGAATTAATGAAAATGTTTGCATGTTGACTTTGATACTTCCCAATTGACAAATGAAACCTTCAGAAAATTAATATTGAGGAGTATACAAAGATCCCTAACGCAAGGGATATAAGAAGTTAAATTTGTGAAGAAAGATGATATGAGACATCACATTAGTCCTTAAAAATTATTCAATAATAAGCAATTTAGTCCCTAAAATTAATAGATAATTAAAATATTTTTAAAAATATCTAAATTATCTCTTTATTAATTGTTAAACTAAAATAAATAATTATTGATAAGTAAGATTTTCATACATTAATTAACTCTCATATTTAGTCTATTGAGCCTATTTTATACTTCATTGATCAAACATTGGATACATGTTATGAGTTTGGGCTTGACTTAGACTTCATTGTATTTTTTTTAGCATCATTAAAAATTTATACTATTTCTATATTTTGAGCATATTTTGAGTTGTAGGCCTCTAAAAATCACAAATTGTATATTGTAGAAAAGCTAAAAGAAAGATTTACATCTTTGATGAACACATGTAAAAGCTAATTCAGATGTCTAATAGGTCAAATTGGGCCACAAGTTTAGAATAGGGCTATTGTTGCTGGAACTTGAATAGGTACACTAATTGGGCCATAACTTGAGTTATGGACTTTGTATTAAGGTGAAACTGATGCCATTTGAAAGCTAAGACATAAAGCTTCAATTTATATGACATCACTTTCCAAGAAAATGACAAGTTAATGGACTCAATGGCTGTTGAAATTGACTAGTGTAAATAGAGGTACAACATGGAGATGCTACAAAGATTGAACGAAAACTCTCATTTCAAGCCTAAATTAAGCAAATTGGTGTCCACTTAAAGCTAAGAGGCAGATGGTTAATTTGGACTTAAGGACAATTGTGGATTTTCATGTTTTGGGTCTTTATGTTCAGAGAGAAAGATTGATGCGAATTTTAGTCTCTCTTCTCAAAACTTTCTTTTTTCCATTTTTCTCTCTTCTTTTATTCTCTCATATTCTTTTCTTTTCTTTTCTTTTCCTTTCATTTTGTAAGACACTTGTTTTGGGTTCTATTTTGTAACCTTCATTACTATGGAGAAGTAGGACTTCAAGCTAGTTTAAGGAGACTCCAAAGATATAATGGTTATAATCTTGAAACCCTATGCTTAATTCTCAATCATGTTTTTTTTTTTTTTTAATTCTTTGGCTTCTTTAATTTGTACACTTGCATTGAATGAAATTGGTATATGGGTGTATGGTGTATGAATGAGGAATAAGTTAGGTGATTACTAATTGGTCAATTGGTATAAACTTGATTAATTAAAGAATTAGAAATTGGACTTAGGTTCAAACCTAGGCAAATGCAATCAAGGCTAGAAATCAACATAAGTTAATTAAAGTTGAGCTCTCAATTATCTAATTAATTATATATTGGTTGAATGCCTAGAGATCTCTAGGTATAATTGTGAGGTTGTTAGTAGAGGTTTCTCTATTAGCTCAAATTAGTCACACTTTGTGTTTGATATATTGTTTGTTAATGATTGATTTACTTTATACTTAAGGAACTCTTTGAACTAGTATTTTCAATTTCATCCAATTTTTATTTATATCTTATTTACTGCATGTTTACACAAACTCCCTTATTACACAACTAAGTAGCAACAACATCCTTGTGAGACAACCTTAGTTGCACTATATTTCAAATTTGGTATAATTAAGTATTTTAAAATTATAATTTGGAGCGAGCTATAACATTTGCTACCAAATTTTGATGTTGTTGTCGGGAATGTTAGTGCTATTTAGTCTGTAAATATTTGTGTTTACTTGCTTTTGTTTGAATTTTGTGTATTTTGGTTATTTTCGGTGTTTTTGAGACTAATTTTGGGTGCTATCCTATTTTGTTTATGGTCAAATCACTTTGAAACTTGTCAGTTCAAAGGTTTTCAGCATTCTAAGCAAAACTCACTGCAATGAGTGAGCTCTATCTTGTTTTGTCCAAATTTCATTATTTTGATCACTTTTTCAATTTTTAAATATTTTTTATTGCATTTTCGGGTTCTAGATAGGTGTAGTTTTATTGTAAGGTGTTCCCAAAAATACAAAAAATCATGTGATATAGTTTTTTTCCTAAAATTTTCTAAGTCATTTGTTTTTGTGATTTTTGTATTTTGATGCTTTGAGTAGTAACAATTATTTCAATCTTACTTTTATACATTATTTTGCTAGTTCTTTTTCTTCTTTTCAATATTTTCTATTGAAATGACTATCCTTGATAAGACATTGAAGGAGCTATTTGCTCCTAATGTCATAGATCACTTATTTTGTATCTAGTATCCTGATTTAGATTCTAACTTCAAGTTTAACCTTGGATTGATCCATTTGCTTTCGAGATTTCATCGTTATATAGATGAGGATCCTTACAAGCATCTCAAGGAGTTTTATGTGGTATGCTCAACTGTAAACATGCATGAAATTCATGAGGATCATGTTAAGCTGAGAACTTTCCCTTTCTCACTAGCTGAAGTAGCCAAGGATTGACTTTATTATCTTCCCCCTAGCTATGTGATAGGATGGGCTAATATGATAAGGCTCTTCTTAGACATTTTTCCCTATGTCTAGAGCTGCAGCAATAAGAAAGGATATATGTGGTATTAGGTAGTTACAAAAATAAACATTATATGAGTATTGTAAGAGGTTCAAGAGGTTATGTGCTAGTCGTCCCCATTACCAGATCAGTGAGCACTTGTTGATTCAATTTTTCTTTGAAGGGCTGATACCCGTGGATAGGAGCATGATTGATGTAGTTAGTGGTGGAGCTCTAATGGACAAGACACCTACTGCCGCTAGAGATCTGATAGCTAACATGGCAGAGATTGCCCAACAGCTTGGCTCGAAGTTGATCACAAAGACAAGAGTAGTTAGTGACATTCCCCATGCAGATTCGTAAAGGTCAAACACAGATTAGAAGAGATGGCATCATTGATGAAGTAGTTGACCATGGGACATCATGTTAATCCTTCATCTATACCAGTGCCTTCTAGAGTATGTGGTATTTATGCTTGTCCATCCTCTTCCATTAATGGATACCCCTAACTTTAGGAGAATACCTCATGTCTTCAGGGTTATATAATTGGTGTTGTAGGAGTATTCCCTAGGAAACATTAGTATCAACATCTATCCCCTCGGCAGCAACCACAACCATTTCAATAGATATCTTAGCCACTAGCCAAGCTACTTGCATTCCAACAGTAGGCTGGGCTAGCGGTTACCTCACTTGAGTATCATTATAGGATCTGATGAAGTAGATTTAGAAAATAATCTTCAGTATTAGGAAAGAACTGATGTAGCCATCCAAAATATAAAGACTCAGCTTGGTCAGTTTGCTTCCCTTATGAGCCAAATGTAATCACACGGTTTTGCTCAGACTCATTCTCAATTGATCCTTGATCCAAAAGGGAATGTCAGTGTTGTTATATTGCAGTCAGGCAGGACTTTACTAGAGTTGGCATAAAGAATTAATGAGAGTATAGCGAAGAGTAAGCATGCTAATAAAGTGGTTGAAAGGAAAAAAAGCCTAGTGCAAATTCTATATAAGAGAAATCAAATAAGTACTTTGTATTTCATTTGGATATCATTGATTATGTAGTTGAGTAAGTTCATGATAGTTTCTATGAGGAGTTCCTTGAGTTGTTTGACTTAAGTGATTCCATTGATTGCTTCTCTTATGATTAGTGTGATGATGTTGAATTGTGTGTAGAGTGCGCAGATATGGATGCATATCTAATGGGTAGTAGGCCAGTGAGTGTTGACATAATAGAGAAAATTCATGTGATAGAGATTCAGGTTAAAGAGATTATTCCCTCTGTAGTCCACCCACCAAAATTAGAGTTGGAATTTCCTACACATGAGCATCTATTAAGGTAATTTGAATATGCCTACCTACAAAATGATGCCGAACTCCAAGCCATCTATGACATGGCTATAAAGATACCTTCCACAGATACACTAGGGCATTTGGATTCTGTTTACATGGAGAGTGCTTTTTGACTTTAAGCCACATGTGGAATTACTATAGCGGTGCATTATCGGAATGGTCCTAGGTCATCTACACTAGGACATGAATGCAGAAGTGACAAGGATAGTCGGGAAAACAAAATAACCTTGTTAGATCCTAGTGGAGGCAAGAGATGCAAGCCTCAGTGAGCGTTCCTAAATCAATTCAAGCATAAGCCTTCGTGTAGGAGTTTGCAACACCTTTCCATCTTTTTAGTTTCCTATTTTCGCATTTTTTCTATTTTAGAATAAATTTTGTTTATGTCAGTTTTCATATGGTTGTTCTATTTTTATGGTAGTTGTTTGGTTGCTTCTTAGTTGTTTGATTGCTTATTTCCAATGGTCAAATTGAGAGTTTGTTGAGTCTAGGCATTAGGCATTCATGGAAAGAGGTCTCAACATGTTTGCATTAGTCTTTTCCTTCTTAGATGATACAAGTTTGGTGAATCATCTTGGTTTGCTTAGGCAAAGTATGTAATGCATAAGCCTTGTGAGCTTTTGAGCTTTATTTTGGATGGTTGTATATCATGCCATTCTCTCCATTCTTATGTGTTTTTCCTTTATTGGTTTTGTCACTTTAGAACTTGCTTTGACTCTCTTGGAGGCTACATTTTTCATATGCATTCATAAATATGACAGAGACATTTCTTTCATTTTAGCCACTTAGTCATATAGCCGCTTACCTTGCATTTTCCCCCTTTGTTTAGCCTTTTTGAGCTTTATTAACCATTTCTTGATTTTTAACACATTGCAAGCCTACAGTGAAAAATGATGTTCTACCAAACCTTAGGCCATAGGGAATGCATTGGTCAATTATTTGTGTTGTGCTTTGAATCAAATATGGGGGTTTTAACCAGGATGTGCAAACATTCAAGTGTAGGGGGTGCAAGGGATAATGGAAAGAAAAGAAAGAGAAACATAAAACATAATGCTTGCAAAGTGACCACGAAAAAAGAAAAAGAAAAAGAGAAGAAAAATACAGAACAAAATCGGGCAATTTTGATATAAGGAAAAAGCTGTCAAAAGAGAGTTGTTTTTACATGGCATGACTTGGGGAGGGCCCTCACATTTGTGACCTTAATTCATGACCAATGTTCTCTCTATTCTCTTTGATTTTTACCATGCGTATCCATACTATTTCCTTACCCTCATCTTAGCCCCATTACAATCTTGAATAAAGTCCTCTTAATTTATGTTTGCATATGGTTTTGAGTAGTGGATAAGTAGAATATAAGCACGCTTATAGTAGTGCAAATTCTATTAAGGTGATTTGAGTGAAACACTTAAACCCACACACTTGAGAGTTGAGAGTGTTTGATACACTTCCTTGTAAGGTCTTTCATGCTTAGTCCATGCATTTTGAGTATTTTGTCTTACTTGTGCTTGTAAGAAGTGAAAAGAGGCATGTCTTGGTTGTTGAGGATGCTCGATGCCTTGTATACCCTTTTTGCCTCTAAGGTTGGCATTTTTTATGAGCCATTGTATGCCTTTTTTGGTTGTTAGATTTTGGGCTTATTGATGTACTTGATGTTCCTCTTTGCAACCTTAGGGCCTAGTTTTGATTTTACATAAGGACATGCAAAAAGCTAAGTATGGAAGAGTTTGATAAATAGTATTTTGATACGTTGATTAACTCTCATATTTAGTCTATTAAGTCTCTTTTATTCTTAATTGATCAATATTGAACATATTTTATGAGTTTGGACTCTAATAGGGTTTAATTGTATTTTTTTAGCATCATTACAAATTTACACTATTTCTATTTTTTGAGCATATCTTGGGTTATAGGCCTCTAAAATTTATAGATTTATATTGGAGGAAAGCTAAAAGACAAATCTACTCTTTGATGAAGAAGTCAAAAGCTAATTTAGATGTCTAGTGGGTTGAATTAGGCCACAAAGTCAGGTCAAGGTTGTTGTTGCTGGAACCTAAGTAGGGTGTATTACTTGGGCCCTAACTTGGGCTGTAGATATTGGATTGAGATGAAACTAGTGCCACTTGCAAGCCAAAACATAATAATTGAATTCATATAAGATCATTTTCCAAGAAAATGACAAATTAATGGACTTATTAGCTGTTGAATTTGACTAATGTAAATAAAGATACAATCTCGGCATACTCCAAAGGTTGGACCATAACTCTCTCATTTCAAGTCAAAATTAAGAAAATTGGGTGTCCACTTAAAGTTAACAGACAGAGAATTAATTTGGGCTCAAGGAAAATCGTGGATTTTCATGTTTTAAGTCTTTTATGTTGAGAGAAAAAGATTGATGCAGATTGAAGTCTCTCTTCTCAAAACTTTTTTTCATTTCTCTCTGTTTTCTCTCACCCTTTCCTCTTCTTTTCCTTTCATTTTGCAAGATACTTTTTTTGGGTTCTATTTTGTAACCTTCATTACTATCGAAGAGTTGGACTTCAAGCTAGTTCAAGGAGATTCCCAAGTCATTATGGTTGTGATCTTAAAACCCTATACTTAATTCTCAATCATATTTGTTTTCTTGATTCTGTGGCTTTTTTAATTTGTAAACTTACATTGAATGGTGTTGATATATGGGTTTATGAATGAGGAATTAGTTGGGTGATTATTAATTGGTCAATTAGTATAAGCTTGATTAATTAAAGAATTAGGAATTGGATTTTGGTTCAAACCTAGGGTAATGCAATTAAGGCTAGAAATCGACATAAGTTAATTAGAGTTGAGGTCTCAATTATCTAATCAATTGTATATTAGTTGAATGTTTAGAGGTCTCTAAGTAGAATTGTGGGGTTGCTGTTAGAGGTTTCTCTAATAGCTCAAATCAGTCACACTCCATGTATTTCATATATTGTGTGTTAATGTTTGATTTACCTTATGCCTAAGGAACTATTTGAACTAGTGTTTTTAAATTCACCCAATTTTTCATTTATAGCTTATTTACTATTTGTATACACAAACACCGTTGTTACTCAACTAGATAGCAACAACACCCTTATGAAACGATCTTGGTTGTACTATACCTCAAATATAGTATAATTAAGTATTTTAAAATTGTAATTTGGTGTAGGCTACATTGCTCGCTACCAATTATATAATAATAAGCAATAAATATTTGCAAATAAAATTTGGGTAAATAGCACTAAAAACCCTCAAGATTTGAGTTATTGTACTCCAACCCATTCTTACACAAATAAAACCCTCCACCCTATTCTTGTATGTAGATTACACTTCGACCCATGGGTTTTAGAAGAGACAGTAACATCTTTGTTAGCTTGCTCCCTTACCCTAATCATGGTTGGACTTATTAATGAAACACTCTCACAAACCTTAACTCATCTCACCTACCTTGGGTTATCAGCAACATTTACCAAGAGAAGAAAAGTAGTAACTCTTCACTTTCATTGTCTCATTGCTAAACACCCAAAATAGAGAGTGAAGATTAGGCATGCACAGAGATGCACAACTTGTCCATTGGGATGATCGCATACATGAGCCCGGAGAAGATCAACAGATCATTAATGATAGGCAGTACAACACATCTGCTTAGGATATCTGGAGCCTCAGGTTGAGCATCCTCAAGCTTATGATATTTTCTGTTTCATGCAACCACTATTCCTATGTAATCAAGTCTTAATTTCCAATCATACATTGAAACCATGTAGGACAATAATATAAATGAATTGAAAATTGAAGATGATTGACAGGTTAATTAATTCTGGAATCAGGTTATATAAACTACCATAACTTGCATTGGCTAGCACTATATCAGATTAGAGCTACAAATTAATCAAACATGAAGAAGCATATGGATACCACTTGCAATTACACTACTAGTGTTTTAGCATAAGGAGTTGTAACAAATAGATAAGACAAGAATCTAAGAAGAGTGGAGAAGAAGGAAACTTTAAGAGCTCTTGTGAAAGAGAAGATAATTAATTAGAAAACGATTGAAAAATGATCAACTCAACTAACAAAGATTATAGGTTCATATACAACATGAATTAAGAAACAAGTGTAACTTAACTTATTAAGCTCAAATTCAAATTTATAGCTGGCACTAACTAATAATAGAAACCATAACTAGCTACTAACTACTAGTGATCCGAGAATTAAACTTCTTCATGTGATTAAGCCCATAGTTTCAAAGTTGAGCTTGTTGGATGAGATGACACGAGAAGGAAGGGTTGACTCGTGTCTTCGCTAGTTATTTTCAACCTATAAAATTTTTTAAAACAACTTTCTCAAGTCTTAGACTTGGAGTGCGGAAGCAATATGGTTAGAAATAGCAGTTATCAATTTTATTCAGTAATGTATTTGAAAGATTCTAAAGGTTGCAAAATTTTGAAGATCGAATGAAAACAGCTAATAAAGAGAAAGAGATAAAATGATCATACAGCAAGATTTATTCTAGTTCGGCCAATCAATTTGCCTATGTCCAGTCTCCAATTCTTCGTTGAAATTTTTTTATACCACGAGTGTACTTTTTCCCAAGTCTCTCTAAGTTTTTATAAATGAGTAATCTTTCTCTAACCTCTTCAAGCTTTACAATCGAGTAATATTTGTCCTAGCCTCTCCAAACTCGCTTTGACCACTATGAGGTCTGGTTACAAGCGATTTGATAAAAGGTTTTTGTTTCCACTCACACTAAAATCTCTTTACAGATTATGGATACAATGCGCTTAGTGTATGATTTCTCTAAATTCTCATAATGAGAATGCTATCTATTACAATTTAGTAGAGAAGATTTATAAACAGAAGTTACTATAAGTAACTTTCTGGAGTATCAAAAAGTAGAGAAAGAATGAAGAATGAAAATAGTTGTAGCTTGAAAAGATTTGAGCAGTGTCTCTATCTTCTTTTTTGTATTCCAGCTTTATATGGACTTCAAGATATTACCATTGGAGCTTATAGATCTTGAGCCTTGTGCCATTTAGATCCACTGGTCTATGACTGGAAAGAGAAGATGCAACTTTCTTCTTTAACAAGTAGTGATAACATAGAAAAGGAAAAGTAGCCATTTAAAATGTTCACCCACTTTTCAGACTTGTCAGCACTTCTTTTGCATTATGTCAAATCATATTTGACATTTTGAATTTTTCAATGAAGCGTATGGAAGAAGCTTTTACAGTGAGATACTTCATGAGTTGCAAGTTTCAGATTATCACTTTTCTGGATGGAGTCATCCTTCTGTGTAGTGCGATCTTTCTCATGGCATTTTTTTCCTTTCTGATGTTGTATCACATCCTTTTGAACTTTCTTTCTTATTCTTGAGTGAGTAAACATATAGAATACAAAGTGATTTTTCCAATATAATCAGATTTTGATAAAGTACCATGGATTTAGATACTTTGATTTGTACAAAAATCATTTGTCTCCAAAGTGGATGATTTTACTCACATATGAAAGCGTTTAGCTAAACCAAATCGTTTACTGTTCAAGAGATTTAATTAAATCTTGATTTGATATTTATCAAAATCTTAAAGCTTGAAATGTCTAAGGATATGAGACTGTTTCATTTAGGCATTGGAGCTTACAAAGCTCTCCATGTGTTTGGGCTTGCATCCTCACTATTAGCCCAATGGAGTCTTTACTTTGGGCTACTATGAACTCCTATGACACCCGGCTGGTCAATATAAGTCAATGAGGCCAAGCTTGGACAACAAATAGACAAAAAGACCTGGCTGTAATCCTTTTGTGAGAATGTCAGTAGCTTGGCTTTTTGTGGAGATAAGGAGAAAATGAATTAAACCTGCTTGTATCTTTTCCCTAACACTTGGCCTGTGGTGTTGCATGCTAGGATGGTAACCATGCTTTTTGTAGCAATTGTCAATAGTATGACCCGTTTTCTTGCAATATGTGCATACTTTCTAGATTGGCCTATCCCATTAGAGCCTCTTTCTCTTGCATTCTATCCTCGAGCCCTTTTTCCTCTAACATTACCTTTTGAGCTAGCTCCACTTGACTGGCCTTCCTCAGTGGCACTCAACAAAGTCATAGAATCATAGATCTCAGGATTCATTTGCCTTTCTTGTTTAGTTAATAAAGAGATGGCAGTTTCTATATCCAGCAAGGTTTCATCAACATCATTTGAGATCTAACATGAGCATACTACTCATTTAGACCTCTAGGGAACCTTACCACATGAATTTTCTTTCTTGTATTCTCTCATAGCTCTTAGACTACATCTACAAGGAAATCCACATGGACAACCAGGAATTGGTTGAAAACAGATTTCATCTCGGTGAAATAGGAAGTCATGAATAACTCAGCATGTTCAATAGAGAACAACTCTTCCTGTAGGGTTGCTATTTGAAACACATTCCCTTGGTAGTACCTTTGCTTGAGATCCCTCCACAAGACAAGCTATTTCAATCCAAATCACGCTCTGATAGATCTCCGAACTCAAGGACTGATTAATCCAAGAAACAACATAGGTATTGCACCTATCCCAAGCTACAAACAAATGATCATATTCCTCAGGCTTGGTAATCAATCTATCCACAAATTTTAGCTTGTTCGACTCAAGAGCCCATCGCACAACTCAAGCCCAGGAGTGGTAGATATGAGTCATGAGAACCATGGAAATTATTGGTGTTCTAGGATGTTCACCTGGATGTAGATAGTAAGGGTTCAATGGCTTGGCCATGGTGATTTGAGCTTTGACTCATTACTAGAATTCGAGCTTGATTCCCTACTGGAATAGGAATTTGAGCTCAAACTTGAGGTTGAAACGCTATTGGTGCTTGAAGTGGATTCACTAGTGGAACTTAGTTCTAAACTTGATCGAAATCTTGATTCTCCATCATTAGATCTTGTAGAGTATGCAACAAAGCTCGTGAGGAGCTTTGATACCATAACAAAACGATAGCACAAGAATGTGAGAAGAGTACAGAAGAAGGAAACTCTAAGAGCTCTCGTGAGAGAGAAGATATGAAATTCAGATTAGAAAATGGTTGTAAAACGACTAACACTTGACCACTCATATGGCAATAAGAGTTCAACACTTCCAGCAAGTTTTCACAATGTTGGACTGAAGCTCTGCTGAAAAGGATGGAATCGTCAGCAAAAAAGTAATTGTGATCCATGATCTTTTAGTGATAAAATAAGTTAATAACATTGTGTGTTAATCTTAAAGTATTCAATCTTATAATATTTGTAAGGTATAGATCTACAATTGAAATACTGTAAGATTAAAAAAATAATTAATAGTAATTTAAATTATTTATATTTTTATCAAAGTGAAAAAGTTATTTGTTGTAAGATTATATATATATATATATATATATATATATATATATATATATAACTAATTAATTTTAATTTAATATAAATTGATAAAACTTATAAATTTAATATAAATTGATAAAATACTATAAGTTAAATTAATCATTATCTGTATAGTGTATTGCTTGATATTTCCTTTGCTATATATATATATAAAAGAATGCTAATCTCCATACATTCATGTGAAGGTTAGGAAATTTCACATTTTATTTTGGATATAAAACTCCTTCTCCTCGTTCTTGACTCAATTTATGATTATGGGTAAATCTGAAATTTTATTTCATCCACATTAATTATTCTTTTAACTTTTCTATCTCATAGTTGATATTCACTCTCCACTATTTTTTTTATTCAAAGAATATTATTCTTTTTTATTTTTCTCTTATTTGAATAATATATAAGTGATTAAAAATTTATTTACCATTATTATACTTTGAATGAATAAATCTAATATTAATTTAATAAAATATTTTTATAACGTTTATAAAAATGATTAATTTGACAGAACATGAATAGTTAAAATTGTATGGTACGTAATAAATTGACATTGATCTTGTATAAATTTACATTGCAATGTAATTTTTTTTACAAGACATTGCAATCAGGTTTTTTAAATAAAAAAAATAAAAAAAATTAATATCCAAAATACTGGAAATCAGGAATTATTACAAGAATACGGGAAAAAATTAGTATGAGACAAATTGGCTTAGGGTGGGCCAATTTGTAAATGTACAGAAATCGACTCACCCTAGGCTGATTTATGCACTGAAATTTTTGTATATAAATCGGCATAAGGTAAGCCGATTTTTGTACATTTGCAAATTGGCCCAGCTTAAGCCAATTTGTCTCACAAATTTTTTTTCCAATATTCTCATAATAACTCTTGATTTCCAGCATTTTTTAAATAAATTTTTTTATTTTATTTATGGAAAAAAAAACCTTGCAATCATGCAATGTAATTATATAGTATGTTACATAGTGATATTACGTAGCACACGTTATTTGTTTTGTATAAATTTACATAGCATACATTTTTAATCATTTTTAATAGTTCGTGATCAATCCTTGTAATGAATTTTTTAATTATTTAGGTGGCGTTTGATTTGTGAAAATATTTCTTATTTTTATTTTCTGAAAAAAAAATTTATTTTCAGATTTTTTTAATTTAGGAAATGCATTTGGTTTGTAAAAGTATATTCTATTTTGAAAAACTGAAAACAATAAAAATATATTTAATTTGTCTCAAAATGCTAGCTCATAAAAATAGATTCCATTTTCAAATATAAAAAAAATAAAAATATGTTTGATTTACCCATTCTCAAAATGCAATTCTCAAAATCACATTTAAAATAAAAAGTTTTATTTATACCAATTTTTTTTATGGATATTCACAAAAAATATTTATTAACATAATAAATAAGTCTATAAAATAGATTTTTTTTTTTTTTTAAGATTGGCTATGATTACAAATAATGAAAAAGAATTATTCAACAACAGTTTTTCATCCATGTTAGTAATAACAATTTATTCATAATATGTAACTCATTTATAATGGAACAATTATTTACTAGCTGATTGTATGGCATAGTCGTAATGCGTTTTGGGGTGTGCAAGTGGACAATGTATCAAATCTGGAATTTTCTTTCTACTGACTTGGGAAGCTTGGAAGTTGGAACATGTGGCATGCAGCAGTGGGAAAAAAAACAAGAAGATGGGTTTCCCTCAGCACATATTCAAAGATGGTACAATGCGGTAAAAAATATGAGAATTGCTTCTATTTACCAATTGTGCTACCGCGTGATCGATAGAAAATATTTCCAACAAACTGAAAACGTGAAATCTATATTTTCAAATTTTCAGCTCTTTTAAGAAATATTTTCAGGAAATATTTTCTTTACAATTCCACCAAACATGTTTTTATATGTATTTTCTATTTTCACTAAAAATAAAAATAGAAAATAGGCAAACCGAACACACCCTAGTTTTTTAATATTGCTTTTGTATAAATTTACATGCCATGCTTTGCAAAAAGCAATGTAAATTGAGAAAAGCAACGTAAATTGATTCGTCCAGCATATAATGACATTACATATATTTGTAATTTTATAATTTTTAAAAAAGAGAAAAATAAAAAAAAATAGTATTCATATAAAGATAAATAGTGAAGAGTATATATTAATTAGGTAAGAGAAAAGTTATGAGTTATAATCAATGTAAGTAAAACAAAATTACAAAGGCATCCAATATTATGTAGAGTCAAGAAAGGGACGAGGAAGTTTAATGCCTAAATTAAAATGTGAATGTTGCTAACTTCCATACGAAGCTATGGAGGTTAGCAATCCCCATTAATCAAGAGAGAGTTGTTGGCATAGGCATAAAATTTGACACACTTATACTTTCAATAACTTTTAATGGAATATAGTTCTTATGAATCCAATCATTAAATTATAATTACATATCATATAGATCATTTGTGTCAAATTTTAAAAAAATTGGACATGAATACAATTGTGATCAAGTAGTTCTTTTTTACATACATTTAAGAAGTATATATTACATTAATTTAAATATATATAAAAACTCTACTAAAGGATTTTGGATTAATTTAAAATTTTATAGATATAATCTATAACATATAAACTTTCAATTCAATAATTAGTTTTGTAAAAGATTTCTCCAATAAAAAGCTATTTAATGGGATAAAATATAAGTTTAACTTATATCGATATAAATAATCCTAGGTATTAATATTAATTAAAAATTTGCTATTTGGCTAATTACTTTTATCATACAATCATTTTTCTCCTACATAAGATTTTAATATAAATTTCTATAAGTTCCAAATTCATAATAAGATTTTGACTTATCACTTGTAATGTGTACCAAAGTTATTGATATCATAGTTTTTTTTGTTTTTTTTGTCGACGTTGTTATCGTAGTTAAAAACTATTTATTATAACGATCTTTGGTAATGAACCTTGAGTATTACGCGTCACCAAAAAAAAAAAAAAAAAAACAAAATCCTTGACTTTATTTATTTATTTTAATTTTTTTCCTAACAGAACAAAAGTCTTGAAGACTAATCAGCTAAGAAGCAGCTGTGTCTCAATAAAATAATAACAAACCTGATTCATGACATTTCAAAATTCTAGAAAAGAATTATAGTCTTCATACACATACAAATAAAATAAAATCATAGTCTTCGTTAACATTATTATATATAACTGATGGCAGAGACAAGAAATTAATTCAAACAATCAGAATTAGCTTTGTGCAAAGTCCTCCATAGTTTCTGCGTGCCAATGCTAATCCCCAGCAGGCTTGCTTTGAAACTTCTATTTTCTGCAAGACGAAAACATAAGAATAAAAGGTAGCAATGCCGCAAATAAATGGTATGTACATAAAGTATGTATGTACTTGTACCTGCTACTTTTCCAACGCCAAGACCAAGCCCACTATCGAATTAGTTAAAAAATTGATAGCTGCAACCATGGAGAGCCGCCATTCTTGATCAAAGTCAGGGATTTGGGAGAATATCACTTCTGCTATGCCATATGTTATCATAAACCCATTGCTTGAAGTATGGCATGGATCTTTTACATGACTCTTGTGATAGCAGTTCGACATTTTCACCGCCCTGAGCCACAGGCAGAAAGTTCATATACATCATTAATGTATTGAATAAAGTCTAAGTGAAATAACTTTAACATCTAACATGTTTGATTCATTTTATGCAGAAAGAAAGAATAACTAATGGCACTTGTAACTCACATCATACTTGCTGAGGCAGCAATGGTATACTCAATTGCAATGCCAAACAGATTCACATAATGGATTAGGCCACATAACTTGACCTTTTACCCTCCTGATCTTGTATAAGCATGTAAACATCGTATCAGGAAGATACAATACAGCACATGGATCTATTTCCATCCAAAAACCCTATAATTTTGAACCCCTGACGAACTTCCTTCATGAAAAGTCCTGAACATGACAATTGAGAAATATGCGGTACTATTTTTTTGGATAATTCAATCAAAGTAGGCTCAACTCGCACAAACATAGGGAGGAGCAGAATTCAACAGTGACAGAAAATGAAGTAAATAGATCTACATCAGAATAGCCTAAGAATAGGAGCAAAACAGCAAACCTCCTGAGACTAAATATACAACCACTCTAAGCTAAAAACTGATGTGCAAAACAGCATACACAATTGATATATAACTGAAAATGCAGCACCATAACCAACCTGCAGGTCATTTGCTCTACCATTGCTCAGCTTTTTGCTTGCCACTTGAGTTACTAAGCGCCAACTGAAATATAAAGACTAAAACAGAATAGGATTGCTCCCAATGGTCTGCTGAAGTTTCTGCATTCAGCAAGCAATTCTGCACGAATCTTGCAGCAGAAGCAGTAGCAATTTTGCACCAGGAATGAAATAGCAGTTCAGAAATAAGTATATTTTTCCTCATCCACTTAGGACCACCAATTTAGCACAGTCTTAAACATCACCATGTCACTGCTTCACATAACTCCGAGAGTATCACCAACGCAAGCCTCAGGAGAAGCTAAAAGAATAATAATAATAATAATAAGCAGCAATAGATGAAGGTTATGTGTTGAAGCTAAAAAAAAAAAAAAAAAAAAGTTTAAAGAGTAAGCAGCAACAGATGAAAGTGAAGGAGAAGAAGGGTAAGAGGCTAATCGATGAGCCATAGATATGCTTCGTCGGGATTGTCAGTCAAGACATAGCCAAAAGCTTAAAGCTGACCAACCATGTATTCGCTATCACTCTAGTTATGGGAGCATCCGAAGGTCTTCATCTAGATAGTCTGCAATGTAGCAGTAAGCAACACACAAACAGAAAACCAAAGCAAAATAAACAAAGAAGGTGACAGCAAAGTGGCAAACATGCTACAGAAGTTGTTAACTTAGGACATAAGAAAATGTCCAAGAACCTAGGAAAGTGTAGAAAATTGTACAAGTTAAAAGAAATACGAATTCATGAGTACCAAGGCAGTTAGAATCAGAATACAACATTTGAAAAAATAAAGAAACTGAACCAAAAAAATTTTTGGGTTGTGGTGTTGGGTGGGGTTTTTAGGGGGGGGAGGGGGGGGGGGCGGAATCAGTAAGGAAAAAGAAAACGTCTTTATTCTACACTTAAGCAACTCATTCAAACCTGAAACCAAAATAAAGAATATTAAACTATACATGAAACATAAGCAACTCACTAACAAAATACTTAAGCAATGAAGCATCTAAAGCACAGAAAATTGTTGAAAACTTTATTTCTACGAACAAAAGATTATCATGGAGAGAGAATTAAAAATGCAAAAAGAAATTCTATGAAAAGGAATCCAAACCTTTCAACTCCATTTATAATACCTGAAAGCAACAAATATCAGAATCCCAAAGTAGAAAAATCAAAAGGCATAAAACCAAACTGTACAGAAATGCAGACCATAAACAAAAGACCTTTTGATATCACCATAGTTTGCAAGAACAATGCCACTGGAATACAGCAGTAAAGAAATAAAAATTATGCAATGAATTAGAAATGTCTTCAATATTTGTATATATTGGCTGTACAATAAAGAATGCTAGAATACAGCACCAAGCTACAATTTCATTTTTCTTTAAAAAAAATAAAAAATAAATTGTAGAAAAATATAATGGCTTAAAGGAATAAGAATCATTACAAGGGCAATAACTTAATTAGGATGCTGAGAGTTATCTATATTAATTGAATCATTGACATACTCTGGAGCAAGATAACCCCTGTGGCAATTTTTATATAAAAAATGATTGCGAGAAACCCCATTAGTCAGATGAAAAAGAAAAAAGGATCCAATTTTGTTCACTCAACATACCTTTGTTCATGTTATAGCCCATTTGGTTTTACTCCAAACTGATGTTGAAAAAAAATCTACTATTGTTTAGCTTTGCAAAAACTTGCATTGGGAAGTGTGATTTTCCTGTTGAGATAGTATCCAAACAAGCTATTAGTTGTTTCATTCACTCACAATGTCCCCGCAACTCAAGTGCTGATGCAGGATGTTGCTGGATTTGGTATCTCTATGCACAATATGAGGCAAACACCCAATAAGCTCCAGGATTCTGTTTGCAATTATATTGAAGGAACCTCAAAACAGAAAGACCGTTTTGCGGGACAGCATATGGATAAAATGTCTGCATTCCATCCTCAGATATCCCTTTAAGAAGAACTTCCTTCAGAAGCTTATATCCCTGAACAACACCATTGCAATGATAACATATGGCCAACTCAGGCAGACTTGCCATGACAATGTCAAGCCAAGCTTCAAGCCATGCCAAAGTGGGAACTCATAAAATTGGGCAATTTTCCAAACAAAAATGAGGACAAAAGATAGTAGAAGAATGCTCTTACCTGTCGTGTGACATCCCACAAATGACCACAAACCATAAGAGCAGTAGTTAGGAAGTAACTATGAAGTCAGTCTTCAAGAACAGCAAACAAAGAAATGCATGAAGTTCTTAACTCTTTCCCCAGAGATATCATTCTTTTGATCCAGTTCAAACATATTAGCAACAATGAAATGGGTTCCAAGGGTAACAAACCATACCAGAAAAACATTAGTAGCCCTGCCATTCACATAGTACATGCAGAAGAGTAACCCCAAGTAACATAAATCAATCACTTAACATATGAGCAATCTACAATCTACAAAAATGATGAAGCACCACTACTTATACTACCGTATTACAACACCATCACTAATGATAGCAATACCCAAACCGAAATATATTTCACCCATATATATGCAGAATGAGAAAATCTGAGAAAAATGGGAAAACATCACACCATACCCCAAAACAATATCACATTCAAATGATGTTCAAGAATCACACCTTATATGCATAGCCACATCCTTCCCTTAATACATTTCCCTTTTCAATATGAAGTACAATCCATTTTCTCTCATATTACTCTTTACATTCACTTAAGTGAGTCCAAATATCTATTCAAGGGAATTCACATACAACAGAATTGTTTTCTTAACAACCATTGACAACAAAAATGTAAATACAAACAATATCAATATCATCAAGAACTAACAGCAAGAAAAATATAAGCCAAATGCTCCAAAAAAAAAACATTCTAAGCCAAAAGATATACTATAACTTCTACTATTTCTGAATCTCAATAGCTCGGTTACATTTTGCTCCTATGTCCCTCCATTTTCATGCAGTTGGTTTACTATGGCCCATATGTTAATTTTTCCTAATAGGAACTTTCTACTCCAACCGATCTTCTCTAAACCCCTTCATAACAAAGTAAGAAAGAAGTTGACAATAGTAATAAGATACCATGGCTTCTGTGAGCACCTCTTCAGCCCCTACCTCCTCAAACAATAAATATCATTTTTCCACCACTCCAAATATTTAGCCTCTGTAGCCAGTGTATCTACCATATAGAGTTGAAGTGCATGACTTGCAATTTCATGCCCAGATGTCCACCCAACTACACCTCTAGCTAAAAATGACAATGCAGCACCTGTTCAATACAGTCAGGGAAATAAGCAATTAACACAAAGTCACGAAGTATTGCCATACTACATGCATGACAAAATCCCATATAAAAATGTCTAATAGAAAATATTATAAAACTAATCTAGATTCTAAAACATGTAAGCATCAAAAAGAGCAAGAATGATGCCTGCTTTTGCTTACAATAACATAGGATAATTAAGTTAAGATCTATCCAAAAGCATGATTTTGCAGAAAAAGGTTTCAGCAGTATGAAAAGCAGTAGATTACCAACGAAAATATAGAATATCGAGTTTGATTTATATTTAGTGCTTGATTTCTCCTTCCTCTAAGTTCTCCGTCCATCGTTCAACCTATAATACCTTGTGTTAGTCATTAAGTAATCAACTCATACAGGAAAAAGAAAGAAACTACTATTACCATAAAAAATAAACAATCCAAGAAAAGCCTATTGAAAGAAGAAAAGGAAGGGGGGAGGAGGGGGGGGGGGGGAGTAGATTTCAAAAGTTTTGTTGAGTCTGAGCATAGACACAGTACAGAGGAGCCTCTAATATTTTTACAGGTAGGCATTCAATATTCTTACCTGCCAAGCCAAACACAAATAAGTTTTGTTAGCCATAAACAAAGAATAAACAGTACCTTAACCTCTTGCAAGTCAATACTGACAAACTGAAGCAATCTATCGTTCAACATATGCTCAACCTGGAATGAATGAACCGAATATGTTGGTAGAAACATTAAAACAAAGAAGGTTAAAAGCATTTATGCCACAATCTCATATACCAGGGAGCGAAGTACTTATTTGAATGTCCCAATAACAAAGTGGAAAACAAACAGTGAGTATGATTATCACCTGAAAACATGATCAAGAGCATGCGTTCGCCCTGTCGAAAACATGATCAAGAGCCAGGTACTCATTCATGATGACACACATCGTGGTTCCAGCGAGCAGACAGGTAGTGTAGTTACCCGTGAGAATTGAACCTGCTTCATAATGAATGGCACCCATTGTGGTCCTCTGCTGAATCAGGAACATGGCAAAGCGATGACGTTGGGGATTAGTGGACCACCACGACCCAGCTGCGCTGCACACACTGCTACCATCGAAGTAACGACCTCCACCATACTGCCGCTCCAGAATCGCCACAGCTGCATGCTTGGAGCTTGGTTCTGTTAAGGACATCGCACATTCACATGCGTAGGAGATCGAACAGTCGCAGAGAGAAGCAAATGAGAAAGACCCAGAAAGAGTGTGAAGTGAATAACAAATGAGAGAGAAAAGCCCTAGACCTCCCTCCAGAGAAGAGTTTCAAAATTTTGTGGTTAAAATGAAGAGAGTAGTCGCATCCTACACATTAAAATTAAATGTAGCAGCTGAAGAATAAAGTTTTTCATTGTAACTAAATGATTTTTCAGAAGCCAAAACATCAGGTGCAATGTAATGGGCGGGAAACCATCTTTTCCCCATGTTGCCACATCACGAATTCCACATGCCTCATGACCGGAATTTAAGTAAATGTATATGATATGATATGATTTAAATTAGCTTAGTTTTTTGCCACAAAAATAGATTCCTTATAAAAAAAATTGTTCTCTTTTTTTGGTTGGGGGGGAGGGGAACCTGCAATGAAGAGGAGATATGGATGTGAATCTGCGCCCGGGTAATAGGACAATAAATAGAGGGAGTTAACATCAATCCAACAGACAATAAAATCCGGCAGACTGCATAAAAAAAGAAGAAATTAAAGAAGCTGATTCTATTCTATGATTTTATTGAACAAATACATATGAAATAGGCGTGTACGGCGTGGCGTGGCATGGAAATCAAATATCTGCATTCTTCTGCAGAATCATCCCCAAGCCCCCTAACCTAATAAGGAGAAGAGCATCGAAAAATTGGGGGCACAACTATAATAAAATATACAGATGGGACTAAATTACAATTTGCACCTCAACCTAAGAAAAAAGCCACAAACAAAAAAGGGAGACCCAATGCTAAATTACAAATTACAGTGGCACATTTCTAAGACTACTATATGTCAAACAAGCACAACCTCACAGTAAGGGGGGGCTAACATGATGGGGGCTGAAGTTGCTTCAGCCGTCTCACGACCTGTTTCATTGTAGGTCTTGTAGAGAGGGAGTCAACAGTACACACAACTGCTAAGTGTAGGACCTCAACCAAATCATCTCCTGGTGCTGCATCCCACAACCCAGCAGTGAAGAACTCCTTAGCCCTCCCTTGTCTCAGTAGCATGCATGCCCATGCTACAATGTTGAAGCCATTTCCATAAGAGGAAAATGAAGGGTCCAATGCCTTCTTGTCCGAGAGCAACTCTAGGAGCACCACACCATAGCTATACACATCAGCCTTATCAGAAACACGGCATGTCATGGCATATTCAGGAGCAACATAACCAAATGTTCCTGCTACACCAGTGGTAGCATGGGTCTCTGAAGTACCCAGAAGCCTGGCCAATCCAAAGTCAGACAAGTAAGCATTGAAATCATCATCCAACAAGATGTTGCTGGGCTTGACATCCCGATGGAGGACGCGTGGCACGCACTGGTCATGCAGGTAGGCGAGTGCACGGGCTATGTCTAATGCAATCTTGTGGAGAACTCTCCAGTCCACAGCCCTTGTTGACCTCTCCTGGATAAACTTTTCAAGATTACCACCTGGCAAATAGTTGTATATGAGAAACATCTCTGTCTCACAAGCATGATAACCAATCAGCGTGACAAGATTTGGATGATGAAGCCTTGCAAGGGTCTTAATCTCAGCATTGAATTGTTGAACACCTTGGAAACGTCCAATTGCGAGACGTTTGACAGCCACCAAGATCCCTGGCGATATCTCTGCCTTATAGGTTGCACCAAATCCTCCATTCCCAATACAGTTGCTAGCATTGAAATTCCCAGTGGCACGGACAACATTTTCAAATGTCAATGGAACCCCAATATCAGTGAACACAGTAACTTCTTTCTTTGTAGTCCCAGCAACCCTGGACTTCGGTTTCCACTTCCGTGTGTAAAAGAACAGAACAATTAGTGCTATAAGAACAGAAACAATGGCTGAAGCAGAAGTTATGGATGCTATTTCAATAGAATTAAACCCGCTCTTGTTGCTAGAAGCTTGTGCTGTTGCAGCACTGTCAGAATTACCAACAACCTGTGCTTGTTGATCTGCTGATGGCACAGTTAGAGAAAACCCATGACAGGAATGTATAAGTGGATTCCCGACAACACTGCTGCATTTAATCAAGTTGCTATGTGATGGCAAGGATCCAGATAAGTTATTGAAAGACAAATTAAATGCTGAGAGCGTACGGAAACTTGCCAAACCAGCAGGTATGTGTCCAGAAAGTTTGTTGTTGTTGAGCAACACATCCGTCAGGTTTCTCATGTTGTCAATAGCTTCAGGAATCTCACCAGTAAGAGAGTTTGAAGAAAAGTCCAAGACTTCTAAAGAGTGCAACTGCCCCAGGCTGGTAGGAATCGAGCCACTTAAGTTATTACGTGCCAAAGAGAGAAACCTCAGATCCTTCAACTGGCCAAGGCTGCTGGGAATCTGACCTTGTAACTGATTCAAACTGAGGTTGAGAGCAACAAGAGAGAGCAAGTCCCCTAAACCAGCGGGAATTGGTCCTGCAATATGATTCCCAGATGCATCCAAAAATTTCAATGATCTGCATATTCCACCAAAGTTGGAAGGAATCTGACCAGACAACCTATTGTAACTGACATTCAAAAGCAACGCATCTAATCCATCACATTTCTCAAATAAATCTGTTGGAAACGGCCCCGAAAGCTTGTTTTCTCCAACTTGAAATGTGTAAGCAGTTTCTTTCCCCAGCCTGTTGCGCGCAATTGGCAAAGAGCGAATGCCAGTGAAGTTGTTTCGCCCAAAGTTGTGGAAAACTGAAGGACCAACTTCTCCTAATGATGGCAAAAGGGTGGTTCTTTCGTGAACCTTAGATGTAAAAAATGATGCATATGGAGCGGACAGGTTATCAGATTCAAACAGACTTCCATTCCAGGAAGGAACAGGAGGACAAAGGTCACCGGCGAACTCAGGAATCGAACCAGACACAATGTTCCCACTAACATCAAACACAGTCATGCAAGGAACACCAAGCTCAGCAGAAAGCTCACCAGTTAAGTTGTTCGCGCTCAAATCAAGAAAATGCAGCTTCTTGCAGGAACTAAGCTGGTTTGGGAACTCCCCAGTGAAGTAATTCTGAGCCAAATTAACCACCTCCAAGCTGTCACAACTGCCCCAACTGCTCGGAAAACCGCCTTCCAGGTTCACCATCGGAGCCCAGAGCACTCTCAGCTTCGGAAGCAATGCAACCTCCACAGGCAACGCACCTTCGAAATAATTAAACTCATCATTTAGAGTAACCAATCGCCCCACAGGAGAATCCCTCGCCGCGTCACCGGCAACAACTCCCGTCGGATCGAAGAGATTCGACAGCACAAGCACAGATAACTCCGAGCAATTCCCAAGCTCGCGGGGCACCGGGCCGCTGAGAGTGTTTCTAGAAACATCCAACACTTCGAGGCTCTTGAGGCCCCCAAGCTCACTAGGAATGACTTCTACCAACAAATTCGAATACAGAAGAAGCGTCCGTAACCGGCTGCAATTCCCCAAATTCCCCGGAATGCTCTGAACGAGGAAGTTCCCCGACAAATCAAGATGCTCGAGGCTCCCACAATTCTCCCCAATCTCCTCTGGAATAACACCAACAAGCTCGTTAAATGACACATATGCCCCTCTAAGCCTACCCAAGAAGCCAGGGACTGAACCGTTCAACCCATTGGCAGCCAAATTCAAAACCTCCAAGCTCTCAAGTGACGCAGCTGAGCTAGGTATATCCCCAACAATCCTATTAAACCCCAAATTCAGAACCCTCAACTTCCTCAAACCGCTAAAACGAAGGGGAAGGTAACCGCTTATCAAATTCCCCTCTAGATCAAGCACCTCCAGGTTTTGCAAACCCCAAATTTGAGAGGGAATCTCGCCTTCCAGCCCGTTGAAGGGGAGAGAGAGGACCCTGAGCTCGGCGAGCTCGCCAATCACCGGTGGAAGCTTCCCGAACAGGGAACCGGTGCTCTCCCGGCAGCTCCTTCTGATTCCGAAACCGTAGAGCGGGAATTGGGCGAAATCGGAGCAAGGATTCCGGTTACTTCGGCCGTTTCCCGTGAGGTTGATGGCGACGACGCGCGACGCCGAGTCGCAGAGGACGCCGTGCCAGGAACAGTGGTCGGAGTCGTTGCCGCCGCCGCTGCCGGCGGCGGTCCACGTGGACAGCATGCCGGAAGGGTCGGAGAGGGAGTCTTTGAGTTGGAGGAGTACGGATTTGTCGGAACCGGGTGGAACGGCGTCGTTATGGGGAAGGGAGAAGAGGAGGAGGAAGAGGAGGAAGAGGAAGTGGAATTGGGAAGTGAAGGGACTCCGTTTGATCACTGAAAACATCTCACGAAGATGCAAAACGGAATTGAACACTGAAAATCTTCTTCTCTTTTTTGGTTTCTGTTTTTCTGAGTTGAGTGAAGAGGGAGAAAAGGGTTTTTCTGAAAACCCTAATCCCGATTTTGAAGGGAAACTGAAGAAAGATAAAATGAGAGAAGGAGGAGGAGGAGGAGGAGAAACAAGATTCGACGTTACTCTTTTCACAAAACGCGTTTTTCTTCTTCCAACAGTGTTTTTTGGGAGAAAAAAAATCAAAAATGATTTTATTTTATTGTTTTTATTATTTTCTTTTTGGTGAGGGCGTGTTTCGTGGCGTTTGGGAATTGGGATTGGATGGTGGTGGGGTCCACGGGACGTGCCAGGTAGGATAGGACACAGACCGTGCATAGTCAACAAAAGACGATGCCACGTTACACACATTTCTGAATACATCATGCTGGTGTCATGTCATCATACTATAAAAATGAAGACATAAATACGGGAGATTAACGGTTTGGCAAAAGAAAGAAGAACGGAGGAAAGAAAATAAAAAATAAAAAAAAAAATTGAATAAATTTTTATTTTTTATAAATATATTTGGATAAAAGAAAAAGAGAAGAAAAAATATAAGAAGGATTATTTTTTTATTTGTTTATATAAAAAAGTGATAGGAAAGAAAAGATAATAATGCTAAATGATAATTTTACCTTTATATCATTTTAAGATATTACCCAACTATAATATGAAGTTATGTAAAAAAATTAACAAAAATATAAAAGTTTATATAATTTTATCATAAATTTATCTATTAATTTAATGTAAATAAATATAATAAAAAATAAACTTTTTTATTCTTATTATTTCTTAAACAAAATTTTCTCTCAAATTTTGTTGGATGTAAGAGGTAAAAAAATTTTGGTGAGTCCCATCTCCTTTTTTTTTCTTTCAATTACCTTCCTTTTTCCTCTTCTTCCTTCCAATTTTCTCCCAACCAAACAAAGCCTAAAAGAGGAATATTGAGTGTTGGACTTGTGACCTTGGCATAAGTGATAAGACATTCAACCACTAGACACAATAGTATCTTATTAAATGTTTACATAATTTATTCTTTTATTCCTTATTAATAGCCTCATCAATATCACTTCTTTCCTATTTTTATTCCCCCCTCAATCCTGATTCACTCTCTTCTCAAACCTTAGTTGCCCTCCTTTTTTTTATTTTTCCATTCCTTTCAGCCTTTATTCACTCTTTTCTCAAACCCTAATTGCCACCATTAGAGCTCACTTAATTCTCTCATTCCTTCATTGATGCATGCCACCTCTCTCGCTCATAGCTAGCCATACCATTAGTCTGGGGTTAGTCCACATCCAATCTGCCACCCTCATATCAAATGGAGTTGTTGCCCACACAATCATCGATAAGTCAAATAAAACCTTTTTGTCTCCTTTGTTTTTTTTTTTCATCTTTTATTATTTTTTGTCTCCCACTCTTTGTTTCCAAAAAACAAGAATAAAAACAAGAGTATATTCTTCCACTCTCTGTGTGCTACCTTTACAATGTAAATACTATGTTGATATGACATTTTTTGGGTTTATGTGACATGAAATAGTAATAATACTGATTTTTCTTATAATCTTTTTTTTTTCTTAAAAAAATTTCTGCAAGTTGTTATGACAGTCTTCAATTTCAAGAAGTTGTTTATATGGATTTATTAGATCTTGATGAATAGAATTTACTGACTTTTTATGTTTAGAAAATATATTGTGTAATTTTGATATCAATACTTGAAAATGGTATTTAATATTTTTTTTTCAGTTATTTCTTACCTCAACATGAGACTTTTACGTTTGATATACAATGTATGCTTATTGGCCTATGGAATTAGTTCAATTTGTTGGTCTATTTAACTTATTTAAATTGTAGTCTTTCTAAACAAGTTCCAAGCAAGTTAGGCCAAGTTTTTGAACAGGTCAGGCTTAAACTTTAAAAAAAAGCCTCTAATGGACTACAAGCTAAGAGGTTGCAATATAGGCTTGACCTGTTAAGGGTGAAGCCTAACCTTACCAGGCCTGTTTCCACCTAAGAAAACAATGAGAAATCCTCTTCCTCAATTCTCATTCCCTTTCTCCATCGTCTTAGGTGGATAATATGGTTTTTGAATGGCCACAGTGACCCTATCTTGATACACAACACATCCGCTTCTTTGGCAAGGAAAAATTGATATATATTGCCATCATGTTGCATTACTTGAAACCCTTGCGAACGGCTCCCAACGCACTTTCCATGATCCCTAAGGAGAAAGATTTATTTGCCATCAACCGACCCGCTAAACTCTTTGGGCAGTCTTCAATCCCACTTTTAATGTCTTCTTTATTAAAGAACAATATCTCTTCCTCCTCATCCTGACTAAACCGTTCTCTGTGTTCTTGAGATGGATGTACATAGTTGTCCGCCATGTATAATTCACAACATATAATTTAATCTTTAAGGATAATTGTTATCTAAAAATTAATTTTAGTATATCATTAATGGAAAAAAAAAACTTTTATATAATTATCAAAATATATGTTATTATATAAATTTTATAAATTTTGAAATACTAATTAAAAGAATTAAATATTATTATTAATATAATAATACGTAATTAATAATTATGTACAAAATTTATTGTAGTAATATATTAAAATCAAATTTTATATAAATTAATTACCAACTTTTTATCTCATTTTAATATTTAATGTGGCATAAGTTTTACAAATTTATAAGTTAAATAAATTTTGAAAATAATTTTAAATATTATATTACTAGCTTTTACTAAAAAAAATCATGTCTCTCTCTATTCATTAATATTTAATTGAATTATTATATGACTTGTGATTTCTATATAGATAAGATAATCATGTAACTTACCATAATTTATTTTTTAATTTTATTTAACCTGTGGGTCAAATGAGTTGACCCGACTATCTGCTTACATGTCCATAAAAATATGCAATAGCTTTTACATGTTAAAAACAAGTTCAACAGCTTTTAAAATTAGTAAACAAAAAAAGGAGATAAATGGACTAGCCTATTTAGGCGTGCAGGTTAAATGAGCTAGCCTAACTGCTCATTTTGTCTTTTTTAATTTAAAAAATAGAAATTTTTCATCAACTTTTTATTCCAAAATACCAAAGTTCACCCAACCCATTACCCAAAAATCCTGAACAAATAAAAATATTTAGTAGATTTTATATGTCCAAAAATAGTCCAATAGTTTTTACATGTCAAAATAAGTTCAACAACTATTAAAATTAACAAACAAAATAACGGGAGATAATCGAGCTAGCCCTGTTTAGGCCTGCGAGCCAAGCCATTATATTTATAGCTTCTTAATGCTTATTATAGGATTGGCTCGACCTACTTAACCCATGATCCTAATTGGGTCGAGGCTGGCCTATTTGATATTGCTAGGGGCTAGGTGGTTATTTTGGATAGGATAGGCTAAGATCATTCAAGATATTTTAATGGGTTAACCATAGATGAGCTAAGGCTAACTCATTTAAGAAGAAAAATTGTAATTAATTTGGTTTGGTTTTAACTTGAAATAAACGAATTATCTAAACCATTCCAAATCAATTTACTTGGCTTAATTTGAGGTATGTCAGTCAATTTGACTCGATGAACACCCTAATAAGCCCTATGGGCTTTTTGGCCCATGTGTTAAAGCTCATTAAAAATGTAAACACCAACAAAAAAGAAGTAGATAAAATTTGAAAATTTTGCAAGTGAACCAATTCAATGGGCTAAGGATAGCCCAGAAGTGGGCTAGAGTTAGCCCATATGTGGGTCGAGGCTAAGATCAACCCATAAAAAAGTTCAAAAAATTTAGACTTTTTGCAAGTGGGTCAGTCCATGAGCTAACCACGACCCATATCGGCTTTTTGGCATTGTGGCATTTCATGAATATGGGCTTTTTAGCCCCGTGGGCTTTTTGGCCCTAGCTTACATGGACTAGGGCTAAATGGGGTGGACTAACTTATTTAAAATCTCTAGTAAAATATTTTAGAAAAGAACAAACTTGTTTGAAGCATGGATGCACAGGCAACAACGTTTTGTTTAAAGGTTAAAAAATTTAATGTGAATCAACTAGTGGGGCCCACCAGATTTGCACTTTTAAATTATTAGATCCTTTGAAAATAGTATGCATATCATTCGTTGTATCTTGTATGTGATGGAAGGGTTTTCATACTTGACGAATAAGTTGAGAGTTGCCCAAATAAACTAAGATTTGATATGGTAGGCAACATGTGAACTTGGAGAAGTATTACGATGGGGGCTGGCCCGCTGAAAAATTCAGCCCTAGCCCACCACAATGGGGGCTATGTGAAGTTGGGGGTTAACAAGCCCACTCATTTAAGTGGACTATTTATTGTGGGAATAAAAATGTGGAGACTACGGGCTGGCCCATTGAGAAAAGACTTAATTGATAGTTCTAGTTTCCTAGATGGGTATAACTATTGGGCTTGCCAAAATGATGTAAAACACAAGAACTAGGTGAGAAGATTGGAGCAAGATTGGGTACTATTCAAAAAATGATATTATTCAATGTGAATGGAACAAAAAGCAAAATCATGAAGATGAAGGTGTTGCTCAATGCATCAAAAGCTCTCAAGAGTCAAATGAAAATTGCTAGTTGGACGAAGATTGGAGGAAAATAAAGAAAATGACGGCCCTATTAGGCAAGGCGATAGATGGAGGGTAGAGGGTGGTTGGAAATAGCCAACACCAATCAGCCTACTAAAGGTATTTTCCAACTTGGCTCTGAGTGATTCTTAAGATAGATAGATACAGAATAACAAAAGGATTGAAAACAAAGCAATGACCAAAGAAGGAAGGGAAAAAGAATCCACAAGTAATCAACAAAATCTTAATGAGTGAGGAAGGAGAGAATTGGTGGAAATAGAAGGTAATGACGTTCTCTCGATCACCTATAATGGTTTCATTATTAAAAAAAAAGTAGGAGATATAGTGACAAACACCAAGGCACAAGTGGAGGAGGAAGGAGAAGAACATAATGGCTTGAGCAAATAGGGGAACCAAGATCTTTAGCAGTGGTTTGCTAGACTAGAATTAGCAATCAAAGAGAGTTAAGATGAAGAATCTAGCTAGGAAAAGGGAGAAAATTAGTAATATTCACGAAGCTAAGAGAATAACTCTTGAGAATAATGAGGAGGATAGCTTTAAGAAAATGTGTATTGATGGTAAAACCCTTCCTCAACAATTGAGGTGGACGATGCCAACCTTTATGTGGCACCCGCGGGTCCTTAAAGATAATTTCATGAACTATCATTGTTTGCGGAGTCCACTAACAGTCCATAATTCGAAAGGGATTTCTAAATCACACTCCCCCAAAATTGGTTTTCTTTGTGGAACAAAATACCAATCCTCATTTTGTTGACATGAAGCTCCATAGTTGTGTTTTTTATAATTGCTTGTGTTAAACCAATGGGTAAATTTGGAGGGATAACGCTTGGCTAGAAAGACCACATGAGTGTGATAGTTATTTCGCATGGTTCCTATTTTATCACCTTTTTTATTAATGACCCGGTAAAGCAAAAAGAATGGATAGTCATGAGAGTTCACCTTCATTGCAATGACCAAACTCGAGCTGAATAATTCGAGGAGGTATTGGCTCAGCTTAATTCTGTTGATGATGATGTCTTTATCATAGGGGATTTCAATGCAATATCAAGTTTCACTGAGAAAGAGGGAGGTAGTGAAAATTTTAATCCTCAATAGATGTTTTTATGTAGCTCACTAACAAAGGACAGTTGGTGGAGTTGGGCTTTGTCAGGCATAGTTTCACTTGGTCAAACAAAAGATATGGTGGAGGTCTCATCAAGGAAAGGCTAGATAGATTATTATCCTTCTAAATTAGAGAACCTTATACCTAGAGGCATGGTTACTCACCTTGATGAGGTAGGCTCTAATCATCCTCCATTATTACTAAACTCATCACCACTAAACTAAAAGAAGGGTAGAAGCTTCAAGTTTGAAGAATGATGATGTGAAAATGAAGAAGTTAGAAGCAAGATTATAAAAGCCTAGGATGTAGATGTGATCAACTCTCCTGTGTTTAAATTGCATCACAAGTTGAAGCACTACTGCCACTTGTTAGTTTCCTGGTAGCGATGTGGGAACGCTAACTCTAAACAATAGAATAAGAAGTTGAAACAAAACCTAGTCTTATGTTGAGACCGTGGCAATGAAGATGATCAAAAAAGAATCCAAACTCTTGAAAAGGAGCTACTAGAGACTTATCAGTTAGAAGAAAGGTATTGGAAAGAAAAATCTAGAGTAAGGCGGCTCAAATGGGAGATTAAAACACCCATTTTTTTCACTCAAAATTTTAGTCTAGGAATCATAAGAACAAGATCTGGGGACTTACATTGAACAATGGTGAGCAAGTGGCTAGGCCAAAGAATATAGTGGCAGTGGCAGAATCATACTTTAGTGGTTTATTTACCTCCTGCCTTCTTCACAATCCCACAACTTGCTTTGAAGAGTTGAGGCAAAAAATTACTAACAAAATGAAAAGGTGGTTAACATGGCCATTGTCCTCCTTGGACATTAAAAGAGTTGTCTCCTTAATTAGTTTTGATAGTGCACGAGGTGATGATGGTTTTATAGTTTTATTGTCAAGTTCTTTCAAGTCTACTAGGATAGTGGAGGGAGATGTTTTAGCAGCAATTAGAAGTTTTTACTCCAGTGGGAGACTTTTAAAGAGCTTCAACACACACAAATTTGCCCTACTCCAAAAGTCAATGACACTAGAGACATGTTTAAGGTAAGACCGATTAGTCTATGTTTAGTTGTCTACAAAATAATCTCGAAAGTGCTGGTGCACCAACTTTAGAAATATATGAATAATATCATTAGTGCTAATTAGAGTGCATTTCTAAAGGGAAGATTAATTTTGATAACATTCTAATGCTCGTGAATGCATGTATCACTTGAAAAATAAGAGATCTAGGGGTTCTTTTGAAATGGCCTTAAAACTTGACATGAGTAAAGCATATAATCGTGTAGAGTGGAGTTTCCCATGGTTCATCATATAGGAATTGGGTTTTGATGATAGATGAATCGATTGGGTAAAGGAGTGTGTGACTACGATGTTTTATTCTGTTATAGTGAAAGGTCAACTTTTTGGCTACTTTAAGTCAAATAGAAGTATCAAACAAGAAGGTCCTCTATCACCATATCTTTTTTTGCTATGTGCAAAAGGATTAACTATTTTGCTCTACAAAATAGAACTAAGTAGGAAGATTTAAGGACTTAAAATCAGTAGTAGATGCCCATCTATCAGCCACCTACCATTTGCTGATGATTCTTTATTGTTTAGTACAGCATCGGTTACCCACTATGCCAACAAGATAGAGGTTCTAAACACTTATGAGAGGTTTAGTGGTCATAAAATAAACCTCAATAAACCAGCAATTATTTAACAATCCCCCTGCCTTAGAACTTAATTGGTGAGGCAAATGAATGTTAGCCATATTGAAACATAGGTCAAATACTTGTGATTGCCATCAACTGTGCAAAGATCAAAGAAAGCAACCTTTGCTTTCATTAAAGAAAAGGTTAGTAAGAGGCTCCAAAGTTGGAAATGACACTTAGAGTGCGCTAGGGGAAGGAATATTTTGATTAAAGTAGTGGGAGAGGTTATCCTTGTCTATTCACTGGCCTTTTTCAAGTTACTAGAAACTTTGCATGATGAATTGCATAAAATGATACTATATTTTTGGTGGGGACAGTATGGTAATCAAAAGAAAATGGTGTGGATCAAATGGAACAAGATGCGTAGAAGGAAATATGAAGGCGGTTTGAGCTTTAAGGACTTAAGAGTTATGAATCTAGCCCTTCTCACCAAACAATGTTGGAGATTTGCAACAAACAACAGTTCACTCTTTTATTAAGCCTTCAAAGCGAGATACTTCAGACTTGGTGATATGTTATCAACAGAGTAGGTTTTAATCCTCAAGCATGGAGGAGCATAGGAAGAAAAGTCATAGAGAAGGGTCTTCACTAGAAGGTGGGCAATGGCCAGAGTATTAAACTATATGAAGATTCTTGGTTGCCAAAAGATTACCAATTTTACTATGTCAAGATAGATTTCCCAAGACCCTTCCATCTTTTTTGTGCAAAATTTGTTGGTAGCAAATGGCTCCTAGAACTATGAGTTGATCAAAAAGGAATTTCCAACTGACACAGCAAACCAGATCCTATCTATTCCTACCTCAAACTTAGATGATATATTGGTTTAGACTCTAACCAATGGGGGTAGATATCCGATAACTTCACGGTACAAAGTTGCATTTAATTTTTTCCATCCCCCTTGAAGTTTTCCCAGCTTACATAAGGAATAAATCCATCTGGAACTCAATCTAGTCCCTCAAAATTTCACACAAAATCCAGATCTTTGCTTGGAAGGTGATTCATGAAGGGATACTAGTCAGGAAAAACATGAAGAGCAGGTTCCCAGCCATAGATAACTCATGTCCCAAATGTGGTTCTCCACAATCAAACCTGCACTGCCTCATCAATTGCCTGCAATCTGTCATGGTGAGAAATCTCCTTTCCTTGCATCAAGTTAGCCTCTAGTCTGCTAATCATTTTGCAGACTAGTGGTCTTGCTACATTGAAGACCTGAAGGCAAATCCAAACCTAAAGAATACACTGAGCAAGACTGTTATTTCCTTTTAACAGATATGAAAAGCACGAAATCTTAAGATATTTGAAGGGAAGAATGGTAAACCCCAAGATATAGTCCATGCCTCTATGCAGGTGATGGAGGAACTCAAAGTCTATCAAAGGCAACCTCATCCTTCTTTTTAAGTTGTTTCTTTATTTCTTTTTCTACTCTCAGAAGTAGTGATGTTGGGTCTTCCTCTTTTTTTTTTTGTCTATGCTCAGTGTCCTTGTGACCATTCTAAGCTTTTCTTACATGAAACACAATATCTATCTTGGTCAAAAATTAAAAAATGCAGGAGATTAATCTTGTTATATTGTTAACATAAAATATGTTTTATTATTAACAAATCATGTCTAGTCATATGTATTACTTTTAAAATAAAATTTAAAAATAAAATACTTTTTGTAATATAATATAATTAAATGATCGTATAAAAAATTTTATATCGATAATATTTTAAAGTTAATGCTAAATAGTAATAAATGATATAAGTAATAATGAGTTTAGATTGTAAATGTATTTATGTTTTTTTTATAAAATAATGTTTATATTAATGTATAGTGTTGACGATCTTAATCCTTTATAAATAATTTTGCATGCATATATTTTTACACATGTTATCTTACACTTCTTTTTTGGTTATTTACTTAGAGTTAGTCTCATTTGTATTCGCACAATTATAATAAATTATGAAATGACATTAAAATAAAAAAAATTACATCATTTATGTTGTATTATTTAATTATGTGATTTATTTTTATCTTTTATTTTATTATTTCATTTTAATAGTGTAAAATATTTATAGCAGTATTTATTATCAAATTATTAAAAATATTTAAATTTTACAACAACTATTTTGAAATTTATTTATATCATAATATATATTAATAAAGTACAAAATTTATATTAATAATATATTAAAATTTAATGTTATAAATAAATAATTTAAATTTAAAACTTTCTTTACTCTAGAAGTTTGTACATACCTTCACTCAGTACTATAACACAGGCGTATGATTTTGGGTCATGTGCAAGATGTTTTATCTAAAATTATTAGGGCTCCTGGGTCGTTAGGCTTAAAGTTAACGAGAGACGCAAACGGCTTCTAAAGTTAAACACATTGTTGTGTCAAATCATCCCACATGGAAGAGGTGTGCACGAGTACGGGTCAACCTGTGAACCCGACGACCTGACTTGACCCATGTGTAAAAAAATCAATTCAAGTTGAATAATTGGGTCTAATCGGATAAAACTTGATTGACCCGTCCAATATTCAGTTCGGGTAGCGAATTTAAAAATTAAACTCGTTACCCGATCCGAATCCCAATTTTTTTTTAAATAATGACTTATTCACTTATATATTAATATATAAAAATATAATCATAAATATTGATTCTTAAGCTCTGTTAATATATTAGTGTATAATTAAATTTATTGATGATTGATATTGTATAATGTATAATATACAATATATTTCATAGTTATGATTATGGAATTATTAATTATATATGTAATTTTTTTAAAAATATATTTGCTTATATTAAAATTTAAAAACATAATTTAAAGGTTTCAAAATGTCACAAAATAGTATATTTTAATATATTTTTCACCCAAAAAAAAAGAAGTTGGCTGGCTATCCAAATACCTGACTCGATCCGACCCGAAAGTGTTTGAGTTAGGTTGGTTTGGGTTGGGGGCAAAAAAAACTAAAAATTTGACCCAATTATATTTGATTGGTTTGGATATTTTTTTCTCCTAAACCTGACCCAACCCGACCCGTGCACACCTCTACCACGTGGGATATTGCTTCAAAATGCGACCAAAAAAGTTTTGGAATTAACCATTTGATTTCTATCATTAAAATAAAAATAGAAATCTTATTTGATTTCTCAAATTATCTTTTCATTCGACAAGTGAAAAATTAGTATTTTGAAATATGATCATATATTCAAAATTAGAATTTTTCTAATAATATTTTTTTTTATACACATGAATCTTGGTATTGAATTCAAAATTGTAATATTCAATGAATCTAAATCCCTTTTACTTAGATGAACATCTTGTTGGTTGTCGAGATTAGGCTTAAACATTTGTATGCAAACATAAACCTATAGGATAATTATTTAAATTTGTCATACTTATACCACGCGATACTTTTCAGTTAGCTTTAGTACTTAAGACAAAGATCTTCTCCAAGTGATATATCAACGTTACATCGCTTTTTATTTTCTAAGAAGGTAACCTCCTATATTAATCAAAGGGAAAATTAATATTAAGGATAGATAAGGATGATTGATTAAGAAAAAAAACCAATTATATTAAAATTATTAACAAAGACCTAATAAGTAAATTATTAAGGTAAAGTACCATACAAATTTAATAAGTAGACAATAATATCCCTTATTTCATTTATCCCTAGTTCTTCATCCCTATAACCCTTCCTTCACCTACAAATCCTCCCCACTTCTCTTGTTGAAGATTTTTTACAGCTTGTTTGTTTTGAGAGAAAATAAGGGAAGAGAAGTGTGAAGGAAAGAAAATGGGCAGAAAACAGGATTTTGACCTCGTTTGGTTTGCAAAGAAAATAAAAGGAGGGGAGAAAAGGGGTATTGGGGCCACTGCCAAGAGTTTCCTCTCCTTTGTGTGCAGAAAATAGAAGGGAAGAGGTTGTAATGAATCAATTGACACTTATACCCTCAGTTATAGATTAAAATATTAAAATAGTAAAAAAGTTTCAATATTTATATTAAATTTATTTTTATTTAAATAATTAATTTTAAAATAAAATTTATAATTCAAATATTAATAAATCAAATTACTTATTAATAATATTATAAAATTATTTATTTATTTAATTTAGAGAAAATATTTAAAAATTAAACTAAAATAACATTTATTTTTTATTATAAAAAGGATATATATATCATTTTAATGCAACTCTAATTTTCTTTCTTCTTATTTTCTCTTCATTTTCTCTTCATCCAAACACATAAAAATAAAATATATTTTTCTCTTCATTTTCTTTTCTTTCTATTTTCTTTCTTTCTATTTTCTTTTCTCTCATTTTCTCTACTCATCCAAACAAACCATTAGCGAATGTATCAATGAAAATTACTTGTCAATTGAATGAATGAATAAATGAATGCTAGAGTCTGCTTCCGAAAGACCCATCAATAAATCCTAGAACATCGATCCTAAATTCTGTACACCGCATCGTCGGCTTTTTCTTTAATTTATTTTCTTTTTCCTTTCCCTTTTTCCTTTTTTTCCCCGGAGCAATGTACACAGACTGCCACAAGGCCTAAAACGAGGATTCAAGGAAAATTTTTCCCCCATAGACATGTAGACAGGTTGCCATTACGCCTAAAACGTGGGTTAAAGGACGATGCAGTGCCTTCATTTTCTACTGTAATTAATGGAAAATCAAAAGTGAATGATAAAAGAAAGAGATGGACGTGCCTGGCTTCTTGAGAAGTCATTTTGACGGGCTAAACTATGTTTATCAACATCAAAGTATCACTTGGGCACCAGCAGGAGTTTACATTAGAAAATTAACATCGCTCGGTACATACCTGCAGTTGAAGGAAGGTTATGGGGATGAAGAATTTGAGATAAATGAAATAAGGGATATTATTGTCTACTTATAAAAGTTGTGTGGTCCTTCAATTCACATTAATAATTTGCTTATTAGGTCCTTATTAACAATTTAAATATAATTAGTACTTTTCTTAATTAATCAACATTAATGGTCCTTAATACTAATTTTTCTTTAATTAAATGTATTAAATATGTTAATTCATTTGCTTGTTAGTTATTTGATCACAATTATTAGTATTTAGAGTTTATTAAACCTTAATTCATCTAATTTAAATTGGGCAGGTGCATTATGAAAGAAATCTCTTCTAATGCTATTTTTTTAATTTATTTTTAAGACTCAAACCTAAAATTTTTACTTAAAAACAAATAAATATCGAATCACATTTAAGTTAAGTAAGCGTTAGTATTCACTTGCTCATTCAAGTTAAGGATGTACAAAGAACAAGTTGAGCCAGTTTGGACCAAATCCAAATCTAACTTTATTTTTTTCATTGTACATAGTTAAGTCATAAAATTTTAAAAGTATGAAATAAAATTCAAAAGATATTTTATAATATATATTTTAAAACAAATCATATTAATATAAAAATAATATTAAGTTATGTAAAATATATTAATTAAAGAATAAAATCTTATATGTTATCACTAATTACTTTAAAAAAATATAATTTTTAAAGAATTATTTGACTTCGGACCAGGTCAGGCCAGTCTAAATTATGACTCGAGCCCGATCCAAAAAGTAGACTAGGTCAAATGACAGAACCCAAACCTGATTAACATACGCTCTAAGTAAATGCTTCCATATATATATATATATATATATATATATCTTATATTAATTTATCCCAATACACCTCCATAAAAGTTAATAATATGTTATTATACTAGTTTATATGCATAATTTCTTGTAATTTGTTTTCTTCTTAAGTTTAAAAAAATTTACACCTTTGGATTGATTGCAACAATTATACTTTTCGAAAATTTCCTTTCCAAAAAGAATAAAAAATATAAAATAGTATTATATATATAGGTAGTTTTATATATTTTTATTAATTATTGGATGTTAAATTTTTATTGAAATATTTTGATGATAAATATTTACTTAAAATGTATATTTTTATATGATTATTGTCATAAATATTTACTTATGTTCTTTTTGGAAATTTTGAATAAATATAAGAATATGAATAAATTAAGGACTCTATGTAATGAGAAAAAAAAAAAAATCTAATGTGGTACAGTAGAAGGATGAGTGTCAAGTGAAATGCTAGAGTAAAGGGAAGAGTTCAAAAAAAAAATGTAAAAGTAATTAATATTAAATGAGAGTGTAAATAGATAAATAGTAAAATATCAATCAAAATTTAATTTTAATAAAATTAATCCATCTAGATAAGGGTAATTTATGAAATTAAAGTTATACACTATTAAAGAGGAGTGTGAATAGGTTAAAAAGTGTCAATAGCCCCAATTATGAATTTAATTTCTAAAACTTAAAATCTCTAATTTTTTTTCCTTCCTTCGTTTATTTGAGTTTAACAATGTTAATTCTAAAAGTTTGATTTGTAATTATAAAAGATATGCATGGCTTTTGGATGGGCATGGGCGCTCTGTGAAACGACTAGCTCCGGCATGGCAAGTGACTGGCACAACAAGCGTGGTTTGTTCTGTCTATGCAGTGGCAAGAGTGGATCCAGTGAAGGGTAGGAAGTGGATCGAGTTTGAGAGATAGACCGAGTGAGAGACCAGGTGGCTTCTTTCAAGTACTTCTTTTATTTTAGCATGGGATTAAATTTAATAAAATAATAGGAATAATCTATATACATGGTGGTGACATCTTCTATGCACCTTACTTCATAAGGTGCATCACATACTTTATGATCCAATGGTAATAGTGTATCGATGCTTCCAACACTTATAGTATACAGTAAAATTCTCTCAATCTCTTTCTCCCCCTACACATCTGCCATCTTCGACGTACCCTTACGCACCCTGCACACTAACACTTAGTTGCTACGCTTGATCCTCCCAAATGGGGTAGTGTCAATGGCTTTATGCTCTTTCATATAAACCTATAAGAGCACAGATTGAGAAGCACAAGGGTTAGATGTAACATCCCCACTTTAGTAAATAAAACGTAATGAAAATCTTGAATTATTTTTAAAGCGGTGTGAGAATTTACCAAAGCATTTATCTTGTGACAATTCTCACACTTGGAATTATAGAGATCTTTATGTGATCTTAGTTGAAAATACGACACTGCCATATGTTAAAAATTATGAAATAACAAAAGTGCCCCTGTAAACTTTTGTTAATTACAGAAATACCCAGGGTTTTTAGAAATTATATTTTGACCTTAAAGAATTATTTCCACAATAACCCTAGAACTTTTCATAAAATAACTTTTATATCCCCACATTTGTAGAATTAGCAGAATGGAATTTTAAGCGGAGCAGAATTACGTGGCGAAACCGTAGAAGTTTAAGTCTCTGTTGATTAGGCCACGGAGGCAGTCTGGTGTTAAATGACGTGGGGTGCCCCTGGACTTGCTCAAAATTACAAAAATGCCATTAGCTATGGAAAATAGAAAATAGAAAAGTTTCGAATTTACAAAAAACGATTATTTCACATTAACAAGCAATTTATTCGATTTTGTTGAATAAGTAAGGTTAATTAGGAGTTAATTAGATGTTAATTAGGGGGATTAGGCTTAGGAACAATTGGAATAGAGATATAAATTTTCTCTCAGAGTCATTTAGTAAAGTTTCGCTGATTTGAAGAAAATCAGCGAAGATTCGGTATTTTAAACCACCAGAACCGAACCAGTAGAATTTCCTACTGGAATCCTTCACTTAAGTGGTTGAAATTCAGCCACCGCTACCACATATGAGTGGCACCAAGTGTTGTTCAAGATAGTGGAGAAACTTGGCCTTACCTTCATCAGATTTTTATCGTTTTCTGTAATATCCACCGTTTTTCACCTAATTATTCGGTTTTATCGAATAATTGAGAATAATTAAAATTCGATTAAGCAATTATTTAGATTCAATTGATTAGTAATTACTTAAGTTTAGATATGAGATAATTAAGTTAGAAGTATAGGAGTTTTCATAAAATTTTATTGAAAATCGATTTACCGATTTAAAGGAAATCAGTAAAATTACGGTATCTTAAACTGTCGGAACCGAACCAATAGAATTCCAATCCTTTACCCCAGAACCTAAGGATGATTACTCAGCCACATTATCATATAAAAGTGGCGCAATAGTGGCCACAAAGACAAGGAGGGCTGGCTGAATTTCAGCCTCTTGTCTTCAATCAATCAAAATCTAAAGAAGTCAACCACCTCTTACACCTTTAATCAGATTTTTCTCTCCTTTTCTCACCCATTCAGACTCACACTCCTACGCCACTTTTCTCCTCTCATTCAGCTCTCTTTCTCTCTTCTTCACACACAAAAACTCCAGCCAACATCAAGCCAATTCAAGCCTTGCTCATCCAAACCTTCAAATTCCAGCAAAAACACTTGGAACAAAGGTAGGAGTTTTGATTCTTGCTTTAGTTCTGTGGCCTTGGCTGGCTGATCTTGAATTATTTTCAACTTCTTTGATGTGTTAAATGAATGTTTATGATGATATGTGATTGGTTTTGGGCTGTTTGTTTGATTAAAACCGAAGTGGAAGCAAGAAAGCATGAAAATAGGAAGAGCTGATGGGTTAGAGAACCAAAAACCCTCGGCAGTCCGTACGACGGAGTGTACGGCTCTGACTACAGCTGATTAAATTGGGTGGAACCATTTTTATATGAAACTATACATCTAGGGCTTTCCATAGATATATCATATAAGGTTTTGGATTAGAAATGAGAGAGATATGATTTTTTGAATTTCGACCTAGGGTTTTGACTCTGGTTCTGGGTAGATTGGGTTGTTCAGGGTAGAACTCACCCTATACTACTTGAAAATGAGTGGAACTAACTTTGTTAGAAAACTTACACATAGAAGAATGTCCCATAAAAATTTCAAAATTTGATAAGGTCTCAGTTGCTCCCAGTGATCCAAGAAAGTTGCCCTATGTCCAAACTAGGCTAGAACAGGGTAGGTTAGGAAGGTCAGAATTCGGAGCTTGTAACTCAAGCTTTACTAAGTCAAATGGAATGGAACTTCTTGCAAATGAAACTTTACCCTGTTAGCTTTAGTATGAGTCCAATTTTGTATAATTTGAATCAGTTTTTGATTTATGGTAGATTTTTACTTTTAGGTGCTTGATTCTGGCTAGCCACAGAGCAGGCCGTGATAAAACTTAAATATCTTAAGCTATAGATGTCAAAATTAGATGGGACTAAAGGGGTTAGAAAATAGACACATAACACTTTAACATACTCAAATTTGAGGTCCAAATGAGTTAAATAGAAATTATGGCTTGAATTATAAAAACTGGGTTGGTTGAATATGCTGAGGCAGGAATTCTGCCTTAATGAACTTGATGTTGATATGAATTTAATGTTGGAATATAAATGTGATGTTGTGTGCTTTGTGATAAATTGATATATTGGTTGGCTGGCACTATTCATGGGGAAGCGGACATGTTCTGTTATGCTACCGAAATTTCGGTAGAACCCATGCACAAGTTATGAATTACATGTTAATGCATGTGCATTTTTAAGAAAGTTATGAAAGTTCTGAAAAGAATTATGTCACTATGAAAGTTCCATGCTACTTGGACCAGCTCCGGATAAGAAGTTAAGGGGAATAGATCGGTGGGAAGGTCGGGGAAAGTAAACCCGGCATTCCTGTATAGGAACGAGCTCAATCCTGAAAAGTAGACTATTACCCAAGAGTTTAAATGGCCAAGAACTCCCAGGGGACCAAGAGATGGAAAATGATGAAAAGTAATGGAAAATTTTATGAAGGAAGAATCAAGAATGAGCATGCATGATTACATGAATGCATGATTACATGGAATGGTTATGTTAAGATGTTTACAGTTATTTATCATGTTTATTTACTGCCATTTGTTCATTTATACTGTTCATTATCCTGTGAATCATTATCAATAATCTGTTCTATTTCTTATGCCAACTAAAGTAAAACTGAACCTTGCTTCGGACTAGACTTTTCCTTAAACTCATTAAAATGAATAGCCTAGTTTGAACACATGCTTTTATAATTAAATAAAAACCGAGGCAACTGAGAATGAATGTGACGTCAGAAGAACGCCATACATGAACACTACTGAGAATTTCTTGAAATTCTCACCCCGTATTGTATTTCCGCATCATTCTCAGACGCTGACGAAGGATTCGACGGCCACTCCTTTCATAGAGTTCCCAGACCTGCAGCTTCACCATGACTCCGAGTTGGACTCGTTGGACACAGCCCGCTCCTGCTATTTCTGTCTTTGCTTTTAGCAATAGGAATTTTGACGTTCCTTTGTTTCATCTATTTTTAATATATATCTATATGTATAGATTGAAGCGTCGGCTTTCGACCTACATATGTACATATACAATTGAGAATATATCACTTATTTATATCTTTTCTGTTATATTATATTAAACTTTACTACATTTTATAACGCTACTCACGTCTATCATGTAACAGCGCACCATTTCAACTGTTTAGTGATTCTAATCACGAGATTTAAGTAGAACGTTAACATGGTAACACAGCCTACCTGATTTAATGCTATGACTTAAGCATAACATTAAATTAGTAGGGTGTTACATTTTTGGTATCAGAGCAGTTCGTCCTAGCTAAGGCCTGAGGATTGGACTGACTATGCTTCGCGCATATTCTATACTTTTAGTTGATAATATGCACCAAATCTTGCCTGTATGGTTGAGATATAGTTGTGCATATGTATGAAGTGCCTGACCGTGTGAGCTGTTATTTACTGGCACATTAGACTTAGTGTTAAGCCTGATCAACTCAATAACTTTTGTTTTGTGTGCTCAGAACTTAAGGGCTTCCGGAAGGCGAGGAAGACCTCGTGCAGAGCCTGCTCCAGAGAACTCGACTGATTTTATGGTCACAATGCGAGAAATGGCCCACGCAATGCGGGAACAAGTCGCGACAGCTCACCAGATGATGGAACAGCTAGGCAGCCGACCTGCAGCAGGCTGTGAAGGGAAGCCACATAGCCCAGAGGCTAACCTGGACTATCTCAAATTTGCTGAGATCAGAAAGGCGAATCCGCCCAGTTTCCGAGGGGCATATGACCCTGATAAAGCCGATGAGTGGATCAAAGCCATGGAGAAGATTTTCTCTGTCCTAGATTGCTCAGATCATCAGAAGGTGACTTTCGCCACCTATATGCTGAAGCGGACGCTGAGTTTTGGTGGAACGGCATACAAAGACTGTTTGAAGAATCTCAGACCATAGCTACTTGGATGGTGTTCAAAGATGTGTTTTACCAGAAGCATTTTCTTGCTTCAGTTCGAAATGCTAAGGAACTCGAGTTTATGCAACTGCATCAAGGAAATCGGACAGTATCCGAATATATTGCCCGATTTGAGGAGCTATGCAAATTCTCCACAATTTACCAGAGGAACTCGGATGAAGCTTGGAAGTGCATTAAATTTGAAGGAGGGTTACGAGAGGACATTCTCACCGCAATCGGGCCAATGGAGATCAGGGATTTCCCTACATTGGTGAACAAATGCCGACTCGTGGAAGATTGCAACTCGAAATTAAATTAGCGGCTAGGGCATCCGTGGGAATTTCAAGAGAGGTTGGCCGCACAGTCCATGATTCAAGCCCAATGTACAACAACAGCGGAGATTTCCGCCGGCAAGCAACAAAGGCAAGCAGCCCCAAAGGCCTTTTCCAAATCCGACTTGAACAAAATGTGGCAAGAATCATGGCGATAGGCTGTGTTTGGCAGGCCAGAATGTCTGTTATGGATGTGGCAAGTCAGGCCACAAAATTTATGAGTGTCCGATCAAGAATCCATCACAGCCGCCTCGACCCCAGCGACAAGGACGAGTCTTTACTATGAGCGCAGAAGAAGCTGATAAGTCGGAAGGACTAATCCAAGGCACTTGTGATGTAGACGATGAGACTCTAACTGTACTTTACGATTCGGGTGCCTCACATTCGTTTATTTCTCATAACTGTGTAACTGCTTTGCAATTGCCAATTTTTGAGTTACCTTATGATCTATTGGTTTCTACTCCTACCAATGGACCTGTTAGAACTAGCCAAATATGCATCAATGTTCCTCTCCGAATTGAGGGTAGGACCTTTGCCACCAATTTGATTTGCCTCCCTCTATCTGCCCTTGACATAATTCTGGGCATGGATTGGCTTTCTGCCAATCGAGTCGTACTCAATTGCTTTGATAAGACGGTGGTTCTCCCCTCTGTCTCACTTTCTGAATCCCAAACCGTAACACTCTTCTATCTGAATTCTTTCGGGCCAAAGAATCAAGGGTATATCTTCTTGTCAGCTAATGTGGTAGAAGCTGAGTAGGAATTAGAGGAGATTCCGATTGTCAGGAAATATCCGGATGTTTTTCCAGAGGATATTCCTGAATTCCCTCCGGAGAGAGAGACTAAGTTTACCATCGAGTTGATTCCAGGTGCGGGACCAATATTTATAGCTTTGTACCGAATGTCACCTATGGAGCTGACGGAACTAAAAAGACAGATCGAAGAGCTTTTAGAAAAAGGATTCATACGGCCAAGCATGTCGCCATGGGGAGCTCCGGTCTTGTTGGTCAAGAAGAAAGATGGAAGCATGCGCTTATGTGTGGATTATAGGCAGCTGAACAAAGTGATAATTAAGAATAAATACCCACTACCAAGGATTGATGATCTCATGGACCAACTATAGGGTGCAACAGTATTCTCCAAGATCGACTTACGTTCTGGATATCACCAAATTCGAGTTCGGGAACAAGATATTTCTAAAACAGCTTTTCGAACTCGTTATGGGCACTATGAGTATACCGTGATGTCGTTTGGGCTGACGAACGCACCAACAGTATTCATGGATTACATGAATCGAATATTTCGCCGATATTTGGACAAATTTGTAGTGGTGTTCATTGATGATATACTTGTCTATTTGAAGACGGAGCAAGAACATGCCGAACATTTGCGGCTAGTTCTGCAAATTTTAAGAGAAAAGAAACTCTATGCTAAATTATCCAAATATGAATTTTGGATGAAGGAGGTAAAATTTCTCGGCCACGTAGTGCCTTCTAGAGGAATCTCGGTCGACCCCAGCAAAGTAGAAACAGTTCTAAACTGGGAAAGGCCGACCACAGTCTCTGAAGTCAGAAGTTTTCTGGGTTTAGCTGGATATTACAGGCGATTCGTTAAGGATTTTTCTCGAATAGCCTTGCCCTTGACCAAGTTAACCAGAAAGAATGTCCCGTTCGAGTGGATGCCGGAGTGCGAACAGAGTTTTCAAGATTTGAAGAGGAGATTGACCACGACGCCAGTGTTAGCATTACCAAACCCTCATGGACCATTTGAGATCTATTGCGATGCTTCCCAACAAGGGTTAGGGTGCATGTTGATGCAAACCGGAAAGGTGGTCGCGTATGCCTCCAGGCAATTGAAGCCACATGAAAGGAACTACCCGACTCACGACCTCGAAGTAGCAGCAGTAGTATTTGCTCTAAAGATATGGAGACATCACCTGTATGGAGTGAAGTTCGAGGTCTTTTCTGATCATAAGAGTTTGAAGTACCTCTTCGATCAGAAGGAATTAAACATGAGGCAGCGGAGATAGATGGGACTCCTTAAAGACTACGAACTTGAATTGAAATATCACCCGGGTAAGGCAAATATCGTGGTAGATGCGTTGAGCAGGAAATCATTGACCATCGCCTGGATGATGATTAAAGAGATGGAACTTATTGAAAGTTTCCGAAATCTTAATTTGATAATTCTTACAACTCCCAAGACTCTTCAGCTACACCAAATTAAGATAACCAGTAGCTTTAAGAACCAGATTCGGCAAACACAGCAGCAGGATGCTAACTTTCAACATACGCTTAGTCTCATGCAATTAGGGAAACTAATAAGTTTTGCCCAAGATAAAGAAGGCATTTGGCGATGTCACGACAGGTGTGTATGCCCGAAAGGGACAACCTCCGAAGAAGAATCTTAGAAGAAGCTCATAGAGGCGAATTTTACTTTAGGTTGTATTGGTTGTCTGGCATTATTCATGGGGAAGCGGACTTGATCCGCTATGCTGCCGAATTTTCGACAGAAATTTATGAGAACTTATGCTATGGATGATTATGCTTTGAATATATTTACATTAATATGTCATGCTCATGTACATCATGCATGCAAGTATAATTAGAATATGATATGATAAATAGAGTATGAGACATATCCATGAATGAGCAAAGTATCCGCATGCATGATAAGATATGGAAAGGAAAAAATAATAAGAACTTGTAAGCGGGACATACCAAGCTACCACGTGAGGCATGGCATAGACCCAGCTAGCGTGGGCCAGAGTGGTACTGTCTAAGACTTGGGCCAGCCCTCGACCAGATTTAAGGGGAATAGACTGGTGTAAAGGTCGAGGAAAGTAAACCCGTCACTCATGTATAGATACGAGCTCGGACCTGAAAAGCAGGCTATTACCGAGGGATGAGAGAGGCCATTCACCTCTAGGGGACTAAGTACAAAAGAGCAAGATCAAGTTGCAAGCTAAAGAAAGATACAAATTAAGTAAGTGCACTTGCATACAATCAAGTATGAGCATCTACATGTGCATCTTCAATTATTTCGTTAAGTCATAATGCTATTATGATTCTTGTGAAGCATATTATACTATTCATATTTCTATGTCTATCATATGATATGGCCAGTGGTTGTTAAGATATAACCCGCTTCGAGAAAGGTGTTTTCAATTTAAAATTGAACCACTATTTGTTTATATGTTCTCATATTTTTATAATAAACTGAAGCGGCTAGAATTTTATGATAATACTGTAAGGTTGGTTTGAGTTTACCTACTGAGAACCTTAGGTTTTTACTGCCTGCTTGTATGTTTTTCTTTTTCATAAATATTCCAGCACTCAAGTTGGAAATCAAGTGTGAGGCGGAGTATAAGGCCTTTCATTGAGTAAGAATCAGGCGTAAGCTAGACTCAGAGACTATTGAAGCCGGCTAACGACTAGTCGGATGTGAACGCTGTGTGCTGTGTCAGTCACAATTCCTTTTAAAGTGTAATTATTTTATTCTCTATATATCAGAGACTATTAGTCAGTAATAAAGTGAGCAGTTAAAGGGCCATGTATTATATTTTTCATATTTTAAAGATTCTCTTAGTATAGTGACAACCTCTTAATATAACTCCGTGATTCGAGTATGACTTATATAATGAAGGGTGTTACATTTATTGGTATCAGAGCAGTTCGTCCTATATAGGCCCGTGGATGGACTAACTATGGTTCTAAAGCATACTTTGAGAGTCTAGATAAACCATGCTTTGGGTTCTCGCGTGAAGAGGACATAGAAATATTATGCATGGTAGCCTTGTTGTGAGTGTTGTGGACTACTTGTTGCACTTGACTGAATATTGAGCTTGATTATCTCAATATAAGGTTTTGTATAAACAGAAGCCTGAAACACCCAGCAGGTTTATTAGGGACCTTTTATACATAATTATTAGAGATAAAACTCCTAGGAAGTAGCGATGGCATAAAGGGGTAGACAATTGAGAAAGTCAAGGAGTGCAGAGAGCTGGGGATTTAATCATAGGAATCGTGTCGGATGGTTTGCTATAGACATAGTAAACTTAGTTATACTGAAAAAGGTAGTTTGTAAAGTGTTGCCAGGTAGTCAAAGATTTTCCATCATCAAGGGCAGGATCTTAGTTGGTGAAGATCTAAGTAAGAATCTTTTTCACCCTGATGGGGCTTGTTTCTAGCTTTATTGCGATTACCTAATCCAGACTATCTTCTCTAGCTTGAATCTAGGGGATTCTTCTACCTACTCGACAGGAGTAAGGTGATTATCCGCTGATGAGGTTATCCTATGTGGCATGGATAGTGTCCTTATTTTCTTCATAAATGAGATTGCCCCGGAGATACCTCACTTCCAAATTCAATTAATGGTTTTTATTTTGGATTGTGATAATGCCACATTATAAAGACCTGGTCCTTCATTAAGAAGCTTGTAGAGTGAACGAATGAAGCAGAGGATCAGTGAAAGAAGCTAAGAGCAGATGCTTTGGTTAGGTACACTGGACACCTTTTTAAGTCCCCGTCCAGAGAATAGAGTGATGTCTCCTTCAAGGGTACAGGGAACTAACCTTGTAGCGATTACAAATTGGAAGAGTATTAAGTGGAATCTTGGCTTCGAAAGGGAAATAGTTGAGCAAATTGTAAAGGGACCCAACTAATTGTACATTGAATCAAGATGGAGATATGGCTATACACTGTATAAAAAGCAAATGAAATTATAAGTGTAACAAGAAAGAGAGATAATATATCTCCTACTAACTTGAAGTAGAAACACTTTCAGACTAGAGATGACATACAAATCAAGTGTAATTTTCCTACCTTTTAGGGGTAAAGGAAATGTTAGAAAAATTTAGTCATGTTCAAATTCTATCAATCTCAGCCACCACAGGAACTGGATGATGGAATCATATTCAACATGTTATTAGTAGAGGAATGAGGCTATTCGGAGAAGTTAGGTACCATTATATATATACTATGGGGGGAGTAACTCGATACGAAATGTAGTAATAAAAATTTAAAGTATGCAACTAATCCCGATAGACCGAGAGGACAACGGCGAGGTAGGTTCTGATGAGTAAAAACAGACAAGTTTCTGCAGTAACAATATAACATAGTAAGAAGAGAGGAAGTTTGGATTTATGGCTGGCCCACTAAAGAGAGAAAAACTACCTAGTATGAGATTATGGTGCAGACAAGTAGGGTTGCCTTGGCACCGGTCATAAGTGCAGCAGACCTAATGTACCCTAAGCAAGACCGGGTGATGCACCAATATAAGATCAAAAAGGATTAGGAAACGTGCCCCATGAGGGGCAAGGTTTCGAAGTCATAATTAGAGGTAGTCAGAAGAGTCTCTATACCTTGGGCCAAATTAAATGCGATCATCACTAACGCATTAGGTTCCATCAGAGTTCTGTAATTGAGTGTGCTCGGACGAGGGTGATGTTATGATAGGTGACCTTTTGGGAAGTCCTCATATTGCAACTTCAACAGGGAAGCAAGACCATCATTCCCATCTCACACAACAAATGGATTATACCTTAGAAGCAAGATATTATGAAGAATAGTTAGAAGGTTTAGCAGTTAAGGTACCCACAAAAGTGAGAGGTGGACATCAACACAATAGTCGAGGAATCTCCATGCTAACCAATTGAAGAAAGTAGAAAAGTGGCAGGAACTTCTGCTGTCCCACAATCCTTTCCTTACGTGAAGCTAATCATATTTTGAGGGAGCAAGTATCGCAACAATCATTGAGAAGTTTAACAAGAATGACACGAGATCCGATTAGCAAATAATGAGAAATGGAGTAAAGTCCGCAAGAGAAGGAGAGATTTCGAAGCAAGGACTATAGTTATATTTAGAAGGAAGCTCTAGCATTACACCTAAAACCTAACGGAAGGGGATTCATCACTGATCAAAGAGGATCAGGTAGGCAAAAGTTTGGATATGGCTTGATCAAATTCTCGAAAAACTTCAGCGAAGCCATTATGACCACTATTTGTTGAAGTTGATTGCTGTTGTAGCTGATAGTTTTCGTAATGGCAAGAACTTCTTTAGTTGGCATTTGGGACCCAAGGCATAAGTATTAGAGAGTTTACCGAAAAACATAGCACATAAGTAGTCAGACACATGACAAGGAGGATAAGGAATTACTCGATGAACTTGATGATGGATCAGAATGTTAGTGAAATAAAGTATATTTTGGCACCCATATAATCCATGACAACTCTCTGCATAGATATTGGAGAGTCATATTGTAAAACAATATGGTAAGGAAACTCTGCAACTTCGGTGAAAGAATTGACTTTTAACCTCGATTTTCATATTAAATTGCTTATATCTCAACAACTAGGAATGAAGGAGGATATCAAACTAATATGAAGAGTCATGAGTCTTAGAACTTAATCCGTATAGTGGGAGCGACCTGAAATTTTCCTACAGGCATTAGGCACGAGGCAAATTTTACCAAAAACAGTGAGTTTTAAGATAAGGCTCCTAGTTTTAATTTTGAGAAAAGGCCTAAGCCTATGTTTCTAAAGAACCGTATCAGGACGAATTTATTATTGAACTAAGGGTAGCTGAGCGAATAAGAATCTTGGAAAAGAATATACATACCTCTTTGACATAGGCATTATTGTCACTACATATTGACGTCAATTACTATGATAACTGCTAAACTTTGCAATTGCAAATCGTCATGAGTTGAATATCTGGGGTCTCATGTATAAATGGCAGAAGATTTAGCAGTTACCACAAAGCAGGATTAGAGGGGTATAGAGCAAGGGAGATGAGTAAGAGTCTCTAATAAACTGAACGATGATTCAGAGCGTCATAAGGACAAGGCAAGCTTGGACACCAACATAACCCTTATGGAATCCTTTGTACGTATTAAGACATTACCTCATAGCTATTGGCAAGTAATCTCAAGATAAGATATCAACTCAAAAAGAGGAACATTTCTATAAGTTAAAAGGAATTTTTTCTTGACCCTTCTTAATCTTAGAATTTTGAGGACAAAATTCTTTTAAAGTAGGTGGAATGTAACATCCCCACTTTAGTAAACAAAACGTAATGAAAACTTTGAATTATTTCCCTTACGCAGTGTGAGAATTTTTCAGGCAGCGCTATGCCATGACGATCCTCACACTTGGAATTATAGGGTAGTATAATACTGCCGTTGAAAATACGACACTGCTATATGTTAAAAATTAGGAAATAACAAAAGTGCCCCTATAAACTTTTGTTAATTACAGAAATATCTAGGATTTTTAGAAATTATATTTTGACCCTAAAGAATTATTTCCACAATAACCCTAGAACTTTTCATAAAATAACTTTTATATCCCCATATCTGTGGAATTAGCAGAATGGGGTTATAAGCGGAGCAAAATCACGTGACGAAACCGCAGAAGTTTAAGTCTCTACCGATTAGGCCACGCAGGTAGTCTGGTGTTAAATGATGTCGGGTGCCCCTGGACTTGCTCAAAATTACAGAAATGCCATTAGCTATGAAAAATGGAAAATAGAAAAGCTTCGAATTTACAAAAAATGATTATTTCACGTTAACAAGCAATTTATTCGATCTTATTGACTAAGTAATGTAAATTAGGAGTTAATTAGATGTTAATTAGGGGAGATTAGGCTTAGGAACAATTAGAATATAGATATAAAATTTCTCTCAGAGTCATTTAATAAAGTTTCGCTGATTTGAAGAAAATCAGCGAAGATTCGATATTTTAAACCACCAGAACCGAACCAGTAGAATTTCCTACTGGAATCCCTCACTTAAGTGGCTGAAATTCAGCCACTGCTACCACATATGAGTGGCACTAAGTGTTGCTCAAGATAGTGGAGAAACTTGGCCTTACCTTCATCAGATTGTTATCGTTTTCGCCTAGTTGTTCGGTTTTATCAACTACTTAAAATTAATTAGCATTCGATTAAATTTTTACTTAGAGCCAATTAAGTATCATTTACAGAAATTAGATATGAAAGAATTAGATTGAAAGCATATGAAACTTCATAGGATTTTTCCAAAATCGATTTACTGATTTAAAGGAAATCGGTAAGATTTCGGTACTTTGAATTGTCAGAACCGAACCAATAGAAATTATACTATAAAAACCCTAAGATGAATGGCTAGGATTTAGCCAAACCACCCCCTTATGTGGTGCCTTAATCAGCCATTGAGGGGGGAAGTTAAACCAAAATTTATGACAAGGTTACATCCCCCAATCAAAGCAAAGTGCCTCCAAAATATCTCTACCTTTTCCTTCCTTCCCTTCTCATCATTTTCGGCCTCCCCACAACCAGTCTCATTTTCCCACTTTCCTTCATCTTCTTTCACTTCTTCTCATCCCCAAACTCAAGCTCCAACCATCAACTTCACTCCAAGATCAAGTTCCACCAAGATTTCACAACACCAAGGTAGGAATTCCAACTTCTTTTCTTGTTTTCTTTGAATTGGGTTGATTGGAACTCCACTTTCTTCTCGCTTTCTTGTATGATTCTGATGTTATCTTGAGTGATGATGATGGATTAAGGCTGGTTTAAGTTGTATATGTGAGTTTAAATTGAAGATTGGATGGATTGATTTAAGGAAAACATGAATTCAAGAAGAATTTAAGAAGCTGTTAGGGTTTTTCCCTCGATGGTCCGTACGGCAGAGTGTACGGTTCCACCTACAACTTTTTGAAGTTGATGAATCTATTTTTATATGAAACTAGACATTTAGGGCTTTCCATACATATAAAATATAAGGCACTGGATTAGTATAGAATTAGTTATGAATTTTTGAAGTTTAACCTAGAAATCTGAATTCTTATCCAGGCAGTATGAGTTGAGAAAGGTATAACTCACCCTACACAACTTCAAATTGAATGAACCCAAAGCTGTTTGAAAGATAACATGTAAGGAAACATTCCATAAAAATTTTAGAACCAAATTCGTTGCCGTTTGTTCCCAGCACACCAATGAAATTGACTTAAGTTCAAACTAGGTTGAAGCAGGATAGTCCAATAGGGTCAATTTTCGGACTCATAACTCACAATATACTCATGCCAATGATATGCAACTTGTTGGAAATAAAAGCTTGTCCTGTTATCTTTAAGTTGGTATAGGTTTCGTATGGTTTCACTTAAATTCCTATTTTCAATGAATTTTTACTTCCAGGAGTGTAGTTCTGGCTAGTGACTGAATAGGCTGAGGCAAAATTTAAATATCTTGAGCTACACATATCAAAATCAGATAGGACTAAAAGAGTTGGAAACTAGACACATAAGGCTATGGCATATCCAAAATTTAGACTTATAACAAAATCGGGTAGAATAGGAGGGAGTAAACCGAAAACCCTATAGATGCTTGAATTGAACTTGATGAATGATGCTATGAATATATGTATAATTGCTGATCCATATTGAATTGCAAGTTTGAAAGATTGTACTGGTTGTCTAGCACTATTTATGGGGAAACAGACTCGATCCATTATGTTGCTGAATTTTCGGCAGAAATTTATGAGAACTTATGCTATGGATGATTATACTTTGAATATATTTTCATTTACATGTCATGCTCATGTACATCATGCATGCAAGTATAATTATAATATGATATAATAAATAGAGTATGAGACATATCCATGAATGAACAAAGCATTCGCATGCATGATAAGATATGGAAAGGAAAAGATCATAAGAACTTGCAAGCGGGACATACCAAGCTACCATGTGAGGCATGACATAGACCCAACTAGCGTGGGCCAGAGCGGTACTGTCTAAGACTTGGGCTAGCCCTCGACCAGATTTAAGAGGAATAGACCGGTGTAAGGGTCGAGGAAAGTAAACCCATCACTCATGTATAAGTATGAGCTCGGACTTGAAAAGCAGGCTATTACCCAGGGGTGAGAGAGGCCATTCACCTCCGGGGGACCAAGTACAAAAGAGCAAGATCAAGTTGCAAGTTAAAAAAAGATACAAATTAAGTCAAGTGCACTTGCATACAATCAAGTATGAGCATCTATACATACATCTTCAATTATTTCGTTAAGTCATAATGCTATTATGATTCTTGTGAAACATATTATACTATTTATATTTCTATGTCTATCATATGATATGGCTAGTGGTTGTTAAGATATAACCCGCTTTGAGAAAGATGTTTTTAATTTAAAATTGAACCACTATTTGTTTATGTGTGCTCATATTTTTATAATAAACTGAAGTGGCTAGAATGTTTATAATGACACTGTAAGGTTGGTTTGATTTTACCTACTAAGAACCTTAGGTTTTCACTGCCTGCTTGTATGTTTTTCTTTTCCATAAATATTCCAGCACCCAAGTTGGAAATCAAGTGTGAGGCGAAGTACAGGGCCTTTCATTGAGCAAGAATCAGGCGTAAGCCAGACCAAGAGACTATTGAAGCCAGCTAACGACTAGTCGGATGTAAACGCTGTGTACTGTGTCAGTCACAATTCCTTTTAACGTATAATTATTTTATTCTCTATGTATCAGAGACTATTAGTTAGTAATAAAGTGAGCAGTTAAAGGGCCATGTATTATATTTTTCATATTTTAAAGATTCTCTTAGTATAGTGACAACCTCTTAATATAACTCCGTGATTCGAGTATGACTTATATAATGAAGGGTGTTACACTAGAGAGATATACTGAAACTTTGGCCTATGAACCAAAAATATGCAGTTTGGTGTTCCTCTATGCAACACAAAAAGAGAAAGGGAGAAAAGAAAAAAAGAAAAAAAAAAACCCTAAAGGTCAAGCCCAAATCTGCCAACATAAAGGAACAAAGAAAACCTCTCTTCTTTTTCTTTTCTGGAGAAGTATGCACATAGACAACATAGAAATGGGGGTGGGAGCACCTGAAGCTAGGAGGCACGTGGCAATGTGTCATAATGGTGGAATGATGGTGGCACAGTCACGGTATAAGCAAATGGCACCGAAATGGCAGTGCGGCACAACGCCGGTGACGACTATAGCTCGGTGGCAGGTGCGGAGCGAGGGTGGCATGGGACGTGGTGCCTGGTGGCAATTGGAACAATAGTGGAAGGCATGAGTTGTGGTTCGTTCTCCTCTATTTATTATTATTATTATTTTGTTTTTGATTTGTATTTGGGTTTTGATGATAGTGTGGCTAGTGGTTCAGATGTGGTCAAAGATGAAGGATATTATTTCGGTTCTTGGTTCTATGATTTGAAATGGAACGCAGATGGCTAATGTATTCTTGGTTTTGTTGGTATGGAGTTTTAGAATATTTAGTTTGAGTAAGGAAGGTCGAAGATGGCAGATGTGTTAGGGGGAGAGGGATTGAGAGAATGTGTAGTGCACCCTATGAAATGAGGTGTACAAGAGACGTCATATATATATATATATATATATATATATATATAGGGCAATTCTACGATGCCTGCAGCTAAAAGCGGGTACCAATGTCTGGATTACGTGGCCTAGTGAAGCTACTCTGTGTGGCATAAGAAGCTTTCGATTCCAAATTCAACACACCTAGCGCTGTTAGAAGACATTGAGCCAGATGGAGTTTTGAGTTAAACGAGAGTTCACTTCTTTTTTTCCAAGTTTCTAAATTTCACTTCTTCTGAGTTCAACAAAGAGAGCTCACTTTTTTCTTATCTAAGTTTTCAAGTTTCGAATTTCGAGTTAAACACACTTAACATTATTAGAAAAGTTAACTGTGGGCACCGTAGAATGCACCATATATATATATAATCATTAAAAACTTTCAAAATTTTAGTGGGGCATGTGACCCTTAACCATGTAGGTACGTCCTTGTGGAAGTGGATTCCAACTCTCCAACGAGGTGAAAACGGGCTCCAGTACTTCAATATGTACTGGTAGGTAGAGTAAAAGCGATGTGTATTTAAGCAGTGGACTTGTTACATCCAACTTTCTGCATCAGCCTAATTTAAAAAGGGATTTAATTTCTAAATACATGGACCTTGATGGTGGGATCAGATTCATAATAAACTAATCATAAGTTTCTAACCAGTGGCTAGGATCGGAAGTAAATCAAGCTAATTGGTGAGCTATTTCTAACTCGGTTTGTTAATAGTTCGATAAACAAAGCTCATGAGTTAAGGATTTAAGCTCATTTATTAAATGAGCTTGAGCTTTGCAATGTTCTACTCAATAGTTCGTGAGCTGACTTAATATATATATATATATATATATATATATATATTACGTTGAAAATAGGCTATGTACTTATAATCTAAAGGGCTAATTTATATCTAAATGAGTCAGCTCATCGAACTCGAGCCACGAGCTTTTAGCGAGCTGAACTTGAACCTTAAAATCAAGCTTGTTTGGTATAAGCCGAGCCTTGAGCTGAGCTCAATATTAGCAAGCCCAACTTGAGCTATGCCAAGTTTGAGCTTGGCTTGGCTCACTTTGGCCTTACTAGCAGTGAAAGATGGGTAGGTTAATGAGGGAGAAGACTCTTACACACCTTATTTAATAAGGTGCACCACACACCTTGTAATCTAAAGACTAAGATGTGATAGTGTATCAATATTTCTCATGCTTGTGGTACACTCTAAAACTCATGTTGAACTCAAAACTTGTAAACTTGAACTCGGAACTCGTAAACTTGAATTCGAAACTCGGATATATTTCATGAACTCGGAATGCGGGATAGGGAGAATTTATGGTATACCGTAGATGGAATACACTATTTTATGAGTTTTGAGTTAAGGTTTCTAAGTTTCGACTTAAATTTTCTGAGTTTTGAGTTAAAATTTTCGAGTTCCTAGGTAAACGTGAGTTTTAGAATATATCACAAATATAAAAAATATGATGTATCATCATATTTTAGTCTTTAGATTATAAGGTATGTGATGCACCTTGCAAAGTAAGGTGCTTTAAAGCCATCTCTAGCTAATGAGTGCCAACAATGTCGATTCTTTGTTTTTGATGTTATTCTCACTACAATTAATATGGTGTTGTTTGCCGATTATATGGGAGTATTGCCACTTCATTTTTTTTTTCTGAGTAGATATGCCACTTCCTTTTTATTGTTTTCATCTTGATTTTTCTTAAATATTATTAATTAAAAGTCGTTTTAAATTTTTGTCTATTTATATTTTTATGTTTAATTTTATATTTAATTTTTATGCTAATTAATATTAAATATAAAAATTATAAATTTAATAAATTTTAAGTAAAATCAACCCATTGCAGTAGAGATGGCAATGCGGGCCGGCCAGACTTGGCCCTCCCCAACCAGCCAAAAGCGGGCCTGGGCGGGGCGGGCCGAATTAGAAAGGTGGGCTCAATATTCTAACCCGTTCTGTTTAAGGACAGGCTGACGAGTTGGCCTGCCAAAAAAATAAAAAATATAAATAAATTTATTTTAATATTTTTATGAGTTAAATTACTTTAAAAATTAGAAAAGTATATTCAATGAAAAATTTACTTAAATAAAATAGAACAAAATAATTAAACTACATAATTTGTATCCAAAACTCAAATATAAATATAATAAAATAATTAGGATATATAAATAAATTTATAAATAATAATTAACTATAAATTTATAATATAAAGTCTATAGTTTAAAGTTTATAAATTAATAAAAATATAATAACAACATAATTTATAATAGAAATTTAACATTATTCTCTAAAAATACTTTTGAACCTAAAAAAAAAAGAGGCAAACTTGGCCCGGCAGGCCAACCCACCCCGACCCTCCAAAGCCCGCGGGTTAAGTGGAGCAGGTTAGGTGGGTTGAAAGTTTTTAACGGGCCAACCTGACGCGTTGAGCCCATTTTGCCATCTCTATTATTGGTGGCATAATTCTATTGTTGTTTTAGGTTAGCTATATTTCATAAAAGGTTAAAAAAAGGAAAACAAAGAAAACATAAAAAAGAATGTATTTTTCTAAAACTACAATTGAAAATACTTTTAGTTGAACATGTAAATGAAAATACTTTCTCTAATGCGTTTATATTATTATCTATGAATATTTGATCTCATTCTACATTATTTTAGTAACTTATGTGTTTCGGTTATTTTATTTGGTATCTTAATTTATTCTAGTGATATTTAATGTTGTTACTATAATTTTCTACTCACCATTTGGTTGTAGCCATAATTGAGTAGGAGTGGTGGACTTATATGTCTTTTCATATTAATGCTTTGAAAATCAACTCCATTAAGGTAAACATTTCTATGAAATTATCTATTACGTCTTCTAATTAACTAAACCAAACTTCTCCTCATCACTTTTTTCTTATATTTTTTTGGTGTTGCTATAGCAAATATTACTTAGGGACTTCTAGTGAATTATTTTATGATAGAGTTATGACATAATAAAATTTGGATGTGTTGTTTTTGTACAAATATGATGTAAAGAGAGTAATATATTTTTGTTTGGCCAAACTTGACAAGTTATTTAAATTTTATTTTACTACACCTTTTTAATTCAAATTAATCATTAGATCTAAGTTTGGAGTTTTTCTTTTCTTTTTCTTTGTGATGATTTGGAAGTTTAGTTACAATTAATTTTTATATTTCATATTAATTAGTATATGATTATTAAATATAATTTTAGAATATGGGAGTGTGAATAGAAAAAAGTTTAAAACCACTTTTAATTATAAAAATGGAGTGACAAAAGTTTCAACTCCCAATAAGTGCTGTTAATTCATTCTCCTTTACCAAAAAAATGTAGGAAAGAAAACCAGCAAATTCAGTGCTGTCTACAGCATGAACTGGCGTCCAAAACCAAGGATTTCACAGAAAATAGAAAAGAAAATCAACTAATAAGATCCATGCCATAAACTTAGAATCAGAAACCATATGCTAATTTACTGCCAAATCAGTAGTACTTTCATTCTGCAAGAACTAACTTGTATTGCATGCACTAAAGGGACATGCTCAAAAGAGGTGTTATACGCTACAATCGGAAGTTGCATGTTGGGTGTGCAAAATGGCCAATGGGATTTAAGATCATGGCCATTGATCACAACCCTGTAAGTTTTCCTCCAATTTGGACAGAAAATGCTTATAATCATGGGAACTAATACCATAAGAATAAACGTCCATGGACTTAAAAAGCCACTATAATACATGTAACCACCGTCTCATGTACACATTTTGCCCCCAAAATTTAAGGAAAGATGAGATAAAGATGTAGCTTGGCAGGAGAATCAGATGACTAATGTTATGCAAAACCTTATGAAGTGAAATGCAAATTTCTATATGACATAACTGTTACCACTTGATCTTCACCCTCCATCATGTTGACATTAAAATCGTCTACTTTCTCAAACATTTACACTGAAGCCGTGCCTGGAAGCTCAGGGTTCCAACTTCCAAGCTGAAGCAGCATTTTCCTCTTGCATTGTAGAGAAGATGCACAATCCCCTTGTAACCAAGAAAAGCATTGTATTTCCAGATATTATAAGGTGGCACTCTAACAGGGGCAGAGTCATTTAATGATTGCTGTTCCAACAACATTTGAAGACTTCTCTCAATAACACGCTGAACAAGAGAAGCAAAAACACCAATATTTTCTACTTTGCTTTGGTGCTTGTTCAGATTCAGATTCAGGAGTAGGAGGAGGAGGCAACGGCTTTTCTGGCTGTTGGTTTTCAGTTTTTTCTTGCTTTTCTGATTCTACTGTTGAAGAACTACTTCTTCCTCCTTTTTCAGAGCTACTTCTTCCTCCATCAGCTGTCAATCTAAAAGAAATCAAGAAGAAAGTGATGGTTGATCGCAGGAAATCCTACCCTTTTGACAAATCAAAACAACTATTATTTAGAATTGCTTGGAAGAACAAAAATAAAACAGGAAATATAAATGAAAGTGAAATCATCAGGTACATCTCTATTTTGATTTTTTTATGAGCACATTAAGTGGATACTAAAGGTTCAGGATGAGATTAGTTATATGCATAATGAGCTGTCCAGAGGAAAACGCAGAAAAATGGTCAACTGCTCGGAAACATTGTCTGAAATTAAACATTGAGCAGCTAGGCATAATATGAAGGAACAAATAAATAGAATTGCACATCTAATGGTTTATGCCACCTTAATTAGTGATGGCAAGATTCTATGATAAGATATTAAACTTGAGCTATGAACATGAATAGTACAAGTTATTGACAAACACAGTACTCTTTATACCTCCAAAATTATGGAGGTAACACATTGGTCATCCATACTGGATTTTATGTGTTACTAGCAAAATTTTAGAAGAACTAGGTTGCATATAGCATTAGGGTTTGGGGTTTAGGGTTTAGGGTTATCTAATTGATTCATCAATTAGATAACCCTAATCAAATTCCATCAAATAAGAATATCTAATTGATTTCAATCATATTTTTCAGTAGTTTTGAGGCATGACTATATATGGTACTTTTTGTTAGGTTTGTGTTTGCATGTGAATTGAAAAAAACACATTCTCAGACCCGTTGGTTTGAATCTAAATATCCAGTATCCTTAGAGAACTATAGCATATAACACATATAAGCAATATACGATGGAACTCACATAGGAAAATGAAATGAACGATCGCTCTCCACTGATCGGTAGGAGACGCTGGCATAACTCTTGACTTCCTCACCAGGGACAATTGCTTCTTTACTTTGATCCTCTGGAGTTTTGTCCAGCACAGTTGTCTCAACTTGTGCTGATGTTTCTGCAATTTTATGGTCATCCTCCACACCTAAATGTGCACTTTCTTCTGATGAATCTGATGACACAGAGTGTCTCTCCATGTCAACATTTTTGTCATGATTTATCTCTTGAACAGGTGGCAGTGTCATAGGCATGCTCCCTAGATCACTCATCCTAGGCAATTCGCCAGATTTATTGAATGCAAAAGCATGATCCCTAGTGAAACTGCCGTTTCCTAAGTGTATACTAAATAGTGATTCATTTGAGGCAACACTCCATTCAATAGGACTTGTAGTTCTAGCAAATACAGAAGAGGGAATTCTATTTGGGTCATACCCACTTGGACTCATTATCTGAATTGGAGGAGATTGTGTAACTGACCCACTTTGAAAGCTCCACACAGGAGAACCATACACATTGCCATCATACTTGGGTTCAAAATTGTCTATGCTATTATCATCCTTTTCTTCTGCATCATCTGAGTCTAGTGATGAGTCTGATGAAACAGAAGAAGTAGAATGTCTCTGAATAGAATTGGGATGATCATCATCCTCAGGAAGATCAAAATGCACTTTCAATTTCTTGCCACTTCCTTTCTTATTCTCATAATTCAAGTAAGCCATTAATTTTGGAACTCTACAAAAGCAAGATGAGTAGCACTGTTAGACAACATTGTAGACAAAAGAGAGATTGTAATATTAGAGTTAGCAAATTTTTGTATATATGTTTTTTTGGGGGGCTCATAAAGAAATGATATAATATTTTTTATGTATGCCATACACATATGAGCTGCGATATATTTCACATCCTTGTACAAGAAGAGATCATTTGCTCATTGGCATGTAACATTTGATCTTCGTTGAAAAAATGGAAAAAGCTAACGTGTGTGTATATACATATCCTTTTTTCTTATTGTACAATCACTAAATAAAATATTGAGGACAATCTATGAAACTTACTCAAATATTCAGAATTGAATCTATTAACCCGGTAGCTTCAATTTATAATCAATCCTTCAATCAAAATGTTGGTGCAAGATGAAGGTGGATGGCAAGGACCCAGAAATGAGATTAACCTGTTTTGCGCCCAAATTAGGAGATGGAAAATCACACTGGAAATCAAGATGAAAATTTGAGGAAGAGAGGGTGAGGCAGGAATGCCAAGGAAAATTAAGGTGATGAAAAACTGGGTTTTAAGGTATATGGTTTTGTTCATGCAGAAACACAGAAAGGGTTAACAATGATTTGATTAACAAAGGGTTAACAATGATAAAGAAAGGCAAAGAGAGAATCTCGGGATTTAATAACGACGTTATTAATAATAACACTTCAAATAAGGGGAACAACCTTAACCAACTTGGGTCACTGTTAGAGCCTTTATTAAAATTATCATTATCATGTTTAAATCGGAAGAAAATATAATTTTGATTAACTTTGCAAGATTTTAGTAGTTTTTAAATCTGTCCATATGTATATATAAAAAAAAAAAATCTGTCCATATGTAAGTCACATAAAACAATAAATTCATAGTTAATATAGCTTGTCATGTTATCCTTAGTCAAGTAAATATGATGAACCACCAGACACGTCATTTTATTACAGAAACAGGTTTGGTCAGTAACACCAACAAGTAAAAACATCCTAACCAAAAAGCCAAAAATAGACAATATACGATACCAAAGTTAGCCAAAAGTAGGGAGTAAGGTGAAAAAAAAAAAAAAAAAAAAAACAAAAGAGGAAAAGAAAGGAGGACAAGTAATGTACAAAAGGGCAATGTTGAAGATATGGTGACAATGGAGGGTAATTAGAGTACTAGAATAAAAGAAGTTATCCCCAGAGTTTGTGATTGTAAATGACACAGGCTATCAGTATCGGGAATTCAGGATGATAATGTTGCCCTCCTCTTGACCAATACTCCATGAAAAACATGAATGAAGCTTAGAGCAAAATAGTTGCTATGGTTGGAGTTTTGCAGCCTCAGCCCTTCAATGTTGGAGTCCGGTCCCTCAGCTGTAAGACATGCTCTTATCTTTTGGCTTTTGAGCTTTGTTCACAACTTAATAAATACATTACTTTTTTTGGCCACTGCTCAGTTAACCCAGAAAATGGTGTTCTCCCAGCTTCCTTGCATCAACTAATGAATTTTAGCCTTAATATTTTCCTGTTTAGCACAGAATTCTGGTCACGTTGACATGTTTGCAACTTTGAAGACAAACGCTTGTCACATTGTTGATGCAAAATAATTGCTTTTAAAGCATTTATATGATTTATCCATAATATGTTGTAAGTCGAGTCTTAAACAGCTGCAAATGTAAATTTCACAGCTCATGAGTACTTTAATTATAGATAAATACCGTAAACCTATGCAGAAATAGCAAGGCATTCTGTTTTCCTTTTATGATTATTTGCAGCTACAGCAAGATACCTTATTCGAAATCCAATAATGCGTACAACATCACGAGGCCTGGGAACATGTTTTAGTTCTTCAATCCATCGCAGAATGCCTCAAGTACTAGGTGACTGCAGAAGTAAAACAAAGGTATAACTATGCAGTCTCCTCTAAAATCTTAGGGCCTGTTTGGTTTCTATTTTCATTTCCTGTGCTTCCTTTTTTCATGATTTTGCATAAGTATCTTGTTCATGGGGCCTATTAGTCCAAACTGAAATTCAAAAGTCAAAGCTGCTAGGAGATGTTACATGACATTCAAGTTCATTTTCTGCTTTCCGATTTTTTAACAATTTAAATGCAATTCCTATCAGGTTTTCGCATTGAGGCGGAGAAGGGCGAATGAGAGGACTGAAACTTATGTACTACTAGAACCAGGGCAGGATGAGAAATTTGTTTCTGAGGAAGAGCTGAAGGCCGCGTTGAAAGGGTGGCTGGAAAATTGGCCTGGCAAGGCTCTTCCTCCTGATTTGGCAAGATACGAGAACATTGATGATGCAGTTTCTTTCCTAGTGAGGTCCGTTTGTGAACTTCAGATTGATGGAGATGTTGGCTCAGTCCAATGGTATGAGGTCCGTTTGGAGTGAATAGAGTAACCATTCCCCATCAACCTAAAATCATGTCTAGTTGAAAGAGTGCTGCAACATTGCAGACTCTTTTTAACATTTTTATTGGACTAGTACAACGTGGTATTGTTCTCGTTTAATTTACCCAAAATCTCGTTTAACCTAAAATCTCGTTTAACATTATTTCCACCAGAAGTTTTATGAGGGTTAATAATGGATCTAGGAAAGTTGTTTACTAGATCATAAAAGGTCCAAATGAACCAAGATTAATAAAATAAGTTTCTGCCAGGTTCGACAGAATCTGAAATAACAAAACTTTCATTAACTCGAGCTGATATCTGTTACAAAAGCCAATTTGGGAATAAAAATCAGAAGAGCTTCATCACCAACATTAAATTAAAATGAGATTATTACAGAACAGACAGTTCTTTCAACATCCTCAGAGAGGTAGCTTTCTCTCTCTCTCTCTCTCTCTCTGGTAGTACATCATCCTTAAACTCCCCCTAAACCACTGTCACATGATTCATCATGTTGAACAGCACAAAAAGCTCATTGAATTCCTCAAGTTTAGTTGAGCTTCTCATCGATCGGCATTGGCACCTTGTTACCCACATCCTGCAAGCACACGTCTGGAACCTGAAGTAGTCGACATAAACTAGCATTGTTACACACACACACACACACACTCACACAACAACAACTATTCAATTGGTTGGCTGCATCTATCAAACAAACAACATTTTATCATAAACCACATACATGGATAAAGTGATAAACCATTAAAATTTAAGTTTCATTTATATATATATATTTTTTGGCTATCCTCTGCGTCTGCCCTGTACCTATTGGGCTGCCTATGGTTTTTAATGGATCACTGTTATACCACAATGAAGACATAGAGTGCATCCAAAACATAACAGTAGCAGAACCTGGCTAATTAAATGCAACTAGGCTCAAATGCATATACCCGATACACACAATTGACAACCCTAGAAGTTATAGCAGAACAAGCTGTTGCTAGTTACCTTTGTTTGATTTTTACCAGGTGGTAATAGTGCACCACCCTTTTTACTCCTGGCAAGAAGGCCTTTGGTTACAGGGGAGACCATCAAATCAGTTGGGCTTGTATACCTAAAAAATGAACAAGAAGAAAAAGAAAAAAAAGAAACATATATTACTATCACTAACCCAGTAATGAACTGAACCCATTTGCACATTTGCTCCATATAAAAAATTTGATGAAATTGAAATGATTACATATATTGATACATAAAATAATGTAATACCTTTCTGGGTATTTGAATGCCTTGGGGACTCTAAGACGATCCGGGGTGACAGGTTTGCGCAATTCATTACTTGAGTTTACCGGAGTTGTTGGTGTTTTGCATTCAGGCTCGGGTGCTGCTGGTGTTTGAATTGGGACTTTTGGAGGCGTTTTGAGCATGTTTTCCATGATATTATATTGTTCTTTTTGTGTATCCAAAAGCCTCTTTGTGCAACAGGGAAATTACTGTGTTGGGATGGGAAATGGAAGTTCAATTTGGGTATGGGAAGGGAAGGAAATAGGTGTGGGGAAGTAATAGGAGGTAGGATTAGGAAAATGGTGGAAGATAAGGTGACCGTTCGAGGAAAAAGGGCACGCTGCAACGGTCGAATCGTGTGAAGCACTTGCTGGAATTGGGATATTCAAATATGCAGTCCGTTGGGGATGGATACTAACAACATGAGCAAATGGCCCGCCGAAAAACATCTCCTCTGCAAAACTGCGAATAGTTATATGCATTTTTTTTTGGAGAAATAGTGAATGTACACCGGTTGTCGCGACATAGTCGACGACAACCGTGTGATTTAACATAAAAATATTTTTAAAAAATTAAAAAATAAATAAAATTAAATTTTGATGGTGGATGATGCTGCTATGTCAATAGATACCTCTATTTCAGGGGTTCAAATAACAACTCACTTTTTTTTGTAGGGTAGTGTGATACAGTTACAATTATTTCTGGCTTTTGTCATAATTTGTCAATGAAAGAGTGAAGATCCTTCGACGACTAATGCGTTTGTTTCACTTCTTTTTTTTGTTTTTTAAATTTTACAAGTATTAAAAAAAATTTACTTTTTACATAAATTATCTATTTCAGTTTTTATTTAAAAGTTAAAAATATTTTATTTTAAATTTTTTATAAAAATTAAAATAAACAATTTCTATAAAAAAATCACTTTTTTTCATGAAAAATAAGATACACTAAATACACAAAAAAAATGATAATAACTTTTATAATAAAATTCTCAGTAATAGGTTCATTGAATAAGTGGTCCAATTGCAAGTTAAAAAATTATGTGTAAAATTCAATTGACGAAGAGAAAACTTGAAAAAAAAAATGATATATCAGATATAAAAATAGCTTAACATTACAACTTAATATATAGTATAATAACATGAATACTTGAAGAATTTCGTAAAATGTTGTGTAAAAAGGTTAACCAAAAAAGTTATAAAAATGGAATTTAATTTTAATATGTTGTACGTATAAAATTTTTTATATGGCTATTCACTCATATTATGTCATTTGTGAAATTTTTAATTTAATTACTATAAGGATAAATCGCTTTTAATAATATGGCTAGTAATGGATCTAGAAAATTTAGATAATGGAGAGCAAAAATAATATATATACATAGCAAGAAGTTTCATATAATTTTTATTTTAGCGTGGGGTCAAATTTAATAAAACAATACAGGTAAAATATGTATATACTCATATACTCAAAAAAAAAAAAAAAAATTAGTAGGGCATGTGCCCCCACCTGATATGCGCTCAATTGGATAATAGTGAAAAAAAATACACTAATAATATGTCAAGAAATTAATTTTAAAATATTAAAAGTATAAAAATCTTTTATATTATTATCTAATCGCATACTTCTACTTGTAACACTGTTAAGGTAGTGGGTCGTTAACTCAAACAATTTTGCTGATGTAGTAATCTATGATTAGATGTCTACGTAAAACTTTTCTATATTGATAGTATATCAAAATTAGTAGAATATATTATTAGGATATAATATTAGAAGAATTTAATTTTAATACACTGTTAATATAAAAAAGTTTTATACAAATATCTAATTATGTGTTGCTACGCTAGTAATAGTATTTGACTTAACCATCTATTATCTTGAAAGTTTTACAAATAAAAACATATTATTGGATAATAATATAAATTTTTTTTATATTGAGAGGAGATTAAAATTAATCTCATTTTAGAATCTAAATCTATATTAGTTATTACATTATTAGGAACACGTGCATTGCCGACGGAATTACCCATAGGAAATAAATTATTGACCTTACTGACGGATAATGGTTGACGATAAATCACGTGTCCATAAAAAAGTTATCGACGGCGAAAGCAATCCATCAGTAATTATTGATAGATGTTTCAATGGAAAGTTAATTATTTTCGTCAGTAATTAATCAGAAATTTTTTTTCAATTTACCAATAAATCCCAACCAATTGCTTATCATTGCTGATGCCATATCCGTCAGTCATTTTAAATTATTAATTTATTATTTTTAGTTATTGACTCAATTACCGACAAATCTCTTGGTAATGACTAAATAATTTTTTATATACTATTAGAGTGGGGTGGTGACAATATATCAGAGGCTTGTATGGTAGAGGTGGTGGAGAAATAGACTAGGCCATGCTGCTGAAGCTGGTTTTGTCTCTGCCTTTACCCATACCTCTACCTCCTCTGCCTGTCATATCTAAAACACAAATATATTACATTTATATAAGTCACAACAAAACATAATACAATCACATATGCAGTAACAACAAAACACGAATAAGCAAATTATAACCTTATTTAATTTGAAGGTTTTGAACTCTCTTCATCATTTTTGGATTGAACATCATACCCAAGTACCTTTTCCTTAGCGGCCTCATTTGTTCTCTCCTAATAATGGCTTAAAGGTTGAATTATGTCAACTTTCCTAGAAGCAGAAACTAGACTAGGTGGAATATCTATATCAATAACCATCCTTGAAGGGATTGGATCATCCACTTGGTAAACTTTCTCGGTTAGTTCTTTATCTTCAATTGACCCTTTACTTTAATCTTAATCACCATTCTCCAATTTCATTTGCATTTTTGAGGATAAGGAAGATGATAAACTTGTCTTGCATTTTGGGCAATAATAAATGGATGATATCTACCATATCTTTTGGTACAGTAAATCTTAGTGATTTTATATTGATTATGCTTACATGTTTCAGTTGGACGTGTTAGATCATACCATTCATATTTGAATAGCACAACTCTTTTCAAGGGCTTACGAATATACTCTAACTCAAGTATTTTTGTTAGCACTTAGTACTAATCATTCTCTCCCTCACCATATCACCTTTGACGCAAACCCCATTGTTATATGTTTTTTCCCCTCTCCCTATTTGGCTATATGGAACTTGTATCCATTAACATAATATGTGGACCAACAATTGACTTTATTTTTCAGATCCCAAGCTAAATTATATAAGTGAGAATTGATTGCACCATTTCTCGTATCATGCACCGTACAAAGATTCAAATATTCAAAAACCAAACTTTTAGGGCATTAATAAAAAGACAGATAAAAAATTGATGGAATTATTATCTCACATACATAGGATTCGAACCGTCATGGAAATTATTCAAGTGATTATTGGACATGATCTTTTTCAAAAAACTTGTAGGCATTGTACTAGGAATAATGAAATACACTTTAGTAGAATTTATTTACATATAAGAATTGACTTAGAAAAGAACAAGAATTACAAGAAAGTGGTAAATCACTTACATTCTAAATGTCTATACTTCATCACAATTTATCAATATATACAAGTGTACAGAATTCCATTTGTTCCTTTGATCTTTGCATTTTCTAGCAGTACAGCCGGATTGGTTGAATGTGGATAAGGTTGGCTCAATTGAGCTTTCACCACCATCGTTATTCCAACCAACCCTAGTTCTCCAGATTGCACATAATGCTTAAAGTAATACCAGCAAAAGTTTAATATTTCTTTTGAGATATATGTCTTAAATATAAATCGCTCAACTTGAGCCTTATTTTTAACAGTTCTTTTGAACCCTCTTATGTCCTTTTCAAATGGATACATCCAATTTATTGAATTGGACATATACCCTTACTTCGTATCCCAAGTGTATAGGCAAGTGCTCGATGGAGTAAAAAAAACCCAGGGTAAAGATTCTCCTAAGTTGCATAGAATAATGGGGATATTCTTCTTCATCATTAATAAATCATTAACCCTAAAAGTCAGGGAGCACAAGTCTCTAAAATATTCACTTAGCTTAGTTAACGACTTCCAAACATAGTCAAGTAGTTCCCTAAATGCGATAAAAAGTGAACACTCCATGAATATATAATAATCATGACTCTTCATCTCAAAAAACCTTTCTTGTGCAATATTCACATATCTCTCCAAGTTTGAAGCATAACAATCTAGCATCTTTAGCTCTTACACCCAGCTGCACACATCTTCTCCTTGTGTAGAGCTGATTACATAATTTGCCTTAGGCTTACACAATCTACCATCTCCTGATTATTGCAAGTTCAACTCAGGAAGCCTATAGTACTCTACCAAATCCAAACTAGCTTTATCATTGTCTTTGGTTCGGTCATCATCGATCATAATGTTCACAATATTGTCAAACACATTTTTTGCTACATGCATAATATATAAACAATGACGAACCAAGTGATCCTTCCAATACGACAACTCCTAAAATATACTTTGCTTGGTCTAATTGTGCTGTACCCCATATACCCTTGCAATCTTGCAGACTTCCCAATTTTTATTATTTTTGAAAGACACCTAATCCTTTTGAAATTTAGTGATCATTTAGTTTACTTGGAGCCTGATCATTCTTATAGTGTTCTTTCTAAATCTATATCTGTTGTGCCTATATGGATGGTCAAGATCCAAGAACCTTCTATAATAATCAAACCACAAATTCTTTCCCTTAAACTACAAAGAGATCCTTTATTCAAACTAGCCATGCCAATTTCTCTTATGTCATTCATCCAAACAGCATCCAATAAGTTGGAAAGTCATTAATGATCCATATCAATGCTACTCTCAGCATGAAATTTTGCTTTATTGAAATGTCATAAGTCAATATCTAGAGGAAGGTCGTAGGGTATAACAACTATAGGCCAATAAGAATAGAGTTTACTGAGTTGATTTAGAGTAAAATCATAAGCAAAATGCTTTAACCTAATATTTCTAGAATTAAAGGTGAAATCATAGTAGGTTCAATCAAAATATTACCAAGTCTTATCATAAGATAGATGAGTCATTATACCATCATTCCTTTTATTTTCAGCATGCCATGTCATGTGAGTAGCTGAGCTCATGGATGTAAATAATCTCTTAAGTCAGGGATTAGGGGAAATAGTGCATTATATTTCGAGGAACATCCTTATACCTCCTATTTCCCAGTTACCTAGGTTTAAGCTTAGGCATTTCACAGAATTTGCAATAAGTAAGGGTAGCATCATCTTTGTAATAAAGCATACACCCTTTCAAATAAGAATCAATCTTTTCTTCTTAACCCAAGTTTAGAAACTAACTTCTTGGCTCGGTAAAAGTTGCTAAGGATGGAATCAGGCTCTAGACTTATCTCCTTCAACAAATCAGTCCACTGATCAAATGAACTTTGACTCTAGCTTGCTTTGGACTTAATACTCAACATCCTTACATTCAAAGATAACTCCAAATATACACATTGTTCACATAGAGGCACATTTGCTACCTCTAACAAGGAATAAAATCTCTCAACCTCTAGACTAGGGACCTTGCTAGAAGGTTGGGGACATATTCCAAACTTAGGACCAATAGCATCTCTAACCATTTTTTGATACCAACTATAGTTATCCTCCCAAGTCACATTACACATATCCTGATAACCAATGTCAACCATATTGGAACTACTTCCAACATAACCTATACCAAACTGGTTAATTGTTTCAACCTCCCCATGGTCAGTCTAGACCCAATAATTAGACTTAAACCTAAATTTGTACAGATGATACCCATTGGTCTTAATGTCAAAATATGTCCTACATTTGCATTTATTATCAGGACACTTAACCTTCTTTTCATCGACAAAAGTTTGTGTTGACATACAACACCTATTAATTGCTCAACACCCTCATAAAATTCTAATTTAATCTCCCCCGATTTGGGTGCAACCTATCATACATCCATGATCAATTTGCAGGGAACATTACTCTTGAACAAATTTTAAACCTAAAAATTACATAAATAGCGATCAATCATAAATTACATGGTATAATCACTTTTAATTTCCACCAAAATTTATGCAGAGTCTCCCTTTAAATTAGGAGTATCCACCTATTAGACTAAAAAACTTTTCCAATCAGAATGATAATTTAAATAATTAAAAAAATTCTGGCAGAGTCTTCCCAAAAATTAAAAGTGTCCCTTAATTACACTGAACTAATATTAATTCAAAACAACTTAGTCAATAACGAATTAAATAACAAATTATTTACAAAAATTTGAGCATATTCTCCCCTTAATTAGGAGCCTCCACAAAGATTGACTAACTATTCAAATAAACATACTCAATGACAAGTACATGCAGTCATGTAATTCAATCAATCCTAAAAACTTTCTGTAATGCACCCCTTTACTTCACAACATACAATCACACAACACCATAACACACAAATCAATTGGAAAGGAATGTTAAGCTTTTCCCCAGTCATGCAATCTCATTTTCCTTCCTCTATCCTACAACTCTATCCTAAAAATCATAACTCTCTAATTTTGTATAAAACTTAATTAAAGATACAAACTACAAATTTTGCTTATCTATACTCCAAATACTATGCTCCAATTAGTGACAAATGTCTTAAAAGTACTCTTTATTAAATGAAAGAACATAAACGTTAAGTTAAATAAGGACCCAAACAAACAACTTTGAGTAAAGAAATGGAATAGACAAAAAAAAGGCCAAATGAAAAAGTAAACTAAATTAAATACTCTACATAGTGTCAAGGACACAATGGTAGTCTCCAGCGGCAGTGGCTGACTGGGCGGTCGTGGGAAGGGGGAGAGAGAGAGGGAAAGGAAAAGGAAAGGGAAATGGAGGAGGAAGAAAGGATCTCACATTTAACATTTAAATTCTTGTATCACCAATGGATATTTCGCCAGTAAATCAAAGTGAAACGCACCATTTCATTTAAAGTCATTACCAATTAATTATCTGTCAATAATGACTTTAGTGAAATGGTGCCTTTTGATGTTGTTGGTAATGCTGTCAATATTCAAATAATTTGGCAAATGAAATGGCGCGAATGCACTAGTGGCATATTTGTTGGTAAGTTTAAAAACTTTACCAACGGCTCTACCATTGATCAATGTTGGAAAAAAAATTAAAAATATAAAATGAAAAATTATTGATGGACCTGCAGTTAGTGACTTATTACAATGAAAATAACTTAAAATAAATTAATAATTGCTGACGTTTTGTGCGTTGGTGGTTCTATCAAATTTTTTTAACTTGTTTTCATCATCTTGTCCATTGGTAATGATTAGCGCCATGAGGCAGGTATTGGCACCACTTATTACCGATGGAGTTATCGACAGATAAGTTGAAATTTCTACCATTATTGTTATTCATCGAAATAGCCATGAGTTGTAACATCCTTTTTTTTTCATAAAATACTTTGTGTAGTGAAGTTTTAATTTCCTTATATAAATTAAAGATTTTATTTGATTTACTTGATACCTTTACATCAAAAGCTATTTTAAAGAATAGATAAAGTGGTTAAATTTAAGATACTCACTCTTTAAGGTAAGACTATAAATTGTTAAGGGTAAATATAATATACCAAGTTAGAAATAAGAATCATTCAGATAGTAGGCAATAAATTGAGTGATAATAATTAAGTGTGTAGTTATACTCTAAAAGTTAAAAGAATAGTTAGAAAAAAAACATTAATACGGTTATTGAAGGAAGGCAATGCCAACCTCCAACTAACACAAACGCCTATAAATATGGGGAAGGGATAGTTACTCTCCGTGAATAAAAAAAAAAATGTGGGTGTAATTGTGTGTATTGATGTGAGTGGCATGAGGGAATGAAAGAAAAGTTTTTAGAGCAGGAAGGAAAAAAAAAAGAGGAGAGGAAGAATGAAATGGAAAGAAGAAGAAGAAGAAGAAGAAGAAGAAGAAGAGAGACTGACTGAGAGAAAAGAGGAATAAAAGGAAGTAAGGGGAAGCAAATAAGAAAAGAGAGAAGTTTAGTGTACACACATCATTTTCAATTGTCTACAATACTTAGATATAGATAATGAAATTATCTGCAAAATAAAAATATGACTATATTTATTTATTGTAAGTTATTTTATTTGATATACTTTATATTAAAGTTACCTATTATTTATTTTTGCCAATTATTTTTGTTATTCTTCCAAATTATTCTACTTAATATCCCTTTATATTATTGCTCATTATTTATTACCACAATTTATTTATTGTTCCAAGTTACTTTATTTATTGTTCTTTTATATCAAAGTTGTAACATCCCCATATAACGTAATAGTAAGTAATAAAAATAAACTTTTATTATTCACAATCTTGCCCCTAAACTTTTTAGAAAATGACCTTTAGGTCCTTATATTTTATTTACAGCCTTGCCCCTGAATATTTTAGAAAATGACATTTAGGTTCTTATATCAACAGGATTAGTAAATAAGGTTTTAAACGAAGCAGAATCGCGTAGCGAAAACGTAGAAACCTAAACCTCAGCCGATTGAGCCACGGAGGTATCCATATGTGAAATGACATGGGATGCTCCTAGACTTGCCTATAATTATGAAGATACCATTGGTCATGAAAAACAGAAAACAGAAAGGCCATCAACTTGCAAAACGATTAATTTACACCTTTAATTGATTAATTTGATTTTAGTGGATAAGTAAAGCTAATTAGAAATTAATGAGAGATTAATAAGGAGCTAATTAAGTGTTAGTTAGAGATATTAGGATTAGAAATAATTAGAATAGAAACATATAAAACTTCACAAATTTCTTCAAAACCGATTTACCGATTTAAAGGAAATCGGTAAGATTACGATATTTTAAACTGTTGGAACCGGACCAATAGAATTGCAAGCTTTAAACCCTATTTTTAGTGGCTGATAACTCAGCCACCTACCACCCAAAAGTGGCGCAACAAAGGCCACACTTCATGGAGAAATTCAACCAAGCATTTTAGACCAACCAAATCCAAGACAAAGTCACCTAAACACCACTCCTTCCATCAGATTTTTCTCCTTCTCCACTCATATTTTCGAGCTCCCTTTCCAGTAGTCTTCCTCTCCTCTTTTCTTCATCCTCTTCATCTCCTTCCTCCTCTTTCAGCCTCCATCAAACCACTTGCATCCATATCTTCCATTTGAAACTCAAGATTAGCTAGTTATTACATCAAAATAAAGATAGGATTCCAATTCTTATCTTGTTATTCTGATTATGGGTGATTGTTGATGACTCTATTTACTCAATTCTTCATGAGGTAATTGAATGATTATGATGTTATTTGGCTGGTTTGTTGGCTGTTGTTGGTGTTAAATTCGTTTAAGAGGTAAGAAAAGGTGAAAGGATGAAGATGTAAGAAGCTGGAAACCTAGAATCCTCTAATCAAATGCACGGAGTGTGTGTACGACTCTGCCTACAGCCGATTAAATTTGATGAAACTATTTTTATATGAAACTAGACATCCAGGGCTTTCCATATATATATATATCATAGAAGGCTTTTGGGTTAGTATTGAGAGAGTTATGAATTTTTGAATTTCGACCTAGGTTTTTGGCCCTGACTCTAGGCAGACTGGGTTGTTCAGGGTAGAACTCGCCCTATACTACTTGAAAATGAATGAAACTAACTTTTTTAGAAAGTTCATACATAGGAGAATGTCTCATAAAAATTTCAGAATTAAATAAGGTCTTGTTTGCTCCCAATGATCCAAGAAAGTTACCCCATGTCCAAACTAGGCTAGAACAGGGCAGTTTAGGAAGGTCAGTTTTCGGGGCTTATAAATAGAGCCTTACTAAGTCAAATGGAATGAAACTTTTTGTAAACAAAACTTTGTTCTTTTAGCTTTAATATGAGACCAATTTCGTATGATTTGAGATGGTTTTCGATTTATGGAGGATTTTTACTTTTAGGTGTCTAATTCTGACCAGCCACTGGGTAGGCCGGGATAAAACATAAATATCTCAAGTTATAGATGTCAAAATGAGATGGGACTAAAAGGGTTAGAAACTATACACATAAGGATACAACATATCCAAAATTGAGGTCCAAATGAGTTAAATAGCAATTATGGCTTGAATTATAGAAACGAGGTTGGTTAACTATGCTTAGGCAGAACTTGGCCTTAATGAGATTATTGTTATTATGAATTCCATATTGAAATATGTATGCAATGTTGTGACCTTTGTGATAAATTGATGTTCTGGTATACTGGCACTATTCACAAGGAAGCGGACCTGATCCGTTATGCTGTCGAAATTCCGGCAGAAATATATGAATTATATGAATGTGATAAACATTTATGTGTTATGCTCATAAGATTTATATATGTAAGGATGATTTAAGTATGATATGAATATATTGAATGTGGGTCCCTTCATCTGGAGGCAGTTACGAGATCCCTCTTTGTAAAGGCAGTTAAATAAGATAAGATATGAATCCCTTCACTTGGAGGCAGTTGCACTTTGAATCTCTCCTTGTGAAAGCAGCTACCCTCTACCTTGGAGGCACGTGGTCAGAAGAGATCCCTCAATTAGAGGCACGTGACCAAAATGAGATCCTTCCAGGACTAGAGGCATGTGAATCCCCTTGTGGGTGAGTCGGTGTGACGATGGTCACGAGTCGAGCTGACGAGCTCACTCCAAGGCCAGGCTACCTAAGGGCAGTAAAGGCTAAAGACTAAAGACTCAAGACTAAAGATTAAAGCATATGCAAGCACCCCACTCACATGAGGCATGACATCGACCCAGCTAGTGTGAGTATAGGATGTAACATCCCCATTTCTGAGTTTCGACTTCATATTCAAGTTTAAAAATTTCGATTTCCGACTTCATGCTCGAGTACCACATAAAATGGGATAATTTCCGACTTCCGTGTTCGTCTTCGGCTTTCAGCATAATTTCCGATTTCCGACCTTAACATATCCCTCCCGACTTCCGACTTAACCTTCCAACATGAACGTGATTCCCAACATCCGACTTCATGTCTCAAAGACAATGTACCAGAGCTTCGACTTAAGACCTCATGGTTTACCTCCGAGTTTAATGTAACGAGTTCCGCCTTGGAGTTGACTCAACTAGAATGGACAGGAGCTCGAATCCTTGGGTTAATTTCCAAGTCATACACAAGTTCCGATCTCCGAGTTTGTTCCCAGTAGCTTTCCATTTCTGTTGGCATTCCCGAGTTTGAACGGAGAGTTCTGAGATTATATAGTTGTAAGCTGAATACCCCCGACCTCCGACCTCACTTCCAAGTTTCGAAATACACAAGACAAGATTTCCTCAAGTCGCAAACAAGAAGGGACGAGTTCCGATATCCGGCTTCAGCTACGAGCTCAATTAAATATGGCATGAGTTCCGACTTCAAGCAGAATAGAGGCGAGTTCCGATTTCAAATAATATGGCGGTGAGTTCCACTAAAAGGGAGATGTAGCTAAACTTTGTCCACAAGAAATTCAGCCAATCAAAGCCCTCCAAGTTAACTACCACCTCAAGCTTATAAACTCATCTCTTTCTCTCCTTCAGCCTCATCTTCACGTTACCTCTCCCTTGTTCAGCTCTTCACATAACCCCATCACTCCTTCAAGACAAGATTCTAACAATCTAAGCTTCACCACTTAGCTCAAATCACGCTCCAAAGAGGTAGGATTCTATTTCTGTTCTTGAATTACTTGCACTATGATTGCATGAAATTGTACCCTTCTTCTTGTATTTGATGGATTATTGGATGTATATGATTGGATTAATATGGGATTAATATGAAATCTTGAGTGGGAATTAGAATTAGAAGAAGAAAACTAAGAGAAATGGATGGATTAGGATGCTGTCTGGATGAAGAATTCCATGGCAGTCCGTACGATGGAGTGTGCGACTCCGCCTGAAATCGGTTAAATCCGATGAAACCATTTTTAGATGAAAGTAGACATTCAGGGCTTTCCATAGATATATCATATAAGGTTATTGGATTAGTATTGAGAGAGATACGAATTTTTGAAGTTTGACCTAGGGTTTAGGATTTTCATCCGAGCAGGGTGACATGAGGAGAGTATAACTCACCCTATACAACTCCAAATTGAGTGAAACCAGTTTTGTTAGAAAGCCTACACATAGGGGAACACCCCAGTATGAAATTCCAAGTTTGTTATGTCCCCAGTTGATCCCAGTGATTCGAGGAAGTTGCCCTATGTCCAATCCAGGCCAAAACAGGGTAGTTCAGGAAGGTCGACTTTCAGGACTTATAACTCGAGGTATACTTAAGCAAATGGAATGAAACTTGTGACAAATGAAAGGTCATCCTGTTAGCTTCAATATGAGACCAATTTCGCATGATTTGAGCTTGGTTTCGATTTTTAATGAATTTATACTTCCAGGAGGGTAATTCGGGCTAGTGACTGAACAGGTTGAGCAAAAGTTGAATATCTTGAGTTATATAGATCAAAATGACATGGGACTAAAGAGGTTAGAAAGTAGACATATAGATCTATGATATATCCAAAATCCAAGTTTAAATGAGTTGAATAGAAGTGGAGGCAGATTATACAAAATTCGGGCAGAACTGAGTAAGATTGGCAGAATGGCCAAGTTGATGGTTACACAAGTGTCAATGGATACATAAGGTTTGAGTTGAGGATTGCCAGTTTTACATTGATATATATATATATATATATATATATATGTTAGATTGAGTATAATGCTATGACTGAATTGTCTGTGAGAACTGGCACTATTCATGGGGAAGTGGATCTGATCCGTTATGCTGCCAGATTTACGACAGAAGTCTAAGAAGCTAGGAATGTCTAGATGTAAGGATGAATTTTAAAACGATATGAGTTATCAAGGATGAATTAAAGTATGAATGGGAATATAGAAACCCTATATTCAAGAATGACATAAATATGAGATGAGATATATGAAAGTAAAGGACAAAGCATATGTATGAGTGTCGGTAGAATGGTAAAGAGGCTACGAGCCTTTATACGTTACGAATATGTACGTGAAGATCATGTGTGTAATGACATATGAAAATAAATGAGGTATAGGTACCGTTAATATGACTATGCATGACCTTATATGAGAATGAAAAGCCATGAGTATATTAAATGTGAATCCCTTCACCTGGAGGCAGTTACACATTGAATCCTTCCCGGCGAAGGCAGTTAAATGATAAAGATATGAATCCCTTCACTTGGAGGCAGTTGCACTTTGAATCCCTCCCTGTGAAGGCAACTACCCTCTATATTGAAGGCACGTGGTCAGATGAGATCCCTCTATATTGAGGCACGTGACCAGAAGAGATCCTTTCAATTAGAGGCACGTGACCAGAATGAGATCCCTCCAAGACTAGAGGCATGTGAATCCCCCTGTGGGTGAGTCGGTGTGACGACGGTCACAAGTCGAGCTGACGAGCTCACTCCAAGGCCAGGCTACCCAAGGGCAGTAAAAGCACCCTAGGGACGGCGATACGTAACGCCTAGGTGTGCCAAGTTAAAGACTAAAGATTAAAGATTAAAGTGTATGCAAGCACCCCAATCACATGAGGCATGGTATCGACCTAGCTAGTGTGAGTACAGGGGACAGAACTTACATGAGGCATGGCATGACCCAGCTAGTGTAAGTACCGAATGAAGGTCCCATATTCCTAAGGAATGTGACATGGCGATCATGCTCTAATAGGGTATGACATGACGATCATACTCTGGGATATGGCGCGTAAAGATTTTATGATGAAAAGAAAAAATGAAGAAAGAAAAGTAAGCTTTATGTCTATGTATAAAATTTAAATACAAGTTAAGTTATGTGCAGATGTTATATTCTCAGCATATTGATGTTATGTGAGTGTCTTAATATGTCAGAGTTCCAAAGAAAGTATATGTAGAAGTTATGCCTCTAGTACATTGATGTTATCGTACTTTATGGTATTTCGGTTATTAGTCCTAATATAATTCATGACTTGATTTTTATGGGTTCTCTCAGATACCAAGTGTATGATTAAAATAAACTTTGCTTCGGATAATATATCTTCGAACTATAAAATTAAACAATATATGTTCACCTTTTTCTTAATAAACTGAAGCAAACTGGAGATAACAGCAATGACACTACTTATGATACCTAGAGAATCCTATTGAGAATTTACGATTCTCACTCCTATTTCCGTGTTGTCTCCAGATAGTTTCAGAAGTTTTTGAAGACGGCTAAGGTTGCTGTCAGACAAGGTCCGCTCAGGTAACAATAACAACTCTAGGGTATAGTACTATGACTTAAGCATAGTACTGTACTGAGGAGGGTGTTACATAGGAGCTAGGACTTACATGAGGCATGGCATGGCCCAGCTAGTGTAAGTACCGAATGAAGGTCCCATATTCCTAAGGAACGTGACATGGCGATCACGCCTTGATGGGGTATGACATGGCGATCATACTCTGGGATGTGGTATGTAAAGATTTTATGATGAAAAGGAAGCAAAAGAAAGAAAAGTAAACTTTATGTATATGCATGAATTTAAGTATAAGTAAAGTTATGTGCAGATGTTAAGTCCCCAGTATATTGGTGCCATTGTATTTTATTATGTTTCAGCTACTATTCCTAATATAATTCATGAAATTTGTTTCGTATGGGCTCTCCCAAATTGCCAAGTGTGTGATTAAAATGAACTTTGTTTCGGATATTATATTTGTGAACTATAAAATTTAGCAGTTTATATAGCATGTTCACCCTTTTCATAATAAATCGAAGCAACTGGAGATGACAACGATGGCATAGTTTATGTTAGTTTGATAAATCCTACTGAGAATTTATAATTCTCACTCCTATGTTGATTTCCGTGTTATCTCTAGATAATTCAAGAAATATTGGGAACAACCAGAGATTGCTATCAGACAAAGTCCGTTCAGGTAACAGTAACAACTCCTGAGTGTAGTGCTATGACTTAAGAATAATACCGTACTCGGGAGGGTGTTACAAAAGTTACTCATTGTTATTTATTATTGCAATTTATTTCATTTATGGTTCAAAGTTACTTTGTTCATCATTTCTTTATGTTAAAGTTGCTCAGTATCGTTTTTATTGCAATTTATGTCATTTATAGTTTGCTCAAATTTGTGTTGCTTATTATTTATTTCAAGTTGTTTTATTCCTTGCTCCTTGACATTAAAGTTGCTCATTTTTATTTATCATTGCAATTTGTTTTATTGTTCTTTTATATCAACATGGCTCATTATTATTATTATTATTAAGATATTGTTATATAATGATATATTATTTTGAATTGTTAATTTTTATGATAATTTCTTTAGGGACCAATATTAAGAGTAAATATTGTATCTAACACTTAAAATAAGTAAAAATTTATATTTGGACCTAACTATTAAATTAATTATACCTTTGCTTGAAATTTTATACCTTGACTTTTGAATAGTATGATAACTTTTGACTTATGAATTTTATTATGATTTTATAATGATCCTTACAAGGGCATGACCTGTATGCGCTGAATGCACTATAATGACAAGGATAGACTTATGGACTGTGATAAAAAAAGTCGAAATTAAATAAAAAAAGATATTAGATTGGTCTCTTTAGAAATTAACATTTAAATTTGATAACTCATATTTTAAGAAATTTTATTGAGATATTATATTATTTATTTTACTCAATTTTATATTATTTTCGCTCTCTTGTATACTTTATTTAGTTTAAGATCATGAATTAATTTATACCTTCTACACTTTATTCAGTTTATTCTATTGCTTAATTTTACAATCTATTATTTAATTTATTATATTATGAATTTATTTATATTATTCAAGTCTATTGCTTATTTTTATGTTATTTGAGTTCTATTTATTGCTTAAGTTTCTGCATCTCCATATTTATTATGAATTATGTATAATGGCAAGTAAGTAATTGTAAAATGAAGTTATTTAAAATTTGCTGATAACTACCAAGAAGGTAAAGGGATAAGATGTAAGATTTTTTTATATTATCTACCTAGGTTAGTATGGTATAAAGGCCTTACTTTATTGTCACGATATTATAAGTAACACTAGAGAATGAGAATTTCCTAAGAGAAGGCCTTCGAATATATATAGGACAAGCAGACAAAGGAAAGTAAAAACTAAAGTAAAGAAATTATAATCTTATTAATGCTTGCTACATTTTGGGTTGCATAATATATTTCGTTTAGTATTTATTGCTCATAATATTATGAGGTATTATTTGCTTGTAAGTAATTTGATGTGATGATAATACAATAGTTGTGAGAAATTCCCTACTATGATATGACTGGAACTATCATAGTTCAAATGCTTTAGAACTCGTCATTGTCTGCTGAGAGTTTCCAATTATCATTCTATTTCTGGTAGTTTCAGATTAGTCAAGTAAAGTCTTAAAGGAAGGTAAGCTCCTCCAACTACTAGAAATGTATGGAGTTGTATCTAAATAAATTATAGTTTCTTTATCTAGTTTAAAAATATTTAGCCTATGGCCAACATGGTTTTACTTTTACTCATGAACACTTTAGTGTACTTGTAATACCTTGTTAAAAATAAAATGCCTATTTAAAATAAAATATTGGTAACTATGAACTTTTGAAAATTTTCATAGCTTATACTTTGGGTATTTCCTTTAATTACTTTTAGGAATATAGTGATAGAAAAATTAAAATTGTTAGATAGAATTTTTAAAAGTGTTTGTAATTTAAAATATATAAACAAAAAAAAAGGAAAAGGAAATGGGGACCACGATGCATCATAAGTGATACAGTGCACCAAGTCTTGTCTTGAATAAGACAACTGGTGTGGAAGATGGTCTCATACTGTATCCCATCTCCAACCTCCTTTTTAACATGTGTGTTGAGTACTCTCAAAGTAATTAGAATATTACCTGCCTCTAGATACTCTACATCACTGGCATGTTCCATCTCTGACTCAATCTTTTCGTTATCTCACATAACCATCACCCTTTTGTTTTGATGCTAAGAGGCAATGTGGCCTATCCCCAAGCACCTAAAGCATTGAATATCTCTACTCTGCTGGGGCTTGGATGAAGTTGGACATTTGTCATGGGTGAGCTATTTTTATCTTGGCTTCTTTACTTTCAGCTTAGAAGGTACTTTGGCTTCCTTCTTTCCTGAATTCGGCCTCCATGAAGAACTCCCATGTCTAGTACTGTCTTTCCTCTGCAACTGCTTCTTAACCTTCATAGCCAAGTGAACCAAGTCCTCTAGCTCCACATAGTATTGTAATTCCACAATATCCTAAATATCACAATTCAACTCAGCTAGAAATCTTGCCATGGTGGCTTCTTTGTCCTCCTCAATGTTAGCTCTAATCATTGCCACCTCCATTGCCTTGTGGTATGTAATGCCCGAAAAATTTTATCGTTCATAACTGAGTTGTTCGATTTTTATCAAACAATGGGTTTAATTAAAATTTAATTAAACATTTACTTAAAGTTAATTACATGTGATTTAGAAATGATTAGGCATGATGACATTAGATTAGGAATATAGAAAACCTCACAGAATTTCTCTAAAACCAGTTTACCGATTTAAGAGAAATCGGAAAGATTTTGATAATTTAAACTATCGAAACCGAATCAATAGAAATTATACTGTAAGAACCTAGAATGAATAGCTAGGATTTAGCCAAGATACCCCCACATGTGGCGCCTCTTTCAACCATGATGAGTAGGAAGCAAAACCAAAATTGAAGGTAAGATGAAATCCACCAATCAAAATGAACTTGCTTAAAAAATCTTTACCTTTTTCTTTCCTTCTCTCCTTGAAACTTTCAGCCAACCTAGCTACTGAAGTCCCCATCATTTCTCTTCTATTCACTTTCCTTTTCACTCTATCTTTATCCCCTCTTCAAGTCTCATCAAGAGTTGCTTCTATTTAAGACACTAAATCAACCAAGTTTCAACTAAACAAGGTAGGATTCTTCAACTTCTTCTATTATTGATGCTATTGTGGCTAAGTAGAATTCCTATTCTTTCCATTAGTTTGATGATACATGGTGTTTATATGAATTCTTATGGCTGGATAAATGCATAAATATTGAGTTTGGATGAGAATTTGGGTGAGAATTCAAAAAGGGATGAAAAATAGAAGCTAGAACCTTGAAAACCTTACAGCATCTGTACTGGTAGAGTATATGGCTCCACCTATGGCCATTAAAACTTGATGAAACTATTTTTATGTGAAACTAGACATTTAGATCTTTCCATGCATATATAATATAAGCTCATTGGATCAATACAGAGGTAGTTATGAATTTTTGAAATTTGACCTAGAAATCAGGACCTTCATACGAGGAGTATGAGTTGAAAAGGGTGTAACTCACCTTACACAATTCCAAATTAATTGATTCCAACGTTGTTTGAAAGCTAACATATGAGGAAACATCCCATAAAAATTTTAGAGTCAGATTCATTGCCAATTATGCCCAATACCTCAATGAATTCATCCTAAGTTCAACCCGGGTTGGAATAGGGCAGTCCAGTAGGGTCAAGTTTCAATACTTATGTCTCAAATTATACTCATTCAAATGATATGCAACTTATTTCATTTGAAAGCTTGTTCTGTTAGCTTTACATTGATATAAATTTCGCATGACTTTGTTTAGATTTCTATTTTTGGTGAATTTTCTCTTAGAAGAGTGCAATTCTGGCTAGGAGCATGGTAGTTTAGGATAAAACCCAAATAACTTGAGTTAATCTCGGAAATTGGAAGGGTATACTTAAGGTTGAACTCGGAAGGATATACTTAATATTGAACTCAAAACTTAGTGAATAGGAAACTAGAGCAACTATACTTAATGTTGAACTTGAACATAGTGAAATGGAGAACTAGATTGGGTAAGGTTAATATTGGAACTCGAAACATAAGAAACACATTTAGGAAGGTCTTGGCATAATGTCGGAAATCAGAAGTTGGTATCAGAATATGAAACCTTATACATGAATCTCGGAAGTCGGGAAGCTGGGATGCTCTAACACTCTTATACACATAGTTCCAAAACCCGGTGTCTCCGTAAGCATATAACCTCTGAACTCGATACAGAATCAATCTCGGAGATCGAGCATAACCTCGGAGGTTGGGACTTATATAATCTCAAAACTCGGAACTAATGTGATCTCAGAAGTCGGTCTTAAGCTCGAATTTGGGAACATCTATAAAAGTTAAAAGCTTGCAAGGTAGATTAAGACTTAAGATTTTAAAGCTTGCACCTAACTACCTAAGCTTTGCTCATAAGATTTTGTTGTGTATGACAACTGACAGGGATATGATGTTTTGATTAAAATTTTCTGGTTGTCTGGCACTATTCATAGGGAAGCAGACACGTTCCATTATACTGCCGAATTTTCGGCAGAATCATGTGAAGTTATAATAGCCTGTGATATTAGGATTTAAGTTATGAATATGAAATTCTAGATGCAAGGATATATGAAAGTAAATGATGAGGCTCATGTATGAGAATGAAAGGATATGAATATATTAAATGTGGATCCCTTCACTATGAAGGCAGTTAATTGGGTCACTCCCTGTGAAGGCAGTTAAAAGATATGATGAAGGTTCCATATTCCTAAGGAACGTGATATGGCAATCATGCTCTAATGGGGTATGACATGGCAATCATACTCTAAAATATGGTATATAAAGATTCTATGATGATGAGTCCATACTCCTAAGGAACGTGACATGGCGATCACGCTCTGATGGAGTATGACATGGCAATCATACTCTGGAATATGGCATAATGATCCCACCCCCTAAGGAATGTGACATGGTGATCACATCTCGATGGAGTATGACATAGCGATCATACTCTAGGAAGTGGCAGGATAAATATATTCCTAAGGAGTGTGACATGGTGATCACACCCCAATGGAGTATGACATGGCGATCGTACTCTAGAATATGTGTGACAAGTAAAGGAAAGTAAAGGAAGAAAAGAAGATCATGTGTATTTGAATAAATTCAAGTGCAAGTAAAGAAATGTGTAGGTTTTATGTCTTCAGTATATTGGCGCTATTATATTTTGATACGTTTCAGTTATTATTCATAGCATAATTTGTGAACTGATTTTGTGTTGGCTCACCCAAATAACAGGTGTATGAATAAAATGAACTTTACTTCGGATAGTACGTTTTCGAATTTTAAAACTAAACAGTTTGTATAACATGTTCACCTTTTTCATAATAAACTGAAGCAACTGGAGATGATAATGATGATATTATGTATAACAGTTAAAGAATCCTACCGAGAATTTAAAATTTTCACTCCTATTTTCGTGTTATCTCCAGATAGTTCGAGAAGTTGCAAAGATGACTAAAGTTGCTGTCAGTTAAGGTCCGCTCAAGTAACAGTAACAACTCCTGAGTGTGGTACTATGACTCAAGCATAGTACTGTACAAAGGGGGATGTTACATGGTAGTCTTCAATGCTTTTAGAACCTTGTGTCATGTTTTGCAAATGTTGGTGTAGCTCCCTATAATAGTGGGTAGGAATGAAGTGCATCCTCAGCACTCTCTTCAACTTATCCCATGTATCAATGGTTCTTTCCCTATTCCTCCTCTTGCTCAAAGTAATCTGATTCCACCAAACAATAGCATAATTAGTAAACTCAACAATAGTTAATTTTACCTTCTTCTCATCTAAGTACTTATGATAGCAAAAAAATTAGCTCTATTTTTCCCTCCCAGTTCAAGTAAGCATCTAGAACATTCTTCCCGTGGAAGGACGGAATCAATATCTTTATGCTACTCAAATTATTATCTCGCCTACTTGGGGTTCGCTGTCTTCTATGTCAACTTCTTCTCTGATTATGCTGGTTCTCTTCATAGTCAATATACCATGGTTCATCCTCATCTTCTGAAGGAGTCTAAGCTCGCTTGTGAGGCTATCTTCTATGCACTCATTCATCGCCTCCAAGGTTGTACTGAGGCATTCAAACTACCTCTATATCACCTTGATAGCAGACTGTTCATCCTCTTTAACTCTAAAACATGGCATTCTTATATGCAGAAGATTGTTAGTCCAATAGATAAAACAAGATTACTAGTCACTCTCTCACATGTTTAAACTCGTAGAATGGTCACTCAATCCACTTGTGTTTACACTCAATTTATCTTAGCTTGTACTCTCTCATGTTCTCACCACTCTTGCTTTTTACCTCTCAAAAATTCCTTAAATCCTCAATGTTAAGTGAGTAATCAGTATCTGAGATCCAAATAATACCACATAAACAAAGAACCAAGAAAACCCAAATTGTTGGTGAAAATCAATCCCAAATTCGTCAGCCCAACTTCAAATAGCCATAAATTTTGCTCCTATGATTAGAATAGCTATTATTATAGCTTTCCGGAAAGCCCAAGAGAGTGACACTATCATTGATGTTGCACCAATTTAAGGGTTGTTTTGAGGCTAGAAAAGGACATTTCACCACTATTTTAGCCACTTTTCTGCCGATAGTTAGAGAAATTGCCACAGAATATGTAGAAAATTGAATAAAAAACTCTTTTTTTCTCCTTTTTTTTGTGAGACTATATTTTATTTTTTTCACTTTTTTTGCGATTATTTTCTTTTACATTTAATGAAGATGAAAATAAATAGAAAAAAGGCACAAACTATGAATAGCCAAGAAACAAATAACACAAAAATAAAATAAGGATAGATTGAACTGAAGCTATGATACCAAACTAATACGAACCTCGTGTAGAAACACGACACTCGTAAGAGATTTGGAACTACATGGCACCTGCAATCCTTACTCAACTCGTGAATAAGAACTTGAGGATATGCCAATTGTAACCCTCAATCAACCTAGGATAGAGAACCTTGGGATAAGGATTAGGATCTCTAGTAGACCTCTCAGTAGGATTTGAACCCAGATGCAGTTCTAACCATCTGTCAGAGAAAAAAGAACGATTGGCTCTTGTAGGATTCCTAAGAAATTCTTCAATTTCTTTCGGAAGCAAATGATTATTCGATAAAATAAGAACCAAGAATACCAAGAACATACAAAGTATGAGAGCAAAAGGAATAAACCTCACAAATGTATTAATCATCAAAATTGTCTGGTCTATAAGCCAATTTTCCTATTTAAACATAAAAGGAGAAAAGATAATGAAAAACTGAAAATCCTAAAAGATTTGATGCTTGCTAAAAAAAAATTTCATCTCATCCTAAAAGATTTGATCGTAACCAAAAAGATTTGATCTCATCCCAAAATATTTAATCATAATTAATTGTAATTAAAAAGTCAAATAACAATAAAATTAAAGCCCAAAATATCATAACTACTAAACTCTAATTAATGGGTCAAAACTAATAATGACAATATTTAGCCCAAATAGTATAAGAGCCCTTAAACAAGCCTAGTTCTTCAATTGTGGTTAAAGTCAACAACTTTGGTTCCATAGCTAGCTTGGTCTCTTCAAAATAATCCTTTGAGAGTATCCTTTCAACCAATCCTTGTATCCTAACTTGGTGGTCCTTATTAGAGGAGGCTGTGGAAATGTTAAAATTTTGGCACTCTCAATGGATAGGTGCTAGAATAGTGTCTTGGCTCTAATAGGTAGTTTCTCAGGTATGATGAGTTATAGTCATGTTATGTGACTTATGAGGCAAATTTAGGAGTTTCTTAGATTCTTTTGTAACTAATTTCTATGGATTTTAGTTCTATTTTTATAGGAAGTTTGAGGGTAAGTGAGAATATGTTGTTATAAGGGGAAAAAAAGAGTTTGTGAGAACATATAGAGGCAAAAAAAAAAAAAAAAAAAAAAAGAGCAGGAAAAGAAAGAAGTAAAGATGGGAAAAAAAGATGGATAGTAAAAAGGAAAAAGAAAAAAAGGAAAGTAAAGAAGATAAAAGAAAGAAAGAAAAAGAGGAGCACAAAAGTCTAGCTTTATGGTGCACGACACTGAAAGGAAAAAAAAGTGAATGGGTTAAGATTATGGTGAGACCATTGGAAGGTTGGAAGGTGTGAAGGTATTTTCATATGGAAGTTTGGATGGTGGGAGTTGATACAAAGGTTGTTATAGTGAGAGGAGGGTGGAAAGGTTTGGAAAATACAAAGACTTGAGTGTTATCTAGTTGATATAAGTGGATAAAAGCACATGTTTTGTTATGATTAGTCAATATAAAGTGAAACCTGGTTGAATATAGGTGGAGGGTATGATAGATTGGTGGGCGCTAGAATGCAAGGAGTTTGCTTGAGGTAATTCATGGTCTTTGATTGTAATCGAATGTTTTATACACAAATGAAGACCTAGAGTAACTGATTATCTATTGCTTTGGTGTTTGCTTAAGACTAAGGTGATTGGATTAAGTGGTGATATGTGATCTACAAAAAGGGGCTGGGGGATTTAGTTGTTGATTTGCCTAGTATCTTGAAGATGTATTTACAAGACAACTGCAGAGAGTTGAATTTGGTGTAGGTGGATATGAATTAGTGTCAATAGGATAGTGATCTTCAACAGATGCGACGGGTTGATCCGATGAGTTGGGGTGCTGAAGACAGTGGCTTGAATAGATAGGTACAAGGATATAGGTGGTTTTCTATTATCTGGAAGTGGAAAATAGAAGATATTTGAGTAAGGAAAATTAGAGTGGAAAACAGGTAAGAAAAAGAAAGAGCAAAGTAAAAAAATGGAGGAAAAAAGAAAAAAAAGAAAAAAGAAAAAAAGAAAGAAAGAGAAAAAAAAAATTATATTTAGTTATGTTTGGTCATCTTTTATTGTCTATGACAGTTTTTGACTATTGATAGCTTATCTATACTTATTTTATGATGCTTTGTCAATTTTCCTAACTCATTACAATTGCTTAATATTCCCTGGTATAATGTTTTCGAGCTCTATTGCTATGATTGGTTATCAGTCACTTTTTCTCAATTGATGGGATTGGAATAGGAGGAACCTGCTCATAAGTGATAGATGCTAGTGTCTAGTAGTAGTTATTGGTAGTAGCATAAGGTGCTAAAGTGTAGATTAGAAATTTTGTGATGATACAATTCGGATATCAGAAACAAAAGTGGCAATTTTAGCTCAAGGAAGTTACTTTGTTGTTTTGAACCATCAAAGTATTCTTCCTGATCATCTGTAATGGAATCAGACTTATGGTAGAATTAGATATAATGGGCTACTATTTTGACAACGATGCAGTGGAACGCTTTACAATAATTAATTGCAGAGGTGTGTGAGATCTGATAAATGCAATAGAGGTAGTTGTTACAACAATTCTGATGCAAGCCCTTCCAAATGTGTTGATGTTATGCCTATGAAGGTGTTTTGAATTGTACAACATTTGAAAAGGAGCTTGTTAGACTTGTAATCTACAATTTCTCAATGGGTGTTATGGTTTGCTCATATGATTTAGTAGATTAAGAGGATTCATTTGGATAAGGGTGCATCATGGTTTTGTAGAAAATTTAGGTGTCATTGTTTGCAGGGGTGGGAGATATCACCACTTGGGCTTTATTGTGCAGATTAGGATGATATATTTTGTTTCCTAATTTGTGTTCATCTATTTGGAGCTTATTCTCATGTTTTTGCTTCTCGCTTCATTTTGGGAGGTAGCTTTCAATAAACTATAAAAAAAAAATAAAAAAATCCATCATACTTATAATTAATTATTAAAATAATTTTAATCTCACAGTTAATATAAACACACACTAGACAAATACTACTTTATGGACCTCACTAAACAAGAGAAGATTAATTTATCCTTTTGACTTTGACATTTTATTCTTGATGCCAGTCAATAATTAGAATGGAAGAGTTTATCAATTATTCATGAAATATGTAGATATTTGGTAGAAACAAAAAATAAAAAAATAAAAATTTTATTACTTGATTAATATATTGATTCACCTTATCTTAACTTTTTCAATTTCTTTCACCCTTAAAAATTTTCGTCAAGCTCCACCACTAGATGCAAGAAAATATATTTTGCAAATGATCAGAAGTTTTCTAATACCAAATATGTCTAGTTCTTGAGTTCATTTGTAGTATCTAGCTGCCATTCTTGGAAGATTTATTTGTTGTTGTAAATTATAGTTGGGCTTAGCTATTCTCCTTATCTACACCTAGTATTGCACTATACCACTTATCATGACCAAGTTGGAATTGGAGGATGGTTAATGCATAGGATTGCACTACACCCAGTCTTCAGGCATAGGATTGCATTCCTCTCATCAAACCATGACTACAAATATTATTTGATGATGAGCAACAAGAATGACTTAGCATTGTTCTTACATCAGGTATAATTTCAAATCAAATAAGTATTACTTACTTTATTCTTTAACTATGATAATATTTATATTATCTATTTGTAACATGTGATATTAGCCTATGAGTACAACCTTGAGACCAATCCTTGTTGCTAGCATCATGCAATTAATTTTAGAGCATTTATAGATTAACAAGGTTAAATATAGTCTTTTTTCACTTATGTATCATTTGAACAGTATATTACTTAATAATGAAAAATTAACAAATACATATGTTTACCAATTTATATGGACACCACATGTCAAAGGTTATGCCTGAAATCATGGGGCTTAATATTCTTTGCACTCCTTAAGTTATCTATGCCATGTTTTTATTGATAGAATTTTCCATTGTTAAGTGGCATCTAATAGATCAACTCATGTGACAATTTGTATTGCAACAATGCATTCCAACACAATCACCCAATCTCGACAAATGTAACAACACTAACGTGAGAAGTAAAGAAGAAGTATATTGGATAGATAAATAACACTTTGGATTGCCTTGTGGATAGACTATCATAATAGACTCCTTAGATCCAAAGTATATAGTAATGGTTATTTACATAACATCTCTAACTATATGGAGTGGTACTTGTATCAGACTTAATGGTACATCTCTAGTGACAGTGCAAATTCTAGAGGTGTAGTAAGATTATTTTTTTCACTATTTAATTTAAAGTAGTTATAATATAGCTATGTTAATATTGAATATCACTAACAAGATGATAAAAATCTCTTTCAGTATTCTTTTATGGATGCAGTTCACAATTACACTTCTTCTCCATATTTTGTCAAAAATCTCATGCAAACCATCATTTGGGCTTGTAATGGTATGTTATTTGCCTTGAAGAAATATATCGATCAACCTTCTTGATAGTACATGAGGAAGCTGATCCTAATCAGTTTTTCATTGCACTTATGAAGGAAAACACATCAAATGGTATATGTTGATGAGTCACTATAGACATATCAAACTCAAGCACATGAGGATCAAGCACATGAGGATGTGTATGTTTCCGAAGGCTCTTCAACATATTAAATATTTGGCATCCTTCCACTATATTTCTTCTACTTAATTTTTTAAGTCACCACCATCAATGTTTGTTGTTCATTCAGGCACTCAATTCTCAACACTGATGCATTTGTCCTACTATCCCTTCAAGTTGATGAAAGGAGTATCACTCACGATGACATTGAAGATAACGATAAGCATGAGGACCTTGCTCCATTACAACAAAGACCATGAAAAGGAGGTGGAGGAGTAAGAATAGAGGTGGTAGAATACGAACAAGAAGAGGGCAGACATAGCGAAATTGAACAAGCATGAAGAAGGCTTTAAATTTTTTTTGGTGTATAATGTTTAGTTCTTTGGAATTGTAATCTTTTCTTTTATAAGATCTAGTGTTTTATTTATGATTTTTGTTGTACAAAAATTATTCTACATGCATGTTTATTGCTTGGAATTATAGTCTTGTTTTTAGTCTTAACTTGTGCCTCATGGCAATGACTTAGGTGTAGAAAAATTAATTATGTCCAAATCATTGGTCTTGGCAACAACTTGTATTGTAATATTAAAACTCTAGAATAAGTTGTTGGTGGCACCAACTAATGTGTATTAAAAATATTTCATCCTTCTTTTCTCATTGGTGTGATCCATGACTTCTATCAAATTCACACTAATTCAAGAATTTTTTTTTATTGAAGAAAATTGGCAAACATGTTTGTGAGCTGTACTTCATTGGATGCACCAACGACTTGTGTTAAAAATATTTCATTGCCCCTGCACGGTTAGTTGTCGCGGTGTGATCTAATCTATACTATTTTGAGAAATTGTTTTTGATTTGTACTAAATTGTTAAATACCTTTTTGACTTGCGCTTTGATGATAATTAAGAAAATCATATACCTATTGTTGTTTTTTGTAAGTCTATGATTGTAATCTTTATAGTGGGCCCCTAATTTCTAACTTCAAGGATATTGACTTTTGCACATAATGTAGAAGATTGGAAAAGTTATTATTACAATGTTTCTATTTTGTTTGGCTTAAATATTTTCTTGTCCTTAAAAATACAACATTTTTTGGTTTTAATCTCTCAATTTTTTTTAATATTTTAGTTTCTCTTTTTTCAAAAATGTGCACAAATGACCCCAATAACAGGGATGAAAAACATAATTGTTTAAATTTTTCAATGGTGATTTACACTTACTTTTAAAAAATAAGGGACTTAAACTACATAAAATTATTTTGAGGGACCAAAATAGAAAATATTATATTTTTGGGGCAAAAAAATGTTTAATCATTTTTACTTTTATTTAAAACAAAAATAGATTGGTTGGTATGGATTAATATCTAATTTCTAATTCACTCATGTATAGCAAATATAACCACCCTCTAGCAACTATTGTTACATATTTTTTGGTAAAATTACGAGGTATTCTTATAAGTACAGTTTATTTGTACTATCCATAAGACTAATACTTGTTCAACAAAGGGAGCATAATTAGGGTTATGTAGTCTTCTCACTAAAGTTGCCTTTGTAGACTTTGATCTTTCTCTCCTCCAAGATAGTCAAGATTGCTTACTACCTCAACAAATACTTTATGGATAATTTTTTCGTATTTGAAGGTTCACAGAAATGCATTTCTTTTTTGTCTCATAGCCAATGCTAAAACAGGAGTATGGAGAAACACTTTGGGATAAGTAAAGTATAGAAATAGATCATGGATTAGGATCCTCATATATTTGTTTTTAACATGATAATGATATGTTAAGAGAGAAATAAACATATAGCACTTAAATTGAGCCTTACAGATATGAGAGGATCTTAATTCATCTATCATGACGTTTGGTAATGTTGATTTAATGAGAAATTAGTTTTAGAATAAAATATATAACATCCCCATATAACGTAATAGGAAATAATAAAAATAAACTTTTATTATTCATAATCTTGCCCTTGAATATTTAGAAAATGACCTTTAGGTCCTTATATCAATTGGATTAGCAGAATAAGGTATTAAACGAAGCAGAATCGCGTAGCGAAAACATAGAAACCTAAACCTCAGCTGATTGAGCCACGGAGATGTCCATACTTGAAATGACGTAGGATACTCCTAGACTTACCTATAATTATGAAAATGTCATTAGCCATAAATAACAAAAATCAGAAAGGCCCTCAGCTTGCAAAACATTTAATTTACACTGTTAATCGATTTATTCGATTTTATTGAATCTTTAAGCTTGATTAGAAATTAATTAAAGGTTGATCAAGAGTTAATTAGATGTTAGATTAGAGATAATTAGAATAAAAACATATAAAACTTCACAAATTTCTTCAAAACTGATTTACCGATTTAAAGGAAATCGGTAAGATTATGGTATTTTAAACTGTTGGAACCGAATCAATAGAATTTCAACTCATCAACTCTACTTTAAGTGGTTGAGTAAAAGTGGCGCCATCCAAGCCACAAAGAGGGAGCATTGTTGGCTCACTTATGAGCCACTTATTCCAACCGCCACCTCTATATCTTCTCCATATAATCCTTTCTTACTTCACCAAATTTTCGGCCTCCCTCTCTCCCCCCATAGACCTCCCATCATTCCCTCTCATCTTCCTTCCTTTTCACTTCATTTCTCATCCATTTCCAAGCTCCAAGCACCTCCAACATCAAAACTCTTCATCTAGTCAAGCTATCCTTCAATTTAGAGGTAGGATTCCAATTCTTGTCTTGATTTTCTAATTTGGTTGGCTGGTGGTAGTTTATTTTCTCAAATTTTTGATGTATTGATTGGATGATTATGATGATATATGGCTATTTTATTGGCTGTTTGTGAGGTTAAATTTGAATTGGAAACAAGAAAGGATGAAAATAGGAAGAGTTGAAGAGCTGGAAAACCAAAATGCCTCAGTAGTCTGTACGGCGGAGTGTATGGATCCGCCTACTGTTGATTAAATTCAATGAAACAATTTTTATATGAAACTAGACATCTAGTTCTTTCCATACATATATCATATAAGGCTTTTGGATTAGTATTGAGAGAGATATGAATTTTTGAATTTTGACTTAGGTTTTTGACTTTAATTCTGGGCAAACTAGGTTATTTAGAGTAAATCTCACCCTATACTACTTGGAATTGAATGAAACCACCTTTGTTAGAAATCTTACACATAGCAGAATTTTCCATAAAAATTTCAGAGTTAGATAATGTCCTGTTTGCTCCCAGTGGTCCAAGAAAGTTGCCCTATGTCCTAACTAGGCTAGAACAGGGCAGTTCAGGAAGGTTAGATTTCAGAGCTTGTAACTCGAGCCCTACTAAGGTAAATGGAATGGAACTTTTTTAAATGAAAGATTGTCCTATTAGCTTTAATATAAGACCAATTTTGTACGATTTGAATTAGTTTTCGAGTTTTAGTGGATTTTTACTTTTAGGTGTCTGATTCTGGCTAGCCACTGGGCAGGCTGAGATAAAACCTAAATAACGTGAGCTATGCTTATCAAAATTAAATGGGACCAAAGAGGTTAGAAAATAGACACATAACACTTCAACATAGCCAAAATTTAGGTCTAAATAAGCTAAAATGAATTTAGGGCTTCATTTCTAAAAATCGGGCAGAATTGATATAATGAGCAAAATTGAATATAAGGGTCTAATCCCTACATGATTGATATTAATATGATATATAAGGATTCAATCCCTACATGATTGACAGTATTGTGATATGTTTGCTGCTCTATGTTGAACTTTTGCCTGATTAGTTTTACTGGTAGCCTAGCACTATTCATGGGGAAGCGGATCTGATCTGTTATGCTGCCGAATTTTCGGCAGAATTGTAAGAAGGTTATAAGTACTTATATGTTATGAATATGTATGTGGGAATTATGTATGCAAGAATATGTGAAAGTAAATGATGAACCATATGTATGAATGCACTCAGCATAACTATGCATGATTATATATGAGAATGAAAGTATATGAATATATTGAATGTGGGTCCTTTCACCTGGAGGCAATTATGAGATCCCTCCTTGTGAAGGCAGCTAAATGAGATAAGATTGGGTTCCTTCACCCGGAGGCAGTTGCACTTGAATTCCTCTCTGTGAAGGCAGTTAAAACTTTTGGGTCCCTCTATGTTGGAGGTAGATGGCCAACTGAGTCCCTCCGACTGAGAGGCACGTGGGTCACCTTGTGGGTCAGTACTGTGTGACAACGGTCACGAGTTGAGCTCATTCCTAGATCAGACTACCTAAAGGCAGTAAAGAATAAAGATTTAAGCATATGCAAGCATTCCACTCACATGAGGCATGGCATCGACCCAACTAGTGTGAATATAGGGGATAGGACTTACATGAGGCATGGCATAACCCAGCTACTGTAAGTACCGAATAAAGGATATGATAAAGATGTGTATAGATTTTATGTTTTTAGTATATTGGTGCTATTATAAGTTAACATGTTTCAATTATTACTCATAGTATAATTCATGAATTGATGTTGTATTGGCTTGCCCAAATTACGAGTGTATGAATAAAATGAACTTTGCTTCGGACAATATATTTTTGAACTGTAAAATTTAAATAGCTTGTATAACATATTCACCTGTTTCATAATAAACCAAAGCAATTGGAGATGACAACGATGACATTATGTATGACAGTGAATGAATCCTACTGAGAATGTATAATTCTCATTCCTATTTTCCGTGTTATCTCTAGATAGCTCGAAAGATTTCGAAGACGGCTGAAGTTGCTGTGAAATAAGGTCCACTCAGGCAACAGTAGCAACTCTTGAGTGTGGTGCTATGACTTAAGCATAGTACTGAGGGTGTTACAAAATACACTTAATATTCTTGAGGTATCAAGAAATATAAATTGACCCCATTTGTTTATATATACTCCTCCCCAAATTCACTATGAGTTCATTTAGATTGGTTTTTTTTTTTATTTGTTAGGAAAAAAATCACTTTTTTAAAAATTGCTTTTATAAGTTTTCAAGTGTATTTGGATACAACTTAAGAAAAAAGTGCTTGTAGAAAAAAAAAGTTATTTACCATTTTTTTAAATTAATAATACTCAGCTTATAAAAAAAAAAAGCAAAAGTAATTTTTAATCAAGGGCCCATTTGATTAAGGGGCTATTTGACAATCTCAAAAATCAAGTTAACATGGTACAAAGTAAAACTAGTTATGTTAACTGGTATAAAAATGAACCAGTTTTTTTATTGAACATTATTTGGTTATCTTGTTATTATTATTATTATTATTATTATTATTATTATTATTATTATGTACCTCTTTCTTCTTATTATGTTATTAAAAAATCAATCTAGTGGACTGTGACGACTGGCAGTGGTGGACAGTGGCAGCCAATGGTGACAGGTGGTGGAAAACAATAGTGGCTAGTGGTGACAAACGGTGGCGAATTGGGCAACAACGAAGACAGACAATGGCAAACAGTGGTGGATGATGACAGTCAGTGGCGGCTGATGATGGCAATCAGGAGCTGCCGGCAACAGGCAGTGGCAACTGCGATACTAATCGGTGGCAAACGATGGTGTATGGCGGTGGCGGATAATGGTGGACAATGTGGTGGACTGTGGCAGCAAACGGTGGTGGACAACAACAGCAAATAATTGATAAGTCAATGCAGAAAGAATTGATTGGTGTGAAATAAGAAGAATAGTATGGAGAAGATATAAAATAGAAAAAGAAAAAGTTGGGACGAAATAAAATCAATTTAAAATTAATTTTTTTAAGAACTGATTTTAGATCCAAATTGGTTCAAATAAAAACTAGTTTTAAAATATTTAGGTAGTTACCAAACAATGATTATTAAAATCCAAGTCTCATTGTACCAAATTAGCCGATTTTTCTAATTTGCCAAACACCCTTTAAGATTTTAGGATAGAATTAAAAGTAGAAGCGAAATTAGAAGTGTAACATCCACCAGAATTTTTATCGTTTTTCACCTAATTATTCGAGTTTTTATCAGATAATTGAAGTTAATTAAAATTCGACTAAATATTTATTTAGGATAAGTAAATTAGCAATTAATTGAGTTTAGATATGAGGGAATTAGGTTAGAAGTATAGAAGATTTCATAGAAATTTTCTTAAACCAATTTACCGATTTAAAGGAAATCGGTAAGATTACGGTATTTTAAACTGTCGGAATCGAACTAATAGAATTATATGTCCAAAACCCTATGACTCAAAGGCTGAATACTCAGTCATTTAAGCCCCTAGGGGTGACGCCACAAAAGCCACAAAAATGACGAGAGTTGGTTGAAATTTGGCCTTAAGTTATCAACCAATCAAATTGCAAGTTTCCAACTACCCACTTAATACATGAATCAGATTTTTCTCTCTTCATTTCAGTTGACTTGCGCCTCCTTTCAATAGCCTTCCTCTCTCCTTTTCTTCATCCTCTTCATCTCCTTCTTCCACTTTCAGCCTCCATCAAGCCTCTTGCATCCATGTCCTTTCACTAGAACTCAAGACTAGCTAGTTGTTACATCAAAATAAAGGTAGAGATTCAACTTTATTCTTGTCTTAGTGGGTAGGGGTGACTATTTTGGGGCTTTTTTTTCTTACTTCCTGATGTGATGATTGAATGAATATGATGATCTTTGGCTGATTTGTTGGCTGTTTTTGTGTTTAAATTCGATTAAGGAGTATAAAGAGGTGAGAATAGAAAGATATGAGAGGCTGAAAGACCAAAATCCCTCGATAGTCCATACGGTGGAGTGTACAGCTTTGGCTAAAGCCATTTAAAATTAATGAAACTATTTTTATATAAAATTAGATATTTAGGGATTTCCATACATATATAATATAAGGTCATTGGATTAGTATTGAGAGAGATATAAAATTTGGAAGTTTGACCTAGGTTTTTAAGTTTGATTCTAGGCAGACTAGGTTGTTCAAGACAAAACTTGCCCTATACAACTTGGAATTGAATGAAACAAACTTTGATAGAAAGCTTACACATAGAAGAATATCCCATAAAAATTTTAGAGTTAGATATGGTACCGTTTGCTCTCAGTGATTCGAAGAAGTTTTCCTATGTCCAAATCAGGCCAAAATAGGGCAATTCAGGAAGGTTAAATTTCGGGGCTTATAACTCGAGCTATACTAAAGCAAATGAAATGGAATTTCTTGCAAATGAAATCTTTCCTGTTAACTTTAATATGATAGCAATTTTATATGATTTGAGCTGGTTTTCGATTTTTAGTGGATTTTTACTTTTAATTGTGTAATTTTGGCCAATTACAGGGCAGACCTGGATGAAATTTAAATAACTTGAACTATATTTATTAAAATTAGATGGGACCAAAGAGGTTAGAAAATAGACACCTAACACTTTGACATATCCAAAACTTAGGCCCAGATGAGTTAAATAGAGATTTTAGCTTGATTTACAAAAACCAGGTTGAATGAATGTGCTTGGCCAGCAACTACGTGCTAAATGCAACAGTTGTTCCTATGAGATTGATGATTGAAGTTGTGGATGAAATGTTATGATTTTCTTGAAAAATTGATTTTTTTTTATTACTGGTACTATTCATAGGGAAGCATACATGGTCCATCATGCTATCGAATTTTCAGCAGAAGCATGTAAAGTCATGATAGCTTGTGTTATGAAGATTAAGTTATGAATATGAAATTCTATATGCAAGGATATATGAAAGTAAATGATGAAGCATATGTATGAGTGCATTCAGCATGTCTATGCATGATTGGGTATGAGAATGAACGGATATGAATATATTAAATGTGGATCCCTTCACTTTGAGGTAGTTAATTGGGTCCCTCCTTATGAAGGCAGTTAAAAGATATGATGAAGGTTCCATATTTCTAAGGAACGTGACATGGTGATCACGCTCTGATGGGGTATGACATGGCGATCGTACTCTGGAATGTGGCATAATGATCTCACACCCTAAGGAATGTGACATGGCAATCACATCTCGATAGAGTATGACATGATAATTATACTCTGGGACGTGGCAGGAAGAATATATTCCTAAGGAGTGTAACATGGTGATCACACCCCAATGGAGTATGACATGGCGATCGTACTCTAGAATATGTGTGACAAGTAAAGGAAGATAAAGGAAGAAAAGAAAATTATGTGTATTCGCATAAATTCAAGTACAAGTAAAGGCGTGTGTAGATTTTATGTTTTCAGTATATTGGTACAATTATATTTTAATACATTTCAGTTATTATTCATAGCATAATTCATGAATTGATTTTGTATTGGCTCACTCAAATGACAAGTGTGTGAATAAAATAAACTTTACTTCGGATAGTATATTTTTGAATTATAAAACCAAACAGTTTGTATAGCATGTTTAGCTTTTTCATAATAAACCGAAGTAACTAGAGATGACAATGATGACATTATGTATAATAGTTAAAGAATCCTATTGAGAATTTAAAATTCTCACTCCTATTTCCGTGTTATCTCCAAATAGTTCGAGAAGTTGCAAAGATGGCTGAAGTTGCTGTCAGATAAGGTCCGTTTAGGTAACAGTAACAACTCCTGAGTGTGGTACTATGACTTAAGCATAGTACTGTACAAAGAAGGATGTTACAAGAAGCATAAGTAAAAAAATGTTTTGTATTTCAATATATCATTGTATATGACTTTTTATCGAAATTAAAAGTTATTAAACTATCAGAATGTATTAAATATTAAAGTATTTTCTTGTAATAAAATTGTGATTAAGGAGATGGGGAAGAGAGAGAGAAAACAAAAGTGATATATTTAAAAATTTTAAGGATAAAATTGTAAAATAGTGATAAGATAGTGATTCTTAAATTCAGAAAATAAAATTCTCTCTCTTATACTATTTTTTTTTGGGAGAATCAACTCTATATTAAAAAAAAAAACAAAACACTGATAATTTTTTACTTTTGTCTTTTTAAAAAACACAAATAAATATTAAAAATTTTATAAGTAATTTTTTTTAAAAAATGCTTTGACAAAAAGGTATTTTTTGTGCTACTTCTGCTTATAAAAACTATTTCTGCTTTTACTTTTTTTAAAATCTAGATATTACTAACTATAAAAAAAAAAAGGTAAATTGACTTCTTTTACATGTATTTTCTCTTAAAAATGGTAAATTTTAGAAGTAGAAACAACATTTTTTTTAATGTACTCTTAAAGTTTTTATTTCTAAGATTGAGTCGACTATTATTGAATTCAATGCGCTCCAACATCCACACCTATACACTATGCATTTTGTTGTTTGAATGACTTTCTCAAAGCACTTCCCGGAGATTAATATTGAGCAAAGTATTAGACTATATTTGAAAAGAATTTAATTTAAATATATTGATAGTGTAAAATAATTTTATACTGTTAGCCAATAAAAATAGTAGAAAATGTTAACTCAGAACCACCCATTATAATGAGAGACCATCATGATTTTTTACTTTCCAATATTTTTATTAGTTGATAGTATAAAACTATTTTATACTGTTAGTGCATATCAATTAAATTCATTTGAAAAATGTGGGGAGGCTAAGAAAAGTAGAGGATGAAATTGTTGGGAAATACAGCCCATGAAAGCAGAAACGGTCCAGATATCGCTGTACTTTTTTGAGTAGAGGTTTAGGGGGAAAAAGTTTTCTATGATATCATACAATTTTATTTATTTATTTATTTCTATCTACTTAATTTTATGATATTCAAATTGATTGATAATTTAAGCATCAATAACACGTATTTCTTTAGTATAAAACACATGTTTTTAGATGTCTAAAAAATGTATATAACTATGAAAGTGTTTTTAAAAAACTGGTTTAACTTGTATATAGTTGTTGAGTTTAATTGGTATGCACTGACAGTGTAAAACAGTTTTACACTATTAACCCATAGAAGTACTGAAAAGTGAGAAATCATGGTGGGTCTCTCATTATAATGGGTGGTTGTTTGTATGAACTAACATTATTTACTATTTCTATTGACTAATAGTGTAAAACTATTTTACATTGTTAGTGCATTTAAATTAAATTCATAGTTATGTGCCCAAAAGTCCCAAATATAAAAGGACAAAAATAATAAATTAGTTTTTGATTTAACTAAAATAATAATAATAATTTAAAGTAAGCACTTAATTCTTATTTTTAATTTATTTTCAAAATATTTCCATTGCATATAAGTCCAAAGAAAAACTCTACACACATTTGTTAAAGCATTTAACTTTCTATAAGAATATGATAATATGAGAGTGTAGTAGTGGCCACTTCTCTGGTGCTGATTAAAAAAAATCAATACCATGAAGATGCGAAGCATGTCAAATGAATATATGACACATGGAATCATTGGGTAAGATGAAGACTCTATTTTGGGCATAAGCGAAATAAAGTTTATGATGGAAGGTTCTATAATAGACCTTGTTAATTTAGTGATCATAGTGTTCATCACTCAATCATGACCTTCATTTTTTTTATTTTAGATCTAGAAGTGTCTCACTCAACTATTGCTTGGGTAGCACCCAACCATAGCTCTATCTCCGGTGGTGATGAAGGGTGGATTTGGGTTGCTATATATATATATATATATATATATATATATATATATATATATATATATATATATATATATATATATATATATATATATATATATATATATATATTTTCTAACGGTGTAAAGATGGTAAAATCTCTTCTTCTTCAAACCCTGAACAATAACAGCACATGAAACCAAACCAAAATCTCTTCATTCTTCAAATCCAGAAAAGTAACAACATATTAAATCAAACCAAAAATCACATAGATCTGGGTGAAAAATATAAATATAAAAATCTTGTCTTCATACAGATCTGGGTGAAAAATATAAAAATACAAAAATCATACATTAAATAAAATTAAAAATAAAAATAAAAACAAAAACTAGATCTTAGGGATGAAAAATATGGCGAAATCTCATCTTCATCCTCTGCCACTTCATGGCTGAGCAAATTTGGGTGGGTGTCACTACCAGCAAAAGATGGTTGCATAGATATGAGTTTGAAGAAGGGTGAGTGACAGTAGCAAAAAAGGGTGACTAATGGCAGTGCTTTGCGTGCTGCTGAGATCTTTTCTCCCTATTCTTTATTATTGAAGGCAATATCTCCATCTTTGCTTTCTTAATCTTACTTTGATGAGAAAAGTTGTGCAAATTGGAATTCGAAAAAGGTCATTGTGGTTCTCTCTCGTCATCGCTGCTATCGGAACCATGGCTCTTTTTCTTCCTTTTTCTACCACCACCCATTGTTGTTGTTGTTGTTGTTGTTGGTAGCTGCTACCACTATTACTATTACAGTTCTGAGTCTTCGAAGTTGAAGAAGAAGAAGATGAAGAAATTGAATAGGGTTTTGCTGGTTTGGATTTCTGAAAGAGGGGGCAAAGGAGAACAGCACCGACAATAGAATTGACATTGTTTGTAGGAGAAGAGAAAATAAAAATGAGGCAGAATAGGTAATGAGGACCATCATACTCCCTAAAATGTGAGTCTCATCTTAAAATTTTTCTTGTATTAACATTGGGATACATGTAGCCCGCTTGTTGATGCACCACATGTCTTCATAGTGCTACTTTTTTTTAATCAGCACTAGAGAAGCCACTGTAGTACTAAGATAAAATAACATTCAAACTTTTACACAACTGTTTAGATTTTATCCAAACAAATTTGTCACGTATTCTCGTGTAACTTTTTTAAGTTGAAAAACACTTTAATTTAAGTGTAATGAAGCCTCATTAGAATATATAAAAGGTTTTGTGAGAAAAATGCTTTGTAAGAATTATTTTCATAATGGCATTGTTTTGATACTTTGAAGGGTCATTTTGCAATACATTCTACAAAGTAGGGTGCATCACGCATCAGACGCATAGAATAGGGTGTATGTGCTCCCCCCCCCCCAATATTTTCTCTTCCCCCTCCCCTGTTTTTCACTTTTCTTCCCTTGGCCAAGCACTGCCCTGCCATTTCTGTGCGACACCATCGCTTCCATCACCCATCTCTGTGGTGCCGTGCTCAATTAACTCCATCTTCATGTTACACTCCATTGCGTGTGTTTGTTGTAGCCACCACATTGCACTATTGCCAAAGGCTCCCAGTTGTTGTGGGTCTTCACTTGCCTACCTTTTCTCTATCTCTCTGTCTCTCTCTCTTTGTTGTCAATGTTGCTCTTGGTTGTTGATGTTGTGCTTGGTGGACGACAATGGTTTTGGATGCTGATGATGTAATACCCTCCCAAAGTACAGTACTATGCTTAAGTCATAGCACCACATTCAGAAATTGTTACTGTTACCTGAACGGATCTTATCTGATAGCAACCTCTAGTTGTTCCCAATAATTCTTGAATTATCTGGAGATAATACGAAAATATAGTGAGAATTATAAATTCTCAGTAGGATTCAATTAGCTATCATATACCGTGTCATCGTTATTATCCCTAGCTACTTCGGTTTATTATGTAAAAGGTGAACATGTTAATAGACTTTTCAGTTTTATAGTTCGAAAACATATTATCCGAAGCAGAGTTCATTTTATTCATACACTTGTTAATAAAGGAAGAATCTAAACATAAATGCAACAAAATAATTAACATCCATATATAGATACAATTAGTCTCTTAATAAGTAGGGAAAAGAATTGAAGCACAAGCATAACAGATTAAAGAGCAACTAAATAATATGCATTTATGAGTGCAACAATACATTTGATGCAAATGATTATTCCTTCTGTTAACATTCTTTACTTTCGTTACTTGGCACACCTAGGCGTTATGTATCGCCTTCCCTAGGGTGCTTGCATATGTTTTAATCTTTAGTCTTTACTGCTCTTAGATAGTCTGATCTAGGAGTGAGATCAACTCGTGACCGTCGTCACATAGAACTAACCTACAAGGGGATCCACGTGTCTCTAGTCTTGAAGGGATCTCATTTTGGCCACGTGCCTCTAAATTGAAGGGATCTCTCTTGGTCACGTGCCTCAAGAATAGAGGGATCTCTGCTAACCACTTGCCTTCAATGTAGAGGGATCTCATCTGACCATGTGCCTCCAAGGTATAGGGATCTCATAGTTTTATACTATCTTCACAGGGAGGGACCCAATTAACTACCTTCAAGTGAAGGGACCCAATCTTATCTTATTTAACTGCCTTTACAAGGAGGGATCTTATAACTGCCTCCAGGTGACGGGATCCACATTTAATATGTTCATATCCTTTCATTCTCATACATATTCGTGCATAGACATACTGGATACACTCATACATATGCTTCATCATTTACTTTCATACATCCTTGCATATAGAATTTTATGTTCATATCATGAATATTCATATCAGAAACTATCATAATTTCATAAAATTCTGCCGAAAATTCAGCAGCATAACGGATCAAGTCTGCTTCCCTGTGAATAGTGCCAGTAACCAAGAAATTTTAATCAAACAGCAACTCTAAGATAAAACATCACATCTCCATTAGTTGTCACACACAACAAAGTCTTATTAGCGAAGCTTAGATAGTTAGGTGCAAGTTTAAAATCTTAAGTCTTAATCTATCTTGCAAGTTTTAAACTTTTATTAATGTTCCTGAGTTTCAGCTTAGAACCGACTTCCGAGATTACATTAGTTCTAAGTTCCGAGATTATATAAGTTCCAACTTCCGGAGTAATGTATATAAGGTTAATATTTTGATTCCCGACTTCTGGGGCTATGTTTAGAATCGATCTCCAAGAATGATTCTGGATCAAGTTTTGGAACTACGTGTATAAGGGTCTTAAAGCATCCTAGTTTTCTCAACTTCTAGGATTCGAGTACAAGGTTTCATATTCTGGTACCAATTTCCAGGTTTAAGTATTTTAGGGTTTATATTCTTGTCTTTGACTTTTGATTTCAAAGTATTTTATGTGCTATATGATTCCGATTTTCGACATTAATCCATAATTATTCTCCCAAGACTTTTATGAATGTGTTTCCTAAGTTCCAAGTTCCGACATTAATTTTTACCAATTTCCATTCGCTTAGTTTCGAGTTCAATATTAAGTATACCCGATCTAGTTCTCTGTTTGCTAAGTTTTGAGTTTTGAGTGTTGATATTGACTCAAGTTATTTGTGTTTTATTCCATACTGCCCTATTTCTAGCCAAAATCACACTCTTATAAGAGAAAATTCACCAAAAATAGAAATCTAGGTGAAATCATTCGAATTTTATGTCAATATAAAGCTAACAGAGCAAGCTTTCAAATGAAATAAGTTGCATATCATTTAAATGAGTATAACCTGAGATATAAGTCTCGAAATTTGACCTTCTTGAACTACCCTATTTTGGCCTGATTTGGACATAGGGCAATTCTTCGAACCACTGGGAGCAAACGGGACCGTATCTAACTTTGAACTTTTAACGGGATGTTCTCCTATGTGTAAACTTTCCAACAAAGTTGGTTTCATTCAATTCCAAGTCGTATAGGGCAAGTTTTGCCCTAAACAATCTAGTCTGCCCAGAATCAAACTTAGAAACCTAAGTCAAACTTCCAAAATTCATATCTCTCTCAATACTAATCTAATGGCCTTATATTATATATGTATGGAAAGCTCTGAATGTCTACTTTCATTTAAAAATAGTTTCATCGATTTTAAATGGCTATAGGTAGAGCCATACAGTCTGCCGTATGGACTACTGAAGGGTTTTAACTTGTCAGCCCCTCACTTCTTTCTATTCTCATCCTTTTCTACTTCTTAATCGATTTTAACCTCAAAAACAGCCAACAAACCAGCCAAAGATCATCATATTCATTCAATCATCATATCAAGAAGTGAGAAAATAAAGCCACAATTAGTCACACATAACCAGAAAAAAAAAAAAAGAACAAAGTTAAATCTCTACCTTCTTGTATGTGATTTTGGCTAGATTTTGGAGTTTGGATTGATGGAACCTTATCAAGCTTGGAGTTTTGATGGAGTTGGTTGAGAGGAAAAGAGAAGAAGAAGGCTGAAGCAAGGAGAGGAGGAAGCACAATCAACATGAAAAGGAAGAGAGAAAATCTGATTTAAACATAAAGAGGATAGTTGGAGTTGTGAGTTTTGATTAGCTGAAATTTTGTGATTAAAATTTAGCCATATCTCCCTCTTTTGTGGCCTTGGGGGCGCCACCCATAAGGGCTTAAATGGCCGAGTATTCAGCCTTGAATCCTAGGGTTTTGAGTATACAATCCAATTGATTCGGTTCCAACAGTATAAAATACCGAAATCTTACCGATTTCCTTTAAATCGATAAATTGGTTTAAGAAAATTTCTATGAAATCTTCTATACCTCTAACCTAATTCTATTATATCTAAACTTAATTAATTGATAATTAATTGATCCTAAATAAATATTTAGTCGAATTTTAATTAACTACAATTATTCGATAAAAATCGAACAATTAGGCGAAAAATGATAAGAAAATTCCGGTGAATGTTATAGATGACAATGGTGAGGATTGCACGGTCGTGGCATTTTGGTAATGGTGGACTATACGGTGAAGTCTTTGATTTGTTTGTTTTTCTGTTTTTAGGTTAGGGATTTTGGTTTGGTAAGTGTAGGATGTATTCTAATTATTGGTTTGTGTTTGGCTTTGATTCTTCATGAGCACATGAAGTGGTGGAACGGCAGCCATGGGTGGCCATATGCAGAGGGGAGCTGTGACGTTGGAATGGAGGGAGAGGGAGATAAGGATTATTTTGCCACAATCTTAGGTTTCATTTAGCCACATTTGCTGATTATGGCTAAAAGACAAGTGTATGTTGTACCAACAGGTGCATGATGCACTCTACTTTGTAAGGTCAATTTAAGATGGACCCTTCTTTTAAATCAAGATAAACTTCTCATTCTATGTTATCCAATGTATTCCACCTAGTCATAGCAATAAATTGTACAAGAGAAATAGGCTTAGTTATGTTTTGATGCTTTAAAATATTAATATTTTATTTGATTCCCTTTTTTAAAAATGTTCCTGTTTAGTTCCTTACAAATTTTATTCATTTTTGTTTGATTCCTTTTGTTAATTTACCCTTAGTTTTCTTTATTAAGTGTCAACTTGACGTCCTTTGTAGAAACTAATATGGACTCATGGATGAAAAGAAAGACCAAACCAAAAAGTACTGATATTTTGGAGGCCAAAAGGGAAAATTGTAATACCTCAGGGGATGAAACACAAAAATTGTCATATTTAACCTAAAAAATATTTATATTTGAATATATTAAGTCAAATTATTAATTAAAAGTTTAATAAGATTAATTTACATGTAATTATTTTGTTGTACAATATATATGTAATTATTATTATAATTATAAAATGGAATTATCGTAATAAATAATTATTTATACAGAAAATATATGTTTTAACTTGTAATATTAAAATCTTTTATATTATATTTTATGAAATAATTAAAAACTTTATGTAAATATGATTAAAGTAAAATATACAAAATGTGAGGCAAAGATTTTTTTTTCTATTAGGGGAGAGTAAAAATCTTTATAAAGGATATCATTTTCTTTATAACACTGGAAAGATTAGCTAATTACTAATTTTTAATTTATTATAATTCTTTTTTATTATATGTCCAAATTTAGAAATTATTAGATATTATTTCAATTTACTTTTAAAATTATAATAATGAGACATGTCATAGAATAATGTGAGTGTGAATACCTATTGAGATAAAATAAATATATTATAGAATTTAATTTGAATGCATTATCAATGTAAAATTTTTTTACATAAATATCTAATTATATATTATCACATTAATAAAACTCTTTGATATGACTATCCACTATCCACTATTTGAGTGATCATGCAAATAAAAAGTTTTGATTGGATGAATTTTTATGCTATCGATGCTTCCAAATTAAACTCTATATTATATATTTATCTAAAATTTTTTGGTATCCTTTTAGTTTTCCAAACTTACGAAGTAAGAATTATTTTTACGCCCAAAACATATATAAATTTCTCAACAAGAATGATTCCCTTCTCAATGTTTTTTACACAGTGACGTATGATTATTTGTGTAAGAACCCATTAACTTTGCCGCTAATGCACCTGGTTAAGTCAAGTGCTTGATGCACTTGGTTATCGGAGGGTGAATACGTGATGGTATATTACACCAATTATTATCAATACATCGTAGTAGTTCTCATTATCCCTTTCAAGGCTCCCTTCCGCCCTGCCTCACCGTTTCCCCTCTCGTCGGCGCCGGCTTCCACCGCCCGCCCCAACCTCCGGTAAACGGAGCCGACAACGACTCTTCGTTCTGGTTGAAATCCAACACTCCTTTCCCTTGAAACTCCTCAAAAGGCTCGAGCATCGCCTCCATCTAAGAAATTTAACAAGAACAAAAACTAGATGCCAGTACCCACAAAACCAACCACCCAAAAAGACTCCATTTTTTTATTTCAAAAGTTTGTAACTTCTTTTGGAAGCAGGAATTTGAAAATATGGGTTTGGTTCACAACTTCAGGAACGATGCTGGGAGATTAAGCATATTTAGAAACAAAATTGAAAAAAAAAAAAGGGATAAAATTTTAGAGAGGAAGAAAGCTTTGAGTTTTTGGCGGAATATTCAAAATTGTTGGTAAACACTAACAACCATACAGGTTTCCGTGCTACAAAAAAATTTTGGGCGCCTATAAAGCTTGTCTTCTTCTTTTTAGATGTGTGGCTTATTAAGCTCCAAATAGTTGCAGTGCCAGTAAAGGAAGAAAGCCATGAATGTGATCCGTTGTTGCTTGTTTTCAAACAAAAGAAACAACTTGAGCACCTCTAAAGCTTGTACTTTTCATTCTGGATCTGTGGTTTATTATGCTCTGCAAGAAGATATGTCGGTGGGAATCTGAAATCTTCTGGCAGCCATTAATCTCAATCTCAGTTGGGTGGATGTCACCGGTGGGGGAGAGCGGAGGAGGAGGACGGCGGACTGGCTGATGCCATGGGAAATTTGGAGAGCTACTGGAGTAGGCACACAGTTACTCCATCGATTTAGATGGTTTGGATTAAGACAACTCAAAGATGCATCATGCTGACTACTTTATACGGTGCATGGCAGAAGCAGCCCCCATTGTGCACAAAATGACAAAAGTCTTCTTCATTTTTTTTTTTTTTCTCATCAGAGAAAGAGATTCATTTTTCTTTTTTCCGAAAAAAAAAAGAGTGGAAGAAGTCAAAAGCACGAGTGGTTTGACTGTTTAAACTCTAAATTGTATATTACTTACGTACTTAAAATTAGTGTATCTTCCCATTGAACCGCGTTACAAGCTGATATACTAAAAGAAAAGGAAAATACAAAGTCAGAAAAACCAAAAAGCAGTGTAGTTAGCAAGTTGCAGGGACTAGAGTGAAGTGAGGTTGATATCTGTCATAATCCACAAATTGCAGCCATAAACAATTGACATGATGTATTATGTACCAAAAAAAATCTGCCGTAGATTTTGAACTCCCAAAAGCATGTTTTTCTTCTCCATTGTCTTGTTTTCCATAATAAATGTTTACTTTTTCGGTGCTTCCTAGTGAAAAGTCAATACTCCGTACAGTCCATTTTATTGCTTCTTTTGACACATATTGATCGTAAGATTCTTATCTTCCTGAAGTTGAAGCTGTGTTCTATCATTACGCGCTTTGACGACAATATGCTCAAAGCTTGACACCATGGAAGTAGAGGTAAGCCGATACAATTCCTCATCCTTCTAGTTAAAATCAGGGTATCTGCTCATTGCTGTAACGGCTTTTGTTCTGCACCTTTGACGACAACTTTGGTCTTTTGGTTTATGCAGGCATAAGAAAGGGGATTCTTTTAGCCTTGTTCACTCTGGATTTTAAATTTGGTTGGTGAGTCCTTCTAAACTTCTTCTAATGATTCATAATTGTCGCTGGGTTGGAAAATTCTTGTAGCACTGTAGTGGGGGATTCTATATCGGGAAGTAACATCCGGGTTCAGTCTTAATTTGGGAGTTGAAAAGTTTGAACTGGTTTTGTTGATTGTTCGTTTTGCAGTCTCTGTCTCTAGTATGGCCTTTGAGGAGTCTGAGCTTGTGATTCCTGAGCTAGAAAGAGAGGAAAACTTGATCGCTGCTGCAAGACACATTGTGAGGGCATTAGGGTCAAAGAAGAACCTGACCAGTGATGCCAAAAAAATTCTGGCAGATCTTGGCACCCAGTTGCATTCCATGACCAGCACAAGCAAGAAGGAAGAGGATGAGGATGAGGAGGAGGAGGGAGTTAGTACCTTTGAAGAAGATAGGCTTAATGCCATTCAGGAGATAATAATGAGATGGGAGGAAGATCAGTCTATGATCTGGGATTCTGGGCCTGATGAAGCATCTGAATACGTAAATGCAGCTGATGAAGCCCGTGGATTGATTGAGAAGTTAGAGACCTTACATTTGAGCAAAGAGGACAAAGAGTATAAGCTTTTGCACAGGGCTTATAGTATTCTTCAGACAGCCATGGCAAGGCTTGAAGAAGAGTTCAGGAACTTGCTTATTCAGAACAGGCAACCCTTTGAGCCTGAATATGTGTCTTTTAGATCAAATGAAGACGATAGTATTGCTGATGAGAGTTCTGTGGTATCTTTAGGTGATGACTCGGTTGAGTCATTCCGAAGAGACAGTCTCGGCAAAGCCTCAGAAGAGCATACCCTTGATTTAGTTCATCCAGATGTGATCCCACATCTCAGGTGTATTGTAAACTTGATGTTTGCTTGTAATTATGACCAGGAATGTTCCAATGCTTATACCATTTCTCGAAGGGATGCCTTGGAAGAGTGCTTCTCCATTCTTGAAATGGAAAGACTGAGCATTGAGAATGTCTTGAGAATGGAGTGGGCTACTTTGAATTCCAGAATCAAAAGGTGGATTTGGGCTGTGAAAATCTTTGTTAGGGTGTATCTTGCAAGTGAGAAGTGGCTCAGTGAACAGATTTTTGGGGAAGGGGAACCTGTTAGTCTAGTTTGTTTCGTTGATGCATCAAAGGCTTCGATATTGCAGCTTCTAAATTTTGGCGAAGCCATGTCCGTTGGCCCTCACCAACCTGAGAAATTGTTCAAAATTCTCGACATGTATGAGGTTCTGGCAAGCCTTATGCCAGACATTGATGCTCTGTATCCAGATGAGGTCGGATCTTCTGTTAGACTTGAATGTCATGAAGTTCTAAAGAGATTAGGCGATTGTGTGAAGGCAACATTTCTTGAATTTGAACATGCCATTGCATCAAATGTATCACCAACCCCTTTTGTAGGTGGTGGTATCCATCCTTTGACAAGATATGTCATGAATTATGTTACAGCTCTCACCGACTACAGCGAAACGCTTAGTCTTCTTCTAAATGACAGAGAAGAACAGGATGCCAATTTGATGTCACCTGATATGAGCCCCAGAACAGAAGAGGATGGCAAAAGCCCGAGGTATCCTGGTAGAGTTTCCTCAATGGGACATCACTTCCGGTCAGTTGCTTCTATCTTGGAATGCAACCTTGATGACAAATCCAAGTTATACAAAGATGCTTCCTTGCAGCACCTGTTCTTAATGAACAACATACACTATATGGCTAGAAAGGTTAAGGGGTCTGAACTTAGGTTGATATATGGAGATGATTGGATCCGAAAGCGCAACTGGAAGTATAGGCAGCATGCAATGAATTATGAGAGGACTACTTTGAATTCCATTCTGTCCTTGCTTAAGGATGAGGGAATTCAAATGCCAGGTACTAGTTCTATCTCAAAAAGTCTTCTCAAGGAAAGGTTAAGGAGCTTCTACCTTGCCTTTGAGGAACTTTACAGGATCCAAACAGCTTGGAATGTCCCAGATTCTCAGCTTCGTGACGAATTGCGAATCTCTCTATCTCTCAAAGTAATCCAAGCTTATAGGACATTTGTGGGGAGGCACAGTAGTCACATAAGTGACAAACACATTAAATACAATGCTGATGATTTAGAAAATTATCTTTTGGATTTCTTTGAGGGAGCTGCAAAATCATTGCAAAGTCCCCATAAAAGGTAACAACATATGGCAGATAGGTCAAATAATCATGTTCTCTAAGGCAGGCTTGTACTACGGTCACAAACAGGTTAGGGTCCATGCCAAAACCTTCTAGTTCTACTTTGTGCATTGTTTGCATTCACTGATAGCAAAATTTAAGAATTATACTGCTTTGCTTGTCTTCTAATTACTCAAATATGGATCAGAATAGAAGCAATAAAATTATCTGTTGCCCTTGTGTTTGAAATATGTGTCCAACACATGCATTAAATGAAGAATATATATTATCTGCAGATCCTTATTCTAATCACTCGATGTCTTACCAAGAGATAATTATATGTCTTCATGGAAAAAGCGGGGTTCTATATTCAAATTCTTCTGTAATTGCCGGAGCAAGTCTTGAACTTACTGAGGACTTTAGGCTCACGCTGTTGGAGATGTAAGACCATAAACCAACTCAAATAACCGGTCAGCAATTGATTTAGATAAAGGGTGATAAAAAAAGCTCTATTTTAAACATCTAGGAAAAGATCATACAATTGCAAAAATGAACTTTGACTAGGCAATTAAGCAGATGTTTAGCTGACTTCCAGTTGATGAAATTGGCCGGAAATGAATGAAAGACTTGAAGTCAACTTGTGATTTTCATGTCTGATGCGTTCAACATATGGGATGGAAAAGAAAAATGTTCAATCATGATCTATTATTTTGGGTTGTCATTTTCAAGCCTGCCCTTTTTTGTGGTAAAAAGGCTTAGGGGGAAGGTAAAGGTTATTCCAATCTAAGGTAGGTGCACATGTTCGCTGATAATGGTACTTATCAATCACTCAACAATGAGAGGTTTCGAGCAACGTTAATCAAACCTAAGCCTTACAAGCAAAGTGATTCAATACTCACTGCTGAACCAACCCCATTGCCAAGTCTAGTTGTAAATTAGTTCATAGTCTCTAGTCTTTCTACCTTAGAATTACTATGCTGGCTGAAAGGGAGACTTTTCCCTGAGCAACTTGAAACCTTTGAAACTCTGAGGCGAATAGTCGAAGCGTATAAGCAATGGCGGTCAATATTTATTAAGCAAAAGTACCGAGCATCCATGAAAGCATCAACTTAAATTGAGATATTCGTTGGTCTTTCATGGAAAATATTTAAGGAAACACGGTTTTGAATGAGAATGAAAAATGTATGATGTTCTAAGACCTTTGTCAGCTGGCTTCGGTTTTCAAGAGTAAACTACCATGAGCCATTGAGCCATGTGTTGCTAAGCGATGAGTGCTTGTTATGGAGATGGACTCATTGATGTAGCGAGTTTGTTAAAATAATAACGACAAATCCGAAGGAAGTTTTTTTTTTTTGGTCATGAATCTTAAGGATGTTTGTTAACGAATTTATTGATTTTTTTTTTTTTTGGTAGTTTATCCTTTTATTTGACTAAAGACCCATCTACTTGAAAACCAAAAAAAAAAAGACCCATCTACTTGGCAAGGTGAGAGAATCAGAACCAGAGAAATTAAAAATTGAGATGGAACGTACATGTAAAGTTTGAACTCTGTTGCTCTCCTTTTCTTTTTTGTTTTAAGGCAGCCCTATTTTAAGTTTATTAGATCTCAATTAATCTAATTTAAGTCAAATTGACTCATTATCTATATTATATATAAAGAGAATTCTTTTAGATAACTATGTTTTGTCTCCCTTTATTATGTTGAAATCTTTTTCCAAGTCCATAAATGTATATACTATATTATCTGTAAAAGAGAAAAAGGAGATTAAATTTGATACATTATGAATATAAAAGAGTTTTACACTATTATCTAATTACATTATTTCTATCTAATATATAAATTAAATATAAAACCAATATAGAATAATATCTAAAAGATAAATATGTCACACCATTGAAATCAAACCACATATAGAATAAAACATATTATATTGAAATCTTTTCAAGTCCATAAACATATAGTAGTTATTCTACATGTGGACTGGAAGAAGTTGATTTACGGACTCGGATCTTTCTTTTGGTGACAATCTAGCCAATGGTTATGAATCTGATGTGACATGGGCTCAATTATGTACCATATAATAGTTTTACATATATATAGTTATAAACAATAAATCTTAAAAAGGAAGCAGTATGTGATTAGATTATGTATGAACTTATAATTTAAAACTCATCAATAGGAAGCAACATGTCACATTACGTGATCTTGATGATAGTGTAATTGGTCATATAGAGTTTTATATTGTTATGTAATCGCATTGCTTATGTCCGATGTGTTTCATATGAGATTAAGGCCATATATCTAATATGTTTTAATTTCGAATTATGGGTTGGGCTCTTCGAAACAATTTTTGAAGCTGTTCTCGCCCCCAGTGATTGCGTGGACTTTCTCTTGTGGTGTGAGCAGTATGGTTCTTAATGAATAAGAGCTTGAATTTTTGAATAATATAATTGATTAGATTAATGGAGTAATACAAACAGATGATAACCAACTTTTTGTGTTTCACAGCTGGAGCTTGGTCAGAAAGCTAGGAATCTGCATACGGATATTATAAAACATGTATGTGTCATATCAATATTATGTGTCATCTAAATCCCTTCTCTATTATGAAGATAGAGTTCAATATAATTGAATGTACAATTTCTTGTTGTCTAGCTGTTAAACATGGGCTTTGTATTTGCAAAAGAGATAATCCAATAACAGATGCTATGCATAAGAAGAAATGTGAAGAAGGCAAAAGTTGATTTACTATTTCCAAAAATTAAATGGTCAAAACATATGATACATGCGTAAAAGTTATCGTATAATTATGGAACTCGTGTCTAAGCTAAGCACATGCCAGCAGGCACTAAACCTAGTAGTTAAACCGGCAAGTTTGAAATTTGTCGTTTACTTTTATGCCTAATACTTCATTTGTGCGATATCATGTTAACGTTATTTAACACTCCTGATTCTTTAGACTATAAAAGAACCTCAGGCCTATCGTTTTTTTTTTTACCTGATGTTTGTCTTCCGATGCTGCATTTTGTGACAGTGGATCCCAAGGGAGATAGAACTGTTACAAAATCGCATTGATCAGGCCAATAAAAAGGGGTGGAAGTGAGAATATCCCTTCACGATTTAGAATTTTAGATTCTTACCTCAGATTAGTAGCTAAAGGCCAAAACGTAATGCATTGTTACCCAATTTAATGCTGAATCAAGCATATCCAGAGCTCTTGATAACTTCCAAGTGAGAGAGTTGTAAACAATAAGCTGAATCTTTTTTTTCCCAGATAAGCTGAAACGCGTTATTATTGTTTGGCAAAATACCTATTTTAGTTTCTGACGAAAATTTTGGGGAATAAATTAGTCTATCAAAATTTAAAAGTTCATAAGTAATTCCTCGCTATTTTAAAAAGGGAACATATTAGTCCCTCCGTACAAATCTGTACCACAAAAAAATTCTTACAGATCTGAACGGAAGGACTAATATATCTCTATTTTTAAACAATGAGAGATTATTTGTAGATTTTCAAATCTTAAGTGACTAATTTATCTCTCAAAATTTTCGTCAACAATTAAAATGGATATTTTGTTTTTTTTTTTTGAATTTTTTGGTAGATTTTTTTTTTTTTGAATAGTTTTTTGTATTTTCCTCAGCTTGGAATTGTATAAATATAATAGCTTTGAATAGGAAATTTGGGCCTTAACCATAACGAAGCATGCACAGATCAAATATAAAAATTAGAGGTGTAAGCAGATCAAATTAATTCAATAAACCCAAAAATTCAAATCAAACAAATGAAATTGATTCGGATCAGTTCAGATAATCAATTCATTTTCAAGGTGAAATCAAACGAAACCAATTATTATTGGCTCAGTTTCGGATTTATGATTTTTTAATCCAATTATCCAAACACCCAACCCGATCACCCTATCAATTTTTTTTTTAATTTCTAATATTTCAATATTTTATATTTAAGTTTCTAGTAATATAGTCACTTTTTATCATTTTATTAATATTTATTTAAGAAATTTATCTATTTATATCATTATTAAGTATATCATAATCAAACTTTATATTATTCTTAGTTGTTATAAAAATAAATTTTTCAAAAAAAATATAATTCTTTATTTTTTACTTCAATCCGATAACCTGAATCAAACCAAACCGATCTTAATTGGATTGGTTTGGTTCGGATTTGTTGGAAAAAAATTTAAAGTCCAAACCAAACCAATTCAATTAAATTTGATCGGTTTAGATTTATTTTTCACTCAAACCCGATCCAAACCACCCCGTTTACACCTGTTATAAAAATATGACTGAATGTAACCAATCAATGAAGTAGATAAAAATCAATTCAAAACAAAAATGATCTAAAAACAACTTTGACAGGTAAGTAATGAAGCCAATCAAATATAAAGTTAATTATGTTTAAATAAGTTGTAATAAAATATATGTATATAACTTCAAAATATATGTATGAAATGTGAGATTTGTTAAATTAATTAGTAATTAATATTATTGAGAAATAATTCTAAAGAAGAAATTATTGTTATGACAATACTAACAAATTTGTATTAAAATATCTTAATCAAGATTAAATCTTTATAATATGAAAATAAGATAATTGTAAGAATATAATTTCAATATACTATTAATATAATTAAATATATTTTATAATTATAATTTAATAAAATATTTTATTATAAAACTCATAAACAATAATCATATATATATATATATATATATATATATATATATATATATATATATTTCAAAAATACATCTCTCCATATGGATTATATGCCTTAAAAAATAAATTAATTATTTGTTAGTGCATCTAATATATGAATTACGTTTAAATAAGTTGTAATATTATAACTTCAAAATGTATGACATATGAGACTTGTTAGACTAATTAGTAACTAATATATTGAAAAGCTATTAAGAAAATTTTATTGCTACCACAATACTAAAAAGTTAGTCTTATAGTAATAAGATATCTTAGTTAAGATTAAATCTCTATAAAATTTAATTTTAATATATTGTCTATATAAAAAATAATATACTATCAACATAAATAAATTTTTATAGTTATTTAATCATGTAGATTGCAGTTTATAATAATACTATTTGAATTTTTAATTATTAATATATTATTTAGATAGGGAAAAAGTACAAAAAAAAGAGAGAATATTATTTAGATTAATAGAAATAGTGGAGAGTTAATATTAATTAGGTGAGAGAACAAAATTATAGTAGTACTTAATGTGAATAAAATTAAATTACAAAATTATCCACAACCATTAATTGATTAAAAAAAAAAACAGAGAACTTAGTTTTTTATCTAAGACAAAAATTTGAATTTGTTAATCTTCCCATGAATGTGTGGAGATTAGCATTTTTTATATACAAATACTCTCCTTTATTTTATATTTTGTCCATATATATATATATATTTGCAAAATTTAAATGTAATTAATATAATAGATGCACTAATAATAATTAATTTATTTTTTTAAGAATGTAACTCATGTGAAGAGATATATTTTTTAAGAAATAATATATATTAAAAAATTTTAATAATTATTATTTACAAGTTTTATGAAAATATTAATATTTTATTAAATTATTATTAAAATATATTTATTTACTATATAATAATATTATATTATTTTAATTATTAATACTTTTTTATAATAGAGTGGAGTTTTTTTTTTATAAATTTAAAGTTTAATGTCTTTTTCAAAAATCTCAATAAGGGTCTTTGTAATTTTCTCTAGTCTTTAAATTACATTCTTTTCAGATGTTTTATTTTCTCTCTATCCCACTGGGCTTAAGATGCACTAGATATCGAAAATAGTGGATAAGAAAGACGTCCAAAATACATTTCCCTAAACTAATATGACTAACATTTTGATTGATTTGCTCGTTGCTTAATTTAAAATTAAAAATGAAAAGAAATTAAAACATTCTAAAGCATCTGACCACTGCTACTTACTATCATAAATTTGAGAAATTTTTAAATGCCCTTATAATAAAATTTTTTTTGCTCTGTATTATTTATTACTTGACATATAAATTATAGCATTAAAAATATAAAAAATGAAAGATAATAATGACTCACAGAATTAATGTATTGAATCATAAATATTATAGAGTAAAATTTTTCTCTTACTCTGAGAAGATTTACGAATCCCTCAATAAATTTGCTATCCTTTTCAAACAACATGCATAAAATTCGTACTAGTTATTTGCAGGTTTTTAGATTGTTTATTGTGTTTTTAGGGATTATTTGTTGTTTTATTTTTTCTAAGAATAAACTAGGGCAGTATAATGATTTTGCTTTGACACTTAGCCTAAATCACAACACTTCACTCCAAATTCCCCAAATTTGTAGTGATGTGTTGCCATTTAGGGGTATAAATGGGCCAACTCATTGCGAATTCGACTAAACCGTTGTAGAAAACATTATCTCCTCACAAGAAAAATAGTGCCAAACTCTCCTATAAAAAGCTTTGTCAGAGGAGTTAAGACACGTCATTTGAAAGTTAATTAAGAGTTCAAAAGAGCTCCAAAGAGTTGAGAGTCAGTGTGTGAGCATTGAGTCAGACAGTGAAAGTTTGTGAGAGTGAGTTGATACAAAAAAAAATATTTTGTTAGAAAAAAATAATATTCTAGTTTGTATAAAGAAATGGCTAAAGATAAGACAATAATAGCAGGAGAGCATATTTTGGAGAAGATTTGTAGTGAAGGAGTAATATTTAGTTGTTATGATTATTATTGTTAATTTATTGTGATATAAGATACAAAATATGCTCTACACTTAACTCTTATGAAGATCTTATATATTAGAAATATATATATATATATATTAAAGTAGTTGCATTAGCTAGAGTAATAAAATATTATTATTATTATTATTATTATTATTATTACTCTACCCGTAATTATTGTTGTTGCTGTTGCTGCTGCTGCCATATAAGATGTAAAGTATGCTTTACATTTGGCACTTATGAAGATCCTATTATTATAAATATATATGATATATATATTAAAAATAGTTGTATTAGTTGGAGTAATAATAAAATATTATTATTATTTAGTTTCATCTTTCTTATTAGGAATTAAGTAGGTAGGTTTGTTAGAGAAAGTTAGGTAAAGACTGTTAATTAAGGGTAGTTATGTAATTCTATTATTATCTTGTTAACAGATTTTAATTAGTAATTTTAACTAAAAATTAAGACTTTAAAATTTACTATTGTTGGTAAACCATAATTATATAAGTTATAAAGTATGCTCTATGCTTGCTTCTTATAAGGATTTTATGTATCAAAAATATGTCTGATATATATTAAAAGTAGTTGTATTAACTGGAGTAATAATAAAATAATTATTATTGTTTTGTGCTTATTGTTATAATAATAATAATAATAATAATAATAATAATAATAATAATGAATTATTATTGTTATTGTTATTATTATTATTATTGTTTAGTTTCATTTTTCTTATTAGGAATTAAGTAGGTAGGTTTGTTATAGAAAGTTAGGCAAAGACTGTTAGTTAAGGGTAGTTACGTAATTCTGTTACTATCATGTTTAATAGATTTTAATTAGTAATTTTAACTAAAGATTAAGACTTTAGTTTACTATTATTGCTTGTTGGTAAATCTTGGTTATATAAGATATAAAGTATGCTCTACCCTTACCTCTTATGAGGATCTTGTATATTAGAAATATATTTGATATATATTTATTAAGGAATTTTACATTTTAAATAAATATAATTTTAATATAAATTATCAATAGTTAATTTATTATTTGTAAGTTTATGACATTTTATTTATAGTCAAGTATTTCTCATTTATTTGTTAATAAAATTAGCTTAAAATATTATATTCTAATTATCAAATTAGGTCTTATAGAACCTAAAAAATAGCAGTAGTAGCAATAAAATATTATCATTGTTCTAATAATATTATTATTTCTTATGATATCTGTGTTTTCTTTTGTTTATGTATTACTTTATGTATTAGTAGTATTTTTTTTATATTTATGCCTCTTAATTGTTCTATTTTTATGTTTCTGCATATTGTAACAGAAAATTAGAATACTACAACCTTAAGTCTTGAATTTAGAGAAACTGGCATCGAAGATACATAACTACTTACGAGAAGCCCAATTGCTGAATGTTTTTATGATGGACCACTTGGAAGCAAATGACCACTTATCAGTACGTTGGTTGAACGTTGGAAACCAAAAACGCACACATTTCACATTTTGGTTGGTGAGAGTATGGTCACATTAGAAGATGTGGCACTTCAGCTTAGACCTTGTATTGGGTCTACAACTTTTAGCAGAGAAAGGTTTGAATATTTATGCCAAAGGGTTCTTAATGTTAGGCTTGAGGAGAATGACATTCAGAAATCCTCAATCAGATTAACTTGATTGTTTGACAAATTCTGTAAACAAAGACTGAATAGCCTTGGACTGGATCTATCCAATGAAATATTACAGTGCTATATTCGCGGCTATATACTTTGGCTGCTGGGGATACGACTTGTGTCAAATAAGAGCACATCTTTGATCCATTACAAATTTCTCCTGTTACTTGAAAATTTGTAGGAGGTTGGCGAGTAAAGTTAGGGTTTGTCATGCTTCACATTACTTTATCGAAAGTTATGTCGTGCAACGCACCATAAAGCTTCCAAAATCGATGGTTGCTTGCAGTTATTACAGTCATGGGCATGGCACCGACTCTCGTTCTTGGCTCCTATTCCTATTAATCCCCCACCACATTTACCTCTAGCTTCCAAGTAGAATTATCCTCATTTAATAAATATTTGTAGTTTGTTATTGTTGAATGTATATCTAATTAATATAATATTCCACAGGTTAATGAACACATCAATCCAACCAGAATTCCCTTTAAGAGCTTGGGCAGTATAAGGCTGCATATAGATCTAATAACACATGATGAGGTAGCAATAAAAAAATTGTAAAGATTATTGTAGCAATCAATATAGTTGTTGAGACTAATGTAATTGTCTTTTATAATGTAGTTTCAATAGCGATCATATCACTAGCTAGGAATTGATAGGATCATTCCGCACATCTTGGCAGATAGGCCATCATTATGGTCAACTAGCAGTCCACTCATCTGCTTTGAGATCATTAAGTGGCACTCAACTAACCATGTAATATGTCAATTTGGGCTGGAGTAAGATATCCCTAGCAATCTGAAAAGCCTATTGGGATATCATAATAAAGACTTGAGGGGAGTACAGACCACTGATTAGATAGAAAAGTATGTGGAGTGGTTGCAACATTGGGACCACAAATGGCAGCACATATTACATGGTCATCCCTTTGATGATCTATTCCTATCTCACCAATACTGGAATTAGTATCTTCAGTTTGCTATAGGATAATATTTGTCACTTGAAGCCCTACTACAAGGCCCATGACAACAAAAGTTACCCCCAGGGTAGTAGTATGCCCAAGTACTATTGTAGCCACCTCCACATCAATATTATGCCGAGATCCACCCACCACCCCCACAGTATCCTCCTTTGGGCAACATGCACTGCCGCCCTCACAATATCCTCTTTATGGCCACATGCCCCCTGCATTGTGGGAATATCCTTCTTACAGCCACATCCTTTCACCACCACCCTAGTGCCTGTACAGTTACATGCCTCAAGCATATCTACAATATTTTTACTGGCACATGCCCCTATCACATGTGATAGAGCCGCATCGAATGAGGTTTTCAACATCGTCATTTGGATTAGGTCATGGTGATAAAGGTCATCTATGAGGAAGAAGGTCGATTAACAGTAGGGTACACTACCATCATGGTGCCAGTCCACATCAATGCAGTCGATCTCGTGCTGTTGAATCTAGATGTGAAAATGCTGCTTCAATAATCCATAGGAATGTGTATTGGCCAATCACACCTATACTGCAACAAGAATTTCAGCGGCTTGTGCCCATAGTTGCCTAAAATTCAAGGTTAGTGAGTGAAATGATAATAGAATTGCTACAGGATCCTAGAGCTATCGATGCCACTTCACGCTTGATAAAAACTTCTGCTTAAGAGCCACAGCATTAGGAACAATTAGATGAGGAAGCAGAAGAGGAGGAAGAGGACAAGGAAGTCGAGGATAAAGATGATGAAGAAGAAGAAGAGGAGTGTGGTGGGAAAGATGAGCTTAGTAGGAAAGATAAAGGGATGGGAGAAATGACGGTAATGAGGGGCAAACATCTAACAAGAACTCTTGGAGGGACCATATTCGAGGTCTATCAGATAAAATTAAGCCAGCTAATAGATACACTCCTGGATTGTGGAGGAAATGGAGAAGGAAATAGTAGTCATGTAACATCCCGATTTCCGACCTCCTTACACACATCTTCTCGAATTCCGACTTCATCTTATGGATATTCTCCGATTTACGAGTTCGTCTCACCTTTGTCTACGACTTCCGACTTCAACTGGATTACTTCTACAACTTCCGAGTTTAACATCTGAGTCCAAACAACGTGGGCTGATTTCCGATGTCCGATTTCATACCTCGAAGGAAAACGGACCCATTTCCGATCTCGTAACTTATCTCCAAGTTTCAAGCAGATGCATGTGAGCTCTGACTTCATACCTCATGCTTCACAATAGTGTACGTAGTTTACAACCTCAGAAGTAATGGTTTAACACAATGGTACATGAGTTGAACTCAATGGACATGAGTTCAAATCTTTGAGTTGATTTCAGTTATACACGAGTTCCGATATCCGATTTTATATCCAGCATTGACATTCCCGGGTTCAAATAGGGAGTTCCGAGATTATATGATGTTCAGCTTACGACCTCCGACCTTGATTCGAGATTTCCTCAAGTCACAAACAACATGGTACGAGTTCCGACATCAGGCTTCAACTTTAAGCAGTATAAAAGGTCCCGATTTACGATTTCAAGTAGTATGGGGATGAGTTCCGATTTAAGGTAGAACAAAAGCGTATTCCAGTTTTAGGCGACGTGGAGAGCAATTTTGACACAAAAGAGGGAGACATGGATGAACCTTGCCCACAAAATTTCATCCAATCAAAGCCACTCATTCTAACTACCACTTCGAAGCTTTGTCTATATATATATATATCCTCCTCCTGCCTTTTCAGCTCATTTCTTACGTTGCTTTCCCTTCCTCACTTCAGCTCCCTTCCTCGCTCGACCCACTCCGTCAAATCTCCAAGCTTGGTCAAGGTTCCATTAATCCAAAACATCCGTTCAACAAGATCATACTCCAAATAGGTAGGATTCTGCTCTATTCTTGAATTCCTTACACTATGGTTGCATGAGATTATATTCCTTCTTTATATATTTGATGAATTATTGGATGTATTATGATGGATTATGATTGAATTAATAGAAGATTTTGAGTTAGAATTGGAATTAGAAGAAGAAAACTAAGAGAAATGAATGGATGAGGGTGCTGTCTTGGTGGAGATTCCACGGCAATTCGTACGGCGGAGCGTACGGTGCCGCCTACAATCGGTCAAATCTGATAAAACCATTTTTAGATGAAAGTAGACATTCAGGGCTTTCCATAGATACATCATATAAGGTTATTGGATTAGTATTGAGGGAGATATGAATTTTTGAAGTTTGACCTAAGGTTCAGGATTTTCATCCAAGCAGGGTGACATGAGGAGAGTATAGCTCACCCTATACAACTCCAAATTGAGTGAGACCAGTTTTGTTAGAAAGCCTACACATAGGGGAACATCCTAGTATGGAATTTCGAGTTTGTTACAGTCCCAATTGTTCCCAGTGATTCGAGGAAGTTGTCCTATGTTCAATTCAGGCCAAAATAGGGTAGTTCAGGAAGGTCGACTTTCAGGACTTATAACTCGAGGTATACCTAAGCAAATGGAATGAAACTTGTGGAAAATGAAAGGTCGTCGTGTTAGCTTCAATATGAGACCAAGTTCACATGATTTGAGCTTAGTTTCGATTTTTAATGAATTTATACTTCCAGGAGGGTAATTCGGGCTAGTGACTGAACAGGTTGAGCAAAAGTTGAATATCTTGAGTTATATAGATCAAAATGACATGGGACCAAAGAGGTTAGAAAGTAGACATATAGATCTATGATATATCCAAAATCCAAGTTTAAATGAGTTGAATAGAAGTGAAGGCAGATTATACAAAATTTGGGCAGAACTGAGTAAGATTGGCAGAATGGCCAAGTTGATGGTTACATAAGTGTCAATGGATACATAAGGTTTGAGTTGAGGATTGCCAGTTTTACATTGATATATATATGTTAGATTGAGTATAATGCTATGACTGAATTGTCTGTGAGTACTGGCACTATTCATGGGGAAGCGGATCTGATCCGTTATGCTGTCGAATTCACGGCAGAAATCTATGCAATTAGAAATATTTGTATGTAAGAATGTTATAAGTGTGATATGAGATATATGAGAATAAATCAAGAAGCAGTATGATATGAGTTATCAAGGATGAATTAAAGTATGAATGGGTATATAGAAACCCTATATTTAAGAATGATATAAGTATGATACGAGGTATATGAAAATAAATGATGAGCATATGTATAAGTGTATTCAGCATGTTTATGCTTGACTATACGTGAGAATAAAAAGATATGTATGAGTGTCGGTAGAATGGTAAAGGGGCTACGAGCCTTTATACGTTACAAATATGTACGTGAAGATCATGTGTGCAATGACATATGAAAATGAATGAAGTATAGGTACCGTTAATATGACTATGCATGACCTTATATGAGAATGAAAAGCCATGAGTATATTAAATGTGAATCCCTTCACTCGGAGGCAGTTAATTGAATCCCTCCCGGTGAAGGCAGTTAAATGATAAAGATATGAATCCCCTCACTTGGAGGCAGTTGCACTTGAATCCCTTCCTATGAAGGCAGCTACCCTCTACCTTGGAGGCACGTGGTCAGATGAGATCCCTCTATATTGAAGGCACGTGGTCAGATGAGATCCCTCTATATTGAGGCACGTGACCAGAAGAGATCCCTTCAATTAGAGGCACGTGGCCAGAATGAGATCCCTCCAAGACTAGAGGCACGTGAATCCCCTTGTGGGTGAGTCGGTGTGACGACGGTCACGAGTTGAGCTGACGAGCTCACTCCAAGGCTAGGCTACCCAAGGGCAGTAAAAGCACCCTAGGGACGGCGATACGTAACGCCTAGGTGTGCCAAGTAAAAGACTAAAGACTAAAGATTAAAGTATATGCAAGTACCCCAATCACATGAGGCATGGCATCGACCCAGCTAGTGTGAGTACAGGGGACAGAACTTACATGAGGCATGGCATGACCCAGCTAGTGTAAATACCGAATGAATGTCTATATTTCTAAGGAATGTGACTTGGCGATCACGCTCTGATGGGGTATGACATGGCGATCATACTTTAGAATATGGTATGATGCTGCACTTGAGGACGGCGATACGTAACGCCTAGGTGTGCCGAATGAAAGAAAAGTAAATTTTATGTATTTGTATAAATTCAAGTACAAGTAAAGTTATGAGTAGAGGTTATGTTTCCAGGAAGTTGATGCTATTATACTCTATTTAGGTTCCAGTTATTATTCACAATATAATTCATGAATTGACAAGTGTATGAATAAAATGTACTTTGCTTCGGATAATGTATTTTTCAAACTGTGGAATCAAACAGTTTACATAACATGTTCACCTCTTTTATAATAAACCGAAGCAAACTGGAGATGACCATGATGACACTATGTATGAAAATTAGAAAATCCTACTGAGAATTTTATAATTCTCACTCCTATTTCCATGTTGTCTCCAGATAATTTTAGAAGTTTCCGAAGGCGGCTGAAGATGCTGTCATATGAGGTCCGCTCAGGTAATAGTAACATCTCCAAGGTGTGGTACTATGACTTAAGCATAGTACTGTGCTTGGAAGGGTGTTACAAGTCAAGTTGTATTTGTCATGACCCAACTAGGGCCATGACACATAGGAGACAAGTCCCTTAGCAAACCTTTCATCACACATTTTTCATGAAAATCGAGCAGAGTCCCCTTTGTATTTAGGATAATTCCCAAATATGGATTCTTTTCCTACATAATAGAGCAAACACACACATTTATCAAGGATCCAAGCATTCTCTAAAATGCACCCTACAGCATGCAGATTACAATTATAATAACATAACTATAGCCATTTATAATGTTTTCAACATAACATCAATTTAATCAACCAAGAGGCTAATTGAAATTTTATAATACATCGGAAGCAAGACCCTGCTTGTGGGCTATTGGAGCATCACTAAAGATTATATACCATTATACTCAAACAAATATAAATCTCAAATATGGGCAACCTATGGGAATCACACGAACAAGAGTGTGGATTTACGGAAAATCCAACAACTTTAGCTAGCGGTAGGGACCTAGGAAAAAATCTGTACCTGTCTAAAAACATGGAAAGAGAATAGGAGTGAGTCATACAAACTCAGTGAGAGATAATATACCTATAACAAGAGTGGGACAAGTTTAAACATATGCTTTTATAAAATATATATTTATTAAACATAATACAATCTTAAGGAATCATAACTATAAAACTTGAAGCACAATTCCAAATAAGAATTTCCACTATACCATTGTAGTTCCATAACTCATTATCCATATCCCTATCCACTACAAATGCTCAAGCATTAGAAACTAATATAGAAACTATCATAAAAGTTTCCATAAAACATATTTCATACATGATATATCCCTGAAATATCCATAGTTCATTGAATCATAGTTCGAGGTCAAATAATCATAAATTTCTTTATATATATGTATATATGCATATATTAAAAGAACACTGGCAAGAACAATGCTTTTAACAAGTCAGAGATAATGAAAGTATCATAATTGTAAACTTTAGGGGAGGTTTCTATTCCAGACTCAACTCCCTAATTGGGTAACTTGACCCCAACAGTACCAAATCCATTTTACAATTAGATAGCCCCGACTGTAACACCCTACTAATTTGATGTTATGCTTAAGTCATAGCATGAAATTAGGTAGATTGCATTACCGTATTAATATTCTGTTTACCTTTTCTGACTTATTCTTCTTTAAATCGTCATCCTCATATAAATTTTTTTTTTTTAACGAAACGGTGCCCTACTATACTAAAAGCGGAACGAATTGAACAAAATATCACCAAAGATAAGAATAGTACAATAGCGTTAACGTATACGTGCAAACATATGTATATATATCAGAAGCCACTGCTTTAGTTTATATACAAAGTTTTAAAGTAGAATACATAAGTAGGCTGGTATATCAAAAAGACCATAATGCCTGTATCAGTCAAAATACCCTATGGTCCTCAGAGGACATTTCGTAACCTACTGCTAACCCTACAGTCAAGTCTATGACCCAGAGCTACCTGCTGTCCAAAAGAGGGTCATACTGTACAACATCTCCTACCGCTAAGCTACTCCGTCAGATAGCCGTTAGCCATGCCAGGCTCGGCCGGTGAATAGTCCGCGCTGGGTCTCGAGGAGGAAGAGGGCGATGAGCCGGTGGCCTCGGAGTGGTCACTCTCTGAACTCAATGGGATATCAGGGACTACCTGTAGTGGTGACTTAAGGGCGGTGGTCGCCAGTGTCGCCTGTCCGCGGTGCAGGAGGTGCAGGAGGTGGGTGCGCCATGTGTAGTGGAACGGCAATATAAGGAGTAGCAGGGTCGAAAATGGGATGGTGTAAAGGAACATCAAAGTTCACATGTCTTTGAAGAGGTATAAACGGAAGTTACACGAACCAGCTATGTACAAGGAATCTAGCTCTGGATCATGGTGGAGCTGTAATGCTGGAATCTCAATGAAGAAGGTAGCTGTGGAGTCCATCGCCAGTGTCTGAGAATGATGCGGAAGATACAAAACGGGGTGAGAATTTCAAGAAAATTTTTAGTATGGTTCGGGTATACCGGTACTGACGTCACATACATCCTTAGTTGTCTCGGGTTTTATTTAATTATAAAAATATGTATTCAAACTGAAATGTCCATCTTAATGAGTTTAAAAAAATGTCTGGTCCGAGGTAAGGTTCAGTTTTACTTTAGAAGGTTCAAAAAGGTAAACAGACGACTAATAATGATTCGTATAGTAATAAACAGGATAATAAACGAGTAGCAGTAAATACATATAAGAGGCAACAGTAAACATCTTGACATAACTATGCCATGTATTCATGCATTCATGTAATCATGCAAACTAAATCATGAACCTTTCCTCATAAGTCTTTCCATTTCTTTTCATCATTATTCTTTCCATCTCTTGGTCCCCTGGGAGTTCTTGGCCATTTAGACTCCTGGGTAATAGTCTGCTTATCAGGATCGAGCTCGTTCCTATACAGGAATACCGGGTTTACTTTCCCCGACCTTCCCACCGATCTATTCCCCTTAACATCTTATCCGGGGCTGGCCTAAGTAACATGAAACTTTCTTAAGAACATGATTCTTAATATACTTTCATAACTTTCCTTGAAATGCACATGTATTATCATGAAATTCACAACTTGTGCAAGGATTCTACCGAAATTTCGGCAGCATAACGGAACGTGTCCGCTTCCCCATGAATAGTGCCAACCAACCAGTACATCAATTTATCACAAAGAACATAACATCACATTTATATTCCAACATTAAACTTACATCAACATCAAATTCATTAAGGCGTAATTCACCTTTCGGCATATTCAACTAACCCGATTTTTATAATTCAAGCCATAATTTCTATTCTTTCTTGCTTCAAATTCGATTTTAACCAAACCAACAGTCCAAAGCCAATCACATATCATCATAGTCCTCCATTTAACACATCAAGAATCATAAAAATAATCCAAGCTCAGCCAGCCAATAGCACAAATTTGATGCAATTAATAAACTCCTATCTTTGATCCAAGTGTTTGTGCTGGATTCTTGAAGCTTGAATGAATAAGGCCGGAATTGGCTTGAGTTTTTGGGTGTGTGAGGAAGAGAGAAGGAGAGCTGAAGGAGAAGAGAAAAGTGGCATTGGATGTGGGTCAGATTATGTGATAAGGCAGCAGAAAATCTGATCACATGGTGGTGTGTAGGTGGCTTTCTTCTTGCAATTTGATTGGTCCAAAATGCTTGGCTGAAATTCAGCCAAGCTTCTCCATGAAATGTGGCTGTTGTTGCAGCACTTTTGGCTGGTAAGTGGCTGAGCTATCAGCCACTCAAAATAGGGTTTAGAGCTTGTAATTCTATTGGTTCAGTTTCGACAATTTAAAATACCGTAATGTTACCGATTTCCTTTAAATCGGTAAATCGGTTTTCAATAAAATTTTTATGAAATCTCCTATACTCTAACTTAATTCTCTCTTATCTAAACTCAAGTAGTTGCTAATTAATTAAGTCTAAATAATTATTTAACCGAATTTTAATTATTCTCAATTATTCGGTAAAACCGAATAATTAGGCGAAAAATGGTGGATGTTACACCGACAACCTGTGCCTACTATGAGTTTCCACATCTGTGCAACCTCGACAACCTAACCCTAGTGTATCAATAAACATATCCCGACATGTCGACGAAACACACTGGGCTAGCTACACCCCCTGCCAACTGGCGTCCTACCAAGATGCACCAAGGGCTAACGTCTACTATTATTAACTTACAGTTCTGTCAAGAAACCCTCCCATACAAGCCCTTTGTTAAAATTCCAATAGAGTTCTTAGATATCATCATTCCAAAGATCAAATCCCAAGCTTTCCAATTCCTTAAAATTACTTTATTACCAAAACATAACATCTAAGTATAATAATTTCAAATTCATTCAACTTAAAGTGCCTTAAGTTCCATCTCAAACATTAGATTTAAATGTCACAATTTTTAATAACATAAAACTATATCTTTTTCTATCAATTTACTCAAAGTAGTGGAAATCAACTTCCAAAATAGTTTGTCCCACATACATACATAAATATATATAGAGGAGTAATACCTTTTGTCTTTCAAGGATTTAATGAGGTAATTCAATAAAATACTATTTTGACTTTTGACCTTTAACAACTTAAACCATAAACATAACATTTCTAAAATCATACATATACTTAAAATAAAATATAGATATATTATTAACTCATAGATCAAGTCCAAAAAGGAATGAGCTCAAGTCCTATGATGCTTTGGAGCCATCAAGGGATCCTTGAGATTATCTACCACGAAAAATATATAAATTAGACTCTTACAACTTCATTATTATAAGAATTTACTTGAATTAGCCTGATAAAGCAAAAATCCCAAATTCTTGAACCCTAACCACCCTCATATGCTTAAACTTTTAATTTATAGAGAAACTAGCTAATCCATGGTATTATAAGGGGGTTAACCTCAAGAATTATCTTAAAGAGTGAAGAAAGGTAGTGGAGAGTGAGGAGAGCAGTAGGCCTCCTCTCACGTTCATTTTCTCTCACTAAAAAGAGGAGAGAGAGAAAGAGAGAGAGCTCCAATGGAAAAACCTAAGTTAAGGTGATGATGATATGAAAAAGATGAATTTGTGATGGATTTGAGTAAGAATTAATGAAGGATTGATAAGATTTATATAGGGGAAAGAAGGATGAAAGAGAAAGAAGAGAGAGAGAGAGAGAAAGAGAGAGGTTTGGTGGAGAATGAAGGAGAGGAGTCGAGAACCCTCTCTTATCTTCGCCCAGCGGACGCCTGGGCGCCACAACTTGAGCACCTAGGCGCCCAACCGCCTAAATGCCACATTCCAGCAGGGTAGCTGGTGTCTCCAAGCCCTTTTTTTTTTTTTTACACTTCCAATTTGATCCTCCAAAATTCAAGATATATTTTCCAAACATAGTTTGATTTTTAATAACATTCAAATATGCTTGAATATGATTCTAAAAGGTTGCTAAAAAATCCATGACCCAAGGAAGTTTAAAACTTGCATTATACCAAACCTTGGAGTGTTACAGTATTCCTCGTATGAATGTAAAAAGATTATTATAGTTTTGTATTTTTGTACTTATTATTTGAGTAGAAGTAATATTGTTTTCTTTTGTTGATCTTGTATAATTTTTTACTCAACACTAATACTTAACAAAAAGAAAACATAAAATAGTACACTTAATCCTAACACTAACACTAATTGTAATCTTTATATTAAATTTAATTAAATTAGTTTAAACCCTACTCTTAATTGTAATCTTAATATTAAATTTAATTAAATTAATTTAAATTATATACTTATCATTTGAGTAGAACTAATATTATTGCCTTTTGTTGATCTTGTATAATTTTTTATTCAATACTAACACTTAACCAAAAAAAAAAAAAACATAAATAGTACACTTAATCCTAACCCTAACCCTAATTGTAATATTAATATTAAATTTAATTAAATTAGTTTAAATTATGTACTTATTATTTGAGTAGAAGTAATATTATTTTTTTTATTGATCTTGTATAATTTTTTACTTAACACTAACACATAACAAAAAAAAAAACATAAATAGTACACTTAATCCTAACCCTAGCCCTAATTGTAATCTTAATATTAAATTTAATTTAATTATTTTAAATTATGTACTTATTATTTGAGTAGAAGTAATATTGCTTCCTTTTGTTGATTTTGTATAATTTTTTCCTGAACACTAATACTAACCACCAAAAAACATAAATAGTATGCTTGATTGTATCCCTAACCCTAATTGTAACCTTGGTATTAAATTTAATTAAATTAGTTTAAATTATATAAATAAACATTTATTAAAAATATTTTAAATAAACATTACTTATTATTAAGTATTTAAATAATAATAGTAATCATAATAATATTTATATTAAATTTTTTTGTTACGTCGTTTCAATCTTGATGTCCTTCACCCCCCTTTTTCTCTTCAATCTTTCTTTTTATCATTTAAATTTTGTTTTTGAATTATTTATCTCAAACTTATTAAGGATTTATTTAAGTATTATGCACATTTTCTCTCATTTTTCAATTATGATATAATATTTTTGTCAGATTTATGTATAATAAATAATAGATAATATTAATATAAAATAATAATTTAAAATAATAATCTAACTAGTTGATTATAACAAAGTAATCATACATTATAAATAAAATAGTCTCATTGAAATTAATAGCTAGAAGTCCAAATTACATTAGTTGATATAAGATAACGATATTTCACTCATATCTAAGAAGTTAGCCCATTTCTATGGGGATATTGTCTACAGCTATGTCCTTCACCTTAATAGAGACTACAAGGTTTTAGTCCCTGCATCTCTCTTATATCAATTTCATTGAGGAAACAAGTTGATCTGGGCCGACCTTTCTTTGCGCGTTTCAACTGGGGGTTATGATGAATCCTTGGGCCATTATACAACAGCTATGTACTTTCATGTCCCACAACCCTGAATTCCCACTCGTACACTTTACAAATCCTGTCCATCTTATAAATAACATCCATATAAATTGTCAGTCAATGTACTAATTAGAACGACAGGCAATTATGTGACAATATGGATATCAATTTGTCTGAAAATCGCCACAATCACAGGACCTTTCCCTCAAATCAACTTTGAATTTTGATCCATTTAATAGGTCTTCGACTTGGAAACTCTCATGTTGTCTTGCAAAAGTAGTAATATGTAGCCTCCGGGCATTTGCTGGTTTTCTCGCAGTCATGTCGTGATAGCTTAGAGAAAACACTTCCTGTAGCTTTTCATGCATATGCCTCTCTACCTTTAGTAGCAAACAAATCACCCAATCGAAAGTATGTTGCTCTAACTGAGGTAGTAATGGGTAGATTGCGAGCTCCCTTTAACATAGAGTTGATGCACTCGACTAGTTTCATGGTGATATGCCCATGCCGATGTCCTTCGTCAAAGGTTTAAACCTACTTTTCTCTTGGAATTTTATCAAGTCAATTTGTACTGGCGCATCCGCTTATAGTGAAGATTAAATTCATGCTCTGTCTTTGAAAAGTCTACAAATCATAATGTGCTCGGTATATTATAAAAAGAAAAAAAATCGCATTCACAAATAGAGATAATTAAATTAGGAATTACCTGTACTCACAACAAGTTAGTGTAAGTAAGGCTTCTTGAATCTCCGTAAGAAATTGGTTGCGATGTATCTAATGTAATACATATGAAATGCTCTTGGAGGTTCCCATTGACCATGGCAACATTGAATTGCTACTTTAATTGACTTGTGTTGATCAAAAATAATGCCAACTCCATCTCGAGTCACCACATATTTGCATAGATAATGTAGAAAAAAATACCATGCATTTGCAGTCTCACTTTTGACTATTGTAAATGGAACTGGCAATATGTTTTGATTGTCATTTTGTGCAACCGCCACCAATAGAGTGCCTTTGTATTTTCCATACAAATGTGTCTTATCAACTTGGACTAATGGTTTGTAGTGTCTAAAACCTTGATGCAAGGACCAAAAGTCCAAAATATTAGACGAAATATTCAATCATTCGATTGCCCCTTAGTGCCATGGTAAGCTAGAGTAGTATTGAATTCAACATATAAACCTCTCGTAAAAGCATACATTGCTCCCAACCAATTGGGTAAAACTGCATATGACTCTTCCAAGCCACCATAAATTCTTTCAATTGCCTTTTGTTTCGCCATCCTTGCTTTCTAGTATGTCGGTGTATATCCATACCGAAATTGAATTTCTACAATCACAACTTTTACTTTAATGGATATATCAACTTGCATCATGGGCTCTATATATTATGCAATCATGTCAGCATCCAACTCTGTGTGATTTTGAGAAATCATCGTCCCAGTAGAAGTGTGCGGGCCGTTGTATTTTTTGACTTCCTAAATGTCCCTCTTTTTTCTGAGACTGACCTTAACAAGCTAATTGCACCTCATGCCATAATATTTGCACTTACAATAAAAGGTTCTTGATTTTGACTCACACATGTTGTAGTCCATTGATTTAGATATGTTACAATTCTTGATTGCTCATACTACAGTCTCCCTATCATTGAATTGCATTCCCACATGTAATTTATCGTCTACAGTATAATTATTAGCCATGTTTGCATACTAGGAAAACTTAGGTGCATGCATAGCTTGAAGATCTAAAGTACACATAAAAGATGCAAGATCCCCTATATGCTGAATAATAGCCTATGTATTTAGTATGTCATTATCACCATCTGCACCATCATCCTTCACTCCATGTTCCCCTTCTAAATAATCGCCATCACTTTCACTGTCCCTAATTTCACATTCTGCACCTCTTATTGGAAACGGGCTCGACAGATCTTCTTCATAGTGCTAATATTAACAATTAATAATTATAAACACAAAAAAATCGTTAGTTAGCTACATTTTTTATACATAGGATCCTTAAAACAAGGTAAGTGTAGAACATACTTTATATCTTATATAATAATAATAATAATAACAAGACTAATAATAATAATAATAAAAGGAATAATAATTAATAAGAATCATTAGTTAGATTCATTTCTAATACGCAGGATTTTTAGAAAAAAGATAAGTATAGAGCATACTTAATATCTTATATAATAATAATAATAATAATAATAAAAAGAATAATAATTAATAAAGATTATTATTCGTATACATTTATGGTACATAGGATCCTCAACAAAAGGCAAATATAGAGTATATTTTGTATAATAATAATAATAATAAAAGAAATAACAATTAATGAAGATTATTAGCCTTATACATTTCTAATACATAGGATCTTTAATAAGAAATAAGTGTAGAGCATATTTTATATCTTATATAATAATAGTAATAATAAACAATAATAATCATAATAAAATGAATATATATTAATTTAGAAATAAAAATTAGCAAAGCAAAATATTAGAATGCTTGCCTGGTATGAATTGGGAATAAATTCATCATAATGCTGGTTAGCTAGATATGAACTAGGACCAGCTTGAGCAACAACTTTTTCGAATTCAATGTACAACTCCATAACCACATTGATAGTATGATATTGACGATATATCTTAAATATTACTCTCATATCCTTATAGCTATTTATTGTAACCACTCGATATTTTAGATTTTCATTAATATTTGAAATTGGATATCTGTATCATATTTTTTCCACTCTCTTTTGGAAGCCAACATTTATGCTTTGAAAAAGCTCAACTCTTAGTTCCTCTAACAATATAGTGTTGGAATTGTATACCCATGCAAGATAATCACACTTAAAATCACACTTTCATAAGTTGTTATAACAAAATCATTGAAATACATGATAGCAGTAATTATATTGCTATCTATATTTTTTCCACTCATTTTTTTAAAAAACAACTATCTTACCCTCTTAAATACTCTCAAACACTACCAAGCACTCTCAAATACTATCAAGAATTCTCAAATACTTTTGCAGAGTTGTTGTGGAATATCACTCTATTTATAGGCGAGAATCCGACAAATTTATTAATTTTTATTATTTATTTTTGCTAAAATCATAATAAAATAGCACAATTTTGTTGAACTCATAATGAAGTACAATAATTTTGTTGAACTCGCAATACTTAGCCACAAATTCTTAAATTCACAAAAATTTGTGATTAGGTGTTGCGAGTTCTAAGCTTTTTTTTTTTTTTTTTTTATCTTAAAGCCCAAAACAGTGTATTTTTCTAATTATGTTAAAATTATTATACTACTCTATTTAAGCCATAAAAACACAATATTCATCCGCTTCAGCCGTCATTTGTCCTTTTGGGAATACCAATTGGCCATCATTGAATTTTCGTACATCTTGATCTACCTATATGTGGTCAGGGATTAATATACGTGATCTGCAAGAAGCAACGTACCAAAACCACAAAAAAGAGTATGAATTTTGATAATTTGAAAAAAGGGCTGAACTGAACTCACCAGCAAAGTGAGGAGCAATTTCTTTACGGTAAAATAACCAAAAAATTAAAAAAAAAAAAAGTTTCAATACAGACTAGTAGTTAAAATGTATTGCGTCTGAACATTATTCGGAAGAGTAGAAAGGCAAGTACAACATGAGCACTCCAACTGTGCTGGTTTTGCCATATCCAGTTCAAGGACATGTCAATCCCTTGATGAGCTTCTCACAAAAGTTGGTCGAGCATGGATGCAGAGTCATCTTTGTGAACACAGAGTTCACCCATAACCGAGTTGTGAGTTCCATGCTGGCCGGACAACATGATAGCCTTGATGGATCACCGATAAAGTTGGTCTCAATCCCAGATGGTTTAAGCCCTGAGGATGAAAGAACCGATTTCGCCAAGCTAAGTTTTTCCATGAAAAGCACCATGCCTTCTATGCTTGAGAAGCTCATAGAAGATAGTCGTTTGAATGGTGAGCCTGGAATCAACTGCATAGTTGTCGATTTGATAATGGGATGGGCGTTGGAAGTTGCGAGTAAGATGGGAATCAAAGGAGCTCACTTCTTTCCTGCATCAGCAGCTATGTTTGCTTTGATGAACAATATCCCTGCGCTGATTGATGAGGGCATCATCGATTCTCGTGGTAAGAATATCATATCTCACTAGCCCCGTTAATTTGTTGGGTTCTATCTTCTTTATAAGTCTTCATTGGCTGAGGAAGAATACAAATTAACCCAATTAATTTGAATACTCTAAAGTATAAATTTGCTTTAGATGTTAAAGTATGAGGATTTTTTTACATAAATAAAATAAAAAAATATTATTTACGTAGATATTTTCTTTTAATTTTATTTTCTAAAATATCCTATTTTTAGGTATTATAAGAAAATCGTTGCAAATTAAAACAATTTTCAAATGCTTATATTGTATAGAAATTGAACAAGCCTTGCATGTATCATTTCAATATTGGTTCGAGATTATATAGAATTTTGTCAAGACTTGCACGATTTCTGTAGTGCATGACCTTCACCTGATTTAAGTATACATTTGGTGACTTGGCATTGGGCGTACCTGTTTGACTTGGCACTAGGTGCACCCGTGGAGATAGTATAGACATCGTGTAAGTCTTGGCTGATGTCTATACGACCTTAGACCAGTATTAAAATTTTGCAAGATTTGGCCAATTTCTATATAGTGTAGGTATTTGGAAATTGTTTCATCCTGCAATAATTTTTCTATAGTACTAAAAATAAGATATTTTAGAAAATAAAGTTAAAAAATACATAAATAATTTTTTAATTTTATTTGGGTAAAAAAAACCCAAGTATAAGTGTTAGTCACTTTTTTTAAATTTTTTCATTGATGTAATAGTCACTTCTTAGAGAACTGAATTTGATAAATTTATACTTTGTTATATACGTGATACTTGTTTATCTATTCTCAACAAAAATTCTTATGTGTTCTATAAGTGAGAGAAAATTGTTATTCTACGTTATTCGATGCTTAACACCTACTATTGCATTAAAAATATAGTTAAATTTGGATTAAAAAAAAGCTATTGATTTATTCTTCTTCTCCTTATTTTTCTAACTAAAAAGAATAAGGATGAAAAAAGTACACTGATGCTTTTTAAATTTTATCTTGTTTTAAAATAGTGATGTTGAACTTTTAAATTTGAAAAATATTATTTATACTTTTTGGAGATTCATTATAGGTACAGTAAAAAAAATGGAGAATCTACCATTTTATATCTCTCTCTTATTATATATCTACAATAACTCTCTAAAATGAGTTTAAATAATATTAGTCTCAATGAAATGACAAAGATGAGCCTAGAGTAAGATCACAACCAAAAGCCTTGTATTTTAAGTAGTTAACCTTTCGGGTATGGGATTCACAAAATTCAATCACCATTCTTACTTATCAAATGCCTCGTCATAAGACTTTGGGTGAGTTTGTTTGTGCAGCAACTTTTATTATAAAAAATTGCTTCTTAATTAAATTTATTTTGACTTGAATAAAATTCTCTTAAAAAATTAAAAAATAATTATTTCCTATTTTCTTAAAAAAGATGTAGAAGTTATTTCTGATAACATTAATTATTAAAAAATCTATTCTAAATATATTGCAGTAAAATAACTTTTCATAAAAGTTCATCTAAAACGCGCCATTTGTAACATTGGTGAAAAGCGCCACATTCTGTGCAAGCAAATATGAGGGGGAATGGTTGGTCCTTTGATCAATAAATTAGTAGTATTATTATTTTAATCCTTGAAATTTTAAATGACAGTCAATTGGATTATCTATAACACTCATTTAAGATAAAGCTAATAACATTAACTTAAATAGAAAATTCAATCTCCAACATTAATATTGATAAAACTTTTACAATAGTTGCATACTTTTACAAAGTGGCGTATCACTAAAACCATAGCAAAAAGTAATTATAATTTATTCCGAGAATAGCCCCATGTCTCCAATAATTTGGAAGAGTCTGCTTTCCTTTGGATGTTATCTTGCTAATATGAAATTACCATAAATGAAATGAGAATTGAAACAAAATTAACAATTTTAAAATCATTTGAAAACCATGGCAATTTTCAGTCGTGTAATACGAGGAAAACTGCATAGCAACCATACCACAATCGCATAAAATTTCTTATAGAAACATAATCATTTATATATAACACGAGTATTAAATACTGAATTGATTAAGAGGACCAACTTTATAATTTGGAGTTTCTCCTATTCTTTTTCCTTCTTCCTATGTCTAGCTAGCTAGCCTCTTCTGCCTGTCTCTCAAGTTCCTCCTATGTAGGTCGCTCCTCTTCTTCCTTCCGTAACCTCTCCTCCTCTTCCTATTTTTCCTTTTCTTTGTCACCTTCTTCTTTGTTTTTTCGCATTTGTTGCTATATAGGGTTTTGCAAATTAAGAAAAGTTTCACAACGTTTTTCCTTCCCTTTCTTTATTCTTTTCTTTAGTATTTAAATAATCAGTGACCGCTTTTTTTTTAATTATTTTTATTAATTTAAATTACATATAATTGATACTTACTTGGAAATTTAAGGCTTCAGGATTTTGTATAATGAAAAAATTTCACACTTTTTACTTCCCTTTCTTTAATCTTTTCTTTATATATTCTTTCAATATTCAGTGACCCCACCTTTGTTAATTACTTTTTGATAATATAAATTATGTATAATCGATGGTTACTTGAAAATTTCATCTTACATGATTTTTGAACACTTTAGAAAAGTCCTATCATCGTGTATAGTGTCACATTATCATATAAAATTACTCATTACCAAAAAAAAAAAAATCATATAAAATTACATGTCATCAATTAACGTGACACCTAAGCTACTAGTTAACGGTTAGACTAGTGTTTGAATTAATATAAAATAAAAATTAATTTTTTAAAAACTAAATTGATGCTACAAAATTTTTTGAGTAATGTCAACATTTCATTCAATCCGAAAAATTTTTATTGTCAGCGAAGCAAATAAGAGAAGCAGAACGTGTATAAAGATTATCTGTACTATTAAGCTCGGTAAACTTTAATATATTATTGATTAAGACAACTTGTATTTCTATTGTGAAGACGAGCTGAAATAACAGTTGAAATAAGTAGCACGCATATAAACTTTGAATGAATAAACATTTTCTATTATATTACTGTAAAATAAAAACACTACCGATGCTCGGTTGATTTGGCAGTAATTCTCCTTAAATAAGATATCAAATACAAGTCTTGTTGATAAAAAAAAAAAAATAGCATTAATATTTTTTTATTTTCATAGTAATCAAACTCGATTAAAATTAGTTGGAGTTTAGAAGATTCTAATACTAATTGTTTATAAAAAAAAATGGAAAAACTCTTGAATTTGTCTTTATTATTTTCTGTCTTTCCCTATATATCGCTACTTAGATAAGTTTAATTACGATCACCCGACATTGCTTCATTAACTTATAATATTATATGTATCTAATCGTATATATCTCGTTTAAAAAATATTACTAAGTAGAATTAGTTTGGCAGAACTAAAATAAGCTGCATGCTATAAACTTTTGAACGAATAAATTAGTTTCTATTATATTACTTTATAACAACAACTCTTGAATTGTCCCTTTTTTTTCTTTTAATTTGCATTACACCGCAGGACTCCCAATCACCAAAAAGACATTTCGTATATCAGAAAGCATGCCTCTGATGAACACAGAAGGCCTATACTGGTCAAATGTCGCCAACCCAATAAATCTTGAGAAAATATTTCATTATTTAGTGCACTGCTCAGAGACATTAAATTTGACTGAGTGGTGGCTATGCAACACCACATATGAACTTGAACCTGGACCGTTGTCCTTTGTTCCAAAGCTCCTACCAGTTGGCCCATTATTGAAAAGTTATGACAACACAAGTTCTACTGCAACATCGTTCTGGGAAGAAGTGTAACGCCTCTATCATATAAGCCATGCTCGAGTCATGGAGTTATATGAAAAGGTCGTCACGATGCTAAGTAAACTTTAAAATGTGAAAAATAGAATACATGGCCCTTGTACTGCTTCCTTCATTTCTGACTAATAATCTATGATACATGGATAATAAAATAATTACCCTCTAAAAGAAGTTGTGATTAAGATAACTCGCTTCGACAGTCTTTTGATTTGGCTAGTGCCCAATTCTTGCTCAATGAGTGACCTTGTACTCGGCCTCGTGTTTGACCTCCACTTGGGTACTGGAATGTTTACTTTAAAGAAAAGCATACAGCAGTGTGAGAACCTAAGGTTCTCGATGAGGTAAATTTAAACAAATCTCATAATGTCGTCATAAACATTCCACCGCTGGTTTATTATGAAAATGTGAGCACAGATACATAAACAAGTGGTTCAATTTTAAATGGAAAGCATCTTTCTCAAGCGGGTTATGTTTTAACAATCGCTGTCGTATTATATATGACAAACATAGAAATACCAGTAGTGCAATATGCTTCAACAAGAATATTAATGATCTTATCATTTAATGGAATAACTGAGGATGCACATGGAAATGCTTGTGCTTATCTGTATGCAAGTGCACTTGACTCAATCTGTATCTTTCTTTTTCCGCATTTGGTCTTACTTCTGTGCTTGGTCCCTGAGGTGAATGGCCTTTCACCCCTGGGTAATAGCCTCGCTTTGAGTTCGAGCTCGTACTATACATGAGTGACGGTTTACTTTTCCCGACCTCATACCGGTCTATTCCCCTTAAATCTGGTCGAGGGCTGGCCCAAGACTAAGACAGAACTGCTCTACACCACCCTAGCTGGGTCTATGCCATGCCTCTCGTGGTAGCTAGTACGCCCTTCTTGAAAGTTCTCGTCATCTTTCCTTTCCATATCTTGTCATGCGTGCAAATGCTTTGTGCATATATGAATATGCCTCATATCTTATTTTGCATATCATATTCTAATTATGCTCGCATGCATGACATACATGAACATAACATGTGAATGTAATATATTCAAAGTATAATCTCTCATAACTCATATAATACTTAAATTCATACTTGCATATCTAAACCTTATGAGCATAACATTCATAGATTTCTGCCAGTAAATTTGGCAAGATAACGGATCGTGATCTGCTTTCCCCATGAATAGTGCCAGCTCTTACGGGCAGTTCAACCATAGTAACATAAATCAATTTAACACATATATATATCAGTATTAAACTGGTCATCCTCAACTCAAACTTTGTATGTCCACCGACTCTTGTGAAGTTATCATTTTGGCCATCCTGCCAATCCTATTCGGTTCTGCCCGAATCTTGTATAATCCACCTTTATCTCTATTCAATTCATTTAGATCTGAAATTTGGATATGTCATAGCTCTATATGTCTACTTTCTAACCTCTTTGGTCCCATGTCATTCTGATTTATATAAATCAAGATATTCAACTTTTACTTCAGCCTGTTCAGTCGCTAGTCCGAATTACACTCCTGGGAATATAAATTCACTAAAAATCGAAACTAAGCTCAAATCTTACGAAATTGGTCTCATATCAAATCTATCAGGATAACCTTTCATTTGCCACCAGTTTCACTCCATTTGCTTAAGTATACCTCGAGTTATAGGTCCTGAAAGTCTACCTTCCTGAACTACTCCGTTTTGGCCTAGATTGGACATAGGACAACTTCCTCGAATCACTGGGAACCATTGGGACCATAACAAACTCGGAATCTTATATTGGGGTGTTCCCCTGTGTGTAAGCTTTCTAACAAAATTGGTTTCACTCAATTTGGAGTTGTATAGGGTGAGTTATACCCTCCTCATGTCACCCTGCCCGGATGAACATTCTAAACCCTAGGTCAAACTTCAAAAATTCGTATCTCCCTCAATACTAATCCAATAACCTTATATGATATAGCTATGGAAAGCCCTGAATGTCTACTTTCATCTAAAAATGGTTTCATTGGATTTGACCGATTGTAGGCGGCGCCGTACGCTCCGCCCTACGGACTGCCGTGGAATCTCCACCAAGACAGCACCCTCATCCATCCATTTCTCTTTGTTTTCTTCTTCTAATTCTAATTCTAACTCAAAATCCTCTATGAATTTAATCACAATCCATCATAATACATCCAATAATTCATCACATACGCAAAGAAGAATTCAATCTCATGCAATCATAGAGCAAGGAATTTAAGAGTAGAAGTAGAATCCTACCTCTTTGGAGTATGATCTTGCTGAATTTGAATTTGAGCTGAAGGAAGCCTTGACAAAGCTTGGAGGTTTGAGAGAGTAGATTGAGAGAGGAAAGAAGCTGAAGTGAGGAACGTAAGAATGATGAGCTGAAGAGGCAGGAGGAGGATACATATATATAGACAAAGCTTCGAAGTGGTAGTTAGAATAAGTGGCTTTGATTGGATGAAATTTTGTGGGCAAGGTTCGCCATGCCTCTCCTTTGTGTTAAAATTGCTCTCCACGTCGTCCCAAAGCGGGATACGCCGTTTCTATCCAAGCCGGAGATCGTCTCTATTACACCTTAAGTCGGAACTCGTGTTATCCCAGTTGAGACTGGAGCTGAAGTCGTATGTCGTAACTTGTCCCATCCCATCGTGACTTGAGGAAATCTTGTATCGAGGTCGGAGGTCAGAAGCCATGCAGTTGGCAATCCTATAATCTCGAACTCCCTATTTGAACTCTGAATGCCAGTCTTTGGATGTAAAATCGGATACGGTAACTGGTGTGGAAATTGGCTCAAGGGTCCGAACTCGTATCCACACCAATTGAGTTCAACATTAAGCTGGGAACTCTGAATTAGTCACATTTCCAAACCCAAATACTTAAACTCTAAGTCGTGACTTATACACGGTGCGACATCGAAGTCGGTATATTTTCCTTGAGACATGAAGTCGGATCTCGTGGAAATAGTTCATGTGTTCGGATGAGAGGGCCAAGTCGGAAGTCGTGAAATGACGAAAATATAATAGTTTAAATCGGAGGTCGGAAATTATACCCAATATACTTGAACTCGAATTCGGAGATTGGAACTCGGAGTCCCTCGAAATTAGAATATGAAGTCGGAAATCCGGAATAATCAAAATTGAAGATTAGAAAGCTTATCGGGAAGGACATGAAGTCAAGACTAATTCGGAACTCGGAAATAGTCATCCTATTGAAATCCAAAAATGAAGTCGGAAATTGAAATTGGTCAATCCTGATGGCGAAGCCGAAACTCGGAAATCGGGACGTTACAAGAAGACCTATCCTGCATGAGTTGGCTTGATCAGCAACCTCATTGTTCTGTCGTATATGTTGCCTTTGGTAGTTTCACTCTTTTTGAACAAAACCAATTCACAGAACTAGCTCTTGGATTTGAGCTCACAAATAGACCCTTTCTATGGGTTGTGCGTCAAGATTCCAATTGCAAAAGTAAGGTTTCTTACCCCACTGAATTCAAGGGGATTCAAGCTAAGATTGTTGGATGGGCTCCTCAACAGAGGGTGCTAAGCCACCATGCCATAGCTTGCTTTGTTAGCCATTGTGGTTGGAATTCTACCGTAGAGGGCTTGTCTAATGGGGTGCCCTTCTTGTGTTGGCCATATTTTTCTGACCAAGTTTATGACAAAACATACATTTGTGATGAGTTGAAAGTTGGGTTGGGATTTGACTCGGATGAAAATGGATTGGTCTCACGTGGGGAGATAAAAGCCAAAGTGGACCACCTGCTAAGTGATGAGAACATAAGATCAAGGTCTCATGAGATAAAGGAGGAGTTAAAGAACAGCATAGAAGGACGAGGTAGGTCTTCAGAGAACTTAAGCATGTTTGTCAAGTGGCTGAAAGAATAAGGATTGTCAAATGCAGTCGATAAGATCTCTTTATTTACTTTACCTGAGAAAGGAGGACGTACTGTACATCGCACCAGTGTTCAAACACTTGATGTAATGATTGGCCGCAAGGTATGAAAGAATAAGTGGTCAAATTTAAATGATTTTGCTTTGGTCATATTAACTTCTAGGATTTTGATCTCTAAAATGAGTGCCACTATAAAGTGAGAAAATAAGGGATTAAAAGTCAACAATTTTTAGGTTATTTAACAAGACCTATAGACAACAGAAGTTATTGACTTAAGAGTAGTTAATTCCTCACTTTTTCACTTCATGTGAATACTCACTTTGAAGGATCTAATTCTTAGTTTCTAGATGAGAGAACAAAGGTCTTGATCTCTTAGTGTGTATATATTTTCCTACAAAGTGAAAGATGTACTTTTGAGAATAAAGTGCATCATCTCAATTATGGATGAAAAATTAACTATTTAAGATTTTACAAGTTACAAATACTTTCATACTAGATCGTACATGTATGATAGTTTATAATTTGTAATGTTAATTTTCTTATTGGTGATTGTTTAAATTAAAGTTAACATATTGAAGTGTATGTAACAAGTTAAGACTTAAGAGCATCTCTATTGGCAAGTCTCATTTTAGATTCTACTTTTGACCACAGTACTTGCCATATCAGCCATACATCATAAAAAGCAAAATTAAATTAAAATTGGGATCTTCTCTTCAATGGAAGGTCCTAACTTTGATTTCATATATATTTCAAATTAATAAAAAGAAGATATCAACATATTTGTCAAATACTTTGTTATAAATATAAAATTTTACTTTTAGACTAAATAAAATTAAAAAAAATTGAATAATTTTTTAAAAATTAAATTTAAAAAAACTAAATTATAGATAAAAATTTCACATTTATTTTTAAAATTTAAAATCTAAAAATTTAAATTAATTTTTCTTTAACTAAAACAAGTCTTCAAAGTACTCAAAAAATATTATATAATTAACAACAACATTTGCTTAATTTCAAAAGTGTTACATAATTGAAACATTACATAATTGAAACATGGCCAACAATATTGCATAATTGAAACATTATGTAACTAAAGGTGCTACTTAACAGGCATTGTGGAATTACCAGATATGTTCTACCGAGTCTGCTTATAGTTGTCTATGTTTTCGTCTATCATAAAGCTAGATATTGTTTTGGATATACCTCTTATATATATGGAGAAAAAGTCTCCTCACCCAACTCTGATAGTGATATGCCATTGTCCACATCGAAGTATGATGCGACTCCGACAAGTATACCTCAAGCTTTCCTTCTTCTACATTGATCAAAGTTCTTGCAATAGCTATGAAATGTCTCCTAAAAATGAGTGGGACCTCTCTTTTTTCCTATATATTAAGCACAATAAAGTCCATTGGGAATATAAGCGTATCCACCTTTACTAGCACATCTTCAATGATGCCTCTAGGATACTTGATAGATCTATCTGCTAGCTATGATGACATCATTGTGGGCTTCACCTCCCCAACTTCAAGCTTCCTAAAAATAGACAAAGGCTTCAGATTAATACTGACACTTAGATCACAAAGAGCTTTATTGAAATAAATATCACTAATAACACATGGAATCATACAACTCCCTGGATCTTCTAATTTAAGAAGTAGTTTATTTTGTAATATTGCATTGCAATGAGCATCACAGTCTTATCATGTTTGAGTTTTTTCTTCCGAGAGAGGATGTCGTTCATGAATTTTGCATAGTTTGACATTTGTTCAAGAGCTTCAAGAATGAGAATGTTGATGTATAACTTCTTGAACACCTCTAGAATCTTGGAATACTATTTTTCTTGTCGTTCCTTTTTCTGTTGCCTCACCCTCTGAGGATAAGGGATTCTCAGGGCATAAGAAGGAGCTGCCACATATGTAAGACCCTTCTCTTCTTCTTCAACACTCTTATTTCGATTCATGTGGATCTCATATTTCTTTCCCTTTTGTGATGCTGCCTCAACTCCAGTAGCGGGTTTTTCTTCCTTTTTCTCAGGCTCTATTAACTCTTTCTTACTCCTCAAGGTAATTGCCTTTACGTACTCTCTTGGATTTGTAATTGTGTTACTAGGCAATGAACCTTGAGGCCTTTCTACAAGTCAATCTGCCCTAACTAAATCTCTATGTTCCTTATTGAAGCCCAATTCTAGCAATATGATGCTCAGTTATCAACATAAGAGGGGAGCTCATCAAAATTTCCCACATATATGACTCTTTCATCCTCTACAATAATATTATGCAATATAATGTAGGCTCTCATTATTCTGCCAAGCTTCTCCTTATCTCAAAATCATGCTCGACCACATATAATTGCAAAGCGAGCTTGCGCGTCCTTTAGTTGTCCTTTTAGGTATTTTGTTGACTGTAACACCTTATCAGACAAAGTATTATGCTTAAGTCATGATAAATTATCTGATAAGTGATTACGTATAATACTGGTTAAATTCTATTTTCTATATTAGTAGTAATTACTCGCATAAGAATACTTAATCGCGTAATTAAATTTCCTCAAGGTGATTTGGAATAAATACGAAGTAATCGGTATACTGTAAATAATGTAACATAAATAAAAATATAATAAGGACAGAACAACTGCAAAAGGCATCATAAATATATACATAGATATCTAATTTTAAAGTTTGTCAAAATGATACAAGGTGACAAAATGAGGCCGCTAATACAAAACGAAACGGCTAGTTTCTATGAACAGCACCTCAAGTGGTCCCCATGGGACATTTCATATACATCTTCTAACATCTACCCATCTATCTATGACCCAGACTGCCAAAAGAGGGCCATTCTGTACATCTACTACCACTATGATAAACCCACTATCTAATCGGAATCTAAAGAAAGAAACCCATTCGCCATGGGTGCATCTGTAGGAGGGTGGCCCGCGCTGGGAGCAGAGGATGAGGAGGAGCTCGCTGCCTCAGATGGGTCCTTCTCTGGCGTTGGGGCAACAAGCATCGGCTGTGGTGGTGAAGTAGGAGGGTCCATAGGAGCGGGGGCTGCTGTTGCCGCTGGTGCTGCTGCTGCTGCTGGAGGAGGTGGAAATGGATGGGCCATATGGAGGGGAATAGCAATATACGGGGACAATGGGGTCAAACAGTGGGTGCATAAGTGGTATGGCGAAGTCTCTCTGGAAAAAGAAATATAGACGAAACTGCACTCCGCGATATATACAGAATCTAGAAACGGGTCGAGGAAGATGTAAAGCTCGGGAAACTCAATGAATAGGACTCCGGTCGCAGCGTGCTCCATGGTCTGAGAATGACGCAGAACATATAATAGGGTGAGAAATAAATATTTTTCAGTAGAAATTCCTAGCTTCTATACACCTGTCATCGCTCATTCACAGTTGTTTCAGTCGTGCAATATTTTTCAAATAGTACGGTAAAATGATAATATTTAATTTAAATACTCATTTGTAAAGCATACACCGAAACAAGTTCAATTTTAATTAACAGATATACTAATGTACTCAAACAATAATCACAGCGGAACAATAGCATATTAAGAATAATAAATAGGAATCTAGAACAATCAATAGAGAAGCATTACACTATACATATGCATGTGCAATTAGAAAATGCATCTTATTCTTGGAGGCTTCTGCCTGTTAGAACTTATTTCCATCCTTAGTCCCCTGGGAGTCATTGGCCATATACTCCTGGATAATAGTTCGCTTTTCAGGACCGAGCTCGTTCCTATACAGGATGGCCGGGTTTACTTTCCCAACCTTCCCACTGATCTATTCCCCTTAATTCATTCCGGGGCTAGCCCAAGTGATATGGAATTCTTTATAATATCATGAAATGAATGCACATCTAGCTTGTTTCTTTACATATGATGTACTCAAGTTATCATAAATTTCATAACATATGGACTTCTTACCGAAATTTCGGCAGTATAACGAATCGAGTCCGCTTCCCTATGAATAGTGCCAGACAACCAGTACATTTATGCAACTTACAATTTTAGTATAGAGCAGCAATTATACATATACATTCATAATATCAATCAACAATTTCAATTTAAACATCAATAGAGTTTCAGTTTAACCCCCTCTGTTCTGCCCGAATTTGGTGTGCCTCATTTCTCATTCAATTCAACTTATTTAAATCTAATTTTTGTTAATATGTCGTAGCATCATATGTCTAGATTCTAACCCTTTTGGTCCTATCTCATTTTGATGTGCATAACTCTAGATATAAACAATTTACCTCAGACTGCCCTGTTCTCAGCCAGAATTGGGTCCTTATAAAAAAAATTCACTAAAAATAGAAAACTAAGTGAATTTATACAAAATTTATATCAAATTAAAGCTATCAGAACAAGATTTCAAATGAACTAAGTTTCATGTCATTTGTATAAGTATATTTTGACTTATGAGTCTCGAAACTTGGCCTTACTAAACTACCTTGGTTCAATCTAGTTTAGACTTAAGCCAAATTCCTTGGTGCACTGGGAGCAAACGGCTAGGAGTTTGGTTTTAAAATTTTTATCGGATATTCCTTTACATGTTAGCTTTCAAAAAAACTTAGGTTCACTCAATTTAAAGTTGTATAGGGTGAGTTATACCCTTCTCAACTCCTACTGCCCAGATAGCAATCTAGATTTCTAGGGTAAACTTCAAAAATTCATAACTAATTCTATACTAATCCAATGGCCTTATATGATGTATGTGTGGAAATCTCTAGATGTCTAGTTTCATATAAAAATGGTCTCATCCAATTTAAACAGTGGTAGGCGGAGCCATACACTCCACCGTATGGACCACCAAGGAAAAACCCTAACAGCTTCTAGATTTGTCTTCCTCCTTCAAGCTATTTGCCCTCAAATCCAATTTCAATCACCACATACATGCAAAACCAGTCATAAAACATCATCATCACTCTATAAAACATCCAAATCTCAGATTATGCATGCTCCTCATACACCCCCAAATCAGAGAAAATAAGAGAAGAAGTAGGATTTCCTACCTTGTCTTGTGTAATTTATGCTGATTTTGTGTCTTTGATGGTGGTGGCTTGGGATGGGACTTGAAGATGGATGAGAATGGAGTAGAAATGAGAGCAAAGAGGAGAGAAAGAGAGGGGCTTCAGCTGCTGGAAGAGGGCCGAAAATGGATGAGGATAAAAGGAGAAAAAGTGAAGATATTTCAAGGTTGCTTGATTTTGATTGGTGGACCTAATCTTAGTCATAAAATTTGGTTTACTCCCCATCATCAATGGATGTCTAGGCACCACTTGGGGGAGGTATTTGGCTAAATCTTAGCCGTTAATTCTAGGGCACTCATAGAAAAATTCTACTGATCCGGTTCCGACAGTTTGAAATACCGAATTCTTACCGATTTCTCTTAAATCGGTAAATTGGCTTGAAAATTTTCTGTGGGGTTTTCTATGCTCCTAATTTAATTCCATCAAGCCTAATCTTCTCAAGTCACCCTTAATTGGCTTTAAGTAAATGTTTAATCAAGTTTTGATTAAACCCACTTATTCGATAAAATTGAACAACTCAGTTGTTAACGATGAAATTTTTCGGATGTTACACCGGCAATTTCCACTTATCTCTCTGCGGTCGAGAGATTATTTTGATAAATGTTGCCTATTCAGGATATATACCATTTGTTAAATAGTATCCCTTAGTATAATTGGCACCATTTATAGTGTAATTTACGGCGCAGCCTTCCAAAACTTCATCAAACACCAGTGATTGGTTTAACACATTAATATCATTGTTCAAATCAGCGATTCCAAAAGATGCATGCTATATTCAAAGGTCAGATAAAGCAACAACTTCAAGTTCTATAGTTGGAATCCCACGATAACACTTAAGTACATACATTTCTATGCTTTTGGGTAGTTTTCCCATTTCAAGTACATGTAATCAACATTGGTGGATCCTGATCCCGAGCACCAAAATTGGGTTTGAATTTGGAAAGATGATGTACCCATATTTCCGGCCAATGGGTTTAAGACAATGGGAGATAAAAATTGAAATATTTGTGACTTTTGATTGTTTGAAAAAAAAAATAAAGGAACTTGAAAATTTAAAGGAACTTAAAAATTAGAGGAACTTGAGCATGGGAATTTTGAAGATTTGGATTTATGAAAAAGTTTGGAATTTGGATTTGGATTTTGAAGGTTTGAAGATTGAGAATTTTGGATATGGATGCTGAGAGAAGTTGGAATTTTGTAAGTAACTGACAAAGAAATTTAAATTATATTGATTTGGATCCATTTTTTTTGGAAGAAGGAAGGAAAAAAATTTGTGTGGGAAGAATTTGAAAAGTGTTAGAAAGGATTATAAAGAGTTGTGAAAAGAAAAATTGAAGGAGATTGATATTTATAGAATAAAGATAGTAATAACTATAATAAAGATACATTATACCATTGCACAATGGTATAATTTATAGCATTAAAAATTTTTCATCAGTAGCAATGGTAAAAGAAAAATAAAGTCGCCTAGTAAAATTGAGACTACCACATGTTATTAAATTATTGGTATAGTACAAATTGGCCTTGGTCCCTATAAGTTGGGACGAGGACTAGCTTTTTTATTTTACTCCAATGGAGCAGTTTTGCTACCAGTCCCACCTTATGGGTCCCACAAGCAAAATGGGACAACATTTTTGTACTATTAGAGTGGTCTAAAAGCACCTCTGATGTGGAAGTTCTCCATTCTACTTCCACATTTGGGTCCCACAAGTAGGGACTGGAATTGTCCATGCTCCACTGGAGAACACTTGCAAACTCGGATGCGCCCACTTAATTGGGACCAGCCCACTTAATTGGGACCGATCCCATTTTTGAGCCAACCAACAAAATTAGGACACATAGTAGTTGCAGCTTTTATGCTACTACCATGAATTATTATTATTATTATTATTATTATTATTTTACTCATTCCATGACCATTGCTTGTAATCATTGACACTATATATTTAGTTGAAAGCTTGTAATTTTTTAATTTTTACTCTATAAATATATCCATTTCCAACTTTTTTCTCACAATTCTTTCCAACACTTTTATACACATTCCAAATTCTTTTGACACAAGATAAATGTGCAAAATTTTTACATATAATTTAATTTTTGTAAAAGAATAATTTTTAATAAATATTTTTTTAAAAAAATTTTAATTTTATTTTTTTATCCAATGTAAAAATATTGATATTAATTTTTTTTAACTTGAAAAATATGTGGCACTAAAGTTGGGATCTTCCATTGAAGAAAAGAATCCCAATAGTATCCTACTATCCTATATTTACTTTTTATGACATATTGATGTGCTAATTGGTAATAGGGCCAAAAATGGGATTTAAATTGGGACTCTCCATGGGAGATGTTCTAAGAGTCACATTAGCTTAATTTGTGGCAAGGCAACTCGCTTGATCCTCTCAATAAACATTGTTTTCGCCAACATGATATTCCTCAAATTTTCCCTTTTTAGACGTTAAAGCCAAAACTCCATATTTATAATTTTGCCTCTTGAGATATACATAGAGACGATTGCTTGACTTTTCAAATCCAATGAATGAAGAAAAGCCTAAAAATGCTGCAATTCATTCTTTCAGTGCATCCGTATTAAATTGAAAATAGTAATTGTCAAGTTTTATTGCATCAACGTAGAAAACAAGCATTGAATGCAGCAAATACTAAGAATTGATTTTGGCATCATTTGATCCTCAATATAAAGACTTGCTTGCTGGTTCTTTGGTTAATCAATTCCGCTTTGGGTGTGTATGTACTTCTTAGTATATTTCCAAACCATTTCGTATTACACTCTTTCTTTCTTTATTTTTTTCGGGTGGATTTTCGTATTACACTCTTATGGAGAAGTGTTGGCTCTCAATAATCTTCTCTTTATATACTTTGTGAGTGTTGAGTGTATATACTCAATGAGAAAGCATTGTGAGATATTTTGGGTATATTTGGGGTTTAGGTTTGGAGTGGGGTAAAACTACTTTGGTCTTTTTTGTTTTTTTTTTTTTAATGCTTTGAAGTGAATTGAATTATTGAATTACAACAATGAACATCTCCATCACTTGTATTACAACAATGATCGTTAAGCGTTTGATAGTTAGTATGCACTAGTGTATGCTTTGGTCATGGGTCTATCTTGTTATTTTAAATAATATAATCATATTATGACTTTTGCTGGATCTTTAAGATGAACTTCAGATAGATAAGAAAAATAAGTGGTTCAATCTTTGCTTTGCCAAGCACTCATTGATCAGAGGAAACAAATTATTTATATTAGCTTTAGGATTTTATTTGTTATGCGATGAATGGATTTGGTGATCATTTATTTATCTGGTAGTTTATTTTTTCCTATGTATGAGCACAGTTGTATTTTGCATTCTAGCTTGATTTCTATGTATAATGTATATCATTCCATGTGTTACCTATGTGCAATGGATGGAACTTGAGGATACTCTGCTCATGAAAGAAAATGGTGAAACTAAAGAATCTTAAACCAATGATATTGAACAAATTCCGAATAGGATTTGGAGTTCGAAAAGTTACTATCAAAAATATGCTTGTTAAATTGATTGCAAGGCAAAAGTTAGTGTGGTTATTCATAATAGTGGAAAATGCACTACGTCTCATGTTTTTCTATAGCATAATCATATTTTATGTCCCAAAAGATTACGATTTTAATGATATCACAAGAAAATGGATTCTTATTCTAAAAGAAGATTTAAGTTAGATGATTATGCAGGGATTCTGTTGAACAATGGTTTTCATTCATTAGTAGTTAAAGCTAAAAGATATGAGAATTTGCCACTTGAAGAGAAAGATTACGAGAATTACATTTCTAAGACAAGACAATTAAGGATCGAGGAAGGGGACACCGAAGCACTTCAAAATTATTTTGTCCCTACGTAGAGAAGAAATTCATTTTTTTTCCCATGTGATTGATATGGACGATAAAGGTTGTTTATGAAATGTATTTTGGGTAGATGCAAGAGTTAGGGCAGCTTATGAGTCATTTGGGGATTTTGCGTCATTTGATAGCACATATTTGACTAATAGATATAGTATGCCTTTTGTTCCTTTTGTTGGAGTGAACCATCATGAGCAATCCATCTTATTTGGATGTGGTTTACTATCATCAAACGATACAGAAACATATGTATAGCTTTTTAGATCATGGTTAGAATGCATATGTGAGCGTACTACAAAACCAATAATTCACGTATCAATGCTGATCTATGTAAGCAGCAATGGCACAAGTATTTCTCAAATCTCATCATTGATTTTTCCTTGCGCATATAAACGTAAAAGTTGCTTAAGAAATTAGATGCATTAGCCCAATATAAAGCAACAAAAAAGACTCTTCAAACCATTGTATATGAGTTTGTGGAGCCTAGGAGTTTAATGATGGCTGGTCTGGAATGATTAAGGATTACGGTCTTGTAAAAAATGAGTGGTTAAACTCCTTGTTTTAATATCATAGGCATTGGGTGCTGATATATGTCAAGAAAATATTTTGGGCAGGAATGTCTACAACCCAAAGGAGTGAAAGTTTGAATGCTTTTTTGGATAAGTATGTTAGTTCAAAAACCTCTTTCTGCCAATTTGTTAAGCAATAATATGATAACACATTGAAAACCCAGTTGAAGAAGGAAAACCTAACATCTCCAATTTCTCCTAAGTTAATTAGCTCATTGTCAATGAATAATTAGAATAATAAGTAAATTAATTAAAGATTAATTTACTAATTAAATGAGCAAAAGCTTAGTAATTAGGAAAGTCAACATAGTTAAGTGACGGCCAATAAGATAATTTAATTACTAAATAATTTTGCTAATTTAAAAGTTAGAAAATTAAAAATATGATGGTAGAAGCTTAGGTGATGCCCACGATTAAGCCATGTTTAAAATGGGAAAGAACATGAAATTTTAAATGATTAATATTCTAATTATGGAAAGTATCCATCACACTAAATGCAAGACCAAGTCTCTCCCTAAAAAACCTAATATGGCTGCCAACCCGATGTACAAAATTAAGGAAAGAATTGCAAAATTGATTGATTGATTAAACAAATAAGGAAAGCTTATAATTAGAATCAATTGCAAATTGATTTAAACAAGGAAAAACATAATATCACCCCCTAAAACCCTAATACTAGCTGTAACATCCCCAATTTTGTTGTATTAAATTTCCTTTTATTCTGCTCGAGATTGGAACTCGGATCTCAGAGCTTAATTCCACCATTTTGATTGAGCATGAAAATCGGAGCTCGCAACTTGATTTTGTAACATCCTCCCAAGTACAGTACTATGCTTAAGTCATAATACCTCACCTAGAAGTAGTTACTGTCACTCAATCAGACCTTGTCTGCCAGCAACGTTTGGCCACTTTCGCCTCGGAGGACTTTCTTCAAAAATTTCTAAACTATCTAAAGATAATACGAAAAAAGAGCAAAACAGTAGGATTCATTTAACTACCATATACTGTGTTGTAGTTATTATCTTTAACTGCTTCGGCTTATTATGAAAAAGGTGAATATGTTATACAAACTGTTTAATTTTATGATTTGAAAACATATTATCCAAAGCAGAGTTCATTTTATTCACGCACTTGGGTCACATTGACAATATCTCATATCTAGAATAAACATCACTGCATAAATAGATAGATCAAGTTCAGCATCAATAAAACATGGTATATAATAATGGTGAGCATTCATAAGATTTAGTTTCTTAAGTTTTCAAAAACATGATTATCCGATGCGAATTCAAATTTCACATATCCTCTGATCATTTATATTATAATGAGCATAGGTACAGTTACAATTACATAAAACATGTGTGGCTGTGCTATAGCTTCTCTTAACTTGTCGCCACCATAACCACTCGGTACTTATGCTAGCTGGGTCATGCCATGCCTCATGTAAGCCCTATCCCCTATACTCATACTAGCTGGGTCATGCCATGCCTCATGTGGGTGAGGGGAGCATACTTTGGGTCACCTTCCCTTTTGAAGGATTACACCCCTAGTTTACTTTCTTTACTTGTCATACATATTCTAGGGTACGATCGCCATGTCATACTCCATTGGGGTGTGATCACCATGTCACACTCCTTAGGAATATATTCATCCTACCACATCCTAGAGTATGATTGCCATGTCATACTCCATCGGGATGTGATCGCCATGTCACAGTTCTTAGGAATATGGGGCCTTCATTATATCTTTTAACTGCCTTCACGGGGGGGATTCAAAGTGCAATTGCCTCTAGGTGAAGAGATCTAATCTTATCTTATTTAACCGCCTTTACAAGGAGGGATCTCATAATTGCCTCCAGGTGAAGGGATCCACATTTAATATATTCATATCCTTTCATTCTCATACATAGTCATGCATAGACATACTGAATGCACTCATACATATGCTTCATCGCTTACTTTTATATATCCTTGCATACATGATTTCTACATACATATTCATAACATATAAAGGCTCATAACTTCGCTATAATTCTACCAAAAATTCGGCAGCATAACGGATCAGATCCGTTTCCACATGAATAGTGCCAGTCTCAATAAACAGTCAGTCACAGTAAGAGATCAAATATAATGTATTAATCTTTCAAGCCCTAACATGGAATTGCAACACTTAGACTTTAATTGAACTCATATATGTATTAAGGTGCCAAGTCCTTTAATTTTGGAAATCCTGTTCATATTCTTCAACTTTGCCCGTTTTTAGAAATTAAGCCTTAAATTCATTTTAACTCATTTAGACCTGAATTTTGGATATGTTAAAGTGTTATGTGTTTTTTCTAACCTCTTTGGTCCCATCTAATTTTGATAAATGTAGCTCAAGTTATTTAAGTTTTATCTCGGTCTGCCCTGAAGCTAGCTAAAATTACACATTTAAAATTAAAAATCTACTAAAAATCGAAACTAGTTCAAATCATATGAAATTGGTATCGTATTAAAGCTAACAGGACAAGCTTTCATTTTCAATAAGTTCCATTTCATTTGCCTTAGTAGAGCTCGAGTTATAAGCCCCGAAATTTGACCTTCTTGAACTACTCTATTTTGGCCTGGTTTGGACATAGGGCAATTTTCTCTACTCACTGGGAACAAACGGGACCTTATCTAACTCTGAAATTTTTATGGGATATTCTCCTATGTGTAAGATTTCTAACAAAGCTCGTTTTATTCAAGTCCAAGTAGTGTAGGGCGAGTTTTGCCCTGAACAATCTAATTTGCCCAGATTCAAACTAAAAAACCGAGGTCAAAATTCAAAAATTCATATCTCTCTCAATACTAATCCAATGGCATTATATGATATATGTGATGTCTAGTTTCATATAAAAATGGTTTCATTGAATTTAAACTGCGGTAGGCGGAGCCGTACGCTCCGCCCTACGGACTGCCGATGGATTTTAACCTCTCAGCCTCTCCCTGCATCCTACTCTCACTCCTTTCTACTTCTAAATCGATTTTATCATCAAAAACAATTAACAAACCAACCAAAGATCATCATATTCATTTAATCATTACATCAAGAAGTGAGGAAATAAAGCCCCAAATGAGTCATCCATAGCCAAAGAACAAGAACAAGTTGAATCTCTACCTTTATTTTGATGTAACAACTAGCTAGTCTTGAGTTCTAGTGAAGGATATGGATGCAAGAAGCTTGAAGGAGGTTGAAAGTGGAAGAAGGAGATGAAGAGGATGAAGAAAAGAGGAGAGGAAGGCTACTGGAAGAGGGAGCTTGAAATTAGGTGTGTGTTAGAAAGGAAAATAGCATGAAAAATCAAGGGGTAGTTGGGAAACTTAACCCTCATTGGTTCAAATTCCTTTAGCTAAAAATTTAGCCAAGTCTTCCTCTTTTATGTGGCCCTTAGGACGCCACTTTGGGGAGTTTGTGGGCTGAAGTTGTGGCTTCTCTAATTAGAATTGTGCTGATATAGTTCTATTAATTCGGTTCTAGCAATTTGAAATATTGAAATTCTACCGATTTCCTTTGAACCAGCAATTTTTTTCTAGCAATTTTGTTGAGATCCCTATATGTCTATTCTAATTTCCCCAAGTTAAACCTCTCTAATTAATGTCTAATTAATTTCTAATTAGCCTTTAATTAACTTCTAATTAAATATTTAATCTATTTCTAATTGATTTCACTTATTCATTAAAATCGAACAAATCGATTAAAACGATAGAATTTTTCGAGCATTACAGATTCTACTTATTATGCACCAAGTTGGAACTTGTCTCCTCCTATTGAACTCGAGGTTTAAATTGTAAATCAGAACTTGGGTCAATTCCATTTTGAACTCAGAGATCAATAGGAAACTTGGAAGTTGGTGTAGCTTGTTCTACTTAAGATCAAATTGTGGAACCTAAGATCATCTCTTTTGCTAAAAGTCAGAACTCGGAGCTTGATGCCATTGGTTCAGCTCGAACTTGGAAATGAACTCGAAGACCGAAACCCGTTGTCGCCCATTCTGCTCAAAAACCCGAGGCTGCTTATTCTGATTGAACTCGGAATTCAGGAATTCGTTACTACCTATTGTGCATGAACTCGAAACTCGGGAAACCATAAAATTCCCAAATTTTCCTTTATGCTAAGGTTACCTCAACAATCTTGAGTAACAAGGCACTTAATGAAGAATTAAAGGATGAAGACCTAATTAAGGGATAACTATGAAGAGAACAATTGAAAAGATGCTTAATCAAGATTAGAGAATTTTGAATTAAGCACTAATCATCAATGATTAACTTAATCAAGTTTGATTAAGGGTAATTAAGCATAATTAAAAATTTTAAACTTGCTAATCATGCCAATATGAGTTAATCACTAATCCTTACTTAATCAAGTTAATTAAGATTCAAGAACACTTAATCACATCATTAGAATTCAAATTAAGTCAACTAGACAATAAAGTATTGGTAATATCATTAAAGTATAAAGCATGAGATAAGATCACTTTTTGCAAAAGTTGGTACACACTTTGTCTCCCTTGTCATTTAATTTGTCCCTATAAATCTTAATTAACAAAAAAGGACACAAAATATCCCCCTAAACTCCCCATGAATGTCGCGGCCTTCCTTCCCCCATACACACACATTCATTTCATTTTCAACTTCTCATTCTTTCTCTAAGCCTCTAAATTCTCCAACTTCTCTCTACTCCTTCTTTTTCTTCTTCATCATCTTCTTCCTTCTTCCACCAACACCATAGCCAAACTCTCTCACAAACTCTTTAAAGATAACATCTTTTAGTCTTTGGAGACAAGATCTAAACACTACAACCTCCTTTTTCTCTATTACTTGGAGGTGTCATCTTCACCTTCCTTTTCCTCTTCAAGAAGATGCCAAACACACCCTAGATAGTGATCTTCTACCTTTTTTTTTGTTACTCAAGAAAGCTTAAAGCTTTGGCTTTCACCATGACCAAGAGCTTCAAGTGACAACTTGAGAAAAGCTCTATTTTCTTCTTGAGAAAATTTTCCTTTTTGGAAAGTTTGCTAATTGAACCTTGATCAAGAGATTTTATGTGTTGGTTGGAAGTCTCTTTTCTTGATTGCTCTAAAAGCTTTCATTTTCTTCTATGATCTGTGTGTTCTTGGTTTTCTTGGTGTTCTTGGAGTTATTGGGAAGAAATATGCTTTCATAGAAACATTCTTGTCCAAAATTGTTTTCTTGATGTAATGGTTCATGATTAAAAAAGATTAGCTTTTTACACTTCCAACATGGATTTTATGCAACCAATGAACACTTTAAAGCATAAAATTTTAAAAAGATTGCTTCTTGAAGCTTAGAAAGTGGCACTAGAGAATATAGCCCCTTAAAGGTTCACTTTGTTTTTCTTGAAGATAAGAATATGTGTAAAAGTCTAAACTTTCTTAAAAGTATAAAGCTTTTTAGTTATGAAATAAGAACTTGTTACTTTATTTCATAAAGGTTGAATCTTGAAGATAAGACATTTTATAAAGTTGTAAACTTTCACAAGAATGAAACTTTTTAGTCATAATAATAAAAACTTGCAACTTTAACGTATAAAGATGAAATCTTGAACTAAAATAAAGGATAAAGATTTAAACTTTCTTCAAAACTAAAACTTTGAAATCATAAAGGTGAAGTCTTGCAACTTCATTTAATAAGGGCTCAATCTTGTAACTTAGTTTAGAATAAAAACCACTTCTTGATAATGATGAGCACATGGTGTTTTTGGGTTCATGAGTATAGTTATGCGTTGTCATGACCTAAGGGATTAGAGAGATCTCAACATCCTTTGGAAACAAAAGCATGATTAGGGCCTCTGATCATATCATGAACTTAGGAATCACTTGTGCACTATCTCAAGGGAAACTAAAAGTTATGAATGCAAAATGATGGATAAAAAGCCCAATTGGAGGCTTCGGCCATGATAAGCAAAGGAAAAAGGAAAATAAATGTTAAACTTTTAACATGAATAATATGTCCCTTAAGATATGAACACTAGGAATCTATTAAGTTATTTGGTAAAAATGAATCCTTAAGGTAAAGTATGATCTCACTTAAAATGTAAATAATTAAAAGCTTATAACACATATTCATTTTAAGTTATATGGTTCTCTTGTGAGCAAACATGAGGAATCTTACCATTATTCATAAGATGTTGCATAAAGGGCAAGGAAACCTTAGACACCACTTAGGGTATGAATGTTTATTGCTCTCATAAATGTTGTTGTTTGGAATGATTGATTATTGGTACTTGGTATAATTCCTGTGATTATTACGATGAAATGATTATGATTTCAAAGATGTATCAGGACTTGAAGGAGATGTTTTGGTGGCCCAATATGAAGAAGGACATAGCAGGGTTGATGAGCTAGTGTTTGGTGTGTTAAAAGGTCAAGGTTAAGCACCAAAAGCCTTGTAGCATGCTGCAACCCTTAGAGATTCCCGAATAGAAATGGGAAGGTGTTTCGATGGATTTTACGATGGAGTTGCCAAGGACTAAGGTTGGATATGATGCTATATGGGTAATCATAGATAGATTAATGAAATCTGCTCACTTTTTACCTATTAGAGCTAATTATCCTCTAGAGAAGTTAGCCTAATTATATATCCAAGAGATAGTAAGGTTGCACGATGTGCCCTCAACTTGAAAAGATAACCTTAGTAGTTATTAGGGAATGATTTTTATTCTATTGGCCTTGAGTTTGGAATATATTCCAATTGAACCTTCGAAAGAGGTTTCCTAGCCGAATGATGAGAGATTTTATAGTTTGTTAGAGGCAGTGAACAGGTTTTTATGGGAAGGGTGTGTATATTTTCGATTGTCTTTGGTGGTAAGAATGTTGAGAAATAAGTCAAAGGCGAACCAAAGCCAAAGTTCTTTTGATCAGTAGATTTCATTGATGAGTAAAATTAGTCCATAACTATAAACTATCCCAAAGGACTTTTACCAAGCCAAAAGATTAGTTTCTAAGCTTGGGTTGAATGAAGTAAAGATTGATTATTGTTTGAATGGGTGTATGCTCTATTACAAAGATGATGCTACCTTGACTTATTGTAAATTTTGTAGAGAGCCTAGGTTTAAGCCGAAGAGAGAAGGAGTATGACATATAAAGATGTTCCACATAAAAAAATGCACTATTTGCCTCCAATCCCTAAACTTAAATGTTTGTATGCATCAATGAGTTCAGCACTTTACATGAGGTGGCACTTTGAGAGCCGAAGGAATGATGGTGTAATCACATATCATTCTCATGGTGAAGCTAGGCAACATTTTGATTGAATCTATCTTGATTTTGCATATGATCTCGACAATATTAGGTCAGAGTTATGTGCTGATGGTTTTACTTCTAACAATCAATTTAGTAAATCATATTCTTGTTGGCCTATGATTGTTACTTCTTACAATCTTCGGCTTGAAATGTGTATGAAAGATCCTTATTTGTTCTTAACTTCGATAATCCCTGGTCTTGAAAATCTAAAGGCCAAGATTGATATCTATCTCTAATCTTTAGTTGATGAATTGAATGAGTTAGTGTGATGGTATTTTAACTTATGACATCTCAACCAAGCAGAATTTTAGATATGGATCATACTTATACGCACAGTAGATATGCATTTAGAAAGAATACCATAGAGAGTGAAGAGGCTCCTGTTAGACTTACCAATCAGCAAATTTGGGATAGGGTTAGGCAACTTCCAAAGATTAAAGAATTTGGGAAATTTGTTAGGCTACCTGGTTATGGGGTAGAACATAATTGGACTAAACAAAATATATTTTCGGAAATACCCTATTGGAAGGATCACTTAGTCTATCATTATTTAGATGTGATGCATGTTAAGAAGAACATATTTGAAAATATTATCACACTATGATGACTAGTGGCTAAAATAAAGACACTGAGAAAGCAAGGATGGATTTAGAGGAGTATTGTAGATGCCTGCATTAAATTTACAACGCTTAAGAGATAGTCGTTGGCCTAAGCTTAAGACCAATTATACATTGACCTCTATGTAGAGATAAGATGTGTGTAAATGGATCCGAAAGTTAAAAATGCCATATGGCTATGCCTCAAACTTGGGTAGGTGTGTGAATGTTGCTCAAGGAAAGTTTTTTGACATGAAAAGTCACGATTGTGATGTATTTACAGAGTATTTGCTGCTTGTTGCATTGAGAGAACCACTTGATCATATTTGGAGGTCGTTAACTGAGTTGAGTGAGTATTTTAGAGGTTTATCTTCATGGACTCTTAGGGTTGATGATCTTTTGGTAATGGAGAAAAACATTCCTATTATTCTTTATAAGTTAGAGAAAATCTTTCCTCCTAAATTTTTTGACTCTATGGAGCATTTTCCTATACACTTGGCCTACAAAGCATGGGTATGTGGGTTAGTCCAATATAGATGGATGTACTAATTCGAGTGGGAAATAGAAAAGATCAAAAGAATGGTAAAAAATAGAGTTAAAGTGGAAAGATCGATATGTCAACCATACATTTCAAATAAGACAACTAACTTTTGCTCCTACTAATTTGAGCCATATGTCTAATCTAGGAGAATCAGAGCTGGTCGGAATGATGATAGTGGTGAAAGCTCAATAGAATCAATCTTGTCAGTATTTAACTAATCTGGCCGTGCTGCTAGATGATGTAAAGGATTACTGAGCTATTTGTGGAGAACTTTCGTTGCCCATATACCAATTTCGTGCAGGCCTTGAGGCTCCACAGCAGTTGTGATAAAGAAAGTGGAAGGTAAAATAATCATTATTTTTTATTATTAGTTTTGATTTTCATTCTTATGCATGATTATTTATTACAATTGAGTTGACTATTATGTTACTTGTATGTTCACTATTGATCAACATGAAGAGGCTTCGATCTTTAAGGCATGGAGGACCAAGGCCGGGAAGCAACTTCACAATATGTTTCATGACATTGACGAAAATGAATCTAGCACCTATTGGCTCATTGATGACATTCTCCAGGCACTGAGGGCCTACTGGGACTTGCCCCAAATCAAAGCAAAGCAGGTGAAGTCCCGAGCGAGCAGAAGATCAGCCCGAGGTAGCTCGCTGAATGCTGGAGGCTCCACTACTACTGAGAACACGTAGCTGAGGATGGTAAATATCATCCTTTACTCATTTAGTTATTCAATTTCTATTTTAAATATTATATGATCACATGAAAATTTTTTGAAATATAGGAGAAGGCAATGAGTAGGCAGCCAACTTAGGGGGAGTTGTTTCGGGAGACCCACACCCAGAAATAGGACAAGTCCTAATGGCTTGATACTCGGTCGGAGGCCACATATGTAAGTATTTATGATTTTAGTTTCCAATGCTTTTAATTTATTGTATTTGTTATTTTTTCAATATAATTTGTTTGTTTCTTCCAATTATAGCATGAGTTCACCCAACAGCCAACCGAGACCTGATCGCAACAATCACAGTACGGGGATAAGAGCACTCTTGTCAGTCCACCTGTTAATGATGACGAGATATGGGTCTAGATGGTCAGCAGCAACTATAAGAGGCAAACTTACGGTATCGGGACTACTTATAGTAGGTCATATTCTCCAAGCTTTGTATTTGGATCTGGGCCTACTAGGACCAATATGGGGACATCTGTGATTGGGTGCATGCACTGAATGAATTAGTGCAAAACCAACTTGAGGAGGCCAACAACATGTACACGGAGCTACAGAGAAGCAGTGGATGCAGTTCATAGAGCAAAGGATGATGACTATGTATAGCTACTTTGAGCATATGCATAGTGGCAGTTCCTGGTCCAGTGTACAACCTCCACCACCTCCTCCTCTACCTCCACCACCTCCATATTCTCCATAGCACCACACATCCAGAGATGATGACGACATTTCGAATACTGATGATAATTAGTATTCGTAGTTTTTAGGATTTTTCTTTTTTTGTTTTTTGAATTGTACTTCAACATGTATGATTATATTTTATTTCTTTTGTTATTACCAGTTTTTATTTTAATTGATAGCCTATATTTTATTATATTTTATTATATCTTTAATTTTTAATTATATGGATATGTGAATAATTAAATAATAATTTGAAATATTAAATTATTAATTTCAAACTTTAATAATATAAACAAAAAAATAAAAAAAAATCTTTAAGTACCAATGGAATTTATGTTAGTAGTAATCAATAGGCAAATTATTATGTTCCCTAATTACCAACGGATTTTCCATCGATAAATATACACATTAAAATATTATTTTTTATACTATCGATTGATAATACATTGGTAATAGTTTTAAAATAAAAAACAAGACATAAAATTACCGACAATTGTTCATTGGTAATTATAAAGAATTTGTCGATTTAATTTCGTCAATAACAATTTTTGAAGCTATTATTATCGATGCTATTTTTAATTATACCGACAGATATTACTGACGGATGAGCATTTCTGTCAATAATATTTTTTTTTAATTTTTGTCGTGTACTTTATCGACAAATCATGTCCGTGGGTAAATCCAACAGTAAAATGCTTATTAACGAATTTTCTCCACTTTTTGTAGGTAAATCCGTTAGTTATTTGCTAATTTCTAGTAGTGATATATATATATATATAAAATAACTATAAGCATATTGTTCACTCACAACCAAAATCCAAAGGTGGGAATTAAACTGAGTAATGCCTCCAAACCAATGGGAAGATCCTTAGAAGTATTCAAAGCTACAAAAGATGCCAATCTAACATTAATAAGTCTTTAGAAACCAAATCTAACTTAAACTAGCTCCCAAGGACCAAAACCCCTAAATTAGGAACCTTAAACCCTCTCTAATAACTCAAACTTGAAATCTACGGAGGAATTAGCTAATCCATAGTAAAGAGACCATTATCAGCTCAAGAACTTACTTAGGATATTGAGAAAGGGAAAAGAGCAAGTAGAGGGTGGTGATTCTCCTTTCACCTTGACTTTCTCTTAGTAGAAAAAGAGAAAGTGAGATAAATGAAGATGGGGATGATGATGAAGGGCGTGGAAAAGAGGTGTTTTGTGGTGGATTTTGAGGGAAAAGGTTGATGATTTTATGGGTTTCATGAAAGGGGAAGAAAACCTAGAGAAAGGCAAGAAGAAGAGAGATTTGGGAGAAAAATGACAAAAGGGCAGAAATCCCCAAATATTAAGTCGCAGCGAGCACCTAGGTGGCCACTTTTAGGTGCCTAGGCACCCAACCACCTGAAACCAAATCCTACCAGCATAGCCATTGCTTAGGCACCCGAAACTAGCACCTAGGTGTTGGTACCCACTTTCATTTTGTGTTTTTTTTAAGAGCATTTTTAAGCCTTAATCATAGTTCTAAGCATATTTCCACCCAATAACTTCCAAGTATTCAAGAATATTAATCTAAAAGATCATTTAAAGTTCCGTAATTTAAAGAAACTTAAAACTTATATGTAACCTTGGGGTGTTTCACATTGGGAATTAAGGTAAGCTTGTTAGATGGGCTCCTCATCAAAAGGTGCTAAGTCACCCTGCCACAGCTGGCTTTGTTAGCCATTGTGGTTGGAATTCTATCGCATAGGATTTAACTCATGGGGTGCCCTTCTTATGTTGGCCACATTTTGTTAACCAATTTTATAACAAAACATTCATTTGTGATGAGTTGAAGGTTGGGTTGGGTTTTGACTCGAATGAAAATGAATTAATGTCACATAGAAAGATAAAAATGAAAGTAGACCAACTGCTTAGTTATGAGAACATATGATCAATGTCTCTGAAGCTAAAGGACAAGTTAATAAACACCATAAAAGGAAGTAGGTTTTTGGAGAACTTCCATTGGTTTGTCAAGTGGCTAAAAGGATAGGCATTGACCTTTTGTGTAGAAGTTAGGTTGCTTGAAATAAGTTGGAATGATTGCTAAGTGATGAACAAATAATAATAAGGATAAAGTTTATAGTTTTGCTATTGGATTGTTGTTATATATTTTTCATTTGATTGTGAATGTCAAAACTCCAAAATGATTGAAAAGATAATAACATTGTGATTTGTTAGTTTGGTTCTAATTATGTTTTTTTTTTTCCATCAAATGTAACTTGGTTTAGTAGTTTTAATTTATACCTTGCTTGGATTTTCTTTATTCATTGTATTGATGGAGCACAATGAAATTAGGGAACTGAACAAAAAAATGGTAAGAAATTTAGGATTCCATATATGATTATAGAACACTACAAGTAAATTAAAGGTGATAAATTTCATACTTGTTTAGTCATGATTGGCTGAAGGATCTCTTTTGGGGCTAGGTCATCCCCTCCATGCTCTAAATTAGACTGCATCTCTCAATGGGTAGAAAATTGGTTTTGGAGTAGAGGTAAACCTAGCTATGAATATATACAGATGCCAATCTTAGTGAGCCTTCCTATCATGGACCACTAAGGTCCCTTACCTTCACTAAGTTGCTTGACATATCAGCCCAATAAGGTGTAATAAGCCTATATAATAAATGGATTACTTTGGCCTACCTTGAGTGCCAATTGGATTGTCTATCAACCCATTTTTATAAAAACCCATAAATCATCAATTATATTAGTGGTCGCCCATAATAGAAAAACTTCTCACATTCTTCCACTTAGGTAACACTAATTGAAGAATTTATAAGAAACACACTTTTATTTTGAAAAAGACTCATAGGTTGACAAAGTACTTTCATAACGTGGCCACAATTTTCAAAAACATGATCCATGGGACAACAACTTCACCTGACCCAACCAATACAACTAACAATGCCAAATTATGGTGACAACTACACCATCCAATAGTGCAAGATGTTTCATGGTCACAAATATAATCAACTACATGACCAAGGTTGCTAATATGGTAGTGTAGTGTGGAAAATAGCACCAACTTATTATCTAATAGTGCTATATCTAATGTTAGTCCTCAGGTGATTTTTCCATAAAAACACCATCACTTCGAAGAGTGTAAAAGATCATCATGGTCAACATGAGCGAAAACTAGCATCTGCAATAAGACAAGAAAAGCTGGAATGGTGTACTCTAGTTGAGTAAGAATAAGTAGCATGCTTAATTGAATAAAAAATTGACTTGCTTTTCAAGGAAAAAATCTAACATGCTTCAACAAGTCATGAATAAAATTGAAATGCACAATCCTAACCCAATATCCCAAAGCTATTCTGTAGGAGGAAACCTAAACCAAAAGGCGAAAAACCTATTTATAACCACAATAATTTACATGGCATTAGCTAATTCCACACTTATTCCTAATCATTAATAACTTCCTAATTTCCTATTTTATCCAAAAAATCTCTTTCATATTTTTCTCTTTCAAATCTTCTCCAAATCTTTTTTAAATTTGATCTTCCTTTCAAATCTTCTTCAAATCTTTCCTCTTTTTCTTCAACTCTTCAAATATTTCACAAATATAAAACTATCAATAATAACCTTTAATTTGGAATTTGGGTCAAATACAACTTTGCTTCACACATGGCTTTGTCTAATTGAATATCTAATTATAGCCACTAAATATCCTAAATCCCAAATTAAAAGCCCTAATTATAATTAACAAAACAAAACCCAAAATCTAATCTCCTCTCCCCCTCCCCAAAAAATCCTTAACCACATCTAAATACCATAGAGGATCATTCAAAAGGAAAAAACAAAAGAAAAAACACAAGACCACCCAACCCAAGCCTTAAGCCATAGCCACTATCTTTGACACTGCCACCACCAACTAGAAACCATGACTTGACCACCAACAAGCTATTATCGATAGGAAAATCAATCAAATCTAAACTACCAAAACGAACATCAAATTGGATCTATTCTCTTCCATGATTGTCTGAATACCATTAACCCAACAGAATAATGATCTAGCCAAAGCCAAAAACCATATAACACCATAGATCAAGGCCTATCCCTACACTAGCTCTACCTCACTTCTACTTCTGGTATAGCCCCGTTGTCATCTTTGTTGCCTCAGTTCTCTCTCTATCACCATGTCCTGCTTATTATTTATTTTTGTTTCATGCCCACTCTTTTACCATGACTAATAACCTTGCACTATTGCTGGGCACCGCGCTCTAGCCATCACGTATGTCAACTATTATGTTGTTGCTTCCAGCCACATCAAAGATCGTGAGCCACCTACATGCTTCATTGCAAGCCTTAGTGCCATCGTCCACTTGTAATAACTCGTTTCCTATAAATGTCATTGGCATAATCCATAATTTTTGTATAAGTTCGAGCCTTTGAGATTTAACTTGTGATCCACTCTTTTGCATATTTTGAGTTGTATGAGTTTAATTATATTTTAGAAAAATCCATGGAGGCAAATTGAATTCACTTGGTGAAAAATTGTTATTTTGAGTCCTGAAAAAATTTCTAATGCTACAATAGGTACCTATATGGAGGTTTATATAAAATATGTATTTTTTGAAAACCAAAAGTTCCAATAACTACTTTTTAAATATCAATGAATTAAAGACTTATTTTTAATTTTTGAACCATTAAACCATAAGTTTTGAAATCGAAAGTAAAAAGTCCAAATTTCCTAAATTTAAACTAGAAATGAAAGTTAGACTTTTGGTTCTTAAGAATTTTTTTTTATATTTTTATTAAATTTACATAGAGGATATTCTTTTTTAACATTTATGTTTACTTAAAATTAAGAAATATAAATGAATATATTAAAAATACAACATCCTTCTTTATAATGTAAGGACACTTTTTCACCCCCTTTATTTCAAAATCCTCATCCACAACTCTCTTCTTCCATTCCGGCTTCCATCTTCTTCCACCTTGCTTCTTCATGCCTTGCTACTGCTTTACACTGTTGCAAATGTTGTGGCCTCTTCTTCCTTGAGCATTCTTCGCACCTCCATCGCTCAAGCGATTCCTCATTCTTTCTCTCATCATGTTCCCTATTCTCTCTTATTCTCTCTCATCATTGCTCTTGATTTTGATTAGTTCTTTCATTCCCTGTTCGCTCAGTTGATTGATCGCACAAGAATCACGCTATCAGTAGCCCGTATTGCCCTCAAAGGTTAGCTGTTTGATTTGATTCTTTCATTGTTTTGATTTGTTACCTTCTTTCTCGTGCACCATTGTCCGAACCTAACCCAGTTCTACTTCAATTGGCTTCAAAATCATCTGAAAATTGAAAGACAAGCACAAACACACAAAACCTAAGTCTTCACAAACAATTTCGATTTGAAGCATTTGTAGTTTTTTTTTAATTGTAAGTGACAAAAATTAATTTATAACATGATTTAATTTTGCTTCGTAATTGCAGCCAAAATATAATGAAATCATTTCATCTTTTGATTAGTCTTTACGCTAATTTGATTTCTAGTTATACAATCCATATTCGGACATATGTGTGCAAATGATCGCTCATATTTTGATAAACTCTTTTCCCCTATCTCTGTGTGTGTTTTAATGCAAAATTTTATTCGTTAAACGAGTCCAAGTGCTAAATTGATCTCCCCTATGAGTGTATGGGCTTTTATTCATAATTTTGTTTGTTAGAAAGTTTAATAGATATTTACGTCTGGAAGCTATTTCATGGAATTTGCATTTTATTTGTACTTCTGTTTTGCTCTAAAGGTGTAATCCATACAAAATAAAACCTCAATGCCCATCAACGCAAGAGTGCAACCTTCCTTTCCATTTTTCAAGGAGTGGGAACTAATTTTGCTACATTTGTTATTCCATTCTAAAATGTAAATTCAACTTGTTGCTCCATCAATGCAGGATTTGAGCCTACCACTATGGCTTACGGGGTACTGATATAGTTCATCTAAATAAAAAGAAACAATATAAGCTACCTCAATGTTTTATACCTTGTTCACATTCTAGAAGCCAAGGAAAAAAAGGTACAATCCCTCTGACAGCCTTTGGTTTGGCTTCTAATTTTCTGTTTCTTTGTAACCACGGCTTACCTTCTTGATTCTTTATCTTTTGGGAACTGAAAACTCATTTGAAAAACTTAGAATTCTTTGTGTCTCTTTGCCTTTCGGGTTAGTAGTAATATTACTTCATCATATTGCCCTTTTTGGTTGTTCTTTTAGCTCATGTTAAGTCCTTATGTTTACATGATTATATTGCTAATTGATGTTGATTTGTGCTTCCAATTGAAGTCTGTTTTTATGTTTGTAAATATTATACAATATAGGTTTCAACAGATGACCTTTATTGGTGGATTTCTATGATAAAGTAGTGTACACTTCTGATTGAGTTAGATTACTATGGTGGTTACTGTGAGCAATGCATGCCTTTTACATTACTATGCCTCTTGCCTTCGCTTAGTCATAAAGCTAGAAGTATTGGAATGGCAGTGATCTTGGCAATTATCTTAATTCTGGTCCTAGTGGTTCGATTTATTTATCAAGGATTGAACTGGATTTTTATTTCGTTGTAGTTGCTATCTTGAGTCAAGGTTCGCACTTCAATGCAACTTGTCTGATTACCATAATTCAGAAACTTAGTGCCTTAGCAAAGCACTAATTTCTTAATTTACATATTGGCAAAGAATTGTCTAGAAATTAGCATGAAGAAATATATATATGCTAGAACAATCTAGCTAGTATAAGTCAGTATTTTCACCAACTTTAATGCCTATAAATAGGCTTGTGTATTTGTGATAATGTGTGTGCAGAGCGTGTAGAACTAAGTGAGTGTTTAGTGTGTACATAGTGCTGACAAGTGAGCAAGTGAGGTGCAGTGAGTGGAATCAAGTGAGATATAAGTGAGTGCTTAGAGTGATTCATAGTGAGGTGTGTGCGTCGTGCACAAGTGAATGAAATTGAGTGTGCTCATCGTGTGTGCAGAGAGTTGGTGTCAAGTGAAAGAAATTGAGTGTTTCTAGTGTGTGCACCTAGTGGGTGAGTGTTTGGTGAGGAATTAGTGAGTATCCTATTACTTGATTCTATTTAATTAAATGGTATCTTGCATTAGGGATCTTGATTTTGGATTGCAGTTCAAACAGTGATAAGCAAGAATTACAGCCTTGTGAACTTGTTTTACTGGATAATCATCACCTTCTAGCCTAATCTATAATATTTAGCAACTTGTTTTAATTTTGTTCGGTCCGTTATATGGAAGTGTTAAATAGATGAGTCAAAATGCATAGCTAGGAAGAGGGCCAGCTCAGGCCTCAGAGACTGCCTGCAGACTGAGAATTATGGCAAATGCTTCTTAGGCAGCCGTAGAGGACCCAAGGCACATGAACTTGATCCTAAAATCATGCCATTTTATCCAGAAAATAGTATTATGAGACTATTTTTTATTTTTTTCTTTTGAATATGGTTATTTCTTTTAGATACTATTATAAGGAATTAGTATCATCACTGTTTGAATGATCTACAAGCATTACCTCAATTTTATTAAATTAAGTTGTCAGAATATACTATGGTTAGTAAACTAAGGACTAAATTTTTATTTTCAATATTAATTCTATCATTCACAAGAATTATAGATTACAAGTAGATAGAATGTGAATATTATATAAAATGGAATACAAAATATAAAAATGAAACAAAGAGCATTTGCACTAACACTATCAAGTTTATATTTAATTTAATGTCAGTTTTTTCGCCTGTAGACTTCTTCAACATTCGATTGTTATGATAAGGGACTACACTTGATCTCGAAGGGCAGCTCAAGTTCTTCCATGTGAGTTATTTTTACTTTATAATCTAACTATGTTTGCGCTTGGTTTCTTAATATATGTTTTAAATTTGTGTGGTTTTTAAAGATACTTTTGGCTTCTCCAGTAGTTTCTTTATCTCGAACTTCTTTTCAAGGAATCTTCATTATTGATAGTGTGATATGAAAAAAAAAAAATCTGCATTATAAAGGAAGGCTAATAATTTACTAACGCCCATTCCAAATCCAACCATGCTAGGGGAGAAACTAGCCCTGTCAAATATTAATTGACTTAGATATGTTACTGTTTTTAGGCTAATTTATTTTTATCATTAACTGTGGTTCTATGTTTATAGCCATAATAACTAGGAAATTTACATGCACTTACATTCTTATTTTATAACATAATTTGATGATTTATATTTAAATGATAGATTATTTTTACTGTATCATTTCAGGTCATACACTATGATTTTTTAGGGATCTTGATGTGAAAGAGTTCATTATGACCATGCGTTGAAGAAATGTTTATGAAGTTTCCGCTATTTTGTATTGTGACTATTTGATTACACTACTTATTAGGAACAATGACACTAGTTATTGGATTCAAATTATGTACTTGGTCTTTTGCTATTGACATTTGCATATTGTTAATGATTAATGGTTTTTCTTTAATTGTGAATTTAATATATTTTTGTTTTAATAAAACAAATTTTAATATGTTTAATTTGAAATATACGTAATTATTTGAATTTTACATAAGCAAATATTGTAACTAAATTTGTTATTGAAAATAGCCACATTTTTTTTATAAGTAATAAGTATAACATTTTTTGGCAATAATAATTGCCAGCAAATGATTCTTTTCAATTTTTTCTTGACAAATAAGTGTAATATTTCCCGGCAATAATAATTGTTAGCAAAGTATTATTAATGCTTTCTTGACAAATAAGGGTAATATTTTTCGGCAACAATAATTGCTGATAAAAGTATTCCTCAATTTTTTCTGGCCATAGTAAAGGTTGCTAAAGGTGAAAGGAGGGCAATTTTGAAATCAGTTTTAGCGGCAATATAAATTGTTGGAAACAATTGCCACTAAAAACATGGTCTTTTTCCCAGCCATTAATAGGGCATTTATCGGCGCTTGATGTAATGGCCGGGAAAATCCTTTACCAACTCTAACTATGCTGACAAATGACTAATGGCTGGTAAAGGTTTTAGCGGCCATTTCTATGGCCCTAAAAGCAAAAATCATGGCCGCTAAAAGATCAATTTGGTGTAGCATGTATTTTGTTTATATGGTGCATTTTGAGAATGCCTTATTGTGGTTGGTTTATATATGTGATTTGAATTGTTGAATAGGAGATTTTGTATACTTTGGAATATCCTATTTTATGGAAAACTCTTTCAAAATTTCTATAAGAATTTCAATAAGGCTTTGCTTGGTGGCTGGTCCATCTTATGCGCCAGTCATGGCTCCAAGTTTCGTGACACCACCCTTAGTAGGGTGACTTTGAATCCAAGATTGTCGAATTTGAATCCAAAACTAGTAAAGTCCAAGAACTTAATAATGAAGAGAGTATGTGGCTGTGAAATTGGAAAGCTAAATGATTAAGATTTTTAGGTATTTTAATATGGGGATTCATTTTGAGTTTAAGTTTGGGGTTTTTAATTTAGGATTTAGAGTTTAGTTAGGTGGTTTAAATTCAAAGTTTAGATTTATTTTACTTGTTTCAATTGTGAATTTAATTAGACAATGCCATGTCTGAAGTGAGAAAGATTGTTACATGTGAAGATGAAGTGACAAGTCAGGAGATAGCATGCCACATTTGTATATTTATTAATAATAGCAAAGCGCATTTAATGGATGGATGGATTTGGCAAATAAAAGTCTGCATTAGAGAGCTTGGGCTAATAAAATATCTTTTAGGAACTAATTTATCAACAAATTGATCTTTAAGAGCCAAAATGGTGGTTTACTCAAAAAAAATTCATAATCATTTTATATTTTAATTGACAATAACTTAATTAAATATATAATCAATGAAAGAATTAATTTAAAGTTAATAAAAAAAATTTAAAATGTGTCCCAAATTCATATATACAGAGTACTTTAATTCATTGAGTTGCTATTGATTTTTTTGAGCTAAAGTAGAAGAGAGAGAAATACACCTAAGATTTCATAATATGGTCTTTTACAAAAATATTCTTACGATATTTTAAAAAAAAGACAATATCTACCCCTCCTACTTATAATATTTTGATAAAAAAAAATACTATCTACACCTTTGTTAAAACAAGTTTTTTATTAACATTAAAGTAAGTAATATTTTTACTAACTATTAAGAATATAAAATAAGTATGAATTTCTTGAAAAGATTTATCATGTATAAAAGTATTTTTTTATCCGAATATATTCCTTGAGAAGTGATATTTTTGTTTTAAGAATAGTTAATATAATTTTAGGTAGGGGTTATGATTAGGTAAAGTACTTCCTAAATTGGCAGCTCTATAATTCAAATTATTAACATTGGAGGTAAAGTTTGTCTGATATCATAATTCATTTTCACTGCAATCAATCATTTTTGGGTATTGAAAGGTGACTTTTATGTTTTCAATTATAATTTTATAAGAAAAAGATGTATTTATATTTGTCAATCCAAAAAGTTTGACAGATTCTCATTAGCATCATAAAAATATACTTTGTATCATGTTATAACGTATGATTGCTTGCGATAAAGAGGATACGAACGATTGAATGTTTTTTGTCCTTCTACGTTTAGATCTACAAATAAATTTCTTTGGTACTTAGTAAAGGTTAATGGTGTTTAATAATTTTCAAATTGTTCTTAAAATAACTTTATTGTTTGATGGATGGAAATTCAAACTGAGGCTGGCTGCCTATTGCCTTTATTTGATGTTATTGTTGAAATCAATTCTTTGGTAGGTTTAATTGTTATGAATTAATTGGGTAATACATTTGTTTAATATACATCAACGAGGACGGATACATTGCAACACGTTGCAAGTTAAAATAATAAACAATAATGGGAATACTCTGTGCTGAGCACGGTTACAAGACTAGTCAAAGTACAAGTCTAAAAAGTATTAAATTTATACAATTAAAGAATCACATTAGAGATTCTGGTATTTACTTGAATTTATTTATCAGGATAATATATATATATGTTTTTGTATAAATAATTAGATTATATTATTTTATTCTAATTCAATCGCTACTCTTATTTTGTGTAAAAAATTCTGGCAATTTTTTTTTTTACAGTGTAACATTACTCATTGTTAAATACGAAAATTTCAAAAGCGTCTAGCAGCTTTTTAAAAGTCTAGTGGGTAATGGTCCCCTTTCTTTTGCCCCCCAAATCAGTTCAACTCTAACGGGTATATATTAAAGTCATATAGTACATACGAAATCTTCCAAAGCATTTCACACCTTGTTAAAAGTTTAGAGATTCGTGGCAGCTGGTCCCGTTAGCATGCTACTAACTTGGCACATAGTGCTGTCCTTATCCATCAACCTCATGATTCCAGCACTTTCCTGAGATAATAATCTATTTAATTAATCGGAAAAATACCCTCCAAGAAATGCGATATACACTTGCTGAACACTCCATCAAAAAATAAAAAACGTAAACCGCAAGGAGTAGCCCAATATAAATATTTAGAGCTCCTGAATCAATCGAAAATAGAAACACGCACAAAGGCAACATGAGCATTCCAACTGTGCTAGTTTTGCCCTCTCCAGGTCAAGGACATGTCACACCCATGATGAGCTTTTCACAAAAGCTGGTTGAGCAAGGATGCAACATCATTTTTGTGAACACAGAATTCGTCCATGAGAAAGTGGTGAGTTCCATGGAGAAGCAAGAAAGCCTTAATGGATCACCAATAAGGTTGGTCTCAATCCCAGATGGTTTAGGACCTGATGATGACAGAAACGATTTTGGGGAACTATTTGATGCTATATTAAGCACCATGCCTGCAAGGCTTGAGAAGCTAATAGAAGATATTGCTTTGAATGATGGCATTAGAGTAAGCTGCATAGTTGCTGATATACTTATGGTATGGGCGTTGGAAGTTGCTTGTAAGCTTGGAATCAGAGGAGTTCTCTTCTGGCCTGCATCAGCAGCTATGTTTGCCGTGCAGAATAGCATCCCCAAGCTTATTGATGATGGGATCATAGACTCTGATGGTAAGAATCTCACATTTCAATAAGCAGATTTGTTTGCACAGTTCAATTAATTTCTTTATAAAATTCCATTGACTGAGGCAGCATACATAACCAGATTTCATCATGTTTTGGCACTGCAGGATTGCCAATCACAAAAAGGACATTTCAGATATCACCAAGTATTCCTGCTATGGACACAGGAGTCATTTGGTGGTCAAATTTCTTTGACTCAGTAACTGCGAAGAAAATATTTAATCATGTGAAGTACTGCATGCGAACTCCAAATTTGACAGAGTGGTGGCTTTGCAACTCCACATATGAACTTGAACCTGGAGCATTATCCTTTGAACCAAAGCTATTGCCAATAGGCCCATTATTGAGAAGCAATGACAATACAAGTGCAACTGCGAGATCATTGGGACAGTTCTGGGAGGAAGATCCGTCCTGCATGAGTTGGCTTGATCAGCAACCTCATCGTTCTGTCCTGTATGTTGCCTTTGGAAGTACCACTTTTTTTGATCAAAAGCAATTCACGGAACTAGCTCTTGGACTTGAGCTCACAAGTAGACCCTTTCTTTGGGCTGTGCGTCAAGATTCCAATTGCAACAATAAGGTGTATTACCCCAATGAATTCGTGGGGAGTCAAGGTAAGATTGTTGGATGGGCTCCTCAACAGAAGGTGCTAAGCCATCCTGCCATAGCTTGCTTTGTTAGCCATTGTGGTTGGAATTCCACCATAGAGGGTTTGTCTAATGGAGTGCCCTTCTTGTGTTGGCCATATTTTACTGACCAGTTTTCTAACAAATCATGCATTTGTGATGAGTTGAAGGTTGGGTTGGGATTTGACTCGGATGAAAATGGATTGGTCTCACGTGGGGAGATAAAAGCCAAAGTGGACCAACTACTAAGTGATGAGAACATAAGATCAAGGTCTCATATGCTCAAGGAGAAGTTGAAGAACAACATAGAAGAAGGAGGAAGGTCTTCCGAGAACTTAAGCAAGTTTGTCAAGTGGCTGAAAGAATAAGGATTGGCCTTTTGTGCCCAAGTTATGTTGGCTGAAATAAATTGATCCGATTGCTTACTAAACAACAAATAGTAAAAATGATGTTTATAGTTTTTCTGTGGCCAAGTTACATTTTTAAACTTTCTTGAATGACAAAACTCCAAAGTGAATGAAAAATAACGACGTGATTTGTTGATTTATCAAATGTAACTTGATTTAGCAGTTTTAAGTTAGGTTTCTTGGAATCCACTATAATTAGTTGGCTGTGGCACAAACACAAATGGACTTGCTTAAAGCATGTATTAACGAACAACTGATTAGTGTCTTAACTTTATTGTACATATATGGCAGTTAGAACATATATTGTAATTATTTTTAAAGGATAAATTACACTGACATCCCTAAGATTAGATGATATCACACATGGCATCCCATTATTTCTTATGTGTGTATTGACCTCCCTACAAGGTTATTCAGTGTAATGTTTACAGGGATGATTAGTGTCACATTTTACAAAATATAAAAGTGTCTCATATAATATTACCTAAAACTCAAGGAAGGCTAACATATATTCTACAAATCGAGGGATGTCATGCATAATTTTACCTAATCTTAAGGGAGGTTAGTGTAGTTTATCATTTTTTAATATAGTAGACACAGTGTAAAGGAAGGTAATATAGAAGACTCTAGAGAAGAAAAGAGTTTGTATAGGTATTTTTTTCATTTTTGATAATTGATATATGCGCGAAACTATTGTAAAGAGAGGAGGAAAACTAGATAAAGCTTAAAGCCATAAAAAAACAACTGAAAAACACAACCATGCACAGGATACACCCGAAAAACATGCGGCACCGTTTACCATAGGACACAACAAAAGGGTATCGAAACACAACACCTAACATAGAAAGGGTACTCAAACATCACACTGACTCCACTTTGTAAGAACACACTAAGATCATCGGATTGCAAGTCGACACTTTGGGCAATACAGAAAGCAAGCCATCCCTCTAAATCACATTGAGAAAAACTCGCAATGCTGGAAGGACTTGAACGGACTCGCTCTTTCCCAAAACTTTTGAAATCTCAATTTAGCAAACATCCACTAGAGCCATGTCCAAAAGCTTTAGCCCAAGTTTTAACCATGATAACTGCTAAGAACCCTTTCAATGGCTCTGCTACAAGAAAGAGATAGAAGCTACAGCATCCATAAGCGATTCAGTAGGCTATATTTAATCAAAGTATGTATGATGAGATTATGAAAAGTGTGGGAATATAAGGTGATTCAGTAGAATTCCCTCTAATTATAGGACCGCAATGAGGGTTGATGTTGAGTCCTAGTTAGTCAAGAGAGGAAACAAATAATAGTATAGAGTTGTTGAGATAAAATTTAGAAGCACAAAGCTTATTAGTCAAGAGAGGAAACAAATAAGAGTATAGTGTTGAGATAAAATTTAAAAGCACAAAGCTTTCATTTAAGCTGGAATAAGACAGGGTATCTGAAATATAAGTATAGTAAGAAGTGTGTTAATTCCAACTCAAAAGTAAAAATTGTTGATCATACCATGCTGCAAGCCTTGCAATTAAGTGTTTTTTTGTCCATCATTCAAAATGGTGGAGAAATAGAGGAAAATGTAAGTCCTATGTTTCAAGTTTGGTGGATCAAATAGATGAATGCTTCGGGTGTCATTTGTGATGCAAAAAGTACCACTTTAGTTTTATAAGGTGAAAAATTTAGTGCACATATATAAGACCTAGAATATGTATGAGCTTTGAATGTTAGGCGATAAAAAATCTACAAGAGAATAAGCTCTATATTGCATAGATGAGGATCCTGCATTTAATAAGTAGATATACTAAATAAGATAGATGAGAGTATTTTGTTTGGTATAGCACCTATTACAAGAAAAAATGGTAAAATCCCATCAAAGATAGCTTGGTCATGTGATGAAAATAGCTAGAAACTCCAGTAAAAAGAGTAGATCATGTTGAGGGTAACTTAATAAGTAGAAATAGATTGAGACAATAAATACTATACGCAAAACTATTAAAATGGCTTGTCTACAAATAGTCAACCTCACTCAGTGGAAAAAGTCTTTGTTATTATTACTGCATATAAAGCTAGATAGGAGCATAGATGACGTTTTGATTTTATTTAGTTAATACATTAGTATATCAAGGTTAACAATATTATGGAGTTACTGTAGGTTTCTAACCATTATTATAATGTGTTTATTTGACCATTATATCAATATAAATTAATTTATTCTAGTATCTAATCATGCAACTGGACATGACTAAAATTGATTAAAAAAAGTTAGAATTTTGCTACCATATGCTTTGAAACCAATATCCGTAGGGCATCAAAAAAAGAATCAAGCAAGCAAAATTTTTAATTCATTGAAATGTACTAGATGCTTCAAATTTTTTCGTTTGTTCTTTTTTTCACCTTAGAAATTGCTCACACACTTTTTTAGTTGTGAGTGAAAATAAATTCTTTCATATGAAAATTTCACATAAATTAGTAATTATATGTAAATTTTTATTATTGACCAAGAAAGTGTGGGTCATAACATAAGTCCTATAAAAAAATCTAATCAATAACTCATATTAACACATGAGCAAATCATCTAAAATTATCATGTTGAGGATTCATTCTCAGACTATGAGTAATGCTTAGGTAAAATCCTCCCCAAAGTAAACATTCCAGGATTTGAACCCTTGATATTGCAAGTAAAGTTTGCTTAGGTCCATCGTATACTTCTATTGATACCAATCACATTTAATAATAGTGTTCTAAGGGCATCGATTAAAAAAAAAAGTGTCACTCTTTGAAGTAAATTTTTTATGCACTTATAATAATATAATAATATTTTATTAGTGTAAAAATATTCTACACGATTCAAATAATTAACATTAAAAATATTACCAAAAAAATAATTAGAATTAAAACGACTGTTTGGTGAAAATTTTTATGATGGAAAGATCTATTTGTAACAAAATAAAATAAAATTTTGTTCACAATTAAGTTAGTTTGCTGAAATAGATTGGAGCGGTCGCTTAGTGATGAACAAATAACAAGCGTACAGTTTATGAAAAATTAATGTTCAAATATAAATAAAAAAAGTATTTAATCTTTAGAAATATAAAATATAAATTATAATATAAAAATAAAATATTAAAATTATTAAAATGGATTATAAAAAATTTACTTAGGGAGAATGGCACATGAAATTGATTTCTATAGAAAAAATAGCTCTCTAATCAAATTTGTAAATAGTTAATACTTGTTAATGAATGATTAATAGTGATAAATGAACTTATATATATAGAGAGAAGTTGTCAATAACAATTTTTTCTAAAGAGTAAACGAACCTCCTCTAGTTAAGGTTAGATAATGTTACATATGATATTTTTTTTGTAAGGGATGTTAGATGATAGGCACCTGTTTAGCATGGGCTGATGGTTATTCTGTTGATAAAGTTAGTTATAGTTTGTTACTAGTCTTAGCTCATGGCTTGTGTAAGCATATGCAGTGTAATGAGAATCATTTCACACTCTCACCTCTATTCTCTCATTTTTCTCTAATTTTCTTTGTCTCTCAACTCCTGGCTTGATATCTTACATGGTATCAGATCCTAGTGCTCATCAATGGCGTTGCAGAGTTCATCGCCAACTTCTGAGGCTCTCTCACAGAACAATTCTTAGACTGATAAACATATGATCACCAAATCCATTGATTACTTAACAAATAAAATCCTAAAGCTAATATAAATAACTTGTTTCCTCTGATCAATGACTGCCTGGCAAAGCAAAGATTGAACCTCTTATTTTTCTTATCTGTATGACATTCATCTTAAAGATCCAGCAAAAGCCGTAATATGATAATATTATTTGAAATAACGACATAGACCCATGACCAAAGCATACACTAGCGCAAACTAACTATCAAATGCTCTAACGATCATTGTTGTAATACAAGTGTTGGAGATATTCATTGTTGTAATTCAATAATTCAATTCACTTCAAAGTATAAAAATAAAAAAATAGACCATAGAGGGGCACAGAAGTTGATTAGGAAATAAAATGATATAATTTTAAAATTATAAAAGAAACAACCATAGAGACCCATATGAATCCTCCTTATCTGTTGCGTTCAAGTCCCCTGCTTCTCCTCCAACCAGTCGTCAGGTGCTGCAACAAGGAGATTACCTGGCGTTGTCCTTATTAGGTACTAGTTTCTTGTTTTTGTGCTTTTCCGATTCAAATGTACCAAAAAAACGAAACAAAATAAAATAAAAGAATCGACAAGAAAATTAGAAGTTTGAAACCAAGAAGAAAACTCACGGTGGAACGAACTGATGATGACAGAGAACTTGAAGTGTCAATAGGAAAGATCAGTAGCAAAAGCAGATGAACAACCCATGGTCTCGAAAGCTTTCAACATTGGTTGTAGAGAGAGAAAAAGATAATGAATTTTGAGTAGTTGAATTGTTCCATTAATCTACCTACCAAATGCTTTCTTTAGTAGTTTGGAACTCATATCAGAGGAATAGATTCTCTTCCTTGGTGGAATTGCCTAAATTGTATTTTGCATTAGTCGAACTTATCGACAAAGACCTTGAAATAGCTTCCCGGCAAACTCGTTTAGTCAGCTAAACCACAAGTAGGCGATTAAACAAAACATATAGAAAGATATTTTCATGACAAACACTTAAAATATAGAAGAACAAATGTTATTTACTTCTTATTATCATAATATCTCATTATATATGACAACTACTATTCTCATATTATTTTGTTTAACTAAACTATCATGTTTGTCCTCAAAATTGTTTTATTAGTCAAATTAGTCTTCATAATGTTTTCAGGAAAGCTTAATATGAGCAAATTAATGATTTGTCATATCTTAAGATTTCTTTTGCAATCTTCAAGACTTACATAAAAAATTTTATATTGTGATGAAGACTTAAAAATTTAGATAATATGTTTGACATGATAACCAGAATCGCTCTTGAACAACTTTGTACAATATTCTCATAGTCTTCCACATTATTCTTTTTATTTTCTAGCAAATGAGTAAGAGTTTGTTGGGTTTTAATTTTTTTTGTTCAAGCCTCTTAACTATTCGCATTTCTACTACTTTACACATTCATGAAGAGAAAAACAACGTTGATTTTTAGGAGAATGAAGTATTGAATTTTGAGATAGCAAATAATTTGGGGGGTTTTAGGCTTTCAACATCTCTTATGACTTTGGTATTGAATATGATTCCAGACATTTATGCAATAAATGAGACCTCAAAGACTAAAAAGAGAATGATTAAACTTTCATTTCAAACATACAGAAGAAGTTTTTTCCTCTTCATAAGGACAAGTTTGGTTTAATTTATATATTTTAAGGATTGATATGACTGATTGTTCAGAGTGAGGGGTTTAGTATATGGGTTGAGATGAATTTCCTTAACCCCTGCTCATGTTATGGTATTTATGGGGGTGGATGGGGTTCCTGCCATTAATGTGAGTACACATCAAGGCATGGATAGGGTCTCAATTAGGAATTGGTGGCCAGACTAAGAATGGGGGATTTTCCCAGCCCATAGATGTGATGATGTAGGCTTAGGCCAGCAAATGAGAAATTCAAATGGATCACAAGCCCTTAGTTTCAAGCTCTAAAGAGTAAAAAGGCTTTAGTTGATGAAGAACGGTCCTTTGGTAGGGAGCAACAGAAGGATCAGGACTCGACTGACCAACTAATCGAGCTTACAGGAAGGGAGGTAAGGGAAAAGAGACAAGCTTTTTGCCAAGTCAAGTGACTACTCCACAAGCCCTCTTGACCCAAGCTCTAAGAGCAACGGCTTACAAAGCAAGAGGTATAAGAGAAAAGACAAGATTTTTGCCAAGCTAACCAACTCATCCACAAACCCTCCTGACCTAAGCTTGAAAAGCGAAGGGTCATAAAGCAAGAGGTATAAGTAGGAAGGCGAGCTTCTTGCCAAGCCAACTGACCAATCCATAAGACCTTCTAGTCTGAGCTCGAAGAATGAAAGGTCATGGAGCAAAACGTATAGGAGGGAAGATGTGCTTCTTGCCAAGCCAACTGACTGACCAATCCACAAGTCCTCCTTACCTGAGCTCGAAAAGCAAAGGTTCATGAAGCAAGAGGTATAGGAAGGAAGACGAGCTTCTTATTAAGCCGGCTGAGATTGAGACAACATCTCCTTGTTAGGTGGTCAGCTTGGCTAGGGCAAAAATTGCATCTCACCAAAATAATATGGTTAATCAATGTAGGGTGACATGAGTAATATAATATTGTCGAGTGACCAATGTGGTCAAGCATGAAATGGTAAAATTTTCTAGGTTTGGGCCTCTATTGGTTGGTAGGCTTTTGTTTTGTTAAAATGGGTTGAATAGATAGTCTGATATTTCCATGGAGACCTATATTATTATGTGATTTATTATGGGTTTGGGATTTACCATGTGTTATTGGGCTTGGGCTCAATAGTGAGTGTGCTAGAGAGTATAAATGGCTATGAGTGACCTAGGTCTTTGATGGATGGAACTAGATTACTATATATATCTATATTATGGGCAAGATCCCCACTTCACTCTTGGCACACTTGACGGCTACTGCTCAATCGATATGGCCCTCTGAAAGGAAAAGGAGAAGGAGTGGATTCTCTTGTACCTGGTATATGCATATGCGTGTGTTTTCTATTTGGAACAAGATTAATGGACGGTGTTCCTCAGCAATATAAATCTGACAGATACGCATTGTTATTAATCTATATTTCTATTTATTTGGTGTTCTAAATTCCTAGTATAGATCCGATAAAATCTTACATCTGGTATCAGAGCTAGTTATACTAGGAATATAATCCAATTTGAGAAAACTCTAAAATTGATTTAAATTGAGAATTTCTCTTAAATTGATTTGGTATAATTCCTAAATTAATTTGAATAGGAATTTAGAATTTGCAAAATCCCTTTTTTGATCTAATATATGTCTCTTTGTTAGATTGAATGAATTTTTTTTATTTTTTATTTTTTGCATTGAATAATTCTGAATTAAATTTGGATCTGGGTTCTAATGCATTGGATTTGTTTTATCAAGATTATTATTATTGGTTTTGAATTAAACCTCGATTCATAGGAATAAGGACCGAAAATGATGTTTTCTTTTTCAAGCAACGAAAGTTGGAGATTTGACTTTTATAATCTCCTGTATATTTCAATTATTTTTGTTTGCTTTGAAAGTGGTTTACCCTTGGTTTTTGAATGAATCTATACTTGAGAGAGACTCGATTAATGGTTTCCATGCTTTTGAAATTACCCAACGAGAGGGCTTTTGTTATGGTTATCTTCCTTGGTGTTTCAATGCCCTATCCTTCATCCCTGATTCACACTGAATCTCCATGCCGCCTCACTGAACTTCATGGCTGGCACTGTTCTTGCATCACTGGTGCTGCTGGCGCCTTCCATGGCCATTGATTCACATTGTGACCGCCACTGTGGAGGAGAGGTGTTGCACAGACCTGCACTCCTGAAGAGGAAACGGAGCACCGCTGGTTCCGCCGTTGTGCCTGGTTTCGCACTGTGGCTGCCGCTGCGCAGGTGGAGAGAGCTGGTGGTGAGTTGATGTCTGGAGACCCACTACTGCAGCGCCGCCGATTCCTGCCTCACGCGTTGCTGTTGCCGGTCGGGATAGATGCCGCTGCTGCCTGTGTTTGTGCGTCGCATTGCTGCTCGTGCCGTCTTTGGTGTGTCTTGCGCTGCTCCCTCCATGTGCACCTAGCTGTGCTGTCGCGACAAAAGAAAGGGACGGCGAGTTGGGAACTGCAGAACCACCCTTCGCCACCTCTCAAGGTCACAGACTGGAGTAGAAACGCGAGAAAGGAGGAGAGGCCGGTTGCCCGCCCACTGCTATTTCTGGTACACGACGTAGTAGATGGAAGGGGGGCTGAGCCCTTTGTCAGTGCAACCATAATCACAATCCTGCGCGAGTTGCCCGCATGTTTGAATCCCATTTTAAAATAAAATAAAATAAAAATATGAAAAATAGAAAGGAAAGAGAGAAATTAATGAGATTTTTAATTCTTTCTTTTGATAAAATTTATATTCATAAAATATTGGTCTAAAATTTCATGAGTATAGGATTTGAGATATTCTGTGATTATTAAATTTAATTTGAATTCTATAAAAAATTATAGAATTGAAAATGTCTATTTATAGTTCCCGAGTCTTATTGTTGTGTTGTCAAAAGTATTTGAAAAATTAGAGTTGAGTTAAAAATTGATTAGTTGGGCAATTATTTATCCCTATTGAGAGCTTTGTTGGTTGAGTGAATTTCTATACCACATTGGGTTACTTGTAAAACTAACGGAGTTATTTATTTATTATCTTTTGGGATACTTTGTCATTTAGGTTGGTTATGAGTTGGTTCATCCACAAGTAGTTAGCTCATTAATTGATCTTGATGTGACATGTTTTGTCACCTAGTTAGTTATGGATTGACTCATCTACAGGTAGTTAGTTCATTGATTAGTTTGGTGTGGGATGGAATTTGGGATGACTTTGAAAATAAAATCTTTCTGCCCATAAGTGTTGGATTTTTGTAATTGTTATTTTATATGATATATTCTCCACCCATAAATGAGTTTATATTTTATGTTGAGTCCTGTTAATATAGTAATATATATTATTATTGATTACCCATATAAATAATCAAATTCTTTGTAATTTTTCAACTCCTTTTTTGAATTTTTCATAAATAACACTGATAACCAAATTGAGGTCTTCACTGAAATTACTGTAAAAGAGAATTTACTAAGAGGAGTGGGCATTACCCTTTAGTAATTGTTAATATTAATCTTTTTGGAACCAACTTTGTGAGAAAATTAAACTATTTCTTAATTTTGATTTTGATTATTATTGTTGTGATTTATATCTATTTTATGATAAATATATTTCTATCTTTGGAAAAATTTTAAAATTTTTAAGACAAGGCTGAAAAGGTTGATGGGTTGTGAAATAATCAAAATCTTAAGGTTGGTATGGTAAATTTTTTGTAACAGGCATGGTGATGATAGATAATCTAAGGGACATTTTGCTAAATGTCTTCGGATTAAAAGGGAATATTTTCCAATTGAGCATGTTAAGGATTCTAAATAAATTAGGATGGTTAAATAGAGAAATTTCCCCGTGTTAAGTCATGTTGACTTTCCTAAATTCCATTGAAAAGAAATCTTAAACTAGTTGTATATATCTTAAATAAAATACTCTCCTGATATACTATTTAAACAGTTTAAGAGTTAAAATTTCAGCCTTAACTTGGTTTTGTATGTGGCATAAGCCACTAAGATGAAAGCTTGTAATCTCACTGTATTAAGAAGAATTCTAGGGCTACCTATTATCTCATGAATGTTGAAGCTTACAAACCTTGCTGTCATAACCATGGAGCAAAGATAGTTGTACATATGTTTGTTGAGTTCTCAAGAAGAATGTTGATAATTTTGACATTTTTGATTGATAAATGATTAAAGGTAAGATTACTCTATATGAATTATGTAACATCCGCCGGAATTTTTTTATCGTTTTTTGCCTAATTGTTCGGGTTTTTATCAAATAATTGAAGTTAATTAAAAATTCAACTAAAATGGACACGAGTTCCGACCTTTGAATTGATCATGGACTTGAGTTCCAACCTCCGAGTTGATCTCCAAGTTCAACCAAAATGGACAAGGGTTCCAACCTCGGAGTTGATCTCCAAGTTCAACCAAAATGGACACGAGTTCTGATCTCAGAATTTATTTGAAGTTCAAATAAAATGGACACGAGTTCCGAATTTAAGCAGAATGGAGACGAGTTCTGATTTAAGACAGAATGGAAACGAGTTTCGATAGCCACAAAAGAAGGAAATATGGCTGAACTTAACCCACAAAATTTCAGACAATCAAAACTCACAAAGCTAACTACCTCTTCAATACTTAAATCAGATTTTTCTCCCTTGTTCCCTACTGATTTGCGCCACTCTCTCCTTGCTTTAGTCTTCTTCTTCTCTTCTCCTCTCAACCAACTCCATCAAGCCTTCAAGTTTGATAAGATTCCATCAATTCAAACCCAAAACTTAGCAAAATCACATACAAAGAGGTAGAGGCTCAATTTTATTCTTGTTATTCTGATTGTAGGTGGCTGATTTTGGCTTTATTTTCTCACTTCATGATGTGATTAGTGAATGAATATGATGATCTTTGGCTATCTTTGTGTTTAAATTCGATTAAGGAGTAGGAAAGGGTGAGAATAGGAAGATATGAGGGACTGGGAGACCAAATTACCTCGGCAGTCCGTACAATAGAGTGTACGACTCCACCTACAGCTGTTCAAATTCGATGAAAATGTTTTTCTATGAAACTAGACATTCAGGGATTTCCGTACATATATCATATAAGTACATTGGATTAGTATTGAGAGAGATATGAATTTTGGAAATTTGACTTAGGTTTTTGAGTTTGATTCTAGGCAGACTAGGTTTTTCAGAGCAAAACTTGCCCTATACAACTTGGAATTGAATGAAACGAAATTTTATAGAAAGCTTACACATAGGAGAACATTCCATAAAAATTTCATAATTAGATACGGTCCCATTTGCTCTCAATGTTCGAAGAAGTTGCCCTATGTCCAAATCAGGCCAAAACAAGGCAGTTCAAGAAGGTCAAATTTTGGGGCTTATAACTCGAGCTTTACTAAAGCAAATGAAATGGAACTTATTGTAAATGAAAGCTTGTCCTGTTAGCTTTAATATGATACTAATTTTGGATGATTTGAGTTGGTTTTAGATTTTTAGTGGATTTTTACTTTTAAGTGTGTAATTCTAGCCAATCTTAGGATAAGCCAGGATAAAATTTAAATAACTTGAGCTATACTTATCAAAATTAGATGGGACCAAAGAGGTTAGAAAATAGACACATAACATTCTAACATATCCAAAATTGAGGTCTAGATGAGTTAAATAGAAATTTTAGATTGATTTACAAAAATCAGGTTGAATGAATGAACTGGGACACCAACTATGTGTTAAATGTGAAAATTATTCCTATGAGATTGATGATTGAGATTATGGATAACATGTTATGAGTTTCCTGAAAATTTGGTGTTCTAAGTATTGGCACTATTCATGGGAAAGTGGACACATTCCGTTATGCTGTCGAAATTTCGGTAAATCTTATGCATGAGTTATAATATATATTGAGATCCATATGCATTTGCCAGAAGTCCATAAAGGTTATGTTATGAGTTCATAAAGATTATGTTATGATAAAATATTTCATAACATTTGGACCAGCCTCGGATTAAAGTTAAGGGGAATAAATCGGTGGGAAGGTCGGGGAAAGTAAGCCCGACATTCCTATATAGGAACAAACTCGATCCTGAAAAGCAGACTATTACCCAGGAGTCTAAATGGTCAAGAACTCCCAAGGGACCAAGTAATGGAAAAGTTTATGAAGATAAGTTCAAGAATGAGTTTTGCATGATCACATTGAATAATCATTATAAGTTGATTACAATTTGACTGTTATGTTTTACTTACTGCTGTATGTTTATTTATTCTGCTTATTATTCTGTTTCTTATATTGTCCTAAGTAAAATAGAATCTTGCTTCGGACCAGACGCTTTCTTAAACTTACTAAATATGGACAGTTCAATTTGATCCCATATTTTCATAATTAAATAAAAATCGAGGCAACTGAGAATGAATGTGACGTCAGTTAAATACCATACATGAACCCTACTGAGAATTTCTTTAAATTCTCACCTCGCTTTGCATTTCTGCATCATCCTCAGATGTTGGTGATGGACTTGACAACCACCCTATTTATTGAAATTCCCGACCTGCAGCTCCACTATGATCCCATAGTGGATTCACTGTATATAGCCGGCTCCTGCAATTTCCATCTCTACCTTTTTAGCAATAGGAATTTTGCTGTTTCCCTGTTCCACCTTGCTTTTGACCTGGCCGCTCCATATTTTACGGTCCAGTTGCATGTAGCACACCCTCCTCTAGCACCTCCAACATCTGCAGCACTTGCTGCATCTGCCAGTCCTCCACCTGAGTCACCTCCGCAGATGGTTCCAAACATTCCGCTCAGTTCTGAGAGTGATCCTTCGGAGGCTACCGGCTCATCACCCTCCTCATCCGGACCTAGTATGCACTACTCCTCAGCTGGGCTTGGTGTAGCTAACGGCTACCTGACCGAGTAGGTCCCAACCGAGAGTTCTATTGTACAGCATGACTCTCTTTTGGTAGTGTGCAGCATTGGGTCATAGACTTAGCCACATGTATATCAATTAGTTTGAAATGTCCTCTGAGGACCCCATAGGATCGATTTAATTGACACGGGCCTTCTTTTTGGTACACCGGCCTTACTTATGCATCCTATTTTACATCTGTACATAAGCTGAAGCGTTGGCTTCTAACCTATATATATCTATGTATGCAGTTGATGATGTGTTACCTGCCTGTATCTTTTCTGTTGTGTTTTCTATAAATTTCGTTACGTTCTGCGATGTTGATCACGATTATTATATACAGCACGCCGTTCTGCCCTTTTTTTTTTTTAAAAAAATGGAGATGTGACATGATAAGTGAATAGTAAGTAGAATATCAACACGATAACACAATCTACTTAATTTCATGCTATGAATTAAGCATAACATTAAATTGGTAAAGTGTTACAAATTACAATGGGATATGGAGGTTTATGGAAGTTCTTGATGGTTTTAAACCCATTGGTGCATATGGTGTTTAAGAGGAAGACTCTAATGAAAGTGCAGGGTGGTTTAAAGTGGGTTTTGTGGTTGAAAGTTTCCTTGAAAAGAGCATGACTATTGTTATGTGCGATTGTGTAACAGTCGAAGGGGAGAGTGTTGGATTTTTCAAGTGTGATGACAAAGTCTCACATGTGTTATGATTCATACTTGAGAGAAAGAGAGAGTTATAATAGTAATGATTAATTTGCATTAGTTTATGCATAAATTAAGGGCAATTATGCCTGATATTCAACTTAGTTAAATGAAATTTCATTTATACCATAATTTCGGCTGCACGGTATAATATTTTATTTCCCTTGATAAAATTATTTTATGAGAAATTTTATGGTAATTATTAATTATCATTGTTTTTATTGCACTTGGCTGTTTGTTAAGTGCATAGAAAAGGAAAGCTATCTTATTGTATAATTTTGAAGAGTATGGATAAATAATTGGTATAGGTGAATTAGTTAGCATACTAAATAATGGATTGCAAGATAGTTTGTTTATTAAGCTAATGGAATAATTCATGGAATTTTTCATGTGCTCTCAGCATTGGTTTGATTGACCTGTTAGCTTTTTGTGTTAATTAAATTATAGTCTAATGCAAATTAGTGTTCACTACTTGAGTGATGTGATTTTATGAAGTGTTTCATGTTATGTTTCTTGGGAAATATGTTTTAAGGAAATTTATATATGGGAGTTGAAAATGGTTTAATGGACTGGATTATCATTCCCATTTTGAAGCCCACTTATAAATATGGATGTTTATCACTACAGTGACTGATAACTCCCTTTAATGAGTTATATTTTTAATTAGTTTTTATTTAATTTAGGATGTAGTTGTTTAATTTAGTTACTATTTTGTTTTATTTTAGTTAAGTAGTTGAGATTGATTGGTATTTTTATTTTCTATTATCTTCTTATATTTTGGATACTTATTTTGGGCTTATTTTGTTTGTCATTAGATACAAGCACTTAGGTTGGAATTTGGAGCCATGAGAGAGTCGAGCTTGCATAAAATCAAGATCTTTCAGCATTGGAAATTCAATATCTAGCCCTCTAGAAGTCGGATTATAAAGGTTTAAGATTCTTTCGAAAGAAGGGAAGAATATCTTCAACTTTGTTGTTAGACGCCTTTTCCAGTTCTCGAGTCTTCAGGGCAAAAAAGGCAAAACAAGATTGAAGCTTTATTTAATTTTTGATGCTGTTAAGTCTGACCTTTCATCACTCTTTTATTTTTATCTTGAGTTTCAAAACTCCAATTGAGGTGATTCTTGTTGCGTTGGAAAGCTTACTCAAAGATCTACAATCGCTATTTCTACCTCTGAGGCCAAATTCCAACTATTCTGACTGCTACAGAGCTTGGAAATATATAAAAATAGTTAACACTGTTAGGCACACTACAAAAAATGGAGGTATATATGGCGTTTTTATTTCGGTGGTTTTAAAATATTGTCGTTTTATACCATATGATTGCGCGGTGGGAAGTGTGACATAATTGGGGCTAATAATATGGCAGTTGAAACGCCATTCTTTTCTGAAAATTTTCTTTTGCCTTTTGCGGTTCAGCTCCCTCCCGTAACACACTTAGAAAAAAGAAAAGAGGAAAACCTCTCACCCCGAATTACTTAACTCTGAAACGAGCGCTAGTGTTTCTATTTCCAAACCCTTCTTCCTGTGGATCTTCCATCGAGCTGAAGTTCAACACACCCAATGGGAGGCCCTTCACCATATTGAACTCCATCAAGCAAGCCATTGTTCTCTTCGTGAATACCAAGCTCTCTGGCTCATCTTCCACTTAGACACACACTCTCTTTCACCCATCTTCCACTGCGCCTGGTCTCGTCGGCAACATATCTTCCACCGCGCCAGCGAGCAAGCCGTCGTCAAGCCTTGCCGGGGTCCGCCACCACCAATCGCTTGTCGCCGTCGCGCCTCGTCGTGGTCTGCCTCAAATCTCCTTGGTTTCGAATGGCCTGCATCCTCTGCTCCGGGGACCCAAGGTAGATTACACACATTAATCCCTTCAATTCTAGTTGTTATGTTGCTGTTTAGGTGATTTTTCTTAAGGACTGTAAAGAGAAAACTTTTCTGGGTCTATTGGCTTTTGGTTTCTTCTGCAAACTATCATCCTAGGTTTGTTGAAGCAAAACAAAAAAATAGCCTTTTCATAGAACTATTTTTTTTTCAAAAAATTTACATTTTTCTTTTATCTTTTTCTGTTAAAAAAATTTCTTTCTACAAATTTTCTTCATATTTGTTTTTATTCATTTGTGAAAAAAGATTGAGACATGGGTAAGCAAGGACCTTGCTAGCACTATGGAGTTACAAGTGAAAGAGTGTTCTGCAACTACTTTCAAATTGAGATGCGTTGAATGAAGAGGTCTTGGCCAATATAAAGAAACTAAGAAAAAAGTTAGGCATGTTTTGCATAATATTCTGGATGTATCCTAATTGAAAAAGTACAAGTACTGTTGTTGCTTATAGCATTTGGAATTGAAAGTTTGTGGAAAGTAATTTGGTTTTCCACTTTCATGTCTTTCCTCATTCCTTGTTGGTGTTTGTTTGCATTGAGTCTATTTGAAATATGAGAAAATGTAACTGGTGCTAAATTAAGCTGAGTTAATTCAAGACTAGATAGGAACATATAGGAAGAACACTATTGCTATTAAGGTGTTATATGTTTATCAAAAAGAGTTAACTCACAGTTCCAGTCTTCTCATTTGCATTATGTGAACTTGTGAATGAGAGGAAAGAAGAGAAGAGAATTATGTATTTGGGAAATTGTCTATAGTTAATCCATTTCGATCTTCTGAAATGTTTTTACAAAGTTGTGTTCATTTATGAAAGCAATTTCTCATTGTATTAGAGGATCTTGGTCCAAGCATTGTATTCGTCCCTCAGACATGTCTTACTCATTTACTTTCTAGCTGAAGAAAATCCAATCCTCGTGCAACTATGTTTTGCTTTCTTCATTATTATATTTTCAAGCTTTTGTCAATTTGAAACTGTTATTTTTGTTCATATTAATTATCAACTCAATCGCACAAATCCTGCAACTTAATCATTGAAGATGTTTATTACTTTTCTAATGATTTTGAAGTGGTTTCCAAGTGTTGAACTCATTGCTACTGGCATGCTTTCCATGACTCAATTGCTATTTTTTTTTTTTTTTTTTTGTATAGAATGTCTCAAGTGAGACTTAGTAGTTAATATGAATCATTTCAGCTCAAATGCAATCATTGTCTTCACTTTGAGTCCAAGAGTGTTGTTCATTTGTGTCTTACTGCTATCATCTTGAGGCGCCTACTCAATGTCTCGGTTTCCTAGTGAAAGGATATTGAACTATTGATATGTATTAACTAAAATATTTAAAAGTAGCAACTAATATCAGAAAAATAGTCAACATTTCAAATAGCAGTTGCTAGTTTGATATAGTGGTGAATCAATAGATGCTGCTATCTCAGCCGTGCAATTGTTTGTTGAGTTCATCCTTCTAGCATGTCAAAATCATTATGCTAAGAAATAATTGAGGGGAGGGGCTTATTTGTTCCTTCCTTATTTTGTCAAACAAAAGTTCTTGTTGCTAACCAAGCCAACTTTGCCTTTGCACCTTGACTTGGGTGATTATCAATATCTCATGTTATGTTCCTTTGTCATAGATATTGACTAAAGGTGTACTGTCTATATAAGCAAGGGGCATAACCAACAAGCATTTACTTGCAAAAGACCTTACTAACCAAGATTCTTCTTTGTTTAAAGAAATTTCATTCAATGAAGTATGAAAACTGTACAACAAATTCATCACACGCTGATCCTATAAATCCTACTCTTTTTATCCTATAAAATCCTGCTCTTATGAAACTTAATTTTGTGAGAGTTCTTCGATACCTTTGGCTGCAGCATGATTGTTGTTTCTAAACTTGTGCTTAGTGGAAATCAAGTAGTTTGCTTTTAGAGTGTTCCCTTCTTAAATTATAGATATGTCTTCTCCTATACATCAAATAGATGTTTCTATTTGTGTGATTTGTTGTCTTTTGCCTACAGATTTTACTGTCTTCTTCCATGCTATAGACATTTTTCATGTGCAAATAGTTATGGTGTCATCATGTTTTAGAAAAACTTTCACTACATTATTAGCCAAAATCTGGTGTAATAGTTTTATGCTTATAAACTGAAAATGCTTTTATTTTTAAAATTGATTCTTTATTGTGCTCTTGCAATTGTTTGTAGTGGGCTCTATAGAGCCTGTCAGTGGATATGATTGGGTTTGTATGTTCTATGTTGCAGATATCTGATCTAGTGAATATGTGTAAAGAGATTTTTTTTAATTTATTATTTTAAATTAATCATTAAAATAAATTTTAACTACAATAGTACTTGAATTGGTATTACATTACTTTCAGTTGCGTAGAATGTACATATAATATTCTAAGTAATTAAAAGTATTTCATTTTCATGAATATAAATGACAATGCATGAGAAATTAACGTGTAGCTTTTATTCCACCAAAACAGGTAAGTACTAGTGGAAGCTTAATGCGCTTGTACCTGCTATGCTATACCTTGGAAGGGCACTTGCAAATAGCAGCTTAAAGGTTTGTTCTAGGTACCAATCAATATGTTAATTGAATATCTTTCTGTCTGTCAGTGTCAATAGGGTTTATACTCAAAAACCATGCATAACTTGGAACCATTTCAAAACTCTGGAGTATATATCAATGGAAACATTAAGATTTCTTCATTTTCTTAACTATAAATGAATAACTTTGATTTATTACAAATCTTAAATCTATAAGACTTTAACCTCAACTGTTAATGTATGTGCCCAACTGTTATAAGACTCTACTTGTTGTTGCTGTGTCAGACTAGCATTTTGTGTATGAATTGTAGTATTGAAGATAGCCCTGATGTTATGTCTTCCAATGTATAATATGGTTACTCATTTGACATAGACTTTTTTTGTTTACTTTGAAAGTTAGATAATAAACATGTAAATAGTTAATCAAAGCTAAAAAAATGTCATGATTTGTGAAAATAAATCATTTTCTGATGATGAATTGAACTTAGGCAACTCTTGATGGAAGAATTATGTAGAGCACTATAGCAGTCTAGATTAGTTGTTTGCCAATTTTGTTTCTAGTTTTCACCTATGGAGATAATTGTGATGTGATTTGAGGAACATTTTCACTATTTGTTTTTGCAATGCCATGATTTCTAAGGTTAGCAGAATCATGTTTGCCCAAATGCTTTTAATTTCAGCAGAAAGATGTCAATGGGAACTTAATGTATGAATTTGTACTTTGCATTTCCTTAAGTAAGTTTCTGATAACATAGAAGTTTCTTTGCTGGGCTAGCCAGTTAATATAGCTCTTCCATTATTAGTTTTAAAACTGTTTATGGTGTTTTGAAAAAAATAGAAAAAGTTATTGAATTGCTATCTTCTTTTTCACCTTTAATGGTTCATCTTCCAATTGTGGAGGCCACTCTATATCTGATGCTAAGCAAAATCAACTTAGTACATTCAAATCTTAATATAATAGGAAAAATCATACTAATAATTATACAAAGCACTAAACTTGTTGATTATGCTTAATCCTCATATGTCAAGAAAATACTCTATAGCATTACCTTTGTTCCATTCTATGGATAGCCTTATTTCCAAAACCTACAAATTAATAATACTTAATACTGAAGAGGAAAAAATAGATTTGGTCCTGTTCAAAACAAGATGAGTTTAAATGCATTTGATTTGGGATGCTTTTTTACCCTCAGTTAGGCAAAATTGTGGATTCCACCTTTTCACCTTGTATCACTTCTACTTTATTCTCTAATGTTGAGCAACAACAGTCATACACTAAAAACACATTATTTTCCATTGACAATTAAACTAATAATACAGAAGTAAAATCTTATTCATATACTTCTACATTTATAAAAGCCGCTTCAAATCGACACAAAAGGGGAACGAAGTTTCCTAAGTAGTAGGAATTTGGGTTCCAAATGCCCTACACCATGCATTACTTATCTTATAGGCAGAACTAGTTAAAAACCTGCAATTTGTGTTTTTTGGATTAGTTTTACCAAAAACTGACCTTGCAGATTCTGTTTCCTATTAATCTGGCAGTTTGCAATGATACTTTGTAGTGGCTAAGTGTTTGAGGCATTGGTACTAAAGGGTAGAGGATTACATTCAGTAGATGGATTTGCATGACAGGTGCTGTTGTAGTGCAGAATCAGTGTCTGCTAGGAGTAGGGCAATTTCAAAGGTATTAGGAAATTGTCCAGTTTCCAATTAGGTGAATTAGGCGTTGATTTTGTGAAGGGGGTATCAATTCCATGATTTTTGCGAATTTGTTACTTTGTGATGCTTTGATTTTGTGTCTCCTTTTGCTTGTTTGTGGTTAGACTTGCTCCTCACTTGTTATGAGTTTGAGCTTTTTCTTTATCATAAAAAAAAAAAACATTGTAATGGGTGAGCATTTTATTTTTTTGAGGTTTCTATTTTAATGTGTTTTTCTGTTCTTTTTGAGAGTTATTTCTTTTACTCAATAGAACAGTAGCTAGCTCCCTCTGAGTAAACTGCTTTGGTTAAGCATGGTCATTGGTAACAGCAATGTCTTAGCAAATAATAGCTACATGTATTATTCTTTGTTTGAGATTTTGATCATGTTAAATAGCTGTTTAAAATGGAAAAAAAAAATCAAATAATGAATTGGTGGATTAGCCTATTTTTTCTCATAGAATCATATTACCTCTCTTCCTCCATGTGTAACAACATATGCCTTTTCCCAAACATGGAACAGTTGCAGGTTTATCATTTCGGTGTCTAATATATGAACTGCAAGAAGAATTATCTTATTCCTTATCTTCGATTTTTTGCTTAAATGCCACCACCTTTGCTTTTGTCTTTTCTTCCAGAATATATATATACTAGTGTATAATACTCAAATCAAATGTGTATGATATATTCTTATATTGCTTTTTGGCCCTTTATGATAGATTCGATGCACCAACAATTAATCGTGGTTTTATTATGTTCAATATATATTGGATCATCATTGTGCTCATATTGCAAAAGCGAAAAAAGAATTTTATTGTGTTCTATTCACAATTCAATACTGTGCTCATTTCATCAAAAGTGATAGAGACTGTAGGATTTACAAAGTTGAAGTATCAAAAATTATATATGAAATAGACAAAAGTATTTTTCTTGCTTTTAGAACATTTAAGAGTTTTTCATCGACAACGTTTTCTGCCAATGTGTAAGGCTTGTATAAGTTCTCATGCCACCTTTCAAAACTATCTTTGTGACTTCTAATGCTATATTCAAAGGGGATGATACATATCTTTTTATGCTGTAGGTGAAGATAGCTAGTTCAAACCTTTCAGAAAAGAAATTAATTAGTCCTGAATTTCAAATATCCCAATCTTTCTTGATTAAAATAATAGAAGAAAAGGCCAGCATATATTTGGTCATGGGATATAGAACCATGGTAATTAAGTAACCATGAGATACCTCTAAGAATTAGTTTTGGACCAGTCATAGTTTCAATCTAAAAATGTGGGTATGCATAGGATAGAGAAATGTTCCTTTTTTTGTTTTCTTTATTTTTATTTTTTTTACCCTATTTCTTAAACATCACTATAAGGACATTATGATTTGTAGTATAAGCATTGGCAAGTGTATATCACTGTTGGACCTGATTTTTACTTTCTTTTATTTCTTTATCCAAGTGTCTTATTTTTGACATTCCAATTTGATATTCAAATAATGGGACTTACATGCAATATTTTACATTTTAAATGTTCTATCAAGAAAAGGATCCAAAGCACATGCTGTCCAATTGATTGCATGTTATTGTTCCTTGAATTGGAGTACTTTTTGTTTGACTAGAGCCGATTCAAAATTGGTAGTTTCATATGTGAGACATTTAAGTAAAAAACAAAAAGATGAAAAAGTAATCGATCTATGAATCCTTTTTATAATCATGTTTTCTTACATAAAGTTGAAAAAATTATTGAATAAGAAAAGAAGTCCTAAACTTTCCATAAATTAACGAAGCTTTTAACTGTCTTATGTAATTCTATTAGTAACAAAGAAACATGCAAACAAATGTAGTCAAAAATGTTGTATGATTTGAAAGAGCATCTACTGATAGCATTCAATCTAACGCAAATCAAACTATTGCTGATTTATTGTGTTGATTTTTGAAGGTTGTGAAAAAGCAATAAAGGAATATCCACAGCATTAAGTCGCCGGCAATCTCGGTTAGTTTCAATTTGTTAATTTTTTCCATATGCACATCAAATCATGTTCTATTTGATTGTTGTGTTTATTATTCATGAAGTTGATGCTTGTAGCATAGTTCTTGTGTATGTTTTGCTGAATTCATGCTATTCAAAATAATTTTTGTATATAAAGTGGCTATTTCTCATTTCACATGCATGTTGGATGCTCTTTTTGGTGCTTTTCCTTTATTAACTATTTTTTTGATTTAAAAGTTAGTTTGTGCTACGTTTATTTTAAATTTTGCTTTTTCCTTTATAACCTCCTATTGTTGATATCTCTTTTATATCCACTTTCTCATATATAGGTTTTCTCAATCGCTATCATTTACTATTACTTTCTAGTCATGCCAATCGATAACTCTTAGATCGGGAAACCACGAAACACACCTGAATATGCTGAAGGGTTAAACCAATTTCTAGATTTTGCTTTTCAGCATCAATCTATTAGGGGTCATAAAATTAAGTGCCCTTGTCCAAAGTGTGGTTTTAGGAGGTGGCAAACAAGAGATATAGTTCAAGAGCACCTAACCTGTAAGCCTTTTCCAGAAAATTACAAAGTTTGGTATTGGCATGGTGAAGAGTCAAATGTAGTTGAGTCAGAGATTCTTGAAAACACACAAGTCGTAGAGGATGCTTTGCAATCTGAAAACCCAATGGAAACAATGGTCAATAATGCATTTGGGTTAGCTAGACACAACCTGAATGAACCTGTTCTATCTTTTGAGCCTACAAATAGGGATGAAACTCTAAACGAGGAGCATAATGGAGAAAACATAGAATTTTATGAGTTGTTGAAAGACTGTAATCAACAGTTGTACGAAGGATGTACAAAGTATTCAAAACTGTCTTTCTTGATAAAATTGTATCATATAAAGTGTTTGTGTAGAATGAGTGATAAGGCAATGACTATGATTCTAGAATTATTAAAAGATGCCTTTGAACATGCCAAAATTCCTGGTTCATTTTATGAGGCGAAGAAAACTATTAACAAACTTGGTCTTAACTACACCAAGATACCTATTTGCCCAAATGATTGTATGTTATATTGGGGGGAAGATGAAGACTTGCAAGAATGCAAAAGATGCAAGACATCTAAGTGGAAGGATAACAAGAAGAAGAAACCTGCAAAGATATTGCGGTACTTTCCACTAAAATCGAGATTATAAAGATTGTTTATGTGTTCTAAGACCGCAGAGTCAATGAAATGGCATGTATTGGAGGGTAACCAAGATGAAATGATGAGGCATCCAAGGGATTCTAAGGCTTGGAAGACATTTGACTTAATTCATCCCAAGTTTGCTGCAGATCCTCGAAATGTACACCTTGGCCTAGCTTCTGATGGTTTCAACCCTTTTGGAGCCATGAGTACAAGCTATAGCATTTGGCCAGTGGTTCTTATCTCATACAACCGGCCTCCATGGGAGTGCATGAAGCAAACATCATTCATCCTCTCAATGATTATTCTTGGAAAGCAAATGCCTGGGAATAACATAGATGTCTATTTACAACCTCTTATCAAAGATTTGAAGGACTTGTGGTATGATGGGGTGCAAACATTAGATTCTTCAAAAAATGAAATGTTTAGGATGCGAGCAGCTCTAATGTGGACAATTAGTGACTTTGCTGGCCTTGGTACCTTGTCTGGGTGGAATACACACACAAGTCTTGCTTGCCCCACATGTAACTTTGACACAGACTCATATAGATTGCAACAAAATGGAAAATGGTGTTCTATGGGTCATCGTCGTTTTCTAGAAAAGGGTCATAAATTTAGATTAAATCGGGCTCATTTTAATGGGACAATTGAGCAAAGGGATCCACCAATAGTACTATCAGGATCAGAAATACTCAAATAGCTTGAAGGAATCAATGTTGCATTTGGAAAAATACTACAGTCAAATGATAAAGGTAAAAGAGCTCGAGGAAAATCCCATGTTGAAGATGGAATAGGGTAATGGAAGAAGAAAAGCATAATTTTTTATCTTCCTTATTGGGAGTCTAATTTGTTGCGCCACAACCTAGATGTTATGCACATTGAAAAAAATGTTTGTGACAATGTGTTGTATACTTTGCTCAATGAAACAGGGAAATCAAAAGATAATTTTAAAGCTCATAAGGATCTTAGGGAAATGGGTATAAGGAAAGAACTTTGGTCAGATGAGAAGGTAAGATATCGCCCATCTTTGTTTACAATGTCAAATGCAAAGAAAGATATATTCTTGCGAACTTTAAAGAGTGTCACAGTGCCAGATGGGTATTCAAGTAACATTTCAAGGTGTATTGACTTGAAACAATGAAAGCTCTTTGGATTGAAGAGTCATGATTGTCACATTCTTATGTAGTAGCTATTACCGCTTGGCATACGTCATGTATTACCAGATAAGGTTACTACAGTACTAATAGAGTTATGCTCATTCTTTCGACAATTATGCTCCAAAAGCTTAAGTCTCTTAGACCTTGACAAGCTTCAGCCTCGAATTGTTCTCACCCTTTGTCACCTAGAAATGTTATTCCCTCCATCATTCTTTACAATCATGGTTCATCTAACTTGTCATCTAGTTGATGAAGCAAGACTTGGAGGGCCAATACATTATTGGTGGATGTATCCTATTGAGAGGTAAATATCTTGTTCTTTGGTTAGAGGTTATGAGCTAAGGCTAAAAAAAGATTCAAAGGAGGTCATTTTTATTAATTTTTGATCTTTTACTTAGGTACCTAAGACACTTAAAGTCTTATGTACAAAACAAGGCTCAACCAGAAGGTTCTGTAGCTGAAGGATACTTAGCTGAAGAGGTTCTTACCTTTTGCTCTCAGTATATAGAAGGGATTGAGACATGAATCAATAGGCTAGCACATGTTGATGATTATCCTGATAATAGACACTCTTCACATGTGCATTCCATTTTTCTGCCAGTGGGTAGAGCAGTAGGAGCTTTCGCAACCTTTGAATTATCAGCTATGGAGAAAAGGCAAGCACATCGATATGTGCTACTAAATTGTCCGCAAGTGAAGCCATACATTGAGTGAGTACTTAGGCAAACTCTAACTGACGCTTAAGATTAATATGAAAGTATTTCTTTGAATGATATAATTTAATTTCAATTATCTGTGTAGTGAATTCAAGGACTTTGTATGAAGGCTGTCTAGGGGTCGAAAGCCTTCAGCTACAGAGATAGAGAAAATGGTGAATAAGGACTTTATTGATTGGTTTCCTGAAAAAGTAAGTAAAAAAGTGATGAGATTTTGTTAAAAAAATTTTCAAATTTTTTTAAATGACTAATATATCATAACACTTTTATTTTAGATTATGAACCTAGATGTTGTAAGTACTGTGTCAGATGATTTAAAGTATCTAGCAAATGGTTCGACACAATATGGTAGAAGGTTTTCTGCATTTAATGTTAATGGGTTCAAATTTGAGACGATTCTGAGACCATGGGTTAAAAACCCAAAATAGTGGAGTTTTTGTAACTTCTACGTCTTGTGTTGCTAGCCGTGTTGATGGGAATTTAAGACAAGCAGATTTGTCCTATTATGGCAAATTGGAAGACATCATTGAGCTTAACTACTATGGTCAGTTTCAGGTTACACTATTTAAATGTAAATGGGCTGACACTACTAGGGAAAGAGGGTGTAGAAGGGATGCATGGGGATTTACTTCTGTTAATTTTTCACGACTAATTCACACTGGTGACCGTGAAGACCATGATCCATACATTGAAGCTTCCCAGGCTCAAATGGTATACTATGTAAATGATGAGGTGAATAAAGATTAGAGTGTTGTCGTGCATTTAAGGCCAAGGGACTTGTTCGATATGGGAGAAAAGGAAGATAATGAAGTTTATGAGATTGAGCCATGTTCAGAGCAAGACTTAGATAAATTATTTGAAGATGCTGATGATTTACCATTGTTGAGAGATGATGCAGAAGATGAATTATTGAGTGAGTTGAATGTCGTTGACGAAGTTGGGGGAGATGAACATATGTCAGAATATTTATAGAGTGATTCTTTATGGTATGACTTTTTTGCCAAAAATGTGTCTTGCTGAACATTAGAGGATGAATTCATTATTTTTGACAAAAAAAGATAATTGTAATTAATTAAATTACTATCTTTTTTCCTCAATGGTTTCTCATTGCAATTAGTGAAAATATCTAGAAGCAGAAATGAATTAATTCAGTTTTAAAAGAATAATTGATATTTTTAACTTTTTTTAAAACAGATAAATGAAATAAAAATTTCCTCTAAACAACTAATATTGTGAACAATTATAAGGCTATTAATTAAGATCAAGACCAGGTTGGGTTTCTAGTTGAAAGGATGAATCCATAAGCATATCTTGGACCTTGTAGAGTCGAGTGCTATCTGGAAGTGGAAGTTTATATAGAGATCTTGATGATTTCTGTTTACTGTTACTCTTTGTCTAAATAGTTGTTGTTTCTGTTGTCTGTATGGTTGCTGTTTTTCTTTTCTATGTTATGCTATTTTGATGTTGTTGGTGCTTATTTACTATTTTTGTGTTGAGTTGTCTGTTTTGGGTTGGCTTTTCTAGCCACGTGGCTTTTCTTTGCTGAAATTTATATTATATGACTTTGTATAACATATTCTTAATTATCATCAACTATTTTAATTAATTGTTTCATTTACTTATATAGATATGCCAAAGCCCAAGCGATTTAAGGTACTCAAACCAGTTGAAGAGAGCTCTTTACCTACTGCATCCTCAAATAAGGCTATTACTCCAAGTGTTTCATCGCAAACATGTCCACTGCCAACTCCACCACAGATATCATAAACTTGTCCTTCGACATCAACTATTCCAACAACTTCACAATCATCTGATCCAGTTAGTTCACAACCTACACATGTTGATGGTTCATCTGCAATTAGACGCTATGTCGGACGTGAATCCAGCCATTTTTGGTTTGTAGATGCCATAGGTATGTGGAGATGTAAATTAGCATAATTTTTTTCTTACATATATGATTTAGATATTTAATCCAATCAGTATTTGTTTCAGATGAACATGAAGCAACTAGAAAGCTTAAGTTGCGGGTCAAAGATGTCAACAATTTGGACAATAATCTGCATATAATAGTGGAGTTTGATGGCTTTTGTTCACCAATAGGAGAAGCAGCTGGGCTTCTTGCTGGAGTTTGTGGATTAATGGCAACTGATTGCCTTCTTTTCCCCATTAGTTTTGAAAAGTGGTTAAAGATGCCTGAAACTTTCTTTAAGCACCAATGGGATAATTTTTTTAGAGTAAGATTATTTAAAATCTTTAATTTATTTCAATTTTAGATGTTACACATATAAAAGCATAATGAGCTAATATTCTTGTTTTTTGAAGGCTCGCTTTTGCTTCAAGGTGACTGATGATATAGCAAAGCGATATCTACAACAGTCCATTGGGAAAAAGTGGAGGGAACATAGGCTTAAGTTATGGAATAATGCCTATGATCCAAGGTTGAGCAAAAACCAAATTATCAATAATGTACCACAAGATATCAATGAAGAGCAGTGGGCTTTATTTGTAGATTATTGCTTCAAGCCTTCTACAATGGTACTCACTTTGTAATAACTTGTAAATAGATTGTTATGAAATTATTAAAACTTATCTACTTTTATTTGTAGGAGCTTTGTAAAAAAAATCAAGCACTTGTGGTGCAAAGAGCTTGGCAAGGAGAAGGGAAGAACTGGTAGTTAAATATTTCTATCCTCAAGTAATTATTTATATAGTATGTATCATTGTTGAATAATTAGGTTTATCCTATATTAAAAATATTAGAGAATAGAGACTAGAAGAAAGGTTGGTCGAGGCGACATGTGGAGCTTGACTCACAAAAAAAAGGATGGAAGCTATGTGAATGAGGAGGCTAGAGAGATAGCGGTAAATATTGTATTTATTGTTGTGTGATATAATTACAAATTCAATTTTTTTCTTTTTACAAATTACAATTCTGGTTTTTGGTATTTCATTTAGGAGAAAATTGATGAACATGTAAGTCAAAACTCAGAAAATTCATTTGAGATATCTCCCACTGATGCTATTGGTACGGTGTTTGGAAAAGAACATCCTGGGCGTGTTCGAGGATTGGGCATGGGAGTAGTTCCTACCATGGCATTCAAACATACGACAACTTGAATTAGTGGTCTGAACTTGGGTTCTTGTAGTAGTACTAGCACATCTTCTCCAGAGGTACAACAAAAGCTAGTTACAATGGAATCACAATTGCAAGCACTGTGTGCATACATAGCTATGAACGAAGGAGGAAGGATGCCCGAGGAGTTGGCAGCATTATTTCCTAATCTTACTCCACAGGTATATCAATTATTATAGTACTTTATACTAATTAAAGAAAATCTAAGTTGTTTTTTGTTTTTTGGGGTTGTTATTATATGTCTTATTCATGATTCTTTTTTCTTTTGTGGAAATTTGATATGCCTTTTATTGGTGCTTTATCAAAATTAATATTAGTTAGGTTGGTTGTAGTATTGGGATTCTTTGTCTACTATTTGAATGCCAAGATTCCAAGAAAATGGATGTAAGTATATTGATACAAGTGGAAAATATTTTTTGCTATTGTAATATTCACTGTTATAAGAGAGAAATATTTTCTGAACCTATATTATATATATATAGTATTTTATTTAGTCTGAAAAATGTAAGTATATTGATACAAGTGAAATGTTATATTTGATGTTTAACTGTTAAATAACATCACTGTTAGGAGAGAATGTAATTTTTTTTTGGCAGCCTTCTTAACACCAACATTACTCTACACATGCACCATTGCATACACTCCTCCTCATTAGATTATAAAATTCCATTCTTTTTTTTTCCCCCTTTTTCCCCCTGTAAACTCTACACCTTACTTATAATTCAAACTACAAATAATAACATATAGTAATTGTAGCCTTGCACAAATTCTTCTTCTATCCCTACTAGAATCTTTTATTTTTATGCCCTTTTACTTGGTGGCTCAGCTGAACTTCATATTTTTATAGTTTTATATGAACTTCCCCCTCTTCTCTTTATGTTTCTTGATTCTAGCCAAAGCAGGAGTGGGTTAGGTACCTCATTTTGTATTAGATTAATTGCATGTGTATTGTTTATTTGTGTTGGTAGAATATGACAACTCTTTGCTTATTAATCATACCATAAGCTGCAATCAATAAATATGTATATACATATATATTATAAAGGTATATTTTTCATAATTACATAAGTGAAATATAAAACAAATGATATGAGCTTATAACTAATAATCGAATTATAAGGGTAAAATAATACAGCCATTAGTGTAAATATTATGCTATCAACTATATCCTTTACCTAGCTAGTTTCTTTGAAGTTATGAGTAAAATCCCAAGTATAAGAAGAAACATAAAGTGCCAATGAAGGTAGCTTCCATAAAGGAATTTCATTTAGTCACTTTTAAGTTTTGCTTCTTTCTTTATACAAACAAAACTATTATTATTATGAAGTATACAATACTTCAACCCCAAGCCATTTCCAATGCAATTAATCATTTTACTGTTTCTGGGCTTTGCATTAAGTAAAATGTTATTGTAAATAAGCTTTAGACGCTTTTTTGGATAATTGATGATATATAAATAAGTAGTGATTTTAGTTATATTTATTTTTATAAATATGCTAAATGTGGTAAGATAGTTAATATTGTATGAAAAGGGTGGTTGGGGTGGGTTCTCCTTCTCATATCCTAGCTGTACCACCCATATGAAAAGGGAAAAGAAATGAATAATCAAAATATTATGAGAGTAACATAATGTATGGTGCTTCAGATGTAATAGCATCAAGTGAGTGAGTTACAAGTGATTGAGTTCTGATTGTTGAAAAGATTGAGATGTAGGAGTTACAAGTGAGTGAGATCTTGTTTCTCCATTATACAATTTTTTGGATGCAATTTTTTTCACTCCTTTAAGTTATTGAGCACCTTTTTTAATTTTTCATCTTTTATATTTCAAAGTGTATTCTGCAACAATTGTCCCTACTTTTTAAGTGTGAGGAATCGAACTGTTGTAAGTGTTTGCAAATGTGATTGGTGTAAAATTAAGCTTAGAATCTATTGAATATGAGAGGGTAGTAGGGGGACATTAGTGAACATTGCTTTTATTTTGCATTCTTTCTTTTGGATGAAGTTTTGTATCTTCACATACATATGCTTGATATTACTAAAGCTTCAAGCCTACTATAATTGTTCTTCGCTTGAAAGACAAAGTGTTTATTTCTTCTTTGTGGATTTTTGGATTTTGTGCCCAACCGCTCCACTACCTTGTATTATAGTTCTGATATCTAGCATGTGTTAGATGACTTTATAAATTCCAAGCTAGTCAAATAGAATACTTAAACAAGATGGATCTATGTAATATGCAGTCAATCGGTCAATTGGCAACTGTTCATATAGAATATATTAATGAATGAATCCATAATTTGTTGCTAGTTAGGCACTCAGAGATCATATAATTCATCTGTTAATTGATATAGGATTGAGATTTGACTATATATCACTATTCAAAATAGAATACAATTCTTAATTGGCTACTTGCTATATGTTTGAGATTTGAAAATTATAAAATGTTCTTTTGTGTAACTGAATTGAGTTTTATAAATTTAATTTAATTTGGAAATTTTTTTAATTGCAGGCACCAGATAGAGGAAGTGGGGCTGAGTCACCAAATGATATAAGAAGATCATCAGATGGAAGTAACAATAATCCATCAAATAATCTTCCAAGCCCTCATACATGATCTTTTTTTTTTATTGTGGTCAATTGTCCTATAACTTTTAAATTTTAAGTAATTTTGAATTTGTTAGTGTGACTTGTGTACTTGGATTGACTATTTTTTTTTATTTATTTGCAAGTTCTTATACATTTAGACTTATTATAGCTTATTATGTAGAAACTTATTTTAAGCTTTAGTAATAGAATTTTTTCTATTGGATGTTGAGAAGTATTATTATATTTATATCAATATACATTTTGGTGCTTTTTATACCTTAAATTAAAAATAAAGGAACAATTATAATATAGCTTTTGATATTGGATAACAAATAAGATATAAATTAGAGCAATTTAAAATGAAATAATGCATTAAAAGTATGTTAGATATCGCCACAATAACAAGTAACATGTTATTATTGATTGCAAAATATGGCGGTTTTGATTGCCACAATTATGAGTAAAATATGGTGATTTTGACCACCAGGTAAAATGCGGTAGTTTAGACCGCCAAAATTACAAGTGATATATGCTATCATTTATGGTAAAATATGGTGGTTAAAACAGCCACAATATACTGTCAAAATATGGCGGTTTGAAACTGCCCAAATGTTCAAAAATTATGGAGGTTTTCAGCGTTGTTTTATACCGTAAAATAAGGCGGTTAAAACTGCCACAATATACCATAAAATATGGCAGTTCGAAACTGCCCAAATGTTCAAGAATTATGGCGGTTTTCAGCGTCGCTTTATACCAAAAAATAAGGCGGTTAAAACCGCCACAATATATTGTAAAATATGGTGGTTTGAAACGGCCCAAATGTTCGAGAATTATGGCGGTTTTCAGCGCTATTTTACCCCATAAAATATGGCGGTTAAAACCACCACAATATACCGTAAAATATGGCGGTTCGAAACCGCCCAAGTGGTCAAGAATTATGGCAGTTTGAACCGCCGTTTTATACAACGAGAAACCGCCATTTTATCCTTGTCTATTGCGGCGGTTTACGTTAAAATGTCGTATTATACATAGTGGCGGCGTTAAAAAACCGCCATTACGGTAAAAAGGAGCAGTTATAACCACCGCAATTTTCCAAAAAAACTGCCATATTTTACTTGATTTTTTGTAGTGGCAGGCGCGCTATAGCGTGCTGCCTTGCGCTATAGCGCGACGCCGTTTACTGCATGGTGCTGGTTCGGGCCAAAATTCAAGAAAAGGATCCGCAGACTATAAAATACAACATATAAGGTCAGAAAAAGGATCCCTATACACTTCCAAACACTTTCCAAGATAGAAGAACTCTCCAGAGAGATTGAAGGCGAAGATTCAAGGATTCCTAAGCTTAACGTCAACACAGAGAGATCCACTCCTTCCAAATCTCTTGTCTCTAGCTCCAATACTTTGTGGGTTTTGTTTTTTCTATCTTCTCATCTTCATACTCTTTCATTGTTTTCTTTTCTTTAGTTATGAACTAGTTTTCTTTTGCTAGGGCGTTAATGGACCCTTTTTGTTTGACAATTTTACTCATAGATTAATGTTAATCTTGTTTTCTATCTCTATTGCTTAGTGTTTTTGTTTGTTCTTAATGCTTTTAATTGCTTGATCACCAATTAATTGATTTAGGGATTATAATAACTCGAGAGAGAGTTTGTGAAAAGAGCCTCTTAACATAAACATCGTGAGCTGAGCGAAAACTAGAGATAGACAAACACGATTCATGCGGTCAACATTGAAACCCATAGAGTTTCAACCTTTACCTAGATTAGTTTGTGCTAAGAGATTAGGCAATCAACTTAGGATAAAGAGTATTGCTTGACCTCGAGAGAGGCTAGGAATAAATTAAGGGAAACCGACCGTGAGTCAATTAGGATAGGAACCAGTTAACAGAAATTCATAGTAAATGTGTTTACAATAGGTGAAATTAATTAGCCCTAGCATCCATCTCATTGCATTTATCCATACTATTAGAATTTTTTGCATTAGTATTTTTCTTATTTATTTTATTTTATTTAAATTTTAATTTCCTCATCAGTAACTCCATTCTATCCAAATAATTATTCCCTTTGAGTATTTTGGTATTTGATCATCATTGTGGGAACGATAGTTTACTTATCACTTTATTACTTGTACGATTCAGTATACTTGCGGAGCTACATCAGTGACTCATTCATGAAGTTAGTAGAGTGACCTGTTAATTTGGGAATAGTTTGTTTGCTCAGACCAATTGGTGCATTGATTTACCCATAGGTGCTATCCTATATGAGTTGGTTCAAAAGAGCAGTGGAACTTTGGGATTATTTGATAGTGAAAATTTTTCTACTCACAAGTGTTGAATTTTCTAAGACTGTTGTGTATGGTATATTCTCCGTCCATAGGCAAGTTTATATTCATGCTTTTAAATCTCTGTCATGGTGACAATTGTCACTTGTTGTTCATTGAATCAACTAAAGGTTGATTGTGTTTATTTTCAACTTCATATTGTATTTTCCTTTAATAAATTAATTAGACAACAATGTTGCAATTTTTGATTGGGTTCTTAAAAGGATGGAAATTGTATACAGCAATGGTATTTGGGCATGATGGATATGTAAATTTATCCATGAAATTAAACTTGAATTTGCATTTAAGCAAATTTCTTCTTGAAGAAAATGTTGATTATTTTAATGAGTGGGAGCTATAGTATGTGTTGTGCATTCTGCCCACAAATAATTATACAATTATATGCTTAGCCTCCCATGAAATATATGAATATGCCCAATTAATTATTATTTTTTAATCATATTCTTGTATGTATGCAATTAAATAATTGCATAAGGTTAGTGGGAGCTAGTTGTTTGGTTCTATTTGCATGCTATATATGATTTCCGAAGTCCTTGATAGTCAAAGTTGTAATGACTATGTTAGCACGGAGGAAGTGCTTGCTGACTCCTTAACTAAAGGACTTAGGCCCATGATGTTTATGAAACATGTTGAGAATATGGGTCTTGTAAAATCCTTTGATGTACTTGGTTAGTGGGAGTTGTTATATTCATTTGATTGCATTGAGTTTATGTAATCTAGTTGATGAACTCATGCGCATGTTATGATATTTTATTTTGGTACCATTATTATATCTCGAGATATTGATGTTTTCTTTGAAAACATTGGTCTTTCGTGAGAAAGATGCTGTTCCCTTATAGGAATGGTATTTCGTAAGAAATATGTTATGATCTCCTTATAGGAGGTTGGTTGTGTCTTCTTAGGAAGGTACAATGAGAATCCATATACAGTAGTATAGAAAGATCACATGTTATGCTATAATGTGTATATTTACATATTGCGCATTTATATTTTGGATCATTGTTGATAAGGCTATTTGGTTGTGGTTATGGGTGAACTAGACTCTCTATAGTTTATCACTCGCCTATGACTCTTAGCTCGTAGCCTTGTTAACTGGAGTGATATGGTTTTGTGGCGATTATTTTTAGGCTAGGTTTTGTGGCCATGGTTGTTCAGCCCGAGAGTCGTTTTTAAAATGTTTTAAAATTAAATAAAACAAAATCAATGTTGCCCAAGTGAGAGAATGTTAAACTTTTCTGGGTTTTGGACTTCTATTGATTGGTGGGCTTTTGTTTTGTTAAAACGAGTTGAATGGATAGCTTGATATTTCCCTAGAGACCTATATTATTATGTGATCTATTATGGATTTGGGATTCACTATATGTTATTGGGCTTAGGCTCAATAGTGAATATGCTAGAGGGTATAAATGGCCATGGGTGATCTAGATCTTTGATGGATAGAACTAAGTTACTATATATATCCATAACATAGGTAGGATCCCTACTCCACTTTTGGCACTCTTGACGGCTATTGCTCCATCGATATGGCCCTCTAAAAGGAAAAGGAGAAGGAGTGAGTTCTTTGTACATAGCGTATGCATATGCGTGCATTTTCTTTTTGGAATAGGATTAATGGACGGTGTTCCTCAGCAACATAAATCTGACAGGTATTCATTATTATTTATCTACATTCTTATTTGTTTGGTGTTCTAGATTCCTGGGTAGATCCGGTAAAATCTTACATGAAATACTACTGCTGAATGTATGGTCATTCTTCACGAATCTAAAAAGAATTTGCTTGAGGTTGAAGTTACTTGACCTGGTCGAAAAGGTAATAATCTGTCTGGGCTTAGAGTAATATTACCGAGTGTAAGATTAACTTAACAATATGATGTCCGGGTGGCCAATCCTAACAATACACAAATCTACGGTGTGACTGAAATGTCACGGCACCATATGCGTATATGGACAATATATGTCAAATATCCGATTAGGGTACGGTTAAGTGAGATAGTTTATCCAAGTACTATATTTGTCCGGTTTACAGAAGGTTTTCTCTTGTAGACCTTGCTTCACAACACTGTACCTCTGGCACATGTGCCGAGGTTGCTGGGCATTAAAACCGACCATATAATTTGAGTTATGAGAGTGATACCTCGGTTACACGACTAACTAAGTGTTACAGTTAACTTGAAAACTTAAAGAAGTTCGAAGAGTAACCAGTTGATGCTTTGGCTATGTGGCTAGCCGAGGTTAAGTGATACCTTGGTTACATGGCTAACTTGGCTTTAATGTTAACTTGAAAACTTAAAGAATGTTTGAAGAAGTTATTAGTTGATGGTTTGGCTATGTGGCTAGCCTAAATCAAACTTTGCTAAGCTTTGTTATGATAAAAGAGCAGTGTAACTTGCAGGTGAAGGCTCCTACAAACCTCACTTTATGAGATATACCACACACTTTGTAATCTAAAAGCTAGGATATAATGGTGCATTTATATTTTGTATACTTGTGATACATTCTAAAACCAATATTGAACTCGGAACTTAGGGACAAGGTGGAATATTGAAATTGGAACTCGGAGCTAGAAAACTTGGATAAGGAAAAAGATAACTTTATTGAACTTAGAACTCGGAAACTTGAGAAAAGGAAGAAGAGAACTCTATTGAACTAAGAACTTGGAAACTAGGAACGTTTAACTCGAAATTTGAAAACATGTATCAACAAATATAATTTTATGGTATACTATATATAGATATATTATCATATCCTAACCGTTGAATAACAAGATGTGTTGTGTACTTATGAAATGCGGTGCATTGGAACTATTTTTGTAACTTGCAAACTGTGTTTGAGATTGATCAAACACTTTCCCTGATGGAAGAGTAATGTATTTTGCCAGGGATGCTACCCAAGCCAAAGAGGAAATTTTTTTTTTCATAGGACGTGGGTAGTGCCACTTGTTGATTAAGGTGGGCGCTTGCAGTATCAACAAATAATAAATACTAAGGTAGTTACCTGTGCAATGCACGGGGAATGTTACACAATTTAAATGTAAGAAGGTTTATATAACTAAAATATTGAACCAATTTAAACATATAACCATTACTTATACTTGTTTTATATAATTTAAATTTTGCATAAAATTATATAATTATATATGTTTTGAGGGAGTGGCTATTGTTACATCCTTTTTATTACTTTCATAATTTTCATATTTCTAAAATATTCTTAATTAAAAGTTGTGTTAAATTTTTGTTTATTGCCACTCCTATATTCAAAATTATATTTAATAATTACATATTAAAACTTCAAATATCTAGTCTTATAGATTACATATATAAATACATAATATATATCTACAATTTGAATATTGTAAGATCAGAAAAAATTAATTAATAGTAATCTAAATTTCTAATTAAAAAAATTGAATTGATATAACTTTAGAATTTGTATATGTTTTAAAATTCAAATATTTAATTTTAAATTCAATTTTAATTGCTAATAATTATAATATATATTAATCATTATTTGTGTAATTTATATATTTGTATCACTTATGCAATATTTGTTTAATATCACCTCAATGTGCAATTTTTAAGTTTGTATTACCCATATAATAAATGTTTAGTATCACCTATTTGATGTATCTATATTAGTTAGAAAACTAATATATGCATAATTTTTTTTAGGTCATTAAAATTCTCTAGATTATTTAAGGATCTTATAAAATTCTAAACTATGAGTAAGTTTTAAAAGACTTATAAAATTCTTTATCCATTACTATTCGAGTTATTAAATCTATGACATTTTTATGAATAAAAAAAGTGAATAATATTGCATATTATAATTTCAAATATCTAACTTTATAGATACTAACATATGATAGAGATCTACAATTTGAGTGTTGTAGGATTAGAAAAATTTATTAACAGTTACATCGCTAATTTAAAAATTGAATTGATATAACCTTAGCATATACTATAAACTTCAGAGGTCAAATATTTAATTTGAAATTTATTTTTAATTATTAATAACTATAATTTATATTAATTATTATTTGTGCAACTTATATGTTGGTATCATCTGTGTAATATATATTTAGTATCACATCAAAGTATAATTTTTTTTTTCATTATCAGTGTAATACATGTTTATTATTATCTATTTGAGGTATCAATATTAGTCAAAAAACTAATCTATGACTATTTCTTTGTTTGTGCATCATTAAAATTCCTTATGTTATTTATGTATGCTATAAAATTCCAATCTATCAATAAGTTTTATAGAAGTTATAAAATTATTTATTCCCTATTTTTTGAGCCATTAAATTTATGGTATTTTTATTAATAAAAAATTAATAATATTGCATATTAAAGTTTTAAATATATAATACTATAAATATTAATATATGACAGATCTAAAATTTGAGTGTTGTAAGATTAGAAAAATTAATTAATAGTAATTTAAATCGCAAATTAAAAAATTAAATTGATATAACTTTAGAAAATATTAGCTTTAGAGTTCAAATATTTAATTTGAAGTTTGCTTTTAATTATTAATAATTATAATTTATATTAGTCATTATACATGCAATTTATATGTCTACATCACCTATGTAATATATTTAATATCACCTCAAAATGCAATTTTTTTTATTTGCATCACTCATGCAATACATTTACTATCACATATTTGAGTTATCAATATTAGTTAGAAAATCAATCTATGACTATTATTTTATGTATATGTCATTAAAATTCTATAGGGTATTTAAGGATCTTATAAAATTTTAATCTATCAATAAGTTTTAAAGAACTTATAATCTTCATTCATTGCTTTTCGAGTCATTAAATCTATGACATTTATTAATAAAAAATAAATAATATTGCATATCAAAACTTCAAACATCTAATTTTTTATATAATATATGATATAGATCTATTGTTTGAGTATTACAAGATTTAAAAAATTAATTGATATATATCTCATGAAAGTGTGCTTTTTATTTTTAAGAAACTTCTCAAGTAAGTATCGATATTTATGAAAGAAGAGTAAAAAAATAAATAAATTATGATTAGCTAAAAAGAGTGGTTGAAACGCATGATTGGTAAATAAGAAGATTGATGAATGGATTGGTTGACATGAAAAACTATTTGTCTGGCGAGATTTAAAAGAAGACAATCTCATTGGTAAATATCTATGAGTAATCTAAAGTAATCAATGAATTATCTGAATTAAGTGAAGAATTTATATTTTAAAATCTTCAAAAAATCAAATAAAAGTAATTAATTTGATCGGCTATCGTGGATGGTGGAATTTTTTGAAGGGAAACTAAATGCACCATCTCATGCCACCTCACCAATTCCACTTTCCCATGGTCCCTCTTTTAAAATGATATATGATACATAATATATGATATATGATACGAAGTGAACTTCTTCGAGAGCGTATGAAATAATAAAATTAATTGTGAGAGGGAGAATAAATTCTCGAGGAAGTAGCAATAAAAACAACAAAATATTGGAAATTAAAAGGAAATATTTTTGTGCTCATTACCATACAATGGAACTGTGTTGAGCCCATGGTTGGCTAATGATTTTCTAGATTGAGGTTTGAATTTGCAATGTTTATGGTGTTGCGCATTCTGGCCATGGTGATGGTGAGATTGATGCAGCAAGGTGATAAGTAATTCGCGGGATGCCGAAATGTTGCTATTTCCACTAGACATAGAAAAATGGAGGGTTTAATATCTGGGTTGAGATGAATCTCCTTAATCTCTAATCATGCTATGTTATTTAATGAGAATGGGAGGGATTCCTACCAATAATGTGAGGCATGCGATACAGGGCCTTAGTGAGAAATTGGCGGACAAGTTAACGATGGAGGATTTTTCTCATATGTTAGGCGGGCTTGAACTAAGCCGATCATAGATCCGGATGAAACCAAATTTATAATTTTAAGGACTCTAAGCTTAATACTTTAATTTCAAAGATTAATAATATCGGTACTTATAATTTTAAAAACTAAAATAATAATTTACTCTATTTTGTTCACTTTACTTTTATATCTGCAAACCCAATATCCAAATTAATATGTGTACTATACCCAAAGAAATTATCCACACGCAAGCAATAACCATATAAAAACAATAACGTAACATTAAATTGATGGGCTGACATATCCAATGCGTATAATTGAAAAATTGAATATCCATCCACCGCCCTCACCCACCATAATAAATAAATAATTAAATAGAGGGCTCCATTTGAGCAACCCCGATGTACCCAATAGAATTGTCTTATTCACAAACATTAATTTCAGAGACCTTGAACTTGGGAATGAGATACGTTATTTGCAACCAAAAAAATAAGGTGTCCATGGACATATACAACAATTCACCGTTAAAACTCAATTTTATTTATTTTTAATTTTTTTTAAAATATTTTATATCAAATCCATCGGTTGTACGTGACTATGTCGCGACAACCGATATACAAATAAAGTTTCTGCTTGGGAATATAGGATTATTAGGAGACTATTAAGAGATCAAAATTATTCTTAAAACAGTGTTGAAATGAGTACCGATTAGTATTCTCTACATGATTTGTGTAAGTAGTTGCCTACTTTTCTTTGTTTTTCGTCTGAAGTACTCTTCGTTCACTCATAGCTATCTTTTACTAAATTTTTTTTATTCATAATTATCTGTTATTTGAAAATTTTAAGATAATATTAATTAATTTTTTTTAATTTTATACTTAAAATTTATTTACTTACTTATAATAAATATTTTATAATTTTATAAAAAAGGACAATTTTGTTAAAATAACTTATATTTTTTTATAGAATTTAATTTAAATGCAGTGATAATGTAAAATAGTTTTAAACTGTCAGCCAATAGAAATAGTGGAAAGTGCCAACTCATACAATTAAGCATCTATTACAATGAGAGACCTACCATAATTTTTCATTTTCTTCTATTTCTATTGATTGACAGTATAAAATTATTGTACACTGTCAATGTGTAATGTCCAGAAAGTTTAAAACATTCGATTTACATAATTAATCAAATTATTCGATTAATTTGCATGACTACGGTTAATAGAAGATAGCTAAATATTAAATATGAATTAGATACACGTTAATTAGATAAACTAGAGTTAAGGAAGTGAGAGTAGCCAATTAGAAAATCTTAGTAAAAGTAAGTAGAAAAGAGTTGCTAATTTAAAGAAAAACTAGTAGAATTTCAGTAATTTAAACGGCCAGAACCGAACTAATAGAATTATTCAACTAAAAAACCCTAGATCTTATCGTCACTAACTCATCCACCTAGCCTCTAAAAGTGGCACATGGACAGCCACAACACAAGATGAGAGTTGGTTCAATTTGAACTACAAATACCAAGGGCCCATGAGGTTTGAAAGATCGAACCACCACCATTAATTAACTCAAAGAGATTTTTATTTGTCTCTTTTCTTCTTGTGTGTTATAGCTGCTACTTTCTTGTCTCTCCTTTTTCATTTTCTTCTTCTTCTCCTCCTTCATTTCACTTCCTTTCAAGCTTTCATCCACTTTCTTACCTACCAACATCAACCTTAATCAAGAAACTCACTTGTGAGAGGTAGGATTCACTTACTTGGTTGATTTTCTTGGATTGATGATGATTAGAAAGTTTCTTCTACTCATATAAATGATGATCTATGGTGATGATGTGATGATTTATGAGCACAAGAATCAACAAAATAGAACCAGGTTTTTCTCAAAATCCATATGACATCCGTACTTGCGCATTGTACGAACTCACCTATAGACTTCAAACTAAGATGAAGCTATTTTTAAATGAAACTAGACATCTAGAGCTTTCTAAGCATATAAAGTATAAGGTCATTAGATTAGTATAGAATTAGTTATGAATTTTCAAAATTTGACCTAGAAATCTGGCTTCTTATCTTAGTAGTATGAGTTGAGAAGGGTGTAACTCACCCTACACAACTCTAAATTGAGTGCAACCAATGCTTTTGGAAATCTAACAAGTAATGAAATATTTCATAAAAATTTCAGAGTCAGATTCATTGCCAATTATTCCCAGCACATTAATGAAGTTACCTTAAGTTCAAACCAGGCTAGAACAAAGTAGTCCAGTAGGATCAAGTTACAGGGCTTATATCTCAAGATATACTTCTGCAAATGATATGCAATTTTTTTTTATTTAAAAGCTTGTTCTGTTAGCTTTAATTTGGTATAAATTTCATATGATTTCACTTAGAATCCTATTTTTAGTGAATTTTCACTTATAAGAGTGTAATTCTAGCTAAGTGTAGGGTAGTCTGAGCTAAAATACAAATAACTTGAGCTATACAAATCAAAATGAGATGTGACTAAAAGGGTTGGAAACAAGACACATAGAGCTATAACATATCCAAAATTCAGGTTTAAATGGGTTGAATAGGAGTAAAGGCAAATTTTACAAAATTCGGATAGAAGAAGATAGAATGAGTAGAAAACTCTATTAATATTCCTGTTGTTTTTGACACACTATATGATTGATATTGTGGTTATAAATTTGCTATCCTATATTGATTTGAATGCTTGATTGGTTTTACTGGTATTCTGGCACTATTCACATGAAAGCAGGCATGATCCGTCATGCTGCCGAATTTCCGGCAGAAATTAGTGATAGATCTAAATGTTTGTGTATTAATGTTATTACGCGACGTATATGAATACCATGCAAGTATGATCATTTGAGCTTAAGATATGAAGACTATGTATTTATGATTCTATGAGGAAAGATATGATAATGAGTTCATATTCCTAAGGAACGTGACATGGCGATCACGTTCTGATGGGGTATGATATGGCGATCATACTCTAGAATGTGGCATAATGATCCCACATCCTAAGGAATGTGACATGGCGATCACACCCCGAGGGAGTATGACATGGCGATCATACTCTAAGATGTGACAAGATGAACATATTCTTAAGGAGTGTGACATAGTGATCACACCCCGATGGAGTATGACATGGCGATCGTACTTTGGAATATGTATGACAAGTAAAGGTAGATAAAGGAAGAAAAGAAAATTATGTGTATCTACATAAATTTAAGTACAAGTATAGACATGTGTAGATTTTATGTTTTCAGTATATTGATATTATTATATTTTAAGACGTTGCAGTTATTATTCATAGTATAATTCATGAATTTATTTTGTATTGGCTTTCCCAAATGATAAGTGTATAAATAAAATAAACTTTGCTTTGGACAATATATTTTCGAACTATAAAATTAAACAATTTTTATAACATATTCATCTTTTTCATAATAAACCGAAGCAACTGGAGATGACAATGATGACGTTATGTATGATTGTTAGAAAATCCTACTGAGAATTTAAAATTTTCACTCCTGTTTTCGTGTTATCTCTAGATAGTTCGAGAAGTTTTAAAGGCATTTAAAGTTCTTTGTTCAGAGTGTGTCTTATGACTTAAGTATAGTACCATACCAAGGAGACGTTACACAATGTATGCCAATTAAACTCTTTTTTTATATTTATGTAATTTTAATTATTTTTTGATTTATGTGTCGAAACCTAAAAGACAAATATAGGTGACGGAGGGAGTAAAACAAAACGTGCAAGTCATTGTCTAATAAGACACCAGTAATTTAGGTCTCTTTTTTCAAATGATTATTTCATGTGAAAAAAGTGAAGGCAAAAGAATTTTAAAGGCTGTTTGGCATGCCTGATAGGATAAGATCTAATAGAATAATGGTTAATAGTATAAGGTCTGATTATATAAGACCTGATAAAAATTTAATAATATATAATATTTAGTATGTCATCGTATAAGATATTGTATTATATACAATATAACCAAAAAAAGAGATTATAATAAATATAATTTTTGAATATTAAATTTAAAAGTTAAAAATTAATATAATTGTTTAAATATTTATTATAATTATATTAGCTATTTTTTATTATATATAAATATAATTTTATATTAAAAAATATTTATTTATTTTGTATATTTTTTCATAATATAAAAAATATGAGTAAGAGAGAGAGAGAGAGAATCTAAATAAGTCTAATATCATATTCTTATATTTGGTTGTATTTTTTATTATATATAATTAAATTTATATTAAATATTATTTATATATTTTATTAATAAATATTTATTCTTATATTTTTATATTAGTTTGGATAGTTATTTTATAATTATTTTTTAAAAAAAATTTATTTATTATTAATTTTTTATTAAATGATATTATTTTTTTGTTATATAGTTTTTTATTTTTTATTATTAATTTAATAATTATTTTTCTTTTAATAAAATATATTAAAAAATAAAAAATAAAAGAACCCTTATACATTAACAATTAATGAGGCCTAATATGATCTTCTCAGGCTGGATTAAAATATCCATCATTTTAACGTATAAAAGAAGTTTGATGGATAAACTTATATAATACGTTGATTGTACCAAACAACGGATAAGATCATAACTTATTATATTACTTTATCTTATCATACTTAATACGATATACCAAACATACCCTAAGTAAGATCTTAAAACTTTTGTCAAATCCTACTTATCAAAACCGTCTATGTTGATTTTTCCTTTTGTATGACATAACTCTATCTAAAATTAAAAAAAAAAATCTATTCCTCGAGATATTTTCCGCCAATCATGTACAGAACATCAATTGACCCCAGTTTCAATTTTTTTTTTTTTCAAGAATAATTTTAGATTCTCTTAATCAATCTCTTAAAACTCTTTCCAATTACTAAATAAAAAATTAATAAATACTTTTATATTTTCAACATAAAAATTATATTTATTTTTTTATACATGATTGGGAGAAAATTATATTTAACAAAAGATTATATTTAATACTTTTTATTTACCAAACAATTACTAAAAAAATTATATTTTTTATTTAATATTAAATTATTAAAATGATGCTATAGAAGAGGAGAACTCATTAACCATTGCACTTATTATCTTGAAACACGTTATTTGGAACTCGAAAAAGTAGGGAGTCCATAAATATACACAACAACCTACCATTAAAACCCAATTTTACTTACTTTTAATTTTTTTAAAAAAATATTTAATATCAAATCCATCGATCGTCAGGATTATATACAATTAAAGATTCTGTATTATCTTACCTGCCTGATATGGACAAATCCAAAAGTGTATAGTATATTCTTTTTTTTTTTTGGATTATGCTATTTATATATATTCAAAATTTCAAAATTTTAATATTTTCTTTTAATTTTTTCTTTTTTTATTAATCATTTTAGTCTTTTTATTTTTTTAATAATTTTTTTCTCTTTTTTATTTTTAAATGTTTAAAATATTTACTTATCCAATGGTATAAAAAAAAATTTATTTTATTTTTTTTTTATCTTTTCGTTATTTTGGATCCGAACACTACATACTATTTATTTGCACGAGCTTATCCATGTGAATATTGCCTCTGCAAATCATCAGAAAGTTGAGAAGACGAGTACAATATGAGCATTCCAACTGTGCTGGTTCTACCATTTCCAGCTCAAGGACATGTGAGCCCCTTGATGAGCTTCTCACAGAAGTTGGTTGAGCATGGATGCAAAGTCATTTTTGTGAACACAGACTTCATCCATGAGCGAGTGGTGAGTTCCACGGGGGAGCAAAATAATAGCCTAATTGTTGGATCACTTATAAATTTGGTCTCAATTCCAGATGGTTTAAAACCTGAGGATGATAGAAACGATTTGGGCAAGCTATGCACTGCTGTATTAAGCACCATGCCTGCTATGCTCGAGAAGCTTATACATGACATTCATTTGAAGGGTGAACATAGAATCAGTTGCATTGTTGCTGATGAGTCCATGGGATGGGCGATGGAAGTTGCTTGTAAGCTGAGTATCAGAGGAGCGGTCTTATGGCCTGCGTCAGCAGCTTCGCTTGCCTTGATGTACAATATCCCCACGCTGATTGACGAGGAGATCATCGATTCTGATGGTAAGAATATATCATATATTGCACTCTGACCAATTTGCTTGGTTCAATTTTCCTTCTAAAATTATGAAGAAATGCAACTTGATAGACTAGTCACTCTTGCCTTTGTTTGATATTATTGTGAATTTTTTAGAGTTATTGAGCTTTCTATTCTCTTTTGATACTGTTCTTAAAAAATCATAGTAATATTATTTAATAAAATAATATATAAGTTGCTCTCAATAAGTAGAAGTCATATAAATAATATTTAGTAAGATTGATCTTAAAATATAAATTAATTATAATAGACATAAATATTAAAGAAAATAACTTTTATTTTTATCATCATTAAAGATAATAATATTATATTAACTTTTTAAATTTTAAAGAATATAAGTTAACTTTAAAAAGTATCTCGCAGCGCTCAAAAGCATCCAAATCAACTTATATTTTTTATAAATAAAAACACTCCCTCAAAGAACACTACTAAATCAGGCCTCTACAAGCTAACTATAAATAGAATAAAGTGTAAAGTGAAAATCTCTTATTTGAAAATGGTAAACAATTTATAATAATTACATCATTTGTTATCTATGTCTTTTGTATTCAATCAAAATCTAACTAATAGTATTTTTTTTTAAAATCAATGATTATTGGCTTGTGTTTTAACATCCGAAATGCACTCTGCATTTCAGAGACCTTGATCCATACCTAATGATTATTGGGGTTCTAATTTAACATCTAACTTTGAAGCTTATGAGCTCATAAAAACAAAGGAAAAATACACAAATTTCCATAATTAAACATAATCATATTTTGAAATAATTACCATGAACTTTTAATTTTCAATGGCAAGCCCTTAAAGTTTTCAAAACTCATAAATGGACCATTTCATAGAAATAAGTTAAGAAAAAGTATTAATTCATCACATCATTTAGAAGTACTGATTATTACACATCATATTATCTACTTTATTTATATTGCTTTTGAAAATGTTTTCTATTTTTAAAAGAGTTTAATTGATATGCACTGACAGTGTAAAATAGTTTTACACTGTCAACCAATAGAAATAGGGAAAAGTGAGAAATCATAGTAGATCCCTCATTGTAATGAGTGGTTATTTGTATGAGTTAGCACTTTTCACTATTTCTATTGACTGATAGTGTAAAATTATTTTACACTATCAGTGCATTTAAATTAAATTCTTTTTAAATTATTGTTAGATACATCAAAATTTATTGAAAATATATAATAAATAAAATAGTATAAAAATTCTAATTTTAAAAAATAAACCGAATAAATTAAAATTTACTGTGTGTATTATATCAATAAATATAATTGGTGCGATGACTGATTTTAGGTCAACTAGCGAGCAAAAGAGTCCATTTCATGATTTTTGAAAGTTTCAGGACATGTCATCTGAATTTAAAAGTTCAATATAATTATTTTTTCAATCTTAACAATTGCTCATTTAATTTTAGATTACATTCGACTTTTGATAAAGTTCATGTCTGTACCAGTTGGTTTGTTGAAACGGGTCAACTGTGATTTAGAAAAATAACGAGTTTAGTGAGTTGGTAAGACAGACGAAGTTGCTTTTAAAATTATAATTAAAACAAGAATTTTATCTTGATGCATTGTTAGTATAAATTTTTTTTGTAATGCCATCTAATTACATATTGTCACATTATTGTATAAAAGTATTTAATTTTTACAATAACTTTCTCAAAAGTCACACACAATAAAATAAAATGTGATTTGTTAATAGTATAAAAATATTTTAAAATTTAATGTCTTAAAATATTGAGTCTCATTTATTTAATAGTTTATACATTTATTAAACAAGATGAATTATAAAGTAAATACTAATTATTAAAATACAACAAAATAAACAAAACTATACAAATACTACTTTTTTATTTCATTTTTTAACACTTTTGAGGGTAGGCTTGCATCCGCTATGTGAGTTTAACAAGAATGACACAGATTACACATATAATTTTTTTTTTTAAGTATTTATTCAAGTAATTTCTTTCTCATCTCTTTCTTTATTGAATCAAAAAATATTAAAAATTTAGCCTGTTAAACTTTTATACTTTATCTATATAATAACAATGTTTCCAAGTTAATTAATTGATTAATGACTTGTGCTTTTTGTCTTGAATGTGATACCATTGGAAACTTTTTTTTGTTGATAAAGAGGGACAAAGCCCAATTTATACTTCTAACATTTTCTTTCACAAGATATCTCAGACATACATACAAGACTAACATACATACGAATTTGCCATTACCAAATCAATTATTGTTAACTCAGTTTTCACTCTTTTGGAGCACAATCTCTTTATGAATTTGTCAAATCTTTGTTGTTTGATACATCTGAATCAAACAAACAAAAACAAAGACCAAGATCTAAAAAAGGAGACCCCAATAGAATTTCCTAAGAGCAAAGGACTCAAGCCTACGGGAGGAGAATCCCAGAACTGGCACTGATTTTCATCCCCTGGTGCCTTTTTCTTTCTTTTTTTCTTTTGCACAATTATTATTTGATATTAATTTTAATTCACTGTCACTATAAATGTTTTATATTACCATTTAATCATATACTTCTATTTAAAATACTTTTAAGATAGTGGATGATTGATGAGTCAAACATTTTTATTGATATAATAATATATGATTGGATATTTATGTAAAATTTTTTTATATTGATTGTACATTAAAATTAAATTCTTGCTATTTTAAAATATATTTTATTTGTCACTCTAGTAAGATGTACAAGAATTAAAAACTCTAAAATTAATACTTAATTATGAAATTTTTTAGTAAAATACACTTATTAAAATTTCGAAAAGACTATTTAAACTATCCGATTAATATTAAGTGTGCTTTGAATATCATAATAGTTAAAATTAAAAATTTAATAATAATTTTTTTATTAGAAGGCGAGAACATAAAAAGTTATCAACTACAAATTTTTTTTTCCCAAAATATGAAATAAAATGAATTGTAGGTAGTAATTTATCCTCAACAAACCTTAAATCTGACTAAATTAATTTTGTCTTTTTTTTTTTAACGAAAAAAACTATATATCACTACAATTTTATTTCATTTTTCACTGCAGGATTCCCAACCACTAATAAGACATTTCGGCTATCACCAACCATGCCTCCGATGGACACAAGAGCCCTGTTTTGGGCACAATTTAACGACTCAGTAACCCAGAATCAAATATTTAATTATGCGGTGCACTGCAGAGGAGCTTTAAACTTGACAGAGTGGTGGCTTTGCAACACCTTAGACGAACTTGAACCTGCAGCATTATCCATTTGCCCAAAGCTCCTACCAGTTGGCCCATTGATGAGAAGTTATGACAGCACAAGTTCAACTGCAAGATCACTGGGACAGTTATGGGAAGAAGATCTATCCTGCATGAGTTGGCTTGATCAGCAACCTCATGGTTCTGTCTTATATGTTGCCTTCGGTAGTTTCACTCTTTTTGACCAAAAACAATTCACAGAACTTGCTCTTGGACTTGAAATCACCAATAGACCCTTTCTTTGGGTTGTGCGTGAAGATCCCAACTGCAACAATAAGGTATCTTACCCTAATGAATTCATGGGGAATCAAGGTAAGATTGTTGGATGGACTCCTCAACAGAAGGTGCTAAGCCACCCTGCCATAGCTTGCTTTGTTAGCCATTGTGGTTGGAATTCTACCGCAGAGGGTTTGACTAATGGGGTGCCCTTCTTGTGTTGGCCATATTTTTGTGACCAATTTTATAACAAAACATTCATTTGTGATGAGTTGAAGGTTGGGTTGGGTTTTGACTCGGATGAAAATGGATTGGTGTCACGTGGGGAGATAAAAATGAAGGTGGACCAACTGCTTAGCGATGAGAACATACGATCAAGGTCTTTGAAGCTAAAGGAGAAATTAATGAACACCATACAAGGAGGTAGGTCTTCAGAGAACTTCCACCGCTTTGTCAAGTGGCTGAAAGGATAAGCATTGGCCTTCTGTGCAGAATTACATTGGTTGGAATTAATTGGATCGATTGTTGAGTGATGAACAAATAATAAGGGTAAAGTTTGTTGATTTGCTGTTGGATTGTTGTTACATATTTTTAGTTGATTGTGAATGTCAAAACTCCAAAATGATTGAAAAAATAATAACATTGTGATTTGTTGGTTATATATATATATCATCAAATATAGCTTGATTTAGTAGTATTAATTTATACTTTGCTTGGATCTTTTTATTGATGGGAGCACAACGAAATTAGTGAAACTGAGCGAAAAAATTGTAAGAAATTTAGGATTTTATATATGATTGTAGAACATCACAAGTAAATTAAAGGCGATAAATTGCATATTTGTTTTGCCTTGATTGGTTGAAGGATCTCCTCCATAGCCAGGTGTTTGCCTCTATGCTCTAAATAAGATTGCAGTTCTCAATGAGTAGAAAACTGGTTTCGGAGCAGAGGGGAGAGACCTAGCCATGAATATACTGTGATGCTAACCTTAGTGAGCCTTCTCATGAAAGGCCATGCACCAAGGTCCTTGACCTTCACTAAGACATCTGACATATCGGCCTAATAACACTATTAGAAACATGCGGAATACTGATGAATATATTGGCAGATATAATTTTACCGATTGATACTATGACAGAAAAATTCCATCGCTAAAAATAGTGTTAGTAATAATTACCAACGGATTTTATTAAACCATCGATAAACATATGGAAAACTTGACAAACTTTTCGTCAAAATTAATATAATTATCATTGATTATGTCAAACTTTACTTCGTCGATAAGATATGAAAAAAAAAGTATTTTTTCTAAAATTATTGATAAAAAATCTGTCAGTAAAAATAAGTAATAAATTTTTTATTTTGGATTTGCCAACTTATTATCAACGAAAAATCCGTTTATAATATTAAATTTTTTAAATATTTATTTCAATTTTATTTAATTATTCATGATATTGTTAATTATTATTATTTATTTTAATTATTTTATTTAATTATTAAATACTTATATAATTAAAAATAAAAAATATAATAATTATAATAAAAAACACAAAAAATGAAATTATTATATGTAAATAATAAAGATCCATCAAATAATGCAAATGTAAATAAAAACAATCTATTAAATACTACAAGTAATGTAAAATTAGAAAAAAGGGACAAATCTAAGTGTACTCTTGCTCATCGGTGTCAAAGATGTCGTCTTCATCATCCGACAAAGAAGAGGAAGAAGAAGGCTGCTCTTCTGGTATCAATGGTAGAGGAGGAGGAAACTAATAAGAAATCAAAATGTAACAATAAAATTGAATTTAAAGTGTAAATTACTTTTCAGGTACCTTCGTCAAACTGCAAATGCTGGCACCGCTGCGTTGAGGCTGCCTATGATTGCTGCCCAAATGATGTAGCTGTTCTACTGTCACTTGCACGCTAGGAAGAGGGAGGAGTGGAAGTAGCCTTAGGTGTATAGTGTGTCTTAGAGGATCCTAGTGACGATGGTGGAGGAGCAGCAAGCACCAACCCAAGAGTGGGTATCATGTGGATATTCTATGGGTCAAATGAACGAGCTGGGAGGTGGAGGCCAGAGCAGGGGAGCTGGATGGAGTGCTGCTAGTGCTGGAAGGTGGTGCAATAGATCAGGAAGGTTGACCATCCTTCCATGGTCAACCTCTGCCATGGCCAATACCTTTGTCTGCCATATCTTAATCAAACACCATACATATATATATATAAGTCAATGCATAGAATAAAAACAAAACATATAACTCAATATGCAAAGCGTAAAACATATTAGGCATGTAGTAACTTAATATGCCATGAATATTAATAAAATTAGATGTATATAATTTAATGTGGAAAGAATAAAAACATAATTACATGTTTAGTAATTTTAAAACATGATGACTAAAGAGACCTCATTTAATTCGAAAGTTCAAGGCTTTCTTCATCATTTTTGGATTGAACATCATCCTCAAATTCCTTTTCTTCGTCCTCAGTGCCTTCTATCATTGTCATTGAACTTTGACCCAGAAGTTCAATTACGTCAACTTCCCTAGAAGCAGAAAGTAGATTAGAGGGAATGTCAGCATCAACAACTAGTCTCGAAGAGATATTGGGTTATCCACTTGATAAGCTTATTTGGATACTTCTTTAACTTTAACTCAATCCTTTGCTTTAGTTGTAATCACCACCCTCCAATTTGATTTGCATTTTCTAGGGTGTTGGAGTTGATTGAAATAAAACATTTAGGAACAAGTCCCACGTTGCCTAGGATTGCAAGGGAAGAGGGAAGCCAAGACTATATATAGACCCAAGTCCTTTGTTTCAATTTGCATTAGTCAGAAATAATTTAAGCTTGTATTTAACTTTCTTTTTTCCTTTGTATCCTTGTCTTAGAGTGTTGTGAGGTGTAGATCAGATATTTGCTTTGGAGAGTGTAGGTGTAATGGGGTCATGGGGTGTTTGAGAGAAAAGTTTGTGTGTTATAAAATTTTTTACATAGTGTTATTCTCTGGTTGTCTTTAGACAACGAGTGTGGTTTTTCTCCGATTTTAGAGTTTTCCATGTTAATTCTTGTATTGTGATTGTGTTCGTGCTATATTTTATTTCTCTATTTTCAGGAAAGTTCTCAAAGGAAAAATGGTGTTTTTCCTAACAAATGGTATCAAAGCTTATGGCTCGATAGGATATTAAATTCTTAGTATGCTTTGTGGTTGCAGCATTGTCTGACCTTCCACATGAAAAAAGAATTGTTCTTTATCATTTAAGAATTATCTTTGGTTGCTAGAAATAAGTGTCATATTGTGAGAGTGCTGTTTTGGAAAGGTTCTGTTTAGGAAATACTTGGTACTTAAGCGTGTCTATTGTGACCTATCTCTCTTTCTTGGGAACTTACGTGGTGCACAATTCTACAGTCTACATACACTATTTCAAGATACCGTTGCACTGTCAAGTTTTTCAAGTGCTATGAAGTTTGACATAGAGAAATTTGGTGGAAGAATCGATTTTGGCTTGTGGCAAATACAAGTCAAGGATGTGTCGATACAATTAGGATTACACATGGCGTTGAAAAGGAAAATTGTCCAGGTGGAGCGGTACCGGAAAAAGGCTCTAAGTCAAGTACTAGTAATGTCTCTCTCGTTATGGGGAAGGACGATCTTTTCTAAAAGATGAGAAGTATATCCTCATGGCATTACCGCACTACCATGGAAAAGCATAAGTTATTGCTAAGTGATCCACAATTGTACATGGGCATTGGTTGATGTTGATGTAAGGTGTATGATGGGATTATGTTGATGGCTGAAGAACTTCCGGAAAAAGCCAACATAGAAGTTGCACCATAAATTTTTCAGCATGGTTTCGACATGTGCCGAGAAGAAATTCTTGGAACTACCTAATTCCAAGTGAGTATACTTTTTATGGTGGAGTATGATAGTTCTTTTGAACTATGATTGTCGGTGTTGACAATGAAAGCTGAAGATGTGTCCATTTCAATCAAGGTGGAGATCGTTGAAGTTGATTGAAATAAAAAATCGTGGAACAAGTCCCACATCGCTTAGGATTGGAAGGGAAGAGGGAGAATAAGCCTATATATGAACCCAAGTCCTTTGTTTCAATTTGCTCCAGTTGGAAACACTTTAAGCTTGTATCTAACTTTCTTCTTTCCTTTGTACTCTTGTCATAGAGTGTTATGAAGTGTAGATCAGATATCTGCTTTAGAGAGTGTGGGTGTACTGGGGTTGTGGAGTGTTTGAGAGAAAAGTCTTTGTGTTGTAAAATATTTCATAGTGTTATTCTTTGGTTGTCATTAGATAACAGGCATGGTTTTTCTTCAATTTTAGAGCTTTCTATGTTAATTCTTATATTATGATTATGTTCCTACTATATTTTATTTCTCTATTTTTAGGAAAGTTCTCAACAAAAAAATGGGGTAAGGTAGATAATATACTTATCTTGCATTTTGGGCAATAATGAATAGATCATATAGTAACCTAGGTCTCTTCATAGAATTTGCAATGAGTTAGGGCATCATTTTTGTAATAAAGCATGCACTTTTTCACACAACAATCAGTCTTTTCCTCATTTAACTCTAGTTTAGAAACTACCTTCTTAGCTTGGTAAAAGTCCTTATGAATGGAGTAAGATGGTGGATTAAGGTTCCTAATCTAATCAGTCCACTAATCAAACAAGCGCTAGCTTTAGTTTGATCTGACTTAATAGTCAACATTCTTATTGCCAAAGATAACTCTAAATGCATAAACCCTTCCCATAAAGGCTCTTTCGTTGCCTTTAACAGACTATAAAACCTTTCAGCATCTGGATTGGGAAACTCAATGGAAGGTTGGGAACACATTCTAAGTTCGAGTCGAGCGGCATCAAAAACCATTTTTTGATAACGATTAAGGCTATCCTCTTAAGTGACATTACTCGTATCTCGGACACCTTTGTGGACCCTATTGCTAGAACTATCTCCAATATAACACATACCAAACTGATCCTCCTCGGTAATGACTTCCCCATGCTCAGTCCAGACCCAATAATCAATTATGAATCTGTCTTTGTACAAATGATACCTAATGGTCTTAATATCTAAATACTTCCTGCATCTACACCTACCACATGCATATCTAACTTTTGCTTCACTTAAGAACGATTGTGCTTAACATGCAATACTTATGAATTCCTCAGCAGCCACATAAAATTCTGGTTTTATACCCACCAAATTGGGTGTAACCTATCATACACCCATAAATAGTTTTTGAAAAACATCACTTGTGAATAATATTCAACCTAAAAATTAAATGCAAAACTTATCGATCACAAATTGGATAGAGTTTCCCCTATATATACACATATAACCCTTAAATATTAGATTAGGAATCGCCCCTTGAATTAATTTATTTTTAATTTGAAAACAACAAATTAGTTAAACAAAATTTGGGCAAATTCCCCCTTTGTATTAGGAGCCTTCATTTACTAGATTAATACACTTGTTTGATTACATCAACAATATGAAAAATAATAAAAATTTCGACAAAGTCTCCCCTTACATTAGGAGACTCCCCTTAGATTAACTTATCTTTAAATTAAAAACAACATATTAGTTAAACAAAGTTTGAGCAGAGTCTTCCCTTAAATTAGAAGTCTTCATAAAAAATTAATTAATTCAGTAGTTAGATCAAACAATCAATAACAAACACATACAATCATGTAATTCAATTAATTCTATAAACTATTCTAGAGCACATCTTGTTATTCCACAACATGCAGACATACAACACCATAGCACACAATTCAAATAATTGGGAAGGAATGCTAAGCCTTCCTTCAGTCATGCAATCCAATTCTCCTTCTTCTATTCTACAACTCTATCCTAGAAAATATAAGTCTCTAATTGTGCATAAAACTTGATTAAAGTTACAAACTACACATTATACTTACCTATACTCCAAATGTTATTTTCCAAGCTCCAATCAGTAACAAATATCTCTTCGAAAGTGCTCTTTATTAAACAAAAGAAGAAAAATATTAAGTCAAATAAGGTCCCTAACAAACAACTTTGAGTAAAGAAATAAAATGAAAAAACAAAGCCAAATGAAAAAAGTAAACCGATTAAAATGCTCAACACAGTATCAGGCACACAATAGTGGTCTCCAATAGCGTTGAAAGGGATTTAGCGGTCGTGGTGGAGTGGGTGGCCATGGGTGGTGGCAAGAAAAGAGAGAGAGAAAGAAAGAGCAATAGGGGAGAGAAAGAAGGGTTTTTGCATTTAAACATCGATGCTCTTGCATTACCGACGAATTTTCATCCGTAATTATAAAAAGGCGTAGATGAAGAGACATTGGGGGCGAACATCTAATTTTCAATTTTCATCAACAATTAAAAATAAATTAAAATTATTATTTCGCTTGAAAATAAATTAAAAATTAAAATTACTAATGAATTTTTTGTCAATAAAAATAAAAAAATTAAAGTTACTACTAGAAGTTTCATCGATAATTTTCTCTTTTGTAAAAAAAAAATTAAAATTATAAAAAGAAATCTCATTAGTAATCATACCTTAAACCCTAGCTATCAATGGATATATCCATCAATAATTCTATCGATAATATTTACGTGCCGATTGGCAGCAAATATTACCAACAGATATATTTATATGTTGATAATTATGGCGATTTTAAATATTTTATTAATTTATCCATCGATAACTAATCAAAAAAAATCCTCAGGTAATTTTTTATGGTATTTCGCGTGTGTCTAGTAATACATGTAATAGGCCTATAAAATAACCCTAGACTACCTTGACTGCTAAATGAATCATCTATCAACCTATTTTTATAAAGCCCATAAAACATCAATTATATTAGTTGGAGCCCATAATAGAAAAATTTTTTACATGCTTTTGCTTGTGTAACACTAATTGAAGAATTTATAAGAAAACTATTTTTATTTTAAAAATGACTCATGGGTTGGCAAACAACTTTCATAACATGGCCATAATTTTCAAAAAATGTGATCCATGGGATAACACCTTCACCTAACCCAGCCCATACAACTGACAATGTCGAATCATGGCGACAATTACACTATCCATCGGTGCAAGATCTTCCATGGTCTCAAATATCATCAATCGCGTGAACCAAGGTCACCAATATGGCAGTGTAGCATGGGAAATACCACCAGCCTATGATCTAATAATGCCATATCTAATGTCAATCCTCCAGTGATTTTTCCAAAAAAACACAATCACTTTGCATAGGGTGAGAAATCACTATGCTTGACATGAACGAAAGCAAACATGTTCAATCAAGCATGAAAAGTTGGATGGTGTACTCTAACTGAGTAAGAATAACTAGCGTGCTTAATTGAATAAGAAATTAACTTCCTTTCTAAGTAAAAATCTAACATGCTCCAACAAAGCATGAATAAAATTGGCATGCTCAATCAAGCAAGAAAAGATGGACTAGTGTACTCTAACTGAGTAAGAATTACTATCCTACTTAATTGAGCAAGAAACTGACTTGATTTTCAAGTAAGAAAATCGATATGCTCTATCAAGGCATGACTAAACCTTCATCTGAATAAGCTAAACGATACCTAAATATAACTAAATTAAGTTAGCATAGCTAATGTATAGTCTAGCTTAACCACTCTATGTTAGCTCCATAGCCCTTCATAAGCCATTGACAATGTTTCTGAATGTTCATTTTGCGTAGTTTTGATGAATAAGAAACAATCTAAAAAACTTGGTGTTGTAGTAAGTGTCGATTAAAGAATAGGTACTTTCAAAGTTCACTCAACACACTTGAAAGGAACTTCAATTGGAAACATTGTATCTTACTATTCAAGATGATTATGAGCATGAAAAGAATAATTTTAGTGTAAAAGGAAACTTCTAACAAGATGAGAAATACCTCATAAGATGAACCAATCCTAAAAGGATGATAAAGACATTAGAAGATATTATCGTATCTCAAACAAGATTCAAAAAAAAGCCTGCATTAAAAAGTTCATATTTCAAACATTATCGTGTCTCAAACAACCTAAGTACTTTAACGTCTATTCAGACATTATTGTGTCAAAAGGCACTCTCATTAGAAGGATGCACCTCAGAAAGATCTGTATATTGATTCATCTCATGAAGAGTATTTCCATAGTTGAAGAAAATTATAGAAGGAATCAGGAAAGTCTAGAAACATGCTGAAACAAGTACAATGGATAGCTGGCCCCACTAGCTAGTTTCTAATTTTGAATAAAGCATTTATTATCTTTTATCTTCCTTTTGAAAAATCTTCTAAATACATACTCTTCTGAACATACTTCATAAAGAAGAATATTTTCCCTAAGAGCTGCCTTAGCTAATATCCTCCTTGAGAGTTTTAAGATAAACCCTTCTCACCTAAGCTACATTGTATATATCCACACTCAGTATGATAAAGTGGGAGATATGATTCACTTGCCTTTAACTCTTACAATTATAACTTGACCCAATAGCGTTCAAAAAGTTAGATTGGAGAGGTTAGTATAATACTACTCGATTAAGTTAGTTGGGAGAAGCTAGTACAAAATAACTCATTTGTAAACTTGGAGAGGCTTATATAAGATTACTCAAAAGTGAAAATCTCAACTTAGTATTGGGGATTGGAATAGGTTTGGTTTTAGCCAAACCAGTGCAAAATTGTTTGTGTGATCTTTCTTATCCTTATCTCTATGTTTCTAGGGCTATTGATAAAACTATTTTTTGGGAGGTATCTTTGACAATTCTAGCTAATAGTAGGAGACGTTAGGTTTGGTGCACCATGGTATAAACTTTGTAATACCCAGATTTAGCTGTATCTATAGTTAACATTGTTAGAGATTAATTAACACTAAATTTATAAAACAAAGATAAGAATATAGAATAATACAAGTAGTAGCAGCGTACAGTTAGAATTTTACGGAAATAGAATTTTAACCACACCATAAAAAATTTAAGAATAATTTCTCAAAACATAATAAATTGATCTGATAGGAGTATAAAATACAAGAAAGTTTAGTTATCAACAGATCACACCTATTATATGTGGTTTGGAGTGGGCCACGTAGCCAAAAAGTTAAGAATTAATCTGGACCACACACCTAAATGGTAAGTCGCCCTCACTTTTTGCAAATATCTCCCCAAAACCCTAACTGTTTCACCATTTTTCTTTCCCCTTCAGCCAGTCTAAGCTGAACTCCTTCTCTCCCTTACTCTCCTCCATTTTTGCTTACACAAGCTCATAAACTCTTGGTTTCTTCTAGTTTCCTTAATATCTACTTAAGTCTTGAGCTTGTTTGCAACCTTCTAAACCATTTAGAAGCAAAAATCCTTCCTCTTTGAACCATATCAAGCTTCAGCCAAGGAAGAAAAAGGAGGAACTCAGGTGCTTTTTGGTGTTTTAAGAGGGTTTTGGAGTTGTTGGAAGCAAAGTTTAAAGCACCCTTGAGCTTGGAAGTAAGGTAGGCTCCTAAGATGAGCTACAATTTTTTATCTTTTTGTTTCTCATAAATCTGGGCTAAAAATGATATTCTTTAGGCTTATATCAGTGAGTTAGAACTAGTGACATTTGAGTTAGTAGGAGAAACAAGTTAGGAACTCAAGGATATTCATAAAAAGAAAATAGGAAAAATAAGATAGTCCTGGACAACATGGCATCCGTGGATCATATCTTGAGTTAAGGACCTTCAATTGAATTGAAATGTAACTCACAAGAGAGTATACTCATGAAATTTGAGGTCAATTGGACTTAAGATGAGTAAGTTATAAATTTTTCAATTAGGCCATAGGCATAGTAACTTAAACTTGCGTAACATGTACTTTAACGAGTATAACTCGCTCCATAGACATTCAAAATGAATGCAAATGTTTTTTTTAGAAACCTAACATATAAGAGAATAAGCTTGTAATTTTTTAGGTTTAATCTCACAGTGAGCTGCTCCCAGTAATTCCATGAATTCACCCCATGCTCTATAAGTGTTAATGTAGAACAGCCCTAATTTAGACCTTATAACTTAACGTTCTGCTTAGCCAATTTGAGTGAAACTTAATTTCTTTGATGGAGGGTTCAAGTAAATATAAAAATATAAAATTTCAGGGCAAAATGATAAAGAATGTATTTTTTTGTGATTTTTCACTTATATGTATCTTAGTTTATCCTAAAATAGGGCAGCCATGAATCAAATGTAAATAACTCAAGTTATACTTATCAAAATTTAGTGGGACTAAATAGGTTTGTAAATAAACTAATAGAGAAATATTTATATGGAATTTGAGATCAAAGGAGTTTAAATTGAAATTTTGACATAATTTGAATTTTTGGGCAGAATTTGGGGAACTTAAGCCTAATTTGTAGTTAAAGTGCATGTAACTTAACTTGGTGGCCGCCAAACTATATGAGACCAAAATTAATTGAAAGATTGAAGAAACATAAGCTCAAAAGGTGAACTCCCAATCGGGAGCAACAAGGAAAAGGGCTGAGATTAGATTTTCTTTAAAAGCCTCAAAGGCATGCATGCAATCATCATCAAATGAAAAAGGAACATCTATAATAAACAAGTTACTTAGGTTTACCAATTTTAGAAAAATCATTATAAATATCCTATAAAATCCACCATGACTTAAGAAATTTCAAACTCCGTTTATATTGGTAGGTGGAGGCAACTTCTCAATGACCTCTATCTTGGCTTTCTCCATTTAAATCCTTTTGGATGAGAGCTGGTATCCATAAACAATATCTTCCTACACCATAAAAGCGATACTTTTCCCAAATCAAAACAAGGTTAATTTCTTGACACCTTTCCAAAACCAAAGATAAATAATATAAATAATTATCAACAAAAGAACCAAAAATAGAAAATTTATCCATAAAAACGTCAATAGGTCTCTCTACCATATCGTGGAAGATTGCCATCATGCACTTCTGAAAAGTAGCTAGAGCATTACACAAACAAAAAGGCATCCTCCTATAGGCAAAGGTGCCATAAGAACAAGTGAAGGTGGTCTTTTTCTCGTCTGTTGGGACAATGTGAATCTACTTGTATCCTGAATAGCCATCTAAGAAGAAATAGTAGGCATGGCCTACTAACCTCTTAAGCATCTGATCCATAGTGACATCATTGGGCTTATTGTTACCATTTTTTACCATCATGATCCCCTTTTCTTGGGCACAGCTTGGATTGGACTCACCCAAGTATTGTCTGAGATTGGATAAATAACACCAGCACCTAAGAGCTTCATCACCTTTTTTCTTGTTTCATAGTTGAGTTCAATCTCCTCTATGGCCGCCCAAGGGGCTTGTAGTTGTCTTTCATAAAGATCTTGTGAAGATGGGGCTAATACCCTTCAAATATGAAATCTGCCACCCGATTATCTTCTTATGATCTCTAGGTACTCTAAGTAGTTTATTTTCTTTTCCACAACATTAAAGGAGGCATTGATAATGACTAAATAGGTGTCTTCTTCACCAAGAAATGCATACCTCAAGTAGGTAGATAATTGTTTGAGCTCTAGCTTGGGTGGCTTATTACAAACTAGTTAGAGCTCCTTGTCACTCTCAATGTATCAATGTGAGCCTTAGGCACCAAAGGTTGAGCTTCCAAAAGCTTATGACATAACTCTAGCTTGTCATCCTTTAACTCTTTCACCAACTTAGCCTAGAATTCATGAGGCAAGCCTCTGACAGAATGATAGTGGAAGTTGCTCTAAAGGACATAGCCACCACGTCATCAATGACATCTACTCTAAGTCAGGAATCAATTTCCAAAGGGGATTTTTTCACTTCCAACACATTGAAGGTAACCTTTTCGTCTTGCTCATTCAACTTTAGCTTCCTTCTTGCACATCTATCAAGGCTTTTCTAGTGGCTAAGAAAGGTTTCCCAAAAATGAGTAAGACCTCTTTATATTTTTTCTTATCAAGCACAATGAAATACACTAGGAAAATGAGCTTGTCAAATATGCCTCTAGGATGCTTGATGGATCTATCTACTAGTTGCAAAGACACCATAGTAGGCTTCTCCTCTTTAACTCCAAGCTTCCTGAAAATAGACAAAGGCATTAAATTAATATTAGCACCAAGATCACAAATAGCTTTATTAAAATAAATATCAACAATAACACATGAAATTGTAAAACCCTCTAGATCCTTTAATTTAGAAAGCGATTTATTTTGCAATATAGCACTACACTCCTTAGTAAGCATCACAGCCTCATCATCTTTGATCTTCCTCTGTTAAGATTTCCTTCATAACGGCATAGTTGGGCACCTGAGCAAGAGTTTCAACTAAAGGTTTATTAATCTGCAATTTCTTAAGCACCTAAAAGAACTTAGAAAATTGTTTCTCCTGTTGCTACTTTTTCTATTGCCTTACCCTTTGAGGATAAGGAATTGGAGGGCCATAGGTAGGAAGTGCGATACATGTAAGATTTTTCTCTTCCTCTTTTACACCTTTGCCATATTTCATAGGGATTTGATACTTCTTCCCCTTAAGTGGTTCTGTCTTAGCTTCAATAGATGGTTTTCTTCCTTTGTTTCATGCTCTACCAACTCTTTTTCACTCCTCAAGGTGATTACCTGACATGCTCTCTTGGATTTGCAGTAATGTTATTAGGCAATGAACCTTGTGGTCTCTCTGTAAGCTGCTAAGAAATATGTCCCAATTGATTCTCTATGTTCCTTATTAAAGCCTCTTGATTCTTAAGCCGAGTATCATAGTGGTTGAACTGAGATTTAGTCTTATCTTCATGAATTGTTGGAACATACATTCTAAACTAGGTTTCTTCCCTTGAAGGAGCTAGTTGTATGTTTGTTTGGGAGCACCTTAATTGGTTCATGAAAAACTAGGATGATTATTCTACCTCGAATTGTAAGCATTGGAATAGGAGTTGTTCCTTGGAGCAGTACCCATGTAGTTGATATGTTCTTTTTAAGGAGGGTCCATAGTACATTCCCTATTAGGATGATTGCCCTTGTAGAAATCACAACTCATCACCTGTGTAGGAGGAGCATTAGCAATCATACCCAGTTACTGCTAAATGGTGGCATTTTGCACTAAGAAGGCATGGATCTGTATTAATATGGCATTTATAGTATCAACCTCCAAAGACTCCCTTCTTTTGAGCTCTCTCACTAAGCCTTTAATAATTATTGCTAGCCATCACCTCAAAAAGCTCCTACAACTCCTCTTATGTCCTATAGCTGCACCAACCATGATCTGTGTGGACAGTAGGAGACCATTGTAAAAAATATGAATTTGTATCCATAGAGGGATACCATATGAGGACATTTAGCTAATAGCTCCTTGTATCTCTTCCAAGCTTCATAAAAAAGACTTTCCCTCTAATTGAGCAAAAGAAGTGACTTTGCTCCTTATCTTAATAGATTTTGTAGGAGGGAAGTACTTTTCTAAAAATTTTCTAGTCACCATATCCTAAGTAATAAGTGTCTCCTGGGGTAGAGATTTGATCCGAGCAATGGCCTTATCCATCAATGAGAAAGGGAAAAGCCTAAATTGAATAGCATCTTTAGTGACCTTACTGATCTTGATAGTTTCACATATCTCCAAAAAATTGTTGGTATGATCATTGGGGTCCTCACTTGTAGTTGTACAAACTAACAATTTTGTTGCACAAATTAAATGAGTGAAGTCTTAAGCTTAAAATTGTTGGCTTAAATCAATTGCCTTACATTGTTGGAAGAACACCCTTCAAGAATTGGTGCCAAATAACCCTTGGTGGCTTTATAGTTCTACTGATTCTCACATGCCACGATGTTGTTTTCAATGTCTTCAAAAGCTCTCCTTTCTCTCATTATCTGATGCAAAGTTCTCTTAATCTCTAAATCAAAGAGCCACTCACTAAGAGATTTGCTCCTTTGCATAAACTGCAGAAATCAAGAAAAACAAATGAAGACATAGTATAATTAAAATAAAAAATAAAACAAGTCGAATCTGGTATACTATAATCTAGGAGTAATATCGATACTATCCCTAACAACATGCCAAATACTTGGTGGAAAGTTAGTAAGTATACTAGTTTATGTAAGTAATAAAGTGATGAGAAAAGTATTATCCCATGAGGATATATCAAGTACCAAATTAGCTAAGAGGATTGATATTTGGACAACAAAAATCAAGTAAATAAAAACTACAAATTAAATAAAAAAAAAGAAAATAAACGACACATTTAAAGATGAGTAAAATACAATGGGATAGGCATTAGGATTAATTGATTTTATCGAACTATAGATTTAGCTACCATGGATCTCAATCATCTAGTCTTTACCTTAATTGATTAATAATTGGATTTCCTAAATTTATTCCATGCCTTTCTTAAGGTCAAATAATTTTCTTTAACCTAAATTGATTGCCTAATCTAATAGTTACAAACTAATTTAGGAAATGGTTGAACCTCTACGGATTCCTATCATGACCACATGAGGGATTCCTATCATCAACATAAGAATCATTTTTGTCTATTTCTAGTTTTTGCTCAATCCTTTGTTTACAAATTAACCCTATCTCTAGTTATTGCATACCAACAATTCAATTAAATGGTGATCAATCACTCAAAAGCATTAAAAACAATTATAAACACTTAATTAATTATTAAAATAAAGATATAGATAAAATCAATCCATGAATAACATCAATGCATAGTTGAATCCAACAACACCCTAGCAAAGGGATTTAGTTCATGATGGATATGGAAAAGATAAAAGAAAAGATCCAAGGAGGAAAATAACAAAGAGTAGGCATAGGAAATTAATAATAGAAACTAGGATTAAGGTTGTTTGAGGTGGAAGGTTGTCTTCTTCTTCTTACCAACCCTTGGAATCCTTGATTCTCTAGTATCTCTCTCGGGGTTGCCTCCAATGTCAAAAGGTTCTGATGAAAGCCTTAGAATGGGCTTTTATAGTTCCAAAACTTCTGTAGCTTTGTGCACTAGGCATTCACAAACTTTCCTGTTTTACTCATCGTTACACTACAATGTGCTGATCGTGCTCTAGTGCGGTGCTTTTGATGACAATTGATGGTGCTACTGTCTAGCATGCTACAAAATCTTTGTCAACTTTGGGATCTTTCATCCTTGGCTTCCTTTTCTCACTTTCTATTCTTGGACCTAACATAAACCCACAAATAAGGATCATAAAACATCAATGCAACAAAAAAAAAAAGACCCTAATTACTCAAATTAACTCAAATGAGCACTAAAACTAAGCAAAACCTCTTCATCAACCTTAAAAGTCATTGAAAAACTAAACAAACAATAACTCTGACTGGAGAGTTATCAAATTTCCCAAGAAACCGACATTGTACTATTGTGTAAGAGTGCAAGACATGTAGTAGTGGGTTTGGGAGAAATGTTAGTGTACACCAACTTATTGTTATCAATCAATTTTGAGAGTATACAGTTAACATATAAAAATAAAAATGAGACATAATTTTGGAATTAAAATTTTTAGATTTTTATTAATTAAATGAGAAACCCAAATTTTAATACATAATTCTCTATTTAAAAAATATGCAAATAAAAAAATTTTCACAAATTTTATGCACAAAATACTCTTACTATGTTTCGGAGCATTATGAAAGTATCATAAAGAACAAATTATTAGGTATTTATGGAACACCAAATTAGATTATGCTCTGATTATATATAAAGTGATATTTCAACTTTTAATAGTGAAAAAATCTACCATTAACTTATATACTCCCTCCGTCCATTTATAATTGTCCTTTAATATTTTGGCATATAAGCTAAGAAATCATTTAAATTGCACAAGTGTAGAAAAAAATTTTTAGAGTATTTTGATAAAATTAAGAAATGTAAAATAATTATTATAAGTAGGTAAAATGATAAAAATAAGGTTAAAATTGGGGAAAAAAAGTAATTAATACTACTTTAAAACTCTCAAATAATAAATAATTGTAGATCAAAAAATTTTATTAAAAAAACAATTATAAATGAATGGAAGAATATTTATCTATGGTGTCACACTACGGGGGAGCGGATCATGACGAATCTAATGCTCCAAAGTGTTCTCCTCCTAAAGGCTGCCCTTGGCTCGTGACCAGTTGGCCCACCGAGCTTTTCCATTTATTAGAGCCCCATCCATCACATTGCTAAGAGACAAACACAATTAATTGGAAAATTTTTTCAAGAACGGACACTCTGAGCATTTCAACAAGAATTAGACAAAGGTGTCACTCGCACTCGCATTTGTTCTTGTTTTAATGATGATGGACAGGCGCGTAATTAATGAGCCTACCCAAAATACAGATACATCAATTGACTGCCAGCTCGTTTATTAGATGCTTTAATTTGTCTGGCACAATCGTCGACGGTAAAAATAATGACACCAGATTTTTTTTTCAAAAAAGAAAATATTTTTAAAATAAACAATGGTATCATTGTTTAGCTAACCACTAGTATTTTATTAAAAAAAGAATATTCTATGCAATCCCAATGATAATATCGATAAAAAAAAATTATTTCACATACCTTACCAACATTAAATTATTATCATTCAATGAACTCATATCAATTTTTTTTTTTGGGGTACATTCTCATATCAAAAGTTTAGTTTGATTTCAATATATTATTGATTTAAAATTTCATATTAGCAATAAATTTAATATTCTTATTATATTTATAAAAATTTGAAAATAATTATCATAAATTAAATATTTTTAGTAATATATGATGGATTATCTTTTGTAGACTGCTATAAATCATATTCTAAATTTTAATTCTAAAACTTAGATTAATTAGATGCCAAGTATTGGAGTATTTTGTTTAGCCCAATTTTGCGATTCATATTATTATTAGGCTTAATGATGTAAAAAGATATGATATGGGCTGTATGTAGACTTTATTGTAATAGGTGGCTTGGTTTACATTTTGTTGACATAAAGAGGGACCCATTTTTCTAGCCCTATATATATAAGCGTCTGTTGCCCTATTAAGACAATGTGCTATAATGGGAATAGGAGAAGTTTATCTCTCCTATCTAGGTTTCTTTGCTCTTGTCTTTCTCTGTATCTTTTCTAATCTGAAGAACAAATCCAAGAACTGTGGACTCCTCATCTTCGTCAATCCTTCTAGGTAATCCAAGAATTTGATCTTGCTTATGATTATAAATTGATTACATACCTTAATCAGAGTTAAACTAAAGATCTAAGGGTTTGAATTCCAACAATTGGTATCATAGCTTTGTTTAATATCTAATTATGGCTATAACTTGTATTTTGTGGCCAGATTAACTATTTGGGAAGATTAAATTGTGCATGCAAAAGCCTAAGCTAGATAAATTTGGGTTTTTTTTTAAATTCTGATCGATTAAATCCTAAATTATTTGGTGATTTTGAAGATTATGTTGTTATGAACCCATTGAACTAATTATCATGCTGATTGATGAAGATATGAGAGAGAAACTGAAAAAAAAAAAAAAAGAAACTAGATCAAAAAACCTAGATTTGCTATTTAGGCTAAGTTACATTTGATCACCATAGGGCTTTTGCAGAAATCATCACCATGAATCCATAGCTCCAAGAATCATGAAATTTCGTTAATAAACAAGGGAGAATTCTTGAAGAAATGTGGAAACCCATGCAAAAGTTCATGGAGCAAGCCCAGAAATTATAGGCCATGGTTCTTCAAGCTATTATATGGGCTTTGTAGAGCTCTCTCTGTAACATCCTCTATCATATAAGTCATGCTTAAGTCATGGAGTTATATTAAGAGATTGTCACTATGCTACGAGATCTTTGAAATGTGAAAAATATAATACATGACCCTTTAACTACACAGTTTATTACTGAATAATGGTTCATAAATTTCATCATCACTGATACATAGAAAATAAAATAATTACAATTTAAGAATTTTTTTTTTAGCTAATATTAAACACAGATCTTTGCTTAGTTCTTGCATTGTCACCCTCTTGAACTTCAACAGGCCTCCATAGTCTTCCAGGCTGACTTAAGCCTGAGTTTTGTATGATAAACATCTCAGGATTCTACCTCGTTCTTAAATTTTAGCCTAGGCATTAGAATATTTATGGCAAAGAAAAACATACAAGTAGGCAGTGAGAACTTAATGTTCTCAGTAGGTAAACTCGAACCATTACTCATACAGTGTCATCATAAACATTCCAACTGCTTTGATTTTTTATAAAAATGTGAGCGCATATACACAAATAGTGGTCTAATTTTAAGTTGAAAACATATTTCTCGAAACGAGTTATATTTTAACAATCACTTGACATATTATATGACAGACATAGAAACATGAATAGTGTAATATACTTTAATAAAAATCATAATAACATTATACATAATGAGATACTTGGAGATGCACATGTAGGTGTCTGTACTTGACTCTATGCAAGTGCACTTGACTTAATTCATATATTTCTTTAACTTACACCTTGATCATGCCCTTCTATACTTAGTCCCCTGGAGGTGAATGATCTTTCTCATCTTTAGGTAATAAACTGCTTTTCAAGATCGAGCTCATTCCTATATAGGATTGCCAGGTTTACTTTTCCTGATGCTCCCACCACTTATTCCCCTTAAATCTGTTCAGAGACTGGCCTAAGTCTTAAACAGTACCGCTCGAGCACATGCTAGCTGGGTCTATGCTATGCCTTACGTGGTAACTTAGTACATCTTTCTTGCAAGTTCTCATAATTTTTATCCTTCTTTGGACATAATTATACATGCATTCATTCATATACTTCATATCATAATTCTTGCATACATGAATCTTATGACCATAACATATAAATATTTATAACATTCATATAGTTCACATATTTCTGCCGGAATTTTAATAGCATAACGGATCAAGCCTGCTTCCCTGTGAATAGTGCCAGCTTCTTACGGACAAATCAGTCACAATAGCATAATCAATATAACATATCAATCCCTTAGTATCAATGTAAAATTTGCAACTTTCAACCCAAACCTTATATGTACACTAATACTTGTGAAACCATCAATTTGGTCATTTATGCCAATTCTATTCAATTCTGCCCAAATTTATAATTTATGCCATAATTTCTCCTTAATTTGTTCATGTCTGAATTTTTAGATATGTTAATATGCTTTTTGTCTAATTTCTAACCTCTTTGGTCCCATTACGTTTTGATACATATAACTCAAGTTATTGAAGATTTATCTAGGCTTGTCCGGTACTAGGTAGATTTGAGTCCTAGAAAGTAAAAATTCACTAAAAATAGAAAACTGCTGAAACTATATGAGACCTACATGGTTTTAAAGATAGCTGATCCAATTTTCATTTGCAATAAGTTCCATCTCATTTGAATAAGTAGAACTTGAATTATGAGTCTTGAATTTGGGTATCCTGCACTGCCCTGTTTCCCCTAAATAGGACCTTAGGTCAAATTTGTGGATTTATTGGCAGCAGCTCAGTTGGAATCTAAATATGAAATTTTTATGGGATATTTTCCTATATGTTAGCTTCCTATAAAAATTAGTTTCACTAAATTTTGAGTTGTATAGGGTGAGTTATACCCTTCACAACCATTACTCCCCAGAGCAGAATGCAGGATTCCTAGGTAAACTTCAAAAAATCATATCTCCCTCAATACTAATCCAATGACCTCATAATTTATATGGTTGGAAAGCTTTAGATGTCTAGTTTCAAAAAAATAGTGTCATTAACTTCTGATGGCTGGATGAGATTCCGTACAGTTCGCAAGTACGGACACTGTAGGGCTTCTTAGTTTTCAGATTCTATTTTGGCTCTAAGTTGTTCTTTTGATCTCTTCTCCAACCTAACTCAAGTTTTGCTAACTCAAATCACTTAAAAAGTCTTAACATCATCATATCAGAACACACCATAGATGATACAAGAAATCACCACAGCCATATATCACCAACAGTCAATCAAAAACTTTGGATTTGAGTTACCTACCTCAAAATCCTTGAAATCATGGAAGCAAGGAAGCCAAGAACCAACTTTTAGCATTCTTTCTTCACCATGGCAGCAGCTCAAACGAATGTGTGGAGGCTCTATTTGATGTTTAATCATGAAATTGTTAGAGGGGTTTTACAGAGAAGGAGGTCAACTCATAAAAGGAGCAAGAGAATTTGAAACCAAGAAGGCCATGAACTATGAATTTGAAGTTCATAACCATGGAGGCAAGGAAAGGAAGGAAGAAAAAGAAGAAGAAATAGAGAGGACATGGCAGCTGGTGGGGGGTGAAATATGAGGAGGACCTAGGAGGAAATCTTTTGATTTTTATAACACAAAAGCTTGTAATTGGTGGAGGCTTTGGTGATGGTAGTTAAGCCAAGTTTCACCTCCTTCCTTGGTTGCAAGTGGCGCCATTCACATGAGGTAGAAGTGGCTAAATTTGAGCCACTCAAATTGGGGTCTTCAGTATGAAATTCTACTGGTTCGATTTTGAAAGTTTAAAACACTGAATCTTTACCAATTTCCTCCAAATCAGAAAAACATTATTAAATAACTTTGTAAGATTTTCTATATCTCTATTCTAATTGTTCTTAAGCCTAACCTTTCTAATTAACATCTAATTAAATCCTAATTATCCTTTAATTAATTTCTAATTAACCGTACTTAATAAAAAAATTGAATAAATCGATTGATAGTGTAAATTAAATATTTCACAAATTCGGAGCCTTCCTATTTTCTATTTTCCGTAGCTAATGGTATTGCCGTAATTTTGAGCAAGTTCAGGGGCACCTCACATTATTTCGCACCTGACTGCCTCTGTGGTTCAATCGGTAGAGATTTAAACTTCGACGATTTCACCACATGATCATGTCCGTTTAAAATCTTATTCTGCTATTTCTACAGATATAAGGATATAAAGGTCATTTTATGAAAAATTCTAGGGTTATTGTGGGAATAACTCTTTGGGGTCAAAATATTATTTCTAAAAATTCTGGGCATCACTGCAAATAACAAAAGTTTATAGGGGGCACTTTTGTCATTTCTTAATTTTTAACATATGGTAGTGCCATATTTTCAACTGTAGTGTTATGCTTCTCTATAATTCTGAGTGTGTGAATCGTCATGGCATAGCACTGTCTGAGAAATTCTCATACTGCCTAAGGGAAATAATTTAAAGTTTCCATTATACTCTGTTTACCAAAGTGGGGATGTTACACTCTCTCAAGAATCTAATGGAACAAGAAACACTTCATATGGTGATCTATATACAAAGAAATCAAACTCTACCCATTTTTGCTGTAGTGAGTAGCGAACTAGGTCAAAAGAAATGAATAGTAGCTGCTTGCGAAGCCTACTCGCGAGTTCAAGTGCATGGAGGCCCATTCTAGGGCCCATTTTTGCACCAAATTTGCAAAATTGGGTTTCTATCTAAAATAAAATTATTGATGAATTTTAATTAATTATTTTGGCATTGGAAATATTTATTTTAATTATTCCAAATTTAAATTGTTCAAAAATATTTGCTATTCCCCGAATTTTTGCCTGAAATTTTTTGGCACATTAGTGCTATTATTGGGCATATTTTGTTAAGCATACTCTCAAAGTTGACATGTTTTGCTTATTAAATTAATTTTGGACTCTTTATGTTTATTATATATTGCACATTAAAATTGTGAAATGCCACTATTGTTGTACTATGAGAATTGCTATTTAAGATCTATTGACACTATTGTGAGACATTTTTTAATGATTGTGAGCTCGCCTTCGTGGGACCAGTACTGATGAAATGCCAATTTTGCGAATAATATTGTTGACAATGTTGCATTGAGAATCATGTTGATAATGCACTTACCCTTCGGTTTATCTTTATTGACGTGATTCTTGATGAGTTGATAGTTGTGTCTTTAGAGTTCTCAATATCCTCTCGGTATAAGCTTTAGGGATATGATTATATTGTTTATTGGAAGTTTACTTATGTAACGTAGTTTGAGACCCTCAAGGGGATTATGATTGCATGAGGGAACTAAATTGTTGCTAATAGCTCAATTTTATGTTAATATGCTCGACATAAAAATCTCTTACTAATGTACAAAATCATTCTAGCTTTGCTTATGAATATGAGCACCTTGACAAAGCTGAATGGGACAAATTACAAGGATTGGCTTGAATATGTGAAAATTTATCTTATTGTTTCGAATATTGATGCTGCTCTCACTAAGGATGAGCTGTGAAAGCCCATAGATTAGTCTTTGATCTGATGCCGACAGGGTGAAACATGAAAAGTGGGTCATGCCAATAAGGTCTACTTGATGACATTGAAGTATAGCATGGATAAAACTATTAAACATAATATCCTTGAGGCAAACAGTGTAAAATAATTTCTAAAATCTATTGGTAAGAAATTCAAGAAGTTTGATAACACTAAGAAAGCATATTATTTGAGTCTACTAACTAAGACCAAGTATGATAGTCTTTCCGGTGTTCATGAATATGCCATGAAGCTCACTAATTGGTATAACAAACTGAAATCCATGAAAATGGAATTGGGAAGCAATTTTCTGGTTTGGCAAATCTTGGATTCTCTTCCATCCGAGTTTGATATGTTGAGGACATCTTATAATGCACAAAAGGAAGAGTGGTTGGTTGATGAGCTGATCTCAATCCTTACACAGGAAGAATAGACCATGAAAAAGGGCAAAGCCTATGTTGTACAAGTGGCTTCTCACAAGAACAATGATAATAAGAAGAAATTTCTTAAAGGTAAAAGTGGTAAGCCTTAATTCAAGAGGAAGGAAAGCAATAAGGCTAGCCTTTCTTCAGTTCAAGAAGTTGGTGAGAATACTGGAATCAAGCCAAAGTTCACTGGCAAGTCTAAATTCTATGATATAGTTGGATATAAACAATTTGACTGTTATAAGTTTAAGAATTGGCTTAAGAGAAAGAAGAAAGGTAATCCTCTGGCTCTAATGTGTTTTGAATCAAATTTGGTTGATGTTCCTTTTAATACCTCGTGGCTAAAGATTGAAACAAGTATTCATGTCACTAATTCTTTACATGAACTCCAAACTAGAAGAAAGCTAAATGAAGGAAAATTAGTGATCATAGTGGAAAATGGAGTTAGTGTCAAAGTGAAGCACATAGGAGTAAGTTGGTCACAGTTATGCAGTGGACATAATTTAGTCTTGAAAGGCACTATTGATGTAGCTTTGATGAGAAGGAATTTGATTTCTATTTCTGCTTTGAAAAGTTGTGGATATTCTTTTCAATTTGATGGTGAAAGAGTTCATATATATTATGACTCTATTTTGGTTGGATATGGCATTTTATCAAATGGCTTATATATGTTGAATATTGATCCTCTTTCTATTGACCAACGACAATTAGATGTTAATAGTGTTATTGGGAGTAAACGTGGTAGAGCTATTGAAAGCTCTTCTATGTTTGACATAAAAGGTTAAGACATATCTCTAGGGAAAGAATAGAGGAGCTGATTAAGGAGAACATCCTTCATGATTTAGATTTCTCTAATTTTGAAACCTATATTAATTGCATAAAAGGAAAACTTACTATGAGAGTAAAAAAGAATAAGGTCAATAGGAGTAAAGGAATACTACAGTTGATTCATACTAATAGTTGTGGGCTCATTAGTCCTGTTGCCTTGAGAGGTTTTAGATACTTCATCACCTTTATCGAAGATTTCTCTAGATATGGTTGGATTGAACTGTTGCATGAGAAATCTAAATCTTTGGATGCCCTTAAAACATTCAAAGCTACTGTCGAGTTGAAATTTAATGCACGAATCAAGTGTGTAAGGTCTGATAGAGGTAGTGAATTTTATGGTAGATATGATGAAAATAGCATAAATCTTAGGTTTATGCTAGATTTCTGCAAGAATGTGATATTAAGGCACAATGCACTATGTCAGGTACTTTGCAACAAAATAGAGTTGCTAAAAGGCAAAATTGTCCCTTATGGAAATCGTGAGATGTATGCTTAGCCATTCTACTCTTTTAGAGTTCTTATGGGGAGAAGCCATGAGGATTGCAGCTTATATATTGAATCACGTGTTGAGTAAATCTGTTCCAAAGACTCCATATGATCTGATGATGGGGAAAAAGCCTACTTTAAAGCATTGTCGTGCTTAGGGCTATAGAACAGAAGTTAGGCCTTACAACCTAGAAACAAGGAAACTTGATCCTAGAACTATTCGTGATTTCTTTGTTGGATATTGTCTTGGCTCAAGAGGCTCCTAATTTTATTGTCCCACATAAACGAACCAAAATTATTTAATCCGATCGAGCTGTTTATTTGGAAGAGGAATCTAAACATGTTGTAAATCAAGAGCCATGTGTTATTAGCTTTAGAGAAGAGCATATTGTTCTTCCAACAGCTATTCCTTCTATTCCAGAGTCTATGCCATCTATTTTGGTTCAGAATGATCTTACTAATCCCACTGTTGGTGCTGATGCTAATCAAGATATTAGGGATGACATACAGAATCCAGATATTGTTGTGTATTTACAAATGAGATCTGAGTAAGTTCCTGTATCTATTGAATTGACTAGATTCAGAGATTATATTGTATATCTATAGGAACATTAGTTTGCATCTATTGAGGATTTTAATCCCATTACTTTCCAAAAGGTAGTCTTTTAGCCCTTATAATTCCCAATGGTTAACTACTATGGAGTATGAATTAGCCTCTATGAGGAAGAATAATGTTTGGGATTTAGTAGAATCACTGACTGGGTGTAAGACAATTGGCTATTAATAGGTCTTTAAGACCAAACATGATGCCAAAGGAGAGATAGAATGATATAAAGCCAAACTTGTATCTAAATGATACAACTAGCAAGAAGGCATAGACGATAAAGAGACATTATTTCCTGTCTCTACTAAAGATTCCTTTGATGTTATGACGGCTCTTTTTGCTCATTTTGATTTCAAATGGATGTTAAAACTACTTTTTAAATGGTTATTTATATGAAGGCATTCATATGGACCAAACTAATGATTTTGTTGAAATGGCATAGAGCACATATTCTGTAAGTTGAAAAGGTTGATTTATGGCCTGAAATAGGCCTCAAGGTTGTGGTATATGAAGTTTGATCATATTGTCACATCTCTTAGTTTCAAGAAGAATATAGTCGATCAATACATTTACCTTAAGAAAAGTGGAAGCAAATTTATCATTCTCGTTTAATATGTTGATATTCTTTTGGATAGTAATGATGTTCATTTTCTAAATGAGACCAAATAGATGTTGATGATGCATTTTGATATGAAGGATCTCAATGATGCATCCTTTGTTTTGGGCATTAAGATTCACTGTGATCGGTCTCGTGGTATCCATGGTTTGTCTCAAAAGGGATATTATTAAGAGAATCCTGAATAGATTTAATATGGGATCTTGTAAACCTTTTAAAGCACCCATTCAAAAGGGTGAAAGGTTGTCTAATACCCAATGTCCTTGGAATGATGATGAAAATGTAGAAATGGAAAAAGTCCCTTATGCTTCCATTGTTGGCAACCTAATATATGCTCAAGTTCATACATATCCTGATATTGCTTTTGTTGTTAGTATACTTCGGATATACTTGAGCAAACCTGGTGTGGCTCATTGGCAGGCTGCAAAACAAGTTATGATATACCCATAAGATACCAAGGATTACATATTCACTTACAAAAGAGCATACCATCTTGAGGTGATCGATTATTCTGACTCTGATTATGGTGGTTGTCTAGATGATCATAAGTCCACATCACGTTATCTCTTTATGTTAGTAGAAGGTGCCATTTCTTGGAAAAGTACCAAACAGACACTTACATCTACCTCAACCATGGCAGCAAATTATATTTTGTTATGGTAATATGGTTGAAAAACCTTATTGTGGAATTTGGTATTGTGCATAGTAGGCCTTTAACAATATATTGTGATAACTCTACCGTGGTATGCTTCTCTCATAACAATAAAAGCTTAAAGCAATCAAAATACTTTGACACAAAACTTATGTTTGTTAGAGAGAAGATTCAGGAGTTTCAAACTTATGTTGAGCATAGTCTTATTGAGCTTATGATTGCTAATCCCCCAACCAAAGGATTGACTGTCAAAGTCTTTGTTGATCATATAACCCGTATAGGTGTGGTGAGGTCTTTTGATATTTTGGCTTAGTGAGAGTTTGTATTCGAAAACTGTTATGACCTAGCATATTTTATAATGTCTTAAGACAATTAGTGATGACTATTGTTGCCATTATTATTATTGCATTTTGTTTATATATTTTCCACAACTTAATTATTGTGGATAATGGCATATTGTGAAGACATTTGGATCCAGCCTCATTTTGTTGTTGAGATATATATCTCATATAATACTGGGGCGGATGCTTGGGCCATTTTGATTGGGAATTGCACTGGAGCACATATTGGCCTGCCAATTCATTATGCTTTCCCAATAATCCATATCCTACTTTTGTTTCGGGTCACTAGGATATGAGTTGCATGTATGATATCAATACTCCTTCAAGTGTGATTTTCTACACTATTAAGATGCTTGTAATCCCATAGTGGACTTGTAGTTGAATTATTGGCTTAGTTTTGGCATCATATTATGGCCATATATTATAATTTAATTTGGAATATTGTTTTTATTTAAAATCATATTTTGATTTATGTTATCCAAGTGGGAGAATAATGAATTATCATTTGTGGCTTATCATAAATCAAATTATTAGTTTTAATTCTAAAACTTAGATTAATTAGATGCAAATGTTGGAGCATTTTGTTTAGCCCAATTTTGTGATCCATATTATTATTGAGCTTAATGTTGCAAAAGAATATGATAGGGGCCCCATGTTTAGGCCTTGCAATGACGGAATAGAAGAAGTTTCTCTCTCCTCTCTGGGTTTCTCTGTTCGTCTCTCTTTCTATCTTTTCGAATCTAAAGAACAAATCCAAGAATTATGGATTCCTCATCTTCTTCAATCCTTCCAAGCCATCCAAGAACTTGATCTTGCTTATGATTATAAATCGATTACATGCCTTAATTAGACTTAAATTAAAGATGTAAGGGTTTAAATCCCAACAATATCACCTCACTGTTTATTTGTCTATGTGATTATGCACAAAAATAGTTGTATAAAAGTCACCATCCTTAACTAAAACATTGGAAAATATTAGACCTAATATATGAGTAGTGTTATTTGCTATTCATAACAAGATATAAATATGAAGCTATTAGTAGTGGATTAGCAATGAAAGATTTTGATAATTTATATTAGATCATAAATTTAAATTTTAGTGTCATTAATATATATATAAAAAAATTAATGAGATATAAGTATAATATTTCTCTCCCTAACTCACATACAAATATTTGATATATATTTGATATGTATGTATTTTAATATTTATGCATTTTTATATCAATATATGATGTGTATTATCCATGGCCTGCAAATTCCTCTAATATATCATGTGACTGCATGTTAATGCTCACCCTGCATTTTTCATAACAGAAAGTATAATAAAGACATAACAGACATTTTGGATACCATTAATTTAAAAGATAATATAGAAAAAATTAATGAAGTGATCAAAAGTTTGTGAGATATTTGTGTGTGTGTGTGTAAAATCTTGTTCAAGACATAATTGAACACTAAATGTAATCATCCCTCCCAATTCGGATTCGGCCATAGTTCACTACATTGAGAACAACTAACCATTTCCTTTTTACCTAATCCCTAGCAGTAATTATATGTACATATATAATCACCGTTTTTCATAAAACATTAATAAATTAAAAATAACATATACCTAATTAAAGAATTTCACAAAAGTATTGCAAAATGCATATTTATTTTTTAAATTTTACTAACAAATGTTCTAAAAAAAATACAAAAAAAAAAAAAGAGAGCACTTAATACTCTACTTCTTGTACCAAAAAAATTTATACTCTATTTCTAAGAAATTATTAAATTACACTGCTCTTTTATTTTGAAACATACACACTTCTGTCTTAATAATGTAAAGCAGCTATAGTTTAATCTATTTTAATGCAAATGAATCTCTTATGATGACAAACAACTGTGAAAAGAGCCTCTTATAATTAGTTTTCCTCTCTTTCTACGACTCTTATCGTTACATATAACGCCTAATTTTGAGTATGAAATGAAAATTGTAGGTAACCTCTAAAAGTATATAGTAGTAGGTTTAAGCCAACATAAATTGGTTTACCTAGTTGACTTTTCACTTATATATTATCATGAGTTGGATTTGATTTCTAAGTTTTTTTTTCGTTGGTTAATAATGTGTATATATCTTTATAAGCACTTGATGAGCATAAAGGTATACTCTAATATTGAATTAGGTCGAGTCTTCCTTAACCTTAACTTTAAATATCAGAAAAAGAAAGTAGGGGGTTTAAAATTTTATTTCATCTATTAGTGTTCAAAACCTACTCTCAATGAAGTTAAAAGTCATAAGGAGAAGAAATAAATCATAAGCTAAGAACACCGATATGAACACTTGACACGACACTTATGGACACAAAAATACACCAAATTCATAAAATTACAGGATACAGACACAGCATATATATATAAAGAGTTTAAGAAAAATTCATAATTCATAATATTATATTACAATATTTTTAGATATTTATAGATATTAAACTATCAATTTTTATTATTTTCTAAACCTCTCCTAAAAAAATGGAGTATTCTTAATATATGTCATGTGCACTTCCTATACCCCTTCTAAAAAATATGGGGTATTATTTCTATGGACATCTCAAAAAAAAAAAATCCTAAATTAACTTAGATTTTTGGGTTTTGAATTCTTTTTTAGTCCATCAAATAATTGAAAAAAAAAATATTAGGTGTGTTCTAGCCGTATCCGAGCTGTGTTCGACGTGTGTCTAAGCCGCATCTAATGTGTGTCCAAGTCATGTTTAGGCATATCCAACGCATGTTTGACCCGAAAATTAATATTTTTTAAATGGGACAAGTAAGATTACATATCGAACACGTGTCGTATTGGTGTCCATCGCGCGTTGGTGTCCCACTTGTATCAGACACGTGAATATACCATCAAATTGATATGTCCGTGCTTCATAAATCATGAGAGATTAGTCCATATTTTTAATTCTTCAAATATGGGAACATAATTTTTCAAAGTATATTGAAAGGCAACGTAATATAAGCATATCTGGAGAAAGAAAATGTAATTTACTCAAAAAATATTATATAAAAATAGTTTTAAATTTTTAATATAATAAATAATTTAAAAGACATTTAATGCTTTTACGTTCCTTAACAAGTAATTTTAGAGTGGTTGTCAATAAATTTTTATTTTTTAAGATTATTATACAGAAATTAAAAAATTAAATAATAGAATATTAATTGAAATGTATTACAGAAAGAAAAAAATTATATTTAGTTCAATGTTTTTATTATAATCGAATATTAATTTTTCTTTGTTAATCCTCACTCTCTTTTATTAAGTGAATTCAATACGTCATCAATCGTCTCAGATGTGACCAGTTTTGAATTTCTTATTCCCAATCCTTGATTTCGGTGACAAATTTAACTTAAACCACTGGACTTATAGGCCGAATTTAAATATTTTGTAAATCCTTTGTTTATAATATTCGGTATATGAGCAAAAAAAATATTCAGCAAACACATATACCCATAAGTGAAAAACCACAAGGAGCAGCACAACATATAGAGGCAGAGACTCTGAATCATTTGAAAATACAATCAGAAAGCCAATAATGAGGATTCCATCTGCTCTAATTTTACCATTTCCAGCTCAAGGACATGTTAATCCCATGATGAGTTGAGCAAGGATGCAACATCATCTTTGTGAACAGAGACTTCAACCATGAGAAAGTGGTGCGTTCCATGGAGAACCAAGAAAGCCTTAATGGATCACCAATAAAGTTGGCCTCAATCCCGGATGGTGTGAGACCTGAGGATGACAGAAGCGATTTTGGGGAGTTACGTGTTGCTATATTGAGCACCATGCCAGCTATGCTCGAGAAGCTCATAGAAGATATTCATTTGAATGGGGAAATTAGAATGAGCTGCATAGTTGCTGATGTGTTCATGGGATGGGCGTTGGAAGTTGCAAGTAAGCTGGGAATCAATGGAGTTCTCTTCTGGCCTGCTTCAGCAGCTATGTTTGCCCTGCAGTATAACGTCCCCAAGCTTATTGATGATGGGATCATACACTCTGATGATGGTAACATAATATCACATTTCACTAACTTGATTTGTTTATATGGTTCAATTTTCTTTATAAAACTTTGCTCATTGAGGAAGCATAGATAACCAGATTTCATCATCTTGTTTTGGAATTGCAGGAAAGCCAACCACAAAAATGACATTTCGGTTATCGCCTAATATTCCTGTTATGGACACAGGACTCGTTTGGTGGTAAAATTTCTTAGGTTCAATAACTGAGAAGAAAATGTTTAATTATGCGGTGCACTGCATGCGAGCTCCAAAATTGACAGAGTGGTGGCTTTGTAACTCCGCATATGAACTTGAACCTGGAGCATTGTCCTCTATTCCAAAGCTATTGCCAATAGGCCCATTATTGAGAAGAAATGACAATAAAAGTGCAACTGCAAGATCATTAGGACAATTTTGGGAAGAGGATCTTTCCTGCATGAGTTGGCTTGATCAGCAACCTCATCGTTCTGTCTTGTATGTTGTTGCCTTTGGAAGTATCACTCTTTTTGACCAAAAACAATTCACAGAACTAGCTCTTGGACTAGAGCTCACCAATAGACCCTTTCTTTGGGTTGTGCGTCAAGATCACAATTGCAACAACAATGTGTCTTACCCCAATGAATTCAAGGGGAGTCATGGTAAGATTGTTGGATGGGCTACTCAACAGAAGTTGTTAAGCCACCCTGCCATAGCTTGCTTTGTTAGCCATTGTGGTTGGAATTCTACCGGAGTGTTTGTCTAAGAGGGTGCCCTTCTTGTGTTGGCCATATTTTGCTGACCAATTTTTTTTAACAAAACGTACATTTGTGATGAATTTAAAGTTGGGTTGGGATTTGACTCGGATGAAAATGGATTGGTCTCACGTGGGGAGATAAAAGCCAAAGTGGGCCAACTGCTAAGTGATGAGAACATAAGATCAAGATCTCATGAGCTAAAGGAGAAGTTAAATAACAACATAGAAGAAGGAGATAGGTCTTCAAAGAACTTCAGCAAGTTTGTCAAGTGGCTGAAAGAATAAGGATTGGCCTTTTGTGCCCAAGTTATGTTGGCTGAAATAAATTGATCCGATTGCTTACCAAAGAACATCTAGTGAAAATGAAGTTTGTAGTTTTTCTGTGGCCTTGTTACATTTTTAAACTTTGTCGAATGTCAAAACTCCAAAGTGAATGAAAAGATAATAACAACGTGATTTGTTGGTTTATCAAATGTAACTTGATTTCCAATTTTTTTTTTTAAATGTAAATTGATTTAGTAATTATAAGTTAGGTTTCTTGGAATCCACTATGATTGATTGGCTTTGGCACAAACACAAATGGATCTACTCAAAACATGTATCATCGAACAACTTATAAGTGTCTTAAGTTTATTGTACATATATAGTAGTTAGAACATATATTGTAATTATCTTAAATATACCAAATGCAGTGCAAAGATAGGTAATATGGAAGGCTCTAGAGAAGAAAAGAGATGATGATCACATGTATGAAAATATAAGATGATTCAGAATAATTCCCTTAATTATAAGAAGGTTTAGAATAATTCCCTTAATTATAGGTCTGTAATGAGGGTTGATTTTGAGTCATAGTTGAAGAGTCAAGAGAGGAAACAAATAAGAGTTTAGAGTTATTGAGACAAACTTTAGTTTTCATTAAGTATAAATAAGATAGGATATGTGGAATGTAAGTATAATAAGAAGCATTCTAATTCTACCTCAAAGATAAAAATTGTAGATCATACCATTTCGTAAGCCGCGCAATTATGTATTTTGTGTCTATCCAAAATGGTACAAAAATAGAGGCAGATGTAAGCTATACGTTTCAAGTTTGGTGGAAGAAATAGACAAGTGTTTCGGGTGTTACTTGTGATACGAAAGAACCACTTAAGTTTAACGGAAAAATTTACCACACATATATAAGTCCTAGAATGTGTATGATATTGAATGTTGGGTGATAAAAAAACTAACATGAGAATAAACTCTCTGTTGCATAGGTAAGGAGCCTACATTTAATAAGTAGATACACTCAACAAGATCAATGAGAATAATGTGTAGCACCTATTACGAAAAAAAATGGTAGAATCCCACCAAACATAGGCTGGTCATACAAGAAAAAGATCGATAGAAACCCTAATAAAAGAGTAGATCATGTTGAAGGTAACTTAATAAATAGAGATAGAATGAGACAATAAATACTATACACAAAATTGTTAAAATGACTTAGCTGTTAATGGCTTGCCTACAAACATTGTCCATTATAGGATGCAATAGTATTACTTAATACATACACTTAACCTCGCTTAGTGGAAAAAGACTGTATTATTGTTATTGCATATAAAGCGCTAGATAAGAGCATAGATGACATTTGATTTTAATTAGTTAATTCATTTGTATATCAAGTTTAACAATATTCTGGAGTTACTGTAAGTTTTTAACCATTCTTATAATGTGTATAATATTTACCATTATGTCAATATAAAACAACTTATTCTAGGATCTAATCATGCAACCGCACATGATTAAAGTTAATTAAAAAAAGTAAGAATCTTTCTACCCAATGCTTTGAAATCCGTAGGACATTAAAAAAGAATCAAGTAAGCAAAAGTTTTGATTTAAAAGAAAAATTTTCAGAAGTTTTAATTCATTGGGATATGTACTGGAAGCTTCAAATTTTTCTTTGCTTTTTTACCCCTTAGAAATTGCGTGAGCAATTTCTAGTTGTGAGTGGAAATAGATCCTTGTATTTGAAAATTTCACATGATTATACATAAATTTTTACTATTAATCAAGAATGAGAGCCATAACCTAAATCTTATAAGAGAATCTAATCAATAGTGAGAATTTGATTTTCATATGAGAAGACATATTCTTGATTATGAGTGAAGATTAATAAGGTAAAGTCCACCCTAAAATAATAATTTCAGAATTTGAACCCTTGATATTGTAAGTAAAGTTTGCCTAGCACTATAGTATACTTCTATTGCAGCCGATCACTTTTAATAAGATTTGTCTTTCTTAACTCGTGTGAGCAAGTGTTTTGAGTCATCAGTTTAAAAACTAAAAAAGTATCACTCTTTCAAGTAAATTTTTTATCCACTTATAATAATATAATAATACAGTGTTAGAGTAAAAATATTCTGCACAATTAAAAAAAAAAATAGCATTAAAACGACTGTTTGGTGAAAAGCTCTATGATAGAAAGATCTATTAATTTGTAACAAAATTAAATAAACCTTTGTTCACAAGTTAGGTTGCTGAAATAGATTGGAGCGGTTGCTTAGTGATTAACAAAAAACGAGCAGGCAGTTTACCCAAAATTAATGTTCATTAATAAAAAGTATTTAATCTTAAGAAATATAAAAAAATTAATTTATTAAAAAGGATTATAAAAATTTTGTTTAGGGAGAATGGCCATTAAATTTATTTCTATAGTAAAAATAGCTTTCTAGCCAAATTATATGAAATTATGCATGAAATTATATTTTATATACATGTAGTTAGAGAGATATTGTTGATAGCAATTGTTTTCTTAAGGGTAAATCACACTAACAACCACTAAGATAAGGTGATATTACATATGATATTCTTTCATTTGTAGAGACATACACTAATCCAACCCCTTAAAGTTTAAGTGGTATTATATTCGACATCCTTATATTATAATGGAATGAGATACTGAGCACCCTTGTAAGTGTATGACATTGAATATTCTTATAGGAGTGTTAGTGCAGACATGATAAATAGAGAGGTATTATATGTAATATTATCTAATATCAAAGGAAATTAGTGTAATTTACCACTTTTAATAGTTGTACTTTTTATTTTTTAATAATGTTTATTTTCTGCATATTTTATTGAGCCTAGAGTGTCCTGTGTTTGACTCTTATTCCTCCTCTCACTGCCTTTGTAAAAAATAATTAAAGTTTTTAATAGTTATTCATTTTTATTGAATTATTAACAATCATAAATGAAATTCTAAATTAACTCCATGAAATTTAAAATAAATTTAAAAATAACTACTATGCTTTGTTACGTGCTTATTTATTCTTATTGAATGACTAAAAATTACAAAACAAATTCTATATTAAATTCATGGAATTTTGAATAAACTTCCAATTTTTTATTTTTGGTATATTGGTGGCAATGAAATTTGAATCTAAGACCTCATGCATGCTAACCAAATTCCTCACCACTAAATCACTCCTAGTGACTTTACAAATTTCTATTATGTATTATCGACGGTCATTTATTCTTGTTGAGTGGCCAATATGAATAAATAACACTTTTCTACAAAGATACATGGGATTATGCATAATTTTTTTTTTTTAAATTTCAGAGAGTAATTATTTGTTTAACTAAGTGACTAACAATTTTAGATGAAATTCTATTTTTATCTTTGATTAAGAAGAATTTTATAAATGAATATTGATTATTATTGGGTGATAGTTTCTTCTCAGTGATGGGTAACAAATTAATAAATTTTTATATAATTAAATATATGAAGCTATGATGAGTGTATAATATATACCCATTTAGTGTTTAATTTGACATAATTTTATTATCTAATTGTTAAAAATTTAGCCATTTTCATATCAAATTTGGACTTTTATGAAATTATTAAAACTAATGTTATATTGGCAATTTATAAATGGATTTGATGGCTTGAAAACTTACTTTTAGTCAATTTTACAAGAGAGGCATTTCAGGAGCTAAATAGAAGAGTCTTGAAGCTTATTTGAGGTGATTTTTTAGAAAGTACTATAGTGGGAAATTTGTATCTCTCCCTACAAAGATCGGATAGAGGCAAATAAAGATGTTCCATAAAGCTCAAGAAGTGCTCTACAATTTTAATGTCAAGCCCAAAGCCCAATTCTTAGAGTTTCTTGGTAAAAATCCAATTGCAAGATTGAAGGTTTTTACTGTCTTGATACTATCTAGTCTGACCTTTGGCCAATATTTTACCAATATCTTGAGCTACAAATGTCCAATTGAGGTGATTCTTATGACACTGGACTTACTCAAAGCTCTATAACTTCTATTTCTACATTTAGGAAAAAATTCCAACTGTGTTGAGCGCTGTAGAGCTTAGAGTTTGATGGTTTAGATGTTATCTAGTGCCAAAATGCGAATTGAGCCAATTTTTGGTCTAAGGGAGCACAAATTGGAGTTAGTTGGAGTCACTAATGACTTTTAAAAGACTCTAGAAATCAGAATGACCCAAATCCAAAAGAGGATAACATTAAGAAGGGATCTCTTAGGTTCTATCATACACGTTAGAATTGGGAATTGGAAGACACAAAAGGATTAGGAGATTCTCTACATTTGGCTTTGCTAGGGTTTGGTTTCTTCATCAAGAAAGCAATATCTATACTATTGGATTCATCTTTTCTTCTTTCCTTTTCTTGATTCATGTTTATTATCTTCTTTCTTTTTGAATTTGGGTATTATAAACATATTTAGTGGTTACAACCCCTTTTAGCTAGGGTGATGATGTAACCAATGGTGGGATGATGAGTTTTGTTTTGTTTAATCTAATAAATGTTTCCTTCTTTTAATTGAGTTTCTATCTTTGCTCTTAATGCATTTATAGCTTGATTACCCAGAAATTGATATAGTAAGTTGTGTAGGCAATTAGAAAATTGGTATATAGCTTAGATCTAGGGATAGAAACCATAATTATTAATTGTCTAGGAATAAAGATTAATAATTGTTTGGGATTAATTCATTTAGGATTTCATAGATCATAAAGGCTTTAACACCAAGGTTCAAGTTGAGGAATTAATTGAATTTTAGAGATTAAAGAAGATTGATATACCAACCAATTGGATATTAATTAAATTAGGAAATCCCTCATTAATTGAATTAATTGAAGTTCTTATTAAACTGCATTAAATTAAGAACTCAATGCTCATAGGAACAACTAGGTGAATCAGAGCCCTAGCACTTCATTCCTTGCTGATTTTCCCATCACTCTTTGATTGCTAGCGTTCCAAGTTAGGCGGTTAGGAATTAGTTTTGATTAGATTTAGTTTAGATTTGGTTTAGATTTGTTTTTAGATTCTTATTTGATTTCTATTATTTCAAATTTGGACATCTAGATAGTAGTTGAATTTGAGAAGTGGTAATCAGTTACCCAATCCCTATGAGATGATATTCTTATTCTAGTTGAATTTGAGAAGTGGTAATGAGTTACCCAATCCTTATGAAACAATATTCTTACTCACACCTTATTACTTGTATGACCTGATACACTTGCCAATTTTGCATCAAATTTTTGGCGTTGTTGCTAGGGATTGGCTTTTGATCAATATCATTAGCATCAAATAAGAGTACCAATCTAGACTAGAAAAATTTCTTTGCTTTATTTTATTTATTTTATTTTAGTATTGAATTGTCATCCTGTTTGTTTATGCGAGGTACCATAGATTTGGGTGAACGGATATTTGACCCAGAAATTGAGTGCAGTTCTAGAGCGAATAATAGATTAGCTAAATTAAGGGAAAAAGAGTAAAACACCATGGTAGAAAATAATGATGAAAAACGGAATAGTCTTAAGGAATATACAGTACCCACTGTTAATGATTATGCTACAAGTATTGTTTGGCCTGCTATATAGGCGAATAATTTTGAGCTTAAGGCATTTATTGTCTCGTTGATTCAGCAAGACTAGTTTGGGAGACATCCGTTTAAGGACCCTTAATGTCCATTTAGCCAACTTTCTTCAAGTATGTGACATAGTTAAGATGAATGGCACTACTGAGGAGGCGATACAATTGCGTTTATTCCCATTTTCTGTGAAAGATAAGGCTAGGAGTTGGCTTGTAGCTCAACTGGCTATGAGTACTTCCACTTAGGATGATCTCGAGCGGAAATTTCTTACTAAATTCTTTTCCCCATCAAAATATGGTAAGATGTGGAATGAAATCACATGTTTCTCATAGAAGGAGGGTGAGTCTCTTTACGAAGCCTGGGAGCGATTTAAAGAGATGTTGAGGAAATGTCCACCCCATGGCTTGAAAGATTAGCAGCAGATTCAAATTTTCTATAATGGCTTGAATCACTCCACAAGAGCCATGGTTGATGCATTAGCTGGAGGATCTTTATATACAGAAACTCTTGAGAAAGGATTTCAATTGATAGAGACTATGGTGGCTGCCAATCACTACCAACTACATTCAGATAAAGTAGTTGTTAAGAAAAGGGTGATGGAACTTGACACTCTTAATGCTATTCTTGCTCAGAATGCCACCACAGCTTATCAAATAACAAATCTGACCAAATAGCTCAATGAGATGAAAGTCAATGCAGTTAGTTCTACTCAACCAGCTCCAGTTTATGAATTATGTGATGGCAATCATCTAAGTAATTTTTGTGAGGCAAATTCTTTTGTGTCTTAAAGTAGATTAGTTATTTGGGGAACCTTCTTAAAGCGCAAAACAATTTGTATTCTAACACATATAATACGAGTGGGAGGAACAACTCACACTTCTCATGGAACCAAGTGCCACTTCATAATCAGAATAATCGTTAGCTAGACAGAATTTTAACATTAGAATCTACATTAGAGAAGTTCATGCAAGAGACTACTACAGAGACTTTAAAGAATCAAGGAGCTATTCTGAAGAATCTAGAAACAAAAATAGGTCATTTGTTAAGGCAAAATGTTGAAAAGCCTTTAGGAACTTTGCCATTTAACACACTTGTGAATCCAAGGAACAGTGTAATGCTATTTATGTTGATTATAGTGACTTTTACGAGGACAAAGAAATTGAAGAAGAGGTGTTCACAACTTTGCGAATACCATCTACAGTGTCACAACCCAAACCCCGGGCCGTGACTGGCGCATAGGGACAAGTCTCTATGCAAGCCTTCCACCATAGAATTTTATAAAAATTTTGATAAAGTCCCCTTTTGTAATTAGGATATTTCCCAATCACAAAAGATTACCCTGCAAGACAAATAACACAATCTTCCATCGGGGATCCAAGTATTTTCAGAATACACCCCTCAGCACATAGTATAACAATAAAATATATAAATACAATCATATGTCCAAAATACATAGCTTAAGTTCATAAAACAAATCCTTTACACAATTTTAATTCCAACAAGTTGATATATATATATATATATATATATATGAATAGATAACAACAACAAAAACAGAACAAGGCCGGACCTTGCCTGTAGTACTATGGAGCTACGTACTAAGATTACAATTGAAATAGAATTACAAATCTATTGAGGGCTCACCAAAATAAGAATCCAATGATGCTGAGCAGAAGAATCGACTTCCAAGTCTAAACTTGTATCTGAAAAGGATATAATAACCACGGGGTGAGTTTTGAGAAACTAAATGAGAGATAGAATGTCCCTAACCCAAATGAGACAATGTACTAAATTGGAGATATTAAGATAATACAATAATATGTATAATAAAACAAAAATAGAAATCTTAATCAAATATTATCCAACTTTTCTTTTCCAAAAACAGAGTCCATCTATTCTAGGATAATCCGTCAGGAATCACACTTAGGTGGCTTTTCCTTCGTGTAAAACCCGTAATCAGGCATGCACCACCCTTTTCGTGGCCGTGAATCTCAGGCATGCACCACACTATATGTATGGCCGTGAATAACAGGGACGCACCACTCCCTTGAGTGGCCATGAAATATAATATCCTAGATGCACACAAGGCTAACGCCTACTGCCGTTAGCCTACAGATCCTGGCCTAGACTTTCCTAAGTCTTTCTTTTCTATTATACAAAATATTTAATAAAGATTCTTATAAAACATACCAATATACCTTATATAAAACAATAAAATTGTAACTTCAAAGAAAAATAAAGCTTTAACACTTTAATAAATAAAAAATGAATAGAAGTCCAAAGCTTTTATCCAAAAACCTTTCAAAACCAAGAAAATTTTCCAAAGTTTAATAGGAAACCAAGGTAATAAATATTTGCCACGTTTTTTCTTTTGAAAATCAAGTCATTGTCTCATGTAAACCAGTAGAAAAGATAAGCTACCAAAATTTAAATTTAAATTATACTGCTAAGACATACCAAATCATTTGCATATGTATACATATAGACAAAATACATTAAACTAAGATAGAGATAAACTATCTACTCACAGACTTAGCGCCAATCACAGAATCCTAATCCCATGAACTCAGAGAGCCAAAGCTAGTCCTCTAGTGGTATATACTTTTAGAAGGGGAAAAGAAGAAGAAAGATTTGAGAGTCTTGGTGTCACCTTCTCCAAGCTCCAAGACCAAATGTGTTGATTTCTTGTTGAAGATGTGATTTGAGATTAAAGAAAGAAATTGAGTTTAAAAGAATGGCAATGGTGTAATTTGATGGAAAGATGTGAAGGATTATGTTTAGGAATGAAGGGAGATATGTTTTAGAGAGAAGGGAGAGAGTTTGAGAGGTAGAGAGAGAAGGAGAATTTCGAAAATGAGGGCGTAGGACGCGTCTCGGCTTATATATTGACCTGCGGTAATCGATTACCACTAACAATTAGCCGGTAATCGCTTACCAAGTCTGGTAATCGATTACCACGAACCCAGAACTGGTAATCAATTACCATCCTTGGTAATCGATTACCACACGAAAATTTCTAACCCGTGGGCATATAAAGAGAATTGTAATCGATTACAGGTCCTCTATAATCGATTATGAACTCCAAAACTTGGTTCCCTCCTCCTGCAGTCATTTCCCAGATCCAGAATATTGCATAAACTTATGTACATTTAATTTTAAGTTAATGTCTCCTTTAACTTTACTCTCCATTAACTTTAAAATATAAATGTAAACAAGGAAATATCCTCCATTTGGAGTCAATAAAAATATCTAAAAATTCAAAATCCTTAGGAATCAGAATCCAACTTTTTGGTTTTAGTGCAATTCCCCGAAAACTTGCGTTTTTATGAACTTGAGGGTCAAAAATGAAGGGGTTATCCATTCCCTAAAATTCGTTAAAAATCCCTCTTCAACTCATTGATGCCTAGGAAACCATTACTAGGACTTTTGATCTTAAGAAAATGCCTCAAACCTATAGCCCTCCAAGGACGTATAGGGTTTAGACTCAATTTTTCATGTTTCGATTTCAACAGGTAACTACAACTGAGGCTGGAGTGTTACATGCAGCACAACTAGTAAGCAGATCTATAGCACAACAAGTGAAGAATGACATTCATCCTATATTTAAATATTAAAGAATTTATTTGATCTCCTAATATAACAGTATTGAACTCATACATGTAGCAATTAATATTCTAAAACAAATACTGAGTGATATATCTTATGCATTAAATAATACATATAACATTCACATAACAACTAAAAGAAATTGAAAAATAATACACAAAAAAAGCAAAAACCCTAAAATGGTACATTACCCTTCCTTCCCTTTTTTTTTTCTTGACTAGTGAAGGGCTCTATCTAATAAGTGAAAACACATGTTCCCATAAATATCCAAACATATTTTGCCCTTGTCTTCCTCTTCTGCCAACCTCACCCCCATAACCTAATTTTTGGTACCTTCATTCCCCGCACCTTGATCTCTAACACCATCATCGCTTGTACCCTTATCCCCCACACCTTTATTTCCCGTGCCTTCTTGCTCTGCCACTTGGCTAGATATGCAAGTGCATCTTGTGTCATCGCCTACTACATTAGGGACACCATCCATTGATCACCTAGGGAGAATACTGACTGAGGTATATTCAAATACTCTAGTGTCATCATCTCTAGTTGATACTCTGGTGGAGCCATCTATGACCGATGCTTTGGTGTCACCATCGATGGTCGGTACTTTGATGTTACCATTTGTGGTTAGTGCTCTAGTGTTACCCTCTGTGGTTGGTACACATCGTCCTATCTGGCAAGTGACAAGGACAGGTTCAAATCTCGTTGACGGGTAGATTTAACAACATCTCCTTTAACTGTGTTAGCTAATGCGACAACAAAGTAGCCCTTTACCCAACTATGTATCCGGAGCCACTACTGCTATCAACGAACCTTTTCCCTTGAGTCTAATTACTTCTTGAACCAGGACAAATATCATTTGCATCCAAGGACATTCATGATGGTTCCATGTGATAAAGATGCTGCACTTGTGAGGGCTTTTACATCTGCATAAACAGGAACTCCTGCAGCATGGGCTACTATGTCTACAGATTCTAATAGAATTACTGTTGGGGGCTACTATGTTTGTGGATCCGAATAGAATTCTTGCTATAGGAGTTGCTCTTGGCTAAGCTACTGAGTCCAACGGAATTGCTGCTCCTGTACATCCCAATAAAAATCCTCATTTGACTATGGTAAGGGCATCGTGGAATTATTGCTTGGGGTTTGGTAAGAGCATAGGGACCTGGACTTGTGGGGTAGCTATTCCATGGGAAACTCCTACTGTTGGGGGGTAGTTGCTCCATCTGAGCGGACAACCATAGAGAGGCGGCACAGTGTACATGCCACAACTAGTACTCATGCGAAGGGTGGTAGGTTCTAGCAGGTTGTCCTTGTAAGATGTGCTCCTGTCGATGATCCCATAATGTTACCCAATCAATATGTCTCAATCTCCAATCAATGGGTCCTAGTCCCCGTAAGTCTTTATTATGGGAACCTTCTAAATTACAGGATTAGATAGGGATATACTAGAAAAGCCCAAATTGATGCATCACAAACCACTCAATCACTTCAAAGCATAATAGTGGTGCCATTGTCGACCATATCGGTCGCTTGATCCGCATATCATCTGGAATAAGGGCATCAATTGCAAGATCACTATATGGTTGCCACACAAACTGCATCAATAAAAATACATGAGATATGCAAACAATATAAATTGTGACATTAGAAGAACTTGTACAGAATTTTAATAGCTGCCTCATGAACTCGTACCCAATTTATAGCCAGCCTTAGATTGTAAGATTTCTAAGTCTAGGGTTCCATGGATACCATCCATGCCTCTATCTGTGAGATATTATATTGATTAGATACAATTTTCATGAAAACAAACCAAAATTTTGTTATGAAAAAAATTCTTACTTGCAATCAAGGGGAAAACTAAAATGTCAAGTCGGCACGGGTGCCAAAACGGAAGCTTGAGTCATGCCCATGCTTGTAGCAATACCATGCTGCTATAGATTTCAAATGTTCATATGCCCGAAGCACAATCTAATGCCCAATAAAGCATGGCGAGGCATGCTAAACCCTAGCTATATAACCCAACCTGGTCCAAATGCTCAAGCAACTTTAGGTACTTTCCATGCACCTCTAAAGTGCTCTTATTAGGCACTATAACATGGCCCAATGAGGATAGTATATAATCATGATCCATTCACTCTACGACAATGACAAAAATTGCCACGAAGCAATTCGTAGTATTGGTTTAGCTAGATTAACATGATAACAACCCCATTAACATCGCCTTCTCCAGGCTAACCACCAAGTAAATAATCACACTAAGGAGTGCTGCAATGCTGGGACTAGCGAGTCCAGCGACAATTATACCATTGATACAAAGCTTAAGTTGAATGGCGACATCTTTTAATATCACTATGCATTCTGTACAAGAAAAATGAAATGTATAGGTCTCTATTCTCCACCATTTGACCAGTGCATTCATAAGATGTCCATTTTATGCCCATGTGGCTAATTTGTGCAACGTGATACATACCAACTTGCTGCAAGGCCTTGTGAATCTCGAACCTTTGTGGACCCAAGTTCAAATGATAGGTCCGTAATACTCTCATCTCCTGTTACAAATGGTAAGCATGATATCATATTTTTGAACTTATTTATATTTTAACAACTACAAAATAATTGTTTTTGCAAAATGAAGTCACATACATATTAAACAAGCCACATATTCACTGTAGCTATTTTATAGAAAAAATACTACATACTAAATAACAAGTAAGCAACAATAAATGCTATTCAATATAAATATCTTGAAAAATCCTAAAATAACCTTAATAAATTATTTAATGAGAATTTTCAATTTAACGATAAACTAATAAAATGCAAATCTTTATAGAAAAATTGAATAGAATATGCATAAACTTCCTCAAAGAGTAAGTCCACCTATAATTTTATTTACTAACTAATAACCACAACCCCAATATTTAAAACTAACTAACATATAGTTAAATAAACAAAAAAAACTCAATTAATTTTAAAACCCAATATTTTTAACTAATTTGTATATGTTTTATGAACTAATATGCAATTCCTAATCACAAAATAAAATTGACCAATTTAGTAGATATTTCGAATTAAAACTAATAATTGAGTTAAATCTCTACTCATGCATACAGTATACTAACTATAGGGTTTATATATTAGTATATCTACCAAATTTATTTAACTTTTTTTTAACTAATTAGTATATTTTAAATTTAAAACCTTACTAACTAATAGTCACTAGGTCAATATTTAAAAATTAACTAATGTATAGTTAAATAAAGGAAAACTTCAATTAATTTCAATAGCTAATATTTTTTTAATTAACTAAGTGGTATATATTTTCTGAACTAATTAAACCCCAATCCCTAAATAAAATTAATCAATTTAGTAGATATGTTGAATTTAAAAACTAATATTTGAGTTAAATCTCTACTCATACATACACTGTACTAACTTTAAGGTTTATATATTGGTATATGTACTAAATTATTTAATTTAAAAAATAATATTTTTAATTAATTAGTGTATTTTAAATTTAAAACCCTACTACCTAATATCTACTAGGCTAATATTTAAAAATTAACTAACGTATCGTTAAATAAATAAAAACCTCAATAAATTTCAAAACTAATATTTTTTAACTAACTAGTTAGTATATATTTTATGAACTAATATGAAAACCTTAAATAAAATTAACCAATAGAGTGGATATTTTAAATTCAAAAACTAATAGTTTAGTTAAATATCTACTCATATATACAATTTACTATGAAAACTTTAGGGCTTATATATATATATATATATATATATATATATATATATATATATATATATATATATATATATATATATATATTACAAATTATTAATTAGTATATATGGTAGTATAATATTTTTTTACTAATTACTATATTTTAAATTTAAAAACCTACTAACTTAATATTTTATAAACTAATCATTTTTAACTAACTAATTATTATATATTTTATGAATTTATATATAAACCCTAAATAAAATTAACCAATTTAGTAGATATTTTGAATTTAAAAACTAATATTACTATATCTACTAAATTATTTTTATGAAATAAGTAGTATATATTTTAAAATTATCTTTTACATAATCAAAATTATTTAAAAAATTCAACAAAATAATATGATAGAAAACTAATTAAGAAACAACATAATATACCAAAAATAAAAAAAAACTTCAAATCCAAGCATAAGCACCAACAAACTATTTTACACAATATGAAGCATGGGCTTACATAAACAACTTCTATAAAAATAAATAAATTTACAAATAAGAAATTTAATTTCTATAAAAATATAACTTATATTATGATCAAGAATTTGATCCAAAATATGTTCGTGTTGATCCATTATTATATCTCAAACCATTTTTAGATTTAATCTTCTTTTTTCATAAATAAATATCTAACTTTTTTGTTTTGGATTACAACTCTTATTTTCTCTTTTCCTCTTTCTTGCCCTTTCTTTTTTCTCGTCCCACTCCTGGACACAACACACTACATACTCAACACTGACCCTCTCCTCTCCTCACCTTGGCACTAGGGGTGTTCGTGATGCAGTTTAAATCAGTTTTGAGCAAAAAATTTATCCGATCCAAACAATAAAATATAAGCAGTTTGGATTCGATTGATTTAGTTTAGATTTTAAATCCAATCCAATCCGAACCAATCTTTTGCGGTTTGGATTAGATTGGATTAATCGATTTTTTTTTAAAGAAAATTTTAAGTATAAAATATTATAAATATAAAGTAACTTAAATTAATAAAATAAATCAATAAAAATAAAAATAAAAATGATTAATGTAATATGTATAATATGATATTTAAATGAAAATGACATACAAATATAAAAAATTATGTGATAAATTAAAATTATTATAAGTAAAAGTATAAAATAAAAAATAAAAAATTATATTAAATGATATTATTTGGTTTGGATTGGATTGGATCGGTTTTGAAAGTTAAATCCGAAATTCGATCCGATCCAAGCGGTTTACGAAAAATAAGATCCAATCTAATCCAAACTTTTGTAGTTTTGATCAATTTTCAGTTTGGATTGGATTGATTTAACGATTTTGATTAGATTGGATTGAATTTGAACACCCCAACTCGGCACCCTCCGCCCCGCACCCCTTCCTTCAATTTATAGACCCCTGCATGCAATGCATGTGAGTGTATCAGAGGCTACAATTTTCCCTATTGTCCCCTATGCATGCGTTAGTCTATACTACAGGGATAGAGATTCTTTGAAAAAGAAAATCGGATCTTCTGAATTCAGAGGGAGTAGGTTCATGACTCCCATGCTAGTGTCAGTCCATGATAAGGTATCTTTGCAAAAGGAAACCGTGGCTTTTGATTTCTCCAAAAGTAGGATTATTGAGTTGAGTGAGCTTAAATCAGGGTTGGCAATTTTAATAAATCCCATATTAGAGAAAATCCAGCCAAAATATATTAGTGCACATCTTACCCTCAGTTCCCATATACAAAATAAAAAACCTACTATTGACACATTCTACACATGGAACTTTAATATTGAACCACATAAATACTTGTTCGATGAAAATAATACAATCATCTAAATTCTTTGAAGAAATTTATCCGATAACAATATTCCAAAGATTACCTATGTTCAGACGATATTCTAAGGAGGGTACTCTGCTCCTTAGCAAAGCGACCTCTCAAACGACTTACGAGAGCAAACCTTTGAGCAAGATCAATCAACGAAGAATTAGAATGAAAACTTGAACTTTTATTAATCAATCATGGGGTTTGTACAAAGTCTTGAAGATGGATAAAGAAACTAAAGAAATGACATAAAGCTTAAAAAGAAACTAAAAGTAGAAGATAAAAATTGATAGTTTAAAATGGCATGATAGTTTATAAGCTTGCTGAAATGTCGTCATTCCCCCCCCCCCACCTCACTACGTGCATAATGGCCTTTGTCTTAAGTGCCATGACTCTATGTTCTGAGTAGTGGTAACTGTTGCTTCTCAAGTTCTCAGTCTCCAACTACCTTGCTCTCTTGGCCGTTGGGCTTATCTTCTCTCTTCAGCCCATTTAGCCGATACTCTTTCCATGACCTCATTTCACATATTTCGGTCAATTAAGGCCAATCTCCTACTAGGCCCAAATTATTATCCTTCTCGGCCCAATCATTTTTTGGTGCCAATAGTACTTAAAGTTGAAGTACTAAATACATGCTTCACCAAAGCATGGCCCTTTTCCAGCATGCCCACACACAGACACACTCGTTCTTTGCAATCAAATCCCGCGTGCACTATGGTCACAGAATGCTGGAGTTTGTGCACTATCTTCACACCTTGACTCGCCCACCAACAAACAGGCTAGACCGCCTCCCTTTTTATCGATTCTCACAAATTTCCACTCACACCACCCAGCTCATTAAACGACTCACTGTTTCCAGCACGAGGGTGTACTGATCGAGTCTATCGTGCTCTTGGGCTTTTATTGGCCCAAACAAAAGTAAAAATGAAACAATGAGAGAATATAAGGAAAAGTGGGGGTATGGATTATGTGAGTAACTTCTAGTCTCTCCATCTTGTATCCGAGTCCTTATTCCTCTTCTTCTCTCGGTTCCCTATATCGGGGTATTTCTTCTTCAATTTCTTGTATCTCAAACAATAGACTCAAATAGTGGTTTTCATGGTGTTGTTATAATATCAAAAACTCACTACTGTTTCATTGTTTTGCTGCAATTCTTCATTGTTTTGCTGTATTTCTTCATTTGCATTAATGCTGAGTAGCTACATGTTAGATTGGTACTTTCATTGATCCTACATGGCTGAGGAAAGTGAAGATATGACCTAGGAGGACTATGAGGAGCTTAAGGCTATGCTCAACCAAATATCACACCAAAGAAAAAGAAATGCATGCCCTAACTGTGGTAAATTTAGATCGGTTGGAAGGATACACATTTTGGCTAGCAATTTGGAGTAGTTCTATCTTTTAAGCGAGGAGGTAACTATATCAGTATTCGATAAAAAGACCTTACCTAAAGTTGAACCTGCCGTAGCTCCAACCATTCAACATCAAGCTATCTTACCTATTCACAATGCTCTAAATGGGGGATCCAAGAACAATGCTACTATGTTGTTCGTCACCGAGAAGTCTGAAATTAAGGTCCAAACATCTCAAATTGAGCCTGAAATTGAATTTGCAGATCTACTCGATAACCATCATGCTCGCAGATCGAAAAATGCAGTTGTGAAAATGTTGGAACCTATGGAATCCTTGATTCGTGTTACAGAGAAGCAACCAATTTACGTCAATGGTGTTGTCAAAGTTATGCCAATTAATGAAATCGGGGGGCAGAAGAGAACTAAAACAATCAATTCCCTAAGTTTAGTGATCAGAAAGCAGGTAAGCTCAAAAGTACCAACTCAAAATTTAATTTCCAAATCCTTGGTGGCTATTGTTTCCCTTGACAAACTGGGGATCCCACAGCAATAGAGAATAAAGAGAAGTCAGAAAACGGGGAGTTGCAAATGATGTGGAGCATATTAGTGGGTCAAATGCTTGACTATAGATGAGTTGAAAAAAATTGTCATAGCAGATGGGTTGATTGTCAAATGTGTGAGAATTACCTTATTGTATTTGATCAAGGGGGTAAGCATGGTAACTTGAAGACTACCAACAAAATAGTGGGACATTCATCCCCTATTCAATTTGGAATTATGGATATAAATTTGCTATTTGACAAAATATTTAATTAAGATGTTGTTGCTGTGATACTTTAGATAACAATGATTTTCTTTAATATCAATATCTGTGAAGGGTTACTTTTAAAGGTTGTGGTTGATTCCATGTCATTGTCAAGGAGACAAGTTGCACTTGTACCCATCCTATTTGGATGCTATAGTATTTGAAACCTGTTGGAATTTTTGTACTTAACACTATACAAGCTCATGAGTGGACAAACAAGGGCCCCGTCACTGAGAAATACATACTGACTTATCTCTATTGCTATTGTCATTCTTCAAGGTCATTGTTCAATATTACTGCAGTAGCTCCCTTTATGTGTGACCAACTGGCCCATATTGTTCTTGTTGTTGGTACCATACTATCCTTTATGGTAAATGCATTGATTACTGCTATGGTGATGACCATTGGAATTGCAATTGTTAATTGGGTTGCACTTCCATATTCCTTCGCTATCTTACACTTTAATGGGACAAAAGGCTTCAAGATGGAAAATTATTCTGGTACATTGTCAATGGTCATTGGACAGATTTTATAATTGGAATTGTCATTCAATCTTGTACCAGCTTTAAATGTCATCTTATGCAGAGTGTTGTGATTTATACATGGCTTGTGTTTCTATTAATATGTCAAGTAGTCTTGCCTTGGAACACAAGTTTGTTAGCACTCCAATTTTTTCGACCAGGCTAGAATTTTTGTTGCCATTCAGTTGGCTACAATGTTTAATATTGTTGGTACTAAACTTAAATTGTGGTGTACCTCGGCCATTCCAACTTCCATGGATGCAGTGAGTGCAATTTGTGCCAAGGCTAGAGATTTTATTGAATTGGATGAGACGCCCAAGGAAACCAAAGAGAGCATTCATTGCCATTTTGCAAGGAGATCTGTGATGTTGAGAACGATTATACTTCTAGTTTGTCTAAAGGAAACACTAGTGCTGTCATTTGCACGAGTTTGGCTATTGGGCCTGCTGTAAGTTCAAATGGATATAGAATTCGAAACTTTAGCCTTGAGAATAAGGTCAATTTTATAGGGGAAGTTAATGTAATGAGTCTATTGTGGTCTTGGGCTTTTTTGGCCCAAACAAAAAGAAAATGAAACAATAACAGAATATAAGGAAAAGTGGGGCTAAATTGCGACGTGGTGGAGTATGTGAGCAACTTCTAGTCTCTCCCTCTTGCATTCCGAGTCCTTCTTCCTCTTCTTCTTTCGGTTCCATGTGTCCAGGTATTTCTTTTTCTCACTTTCTTATATCAGACAACAGGCTTAAATAGTGGTTTATCATGGTGTAATTGCTTAGTTATAATATCATAAACTCACTACTGTTACTTGTTCTGCTGCAATTCTTCATTGTTCTGCTGTATTTCTTCATTTGCATTAGTGTTGAGTAGCTACATGTTACAGAGGGAACTTAACAAGAAGATGGCCGTTAGTATTGACGTCGCCCGTCTCCTCACCTTCAACCGGCAGATTATTGTACTGTTCGATCTGCATCTTGTCGGGCATCTGCACCCGATCCCAGAGCACCATCTTCTTTGATAGAGTTTCAGACATGGCCTTCTTCGATTCAAACGCGATCAGAACCTTAAGGATGCCGAGGCAAATAATCTCTGGGATACCACCCTAAACCTTATTTAATGAATCTGCGAGAGATCGTGGCATGAGGTCGGAGTAAAGAGATCAGTCACCGACGAGACTCCTATCCAACCGCTCCATATACTCCCTGTTTACCACACCATGCACCACTGATACTCTCTCAGTGTCTTCCAAGCTCAGTTTAGTGCCAAGTCTACCGTACACATGATGCTTCAAGTCACGCGAAACAATACTCTCACAATGGCCGTTAACGACAATCTCTACAGCGCAACCAATCGTTCTCGATGGCTTTAGCGATTCATCGAGGCAGCAACAGTTGGGGAGCAAGTTTCCAGGTCTTCTACTCCGCGCTTCAGCTACGTACAAACGACCTACGACCCTCAATCTCCTTGCCATTGACCTCCTCAACAGATTTTGCTGCTGCCTCCTTCTGCCGAAATCGCAAAAAGTCGACGGGCGTACTACTCGTGCTCCTAACTTTCCTTGAAATATAGATGTCAGCAATCCTCCCAAACTGACCAAAAGAGCGACGCAACCACTCCTTAGACGTCCCTTCTGGAATGTAGTCCACAAAGATAGAGAAAAACTCCCCCTTTGATCCGCCTAAATCTTGGCTTCGAACTTTGCGGTAACGAGAGCTTATCTACATGAGCGCAGAGACCCTTCATATTCAAAATGCTGTTGCAACATACTATATAATAATGTATGGTTATTCATTCTGACGAAGTGATTATTACTTTTATTAAAAGTATTTTAGTATATTATAATCCTTCCCTACAAATACATTTTATGTGATAATTATTAATAATTTAAACATTTTGTGTCCTTTAAAACTGAATATTTGTCTTAGTGGTCCTTTCTGTGATTTTCCATAAAGTTTGTAATTTTTTTGTGGGTTAGATGTTACATTGATTTGGTTGTTATTATATTTTGTCCTGCAACTTATTTTAGAATTTTAAATTAATGATTGTTAAGTGATTTTTCATGATATAAGACATGTAACTTTAAATTCTTTAATAAGCATATATGAAAAAAAATAAACAAAGTTTGGCCTATCCTACGAGTTCCTTGGCTGGACTGGGTTTGGGTTAGCAGCGTGTAAATTTGTACTCGAGCAACCATAAATCATGTGTATGATGTGGTCGATGCGATAGTGGTTAAGTATCATGATGTTGTGATTAATTAGGTAAGGCTGGGAGTTAAACTTGATTTAGTATTGCTATAGTATTTTCAGAGTCATTGAACTCTTTGGACCTTCTAAAAGTTAGTCTTAAAAAGTTATAGTACTACTATTTGGTAAAATAATATGAAAATTATTCTCAATAAGCCACAAAAATAGTATTTAGTAAAGTTGAATTTAAAATCTAAAATAATTATAATGGAGATAAATACTAAAGAGAATAATTTCTACTTTTAATATTATTAAAAAAGTAAGGTTACAATAGTTTTTTAAATTTTAAAAAATACAAATTAACTCTGAAAAGTACCTCATGAGGGCTTTAAGGGTGCCTCCTGCTTTTAAAAGTTAAAAGCAAAAACACCCTAACTTTTTGATTTATCAAATAAAAAAAATTAACTTATACTTTTCTTAAAACAGAATACTTCTTCAAAAAGCACTATTAAACTATCCCTTAAACATGTACTTATTTAGACTAATCTAACAAGGGGAGGTATTAAATGATAGAGATAGGTTATTATGAGAATGAGAAAAATAAATCTGAACCATATAACTATATATAAATAGTTAAGATTAAAAGTTATTTAAAAATTATATAGTCAATTAAAAAAATTATATGATTTTATGTTTTATTTTGATTATTCATATAAAATATAATTATCAAAATTTACTTATCTTATTCTCACAATTAATCACTTCTTTCACTTGATATTATCCCAATCTCACAGTACTCAATTATCATCACGTTAATCATGACTTATACACAATTACTCACAAACTTGTACCCAAATAATCCAGTGTAAAAATGGTGATAAAATCCGGTGCGAAAATATTATAGCTAATAGTTTAAGATACTCCATACGAAATCATTAGATCGATGAATGAACCATCAAACGAATGAATCAGCAAATTCACACATACAACGTTGGTGCCTCACTTCACGGATTATCTTTTTCTCATAGAAATGAACATTTCTCTTGTTATCTAGTTTGTGTTGAAATTTTGGTTTAATTATTTAATTATTTTCAATTCTGGATTTTAAATCTTTAATTAGTGTGTCATTATTTTTTGTTTTTTGATATACAAAAAATTTAGCAAGTATCCGTAGAAATGCAGCAGAGTGGCTTTGTCCTCTCTTTAATGAATTCAGGCCCTGGTCAGTATCAAAGTGGCCGTAGTCCAGGAAAGTTTGGATTGAGTGTTTTGGGTTACAACGTTTCGCTTGGTCTATCAACAATCTCAGGGCCATCGGTGAAGATTGGGGGACTCTAGTTGGGTTCGATGAAGTCTCCGTTAGTGCTAAACGAGCAGGGTCTGCTAAAATCTTAATAGACATGTATCATAAGAGTTTCACGAAGGGTTGGATCATCCTTGACATGGAAAGATGAGTTGTGATTTTTATGTAAGAGAGATGTGTGCTGATGAGAGATATGCGAGTATCTCCCTTGTTTGTCCGGAGACCAGAAATGGTGAGCAGAGCTACACCCATGGCTATCGTGGGGTGGTTGATGATGCGGGTTGGAAGTCCGGAGAGCAGCCTCAGGTAGAGGAATCGGTGGAAAAGCAAAAGGCTGGAGGCGGCGCAACAGCTAGAGTTTTAAATGTGGTCTTAGAAAATTGCACCAAGGTTGACTTTGGTTCGCATGCAGACTGGGGTTTCCAAGACGATAAATCAAGCTTGTCTCCCTGTAATCATGCTGAGACTATTGTAGCTGAGGGAGAAAGTAGCACCACATGCCTTTCTGATGATAGAAGAACTGCTGATGTGGTGGCTGGCTTGGGCTATGATTTATTGGGCCGGTGGTGCAAGTCTAAAAGATCAAGAAGTGAATATGTTTCCATCATCATGTTGGGCTACATCTATTTTGGCTCCTTCATATTCTTCTCCCATTGTGCCTCGTAGTTTTGGGCCTAGCATCCTTTACCACGATGAGCTTGGGTCTTTTGATGAAGATCAGCTTGTGGCAGTGGTGGCTTCTAGGAGCAAAGCCCATCCTCGTACGAAGATATGGACCGCAAAGGAGAAAGGCACACAATCATTCAAGAAAAGGGCTCCCAAAGCCAAGGCCGGTAAAAGATGTGGATGGCCATAAGAAGATGGTTTCTCCTGTTGAAAAAGATTTGGTGAGTGGACATAGTAAGTCTATTAAGAAGGATCGTCTGAGTAAGGCTAAGAAGACCTGGTCTCTTGGCAAACGTCTTGGGTTAATCGTTGAGGATGAGGATGCAGCGGTAGCTGCTCTTGTGGGAAGCTTTGATGCTGACAATAGCAAGCCCATAAGAAAAAGAAATGCAAAGGGAAAAGGAGTAAAAAATAGAAGGGACCATTATATGATGTTCACTGAGCCATGTTTTTGTGTTTGTTGACGTCAATTCTATGTAAGCTTGTGAGGTTTCTCATATATAGTGGGGTTGGGCTTGTGTCCAGTTTGTTGGGTCTCTATATTTAGCATGTGGCTCTTTCTAATCTCGGGAGATTTGAGCAAGGACCAAGTTGGTCCTTGAATTTCAACCGTTAAAATTAAAATTAGTGGCTAAGATTTAGAGCTTTAAGGAAAAAAATCATAATAACTTAAATTTATGTTTTAATATTTATTGAAAGATAAATTTACTATTTATTCCCTTTTCTCATTTTTCTTATTTTCTATCTCTACTGATCCGTCTTTCAATCTTCTACCACCATCTCTTATTACCGCCACCACCAACATAGGTGACCACAACCTAGAGTTGTTCTAGTCCAAGCTGTGATTGTCCTACTCATCATTCCCGCCTTCATTCCTTCGTTTTTGTTTGTTGCGACTTTTATGGTTTTTGGGGAATGGGTCTTGGTAATGATGATGAGGATAGCAAGGTGGTTGGCGAAAAAGGAAATGGTGATGGTGGAGAAGCCAAGACGTTTGGTGCAGTTTTGTGCTCAATGTACCTCAAGGTTGTTGTCGATAATGGGTATAGATCCTAGGCTAAGCTTCAAAACTGTGGTCATCGAAATCATCTTGGCTTTGCTGTTTGGATGATTAGAGAGAGCAATAATGGATAAATATATCAAGAAAGGAGCTTTTGGAACTTGTCTAGTGTAGGTCATAATGGCTGTGCAATTGGGAACGGAGCAGCTGTAGGGAGGGAGGTAGGAAAGAGAAATAGGAAAGAAAGATTGGGGCAAAAGTGTAACTCTATTCTTTTTTTTTATTTTAAATTTTCAAGGACCATAATGGTCCGAAACTTAACAAGGCCTAGGTTAGATTGAGCCTTTAGCATGTGGGGTTCTTTGAGTTAGTCTTTAAACTAGTGGCGTTGAGATATTGGGATTATTATTTTATGGGTTTTGATTGAGTTTTTTGAGTCGTGGATTTTGTGTCTGTAAGCCTATTTCAGGTTCTCGCCCCTCTCTCCTAGAGGAGTTTAGAGCTTTCTACCAACTATTGGAAAATAAAATCCCATAGAATACTCCTAATAATTTACTATTTTTTTCCCACAACAACTTAATTTTTTTAGCTTCTAGATTTTAGTGCATTATCAAAGTAGATTTCAAACTCAAATACAAAGAAATTTTTAGGTAATTAGAAAGTAAGAGATTTTTATGTATTGTGGATCGATCAAAATTCTATCAAATAGTAAGGATATATCGTAAAAATATAAAAATTAATGCTCCTATATAAATAAATGATGATAGGTCTTAAACTAGTCACTTTATATCTTTTTCTTTGATCATGGAATCCACTCATACTAGTGACTAACTTGATGAAATCTTGATATCCTCGACGAATATAAAATATCATGTTAACTGTGTAAATCGTTAATATCTCTCACTCTTATAATATTTTCAATAACAAAGAAAAGAATCTTTTTACTTTAAAAGTTCCCACAAAAAAATAAAAGCACTTTCAAATTTCTCTCTTTTTGGGTACACCAATAAAAGAAAGCAAAAGAAAATTTACAGAAATAATTTTTGTTATTTCTGTATATCATTCTCAGACATCACATGAGTGGGGTGCAAAATATATAAAATACAAATTAAAAAAAATTTCAAATGTTTTAAAACATACATATTGAACATTCACCCAAAAGAAAAAAAAAAAGAACATGTTGAACATCTTCCTCTTCGATATTCAATATATAGGAATGTTCAAGTTAAATAACATACCCGGAGAAACTAAAGCCTCAGATAGTGAGCTCTTACGACATTAACTAGTTAGCAAAAGATGAGTCATCCCTCTGGGTGGTCCTGCCAGGATCTCTAAGACGTGTGTTCCTACAGCACCACTTTTCGCCAAAAGATCAGCATAAGTGTTCGCTTCCATCAACACATGAGAAATAGTTGTACTCCACTCCTGCTTCAACAGACTTTGAATGTTCGACAAGATGCTCCCATACAAATGAAATTCTCTAGGTTTACCATTAGCAAGTCTCACAATTTCAATTTAATCACTTTCAAAGTGGACCTGGCGATATTTGAGTACCTGTCTTATTGCCGTTAGTTTAGGTGATAGATTTCTACCATTGCCAATGAAACCCCTGGAAACCAGTGATCCAAGCTCCATTATCATCACAAATCAAACCGTCAAATGGTAGTTTTAAATTGCAGGAAAATGTAGCTTATGCAATTGCAATTACCATCGCGATGTGATTGCTGAGGGCATCTCAACAATAATATTGCGGCTGCAATTTAAAAGCATGGTCAAACCCCGCAAGGTAGGGATTACCCTTGAAGCTTCCATCAACATTTAGTTTAACTAACTCCTCGATCAGCCAGTTCCAAATAAACCAACCGACTTCAGCAGGAGAGACAAGACTAATTGGGGTTACACCACAGTCCTTAGCCATTCGAAGTCTGCGACTGTGAGCAACTCCATTAATAATAGATTTGTTTCTTCTCACCTATAGCTACCACATATTTGAGTAGAACAAAACACTCCTCAGCTTGTCTACATAGGCTTAAATCCTTCGTTGTTTTAGTTGGTAATGGGCTGAGTTTTGTATGATATTTTTGCTTTTTGTTTGTTCATGTCTGGATCAAGTGATGTTTAAAGATCTTTCGGTTTATAATTACTAATTTATCCTTGTGGAGGTTACTAGAAACTATCACTTGTTGGTTGTAATGGGGGCTATATATGCCACAATACTATGCTGTTGCTAATATACAGGTATATCATTCCTTTTTTACTATAGAAATACATGAAATCTTCTAATGTTCTCTACACACATCCAAATATTCTGTTTTATTTTGCATTTTTGATGTTTTGAACTTTTGAAGTTCCTTTTATCAACCAAAGTTATTCATTTTAGTTGATGCAATTTACATGTGGCATCAGAGCTCCATTGATCCTATGGGTTGTTGAGTTTTATCAAAGGAGATGATTTCATTCCTTAATCTTTAAAGATGATTTCTACCAGTGTTTCTTTACCTACTGCACCAAATTTCTCCAAAGAAAACTATACATGATTTTTGGGCTATCAAAATGCAAAGCTTCGTAACGAAAAGTGACTTTATGGGATGTTGTGTAGAAGGATTTTGAAGCTCTAGCAAAAGGTGCACAAACGAATAAAGAGCATTAAAGAATCTCTGAGGAAAATTCTTTTAAAGATACAAAGTCTATCTATATTCTTCAATTTGGATTCTGGAATGATAGATGAGTTTTGTTTTCCAACTGTCATGAATGCTAATACAGGCAAGCAAGCTTTGACCATCTTGCAGGAGAGGAGCCAAGGCACATAGAGGGTGAAGCTCATTAAACTTCTTTTTTTTTTTTTTTTTGCTGCTAAAAACTAAAGCTATTATAAATGTGATACTGACTAGATCAGTTAGTGCTCTAGAAACACATGAATAGAGAACCAATAGATGTACTGTTGAAGGGGCATTTCAATCCAGACGTAAGTAGAAGTCTTCTTATGGTAAAAGAAGGAAACATGTGGTTGGAAATAAAAATATAGAATTTAATGAAGGTTCTTAAAGATTCAAATAATCTAAAAGTAAGGGAGAATTTTGTTCATGTGGTATATGCAAGAAAACTAATCATTTAGATAAGGATTCTTGGTATAAAAATAAACCTCAAATGCAATGCCATTTTTGCCAAAAACTTGGCCATGCTGAAAAGCTTTGCAGGTTGAAACTCTTCAAATTTCAAGTTAAATCAGCAAGCAAATGTTTCTGAAAGCAAAGATAGTGATCATCATTTGGTCACGGTAGCTTTGTCTTCTAGTTTTGACAACAGAGGCATGGATAATTGATAATAGCTACACTAACCACATTCTCATGTTTGTGAAGCTTGTTAGCCTAGAAAATTGCATAGACATTCAATTCCTATTGGAAAAGCATGAAAAGCTAAAGAAAATTGAATTAATTCATATTTGTGTGGTCCTATATATGAGGACATTGTCTTTTAGTAAAAATAAGTATTTTATCTTATTTACTGATGACTATATAAGAATGGCATGGGTTTCCTTTCTTTGACAAAAATTTGATGTGTTTAACGCCTTCAAGAGTTTGGTTGAAACTCAGTGTTCTTACAAAAGGAAAAATCTAAGAAAAAATCATGGCAAAGAATATACTTCCACGAAATTTGTCCAATTTTGTGAACATGAAGGTCTGCAACACCAACTCACTGTTGGTTACTGTCCTAAAAAAATGGAGTTTGTGAAAGAAAAAACAGAATATGCAAGAAGTATGTGGGCAGAGACTATCAATACAACTATTTATTTGCACAATAGGCTACCTACAAAAGTAGTCAATAGTAAAACACCTTCAAAAGCATGGAGCAACCATAGGCCCTTGGTCAAACACTTGAGCATGTTTAGTTCTTTGTGCTATGTTCATGTACCAAATGCCAAATGAGAGAGACATGAGTTAGCGGTGATAGTGGAGAAAGACATTTTTCTTGGATATAACACATAGAGCGAAGGACATAGTTTTTAATTTAAAAAATAGAAAAAATTAATTTATTTTGTCATGATGTAAAATTTGGTGAAACTAGTTCTTGGAATTAGAGGGAGTCCAAAGTTAAGACAAGACCAGTTGTTATTTTTTGATATCAATTTGCATAGCCAACACAGGAAGCTAATCATGATTTTAATGATGATGACTCAAGCAATTCAAATTTTGATTATCTAAACAAACCATTCCTTATTCAGGTTCATCCAGCTCAAACCCTTCTTTTTGGAGAGATCATCTTTTTCTTCTTGATTCGAATCACTAGTTAAAAAAACAAGACCTCTTACTAATCTTCATGAAATGTGCATCCTTACAATTCTTCAACCAGAAATATTCATCATCTTGCTTCAAAATATAAATAATGGATTCTAGCAATGAAGGAGGAGAATAAAATGATAAAAAAATGAAACATGGGAGCTAGTTAAAAAAGATTAGACAATAGAAAGTGATTAGACTGAAATAGGTCTAATTTTAATGCTTCAATAACAAGCACAAAGCTAATTTAGTTGTCAAGGACATCAACAGGGTATGATGCCATATGGGTAATAGTGGATAGACTAACGAAGTTTGCTCACTTTTTACCTATCAGGGTGAATTATCCTTTAGAGAAATTAGCTCCATTGTATATCTGAGAGATAGTAAGATTACATGGAGTCCTTTCGACTATAATTTTAGACCGAGACCTAAGGTATACCTCCCGATTTTGAGGAGCACTCCAAAGGGCATTTGGTACAAAACTATATGTAAGTACCATATATCACCCTTAGATGGAAAGGACTATCTAAACAATGGAGAATATGTTACAAGCGTGCGTGCTTGAACAACGAGGAAGCTGGGATAAATATCTGCCACTAGTTGAATTCGCTTATAATAACAGTCATCGTGCCAGTATCGATATAGCTTCGTACAAAGCCTTATACGGAAGGAAGTGTCAATCTCCTTTAAGTTCGTAAGAAAGGGGGGAAAATAGTCTCTTGGGGCCAAATTTAGTCAAACATACCAATGAACAAGTAAAGAAGATTCGAGATAAGATTCTTACAGCTCAGAGCTGTCAGAAAAGCTATGCTGATATAAGGAGGAAACCATTAGAGTTCCAAATAGGAGATCATGTATTCCTGAAAATCACACCCACAATAGGAATAGGTACAACTGTTAAGGTCAAAGAGTTGAGTCCCTAATTCATAGGTTCGTTTCAAACTTTAAAACAAATCGGGCCAGTAGCCTATCAAATAGCTTTATCTCCGCATCTATCCAATCTTCAAGATGTTTTTCACATGTCACAACTCGAAGGATATCACCTTAATTTTAGTCACATTTTAGAATCTGAATCGATATAATTAAGAGACGATCCAACCTTCCACGTACCCCTAGTCCAAATCGTAGATAAAGGCATCAAACAACTTAGGAACGAGTCTGTGCAATTACTGAAAGTGGCCTAGGGAGAGCAAGGGATGGAAGACTACACTTGGGAACTAGGATTAGACACGAAGAAGGATTATCTAGAGTTATTTTCAGGTACTAAATTTTGAGGACAATTTTTTTTTTTTAGGTAGGTAGTAGTATAATATCCCAAGAAACAATGCATCTGATTAACGTTGTTAACTAATTTATTTTAATATATTAGAGATATATGAACAGTCAATATTCAAATGTGAACATTAGGGTTAGAAAATTTAAGTTTCCTTGTATGAAGAATTTCATGAAGACAAGTAGTAAAGTCTTGGTTGAAGAAAAATCAGTTTAGCTTCGGTCTCTTGTAAATGAAAGAACCGAATTGGTATGAATTTATACTACAGGATGACATAAGTAACATTTAAAAACTCTAGAATATATAGCCAAAATTCAGCAATCGCATCACTCTTGTTGGCCAAAATATGGCCACACATTTTGGGAGCTTAAGCAAAATTTAGTTGTTTTGAAATCCACCAATTATAATGTACCAAGAATTGTAATTGAAGAAACCAAACATTCCCATTTGGGTCCCAAAAATTTTCAGGCTGCCCTCCATATTTATAACTTCTATTTATGTTCAGCCTATCTGCATCTCTTCAACCTTCACACAAAGAACCTTGGTGATTTTACCTTTTTTGAATCAAATCTTTCACTTTCCTTTGTATATACTCAATTAACCCTAAGATCAACTCAAAAATCCTTTCCCCTTAACCTTTTGGATTCAGATCATCCAAGATCAAGAAAGGGTTTCTACATACATCAAGATTTTGGAGGGATAGCACCATCAAACTTCAAGTAGAAAGGCTTAAACCTTGGATATTAGGTAGGATTTCTTTAGGCTTGCCTATTCTTTAGGGTTGAGGGTTGATTAGGTTTTCTTCATGTCATCCTTGTTTGATGACATTTGATGATAATATAACCTTTTGTGGTGATTGAGAATGAGAATTTTTGGTTTGGATTGAAAATGTGATTAAAAGACAAGAAGGAAACACAAACAGCAACGATAAGGTAGAACCTTAGGTGCATGATCTGTATAGCGAATAGTATATTCCACTCATAGGCACCAAAGTTGACCAAGACCAATTTTAGATGAAACTAGACTTCAAGAGCTTTCCAACCATATAAATTATAGTCCGTTGGATTTAAAATGAGAGAGTTATGAATTTTTGAAATAGACTATTAAGTTCTATTCACTACCCTAACCAATGTGCATTAAGAAGGGCATAACTCGCCGTATGCAACTTTAAATCGAATGTGACCAATTTTTTTTTAGGTATTTAACACATAGATAATCATGTCATAAAAATTTCAGATTCATATCTCAAGTACATTGCTCTCAGTAATTCTCTAAATTTACTCTATGTCCTATTAGGATTGGGATAGTGCAATACAAGACAGTGTATTTTAGGAACTCATAACTTGAGCTCTACCTACCCAATTAGGATAAAACTTAGTTTTAAAGATAATTCAATTATCTTCAATTTGGTATAAAACTAATAAGAAATGAAATTTTAGTGATTTTCTAAACTTAGGTGGTCAAGTATGTCCTGAAATATGGTAGTCTAGAGCAAAACCTTAATAACCTATGTTATACACTTCAAAACTTAATGGAATCAAAGAGGTTCTAAAATAGACTAATAAGGCTACAATAGATAAAATTTTCAAGTCAAAATAATATAAAATGAAATTTTAGTGCAATTTTTGAAACATGATAGAATTGAATCAAATAAGACACCTTGACAGCTTCAAGGATTAACAGCTAATAAGTTATAAGAGACCAAAGGCTGAACTATAGATGCAATCATTTGTGATATAATGTGACATTGATATATGAATATGTTGGATCTTTTCATTGTGACTGGCTGGCTATGAATTTGACTGGTTGTATCTCGGGAAGTCTCATATTTTGGCCATTATGTTGCCGAATTTTCGGCAAAAAATATGTGATTTATGCATTATGATTTCAAGTCATTCAAGCATAATATTCATGAGTATGTGATTTTTATTGAAAGTGTGATTCCATATTACTTAGGCCGTCTCAGAATGAATTAAAGGGAATAGATCGGTAGGAAAGTCAAGAAAAGTAAACCCAGCGGTTCTGTAAATGAATGAGCTCGTTTCTGAGAAGCAGACTATTACCCAGGAGTTTACATAGGCAAATACTCCCAGGTGATCAAGCATGGAAAGATTATGATACAAGTTAAGAAAAATAAAAGTCAAGTGCACTTGCATTAAGAACCTACATATGCATTTATTTACGCATATTATTTAACTGTCCTTTAATTTCCTATATTCATGATCAAATTTTTTTAATCTCTATTTGTCAAGTATATAAATAAAATGAACTCTACTTCGGATAATATGGTTTCAAAACTATCAAACTGGAATATATAATCCATTATTTATATTGTTCACACTTTTCTAGAATAAACCAAAGTAGCTGAGAATGATTGCGATGTCACTGTGATAGTCTAGGAAGTCCTACTGAAAATTTTCAAATTTTCATCCTATTTGTGCATGTCCATGTCATTCTCAAATGACAGCAACAATGGCAGTGGTGTTCTCCATTGAGGATCCAATAGCACAGTAGAAATCATGATTCTACTTTTTTTTTTTGTTTCCTTGTATTTTGATGGGTGTATTTGCGTGGACCCTTTTGAACCTCTGTTTTCCTTAATGTGAGTTAGATGGGGGTCTCCCATTAAGAACATTCAGAGACTTGTGAGAACCTATTGAGTAGATATAAATGAGATACAAAATGCTATATGAATTAATTATTCACAATGCATGTCTGGGTTCCTATTGTAGTTTTTTTTATCTAGGGTTAACTCATCGCATATGTAAGTATAAAGTAGGTAATGCGCCTTAGAGACAAGAACCTTACGGGTATTTTTAATTAAACTGCACAATGAAACTTAGATTTAAGTAATATTAATTTAAAATAACAGGACCTCCATTCGTAGCAAACTATTGTAGTTAGGAGGATGTTACATACATTCCCCTATGCACTGCTCATGACTCGAGTTGGGTTGTGACAACTAAACTTTCATTGTCATAACGTACTTGAGAGATGCTGTGATGAGATGACAACTTAAAATCCTTTTTATTAGAAAAAAAAATTTGTTACGGAGTCGCCACCAATTTTTTCTCAAGGAAAATGTTGGAAAAACCTTTTAATTTTGTCAACAATGGTCTTTGGAATGAAATTAGGTTCAAGAGTCTAATTATGCACAAGGAATGATGGAAATTGAATCCTACTCCCCTCCCATGACATCTGTCTTACAATGGTTACCTAAAATTCGTTGTACAAATTAAATAATTTTGATAATCTTTATTTTTCCACAAAAAGATTAAAACCTACTAAAAAAAACTATTTAGAAAAGATGAAACAAACATTTAAGAAAATATAATTTTGTCTTGACTTGCACTCTTACATATCCTTTGGTACAATGAAGAACTCAAAGCCATGCAGTTCTTCTAGAAAATGAGTACGTGTTGGTTAATTTTATTTATGTAAGAATTCTTTTAAAAAAATTAAAAGAGTATTAAATAAAATTTGAAAATAAAGTCCACTTTTGCACAAGGATTGGAATAACATGAGCTATATAATAAATCATTACAATTCTTACGAAACTTGAGAATAGTGAACCATACATCAATATTGCAAGTGGTTTGTGGACTGAAAAATTATGAAAATTTAATTTATCATTAAAAATCATTTAATTTTGTAATGAATACAAGGTCTTAAATAAATTATACAACAAAAATGGCCATTAGATAAGTAAGTCCAAATTCAAAACCCAGGGTACAACAAGAGGTTTGCAACCTGTAATAAAAAAACTGGCCGCAAATTGACAAAAATCACATTAATATAACTTAAAAATTCAAAATGGCAATAGCTAAAATAATAATAATAATAATAATAATAATAATAAAATAAAGATATAAAGGAAATAAAAAAACCTTGAAGCTAGAAAGAGAGGGAAAGGCTAGATTGTGCACAAACAAGAAGCAAAGGGGACAATTTGGGGTGTCAAGTAGTGAAGGTAACTTGTGGACAGTAGGTAATGATGTTGATGCGGTAATGGCGGTAGTGTGGCTAAGAATGGAGGTCGATGGTGAGGTTAACGGTGGTGGTGATGGTGATAATGTAACACTCTCCCAAGTACAGTACTATTCTTAAGTCATAACACCACACTCAGGTGTTGTTACTGTAACCTGAACGGACCTTGTCTGATAGCAACCTCTGGTTGTTCCCAATATTTCTTGAATTATCTGGAGATAACACAGAAATAAACATAGGGGTGAGAATTATAAAATTCTCAGTAGGATTCATTAATAAATTTTATACCGTGTCATCGTTATTATCTCCAGATGCTTCGGTTTATTATGAAAAATGTGAGCATGTTAAATAGACTATTCAGTTTTATAGTTAAAAATATAATGTCTGAAGCAGAGTTCATTTTATTCACGCGCTTGAGTCGCATTGGCAATATTTCGTATTTAGAAAATAATTACAGCGTAAATAGATAGTACAGCTTCAGCATCAATTAAACATGGGATATCATTATGCAAATTCTCATCCTTGAATTCATGCAAATATCCTGATGCCTTTCTTTGCTCTGTACTGAGTTAATGTCATGGATGTTGCCACCATACATTTTCATTGCTTACACTAGCTAGGTCATGCCATGCCTATATAAGTCCTGTCCCCTATACTCATACTAGCTGGATCGATGCCATGCCTTATATGAGTGGGGTGCTTGCATATCTTTTAATCTTTAGTTTTTAGCCTTTACTGTCCTTGGGTAGCCTGGCCTTGGAGTGAGCTCGTCAGCTCAACTCGTGATCGTCGTCACACCGACTCACCCACAAGGGGACCCACGTGCCTCTAGGTCAGAGGGACTCAGTTGGTTATCTGCCTCCAACATAGAGGGACCCAAAAGTTTTAGCTGCCTTCACATGGAGGGATTCAAAGTGCAACTACCTCCAGGTGAAGGGACCTACATCTTATCTTATTTAACTGCCTTCACAAGGAGGAATCTTATAACTACCTCCAAATGAAGGGACCCACATTCAATATATTCATATCATACTTAAATCATCCTTGCATATATGAATCTTATGAGCATAACACATAAATGTTTATCACATTCATATAATTCACATATTTCTGCCGAAATTTCGGCAGCATAATGGATCAAGTTCGCTTCCCCGTGAATAGTGCCAGTATACCAGAATATCAATTTATCACAAAGGTCACAACATTGCATACATATTTCAACATGGAATTCATAATAACAATAATCTCATTAAGGCAAAGTTTCTGCCTCAGCATAGTTAACTAACCTGGTTCTTATAATTCAAGCCATAATTGCTATTTAACACATTTGAACCTCAATTTTTGGTATGTTAAATTGTTAAGTGTCTATTTTCTAACCTCTCTGCTTCCATCTAATTTTAATATCTATAGCTTAAGATATTTAGGTTTTATCCCGGCCTGTCCAGTGGCTGGCCAGAATCAGACACCTAAAAGTAAAAATCCACTATAAATCGAAAACAAACTCAAATTGCACAAAATTGAACTCATATTAAAGATAATAGGGTAAAGTTTCATCTACAAAATGTTCCATTCCATTTGACTTAGTAGGGCCTGAGTTATAAGCCTTGAATTCTGACCTTCCTAAATTGCGCTGTTCTGACCCGGTTTAGACATAGGGCAAATTTCTTGGATCACTGGGAGCAAACGAGACCTTATCTAATTCTGAAATTTTTATGGGAAATTCTCCTATGTGTAAGCTTTATAACAAAGTTAGTTTCACTCATTTTCAGGTAGTATAGGGTGAGTTCTACCCTGAGAAACCCAGTCTGCCCAGAGTTAGAGTCAAAAACCTAGGTTGAAATTCAAAAATTCATATCTCTCTTAATACTAATCCAAAAGCCTTATATGATATATGTATGGAAATCCCTAGATGTCTAGTTTCATATAAAAATGGTTTCATCAATTTAATCGGCTGTAGGCATAACCGTACACTCTGCCGTACGGACTGTCGAGGGATTCTAAATTTTCAGCTTCTCACATCTTTATCCTTTCACCCTTTGCTTACCTCCTCAACGAATTTAACACCAACAAGAGCCAACAAACCAGCCAAATAACATCATAATCATTCAATTATCTCATCAAGAATTGAGTAAATAGAGTCACCAACAGCTATCCATAATCAGAAAATCAAGACAGAATTGGAATCCTACCTTTATTTTGAAGCAACAACTAGCTAATCTTGAGTTCTAGGGATGCAAGAAGCTTGAGGGAGGCTGAAAGTGGAAGAAGGAGATGAAGAAGATGAAGAAAAGAGGAAAGGAAGGTTGTTGGAAAAGGGAGCTCGAAAATTCTGCTGAAGGAAGAGAGAAATATATTATGAAAGTGTTGGTGGTTGAAATCTTGTAATTTGATTGGTTGGAGTTTATATGGCTCATATTCAGCCATGCTTCCCTCCCTTTTGTGGCTGTCTTGCGCCACTTTGGTGGGTTAAGTGGCTGAGTTTTCAGCCACTTGATGCAGGGTTTAGAGCGTAAAATCCTATTAGTTCGGTTCCGACAGTTTGAAATATCGTAATCTTAGCGATTTCCTTTAAATCGGTAAATCGATTTTGAAGAAATTTGTGAAGTTTTATATATTTCTATTCTAATTATTTCTAATTCTAACTCTCTAATTAGCATCTAATCAATACCTAATTAATCCTTAATTAACTTCTATTTAACTTACATATGCATTAAAATCGAATAAATCGATTAATGGTGTAAATTAAACGTTTTACAAATTGATGGCCATTCTGTTTTCTGTTTTTCATGGCTAAGGGTATTTTCGTAATTATGGGAAATTCTAGGGGTATCCCATATCATTTCACATACAGATACCTCCGTGGCTCAATCAGCCGAGGTTTAGGTTTCTAAGTTTTCGCTATGTGATTCTGCTTCGTTTAAAACTTTATTCTGCTAATTCTATTGATCTAGAGACCTAAATGTCATTTTCTAAAAAGTTTGGGGGCAAGGTTGCAAGCAATAAAAGTTTATTTGCATTATTTTCTATTACGTTATATGGGGATGTTACAGATAATATTGGGATTCAATACTTGATGAGAGAATGAGAATGAAGAATAATGAAAATGGTCCCTCTATAGTGAAAGTGATGGCTCTTATTTATAGAGAAAAGTTAGAGAGATTTAGGGAAGCAGTTAATATCAAAATAGGGACTAGAAGATTGGTTTGTTAAGATACAAGTGTTATCTAAAATCTAAAAGACAGTTTGAGAATGAGATTCTAGAAGGACAGAAGAGATAGAGCAAAATTGAAAAATGATTATGGATAGAAAGATAGGCGATAGAAGATGAGAGAAAAAATTGAAAGTAGTTTTAATTAAAATTCAAATTAAAATTTATTGTTTTATTTTTTATTTTCAATTTTTAATTTTTTTGATTTTTTAATTTTTAATTCAATTGAAAATTGGGTCCTAATAGGCACCCACCTTTGGTTGGTCTTTTAATTAAAAGAACAAGCAAAGTAAAAAGCAACCAATTTTTGTTTGAGTCAAGTTTTTTCAATATTAAAGACATTAAATGAACTAGGGCTCTCAAAACCTAATATGGTTTTATATGCAAATGGTGGGCATCTTAATACCTAGAATGTAGATGATAGATGTCTTAATGCCTACAATTGGTAAGCTAGGCATCATAATACTTGAGAGGTAAAGGAACTAGGCATCATGAGACCTAGAATACAGATAGTAGGCATGTCAATACCAACAATGGGTGAATCAGGCGTCACAATACATGGGATGCAAAAGAACTAGGCATCACAATACCTAGAATGCAGATGGTAGGTGTGTCAATACCTACAATTGGTAAACCAGGTGTTACAATACCTAGGATGCAAATGAACTAGGCATCTCAATATCTAGAATGCAGATAATAGACGTCTTAATAACTACAATTGATAAAATAGACGTCATAATACCTAGGATGTAAAGCAATGAGGCATCTTGATATCTAGAATAGAGATGATAGACATCTCAATACTTACAATTAGTAAATTAAGCATCACAATACCTAGGAACACAAATGAACGAAGATCTCAATGCCTATAATTAGTAAACCAGGCGTCATAATACTTCGGATGCAAAAGAACTATGTGTCTCAATACTTAGAATGCATATAATAAGCATTTTAATATCTACAATTAGTAAACTAGGCGTCATAATACCCTGGGAATGCAAATGAACTATGCAAATTTTGAAATTCAAATGTTCATTTAGCACAAAATCTCAAAAAAAAAAAAAATTCAAATTTTAGGAAAAGGTCTTTGAAAACTCAAATGGAATAGCATTTTATTCAAAAAATACTCAAATGTATTCACCATCGAACCACAATTCTTTTTTTTTTTTAATCATGGGTAGGTGATATAAACTTATAATCAGTGGAAAATATGAGTATCTATGGAAAGATGGTAATGAAGATAGGTCATTATGGAATAAGTCCTCAGCCAACAAATTCTACTTGAGCAAACAATGATTCTTCAAATTCTTACAACATGGGTTATTCTAACAAATAGCCCCTAAGTAAGAACTCTAAAATTGCATATGCCCTTTTTGCCTTAAATGCTTACTTCCATCAAGATAGTGTGTCCCTTGTTCATTCTTCTCTTTTTTCACTTTCTCTTCTTCTTTTCTTTTTTCTTTTTAGCCTCTCTTTTCTATTCTTTTTTCTTTTTTTTTTTTTATGGATAATGAACACTTTTTATGGATAATGAACACTTTGTCTCAAGATTAAAATTTATGAAAAAAAAAGCAATCAGTCATCTATTAGCACGGACGTTATTAGGCATGTAACATGGCCAAGGTTAAAAGGTTGTGAAAGAAAGGATATTAATGGCTAAAGTAAGTGTTTAGAGGTCAATCAAGCTAAGATCACTAGTTTCTTTAGAGAATGATATGCTCTATCAATTGACGTTACACCTTTTAGGAGGACATCAACTTTGGATCAAATCCCTTGTCTCAATCTCCTTATTTCATTTCTTTGCGTTTTTCTCAACTTCTTCACTTTCATACTATTGCTCTTTTTCAAATCACTATATTTTCTCACTTTTTGTGCTTTTTTCTCCCAAACATTTACTCCAAACATGACTTTTCTTTTCTTCTTCCTTCCTTTTTCACAACTATAAACCATATGACAACCAAATGACAATAATTAATTCTTATAAAAAAAATTAGCCTCCAGTGTCGAAGTGATCCTTGTCTAAGGTTACTTGAAAAAAAATATTCAGGCTTAAATAGGGTAGCAAGGGATAATCATTTTTCTTTTCTTGAGGATAGAGAAAACATGGTCAAACTTCATTTTCAAATCATAATTGCTTATTTTTATAATTTTAATTGCAAGACAAAATGCAAGTCCACTTTCTAATTTTTTTTCATTTTTGTTTTTCCTTTTTTTTTTCTCTTTTTTTCTCTTTTTTTTTTTGGGATAATGAATCGAATGACTAAGAGGCACCTTTCTTCAAATGGAAACAAAGCTCAACATATAAACTAAACTTAAGAAGAAAAAATTTCATCAAAGCAACAGTAATAAACAATTTTCAATGATGTACGTTGGAACTCGCATGTAGTATTTGCAAGCTTCATTCAGATTATTCCATTCAAGAAGAGGATTTTGAAAGGCTTGGAAAGGATTTGAATTCATTTCTGACCGAATGACTATTGATGAGTTGAAAGGCTAATTTTTAGTAAGTAGGAATGGGTTTGAACAAGGACTATGGACAAAGTTGCGTCGCAGCCCCATAGTGAAAAAAATCTAAGAATTTGAAACGAAAAGATAATTCAACATTTAAGTTCTTCAATTATTTTTTGAAAAAAAAAGTAGGATAGAATTCAAAATGGTAAATTAATTTTTTTATTTTTTGCTTTTTTTCTTTTTGAATTATTTTAAAAGAAACACAAATGTAAGGCCTAAAAAAAAGTATATGAATTATTTTCTTTTTTTTGTTTTTAGAAAGACAAATGTAAGACCTAAAAAAGAACTTATAAAAAAAAAATTTAAGAAACACCAATGCAAGGCCTAGAAAAAGGCTTATGAATTTTTTTTTTTTTGAAGAGATGCAAATGCAAGGGCATAAGAAAAAGCTTATGAAGAATTTTTTTTGCAATTACTAAAATAAGCAAATACAAGAAAAGAGACAATGAAAACTAGGACAAACAATAGAAAATGATTGAGTGTGAAATTTGATTGGTAAAAAAAGAAAAAAAAATCCATGAAGAGCAAATGAGGGTAAAAAGATCCAAGTTTCCTAATAAATACTATCCTAGGGTTGAAGACAAGCTTATTTCTAGCAAACATGGCTCAAATCTCTACGTAGACTTCTAGGTGACTTTATTAGTGCATGGTTTCCAAAACAAATCTAGAATTCTAAAGGTCATGGTCTCCAGATGGCCCCTACCATTAAGGCAAGGACTTGATTTTGTGAGCTTAACCATATGAACATATAATTCACAATATGGCAGTTTACAACTCTGTTAACAATCTAAATGAGAGAATTAACAACTGTTCCGGAAGCATAAATTTCATAATAACATCATCAAAGCCTCTTTTAGCCCTTTGGCATCCTAAGGCTCGAGTATAGAGCTCAAAAAGTGTGTGAGGTAAGTGATAGTGAAGTGTTTGTGAGAATAAAATCAAAAATAGATATGTATAAAATAAATGAATAAAAAAAATTCAACTATCCTAAAGTTTGAACAGCAAGATAAAAACAATTATTTACAACAAAAAAAGAAATGTAAAAGGCATGGAATAAATCAAATTAATAAATAAGGGGATAAATAAATATTATGTAAGTTATATTATTTGCACAATTTGCTTTATTAGGCTTGACTCTCAATCTATCCCAAATGGAGCCGTCAAACTATCACAATATACCCGAGGGGCCGCAATGTAACACCCTCCCGAGTACGGTATTATGCTTAAGTCATAATACCTCACCTAGGAGTTGTTACTGTCACTTGATCGGACCTTGTCTGGCAGTAACCTTCGGCCACCGTTGATCTTATTACTCAACTCTACCTTGGAGGACCTTCTTCGGGACTTCTGAACTATCTGGAGATAACATGGAAATAAACATGGGGGTGAGAATTATAAATTCTCAGTAGGATTCATTAAACTAACATATGCTGTGTCATCGTGGTCATCTCCAGTTTGCTTCGGTTTATTATGAAAAGGTGAACATGCCATACAAACTGTTTAATTTTAAAGTTCGAAAATATAATATCCGAAGCAAAGTTCATTTTAATCACACACTTGGCAATTTGGGAGAGTCCATACGAAACAAATTTCATGAATTATATTAGGAATAGTAATTGAAACATAATAAAATACAATAGCATCAATATACTGGGGACATAACATCTGCACATAACTTTACTTGTACTTAAATTCATGCATATACATAAAGTTTACTTTTCTTTCTTTTGCTTCCTTTTCATCATAAAATCTTTACATGCCACATCCCAGAGTATGATCGCCATGTCATACCCCATCAGAGCGTGATCACCATGTCACGTTCCTTAGGAATATGGGACCTTTATTCGGTACTTACACTAGCTGGGTCATGCCATGCCTCATGTAAGTCCTAGCCCCTATACTCACACTAGCTGGGTCGATGCCATGCCTCATGTGAGCAGGGTGCTTGCATATGCTTTAATCTTTAGGCTTGAGTCTTTAGTCTTTAGCCTTTACTGCCCTTGGGTAGCCTGGCCTTGGAGTGAGCTCATCAGCTCGACTCGTGACCGTCGTCACACCGACTCATCCACAAGGGGACCCACATGCCTCTAGGTCAAAGGGACTCAGTTGGCTATCTGCCTCCAACATAGAGGGACCCAAAAGTTTTAGCTGCCTTCATATGGAGGGACTCAAAGTACAACTGCCTCCAGGTGAAGGGACCCAAATCTTATCTTATTTAGCTGCCTTCACAATGAGGGATCTCGTAACTACCTCCAGATGAAGGGACCCACATTCAATATATTCATATTATGCTTAAATCATCCTTGCATATATAAATCTTATGAGCATAACACATAAATGTTTATCACATTCATATAATTCACATATTTCTGCCGAAATTTCGGTAGCATAACGGATCAAGTCCACTTCCCCATGAATAGTGCCTGTATACCAGAACATCAATCTATCACAAAGGTCACAACATTGCATACATATTTCAACATGGAATTCATAATAACAATAATCTCATTAAGGCAAAGTTTCTGCCTCAACATAGTTAACCAACCCATTTTTTATAATTCAAGCCATAATTGCTATTTAACTCATTTGGACCTCAATTTTGGCTATGTTGTAGCCTTATGTGCCTAGTTTCTAACCTTTTTGGTCCCATCTCATTTTGATATCTATAACTTGAAATATTTATGCTTTATCCCAGTCTACCCAGTGGCTGGCCAGAATCAGACACCTAAAAGTAAAATCCACTATAAATCGAAAACTGTCTCAAATCATACAAAATTGGTCTCATATTAAAGCTAAAAGAACAAAGTTTCATATACTTCATTCCATTTGACTTAGTAGGGCTCGAGTTATAAGCCCTGAAATCTGACCTTCCTGAACTGCCCTATTCTGGCCCAGTTCAGACATAGGGCAACTTTCTTGGATCACTGGGAGCAAACGGGACCTTATTTAATTCTGAAATTTTTATGAGATGTGTAAGCTTTCTAAAAAAGTTAGTTTCATTCATTTGCAAGTAGTATAGGACGAGTTCTACCCTGAACAACCCAGTCTACCCAGAGTCAGAGCCAAAAATCTAGGTCGAAATTCAAAAGCTCATATCTCTCTCAATACTAATCCAAAATCTTATATAATATATGTATGGAAAGCTCTAGATGTCTAGTTTCATATAAAAATGATTTCATCAAATTTAATTGGCTGTAGACGGAGCTGTACACTCCGCCGTACGGACTACCAAGGGTTTCTAGGTTTCCAGCTTCTCACCTCTTCATCCTTGCACCTTTTCTTACCTCCTAAACAAATTTAACACCAACAACAGCCAACAAACCAGCCAAATAACATCATAATCATTCAATTGTCTCATCAAAAATTGAGTAAATGGAGTCACCAACAGCCACCCATGATCAGAATAACAAGACAATAATTGGAATCCTACCTTTATTTTGAAGCAACAACTAGCAAATCTTGAGTTCTAGGGATGCAAGAAGCTTGAGGGAGGCTGAAAGTGGAAGAAGGAGATGAAGAAGATGAAGAAAAGAGGAGGGGAAGGCTGCTGGAAGAGGGAGCTCAAAAATTGGGTGGAGAAAGAAGGAGAAAAATCTGATTTAATGATAAGGTGGTTGGCTTCTTGCAAGGTGATTGGTGGGAGCACAAGAGGCTGAAATTCAACCAAGCCTCCTCCCTTCTTGTGGCCTTATTTGCGCCACTTTTAGGGGTTAAGTGGCTGAGTTCTCAGCCATTTAAAGTAGGGTTAATGAGTTAAAATTCTATTGGTTTAGTTCCGACAGTTTAAAATACCAAAATTCTACCGATTTCCCTTAAATTGGTAAAATGGTTTTGAGTTTTACTATGTTTCTATTTTAATTGTTTCCAATTCAAATATCTCTAATTAACATCTCATTAACTCCTAATTAAACTTTAATTAATTTCTAATTAATCTTAAAGATTCAATAAAATCGAATAAATCGATTAACAGTGTAAATTAAACGTTTCGCAAATTTTAGGGCCTTTTTGTTTTCTGTTTTTCATAGCTAATGGTATTTTTGTAATTATGGATAAGTCTAGGGGCATCCCATGTCATTTCATATATGGATACCCCCGTGGCTCAATCAGCTGAGGTTTAGATTTCTACGTTTTCGCTACGCGATTCTGCTTCGTTTAAAACCTTATTTTACTAATCTTGTTGATATAGAGACCTAAATGTTATTTTCTAAAATGTTCAGAGGTAAGGCTGTAAATAATATATAAGGACCTAAAGGTCATTTTCTAAAAAGTTCAAGGGTAAGATTGTCAATAATAAAAATTTATTTTTATTATTTCCTATTACGTTATATGGGGATGTTACACGCAACATGATGGCAACTAAAAAAAATTATTTGAAAAAAAAATTGTTATGGAGTCACCACCAATTTCTTTTTAAGGAAAATATTGGAAAAATATTTTAATTTTGGTAAGACTAGTCTTTTGAATGAGATCAAGTTCAGAAGTCTAATTATTTGGAAATTGAATCCCACTGCACCCCTATGACATCCATCTTATGACGGTTATCTAAAATTTGTTGTCCAAATTAAATAATTTAGGTAATCTCTATTTTTGTCCTAAAAATATTAAAACCTAAAAAAAATTATTTACAAAAAAAAATTAAACAATCATTTAAGAAAATTTAATTTTGGACTGACTTGCACTCCTACATATATTCTAGTACAATAAGGAACTCAAAGCCACTAGTTCTTTTAGAAAATAAATGTGTGTTGGTTAATTTTATTTATGAAAAAAATTTGTTTTAGAAAAATTAAAAGATTATAAAATGAAATTTGAAACTAAAGTCTACTTTTTCATAGGATTCATGATAATATGAGCTATATAATATACCCTTATAATTCTTATGAAACCTAAAGCTAGTAAACCATTAGGGGTGACAAATGCAACCCGATCTGCGAGTACCTGCCCATACCTAACCCGGTCGGGTCGGGTTTTAAACCCGCCTCGTAGCTGGGCAGATCGGCCCAGGATGGGTTTTGAGTGCGGGTAGGGTCGGGGTTTAGGTTTTGTGCAAACCCGCCCAGCACCCCGTGTAACATCCTCCTAAGTATAGTACTATGTTTAAGTCATAATACCTCACCTGGGAATAGTTACTGTCACTTAATCGGACCTTGTCTGGCAGCAATGTTCGGCCACCTTCACCTCGAAGGGCCTTCTTCAAATCTTTTGAACTATCTGGAGATAACACGGAAATAAACATAGGGGTGAGAACTTTAGATTCTCAGTAGGATTCATTAAGAAACTTCATACCGTATCATCGTTATTATCTTCAACTGCTTCGATTTATTATAAAAAGGTGAATTCATTATACGAACTGTTCTATTTTATAGTTTGAAAACATATAGTCCGAAGCAGAATTCATTTTATTTAATGCACTTAAGTCACATTGGCAATATTTCATATTTAGAATGAAATCACTGCGTAAATAGATAGAACAAGTTCAACCTCAATACAACATGGGATATACTAGCGGTGAGCATTGATACAATTATAATTACATAACACATGTATGGCTGTGCTAAAAGCTTTTCTTAACTCGTCGCTCGCATAACTTCTTAGTACTTACACTAGCTGGATCATGCCATGCCTCATGTGAGTCGTGGGTAAGGGGAGCTTACTTTGGGTCACCTTTCTTTTAAAAGGATCACACCCTTAGTTTACTTTCTTTTCTTGGCACACCTAGGCGTTACGTATCGCTGTCCCTAGGGTGCTTGCATATATTTTAATCTTTAGTCTTTACTGCCCTTGGGTAGCCTGATCTAGGAGTGAACTCGTCAGCTCAACCCATGACTATCGTCACACAGACTAACTCACAAGGGGATTCACGTGCCTCTAGTCCTGGAGGGATCTTATTTTGGCCACGTGCCTCTAAATTGAAGGGATCTCTTCTGGTCACATGCCTCAAGAATAGAGGGATCTCAACTGACCACTTGCCTTCAATGTAGAAGGATCTCATCTGATCACGTGCCTCCAAGGTAGAGGGATCTCACAGTCTTATACTACCTTCATAGGGAGGGATTTAATGTGCAACTACCTCCAAGTGAAGGGACTCATATCTTTGTCTTTTAACTGCCTTCATCTCATACATAATCAAGCATCGACACGCTGAATGCACTCATACATATGCTTCATCATTTATTTTCATATATCCTTGCATACATGATTTCCACATACATATTCATAACATATATAAAGGCTCATTACTTCCTTACAATTCTACAGAAAATTTAGCATCATAATGGATCAGATCTTTTTTCCCATGAATAGTGCCAGTTTCAACAGACAATCAGTCATAGTAAGAGATCAAATATAATTTATTAATCTTTCAAGCACCAACATGGAATTGCAACATTTAGACTTTAATTGAACTCATATATGCATTAAGGTGCCAAATCCTTTAATCTTGGAAATTCTGCTCATATTCTTCAACTTTGCCGGTATTTAGAAATTAAGCCTTAAATTCATTTTAACTCATTTAGATCTAAATTTTGGATATGTTGAAGTGTTATGTGTCTATTTTCTAACCTATTTGGTCCCATCTAATTTTGATAAATATAGCTCAAGTTATTTAAGTTTTATCCTGGCCTGCCTTGAAGCTGGCCAGAACTATACACTTAAAAGTAAAAATCCACTAAAAATCACTAGTTCAAATTATACGAAATTGGTATCTTATTAAAGCTAACAGGACAAGATTTCATTTGCATCAAGTTCCATTTCATTTGCTCTAGTAGAGCACGAGTTATAAGCCCTGAAATTTCACCTTCCTGAACTGCCCTGTTTTGGCTTGGTTTGGACATAGGGCAAATTTCTCTACTCACTGGGAACAAACGGAACCTTGTCTAATTCTGTAATTTTTATGGGATATTCTTATATGTGTAAGCTTTCTAACAAAGTTAGTTTCATTCAATTCCAAGTCGTATAGGGCGAGTTTTACCCTGAATATCCTAGTCTGCCCAGAATCAAACTCAAAAACCTAGGCCAAAATTCCAAAATTCATATCTCTCTCAATACTAATCCAATGGCTTTATAGTATATATGTATATGGAAAGCTCTGAATGTCTAGTTTCATATAAAAATAGTTTCAGCAAATTTAAATGGTTGTAGGCGAAGCCGTACACTCTGCCGTATAGATCGCCGTAGGTTTCCTTAACCTAATCTATTCTGTTTGCTTCTCTTTACAAGATAATCATCCACAACTCAATTTAAAACACAACAATCCAGCCATAAGCCTTCATATAGGCTTATAATAACATCAAATACATGCATCCAAATGAATCCACAATAGCCCTAATTCACAAGAAAATTCAAAGAAGGGGTTGAATTCTACCTTTAATTGATGTAGAAACTAACTAGAATTAAGCTCTTGGTGGAGGAAGTGCATGAGGCTTGGAGTTTTAAGGAAGATGAAGTGAAAATGGGATAAGGAAGAGTGAGAAATGGCCAGCTAAAGAAGGAGCACGAAAATGAGGGAGTTAAAGAGGGTCTTGGTGTCTTAAAACATAAAAGAAGGCTTGTGATTGGCCAAGAATCTGGAATCCTAGGAAAATGTCATGCGACAAATCTTATCTGTTTAGATAAGATATAGGAAGTTAGATTTGCATGACCGTCTAACTATTAATGTTATTAGTTATTGTCACACTTAACTTACTGTTGAGCCTAATCAACTCAATGTTTTGTTGTGTATGATTAGGAACTAATGGCTTCTATGGGGCATGGCAGGCCACGAATTGTACCCACTCCAGAAGATCCTGCTAATTTTATGGATACGATGCATGAAATGGCTCATGCAATGCAGGAACAGGCCGCTGCAGCTCAACAAATGATGAACCAATTAGGTAGGCGGCCTAAGGTCGGCCGTGGGGAGAATCCACATGGCCTAGGAGCAGACCTGAACTATCTTAAGTTTGCTAAGTTTAGAAAGACGAATCCGCCTAGCTTCCGAGGAGCTTTCAACCCTGACAAGGCTGATAAATGGATTAAGGCAATGGAAAAGGTTTTCTCTATTTTGGATTGTTTGAGTCACTAGAAAGTAGCGTTTGCCACCTATATGCTGGAAGCAGACATGGAATTCTGGTGCAATGGTGTGAAGCAGCTATTAGAAAAGTCCCAGACAGAGATCACTTAGATTGTGTTCAAAGATGCTTTTTACTAGAAATACTTTCCTCCATCAGTTCGAAATGCCAAGGAATTGGAATTTATGCAACTCTGCCAGGGAAGTAGCAGCATGTCAGAGTACATCGCTAAGTTTGAGGAGTTATGCAAGTTCTCCACAATCTATCAGTGAAATCCAAATGAGGCGTAGAAATGTGTCAAATTTGAAGGCGGATTGAGGGAAGATATCCTCGCAGCAATAGGCCCCATGGAGATAAGGGAATTTGTTGCTCTGGTAAAAAATGCAGATTCGTCGAGGAATACAATAAGAAATTAGAGACTACTCAGTTGGATAGTTTTGGGAAGAGGCTGGCACCTGAAGGTCAGGAATTTCATCCTGCCCCACCACTAAAGAAGTTGCACCAATTTAATGGATGTGAGGATAAACAACTATAGAGGCCAAGCGCAGGGCAAGTATGCTCTAAGTGTGGAAAGGATCATGGAGGTAGACCTTATTTAGCTGGACAAAACGTATGTTTCAGGTGTGGGAAGTCGGGTCACATGATCAGAGACTGCTTATATACGCATCAGCCACCTACCCCTAAACTGCAACAACCAGGATAGGTCTTCACCTTGAATGTTGAAGAGGCTATTTCTCCAAAGGAGCTGAAGTGAAATTAGGAATAATCTAGGACAAGGATTCACTTTTTGTTAACTATGTTACGTTGAATTATATAACTAGGTTTACTGTATTTTCTTTGACTATATTTATTCAACTTCAGTGTGTTTTGTGTGAACTTTTTCAAACTCTTACGATAATAAATAGTTAATTTTGTGACTAAATTTTGAGGACAAAATTTTTTTAAGGGAGGTAGTGTGTAACATCCCCATATAATGTAATAGGAAATGATAAAAACATCTTTGGGCAAACTTTTATTATTTACAAGCTTGCCCCTGAACTTTTAGAAAATAATATTTAAGTCCCTATATCCATAGGATTAGTAGAATAAAGTTTTAATGAAGCAGAATCATATAGCGAAAACGTAGAAATCTAAACCTCGGCTGATTGAGCCATGGAGGTATCCATATGTGAAATAACATGGGATGCCCCTAGACTTGCCCATAATTACAAAAATGTCATTAGTCATGGAAAACAGAAAACAGAAGGCCCTAAACTTGCACAACATTTAAGTTACACTGTTAATCGATTTATTTGATTTTATTGAGTTTGCAAAGTGAATTAAAAGTTAATTAAAGGTTAACTAGGAGTTGATTAGAAGTTAATTAGAGAGCTTAGGATTAAGAAGAATTAAAATAGACATATAAAAACCCTTACAAAACTATTTAGTAATATTTTGCCGGTTTGAAGGAAATCGGTAGAGATTCGGTATTTTAAACCGCCGGAACCAAATCAATGAAATTACACATAAAAAATCCTAAGGTTTTGTGGCTAAGAATTCAACCACTTCACCCCTCAAGTGGCATCATTCATATTACAACAACATAAGCATTGTTGGCTCACTTATGAGCCAATTAAGGTGGCAACCAATAGGAATCAAAGGAGCCAACTACCGCCACCATCAAATCAAATTTTTTCCTTCTTTCTCCATCCAATTTTGAACTTCCTCTTCCAGCAACCTTCCTCTCCTCTTTTCTTCATCCTCTTCATCTCCTTCTTCCACTTTCAGCCTCCCTCAAGCTTCTTGCATCCATATCTTTCACTAGCATTCAAGACTAGCTAGTTGTTACATTAAAATAAAGGTAGAAGTTCAAATCTTGTCTTGCCATTCTGATTATGGGTGGCTATTGGTGGCTCTATTTTCTCAATTCTTGATGTAGTAATTGAATGAATATGATGATATTTGGCTGTTTGTTGGCTGTTGTTGATGTTAAATTCAGTTAAGAAGTAAGAAAAGGTGAAAGAATGAAGATGTGAGAAGCTGGAAACCTAGAATCCCTCAATAGTCCGTACAGCGAAGTATGCAGCTCCGCCTATCACTATTTAAATTTGATGAAACCATTTTTATATGAAAATAGATATCTAGAGCTTTCCATACATATATCATATAAGGCCATTGGATTAGTATTGAAAGAGATATGAATTTTTGAATTTCGACTTAGGTTTCTAAGTTTGAATCTAGGCAAATTAGGTTGTTCAGGGAAAAACTCACACTATACTACATAGGAGAATATCTCATAAAAATTACAAAGTTAGATAAGTCCTGTTTGTTCCTAGTGGTTCGAGAAATTTGCCTTATGTCCAAACTGGGCCAAAATAGGGCAGTTCGAGGAGGTCAAATTTCGGGGCTTATAACTCGAGCCCTGCTAAGGCAAATGGAATGGAACTTCTTGCAAATGAAAGCTTGTCTTGTTAGCTTTAATATGAGATCAATTTTATATGATTTGAACTAGTTTTCGATTTTTAGTGGATTTTTACTTTCAAGTGTGTAATTCTGGTTAGCTGCAGAGCAGGCCAGGATAAAACTTAAATATCTTGAGCTATACAATTCAAAATAAGATGGGACCAAAGAGGTTGGAAAATAGAGACATAACACTCTAATATATCAAAGTTTAGGTCTAGATGAGTTAAATAGAAATTGTAGCTTGATTTACAAAAATCGGGCTGAGTAAAAGTGTTAAGATAGCACACTATGCTTTAAAGGCACCTCATGTTCTTATGAAATTGATGTTGAATTGTGAATGAAACTCATGTTCCTATGAAATTAATGTTGACTTGTGAATGAAACTCATATTCCTATGACATTGATGTTGAATTATGAATGACATGCTGTGAATTTTCTGTAAAATTGGTTGTCTGAGTACTGGCACTATTCATGGGAAAGTGGACACATTCCGTTATGCTACCGAATTTTCGGCAGAATTGTAAGAAGGTTATGAGTATTTATGTATTAAGAATATGTATGTGGAAATTCTATATGCAAGAATGATTCAAGTATGAAAATGAAAGGATATGAATATATTAAGATGTGGGTCCCTTCACTTGGAGGCAGTTGCACTTTGAATCCCTCCCTGTGAAGGCAGCTAAAACTATGAGATCCCTCTACCTTGGAGGCATATGATCAGATGAGATCCCTTTATATTGAAGGCATGTTGTCAACTAAGATCCCTCTATTCTTGAGGCACGTGACCAGAAGAAATCCCTTCAATTTAGAGGTACGTGACCAAAATGAGATCCCTCCAAGACTAGAGGCACGTGGGTCCCCTTGTGGGTTAATTTGTGTGACAACAGTCTCGAGTTAAGCTGACGAGCTCACTCCTAGATCAAACTATCTAAGGGCAGGAAAGATTAAAGATTAAAGCATATGCAAGCATCTCACTCACATAAAACATGGCATCGACCCAGCTAGTGTGGGTATAGAGGATAGGGCTTACATGGCATGGCATGACCCAGCTAGTATAAGTACCGAAAATTTATGGTAGCAACGTCCACAATATTAGCTCATAACCACTTATGATTGGTGGGTCAAGGCAGTAAAGACTAAAGATTAAAGCATGTCCAAGCACCCTAGGGATGGCAATATGTAACACCTAGGTGTGCCAAGAAAAGAAAGCAAAGAAAGTTAAAGGAAAGCACCAGTGCATCTGTATGAAATTAGATATAGGTATTTACATAATTATATTTCATGTTTTACTGATGCCAAAACTGTTCTATCTACTTATGTGGTGATTATCATTTTAAATATGAAATACTGCCAATATGACTCAAGTGCATGAAATAAAATGAACTCTACTTCAGGCCATATGTTTTCAAACTATAAAACGAAACAATTCATATAATATGTTCAATTTTTTTTTATAATAAACCGAAGCAGCTGGAGATAATAACAATAACACAGTATTAAATTTCTTAATGAATCCTACTAAGAATTTAAAATTCTCACTCGTATGTTTATTTCCATGTTATCTTCAGATAATTTAGAAGTTCCAAAAAAGGTCCTCCAAGGAGGAGTTGACTACTAAGATTGAAGGTGGTCGAAGGTTATTGCCAGACAAGGTCTGATCAAGTGACAGTAACAACTCCTAGGTGAGGTACTATGATTTAAGCATAGTACTGTACTTGGAAGGGTGTTACATTAATGGCGAAGGTGGCCGAACATTACTGCCAGCCAAGGTCCGATTAAGTGACAGTAACTACTCCCAGGCGAGGTATTATGACTTAAGCATAGTACTGTACTTGGGAGGATGTTACAAAATGGTATCAGAGCAGTTCGATCCTCCCCAGACCTAAGGATTTGGACTGACTATATTTCCAGTGCACTCTGGAATCCTTAGAAAATGTCATGCGACAAATCTTATCTGTTCAGATAAGATATAAGAAGTTAGATTTGCATGACTGCTTAACTGTTAATGTTCTTAGTTACTGTCACACTTAACTTACTATTGAGCCTTATCAACTCAATATTTTATTGTGTGTGATTAGGAACTAATGGCTTGTAGAGGGCATGGTAGGCCACGAATTGTACCCACTTCAGATGATCCTGCTAATTTCATGGATACGATACGTGAAATGGCTCATGTAATGCAGGAATAGGCCACTGCAACTCAACAAATGATGAACCAATTGGGTAGGTGGCCTGAGGCCGACTGTGGGGAGAATCCACATGGCCTAGGAGCAGACTTGGACTATTTTAAGTTTGCTGAGTTCAGGAAGGCGAATCCACCTAGCTTCCGAGGAGCTTTCAACCCTGACAAATGGATTAAGGCATGGAAAAGGTTTTCTCTGTTTTGGATTGTTCAAATCGCCAGAAAGTAGCATTTGCCACCTATATGCTCGAAGCAGATGTAGAATTCGGGTGGAATGGTGTGAAGTGGCTATTAGAAGAGTCCCAGACAGAGATCACCTGGATTGTGTTCAAAGATGCTTTTTACCAAAAATACTTTCCATTCATCAGTTCAGAATGCTAAGGAATTGGAATTTATGCAGCTTTGCCAGGGAAGTAGCAGCATGTCAGAGTACATCGCTAATTTTGAGGAGTTATGCAAGTTCTCCACAATCTATCAGTGAAATCCAAATAAGGTGTGGAAATATGTCAAATTTGAAGGCGGATTGAGGGAAGATATCCTCGCAACAATAGGCCCCATGGATATAAGGGAATTTGCTGCTCTAGTAAATAAATGCAGACTCATCAAGGAATACAATAAGAAATTAGAGACTACTAAGTTGGATAGTTTTGGGAAGAGCTGGCACCTGATGGTCAGGAATTTCATCCTGCCCCATCATTAAAGAAGTGCGTCAATTTAACAGACGTGAGGATAAACAACTACAGAGGCCAAGTGCAGGGCAAGTATGCTCTAAGTATGGAAAGGATCACGGAGGTAGACCTTGTCTAGCTGGACAAAACGTATGTTTCAGGTGTGAGAAGCCAGGTCACATGATCAAAGACTGCTTATATACGCATCAGCCGCCTACCCCTAAATTGCAACAACCAGGACGGGTCTTCACCTTGAATGTTGAATAGGCTATTTCCCCAAAGGAGCTGAAGTGAAATTAGGAATAATCTAGGACAAGGATTGACGTTTTATTAACTATGTTACGTTGAATTATATAACTAGGTTTACTGTATTTTCTTTGACTATATTTATTCAACTTCAGTGTGCTTTGTGTGAACTTTTTCAAAAATGTCCAGGGGCAAGGCTGTAAATAATAAAAGTTTGCCCAATGACGTTTTTATCATTTCTTATTACGTTATATGGGGATGTTACACCCCATATATATATAATACAATTTTTACTTATACTTTAATAATATAAATTATATATATAATTTTAATATATTATATTTTTTTCTTTTTTTATGCTTTTATTTCTAGTAACTTAAACCTAATTTGCTCATTTTGCCCCTTTCCTACTGCTTGCCCCTTCCCTTCCCCTTCTGATTTAGCTACTGCTGCCCCCTTCCTATCCCTTCCTCCTTGAATCTTGCTACTCTACCTCCTTCCTTCTTCCTCACCCCTCTCCTTCCTCCTCATGTCGTAGATCTACTATGCAACACCGCATCTGCATTGCAGAGCAACAAAGGATCAACCCTTGTGAAGTCTATCTGAAGGTCCATCACTTTCTGCAAGTGAGAGTAGCACTACATTTTGAATTTGACATAAACTGCTTGATCTGCTAACTTATGGCCATTTCTTTCTCTCCAAATGTTTATAGTGTTGACATTTAGTCATCTAATGAAGATTCTTTTTTTTCATTCAAAATTTCCATTCAGATTAAGGATTAATTCTTAATTGTTATTCTTAGGGATACTCCCCAAGAAGGGGCATAAGCATTACACTGGGGGTTATGTCACAAAAGTTTACAACAATCATGCTGAATTATGCCATTTTGGAGTTTGTGGGTGTTAGAATATAGGTTGTCCTTTAACATGAAAGAACCTTGAAAGAACTTTTGGGCCACATTATTCACGCAACTCTTATGTAACCAAGAAAATGAATTAGTTAAGAAAAATGTTAGTGAACATATTATTCACCTAACTCATTATTTAACAACTCATTTCATTTGGAAAGTCATGTTGGAAGCCTCACATTTACATGAGGTGAAAATTTTTGAAAGGCTTACAAGGCACTACATGATGCAATATAGGCATAGGAGATTGTCCCCAAATGTTATTTATTTGTTGCTTTCTAATTCCTCTTTTTAGATGTCATGATTGGATATGAAGGTAGTTTAATTTTTATGACTGTTATATTGGAATAATTATGCTATGTTTGAGTATTATATTATATTATTCTATTTTAAAATAATTTTTTTGAAATTTAAAGAGAAGTGGCAGGTAGGGATAGGTAAGGTACGGGTTGAGATAGGTTCTTTGCAAGTAAGGTTCGGGTTTTGCTTGTTAAAACCTACGAGTAAGATGCGGGGCGGGTTGATGATTGTTTATTAGGGTGTGGGGTTGGGTCAAGTTGGACTAAAACCTGCCCAATCTACCCCACTACAACCCCTCTGAACCATACATCAATATAGCAAGCTATTGGAGGACTAAAAAATATGAAAATTTGTCATTACAAAAATCATTTAATTTTATGATGAATACAAGGAATGAAATAAATTATACAACAAAAATGGCCATTAGATAAGTACGCCCAAATTCAAAACCCAGGGGCGTTCGTTTTAAGGTTTGAAATTATATTCCCAAGAATCATATTTGTAACACCCTACCAAGCTTAATACTATGCTTAAGTCATAATATTTTTTTTCGTAGTTATGTCACATGCGAATCCTCTTCTTTGTCTATCTTACCTTGTTTCATTAACTTAATTGATCAAATTCTTAAATTGGGACGTGATTATTAACTAGACGAAAATCGTGATTTTGCAATATATCGATATTATACAAACGTGGTGCAATGAAAATGTTTAAATAACTCAACAAAAAATAAAATAACATACATCTAATATGTGTGTGTGTGTGTGTGTGTGTGTGTGTGTGTGTGTGTGTGCAGAGTATCAAGATTTCACATACATATGATGAATGGAGTACATGAGCTAGGATCATCAAACAAAATGATCCGATCTGTATGCCTGATATGCAACGCTATATGGTCCAAAAAGGGCAATTCATCTTAGTCATTGCCTGAGAACACAAATGTAACTATGTCCATGGCCCATGGTCATCAACATGCCAAAAGAAGGCCACACTGTACACTACAGTCAACTAGGTGAATGATGCCTCTAGCCAGATACCAAGGACAGGAACCCGTTAGACATATTAGGCTCCACTGGGACATAGCCATTGCCAGGTCCAAAGGATAAGCCGAAGGATGAGTCTGTTGCCTCCGAGGGGTCATCATCATCAGGAGCGAGAGGGGAACTAACTGAGGTGGCGAAGTTGCCAGTGCTACTAGAGGTGGAATGAGGTATACCATGTATAGCGGAATGGCTATGAAAGATGCAGTAGGGTCGAATAGAGGGTGAGAGAGAGGAACAATGAAATCTCTACGAAAAAAGAAATACAAACAGAAATGACAGGTACTGGTGATATACACAGAGTCTATCACCAGGTTAAGGTGGATCTGCAGCTCAGGAAACTCAATGAAGAGGATGGTCATCGCTGCCATATCCATAGTTTGAGAATGATGCGGATACACACAGTAGGGTAAGAATTTGTAAAATTCTAAGTAAAATTCTTATAACTATTCTATACTAACATCACGTTCATTCCTAGTTGCTTCGGGTTTTTATTTAATTAGGAAAAGGTGAATAACAGATCTTATATTCCCTTTCATTTTGGTTTAAAAAAGCATAGCTTGAAACAAGGTTCTATTTTACTTTAAAGAGGTAAGAGACATAAAGAAACTCATCTAAGAGGTAGAATAATTATCATATAGAATATTATATAGTGTAATGGAAATAATAAATAGTCATAGGAGATATCATGGTACAAGCAAATCAAATTGATTATGTAAACTACGTACATGCATCAATGATGAGACTTTATTGAAATAGAATGCGCTTCACTTTGATCATTACTTATGTTCATACTTCCTGTGTTTTCATACTTGGTCCCCTGGGAGTTTTTGGCTATGTAACTCCTGGGTAACAGTCTGCTTCTCAGGACCAAGCTTGTTCCTATATATGATTGCCAGGTTTACTTTCCTCCGACTTTTCGACTAATCTATTCCCCTTAACTTTATTCTGGAACTGACCCAAGTAATATGGAATCCATATAGTTCTTATGAATTATATAATCATAATTGAATTTACTTGAGTGTCATATGCGTCCACATGTATATCATAATATGTGCATAATTTCTCCCAAAATTTTAGAGGCATAATGAATCAAGTCCGTTTCCCTGTGAATAATGTTATTTAAACAAACAACCAATCACAGCGGTAGAACCAATATAATGTATCAATCTTTCAAAATTAATATAGATTTTACAACATTCAAACCTTAATGGAGTTCCACACATGTACTAAGGTGTACAAACCTTCAATTTGGTAATTCTGCTAACCTCATTCAATTCTGCCCAGTTTTGTAATTTATGCCAAAATTCCCATTTAACTTATTCAAATCTGAAATTTTGCTATGTTGAAGTATTATTTGTCTAGTTTTTAATTTGTTTAGTATCATTAAGTTTTGATAAGTATAAATGGAGTTATTAAAGTTTAACCTAGGTCTGCCCTGTTATTAGACAGAATTAGGGTCTAAAATATGAAAATTTGCCAAAAATAGAAATCTCATTGGATTTGGTTGAAACTTATATCATTTTAAAACTAATAGACCTAGCTTTAATTCCACAAGTTTTGTCTCATTTGAATGGGTAGAGCTCAAGTTATAAGCTCTCAAAGTTAGTTGAATTGGCCTGCCTTATTTCAGCCCAGTTAGGACATAAGGAAAATTTGGTGAATCACTAGCAAAAATAGGGAATGAATTAAATTTTGAAATTTTTATGGCATGTTACTCTATGTGTTAGCTTTCTAACAAAATTTATTGCACTCTATTTAAAGTTGTATAGGGTTAGTTATGCTTTACAAAACCCAGTTTGGTCAGAACTAGAGATAGAAATCTAAGGCTAACTTCGAAAATTCATATCTCACTCAATATGGATCCAATGGCCTTACAATTTATATGGTTAGAAAGGTTTCATCAAATTTTGATGTCTGTGAGCAATGCCGTACACTTCATAGTATGGATTGTCTTAGGATTCCTCAATTCAATCCATTCTGGTTGATTTCTTTTATGGTTTTTCACTAAGTATTCACTCCAAACCCAACATATACTTACTAATTCAACCATAAACACCCAATCAACTCAATTTAACATCAAATAAATAAATAGAGATAAAATTCTAAATAGCCATCAATTCATAAAAATCAACTAAGAAGATTGAATCCTACCTCAAATAGGTAAAATAGCAAGCTAGAATTGGGTTTTTTTTTTTTTTATGAAGGATGTAGTTAAGGCTTGAAGATGGGATGAAAATAAGATGAAATAGAAGAAGAGAGGACAAAGAGAAGGCAGTTGAGATGGTCGACCAAATGGGGGAGTTAGAAGAAAATTATGAAATTTTATAATGCATAGTAGTTAAGGTTTTGGCTTTTGATTGGTTATTGTCTTGAGTGGTTGAAATTTAACCAACTCTCCTCTTGTTTATGGCTGCATGTGGGGACATTTAGGTAGGGATGTTAGCTAAATTTTAGCCACCCAATCTAGGATTTTTCAGTATAAAACTTTATTAATTCGATTCTAGCAATATAAAATACCAAATCTCAACCGATTTCCTTCAAACTAGTAAAATATTACTAGTAATCTTTTGAATTTTTTTGCATGTTGATTTCAATTTTTCCTAATCCTAATCTCTTTAATTAACTTCTGATTAACTGTACATATCTAATAAAATCGAATAAATCAATTAACATCGCAAATTAAAAATTTTGAAAAATTTCAGACGTTACAACATTCTTGGAAAATGTTATACCTAAGAATGACATTTTTGGGTATTGTAAAAAAATTGTTTATTTAATATTAAAAATTCCTAGGAATTTTTTTTTTGATAATCCCAAGAATAAATTAAAAATTTGTTTGGTTTACAATACATATTCCTAGGAATATATGTCGTAATTCTCAAAATACCCCTAACATATTTAACTATATTATTATTACCTAAAATCAAAATTACACTTCCAAAAAAAAAAAAAACTAAGAATAGATAGTCATAAACTTATAAATACTTTTCAAGTTGCAACGTGAAAAAATTATGGATCCTACGAGAAATAGCAAGAATCTATTTGTAATTAAGGACTATGCCAGTCTAGAGGAACAATAAAATTTGCATATTTTCATATACACTAGAAAATGTATCCATAGAAAGAGAATACAAATTGGATTGATGAGTGATTGGAAAAGCCGTTGTGACTGTTTTGAGAAGAGCTGTGAATGTGTATATGGCACAAGGAAAAAAATTTGGGGAAAGCAAACATGTGTGAAGCGGGAATTAGGATAACTTGAGGGATATATTGGTATTTTTGTATAACAATTTTAATTCCCATGTTATGGGAATGTATTATTCTCACCTCCTATGATGGGAATAAAATCCTATTAAATCATGGGAATTGAATTTTTTGAGGAATATTTAATAACTGGGAGTATTTTTTTAAAGCTTGAAACAAATATAGGAATAAATGATTCTCAAATAATTATTCTTGGGAATAATTTTATATAACTTGAAACAAACACCCCACCAAAGCACAACAAGAGGTTTGCAACCTGTTGTAAAAAAAAGGACCCAAAATGACAAATAATCACATTAATATAACTTAAAAAATCAAAACGGCAACAGCCAAATAATAATAATAAAATAAAGATAAAAAGGAAATAACAAAACCTTGAAGTCTATTTGAAAGAAAGGGAAAGGCCATGTGGCAATGGATTCTTTCAATTTAAATTTTTATTTGACAAAATCAAATATAATCTCTTATCATTAATTTAAAATATGGGTCCCAGATAAAACACGTGGCATAAAAAAAATTAATGGTGAGAGATTATATTTAACCTTGTCAAATGAAAAATTAAATTGAGAGGCTCAATTCCCATAGTAAGATTGTGTACTAACAAGAAGTATGAAATCAAAAGGGACTATTTTGGATGTTAAGTAGGGAAGGCATCTTGTGGATAGTGAGATGTGATGTAAGAATGGCAATAGTGTGGCTATAAATGGAGGTTGATGCTAAGGCTAACATTGGCAGTGGTGATGGTAGTGTGATTCAAGATTTGATAAGAGAATAGGAATGAAAAATAGTGAAAATGGTTCTCACTATCGTGAAAGTGATGGTTTTTATTTGCAAAAAAGAATTAGAGAAATTTGAGGAAGCTATTAGTAACAGAATGGGGACTAAAAGATTACATTATTGAGATATGATTGTTATCTAGAATTTGAAAAGTGGTTGGGGAATGAGATTTTAGAAGAGTGGAAGAGATAAAGCAAAATTGAAAAATGATTATAAATAAAAATATAGAGGATAGAAGATGAGAGAAAAAAATTTAAAGTAGTTTTAATTAAAATTTGAACAAAAATTTATTTTTTATTTTTATTTGCAATTTTTATTTTTTAAAACTTTTAACTTAATTAAAAATTGGATACTGATATCATTTAGCCATAAATAAATATTATTTTTATTTAATTATAAAATTATTTTATTTTTAAATATTAATACAATATTTAATAAAATATTCTATATTTTATTCGCTTGCGGTTGGCGTGGGTGTCATTCTATTTTTTTTTTTAATATAAAGGTGTCGTTCTGGTTGCTACATTAATTTTTTTTAGTAATAAATAATATTATTTTAATATAATTTATCTCATATTTTAAGTTGATATATTATTTATTTATCATTAAATAGGGATACAAATATCACTTAAATTAGGTATTATATTTATTCAATAATAAGTGAGTGATATGTCAACCCAAAAACTCGGGATTGACTATCCCAAAATAACACTATCTTTAGTAATATAGTTGTTTGATTGTTTGATAGGGGATCTTTGAAGCTTTTGACAACTTTTTCAAAGTTCAGAGCGTCATGGTCCCCATTTATTTTGCGGGGACCAAAGCACAATTCTCAAAAGCAGTAAAATTTTATATTATTAAATATGAAATCTTCCAAAAGTATCGCATAGCCGCTTTCTGAAACTTTTGAGGATCTAGGAAGCCTTATCGTGTAAGCAGTTCAGTCCAACCGAGCTTTTCTTATCCATTGGTCTTGTCACTTCCAGCAATTTGGCAAGAGACAAACCACGAATTTATTTGGAAAATCTTATCAAGAATGGGACAGTTTCTGAAAATTACAGCAAGGATTATATAAACCACGAGGAGTTGCTCAAGATAAAGACTTAGAGGCTCTGAATCGTTAGAACACAAACACAGAGGCATCATGAGCACTCAAGCCGTGCTAGTTTTGCCATTTCCGGCTCAAGGACATGTCAATCCCATGATGAGCTTTTCACAAAAGCTGGTTGAGCGAGGATGCAACATCATCTTTGTGAACACAGACTTCAACCATGAGAGAGTGGTGAGTTCCATGGTGAACCAAGAAAGCCTTCATGGATCACCAATAAAGTTGGCCTCAATCCCAGATGGTTTGGGACCTGAGGATGACAGAAGCGATTTAGGGGAGCTATGCGTTGCTATGTTAAGCACCATGCCTGCTATGCTTGAGAAGCTCATAGAAGATATTCATTTGAATGGGGACATTAGAATAAGCTGCATAGTTGCTGATGTGTTTATGGGATGGGCATTGGAAGTTGCAAGTAAGATGGGAATTAATGGAGTTCTCTTCTGGCCTGCATCAGCAGCTATGTTTGTCTTGCAGTATAACATCCCCAAGCTAATTGATGATGGGATCATACACTCTGATGATGGTAATATGATATCACATTTCACTGACTTGATTTGTTTATTTGGTTCAATTTTCTTTATAAAACTTTTTTCATTGAGGAAGCATATATAACCAGATATTATCTTGTTTTGGAATTGCAGGAAAGCCAACCACAAAAATGACATTTCAGTTATCACCTAGTATTCCTGCTATGGACACAGGACTCATTTGGTGGTCACATTTCTTAGGCGCAACAATCGAGAAGAAAATGTTTAATTATGTGGTGCATTGCATGCGAGCTCTAAAATTGACAGAGTGGTGGCTTTGTAACTCCACATATGAACTTGAACCTGGAGCATTATCCTCTGTTCCAAAACTATTGCCAATAGGCCCATTATTGAGAAACTATGACAATACAAGTGCAAGTGCAGCATCATTGGGACAGTTCTGGCAAGAAGATTTGTCCTGCATGAGTTGGCTTGATCGGCAACCTCATGGTTCTGTCTTGTATGTTGCCTTTGGTAGTCTCGCTATTTTTGACCAAAAACAATTCACAGAACTAGCTCTTGGACTTGAGCTCACCAATAGACCCTTTCTTTGGGTTGTGCGTCAAGATCCCAATTGCAGCAATAAGGTGTCTTACCCCAAGGAATTCAAGGGTAGTCAAGGTAAGAATGTTGGATGGGCTCCTCAACAGAAGGTGCTAAGCCACCCTGCCATAGCATGCTTTGTTAGTCACTGTGGTTGGAATTCTATCATAGAGGGTATGTCTAATGGGGTGCCCTTCTTGTGCTGGCCATATTTTGCTGACCAGTTTTATAACAAATTATATATTTGTGATGAGTTGAAGAATGGGCTGGGATTTGACTCGGATGAAAATGGATTGATCTTACGTGGGGAGATAAAAGCCAAAGTGGACCAACTGCTTAGTGATGAGAACATAAGATCAAGGTCTCATAAGCTAAAGGAGGAGTTAAACCTCAACATACAAGAAGGAGGTAGGTCTTCAGATAACTTATGCAGGTTTGTCACATGGCTTAAAGAATAAGGATTGGCCTTCTGTGCAAAAGTATGTTAGCTGAAAGAAATTGCGCCAATTGCTGAGTTACGCACAAATAGTAAGATTAAGTTTACAGCTTTTCTATGGCATTGTTGTTACATTTTTAAACTTTGGTGAATGTCAAAAATTCCAAAATGAATGAAAAGATAATAACATCGTGATTTGTTGGCTTATCAAATGTAACTTGATTTAATAATTTTGAAGTTAGGTTACTTACTAAAATTACTTGGCTTGGGCACAAACACAAAGGACTATATCCTGAAAGCATGTTTTACTATCGAATAACTTATTAGTGTTTAAGTTTATACATATATAGTAGAACGCTCTGGAGAAGAAAAGAGTTTGTATAACATACTTAATCAAAGATATGTATGATGAGATTTTGAAAGTGTGCTAGCACTAGGTGATCCATAAGACTACGCGTATAACTATAGGACTATGTCAAGGGTCGATTTTGAAATGTGTGCTTACTGAACTTATCAAGGGATCGTTACCATGATGCATGCTTTTGTAAATGCTATAGATTCTAAAAAAAATTCCAAATGCAACATTACATGCTCTAGTAGTAACACCACTCCCCAATAATGTGAAGTTGTCCAAAATAAGATACTTATGAAAAATAAATAAATAAATAAATGAAGACATAACAGGTTGATTGGTAGCTTACTGTACTTAACAACAACTGGACTAGATTTGATATATGTTGCAAGTATTTCTAGATTTTTGTATGCCCCGAGTCAACCTCATTATAGTGTTGCTAAAAAGGTGTTATGATACATTAGTGGCAGTGTTGATTTTAATGTATAGTTTTAGCGTAGTAAATATTACGAACCATCTATCTCAAAATTTTAAGTTTTTGGATAGATACATATAAATAGTTTTATATCTCAATATACTCCTCTTGCAAGATCCTCTTTTGAGTTTGAAGTATGAACTATGCACAGATATTCCTTAATTATTTTGTGCTGAAATTTAACTTTTATTTAGAAGAATGGAGATTAAGGATCAAACTCTAAACTATTTGAACATATAAGCTCTGATACTATGTCATAAATCATCTCCTCCAAAACTTAAATTGTTAAGCAAAGTCACATTAATAGTTTTATTCATTAACAGCAAAAATGTAGATTTGATAGGATTTGTAAAAAGTGATGGGGTTGGATCTGCTCATGATAGGAAGAGCACAGCTAGGTATGAATTCTCTCTTGGTTTTGGTGCCTCCTCATGAAATTCTAAGAAGCAATATGTTATTGCACAATGTACAATAGAAGCTAAATTCATTGCAGCCTCTAGTTGGTAAGCCAAGTCGTTTCGCTAAGGAAAATTCTTGGTGACATGGGGCAAAGACAACCTGAGGCTACTACTATAAATTGAGATAAGAAATATGTTAATTAATTGGTGAAAAATCGATTTAATCATGAAGGGCTAAAAGAACAAATATTCCTTCATTAAAGATGCCAAAAAGGAGAAAGAAGTTACATTTATTTACTATTGTCACGCCACATATCTGGAGGGCGCTGGGATGAAAGACCAACTAAAATTAATTGAAATTTTCATGGATCGAGTGGCAACCAATATTTATTTTTAAGGAATATTATTTAGAAAAAACTTATATTTTTACAAAACTGATCTTTAAAAAAATAGAAATTAGGTTCAGCAGTCTAATTATATAGAATGAAAAATGAAAATTGAATCTCATTGTATCCTTATTATATCCATCTTAAAACAGTTACTTAAAATTAGTTATGAAAATTAAATAATAAATTTGACACTTTTTATTTTTGCTATTGATACCAAAATTTATTCAAGATATCTCTAGGGCATTGAATTGATTTAAAACCCTTTGCCAATTTGCAGCGCCTTTCGGGACGGTAGCCATAGGGAAAAAAAAAAAATTAAAGTCTAGCAACTTTTTAGAAAAAAGGATAAACTAACATATAATAATTATTCACAAAAAAAAAAACAAATTGCAAAAATAAGTTTTTTATTTAAAATAATTATTCAAAATAAAAAATAAATTAAGAAAATTTATTTTTCACTTAATAGGAATATATTCGCTCCTATCTATCTTTTAGTGTGATGAGCAACTCAAGGTCACGTCTTTCTTCTTGACTTTTTAATTTGAAATTTTTTGTCATTTTTTTATAAAAAATGAATTTTTTTTATTTTTTTAAAAATTAATTACGAAAAAAGTTCCTTTTAAAAAATATTTTAATTTTCAAAAATAAAACCTTTTCGGCTTTTGAAAATAGTGAACAAAATAATTTTCTCATTTTCAAGCAAAAATAAGTAGAAATAAAAGAAGGTAGGGAAAAAAAGAAGTGAAATATATTGAAGAAACATACTTGGACTTGGGCAATGGGTTATTAGCCAAGAATAGCTACTTATATGACAACAAGTAGAAGAAGTTTAAAATGCTCACATAATAAAAGTGAATATTTAATATTTACCTAATTTTTAACCATTGATCAAGTTGAAAAATAAATCTAACGATTGATATTAAAGAAATACTCATACTCCAAACATCATGTAGAGAGTCATAATCAATTTTTGAATAACATTAACTGTCAAATTTATTTTTCAACTTGATTAATGGTTAAAAATCATATGAATATTAAATATTTATTTTTATTAAGTGAGCATTTTATAATTGGAAATTATACCTATAAAGGCGCTCTGATTCTCAATTGAAAAATTGCACTAGGTAACTATAGAAAGAGGGGAGGACGAGCAAAGAGAATGATTTTTGTTTATGATTCTTACTTGCATGATAGCTGCACCCTTTATATGGAGACAGCGAGTTGATTAATATAATGGAACAAGTTGATTTATCCTTTTCTTCCCTTGTGTGGTAAGATTTTAGGCTGCAATTTTCTTCTTACATATATTAGTGGAGGATTTAATGGATATTTTATCCTTTTATTCCATGGTATGACGAGATTTACGATTAATTTCCCTCTTATTAATATTAACGAAGAATTTGAGGGAAATTTTATCACTTTATTTAAGGGTAGCAGATTTAAGCTTCTAAAAAAAATCTTTTTTAAATGAATTTTTTTTTAAAGATCTTCTGAAAAATTAAAATTTATTTTATGTTAAAATTTTTTATTGTTTGGATGGAAAAAAAAATATAAAATTACTTTTTTATCATAAAATTACTCAAAATTACCGACATGTAGCAGTACTTTTGTGAATGACATTTGGATTAAAAAAAAAAAAAGGCAATTGGAGCAAAAGTAAATGTTAAACGAGATGTCATATTTTTTTAAAAAGAAGAAGAAGAAGAAAACAAAAACTCAATAATAGAGTGATTCAACAAGTTAAATTAGATATCTTACATTTGAAATTAAACTTATTATATAAATTTATTTTGAATGTCAAAATTCATAACACTACAAGTAAAACAGTTATTAGCAACGAAAAATTTATGGCAAACATGATTTCTTGCTATTGGATAAAAATATAATTGGCCAAATCTCTCTAGAAAATCTACCCGAGAACCAAAATCCTAAATATTACTTTAATATAAGCGATTTGTGTTAAAAAGGGCACTCTATCCATTGATAAATGGGCTTCTCAATTGACTCACGTAAATAAATATTGAAAAAAATCAATTAAAGAAAGATTGAGTAGAAATTAAACTTGAATTAATATATTAAGAATTTATACAAACTAAAATCTTAACACTGAAACAAAGGAAAAATCAAAGAGTCTAAAAATAATCCTTATGAAAAAAAAAATGAATAAGGAAATAAACTGGCAATCAAATTAGCATGGTGTGCCTGAATGACTATTCTGCGCATAGGAATTCCTTTTTATATTATTCGAGATTTTTGCCAATACTCTGCTACATGTAGCTAGTAGTTCTTGGCTAATTTTCCATGTTTCCACATTCTTTATTAGAGGTAATCGTGCTCAACTTTGATACCAGTCCCCAACTAACCTTTATTTCCTTTAATAATTAGACTTTGCTACATTTCCTAGCCCAATTCTTCTATCCTCAAACTGATGCACGCTATATGGACTGTAATTCCTACATCGGGCCACCTTTGTTGCTGAACCAAGCCCCAGTCATGCCCTTCAGCTCACACTTGCTAGCCCAAAATTAAGTACCATGAGGTCACTTTAACACTCACCTAATAACATTAAATTGCGGTACCAACACCTGCAAATTTATAGAGGATTTTATAGCAAAAGGTTAGCGGTGGACGTTGCGGCAACAAAAGTGGATGCAAACATTTAAAAAAAATATAAATGGTAAAAAATTGTTTGCGGTGGATAGATTCACCGCTAATATATAATTTTTTTTATTTTTAAATATATGAACCATATTAGTGGCAGAAAAGTTGGCCGCAACAATGTTCAACAATTAATGGTAGCCTTGTCTGCCACTAATTTGTCACTTTCTTAAAAAAAAAATAATAAATAGCCGTTTCAGGAGCATTTGCAATGGATCTTGCCGTTGCTAATTAACTAATGGATTAAATTAAAAAATAAATTCGGACTTCGCAGAAGCAATGGTCACCGCAAACCTAAAAAATTAAAAAAAAAAAAATTAGCATTTTCAATGGCCATCGCTGCCACTAAATCAGGAACATATTAAAAAAAATTCTCTACAATTTGTAGCAGCCTTTGTCACCACTAACTGATGAATTAAATAAAAAATAATAATAAATTTGGACTTTGCGATGGTAGTGGCCGCCATTAACCTAAAATATAATTAAAAAAATTAGCGTTTGTAGTGGCCATAGCCACCACTAAATGAGAAAAATATTTAAAAAACAAAATCACTAGAGCTTTCAACGACCATAATGGCTGTTGCTAACTGACGGAAACCAAAAAAAAAAAAAAAAAAAAATTGAATTTGCAGTGGCTATGGCCGCTGCTAACTAAAAATAAAAATAAAAAATTTAAAATTATAGTTTGCAGTGGACCTGGCTGCCACAAATTTAAATATATAAGTTAAAATTTGAATACATAAAAAACTTAACGCAAACACTCTACCTCTTCTCTCCTTATTCTCTTCTGCTTCTCTCTTCCTCCTACACTAATCCATTGCCCCGACCAACGCTGGGCATTGCGGGTGCCATTTGACCTGTGCCTAGCACAATGGCCATTCACTACAACGCACCAAGCAATGTCCAACAACAGCAAGTCCAAGCCCCTTCCCCCTACGATCAGCCGCCATGGCGATTGCCTACTCGCCATCGACAGCCTCTAACACCAACAATAATTTTATTATTATTCATATTGTTGAATATGTGGACTTTTGTTGCTTGCTTATGTATTGTGCAAAGTTTTGTCAATTATTGAGAATTGTTGGATAATTTTTAAGCGCTTTTTTATGTTTTGTGTTCTTCATGTCATTGAATTATACTAAATTGTTGTGAATTTGATGATTATTGAGTACTTCTGTTGTTTGTGTTCTTTGTTTCACTGGCTATTTTTTTTTTCCTTAAATTGGTCATTTGTAGCGAATATTATAGCAGAAAAGCTTATGTTAATTAGAATGGGACGTGGCACTGCTAATTAGTAGGGGACAGGTGGACAGTATTAATTAGTAACCTAGGTTTTAGTGGCCGCTCAATATCTGCCGCAAAATGCTTTAGTAGCAGTAGATTTTGCTTGATTTGTGGCAATTTTGTTGACCGAAAATTACTGATTTTGATAACTCTAATGATGATTATAAATATTATGTATTTAATGTGTTTCCTTTAGTGCTGCAGGTAAATTGTTTACGATAGGTTGAAACCGGAGGAACACTAAAAGGGAAAGAAATTATGAGCTTGAGAGAAACTAGATGACAGCATCAAGACCAATTAGGAAGACAACAGATAAGAAGCTAGATTCAGATTTTACTGGAAGATATTCAGCAGCTCACATGAAAAAGGAAAGGAAGTAAATTGGATCATCATACATGGAATGATTCCAACGGCTAAAATTACAAGAGAAGAAAGAAATTAATCAAGTCATCATCATACAAGGAAAGTCTCCATCAACATAATTCACGAAATAAAAAGGGAAGGAAATAAACATGAAATGAAGAAAAAGTTCCTATCAAGAGAATAAATCTGGACGAACTTAATTGATACATTCGAAATACTGGAAAGGAAAGAAGCAACAAGGCATCAACATCCATATCTCTATATACAAAGCTTTGCCGCAGACTTTGAAGATGGCAAAAAAAGAAACAGAGTGTCATTGTCAACCACACTCTACCTTTGCAATCCATGCCTTAGTTGTTCATCGCATTATCTTGGTTAAGTTGTATTCTTGTGAGAAAGACACTGTGTGAGTGTACTTTCAGTTTTGTGAATACTCAGTGAGAGTTAGACTATTGTTGTAGTTTTTGTGAATGAAGAAAGCCAGTGAGCTGAGATAGCAACTTAAAGAACTAGGTAAGAGTGCCTTGAGGAAACCCTTAAGAGAATGAATCTTAATTGGTGAGGAAGAAGACTCTTGTTTGTGTACAAGCCTGAAGATCAAAGCTTCTTGAAAAAGGGCACTTGTGATAAGTGAAAATCTCACCTTTTAGTGGGGACTAGATGTAGACTCCATATTGGAGGTAATCAATATTAAAATTATTAGTGCAAGTTTCTCTACTCTTTATCTCTGATACATTTGATTTTAAACTTATTCTCTTGATAAAATTATTTGACATGATTATTGTTACATTCATATAACTACATACTTGATTTGACATTTTGTCTCAAAAAAGTTTGGTAGAAGTACTTTTTCTTATAAAATAACAATTAAGGACATAAATACAGAGTGTGTGAGAATGAGAGTGGAAATGGATTGGTATTTTTTAAAAATTTTAAGGATAAAATCGTAACAGAGTAAAAATATAGTGATTTCTAAATTTAAGGAACAAAATTCTCTCTTTTTTATTGCTTTTGCTTTTGAAAGAAATAACTTCATATTTGCTTCTAAAAAAAAAAGAAAATTGACTACTTTCTATTTCTATTTTTTTTATAGCATAAAGAAACAGTATCCAAAATTTTGTAAGTACTTTTATTTGAAGAATTTTGAAAAAAAAAAGTACTATTTTTTTGCATTAGAAGTACAAATAAATGCACCCATAATCATCATTTAATTATTTATAAAATAAATAGTCATTTTGTGGTGAGATTATCATAAATGCTGAAGAGCTAAAAATCCCTAAGACTTTGTTTGGTTGAAAGGAAATTAGAAGGAAGAAGAGGAAAAGGAAGGAAATTGAAAGGAAAAGGACAATTTTCCTTTGTTTGATTGTAAAGGAAAATGTGTAGGAAAAGATTGAATAGTGATAAAAAGAGGTGGAACCCACCCAAATTTTTTTCCTCTCATATATGGATGTGTTGAATGTATAGTAAGTTTTATTTTAAATGATGATGCAACCTGTATATTGAAAGTTCTATGACTTGATCTTGGAAAGGTTATTTTCATGAATGCAGGAACTAGATTCTCCAGCAGTGTAAAGTAAAAATCTTGTAGCAAAATCAACAAAGAAGGTAGCAGATTTAAGGCATTGATATGCTCAAAGCTTCAAGGCTCAATACCCAAAGAGTTTATTCTTGGAGCAGCATTCCAAAGGCTATAACATCAAAAGCTGCGGCAACTTTTGTATTCTGCTAGGTTGTTTAATACTAAGAAAGAAATACAAAAGGTATGAGTCAAAAAATTATCAAACCAAGTGTGGAAAAGGACAAAAAGACTTGTATCATAAGAGAAAAAAGTCATAGCAGCATGTAAAATACTTGACTGCTTGAAAAGACAATTGGATGGACTCTTGGAAAGCACTACAACGTTCAAATCAATTGGGTGGAGTGCAAGTTATACGCACAAGCTAAAGTCTTTATAAATACCTTTCTTTTTCTTAACTTAGAAAATAATCTTAGTGATATAGTATGTGTGACTTGAGTTTTCTATGAACTTTCTTGTAAAGCTTTTGTGCTTCTCGTACTCAATTTTCCCTCATCTCATATTCTGAATTTGATGTAACTCAAGTGAGTGAAACTTGAGAGAAAAAGAAAATCTTGTGAGGTATACAAGTGAGAAAAACACCATAGAGAGAGGATTCTTAGTTGACGAGAAAATAGTAACTCAAAGTTGAGTAAAATTGTAACAGAGTTTGGAAAGGCTTGTAAAAATTCCCACAAGATTGTGGGTACTAGATGTAGACTCTAACTTGTGGAGATCGAACCAATATAAATACTTGGTGTAAGCTTTTCTATTCCTTATCTTTTACGTTTCTGTTTTTAAGTAATATCTCTTATATCTAAACTCCTATTACTATAATATTCTAAGATATAAATCCTGCTTGTATTTGGAGTAATTTGATAATTAAATCTAATAGGTACTTACCAGATTTCTACTAAGTGTCGACTAGAAAATTTGGTTGTGTCAACTTTCTGAAGTGTGTTAAGTGTGCAAAAATTTTCTTTTAATTAATCAAGGATTTGATTCAACCCCCTTCTCAAATCCTTTGATACTATCAGGATGGAAACTTGGGGAGAGAAGTGTGTTGGGTTCTAAACTTCTAGAATACTCCCATTATATTGTGTGTATATATATTAATAAATTAATATATATAAAGAATAGAAATTTTTATTTAAGAAATAATAAAAATAAAAATGTTTAACTTTTATCATATTTATTTACATTATATTAATAGATAAATTTATGATAAAATTATATTTACTTTTATATTTCATTAATTTTTTACATGACACTATATTATAATTGGAATAATCTCTTAAAATAATATAAGAATAAAATTGAAATTTTAAATTATTATCTTTTTCTTTTCTCTCACTTTTCCATACAAATAAATAAGAGAAAATAATTATTCTTCTATTTTCTTTCCTCTCATTTTCTTTCCTTTGCCAAACAAAGCTGAAATGGATTTACTTCCTTCTATCTTGCTCATTGTTTGTTTCTTTTTTAATTTCTATAGAAAATTAATTAGGTGCTGACAACAGTCCTGCAAGAATATAATGTTGCTGACATATGCACTAAATCAATTACAAGAGCACAATTTGAATTCCTAAGAAGTTTGCCTGGGGTGTCAAGCAAAAATAACAAGGAGGAGGATGTTGGCAATGGGCTGAGATTTGTCTGATCTTTTGACTTTAAGTTCGGTCATGTGCACATCATGTGATGTTTAAATATCTTTTTATTTATATTTGCTGATATATCTTTATTGCAAGTGACTAGGAACTCATTTTTTGGTTGTAATGGGGGCTATCGATGTCATAATACGATGTTATTGCTTATGTATACGTATGTCACTCCTTTTTGAGTTTTGAGCTACAGAGAATGAAAACTTGCGATATCCTCTACACATGTGTTGTTTTGTGCTGCATTTTTACATTTTTTTTTTTCACTGATGTTTCGAAGTTTTGAAACTCTTTGTATCAAAGGTATTAGTTTTATTATCTGCGACAATTCAAAATTATCTAAAAGGAAGTGAGGTCTTTATAGAAACCCAACGTTCTCCAAATACGTATTTTACTGAGGTAGTCTTTGAGGCAGTGTGCAATATATTCAGTTTGTATGTAACATCGATCACATAAATCTAAGCTAACACAAGCCCCTTTGATACCTTAGCTTGTTTGTTGGAAGCCTCATGCATAATAAGCTAGACAAGAAAACAACCCTTTGCCGGTATGAAAAGCCTCCAAATCCAACGTCAAGCCCCTGCTGAAGAAGTCCTTGTCGGTATATTTTTCTTTTTCTTTTTTAATTTTGTTTTTAGTCAGAGAAACTTCAAAATTTCTCCTCTAATTAAAGACAAGGAAAAAAAAAATCTCATCTGTGTGATGTTTTTTGCATTGACGATGAACCAAATGAACTCCTTACTCAGTTACGTATAATTAAATTATTAAAATAATTTGACCTCTTAGATATGTATTCTCAAATATTAAAGATCAAAATCTCAATTTCTTTTTTACCAAAATACTTTGTTATTATTTTTAAGTGCAACATAAAATTATGAGCATTTTAATAGTATTACTAGTTTTGTTCCCCTCCCCCCCCCCCCCCCAAAAAAAAAAAAGAGCCAATCCGATCGATCCTTCTCTCTTTTTTCTGTCAAATTGACCATTATCGGCTATGTAATACCAAAAGGAGATTTACGTTTATCAATAAATGATGCTTTGCTGCAAGCTACAAAATTGTTTTTAATCTATTTACTATAATATTTCAGAAGCATTATTTAAAAGTTGTCGCCAAATATCAGCTTCAAATGCTCTTAATTCTCTAAAAAATTTTAAAAATTTCTATTTTAGGAAAGTAAATAAAAGGCATTAAATATTATTGGAGAAACTTACTGAAAAATGAAAAAGGTATTAAAGCTTATTGAAAAAGCTTTTGGGATTTGAGAATAGGTAAAAATAAAAGAAAGAGAATTTAAAAAATTAAAAAGGAAATATGAAGAGAGATCAATGTCAATATAGCTTATTGGAGAAACTTTTGGGATTTGAGAATAAGTAAAAATAGAAGAAAGAGAATTTAAAAAATAAAAGGGGAAATATGAAAGAGAGATCAATGTCAATATATAGTTTGTAATATCAAATACTATATTTTTAATTATTAGATAAAAATATATGAAGATAGTTAATAACTTCTCTCATTTGATGCACCTCATATAAAATGTTGAATGTCTACATAAATATTGCATGAATTGATTTTAGTTTTTATAATAAATATGTATTCTTTACATTATGATTTTTTAAATTAAATTTTATTTTTTATAATTAATATATATTTTTTATATTACTATCATCCAATAGAAATAAAGAGAATTGCTAATATGGTCCATATTTAAGTAACTACATACAATGACATAATACTTTTCATGATTTTTATTGGATGATAGTATCAATACATCCTAATTAAACTCTTATAGTTTTAATATATTCTTATTAGAAAGCAATATAAAGAGATTATATAAAAGTGAGTGAGTGAGAAAAAATAAAATGACCTTTTTAATAAAAGGGTAAGATTAAGAAATGAATTTTTCTTTTGTTTGATCCTTATTTAAAAATTAAAAAATAGATCTATACAATTGAATGTGCATTCAAAAATATATTTAAACTGGTTTTTATAAAATTACTTATTTTCTTCAACAATAATTACACAATTATATTTTTTAGGATGGAGCTATAATTGACACTCCCAATTGCCTATCTACACTCCCTATTAATTAATTATTATTTTGATTTCCAAAATTGCCCTAACCTAAACACTTTTTAAATTAGTTAAAGTCAAACTTTAATCAAACATATTAATCTCTGTTTATTTACACTTCAAAAACAAATTTTATTAAAAATACAAATAGATAAAGTAATAGTAATACAACTAATTATATCATAAGAATTTTTTTTTCTAAAATTAAACAAATACACATTTAGTAGATATATTGTTATGACTTATATAAATTAGGTATTTAAGAAAGACAATTAATAAAAAATTAAAATAATTTTAATAGTTTGAATTATATAAAAACAGAAATATAAAATAATTAATAATGTAAAGGGTAAATAAACAAAGATTACTATGCATGATCAAAGTTTTGACTTTAATAAAAGAAATATTTAAGTTAGGGTAACTTACAAAATTAAAATTATAAGTAATTAATAGGGAGTATTGATAGGTAATTGGAAGTGCTAATAGCCACATCGTATTTTTTATTTTTGTATATATTTCTATGAAAATGTATATATTATTATGTAATACTAAGAACTAATTATATTATATAGGAGATTGAAATTTTTTATACAATATAATTAAATTTAAAAGTATGAGATAGAGAAATGATTATTTTAAAATTTTTAATTATTAAATTTTTACTAAAATTTTGCAAGTAACATATATTAGATAAAATTTTATATTTTATGATTAAAATATATTCATTATATAAAAAATTTCACAACTATTTTTATAAATATTTTATTTTACATAATTTTAATTAAATAATATTTAAAATTAATTTATTTAACCTTATTTTATTAAAATTTTATATTTTATTATATTTATATAATAAAATAGAATATCAAGAATATATTATTACATCAAATTATATTATATATATTTCTCACAGTTTACACCAATGTATTGACGGGTTAAATACACTAGTTTTGAATATTTTATTTGCTGAGGTTGCCTCACGTCAAAAAGTGGCTTGGGGAATCAAAGCACAAAAGTATTAAAATCAATATTAGTGTTTGGAAGAAGTTACTAGATTCTAGGAAATGGGCCCTCCAAACTGAGTTGGGGCTTCTCTGACCATTGCGCATGATGATGTTTGGTGGGAGGTACCTATAAGAACTCCGACGATCAAGTCAGTCAGAGTAAGAGGTATTACTAGTGTGGATAAAGAATGTGTACCTATTTCAAGGGTGAGCTCCCTTATTTATAAAAGCTCTAGGTGATAACAATTTTCCGAGATTCTTGGATAATGGTCTTGAATTGGCATATGTTACAGAATCCAATCTTGTGATGTAACACCCTCCTAAGCACAGTACTATGCTTAAGTCATAGTACTATACCTTGAGTCATATCATTCTTTACCTGAGTGGACCTCGTCTGACAGCGACTTCAGCAGTCTTTGGAAACTTCTACAATCATCTGGAGACAACATGGAAATAGGAGTGAGAATTATAAAATTCTCAGTAGGATTCTCTAATCTTCATACATAGTGTCATCATGGTCGTCTCCAGTTTGCTTCGGTTTAATTTGAAAAAGAAAGTGAACATGCTGCACAGATTGTTTAATTTTACATTTCGAAAAATGTCTTATCCGAAGCAAAGTTCATTTTAATCATACTCTTAGCATTTGGGAGAACCCATAAAATTCATTCAATTATGACACCATGAATAATAACTGTAGCATATTAAAACACAGATAGTATCAATATGCTGGGAATATAACATCTGCACATAAAATTACTCGTACTTAAATTCATGCCTATACATGAAACTTGCTTTTCTTTCTTTATCTTCCTTTTCGTCATAAAATCTTTAGCCTTTATTCTTTTACTTGGCACACCTAGCCGTATCAACGTCCCTAGGGTGCTTGGATCTGTCTACACTTGAGCGTTACGTATCGCCGTCCTCCCTCAAGTGCAGCATCATACCATATTCCAGAGTATGATCGCCATGTCATACCCCATCAGAGCGTGATCGCCATGTCACGTTCCTTAGGAAGATGGGATCCTCATGCTATATTCCAAAGTATGATCGCCATGTCATACCCCATCAGAGCGTGATCGCCATGTCACGTTCCTTAGGAATATAGGACCTTCATTCGGTACTTACACTAGCTGGGTCATGCCATGCCTCATGTAAGTTCTGTCCCCTGTACTCACACTAGCTGGGTCGATGCCATGCCTCATGTGATTGGGGTGCTTGCATATACTTTAATCTTTTAGTCTTTAGTCTTTTACTTGGCACACCTAGCCGTATCGACGTCCCTAGGGTGCATTTACTGCCCTTGGGTAGCCTGGCCTTGGAGTGAGCTCGTCAGCATCACCCGTGACCGTTATCACACCGACTCACCCGCAAGGGGATTCACGTGCCTCTAGTCTTGGAGGGATCGATTATGGTCACGTGCCTCTAGTTGAAGGGATCGATTCTGGTCACGTGCCTCTAGTTGAAGGGATCGATTCTGGTCACGTGCCTCTAGCTGAAGGGATCGATTCTGGTCACGTGCCTCAAAATTGAGGGATCTCATCTGACCACGTGCCTTCAACATAGAGGGATCTCATCTGACCACGTGCCTTCAACATAGAGGGATCTCATTGTCTTAGCTGCCTTCACAGGGAGGGATTCAAGTGCAACTGCCTCCAAATGAAGGGATTTCATATCTTTATCATTTAACTGCCTTCACAGGAAGGGATTCAAGTGCAACTGCCTCCAAGTGAAGGGATTTCATATCTTTATCATTTAACTGCCTTCACAGGGAGGGATTTCAAATAACTGCCTCCAAGTGAAGGGATTTCACATTCAATATATTCACATTCTTTCTTTCTCAAACATATTTAAGCATAGTTATACATTTGCTACATCACTTACCCTCACATACCTCATAACATAATTATGTCATTCTTAAATATAGGGTTTCTATATACCCATTCATATTTCAATTCATCCTTACATGTAAACATTCCTAGTTTTATAGACTTCTGCCGTAAATCCGGCAGCATGACGGATCAGGTCCGTTTCCCCATGAATAGTGCCAGCTTTTACGGACAAATCAGTCATAACAACATAATCAATCGTAACACACATATATCAATGTCAAGCTGGAAATCCTCAACTCAAACTTTACGTATTCTACTAACACTTGTAAAATTATCATCTTGGCCATTCTGCCAATTCTATTCGGTTTTGCCCGAATCTTGTATAATCCACCTTTATCTCTATTTAACTCATTTAAATCTGAAATTTGCATATGTCATAGCTCTATATGTCTACTTTCTAACCTCTTTGGTCCCATGTCATTCTGATTTATATAAATCAAGATACTCACCTTTTACTTCAACCTATTCAGTCATTAGCCCGAATCATACTCTTGAGAATATAAATTCACTAAAAATCGAAACTAAGCTCAAATCTTACGAAATTGATCTCATATCAAAGTTAACAGGACAACCTTTCATTTGCCACAAGTTTCACTCCATTTGCTTAAGTACACCTCGAGATATAAGTCCTAAAAGTCGACCTTCCTGAACTACTCTATTTTGGTCTAGATTAGACATAGGACAATTTCCATGAATCGCCGGCAACAATTGGGACCATAACAAACTTGGAATCTTATATTGGGGTATTCCTCTGTGTGTAAGCTTTCTAACAAAGCTGGATTCACTCGATTTGGAGTTGTATAGGATGAGTTATACCCTACTCATGTCACCCTGCTCGGATGAAAGTTCTGAACCCTAGGTCAAACTTCAAAAATTCGTATCTCCCTCAATCCTAATCCAATAACCTTATATGATATATCTATGGAAAGCCCTGGATGTCTACTTTCATCTAAAAATGGTTTCATCGGATTTGACCGATTGTAGGCGGCGCCGTACACTCCGTCGTACGGACTGCCGTGGACTTCCTCACCGAGACAGCATCTCACTTCTCCACTCCTTCTAATCTTCTCCTTCTAATCCTAATTCTGACTCAAAGTCTTATAGTAATTCAATCATAATTCATCCAATACATCCAATAGTTCATCAAATACATAAAGAATAGCACAATCTCATGCAATCATGGTGTAAGGAATTCAAGAATAGAGCAGAATCCTACCTCTTTGGAGCTTAATTTGAGCTAAGTGTTAAAGCTTGGATTGGTAGAACCTTGTTAAACTTGAAAGAGTAAAGGAGTTGATTGGGAAAGGAAGGGACGAAGAAGAAGGCTGGTGCAAGAGGAAGGGGAACGTAAATCAGCTGGGAATGAAGAGAGAAGTCTGACTTAAATAGATGGGGGTAGTTGGAATTGTGGGTGTTGATTGGTTGAAGTTTTGTGATTGAAGTTTGGCCATGTCGCCTGTTTTTGTGGCTGTGTTACTCTCCACGTCGTCCCAAAAACTGAGATACGCTTCTGTTCTATCTGAAATCGGAACTCGTCTCTATTACACTTGAAGTCGGAACTCGTTTATATAAGTTGAGACTGGAGATGAAGTTGTATGTCGTAACTCGTCCCATCTGTGTGTGACTTGAGGTAATCTTGTATCAAGGTCGTATGTCGGAACTCATGAAACTGGCAATCCTATAATCTCGGAATGAACTCGGGAATGCCAATGCTGGATGTGACATCGGATACCAGAACTCGTGTGACTGGAAATTGGCTCAAGAGTCCGAACTCGTGTCTGCTCCAATTGAGTTCAACATTAAGGTCGAAACTCGGAAATTCGAGTCACGTCTCCAAACCCAAGTACTTAAACTCGGAAGTCATGATTTATATACTGTATGGTTGGTGACATCGGAAACCGGATATACTTCCCTTGAGGAACGATGTCAGATCCCATGGAATCACGTTCATGAAGTCGGAACTCGGATATCACATACTCGAGCCTAATGCCAGAAATTGTTTACCTGAAGTCGTATATTGGAAATCGGAAGCATCTCATTCAATTCGTAACCATCACGTGAAGCCGGAAATTGCCCAAAAATGAACTCGGAACTCGGAAAATGGTCATCCTATTGAAATCCAAAGATGAAGTCGGAAATTGGAATGGATCAATCCTGAGAGCGAAGCCGAACTCGGAAATCGGGATGTTACATGTGACGTTACAGAATCTGAAATTAATACCTTCATAATTGAAAACAGTCTTGGTGTAGATGCTTCCAACCACCTTCGGTGTGATACTTCCAACCAATCTTGGTGTGGGCCTTCAAACCTTGAGACTTTGCTGGTCCATTTAGGGTTTTGGGCCCTTTGGGCTAAGTCTGCAACAATAGCCATGTGAATTAAATGCCTATTTGTTTATTATTATTTTTACCACTTACATTTGTTTTTTGGTTATCTTTTGTTGTTTGCTTGGTTTATGGGCCTAGGTTTTTTTGCTATTGTGTTTCATAAAGCAACAATAATATTAGAATAAATGTATTCTTCTTGGTGAGATTTTATAGACCAAAAAAAATACATAGATAACTTTGCGCAAATAATATGTATTATTTGATGATTTTTATTTATTTTATAATATATAGTAAATTATATATATATATATATATATTATATTCCGGTTAAACCTTGGTTGAACTGGTTGAACTAATGAACCCCTGAACCAGTGTTTTATTTGGTTTGATGTCCGATCCAATTCTCAGAACCTTGGAATTTGATTCATACTTACCATTTAGCCTATAGTTTGCATTCTAAAGGATCTTCTAGTATGAAAGCCATATTTAGTATTTAGTATGCCAGTTCTGTCATAATTAGTGTTATATATATCTTTTTCTCTATATTTATTTTCTTATTTTATTATCTCAATAGACGTTAAAAGATGTGTCTCAAAACATTTTTCATTTAGTAATAGATATTTGTGGAAAACTTTAGCCTCTGACTCATCCTTGGTTGGTTCAGTTTAACACTTGCTTGGTATTTATTTCACATAAGTAAAAAGATTATATTATTTGTACAAAATTTTTTATCTCAAGGATATATTTGGTATAAGAATAAAAGTGGGTGTAAAATTCCATAGATGAGATTTATGTGAACTCTTATTTTATCGCATACTAAACACATTACAAATAAAACACTTCCCTTACTTAAATATACATAATACTTATTTTTTGTCCAAAAACATACACAATATTACATATATAGATATATTTTAATATTCACCAATACTCACATTCATATATTATATCTATATTTAGATGGTTCATACAATATTTTAATTTCTCTAACTAAAGAAGAAAAGAAAAATAATAGATCATGGGATTGTGTTGGGTCCGGATTGTTGCACTTGGATGTCTTATCTTTTGGATAGATTCTCATCAAGGATGGCCATGTGAACTAAATGCCTATTTGTTTGTTATTATTTTTTACCATTTACATTCTTTTTTTTGGTTATCTTTCGTTGTTTTTTTGGTATATGGGCCTAGGTTTTTATTGCTATTGTGTTTCATAAAGTCGCAACAATATTACAGTATCAAACATTTGTATTCTTATTGGTGGGATTTTATAGACCAAAAAAAAATGGATAGACAACTGTGCAAATAATATGTGTTATTTGATAATTTTTATTTATTGTATAATATATAGTAAATGTGTAACCAAAAAAATTATATATATATATATATATATATATATATATATATGTTCCGATTAAACCTTAGTTGAACCAATGAATCTCTAAACCTCTAAACCAGTGTCTTATCCATTTCGATGTTCGGTCTGATTCTCATAACCTTGGAATTTGGTTCATACTTACCATTTAGCCTATGTTTTGCTTTCTAAAAGATCTTCTAGTATGAAAGCCACATTTAGTATTTAGTGTGTCAGTTCAATCATAATTTGTGTTATATATATCTTTTTCTCTATATTTATTTTCTTGTTCTATTATCTCAATAGATGTTAAAAGATGTGTCTCAAAACATTTTTCATTTAGTAATAGATATTTGTGGAAAACTTTAACCTCTCACTCATCCTTGATTGGCTCAAGTAATTTAACACTTGTTTAGTATTTATTTCACATAAGTAAAAAGATTATATTATTTGTACAAAATTTTTAACATCAAGGGTATATTTGGTACAAGAATAAAAGTGGATGCAAAATTTTATAGATGAGATTTATGTGAACTCTTATTTTATCCCATACTAAACACATTACAAATAAGGAGAGTTTTGTGGTGCACCAGATTAACTATCATGCACCACACACCAATTCGAAACAAAAGAGGGTGCACTGTGAACTACATTTCCCGTCGTGGAGGATGAGATCCCCTAACTCCAGATCTGAGCTCTCCAACCCCTGCAACTCCATTGCTGCCTCCATTGAGCATCTCCACAATCTCCACCGTGCCTTCGAGCTCCTCTAGCATGCTGTCCGTGCCTTCTACGAGGAGTGCTATCATGACCCAACTCGGGACATGACTGCTGCATAGGGGACGAGTCCCCTAGCAAGCCTTGATCACACAATTTTCTTAAAATTTTGATAGAGTCTCCTTTGTATTTAGGACTTTTTCTAAATACGGATTCTCACCCTACATAGAAAACACAAACACATGATCCAGTGGGGATCTAGACATTCTTAGAATGCACTCCACAGCACACATTATAATGGAGAAATACATAACTACATCAATTCATTCAAGATACATACTTTTAGCTTCTTAGAAAACCAATCCTTTAAAAAAAAAGAATTTTGATCCAAACACAATTTCAATCCTTTAGAAAATACAGCAATACTAATATTTATAGTTATTACACACCAACAACAACATAATCTAGACAAGGTTGCACCTTTCCTATAGTACCATGGAGCAACAAGAGCCTAAGAGTTTCCCAAACTTGTACAATTGACAAAATGCCCTCGAATAGAGAAGGGCTCACGCATGGAATTCGGAATTCATCTTAGAAGAACAAGATGGCCAAATGCTAATTAAACACCTGAAACTAGAAAATATAAGAAACAACGGAGTGAATTTACGAAACTCAATGACAGATAGAATTTCTCTAACCCACATGAGACAATATATAGTAACTTAGAATAACAATAACATATAAAGTTAAATAAAAGAAATCCTTTGTTCTCAAAACATTGTTGACATATAAAATAAAAACAAGGAAAATTATCTATCCTAGGATAGTCCGTCAGGAATCATATTTAGGTGGTCATTCCTTCATATGACCATGTAATCCATCACACACCACCTTTCTCTGTGGTCGTGCAATATCCGTCACACACTACACTATGTGTGTGGCTGTGTAATATCTGTCACGTACCACTCCCTTGAGTAGCTATGTAATACCTCATCCTAGGTGCACCTAGGGCTAATGCCTATTGCCATTAGTCTACAAATATTGGCCTAGACGTTCCCAAATCTTTCTTTTTTATTATATACATAACATTAAAGAAAATAAAACCTTTAACATCTTAATACTTCGCAAATTAATAAAAGTCCATAGCTTTCTCTAGAAAACCTTTCATTTAAGCTCTTACATTGTTATTCATAACTCAAGTGCGGAGAAATTTCCTACAAAACTATATATGACTAAGTATATAAAATCCTTTCAAACAAGAACAATTCCAAAACTTATTAGAAAATCAATGTAATAAACATTTACCATACTTTTTCAGAAATCAAGTCATTGTCTCATGTGATCAAGTAGGAATAAATAAGCTATCAAAATTTTAATTGTATTTCTAGGATATACCAAATCATTTGCATAAGTATATATATACTAAATACATTTAGAAACTAAGATAGCACCAAAAAAAATGAAACTAAGATAGAGATAAACTATCTACTCATAGTTCACCAGCCCAAAGGTGGAATTCGATCCTACAAAGCTCCAAGGCTCACATAGCGGTCATTGGAGTCATCTAGCACCACAATTGCGATAGATTAACCAACTATCAGTTGTTGCCATAAGGAATTAATGCTAATCACCCCCTAATCAGAAAATCCCCAATTCCTAACCTAGGGTTTAGGAGGAATCTTAAATCCAAGCAAAAATTCGAGTTTCACAGAAAAGGAAGGAGAAAAGATGTTAGGATTCACCTTTGGGAAGCCAATGAAAGTAAGAATAGATGTGGATTTCAAGTTCTTCCTCTTCCAAGCTCCAAGCTCATCCATGGTGGAGGTAGAGAGAGAGAGAGAGAAAGAGAGAAAGAGTGTGTGTGTGTGAGTGAGAGAGAGACGGATTGAGGATGATTTTAGGTAGATTAAAGTATTTAATCAGTGTTTTGAAGTGGGTTTAGTGAAAAGATTTGACATGGTGGGATGGGGTGAGGAAGAGAGTGAATTTAGAGAGAGAAGAGAAGGTTTTTAGGGTTAGAAAGAGAAAGTTTTGTGTAAAATGAAGAGAGAAAACGTGTCCAGTCGCCATATAGGCATCTGGTAATTGATTACAATTCTATATAATCGATTACCTCAAGCCAATTATTTGTAATCGATTACAATCCTGTGTAATCGATTACCAAAGTGATTGGAAACCTGTTTTAGGCAATTGTAATTGATTACAATTATGAAAAATACCTCAATAAGCACTACTAGAAAATTGTCTAATTGTGACCGATTTTTCGGTCGTAAAATGAGATAAATCGATCGCAAAGAGCGTTTGCGACTAATTTTGTCAATCGCATTTAGGTAAGTTGTAAATATATTTGCGACCGATTTTATGACATGCCTAATTTGGTCACTTGTTGACTTTTTTGCGACCAATTTTTCGGTCGTAAATATCATATTTTGCGACCGATTTTTCTGTTACAAATTACGAATTTTGAGACCAATTTTTAGTTGATAATTTCAAAATTTGCGACCGATTTTTTGGTTGCAAAATCGGTCGCAAATTTTAAAATAGAAAAAAAATGAAAAATTAGAATATAATCAAATCCAAATTTGATACACTTGAATTTTACAACAGCCCAAAAAATAGCATCCAATAATCTATAGGCAAAATTAATTAACATTATATATAACTAAGAGTTAGTACCTAAAGTTTAAAATATACAAATAAAAATTTAAGTAATAATATATAATCCAAACTATAGATAATAAGAAATATAAGTTATCCAACATACACATCACTGTCAATTACATATATCCTAAACACAATATATATAAATTACCACAATATAAAACTACAATAACATACATTATAGACCAAACTATAAAGTTCTTCTCAATAAAACTTTGGAAGATAAATTTTTAGTATACTTCTAACGAGTTCTTGTTTCCATAGTTCTTCAATTCTTTTCATAGAGTCTTCAACTTTTATTGATTCGTCATCAACTTATGTTATATCTTCAACCTTCTTCGTTGAATCTTCAACTATTTCTACTGAGTCTTCAACTATTGAGTCTTCCACAAAATCAATTGACTCTTTAACTTGCTCAATTGAATCTTCTACGATCTCTATATTATCTTCAAGTCTATCCATTTAATCTTCAACAAATTAAACAGATATTTAATAATCATTAATTTTATATTTATTTAGTATAGATTAACTTTACATCAATATAATCAAACTGCCAACAACATAACCAATATAATCAACCAACAATACCAAACCACCAATAACATCAAAAAATCAATTTCACAACCTCAACCAATCAATATAATCAACCAACAACACCAAAACTACCATTGTTTTAAAAAAATAGATCTGAAAATTTAAGAGAAAAGAAAAAGAACAACAATATAAACTCAAACTCAATCAATAACATCAAAAAATCAATTTCATAATCTTAATCAACCAGTATAATTAACCAACACCAAAACTACCATTATTTTCACAAAAATAGATATGAAAATTTAAGAAACAGAAAAAAAAAGAATAACAATATAAACTTAAATTCAATCAATAACATCAAAAAATCAACCAACAACCTCAACCAACCAATATAATCAACTAACAACACCAAAACTATCATTATTTTCTAAAAGAACAAATCTGCCAATAACAAAAAAAAAGAGGAACTAAGGAAAGGATGGAAGATAACCAGGATGGAAGAGTGGCGGTGGCACGGGTGGATAGCAGCAGCCGCGGCGGCGGCGGTGGTGGCGGCAGCAAGAGTGGAGTGGTGGAGAAGGTAAACAGAGGTGGGGGAAGGGGAGAGGTTAAGAAAGAAGAAGGAAGAAGGAAGAAGAAAGGGATGGAGAGATGGAGATGGTAGAGAGGTGGGGGAGGGGAGCGATTAAGGAGGAAGAAGGAAGAAGAAGAAGAAGGAAAGGGAAAGGAAGAAGAGAGGAAGAAGAACGGTTCTGATTTAGGGATTTTGATTTTAAAGACGTCGGAATTTGCGGCCGATTTTTTGGTCGCAAAATTGGATGCAAATAACTAAAATTGAATTTTGAATTTGTGACCGATTTAGCGATCGATTTCAACTTCACACGTAAATCATATACATTGAAAAATCGATCGCAAAATCAGTCGCAAAACTTGAAATTTGCGACCAATTTGGCATTCACACATAAATCCTCTACATTGAAAAATCGGTCGCAAAATCAGTCGCAAATTTCAAATTTTGTGATTGAATTTTTGACCAATTTTTCAATGTATTTGATTTACGTGTGAAGGCCAAATCGGTCGCAAATTTCATGTTTTGCAACCAATTTTGCCTTCACACGTAAATCATCTACACTGAAAAATCGGTCGCAAATTCAGTAGCAAAACATGAAATTTGCGACGAATTTTGCCTTCACGCATACTCTATTGTTGGCCTTACATATCGGTCGCAAAATTTAGTTTTGCGATCGATTTTGCAGCTGAATTTTTTCAAACTTTTTTTTTGCTTCCATTTACAAAATCGGTCGCAAAACTTAAATTTGCAACCGATTTTTTTGGTGTGAATTTGTTCCCATTTTACTCAAATAAGTCACAGAATCAGTCGCAAAAGCCTTTTTTTTTTGCAACCGAAAAAATTAGTTGCAAAATCGGTCCTATTTCCATTAAATTCTAGTAGTGAGAACAGACTTAGAATTTTTTAGATTTCGGTATCAATAGGTAACTGTAACTCATGCTGGGGTGCGACCTTGCTAGCATTGACGCCGTTGAGGGATGATGGATGATGACATGGGTCGCAACGCACTACTCGCCAAGGTCACATTCCGCCACCCTTTCTAGTATAAGAAGTAGACGAAGCTATTCGTCGCTATCGAAGGAGTCTACACTGGCCAGTTCATCTACTACAATAAGAAGGCCACCTTCATCGTCAACAATGTTGTTCCCCTTAGATATATCCCTGAAGGAGTTGTTATTTGCAATGTCGAGCACCATGTCGATGATCGCGATGTCTTTGCTAGGACTTTTGCTGATTACACCATCGTTATCAACCAGAACCCAAAGAATGGCACCACTAGGTAATTGCTCTCAACTTTCATTCTAGACCCATAGTCCAATCCAGGTTGTGATTCCTCTAGTGGGCTATGTTTTCCGGCAAGATGATGGTGTGGCAATACTGTTGTTGGGTGAAGGATAATTTGGTCTTGTCTTTCTTCTGGAGCATCCTATAATCTAGTTTTAAAATTATAAAATGACCCCCACGTTCACTAACCCCCATGAAAATAATTGCATAATGAGTCTCATGTTTTTATTGCAAAGTTTGGTGACTCTTGTTCTCTGGCAACTTAGTGCCCATTTGGATTCAAGTTTGCAATGGGCAGAAGGCCTTCTAGGAGAAGGAAAATGACTTTGTATAGTAAATAGTAGTGTTTGATTTAACTTCTTCCAAAAGGCCTTCTGCAGAAGTATCTTTGAGGTTACTTTTAGTTCTAGAAAAAGACCTTCTGAAAAGAAATCTTACTATTACTTTTACATCAACAACCAAAAATAATTTTACTTTATCCTATCTAAACAAAACTTATTCTCCTAAAAGGCCTTTTGACATATTCAAATCAAATAAAAATTATTCTTTTAAAAATAATTCTTTTAAAAGGCCTTTTTTTAAAAGACTTTCTTTCAAAAGATCTTCTCCTAAAAGCTAAACCAAACAAACTCTTAGAGGACGATACGAATTCATCATAGAAATCAATGTCCACGAACTCATCCACCCGCCGCCTCTTCTCTCTGCAACTCTCAACTTAGTAACTTAGATTTAAAGCCCATCTAACAATGGAATGTTAAAAGAACCCAGAAAAACTTCTTATAAGTCCAACAAGATCAACCCCAATTTTTCCACTATTTGAAGTTCTCCATATTAGGGATCAGATTGTGCCATACAAAATTCTGTGGAAAAAATCAAAACTTTTGATCTTCAAAATTTACTAACCAACATGAAAGCGAAGAACTTCAAAACGTCACTTTCATAACCACAAAATTCCAAATCAATCATCATTATACTTTAATATCTGTCCATCATCATTAGTAGTCTTTTTTATCTCTCAAAATTAGAAAGGAAGCAACCAATCAACCACCACTGATCAAATAGTGTGTCTTAAGATAATGATAAGTTTATAAGATTGAATAGTACAGGTTAGTTAGTGCTAAATGATTGATAACAGAAGGAGCATCGATCAAAGGCAAAAATCAGTTTGCGCCACCTCCTTCTTCCTATGCAGCATGCGATACAACAGCAGACGCCGACGGTAACAAGACACGGTGACCATGCTCTCTTCCTTCTGGCAGTAGTAACAGAAACGCGTCGGTGGTGAGATGTGCTGCAGCAGATTTGGGATCGAAGCCGCGGCTACACGCAAGGAGCCCAACGACGACACAGGACGCGGTGATTGTGCTCTCATCCTTTCGGTAACAGCGACGGACACGCAACGACAGGTGGCTCTCGGTACAGGAGACATACCATTTATTTGTTCGTTGCATCTTTCATCAAATCACCACCATCTAGATGAACACGTAAAGCCTAGAATTCCGCTGCCAGCGAATATGTTCCTCCTCTGGTGTGAATTAGAAAGGGATTCGTTAGCAAAATAAGAGAGTTCTTATGCTACTGTTTAATTTTAAGACAAAATAAAGCGTTTACATTCTCAGCCGTCCGATTTAACTTAAACTTAATCTAACGGTGAAAAGTCACGGACCATGAGATGCTCCGGAAGAATGGCGGGACCAAATTATCCTTCACCCAGTTGTTGTTGGCGACAAAGTTGGTGGTGTGTAGTGCCCCTCCACAATGCGTTTAGGCACGTTCTTATATGCGTTTACCCGCACTTATTGAATGTAACTAAAAATTGGTGCACTAAGCACTATAATTAACCGGATGCACCACAAAATCTGCCAACAAATGAAACACTTCTCTTCCTTGAATATACATAATACCTTTTTTTGATCCAAAAAAATACACAATACTATCCGTATATAAATATATTTTAATATTTATCTATACTCACATTCATATATTATATCTATATTTAGATGATTCATACAATATTTTAATTTCTGTAATTAAAATTTTAAGCTCAAATTTTATGAATAAAATATTAACAATAAAAAAAGTTTATTCTCAAAATAAATCAACTCATTTTAAATAAAATTACTCAGAGTCAATCAACTCCAAATAATGGTACTTTTGGGCGCCACGCGCCGCGCCACGCCCCCGGGGGGCCAATTATTTTGCAACCACGAGACGCTCGAGGGCACCACCGCAGCATATCCCATGTGCAATTTCTGTCAACGAGTTTGTCGTTACTATTAACGCTGTCCATATCTGCACGCACGTTTGTGGACAATCACACCTGTAAGATGTAACTGCTCAACTACGGCCAACACAACAGGCAACAGCTGAACAGCACTTACAGAAGTACGATAGAATACTTTTACATAATTTAAAAGAAACCAAAAAAGTACAAAATAAAAGAAAGAAGGCAATAGCGAATATGTACCAAAAATTGGGGCCTTCGGCCCTCCCATGTGAAAAAGAAAAATGTAGGAAAGTCCACAAAAAAAAAAAAAAAGAAAACAGGCGAGTAACGAATAGTAACTAGTGGGTGGATTTTAGCATGGGAACCTTATATTTGGGTTCATTATACATTTTTTTTTTGGGTACATGGGTTCATTATACATTTAATCACATTTTACAAAATGCAGGTAATCAATAAAATGAATGAGATTAAATGATGATTAAAATTCAATTAATATATCCGATCCAGTAAAATTACATATCTATCCCATACAATTTTTTTCTCATTTCTCAATTCCACCTTCATCCTTTTTCATCTCTGCTAATCACACGGCCTCTCCACAAGGATGGAGCCAACGATCTAACATAAGAGGGTCAAACTAAATATGCATAACATAAAACAAAAAAATTGTCCTATAAAAATATGAGATTAATTTTCATATACAGCCATTATAAAATTAGAGTAATGAATTTATTTTTTTTTTGACACATACAGAAAAAGTGAGCAAAAAGACAAAATCACTATATTAACTGCAACACACATCGTATAAAAGAGTTACTTTACAAAACAGATCTTTTTTCCAGAAAAGTTGAGGCAAATTTCTCTCTTCTTTTCCTTTCTTTTTTTAAAGACAATACGTTTTTCTCCTCTGCTTCCTCTCTCTTTTTTCATCTCTCAAAGAGCTCGCTCACAATTTTTTTCATATATTCACAAAATAGACACCATTAGAAAATAGATTTCAATGAAATCTATTTACTATATCCTTCAACAAAGTGGTTTTCGAGGCAGAAGGGTGGCCTTCTATGCATGGGCTCACCAAGCCATAGCAAAAGAAGAAAAAGCTTGTCTCAGAGGTAGAAATAATGACACAAAAACTTGGAAATGGCTAATCTAAAAGAGAATATGGGATGCTATGGAAGCACAGAGCTTCACCCAGAACCTAAGATACATTCACCACCACATACTCAAATTTCAAAAATCAACTTTTATGAAATATAAGATATAAAGAATATGTTCAATTTATTTATTTAAGTGCACTTGGTCAATATTTCTTTAAAAAATTAGAGAAAAAATAAATTTATACAAATAGCAAGTTTTTCAGAAAGTTACCAACATATTGTAAAAAGTTACCAATGTTTTCAGTAATATTAGCAGCGTTTTATGATAAGTTACCAACACTTGATCAAATCTTAAAAATCAATTTTTAAGAAGCTTAAGATATAGAGAACATGTTCAGTTTATTTATTCATGTGCACTTGGTCAATGTTTGTTTGCAAAATTAGAGAAAAAATAAATTTATATAAATAGCAAGTTTTCTATACAGTTACCAGTATATTGTAAAAGTTTATCAACGTTTTCAACAAAGTTACAACATTTTTTGATAAATTACTAGAGCTTGATCAAGTCTTAAAAATCATTTTTTAGGAAGCCTAAGATATAGATAACATGCTCAATTTATTTATTCAGGTGCACTTGGTCAATACTTGTTTGAAAAATTAGAGAAAAAAATAAATTTATACAAATAGCAAGTTTCCCAGAAAATTACCAATATATTGTAAAAAGTTATCGGTGTTTTCAATAAAATTACTAATATTTTATGAAAAAGTTACCATCGGTTGATCAAATCTTAAAAATCAATTTTTATAAAGCTTAAGATACAAAAAAAAATGTAATTTTTTTCTCTAATTTTGCAAACAAGTATTGACTAAGTGCACTCAAATAAATAAATTGAACATGTTCTCTATATCTTACATTTCCTAAAAATTGATTTTTAAGATTTGATCAAACGCTGATAACTTATCATAAAATACTGGTTACTTTATTGAAAACGCTAGTAACTCTTTGCAATACTCTGATACCTTTTTGGAAAACTTGCTATTTGTATAAATTTATTTTTTTCTAATTTTACAAACAAGTATTGATCAAGTGCACTTTAATAAATAAATTAAACATGTTTTCTATATCTTAGGCTTTTTAAAATTTGATTTCTAAGATTTGATCAAGCATTAGTAACTTATCATAAAATGCTGGTAACTTTTTTAGAAAGCTTGCTATTTATATAAATTTATTTTTCTCTAATTTTGCAAACAAGTATCGACCAAGTACACCTAAATAAATAAACTGAACATGTTCTCTATATTTTAGGCTTCCTAAAAATTAATTTTTAAGATTTGATCAAGTGCTAGTAATTTATCATAAAATGCTGGTGACTTTGCTAAAAACATTGATAGCTTTTTGCAATAATCTAATAACTTTTTTGGAAAATTTGCTATTTGTATAAATGTATTTTTCTCTAATTTTTCAAACAAATATTGACCAAGTGCACCTAAATAAATAAATTAAACATATTCTTTATATCTTATGCTTTATAAAAATTAATTTTTAATATTTGAATATGTGATAGTGAATGTGTCTTGGATTTTGGGTGAAGTTTTGTGCTTCCATGGCATCCCATATTCTCTTTCAGATTAACTATTTCCAAGCTTTTGGGTCATTATTTTTGTCTCTGAGGGAAGCTTTTTCTTCTTTTGCAATGGCTTGGTGAGCCCGCGCATAAAAGACCACCCTTCCACCTCGAAAGCCGCTTCGTCAAAGGATATAGTAAACATATTGCATTGAAATCCATTTTATGACAATGTCTATTTTGTGAAGATATGAGAAAATTGTGAGAGAGCTCTTTGAGAGATAAGAAAAAAAAAAGGAAGCAGAGGAAAGAAAGGTATTGTCTTAAAAAAAGAAAGGGAAAGAAGAGAGAAATTTGCCTCTTTTTTTAAAAAAAGATGTATCTTGTAAAGTAACTCTTTTGTACGATGTGTGCTGTAGTTAATATAGTGATTTTGTCCTTTTACTCACTTTTTTCCCTAAGCGTCACATATGTGTCAAGAAAAAATGAGTTCATCTATCATTATCTTTTATACTATCATCCAATCATATATTTTTATTTATTACAAAACTTAGATCAAGTTTCTTGTATATATTCTATCAAATTCTCAAATTAAATAATGACAAGTGTATATTTTTCTTGAGAAAAATGTATACTTTTAAGTTTTAAATTACTCATTCTAAGAAAAATATCCATATACCATTATTTAATTTGAGAATTGGTTAAAATGGATATAAGGAACTTGATATAAATATGCAAATCAATCTTTTTATTAATTTTTCCATCTATTGTTAACAAAAATAGTACATGTTCAAAAAAGTCGGTATAGAGTTCGACCTTATTTGTTAGTTTAGGGATTGAAGTGCATATATACTTATTTTCTATTAATAATAGATAAAAATTTAATAGAAGGAATAAAGTATATATTCAAAAAACTTTAGAGATTGATTTGCACTTTTCTAAAAGTCCATGAGTAAAGCACATATGACTTACAATTTAGGGGTTAAAGAGCTTTTTTTAAGATTAAATATATTTTTATATTTTTAATTTACTTATTTTTTTTCACAAGAGTAAAATTACACTAAAATGGAATTTATAAAAATTTATTCCCTATTTTTCCCCAAATCAAATATCCCCCGAAGTCAAATCAACTTCAAATAATGGTTGTTTGTGGAGTTTTTATTTTTTATATGGTATTTGAGTTTAATATGTTTAATAATATAAAATTTGGGTTATATTTACAGAAATATGGGGTTTAATAAAATAAAAAATTTTAATTTTAATTTTGTATTTATCACACTAAAATCAGAATTTTTTATTTCTATTTAAAATTTTTTGTTATACTGAAATCAAAAATTCTGCGTTCTATTTAACAAAACTTTTTACTGAAATAAGAATTTTCAATTTTATTTTAATAAAAAATTTCGATAAATAGAAGTCGGAATTTTTTATTTTATATAAAATCTATATCTATGTAAAGTTGTTCCAATTATTAAAAAATAAGCACTCGTTGTTTGTGTTTTGTTTTTTAGCTGTGTGTGTAGTTTTTGTTTTATTGTTTTGGGCCGCTCCGAAGAAGGGGTTTGTCCTCTCTCCACGGATCCTTTTAGTGGTGTGGAACTGTCGGTCTTTCGTTCCTGCAGTCGCTATCATTTTGCAAACCACGAGATGCCCCAGGGGACCACCGCATCCCATGTGCAGTGGCGGAGCTTCTTTGGGCAATGGGGCTATGCCTCCCAAAATTTTTAAAAATCAACTTTTATATATATATATATATATATATATAGAGAGAGAGAGAGAGAGAGAGAGAGAGAGAGAGAGAAATATATAGAAAAGTTTTGTTTGAAAAATAGGCTAAGTTTAAATATACTACTTCACATTAGAGATGATAAAACGGGTTCAACTCGTCGGGTTGACCTATCAAACCCATCAAAAATAATTGGTTGGGTTGATATATTTAGCGCGTAAAAATTTTTTGGTTTATCTAACCAACCCCGTCTAACCCGTGGGCTTTGGCGGGCCAGAGCGGGTTAGCCCGTAAAAATTTTTTGGTTTGTTTAACCAACCCTGTCTAACCCGTGGGCTTTGGCAGGCCAGGACGGGTTATCCCGTTGGGACATGTTTATCTTTTTTTTTTTTAAGGTGCAAGAGTATTTTTTTTTAAAAATTAAGTGTTTATTATAAATTATATTATTATTATACTTTTATTAATTTATAAATTTTATATTATAGATTTTGTTATAAATTTATAATTAATTATTATTTATAAATTTATTTATATATCCTAATTAGTTTATTATATTTGTATTTGAGTTAAATTTGGATACAAATTATATTATTCAATTATTTTGTTCTATTTTATTTAAGTAGATTTTTCATTCAATATATTTTTCTAATTTTTAAAGTAATTTAACTTATAAAAAATATTAAAATAAATTTATTTATATTTTTTACTTTTTTGGCGGACCAACCCATCAACCTGCTCTTAAACAGGGCGATTTAGAATATTGAACCCACTTTCCTAATTTGGCCCGCGCTACTTTTGGCGGGTTGGGGTAGGCTGACCCGCTTTGTCATCACTATTTTACATAAATGATACTATTCTATATAAATATGTTTCTTCAACTTAAAAGCCTATCAACTTATTTTTAATTAAAAATAACTAAAAACTAAAAAAGTCATATAACAATTGAACATCATTTTAGAATGGAAATATTTTTTGTTATAATAGATAAGTAATTACAAGAGTTGAATAGTATATTCAATGATCAAGTAATGGATTTCTTAACTCTAAACTCTATTTTGATTCTTAAGAATACTTACAAAACTTTTACATGGTTAGGGGTATGTGTGTATATTTGAGAATGCAAGGAAATAATTTTTTTAATAAAAAATATTTTAAAATAATTTCACATGTCTGGGTAAAAAGTTCGAATATATGATAAGAAAAAATTCTAATTTTAAGTGTAAAATTCATTTATACGTAAAAACATATTTTTGAAGTTTTTTATTATAAGTAAAAGATGATTATTTTTTAAGTATAATATTTTTACCAAAATAAATCTAAATATCAAATATTATAAAATATAAACAACTCATTTGATACTTATTTTTATTAATTTATCATATAAAGTAATTATTTTTATATAAAAGCAAAGAACACTACTTTAAAATTACATTTAAGCTTATACACCTAATACCATAAAATATTAATTTTTTAGTCCTTCTCTATAAAATTATTTTACCATGTTATTTATTTGATTTAAAGTTTATATATATGATATATTGTTAGTTTTAATTTGATTGTCATCATTTAATTTATGTTTTAAATTATTTGGCCCCCCTAAAAGTTTTCCTCAAGATCCACCACTGCCCATGTGCAATTTCTATCAACTTGTTTGTTATTAAAAAATATATTATGTGAACATATTTTTTCTTCAATATTATGCCATCTTTCATTTTATTTATTATTGAATAGGGTTTAACCTTAGTCCAAATATAATTCATATCCTATTCAATAATAAATTAAATATGAGTTATGATATTAAAAAATATTACATTCATATAATATAAATACTCTCTGTCTGCATGCATGTTAGTAGGTGATTACACCTGTAATATGTAACTGCTCAAGCACTGCCAAGACAACAGACAACCGCACTTATCACAAAAGTACAACAGGATACCTGTAGAAAATTTAAAATAAACCAAAAAAGAAAGAAAAAAGGGCAAAAATGACTAAATTAACAATTATTATGAACCAGAGAAAGTAGTAACTACTGGGTGAATTTTAACATGGCACCTTATATTTGTGTTCGTCATAGATTAGACATTTAACCATTTTTACAAAATGCAGTTAACCAATAAAACAAATGAGGTTAAACAATGATTAAAAATCAATTAATATATCAAATCCAATAAAATTATGCATTTGTCCCATACAATTTTTTCCCCTTTCTCTATGTCCCACCTTCATTCTTTTCCATCTCTACTGCTGCACAGCCTCACCCTAAGGACGGAGCCAACAATATAAAAATTGTCATATAAAAATATAAAATCAATTTTGATGTACTGTTAATACAAAAGAGCTTTAGATTATTATCCAATCACATTCTTCTATTTATAAGATTTTTAAGATAGTGATTGATTAAGTTAAATACTTCTGCTAATTTGGCAATACATAATTGGGTGTATGTGTAATTTTTTTTTTACACTGCATCAAAATTGAATTCTAAAAATATAATATATAAAATAAATAATATAACACAAATTACACAAACATATATATATAATTAATATAAATTAGGGAAAAAGCACTTTACCTCCCTAAATTATATGTATGTACACTTTACTCCCAGAATTTTGAAAACATTCAAATTAATCTCTAACATTTTCTAATCATGCAAATCAATCCTTTTATTAATTTTTCCATCTATTATTTACAGAAATAGCACATGTTCAAAAAAGTGGATAGAATTACACGTTATTTTTTAGTTTAGGGATTGAGGTATACATGTTTTAAGGTTCAGAAGGTATAATACACTTATTTCTTGTTAACAATAGGTGGAATTTTATAGAAGGATTAGAATACATATCCTGGAAAGTTTAGAGATTGATTTGCACTTTTATAAAAGTTTGTAGGTAAAGTGTTCACAACCTATAATTTAGATGATAAAGGACTTTTTTCCTATAAAATATACCTATCAAAAATACATGTAAGATTAAATATATTTCTATAACTTTTATTTTTTTTCACAAGAGCCAATAAATTAATATATATATATATATATATATATATATATATATATATATATTTTCAAAATAAATTGAGCAAGCTTGGGGATCATGTCATTCCCTTGTCCCCTTGGTTTCGCTCCTGAATAAAACTTGTGTCAATCCCAAATGGGATATGACTTGAGGATAGGCATGGAAATAGGCTAGGCGGCCTGTTAGGCCTATGGCCGGGCTTGATCTATTTAAAATTAGAACCAGACTTAGGCTTTCTTCAAAGCCTGTTTATCTTATCAGGCCAAGCTTGAGCTTACCATAAGGCTTGTAAAGCCTATCAAACCGGCCTGTTATAGTTTTACATTTATGTTAGGATATAAATAAATATAAACCATGGAATTATCAAACCTTAGTTTCGATCCGCGTTGCTAGCACAAGTTGCAGGCCCCTTCACCACTAAGCTACACCACCTTCTTATTAATATTGTGCATCTTTTTTATCTTTAAGTCTTTAAATTACACCATTTTAAAAGCCAATTTGAAACTGAAACATAAAACCCTAGCCCTAGTGCTGCACCGTATTACTCTCTCATTCCATTCTCTGATCCTATGCCTTTTTCTCAAAACCCACACACCCACCTCTCTTCCTTCTTCCTCACCTTAACCCCTCCACCTCATCCCTTCCTCCTCCACCACCCGCCACTGTTGTCGCTCCCTTACTGCTCACGTTGCCCGCGCCACCACTCCCTCATCGTTCGCGCTCTGCTTCCTCATTGTTCGTGCTCTGCTCCCTCATTGTTCACGTTGCCCTCGCTGCCGCTTCCTCACTGTTTGTGCTTTGCTCCCTCCCTATTCATGACGTTGACGCCGTAGCTTCCTCATCATTCACAGCACCATCAAAGAATGCGCCTATGGATGTAAGTTTTGCAGATTGGGCGGTTGCATTTTGTGAAGATCTGCAATTCTTCTTTTTTTAAGTTACAAGTGTCTCTCTCTTTTCTTTTCTTTTTTTTTTTCTAGATTTTTATGGTCATGTAATTTGAAAATTTTGATAGAAGTTACTTTGCAAATTGACACAAATATTTTTTGCTAGATTTTTATTGATTTAGTTAGAGTCTTATTCTAGTGTATTTCTGGTCTATGGTTGCAATTTTTTTTTATTTATGATTGCTGTTAGCAATCTTTCTGATTGGTTGTGTTCTATGATCTGAGGTTTATTGTTGAATGTTTTTTATGTATGCATCAGGGGTGTATCTCTTGAGATAGGTAGTGTGCTATGCTTTGTAGTCTGTTGAGCTGATTTGCTCTAGGGTCCTATGTCTAGAGATGGATCTCTTGGGTGTTTTTGGTTTGTTTTGTTCTCTGTTAGTGCTCCCATCCGATTTGGGTGGGAGCCAATTTTAATAATCGAAAAAAAAGTGATTTAGTTTCTACTTGTTTTTGTTTGTGATTTGATTTTGATTTTAATGTTTCTAGCTTTTACTTTGTTTACAATATAGAAACAAATTCTGGTCATTGAAATAAATTTTGATGATGGCATGTTTGGAATAGAGAGTTAGGAATGAAGGAAATGGGGTCATTATGAGAAACTATCAGGCTGTATAAACAGGCTTCAGGTCAGGCTAGACTTTTGAACAGGTCAAACTTAGGCAGAAAAAATAACCTATAGCAGGCCATAGGCCAGACTTAGACTAAAAAATATAAATACAGGCTTGGCCTATTAAGGGTAAAGTCTGGCTTGGCCTAGCCTGTTTCCACCCCTACCTAAGGGTGACAGGAATGATATCGGCATGTAATGCTCTGCAAACGTTGAACACCATGCCTATTATCAATATCAATATGATTGAGAAGCTCATAGAAGATATTGCTTATTACATATTGGCTTCTTACATCAGCTTCTTACATATTTGCTTACACCATACTTGTTTGAGAAAAAAAAAATATATCATACTTGTTTTAAAAAGAAAGAAAAGAAAGAATGTGTATTAAAATAGAGATTAATTTTGATATACTAACAATAAAAAATATTTTATATTGTTAACAAATTAGATATTATTAAACATATGGCTTTTGAGATAATAATTGCAAAAATTAAATATTGTTAGTGATATGTGAATATGTAAAAAAAGTTTTATATAGATGATGCATCAAAATTAAATATATTAAAATATATACTTTTATTATTTTATTACATAAACAATAATGTAAAAATTATACCAAAAAATTGTATAGGAAGATAATATTCCGTCGGCGATGCAATATATATATATATATATATATATATATATATATATATATATATATATATATATATATATATATATATATATATTCACTCTACTTTACAATTAATGACTCACAACATTTTGTGATTAAAAGTCAATCTAATTTGCAATCTTTAAAATATAATATTATTTAAAATTGTTGCATATGATATAATATTAATATTTTATCTTTGAATTAAATTACATTAAAATTTAATTGTATTAGCCAATGATAACTTAAGTCTTGTCATTTTAATCTTGAGAACTAATTTGTTTAAAATTTTATCTTTTCAAAAATTAAAATTATTTTAAAGTAGATATACAAAATATTTTTACTTTTGAGCTGTTCAATTGTAAAGATTGAAGGAAAAATGACAATAATATCCTAAAAAATATTAGTTTCATGCACACTTTATTAGTTATATATAACAATATTCATCTTTTATCTTTAAATTGTATAACTTTAAAATTAAAATGATTGCATTAATATGTTAGCTCGATAAAAATATTTTTCTGAGTTAAAATTTGATAATTAATATACATAAATTTTTTTAAAAATGTAAAATTAAATTTATTTTTAGATCAAACAAACAAATATTTTTATTTCTAAATTATTTAATAGGTTACACTACTAGAAATGCATTCATTACCGATAGATTTATCGACAGAAAACTAAAAAAAATCTGTCGGTATTAATTTTACCAACGGATTAACTAACATAAAAAATCCGTCAATAATAAAAAATATTAATATTACTGACAAAAAACTTATTTCTCCTTAAATTTTTTAATTTTTTCGACAGCAAAAACAAAACTACGTCAATAATAATAGCGTAAAAAAACGTCATTAACAATATTATACCAACAAATTAGTTACAAATGCTGACGGATAATCCGTCAGTGAGTTTAAAACTAATATTTTATATCATAAATTTACTGATAAAAAATCATCTGTAAAAAACTATTAATTATTTATTCTTTTGTCAATGATCATTTATTTCTTATTATTAATAAATATTATTATGAATAAATAAATTTTTCTGGTTTTAATTGCAGAAGAAATTTAAAAATAATTAATTAAATAAAAATATATACAATATCATTCAAAAAATATTTACAATACACTTCTAAAAAAAAAACCCTAAAATCTATGAATAATGATTATCGTTAGTATCCGAGATACCGTCATCGTCGTCGTCATCTCCAACTCCAGATGGGTGGCCGTGTCGAGAAGGCTGAGGTGGTGGAGGTGGAGGCAGAGATGGTGGAGGCAGGGGTGGAGGCGGTGCAATGGATGAAGAACTGCTATCACGCATTTGCTCATAGAAGCTGTACAAAGTCGTTATCCTCTACTCCATGAACTATATTTGTTGCGTCTACTGCTGCTTATCTCTTTCTCGTGACGCTCATATAGCTCCATATACCTACTATCGGCCTCCTCAAGCTGCCTCTGCATTGATTTATTCAATGCATGGACCTGATCACAAATAGACTTTGGATCGGTCCTATTAGGCCTAGTTCCAAATACAGAATCTGGAGAATATGACCTGCTTTAAGAGGTTCATATCCCGTAAATCCGCCCCTTGTAGTTGTCGTCAACTGTTTGAGCCCATACCTCATCGTCGCTAACAGTTGGCCCAACAAGAATACTCTAGTCCCTCTATTGCGATCGAGCCTTAGTCAACCACTAGGTGAACTCATGCTACAATTGGAAGAAATAAAATAAACTAGATTTAAATAATAATAACCATAATAAATTAAAAATATTGAAAACTAAAATTATAAACGCTTACATATGTGGTCTCTGACCGCATATCAATCCATTGGGACTTGTACTGCTTTCGGGGTGGGTCTCTCAAAACAGCTCCCCTGAGTCGGCGGACTGCTCATAACCTTCTCCTACATTTCAAAGAATTTTGACGTGATTATATATATATATATATAATATAATATTTAATATTTAATATGAAAATAGAAAAACAAAATGAGAAAATGACGATATTTACCATCCTCAGCTACGTGCCCTTGATGGTGGTGGAGCCTCTAGTGTGTAGAGAGCCACTGCAAGCTTATCATCTACTTGTCCGAGCCTTCTTCGCCTTGAAAGCAGGTGAGTCCCAGTGGGCCCTCAAGGCTTAGAGGATCTTGTCTTGTGAGCCAATGGGTTCTTGTGTTGTTCTCGCGAATGTCATGAAACATATCGCAAAGGCACATCTCGACCTTGGTCCTCGATGCCCTGTAGATGCCAACCTCTTTACGTGGATCAATAGTAAACACATGCTGCATACATGTAACACAATAGTTAGCAGGTAAAGTACAAATCAAAATTAATAATAAAAAGAGTAAAAAAATAATAATTATTTTACTTTTCACTTTTTCCACCACAACTCCTGTGTGGCCTCAAGGGCGTACAGAAAAACTAATATGCAGAGAGCGAAAATTCTCTTCAAATACCTCGATTATCTTGCATAGCCCCAGCTATGGTGAAATCTAGTTTGTCATAAAATAATAGATTATATTAGATATCTGTTAGTTAAATTTTCTATTACAAATAAAATTTTTTTATAAATTTAAATTTTAAATTACTTATCAGGATTTACCATCATATCTAAGCTCCATATGCTGGTTCGTGGAGCCCTTTGAGAGGGTGGATGAGAAGGTCTAGGCACCCTGCAAACCAGGCTGACCGGGTGTAAGGAAAGATGTGGAAGCAGGTATAGATGAGGTGTTGGAGGTGGAGAAGGTTGTTGAGGGAATAAAAGCTGAGGTTTTGAGTTATGATACTTTGGTTGCGTATTATAACAAACTCCTAGGTTTGTGGATTAGGAAGGATAAAAGAGGCATCACTCGCGGGAGTGGTGGACTTAGACGCAGTGGAGGTGGTGGGTGGGGCACGAGTGTGACGGGGTAGATCATGCTCTTCGGTCTACGCCTACCTCATCTAGAGCCAGGTGTCCGTCCTGCCATAACCAAGTGTTATAACATATATAAAATTGAAAATATAAAATATATGTTAATTAAATAAAGGCATAACACATTTAGCATAACAATAATTATTTAATTCTAAGAATATTTTAAATGACTAAAAAAATTTGGGTAGAGTCTCCCCTAAAATTAGGAGCTTCCACAAAAATTAATTCAGCATTTTAACACAAAAATTAATTCAATATTTCAGCACCACAGCACAAAAAAAAAAAATTGTATAACCATAGCATTCTAAAGTTAATCCTAATAACCGATGTAGAGCGCATAACGTCACAGCACATAATTCAAATAATGGGAAGGAATTCTAAGTCTTCCCCCAGTCATACAATCCAATCTTACAATTCTATCCTAGAAAATTTAAATATCTAATACTTCAAGAAAACATAAAGCTAAAAGACAAAGTACATTGTGCATATCTAAAATATCACAAAGCAAAAGCACCAAAATAAAAGCACTCCAAGTGCTCCAAAAGAAATCTTTATCGATTCAAAATAATAAAATAAGTCAATTAACTAACTAAGAAACATAAAACTTTGAGTAAAGAAATGGATTTGAAAAAAAGACTGAACTAAAAAACTAAATCGATTAAAATATTAAAGAACATACCAGAAACATAATGGCAGTCTTCGATCATGAAATGGAGGCTCTAGTGGTGGTGACACGAGAGTGAGCGAGAATGAAAGAGAGAACGACAAAGAGAAATGAGGAAGAAGAAGAAATGGGCTCACGTTTTAACCATCTATATCTTTTTTATCGACGGATTTTCCATTAATAAAATATTAATGAAACGATTCGTTTCATTAATTTCATATTATCAACGAAATTTCTATAGAAAATATTGTAATGAAACGATTCATTTCATTAATTGGTAATATAGAGCATCAACTGACGATGGCAGTCAATCCCAAACAGATAATCTATCAATAATATAAAAATTTAAATTTTTGGCAACCAAAATAAAAAACTATTAATTTATTTCAAAATTATGGATGAATTTTTCGTCGATAATATATAAGCATATTTTTAATTAAATTCAAAATAATGATTATTATTTATCGACAGATTTTCTGTTGGTAATTGTTTAGCGCAAAATGATAGAAACATTTATCGATATTTTTACCAACGGATAATTTTTCCATTAGCAAATTCACATGTCAATCATTTATTTTATTTTACTAACGAAAATTCGTTGATATTTCCGACAGATAACAGCCGTTGGTAATATTTGTCGATTTTTGACAAATTTCTAGTAGTGTTAAGATTATGACTAAAGTTAATATACACTCTTATTTGCAATTATTGCATTACTCATACATTAGCAAATTAAAATTTACTCTAATTAACAATAATTATATAAAAATATAATTTAATATTGTTCCATATAATAATATTAATCTTTTATATGTAATTTTAATTATATTAAAATTTAAATAATTATGTTAATATGTTAGCACATGATAACTTAACTTTTATGATTTTAATTTTCAAAAATAATTTTTTTGGTATAGAATTTTAAGAAATAATTTGCATAAAATTTTAAAATTTTAAAATTAAATCTATTTTTAAAGTAGACAAAAAATAATTTACTTTTGAATTATTTAATAGTCAAGTTAAAAGGAATAAATCTTCTTAACATTCTCAAAATTATCTTTGAATATTTATTAGGTTAAAATTTAAATATAAATACATTATGTTCGGAGGTAGGTTCTCGAAAATGGAAAATCAGAGACCATCCGAACAAGTTCGAAAACACCAAGCTACTAATCGTATGCTTTCTTGAATGATCCAAGCTTCACGTCTGTGAGGGGCACCTACAAGGACTCCAATACTTAAGGCAGGGAGTGCAAGAGGTATTAAAAATGATTTGGGTATGAGAATGTACCGAGGTTATGAGGTTTACCAACTATTTATAATCGTAAGTGGATGAAGATGAGTGGTTGTGCTCTGCAATTTGGGGGAGACCACCATTCCAAATCCTTCCAACGGCCCAAAATATGGGTAGCACATCTTGGGGGTCTGAGATATCGGGCCTCGCACCGTGCCTACGGCTCCTGATTGTGGGGTTTATGGGTTGGGCCTTGGAAGGTCCATTTGGATAAGGCCTGAGTTCAATGTAACACATTAATATGTTTGCTCAGTATAGGATAGTTTTTGTTGTTTAAATTTTGATAATTAATTTGCTTAAATTATTTAAAAAATTAAAAATTAAATTTATCTTTACATTGGACGAAATATTTTTATTTCTAAATTATTTAATGGATTAAGACATCTTATATATTAGGCAATAATGTGTAACATTAAGGAAGCCATAATTAACAGTATATTACAAATTGAAAAAAAATAAAATGTGACTAAATGACTATTAATCTAACTGATTTGGGTTCTCTAAAGTGAGAATCCCTCCAAAGTGAGAAAGCCAGGAAGTTTCCATATTTAGGTCATTTGAAAGGATATACACACAATATAATTTATTGATCCAAAGCCATATTTATTTAAGTTAAATGGTGATCTAATCAAATAAATTACTGACAACACATATCCAAATTTACCGCAACGCATATGAGAAAAGAATATTTTTAAAAAAGAGCAAGATTCACTTCCTTTTTTGTTTTTTGTCAACACAATATTCACTCATTTAAATGACACTACTGATAAAATAAATGGCTATATAATTAACATGATTGAAGATTCTACAAAATAATTAGAAACTCACAAAAGATTGACAAGCAAATAATAACATATTTGAATAAAGAGCTTATATATTAAGTAAGATTTTTTAATACTTTAAATTTTACTAGATTTCAAAACCATTGCTCGCAACTAAAAGAATTTCTTATGGGAAAGAAAATTCATTCATAAACCCTAATAGCACTAACAAATTAAAATAGATATCTATCATACTCAAATCTAATAACTATGAAACAAATATATTATATATTTTGAATAAACCAACTATCTGCAGCTCTATTCCTTGCTCGAAAATTATCAATGTCTAAGTATTTTCACATCAAAAATTAACATGAAATGTGCTGCAATTTAAAAAATATATCATATCTCTATTCAAAATAAATCTATATATCTCTATAATGTGTAAAACCATCAAAATAAAAATACCAATAACAAAACAACCAAAACACCCACATAACGAAGCAAAACAACCACAAAATGGGGAACAAGACTCCCACTAAGGTTGCCACGCGTCAAAAAGTGGCTTGGAGAATCAAAGAACAATTCTCAAAAGTTTTAAAATCATATTATTAAAATATGAAATCTTCGTTAAGTATTTCACAATCACTATTTAAAACTCGAGGGTCATGAGTCATGACGGTCATAGAGAAGACTATACGTAGCAGGAAACACTAATTGGAACGGTTTTTAGTTGTAAGAATATAGTGTTTAATATCACAATATTGTCTGCAGAAATACTTTATAGTAAAAAAAATTTCAAAAGTATTTTACAAATTACTATTTAAAACTTTTGAGGGTTATGGACCCCTTAGCAAGTCAGCAGTACAGCTCATCGAGCTTTTCTCATCCATTAGTCCATCAGTGAAGCACGGGTACATGCTTTTGTAAAAGTCCTCATATCCGGTACGTTTTGGATATGGATATGTTAGGTTATGTCTGAGTATATATTTAATAAATTTTTTTAAAAAGAAATTAGATATGATTGGATACGGTTTAGGTATGATTGGGTACGGTTAAGGTATAATTGAGTATAACTCGGGTATGGCTCGAGTACGGATTTAAATTAAACTATGTCATTTTGCCACTTTTTTTCTTTTTCAGAAAGACAAAGAGAGGTACGACTTCTTTTCTCATTTTTGACTATTTCATTTTTTTTCTGGTTCTATATATTGTGTTGGATCTAATCTGTTAGAATTGTTTTTGAAACATATAGTGAGTGATTAAATTTTTTTTGATGCTCTAATTTTAGTTCTTTATAATAAGTGAAATTATTTTTTTCACTGATGATAAGAAAGGAAATGATGAGATTGATACTGTTAGAATTTAATTATTAATTATGCTTAAATAATTGTTATATATTTATTTTGAATAATATTTTAAGTATTATAGTTTTTTATTTTGTGATATAATATTGAATAATTTTGACTTATTTTATATTAAAGTTGATATGTTTTCTTGTTTATAATATAAAATTTTAGTTTTTATTTTATGAAATTTATGAAATTTTTATATTTTTAAATATTATATATTGACGTATTTGTACTCCAATTTTTACAAAATTTTCATACCTCATACCCGCATCCGTACCGAGCATGAGTAACGTATCCGTATCCGTACAACATAGTAGTCCATTGATTTCCGACACTTTTTTAAGGGAAAAATCGCGAATTAGTTGGAAAATCTTTTCACGAATAGGACAGTTTCTAAACATTGCACCAAGGGAAAATACTGTAAACCACAATGAGTGGCCCAACATAAAGACTTGGAGCCTCTGAATCATTAGAACACAGAAACACAAAGGTATCATGAGCATTCTAACCGTGCTTGTTTTGCCATTTCCAGCTCAAGGACATGTCAATCCCATGATGAGCTTTTCACAAAAGCTTGTTAAGCAAGGATGCAACATCATTTTTGTGAACTCAGACTTCAACCATAAGAGAGTGGTGAGTTCCACGGAGAACCAAGAAAGCCTTAATGGATCACCAATAAAGTTTGTTTCAATCCCAGATGGTTTGGGAGTTGAGGATGACAGAAGCGATTTAGGGGAGTTATGTGTTACTATGTTAAGTACCATGCCTGCTATGCTTGAGAAGCTGATAGAAGATATTCATTTGAATGGGGAAATTAGAATAAGCTGCATAGTTGCTGATGTGGTCATGGGATGGGCATTGGAAGTTGCAAGTAAGTTGGGAATCAATGGAGTTCTCTTCTGGCCTGCATCAGCAGCTATGTTCGCCACGCAGTACAACGTCCCCAAGCTTATTGACAATGGGATCATAGAATCTGATGGTAATATAATATCACATTTTACTAACTTGATTTGTTTATTTGGTTCCGTTTTCTTTAGAAAACTCCGTTGATTGAGGAAGCATACATAACCATTAACCAGATTTCATCTTGTTTTGGAATTGCAGGATCAGCAACTGCAACCAGCGAAAAGAAATTTTGGTTATCATCTTGTATTCCTGCAATGGACATAGGAGTCGTTTGGTGGTCAAATGTCTTTGACTCAATAACTCGGAAGAAAATGTTTAATTATGTGGTGTATTGCGTGCGAGCTACTAGTCTGACAGAGTGGTGGTTTTGTAACTCCACATCTGAACTTGAACCTGAAGCATTATCCCTTGTACCAAAACTATTGCCAATTGGCCCATTATTGAGAAGCTATGACAATACAAGTGCAACTAAAAGATCACTGGGACAGTTCTGGGAAGAAGATTTGTCTTGCATGAGTTGGCTTGATCAGCAACCTCATTGTTCTGTCTTGTATGTTGCCTTTGGAAGTATCACTCTTTTTGACCAAAAACAATTCACAGAACTAGCTCTTGGACTAGAGGTCACCAATAGACCCTTTCTTTGGGTTGTGCGTGAAGATCCCAATTGCAACAATAAGGTGTCTTACCCCAGTGAATTCAAGGGGAGTCAAGGTAAGATTGTTGGATGGGCTCCTCAACAGAGGGTGCTAAGCCACCCTGCCATAGCTTGCTTTATTAGCCATTGTGGTTGGAATTCTACTATAGAGGGTTTGTCTAATGGGGTGCCCTTCTTGTGCTGGCCGTATTTTGCTGACCAAATTTATAACAAAATATTCATTTGTGATGAGTTGAAGGTTGGGTTGGGATTTGACTTGGACAAAGATGGATTGGTCTCACGCGGGCAGATAAAAGCCAAAGTGGACCAACTACTTTGCGATGAGAAGATAAGATCAATGTCACTCAAGCTAAAGGAGAAGCTAACAAACAACATAGCAACAGGAGGCTGTTCTTCAGAGAACTTCAGCCGGTTTGTCAAGTGGCTGAAAAGCCTAAAAGAATAAGATTTTGCCTTTTGTGCATTGGTTTGTACGTGGTCATATTGATCTACCTATAAGTGCAAGGTAAGAATTTGGTTCATACACCGTTTAGCCTGTATAATGTATTGATTGTATTCTAAAAGATGTTATGAATGCGACATTAACTATTCAGTATGTCAATTATGTCACGAAAGGTGGAAGTTTGTGGCGGTACTAGTAACAGTTGTGTTGCATGCAGTTATTTGTAAACAGTTTTGCATTCTTCTCTGACCTCGCAATTTTTTTCTTTTTTTTCTTTCCTTTCATCATTTCCCTTAGGCATTTTTTCTTAGCCACCCAAATGCTTCGTAATCAATAGTAATTATCTTAAATAATTGATAAAATTCCTATTTTGGTCTTGATAAAAATTTTAGAGAATAAATTAGTCCGTTAAAATTTGAAAATCTCCGAGTAGTCTCTCATCATTTAAAAAGAAGATATATTAGTTCTTCCATACAAAAATTTTAAGAATTTTTTATGGTACCGATTTATGCTGGAGAACTAATATATCTACCTTTTTTAATGGTAAGGGACTACTCGTAAATTTCAAAATCCTAAAAAACTAATTTGTACCATAAAATTTTGGTCAGGGACCAAATAAATATTTTGTCTAAACAATTTTGAAATTAAAAAAAAAAAAAAAGCCAAACTTCGAAGCCCCATTCTCCGTACTAGTGAATCGATATGTGCCTATTCATTCACAATTTTTTTTATTTTAAATTGAAAAAATATTAAGATAACTAAATATATGTAAATATATATTTGAAATTAATTGCTATACACTGATAGTATAAAATAATTTTACACTATTAGCCAATAAAATTTCAGAAAAGTATCAAATTATGATGGACAGTTATTATAGTGAGTAGTTATCTACCATAATATCGCAATTTCTTAAAATTTTATTAGTTAACAGTATAAAATTATTTTATACTGTCAGTATATATAAATTATTTTCTATATATTTTTTATATTTTTTAAGTATTAATGTAATTAAAAGTAAGTGTATAATTTCTAAGTTCAATTGCTATGTTTACACTATCATCAATCAAATACTTGTGTTTATAAGGCTTTTAAGATAGTTGGTGATTGAGTCAAATACTTTTGCTGATATAACAATACATGATTGGATGTCTAGGTGAAATTTTTTTTACACTGACAGTATATATAAATTAAATACTTAATTTCTATACACTGACAGTATAAAATTTTGTACTGTCAATCACTAGAAATTCAAAAATTTGCCAAATCATAGTGTTGGTTATTATAGTGGATAGTTACCAATTGGTCAATAGTATAAAGCTATTTTACATTATCAATGCATAAAGGTTAAACTCCTAAAAGTAATCAAATATTAGGAAGGAGATAAAAAGATATTAATGACTTATAACAGTTATTGAATAATTTTAAAATATAGTGATAGAAGTTATTGGATAAAAGATATTTTTTATAATTTTATCCTTTTATAATCGTATTTGATTAATTATGTATGGCAATATGGTAAAATAATTTTGGACCACCAAATTCAGTTATAGTCTCCCAAAATCTAATGCATAGACATAATTGTGAATAAATTGTTTTGGATGTATTTGTTTCAGTTTCTTAGGCAAAAAAATCATTTTTGATTAAAAAATCACTTCTCAAATATTCAGATAAATTTTTAAAAATAATCACAATATAAAAAAATTTGTTTTCAAATTTTTAATGAAAGTTGAAAAAAATATTTTTTTAAAAAAACTACTTTCAATTTTTCATTTATATAAAAAATTTAAATTCTATAATTATTATTTTTTAAATCTGAAACAAATGCACCCCATTGTTTAGTGTTTTCTTGTAACACCCCAGCCTGAGTGTAGTTACTTGTCGAAAACGGAGCCTGAAAAATTCTGAGTTCTGAACCCTATGCCTCCTTGGAGAGCTATAGGTTTGAGACATTTTCTTAAGATCAAAAGTCCCGGTAATGGTTCTCTGGGTATCAATGAGTTAAAGAAGGAATTTTATCGAATTTTAGGGAATGGATAACCCTTTCGTTTTCAACCCTCAAGTTTATAAAAATGCAAGTTTTCGGAGAATTGTACTAAAACCCAAAAGTTGGATTCTAATCCTTAAGGATTTTGAATTTTTAGATATTTTTATTGAATCCAAATGGGGGGGTATTCCCTTATTTACATTTATGTTTTAAAGTTAATGGAGAGTAAAGTTAAAGGGGACATTAACTTAAAATTAAGAAATGTAAATAAGTCTGTGCAGTATCCTGAACCTGGGAATGGACTGCAGAAGGAGGGAACCAAGTTTTTGGATTTGGTAATCGATTACAGAGGACCTGTAATCGATTACAATGCTCTTTGTACGCCACAGGTTAAAAATTTTCCGTGTGGTAATCGATTACCATCATTGGTAATCGATTACCAACTCTTTGGCCGTGATAGTCGATTACCATAATTAGTAATCGATTACAAGTTCTTCGTGGTAATCGACACAGCTCTTGTGTCGACACAGAGGCCAATATATAAGCCGAGACGCGTCCCTTCCCCTCATTTCGCGATTTCCCTTCTCTCTCTACCCTCAAAACTCTCTCCCTTCTCTCTAAAACATCTCTCCCTTCCTTCTTAAACCCAAACCTTCTCATATTTCTATCAAATTACACCATTCCCATTCACTCAAACTCAATTCCTTTCTTTAATCTCAAATCATACCCTCACCCAAAAATCAACACATTTGGTCCTGGAGCTTGGAGGAGGTGACACCAAGGCTCCTAAGGATTTCTTCTTTCATTCTCCCTTCGAAAAGGTAATCTTCAAACTCCTTTCCTCTTTCTTTCCTATGAAGTTTCGAATTATTTCCCTTATAGTGAGTTTCTAGAGAACCCTAGGTTAGAAGATTTAAGAATTTTCATATCTGGGAGTATAGTAGATTAATCCTCAGTCTAAGTGACTGACCTTGAATCAAATTGTCATATTATTGATAGTATATGCCACTGGAGGACTGGCTTTGGCTCTCAGAGTTCATGGGGTTAGGATTCCGTGATTGGCGCTAAGTCTGTGAGTAGATAGCTTATCCTTATCTTAATTTTAATGTATTTTGTCTATATATATAAATATGCAAGTGATTTAGTATGCTTTAGCAATATAATTTGAATTTCGGTAGTTTATCTATTTCTACTGGTTCACATGAGACAATGACTTGATTTCAAAAAGAAAAATGTGGCAATTGTTTATTACATTGGTTCTCTATTAAACTTTGGAAAATTCTCTTTGTTTTGAAAGGTTTTTGGATTAAGCTTCGGACTTTTACTCGTTTTTGATTTATTAAAATGTTAAAGTTTTACTTTTCTTTAAAGTTACACTTTTATTGTTTTATATAAGGTATATTGGTTTGTCTTATAAGAATCTTTATTAAATATTCTGTATAATGGAAAGGAAAGACTTGGGAAAGTCTAGACCAGGATCTGTAGGCTAACGGCAGTAGGGTTAGCCCTGGGTGCACCTAGGATGTTGGATTTCATGGCCACTCAAGGGAGTGGTGCGTGCCTGTTATTCATGGCCACACATACAGTGTGGTGCGTGCCTGTTATTCACGGCCACAGGAGGAGTGGTGCGTGCCTGATTACGGGTTTCATACGAAGGAAAGGCCACCTAAGTGTGACTCCTGACGGATTTATCCTGGAATAGATGGACTCTATTTTGGAAAGGAAAAGTTGGATAATATTTGAATAAGATTTCTGTTTTTGGTTTTATTAAACACATTATTGTATTATCTTATATCTAGTTAATAATTATGGTTTGTACATTGTCTCATGTGGGTTAGGGACATTCTATCTCTCACTGAGTTTCATAAACTCACCATGTTGTTTTCTTTCCTTTTTCAGTTTCAGGTGTTCCGGTAGAATCTAATTCTTCGGTCCGTGTATTCCAAATAATGTGGGTGAGCCCTTCTTGTTCAAGGGCCTTTTATAAATTAGTTAAGACTGAGAAATTCTTAGGATTGTAGCTCCATAGTACTACAGGCAAGGTCCGGCCTTGTTCAATTTTTGTTATTGTTATATATTCATTTATATATATATATATATACTTCAACTTGTTGGAATTAAAGTTATGAAAATGATTTATTTTCTAAAGAACTTGAACTATGTATTTTTGGATATACGATTGTATTATCTATTTTACTGTCATATTGTGTGCTGAGGGGTGTATTCTAAGAATACTTGGATCCCCGATGAAATATTGTGGTTGTTTATCTTGCAGGGTATCCGTTTGTAATTGGGAAATATCCGGATTACAAAGGGAACTCTGTCAAAATTTTTCTAAAATTTTTGTGGTGAAAGGCTTGCATAGGGACTTGTCCCTATGCGCCGGTCATGGCCTGGGTTGGGTCGTGACATTTCTACCGGTGAGGATAGTGCTTTTAAAAAAAGTACTTTGTTAGTGAAGTTAGTACCACTGCTCTCCACATAACTTCAAATTTCATTGGCACTGCACGCTATCCTTATCGACATCCTCTTTTGGGTTGACACCATATGATAGAAATATGAATTATGATTGGCTTTTATTAACAGCTACTCATACTTTGCTTTTACCTTGTTGGTTTTCAAACGTGCCTATATATAAAGGTGTAAATGAGTTAGTTTGGTTCATGTTTAAAGAAAATTTAAATTTGAGCCAATCAAATTTATTTGGATTGGATTATTTTTTAAAATTCATTCACAATTTCTAATTTAACTAATTTAATCAAGATGAAGTTGGTTTCATTCGGTCATCAAGTTGAAGTGTAAAATAAAAAATTATATTTTTTAAAATTTTTTATCCTTACAACAACTATTGTTTGGTGGACAGAAGGGGTCAAAGAGACCCAAAACAAACAACTAAACCACCTAGAGCTCCTATTATACGAGGTTTGAATACAATTAGTAAAAAATGAAAAAGAAATACAATCAGGAGGAAAATAAAAAAATGCATTCCTTAAGGTAGAGTCTAACCATTTTTAGCAACATGATCTGCTACTAAGTTAAACTTCTAAACATGTGCAAGAAGGTTATTTGGGTGAACAATTTGAAATATATTTTACAATTTAAATTGTAAATGATAGTTGGGTTTGACAAATGACAGTCATTTGGTGTAGTAACATTCACAAGACACAAGTTTTCATGTCAAACCATAATCGTGTACAGAGGAATAGTAAACCAATCAGTTATATGTTGTGAAACAACATGTCCTTTCTCTTTGGTTTCTATTCAACGTCCTTTTGATAAAGGGACCCATCATTTGGAAATGAATAGTCACTTACTTGTGGCCATGACTATTCCACGTCCATTTCGTGGATAGGCGCTCCAATTGGTATACAATATGTCTTTTGGTTGTGGCTTTTCTCGTATGGACATGAATGTCCGAAGAGTTCCTATACATGCCTATAAATAATTCCCAACGCCTAACAATTCACTCACTTCTATTTTGTATATTGTGCGAGTTTGAATGTTTTGAAATTTTGCAAGTCTTATATTAAATTCTCAAGTTCAAAGAGAGTGAGAAATTTTTTTTGTTATTGCTAATCAAGAAATTTATAAAGGTTTCATTATATCTTGGGAGAGTATCGTCATCAAGCCAGTAGCAACTATGTGTGGGGGTGAATATCTATCTAAAGACAGCGAAGTGATTCGTGCCTTAAACCACAACAATATTCAAGTTCTTGATCATCTTCTACACCAATTTTCTTAACAATTTTAGAGAGATATTCACTTGAAGATGGTTCAAGATTAGAATACTACTTTCAAGATCCTGAATCAAGAGTTTGTCAAATTAGATCGGTTTGATGGAATAAATTTTAATTGTTGGAAGGACAAGATGATGTTTCTCCTCTCAATGCTCAATCTTGCTTATGTACTTGACCTAAATACTACTCCAATTCCTAATGCTCTGAAGATGCTTCCAAGAAAGAAAAGGAAAGAGTTACAAAATTAAAGAAAAAGCATGATGAGGATGCTTTTGCATGCCAAGGTCACATTTTCAATACTTTATCAGATATACTTTATGATCTTTACATGTCAATTCAATCGCCGTTGGAGATTTGGAAATCTTTGGAAGAGAAATACACCAATGAGCGACAAGGTATGGATAAGTTTATCATGTTAAAGTATTTGGAATTTAGTATGGTTGATGATATGCCTATCATGGATCAAGTTCATGAGTTATAAATCCTCGTTAGTAGACTTCATGATCTACAAGTGGTTATTCCTGAAACATTACAAGTTGGAGCAATTATTTCAAAATTGCCTTCAACTTGGAATGATTATAAGAAGAAACTTCTACATCTTGGTGAAGACTTCACCATTGAGAATTTACTAAGGCATCTCCATATAGAAGAGGAAACTCGAAAATGTGATGCTGTGTATCTTTCTCAAAATTCAAAGGTGAATCATGTTGGTGAAGAAAAAGCTAACAAAGGTAAAACAAAGAAATCCTCTGTGGATTATAAGCAAGATAAAAAGAGACAAAGATCATGTTTTCATTGCCACAAGAAAGGGCATTATATCAAGGATTATCAACTTCTGAAAAAAGATAATAACTTAAAAGAAGCGTCAAGTTCCAAGGCCAACGTAGTGGAAGAAAAAGACTTGGTTGCTATGGTCACTGAGGGAGTTCAATACATGCATATTGGTATGATCACAAAACTTAATATGGCAACACAAGGAAGATCACTTGAGTAGTGGTTAGATTCTAGTGCTACCGTTCATGTTTGCAATGATTATGATCAATTCAAGGCATATGAAGAAGTAAACAACCGAGAGGTTTTGATGGGAAATGACAACTCAGCTAAAGTATGTGGCAAAGAAACAGTAGAATTGAACTTCCCATCTGGAAAGAAATTAAGCTTAGTGAATGTACTTCATGTTCCAGATCTAAGGAAAAATTTAGTCTCTGCTAGTCTCTTGTGTAAGAAAGGATTCAAAATTGTAATGGAATCCAATAAAATTATCTTACTTAAGAATGACATGTATGTAGAAAAAGGATATTGTACAGATGGCATGTTCAAACTTAATATTAATGAAGTGAATAATTTTGTGTATATCATTGATTCTTGTGATTTATGGCATAGTAGATTAGCCCATTTAAATTACAAGTCAATTGAATATATGCATAAACATAACTACATTAATCTTAGTAAAAAGGATTTTAGTAAGAAATGTGAGATTTGCATACAATCCAAAATTACTAAGAAACCATTTCCTAAAGTTGAAAGAAATACACATTTATTAGAACTAATACATAGTGATATTTGTGAATTAAATGGTAATATTACTAGAGGAGGTAAAAGGTATTTTATAACCTTTATTGATGATTGTTCTAGATTTACTTATGTGTATTTGTTAAGAAATAAAGATGAAGTATTTAAAATGTTTAAGAAGTATAAGTTGGAAGTAGAAAACATGCATGATAAGAAAATAAAAGTTCTTCGTAGTGATAAAGGTGGAGAATATTTTTCTAATGAATTTGATTCTTTTTGCGAATTACATGATATCGTGTATGAATCTTCTGCTTCATATACTCCACAACAAAATGGTTTAGTAGAGAGAAAAAACCATACCTTAGTGGATATGGTTAATTCAATGTTGCTTAAATGCCAAGTTACTCTACAATCTTTGGGGTGAGGCATTATTGACGGCATGTCATATTCATAATAGGATACCATCAAGAAATAGAAAGGTTTCTCCTTATGAAATATGGAAAGAAAGAAAATCAAACTTAAATTATTTGAAAATGTGGGGGTGTTTAGCCTTTTATCATGTTCCCAATCAAAAGAGAACTAAATTAGGGCCAAAAGTCATAAAAGGCACCTTCATAGGATATGCTTAAAATTCTAAGGCATATAGAATTTTAGACTCAATGTCTAATACAGTTGCTGAATTAAGAGAGGTGGAATTTATTGAAAATAAATTCATTAATGATTCAACCCCCAATTTGGAATATTCCCAAAAGGATATAGAAGTTTCTCAAGAAACTATTGTAAATCAAAGTAATAGACCTCTAAGTGAGTATGAAATGGTTGAACCAAGAAGGAGCCAAAGAATGAGAAAAAGTAAGGATATGGATCCAGATTTTATCTCTTCTCAGGCTATAACTTTTTTAGTTGAAGAAATTAAGGATTCTATAATAAATAAGATCCCTATTATGTTAAACATAAAGGGTGATCCTCAAACATTCAAAGAGGCTATAATCTCTAGAGACTCTGCTTTTTGGAAAGAAGCAGCAAATGATGAAATGGACTCAATATTATCTTATAATACTTGGGTCTTAGTTGATTTGCAAACCTTTAAGGCAAGGTTCGTAGCTAAAGGGTTTAGACAAAAGGAAGGTCTAGACTATTTTGATATCTATGCATCTATGGCAAGAATAACTTCTATTAGGACTCTTATTGCATTAGCATCCATTTATAAGCTTCACATACATCAAATAGATGTCAAAACGGCTTTTCTCAATGGAGATCTTAATGAAGAAGTTTATATGGAACAATCGGAAGGCTATGTGCTACTCGAAAATGAAAAAAAACTTTGTAAACTAGTTAAGTCTTTATATGGCTTAAAACAGGCACTAAACAATGGCATGAGAAGTTTGATTTTGTGGTATTTTCAAATAGCTTTGCACATAATAGTGCAGACAGATGTATATACTCCAAATTTACTAAGGACTATGGTGTAATAATTTGTCTGTATGTTGATGATATGTTGATTATCGGGATGAATTTAGAAGGGATTTGTCAAACAAAGGATTATCTAACTTCTAAATTCAAGATGAAAGATTTGAATAAAGTAGATACAATATTGGGCATAAAGGTGCATAAGCATGAAATTGGCTTTGCTTTAAGTCAATCTCATTGCATTAAAAAGGTATTGGAAAAGTTTGAGCATCTTAAAATTAAGAAGTCCAATACACCATATGATCCTAATTTCAAATTAGAAGAAAACATAGGGAGATCTATAGCACAATTAGAATATGCAAGTGCTATAGGAAGTCTAATGTATGCAATGCATTGTACTAGGCCTGATATAGCATTTTCTGTGTGCAAATTGTCAAGGTTTATAGGAAAACCTAATAATCAACATTGGAAAGCTATAGCAAGGGTTCTTGGTTATCTTAAGAAAACCATGAACTTAGGATTACATTATAATGATTATCCCGCAGTACTAGAAGGTTTTTCTGATGCTAGTTGGATTACAAATCTAAGTGATGATAAATTCACTTCAGGATAGATTTTCACCATAGGCATTGGAGCAATAAGTTGGGTCTCAAAGAAACAAACATGTATTTCACATTCTACTATGGAGGATGAGTTTATAGCTTTATTAGCCACAGTAAAGAAGCGGAATGGCTTAGGAATTTGTTGTATGATATAGAGCTGTGGCCACATCCAATGACTGTCATTTCGATATTCTGTGATAGTGAATCAACCATGTCTCGAGCTTACAACAAGATTTATAATGGAAAGTCTAGACACATAAGCTTGAGACATGAGTTTGTGAGGCAATTAATAGGAGATGGTATAATTACCATCACATATGTAAAATCTAAAAAGAATTTAGCAGACCCATTGACTAAAGGTTTGTCAAAGGATAAAGTCAAGGAGACTACTGCTAAAATGGGAGTAAAACCTATAGTTGTTAAATGATGGGAGCCCAACCTTATTCTAGTAGAACACTAGTTTCAAGGTTTAATAGGTAATAACAAGTTATTTAACAATTGGAGCCCTAAGATATAGGATTAGTTGCTATATATATATAATTAGGAGGGTGAGTTATAACTCTTAATAGATTGATAATATTATTTATCAAAAGGACTCCACCTATGTGAATATAGAAGTGGTGCCGCTTTGATCGAGAATTTTAGAGGTTTTATTCTCATAAATATTCATAAACCCAGGATAAGCACATGGCCATGAAAGTGCTTAATTCATAAATCTCTTGAACTTGTTAAGAGGCATAGTTTATGTGTGTGACTTTTGGTACTAACCCAAAATGTATAGGTTTAATCAACTAGACACCTATAACTTTGTTGGAATCTTAAAAGTTTACACTACAGAAATGTTCAATCCTAGTGACACATTCTTTTATGCATAAATTTGTGTAATTTTAAACTTGTAAAATAGTAGGAAATGAAATATATTTTACAATTTAAATTGCAAATGATCGTTGGGTTTGACAAATGACAGTTATTTTGTGTCATAACATTAAAAGGACACAAGTTTTCATCTCAAACCATAACCGTGTACAAAGGAACGGTAAACCAATGGGTTATATGTTGTGAAACAACATGTTCTTTCTCTTTGGTTTCTATTCAACATGCCTTTTGATAAAGGAACCCATCATTTGGAAATGAATAGTCACTTATGGCTATGACTATTCCACGTCTATTTCGTGACCAGGCACTCCAATTGCTATATAATATGTCTTTTAGTTGTGGCTTTTCTCGTATGGACATGCATGTCCGAAGAGTTCCTATACATGCCTATAAATAATTCCCAACGCCTAACAATTCACTCACTTCTACTTTGTGTATTGTTTGGGTTTGAGTATTCTGAAATTTTGCAAGTCTTATATTAAATTCTCAAGTTCAAAGAGAGTAAGGAAAATTTTTTACTGTTGCTAATTAAGAAATTTATAAAGGTTTCATTATTTCTTGAGGGAGTATCGTCATCAACCCAATAACAACTACGTGTGGGGGTGAATATCTCTCTAAAGATAGCTAAGTGATTCATGCCTTGAAATCACAACAATATTCAAGTTCTTAATCATTGTCTACACCAATTTTCTTAACACAATTGACGAAGCCTCTATATTTCTACCAGCAACGATGCTCTCGGGTGCAATTTTGGTTAGCCATGAAAGACAAAATGAACAGCACCGAGAGAGTCTAACTCCATCATAATATCTACCAAACCTAGGTGAGTTGCCACTTGCATGCCAAAAATTATTCCCCACAATTTTGCATGCATGATGGAACACGATCCTCAGTTAGCAGAATAATCAGAGATAAAATCTTCCATCATGATTCTTTAAAACTCCACCACAAGCAGTTACCACATCCTAGATAATAACAGACCCATCTAAGTTTATTTTATACCAATTAGAAGGCAGGGGGCACCAGCGAACACTAGAGCTAGTGATACTAGTACTCGGGCTCAAGGTTCTATGCAAACCAAATGTAGTAGTAATCCTTGCTACTTGGGTCCATAATTGCCGAAGAATGCCAATGTGAGAAAGATCCTTTCCTTTAAACACTAGCTTATTTCGCAGGTAGCATGAAACTGGGATAGTTATGGCAAAAATAACCACCCATTGCTTTGCATCATATAGTCCCATACTAATTTTGAGATTCTTCTCCTACCAGTTCATCCTATCCAAGTTATGAAATGCTTGCCATTCAAAACTAGCAACCTCTTCCAAACCTTCCTAGCTTTAGTGATGGCAAAACGGGCCGGCTTGCCCTGATCTGCCAAAAGTGAGGCTGGGCAGGGTGGGCCAAATTAAGAAGGTGGACTCAATATTCTAGCCCGCCTTGTTTAAGGGCGGGTTGGTCCGCCAATAAAATAAAAAATATATAAAAATATAATATTTTTAATGAACTAAATTACCTTAAAAAAATTTTAAATTTAAAAAATATACTAAATGAAAAATTCACTTAAATAAAATAGAATAAAAAATTAAACTACGTAATTTATATTTAAGTTTAACTCAAACAAATATAGTAAACAAGTTAGGATGTATAAATAAGCAGTTTACAAATAATAATTAAGTATAAGTACATAACATAAAGTCTATAAATTAATAAAGCATAATAACAACATAGTCTACAACAAAAATTCAAAAATTTGTTTAAAAAAACCTATAATTAGAAGGAAAAAAAGATAACTCTTGGCCCACGGGCTAAACCTGCCCCGGCCCACCGAAGCCTGCGGGTTAGGTTGGCCAAAAAAATTTGGCGGGCCAAATATACCAACCCAACCTGCTATTTTTGGCAGGTTTGGCGAGTTAACCCAGCGGGTCGAGCCCGTTTTACCATCTCTACCTAACTTTTCTACAATATCTAAAAACATGCATAATTTTCTTGTCATCCTCCCCACAACTTGGGTAGGATGAGTTAAGAATAACATGGTGCCTTACTCAAGTAGAGTTAGTAAGAAGTGCTTTTTTAGATACTAACCATAAGAAAGAGCACACTCTTTGGAGCCCGTGCCAATGCCAAATAGTTTTGAAGAGAGAGTTGTTAGTCCCATGAGACTCCACTAAGACAGCATAGGCAAATTTAGTCGAGAATGCATCATCACTAGTAAGTCCCTAGGCAATATAATTTGTTTTGTTCCAAGGAGAGGGGGCCATCATTCCCAATATCTTGTTGCAAATTTCATGTGGGAGAACTTTGCTTAATTTCTCCATGTCCTAGGTGCTAGCAACAGTAAAGAAGTCATTTAAACTGGCTTTCTTCTCTTCATTGGATAATGGTCAAATAGCAAGTGTCTGGAGAGTGCCAAGGCTTACAACCCAATTGTAGCTCCCAAATTTAATAGTGTTTCCATCCCCTACCCTCTAAACAAGATTATCTAATAAGATGCCCCTTCTAGAGCAAATTCCCTTCCAAAGGTTCAACTAGTGTCTTTTCTTTTCAACCCTCAAAAGCATATTACCACCATAGTTATACTTTGATCTAAGAACCTGCGCCCATAGAGCTTCTTTATTCTGAATTAATCCCGACCCCACCTTCAACATAAAGGCCATATTCATTCCACCATAAATGTATTAAGCACAACCCACCAGTAGCTTTGGGTTTACAAACTGAACTCCAATCAACAAGGTGGACTCTTTTTTCTCCCTATTGTATCCCCTCGTAAAAGGGCCTACACTTCTTATCTAATTTTTCACATGTACTCATTGGTAGGAGAGTAGTCTGCATAGCATATATGAGCATAGCAGAGATAACTAAATTCACCAATGTCAATCTACCAGTAAGAGATCATTCCACGCACTTAACCTACTAGAAACCTTATCCAATATATGATTAAAAGTTGTCTTCATTGTTCTTTTATGCAAAATAGGAATCCCAAGATATTTTCCTAAGTTGTCAATTCCTGAAAACTAGAAAGCCTGTCTAATAACATCTCTAATCATATGTTACGCTACATAAAAAAAGAAAAATATGGGTTTTTCTTTCGCAACTCACTCTTTGCCCTGAGCTAAATAGAAAGCATCTAGACACTGCTTTGTTACATTCACTTGCTCCATGCTTGCCTCTATGAAGAGAATTAAGTTATCAATAAAACATAAGTCAGACAAGTCTATTCCATCCCTAAACATTTTGATTGGCTTCAAAAACTATGATTAACTGCGACATTTATGACTTAGGATAGGTGCTCAATACACAACACGAAAAGATGTGGGGAGAGTGGATCTCCTTGAGGAATCCCATGGGAAGGGTAAAAAGGTTAAGAGCCTCTCCATTCCAAAGAACCCTCGTTGGCTGAGAAGAATAAGAATGCCATACTGGATCAGTAAACTCATGAAGGACCTCGATGTCTTCTAGAGTATCGTGCACAAAGCTCCATTTTAGTCTATTATATGTCTTCTCCAAATCTATTTTAATAGCCATCCACCCTTTCCTCCCTTTCTTCTATCTCATAGAATGAATTGCCTCTTGAATAATGATTATATTGTCCAAACTATGTCTACCCGGCATGAAACTATATTGGGTTAGCTCAACAAGTTTAGCCATACACTACTTTAGCTTGGATGCTAAGATTTTTGTTTGCACAAACTTAAGGGATTAAATTGTTTCAAACTCATAGCAAGCTCCACCTTGGGAATAAAAGTATTGAGAGTTTCATTCAGCCAATCCACACTTGCAGGGTCTATAAATATATACTACACCAATTTAAATAAGTCTTTCCCTACATAATCCCATTGACTCTGATTGAAAAAAAAAAAAATTACTTCAACTACATCACTCTTTGGTGCTATAAATCCTCCCATATTAAATATGGCCTATCTAAGCCCTTGGCTGGTAACCTATTGCTTTAAGACACAAACATCATCATTCTTTGAATTTCGAAAATAGCCTCTTAAACAAATGGCATGTCTCCTAAATCATCGTTATACAGATTCTCTAAAAAAAGAAAAAATAATAGCCAAAGTCTCAAGTTGGATTGGATTCGTGACTTACTCTCCATTTTGATTTTTCAAAGCTTTGATTTTATTCTTCTTTTGTCTCATAATAGTAGTGCCATGAAAGAACCTTATGTTACGAACACCAAATTGTAGCCATTTACACTTGGACTTCTGATGCCACAAAACATCTTATTAAACAAAATCTCTTCATACTTCTTCCAAAGAATCATTTAGAGGTTTTCAAGGAATCTGTTAAAACTTTCACACAGCTTCCTAGCTATGCCATTGAGCTGTCGTAGGACTATTTTCTTCCTATGAAATATATTACCAAAGACTTTGTGGTTCCATCTTTGAAGAGTATCTTGAAGGTTATACATATACCTTGAAGGTTATACATATACCTTGAAGGTTATACATATTGACTGTCCATTCTTGTTCATGCTTCTAACTATTAGTGACCACATTGGTAAACTACGGATGGGTTGACCATACAACCAAAATGCAAAAAGGACATCACCCTTGTTCATACATTGCTCAGGCTGGAATTTCAACCATAACATCATATGGTCAAATTTTAGCATCAACAAATGAAAGTTTGAAGAATTTTAGTTGCCAATCTAAATTCAAGGCTCTATTAAGTTTCTCTGCTAATGAGCCCTGCTTTCAAGTAAATAGCCATCCATTGCCACACATATCAATCAATCCACATTCTTTTATGAGAAAACTCACTAGATGAACCACAGTTGGAGCTAGGATTGCTAGCACTCCTCTCAAAATTGTGAAGGAGAGCATTAAAGTCTCCAATAAGACACCATGGCCTTGAGGTAGTCTACAACTCACTCTTTGACCATAAGTAGCTATTAGCAACCAAGGATCTTTATTCCTCCATCTTACCCTCATGTAAAAGAATTGATTGCGCTCAACAACCATATCCACTATTCAACAAATATCATCACAAACACACCACATAGCTCTAGAACATCCTTGAGTTTCCACAACCATGGAGGCCCCAAAGTTAATTTTATTCCCAATGTGTTGACCCCAATTCCTGCTAATTAGAGGCTCTAGAAGAATAATAAAATCAGGCTAATATTCATTCCTTGAATTTCTGACAAGATTCGAGAAACCCTTGTTCCCAGCACTTTTAGAATTTCACTAGATTAAATTCATGGATAACTAGTAAAAAGGATAATAATGTTGGTCAATAATGGCCATCATCTTTCAACATAACACTCCCACTAATCTACATAGGATTCTAAATTGCAAACACATGCCTCTCAAAGCATACAACCTTCTCTGTACTCAACATAGTTTGTGGGATATGAAGATTTGGTGGCTTCTCAAGGGTGGCATCCAAATCCATCAACAACCCCTTCCTACTGAGTTTCGCTTCCATTAAGCCATCTCTATACACTCCCTCTTTCATAACAGCATTCTTATTTTTTATGCTTTGGTATTTCTTCAATTCATCATGAACCATTTATCTCATGTTCAGATGGATACTTCTTCACTCTTCATTTGCTGCATCTCTACATCTTTGAGTTTTAGTCATTCAGTTCTCTCTGGGTTGGTTTGCCCACCCATTAAATTTCTCAATTTGAATTTTTTTGGGCTTGGACACAGTTAGCCTAGTCTCTAAATGTGGGCTATTTTTGTAACTTCCATATTGTTTGGAGATTTGTGGGTTCTTTCCACCTCTTGGGTTAGGGACCTACCCAGATACCTCAGATTTTTATTTGAATTTTCATGATTTGATACTTCCACCTTTCGAGAATCGACATAATCATTCTCACAATCATTATCGCAATCAATATCTACTTTATTATCTCCTAGGATTGTGAAGCTAGACCCGCTCTCTATTTCCTCAACATTCTCCTCCTTTTCCGAAAGTCTCATAACATGATTATCACCCTTAAATGTGGTCCTTTTGGTGTAGGTTTGACATTTATCTAGATGACACCATATAGGCCTTTTAGCTTGCATTGATAACTCAAATCAAGCTATAGCCATATGCTAGGCTTTCACACCCCTCCCCATAATATCCAGATTAGGAGATATTTCCATTAACTTGCTAACATTAGTCGTACTTTCACCCATCATCTCTTCTATAGTTTTTGAGGCACTTGGTTTTGCCATGGGCATTGTTTGAAAGACCTCAAGAACCACTCTTTCCACACCATTATCTTCTTGATGTGGATTTATCTTGTGGCCATATCTCCCAAAATTAAAGCAAATTAGATGAAGTCCTTCATAGTCTAGATGTAATTCGTAATCAATAACTTTAATTTTGTCACAAGACATTTGGCTAGATCACTCTCCATACACATTCTGGCAAGTTTACCTCTCAAATGAATAGCCATCAGCCTGTCAATTTTCAACATGGTTCCTATTTTAGAACCCTTTTTTTGTGTAATTCCATTGGAAGGTTAGGAATACAAATCCAAACTACAAGCTTCCTAATAGCGTTATTTGATGGGATATTTTCCATACACCGGCAAATGTACCGGGTCAATCAAGTAATAAAGTAGTGAGGAGAGTATCATTTTCACGAGGATTAGTCACTGATTCATTAACAACAATTCTATTTATGCTTATGAAAAAATGTGGGATTTTCCAATTGTATAAAAATGCAATTCATCAACAAGCAAAACATAAATAAAGTAAGAATTGTGAAAACAAAGGTTTGAAATTTTAAGAAAAGACAAGTGCTAGGGGTCCGATTTCATCTGGGCTTCTGATGAGTGTTGACCTTCCATACCTAATTAAATCTAATTATCTAGTTGACGAGAAGGGATCCTATCCTATAATTAGAACTAGATTATTCTTGTGTACTAATTCACTCTAAATCCTTGAAACTCAATTGGCATACCAAATTAAATCCTAAGGCCAGAGGCATGAACAACATATGATTCCTTTTACAAACTCCCATGAAATCTCTTATCTTAATGACTAGTTTCTAATATTTCGATAATAATATTTCAATTATGTACCAATATTTCTCTTAGTCTACAAGCATAAAACTATATCAAAAGAAGTAATAAATGAATGTATAAAAGACATTCATCATTATTCTTGTCAAAAAAATGGCTCCATCTTTGAACAACCAAGTATCTGCCACCATCCAAGGTCCCTCAAACAATGCATGATGATAATCCTCTTCCTCAATAAAATTAATAAGAAAGTAGTTATGACTCATATCAATAAGGGAAAAGTCTAAAAACCCCTTCAACTTTGGTCCATTTGCACCTTGATCTTATTAATTAAAAAGGTGCAAATCGGTCGTCAAATTTTTAATACGTGCAGGTTACTATAATTTGGTAACGAACATTTATTTTTTGATGGAAAGTTGCACATGAGAAATGCATCAGCTCTACAATCTCATTAGGAGGCCTCACACATTGTTAAATAACAGGATTAAAGTGGATATGGACCAAAGTTGAAGAGTTTTTTTTAGACTTTTTTCATCAAAAAATGAGCATCCATTAGCAAATCGTTGTCACATGCACATATCCAAAAGTTACAAAACCAATTTGCATGTTTTTGTAGTAACAGGACCAAAGTGCACTTGGACTAAAATTGAAGGGTTTTTTAGACTTCTCCCTATTAATAATGCTAATAGAGCTTGCTTTTAACCATTCTTTCTTCAACTTGAATTCAATTGTACGTAGACTAACCCTTTTTCCCAGTAGCTTCATGATAAGTGATGATCTCCATGGTTTGCACCACTCCTCTTCTTCCCATCTTTGTCTTTCATCTTTTTTTTCTAGTTATTTCTTGGTTTTTTTTTTTATTCTGGTTTTCACATGGCTTATAATTCTGGTATTGGTAATATGTTGGTGAAAATTCTGCCATAACACTTTGCTAAAATATGTTTGATTCCTTTTTATTCAATCAATGGAAAAGCTCTAATAATTTGCATGATGCCGATTTTCCCAAAAGATTCTTAAAGTATTATATTTGCAGCGCTCCATCTGTTGTACCTCATTTAGCAAGGTTTCATTTGTTATACCTACATTTGCAAAATTTTATCTATTTTACATGTGTTCATAAGGTTTTGTTTGTTGTGCCTACATTTGCAAGGTTTTGTTTGTTGCACTTGTGTTTGTAAGGTTGATTGATTTGAGCAAAATTATAATACAAGTTTTTTTTATCCAAGCGGATTTGTAATACAGGCAAAGCAAATGCTATGATGACAACATCATAAGAAAGAAGTATATTTTTATTATTTTATGTCTGGTGCCTCGTTAAAACCCTTATCGAAAAAAATCTGCAAAAAGGAAAAAGAGTACACCCTTACTTTCATTATGTAAGGCATTTAGCTGAAAAATGAAGTTGATGCAATCGTAATGTTGGTTAATAGTATTCTGCTCATATAAATTTGGCTACTAGCAAACAACCTCCTAAATGATTTTCACAAATACCTTCATGATTTTCTATGATAACATATTCTCCTTGATCCTTATCTAGACACTTTAGTAATGGTTGTGAGAATACTCATTTGTAAAGTTGATCAAAGATGAGGACAAACCCTATTGATTGTCTCTTGACTCAAACTGCTACTACCATTTTGTTGTCTGGAAGCTTTCCCCTCTTTAAGTATTGTAAGATCGAATGTAATAATGATGGTTTTATAACTGATATAGGAGATACTTCCTTTTCTTCTGACTTGGAATCAAAATTGTTTCTTGGATCATCCATCAGTTGTTTGTTGGTTTCTTTGTACTTGCTAAGTTTGACAAAATACCTATCTAGTGTTTTTGGATTGTGGCATATGCTCCGGTGAGAATTGTTGAAAATGGATTGAGTTATTGGACTTTTGCTTGATATTTCTATATGTGAAACTTTTGAAGTAGTAAGTATAAAAGTCAAATGCTTTTACTGATATATTAATACATATTAGAATGTGTAAAATAACAGTGCATCAAAACTAAATTCTAAGTATATATAGAAAATTGGAACTGGACATGCATGATTTCTACAAAAGCCCCTATTAATTCATGAATTATTCAAAATCAATGGGCAATATGTCACTTATGAAGTAGGATTCTATAAACATGTACCAATATGATAGTCAATCTCATTTATAATTTATAATCCTTAAAAAATCCTTCTCCATGAATAAAAACTATACTATAGGGAAATCATAATTATTGTTGGGTTTCTATTTAAAGCCATAAAACAACAACATTGAGAAAAACTCAATCTTAAACAATATTCAACTCTATATCACCATAATTAGGGTTAAGTTGGTTTTGATGCCAATTGCTGGAAATTTATAATCAAAATTAAAACATAAACTTGATAATCCAAATTTCTCTAATCAATTTTATTCCACATTATGGCTTGCACAACAATTAAATAATGGGAGACAGTAATGCCCAAAAAGGATAATGATAGATTGTTGTAACTAAATCCTTGAAGGAGATCACAATTAGGTAAGATGAGGGAGAGAGAAAGAGAAAAGATTAGAGAGAAAGAGAGACTCTTCATACACATAATAGGCATTATGTGTATTATGGTATAAATGGAACAACCAAACACCCTATTTGTCGTTAGGAACTAGGTCCTCTCCCTTATGTCAACAACTAGGTTAAACTTACCCTTTATAGCAAGCCCATACACAAAAACTTATCAACATACATACCAGCGAGCAATACTTAACAACGATAAGTCCAAGAATAGTGATCACAAATTTTAGGTTTAAACAATATATTCTAATTATTTTGACATTTAGTTAATAATTAATATGGGTCAATATAAAAGATAACATTGACTTATGTTAATCCGCATAAAATTTTTTAACATTTTGATCATTTAGAAGTTGAATTTTTTTTGTTTGGTTATTTCTAAATTATTCAATGGGGGTTTCAAGCCACCACACAAAAAAAAAAAAAAAAAAAGCAAAATGCCGCGAGTTCTTCATGTTAACAGCAGTTAAAAAATTTACCATAAATAAAATAAATATGAAGGCTCTTTTAAACTAAACAAACTTACTGCCATACATGCCCATTTTCTTGTAGTGTTGCTCGAACATGGCTTTATGATCTCTATGCAATTGCTGCCATGCTCCCTATAACTTAATGTGTGATATTCCATGTAATCTTAACCATTCATCTTGATATTAATGACTGAGATTATATTTCAAACATCTCTACACCATTGATTGGTTGTGCACACTAGAGACACCAACTCCCCCTCTTTCTCTTTCTTTTCGTCCTCCATCCGCCGTTGGCGTGGCAAGCTCACCGCCACAATGCCCTCAATGCCACAGCCTTGCCACCACATCGCCCTCAATACATCAACATCGCTCATCATTGCCGAAGACCGCAACCCAGCTGCAAACTCCACCTTGACCTTTGCCTTCCCTTCCACAATCGGCCACCTCCAAGCCCTTACTATTGCGAAGCCTCAGCCTCCATCGCACACAGCCACGCGGTCGTTCGAAGAAAATACTTATTCTCCAAGAAAATAGTTTCAGTCAAAAGACAATAATCCATATTTGTTAACGAAAGTCGAATGTTGTCTCGAGATGCACTGTGCAAGCTCATCTTTCCCATCCGCTTTTAGACGTTATGCATTCTCATTGTTACTTTCTAGCTTAGAAAAGTTAAGGTCAGCGAAAAGTATTTAATTACCAATTTGAAGACGTAATGGAGGAACACCAGTAAAAATCCTCAGCTTAACCGGGTGAATTTAAGTTTTTCCATTGGGTTCGAACTAACAAATTTTTCCGTGGAAGATTCATTATCTTATCCTTTTTACTTATCTTCCATGATTGCGGGCAATTTCTTTTCCATATTTTGGTTCTTGGTTCTTTTAACTGTGATAACTGATAAGCTTTCTGATAAGTTTCTTGTTCCGAGCTAAACTTGCTCTTCTAATTGTATCATTTATAAATTCAAGCTACTTTTGTAGATACAATTTGTTCAAGACATATTAACAATTTCTCCAAGTCCTATTTCACCATCATGGTGCAACAAAGGAAAATAATATTGAATTATGTAATGACCGAAAAGCAAACAAGATAAATAAAGCATTATGATCGATTACATATTACATAAATCAAATGACACTATCCTATTCTATTCTAAATCGTATTTATAAACAAGCCATTTAAATCTAAATCCTCTTTAATAATTTCAGCTACAACTTTTATTAATTCGCCTCTATCTCTTAACTATTAAATCAACTGCCATCTAATCTACTCTTATACAAATCAAGATTTTCATGACCAAACCACTCAAGCTGAATAATCATTATTATACTATGTATTGTATACACGGGAAAGAGAAAAAAAAAAATCCCAATTTGTTGAGCAGCAAGTACAATGACCGTTACTAACTTGCCATGGATTAGAGCCTAAGTGTGGTACCATAAAACAACTGCAATCTTCGCTTTTGTTTACTTAGGACTACCATGAATATTACAACGTAAATGACAGGTTAAGGGCATAATTGTTTGCAGGAGCCAGCTTATGAAGCTATATACAGTTTTTTCATAGAAAAGTCTGGAAGGTGAGACGACTAAACGATGAACTGAAACTGAAGTAATTCATGGACACGTGACCAATAACTGAAACAGCAGACAGGTGTGAAAGAAAACATCCGATGAAGCGCAACCGAGATATTCCTTTTTAAACACTTCTGCAAGTATCGTACTAGGATTTTTTTCAGAGACGCAAAGTGCTAATGCCAAAACTAACAATGTGGAACAACTGTACCACAGAAATAACTATAATGTTTGTACATTTGGGAAGCAGAATGAGTTCAAGACATTTATAAGTGTTAACATCAAAAGCCAGTTAGCCACACAACGTAAAACCTTGCTCACAACCCTGGCAAACCACTTGCCAGTTAAGCCTTAGACAAAATTGGCTCAAAACTCGAATTCTATGCCACCATCTCCGCAAAAAATAACCATAATATGATTACCTTACTATACAGGAATTTCTGAAGAAATGCAGAGTTTTGAGTCTACTCCGCCACTGATAACACTGTTACTTTTCCACCAGTCAGCACATAAAACCTGAGTTAATTATATGAGAATTCAATTAACAGCAATTTTGACCCTATCAAGCATGAAACAAGAAGTTGGAGAGGTATTTTCCTTTATCTGCTAAAGCATGGAAAGATAATTTTATACCTTGTCGCTGTGTGACTCGATGACTGCGAGGGGCCACTGCAACATTAATGGAGAAAATCATCAGGGGTAAAAATAATGAACATGATACATAACTGCACCAAAAGGATAAAGCAATTGGAAAAATGAGTTACCGCAGTTCTCAAATCCCATAACATAACTTTCCCATCATAGGATGCAGAAAGTAAATGAAACCAAGAATTGTCATGCCATTTGCAAGCAGAAATCCAAGAAGTATGAGAAGCAAACTGAAAAACAGGAGCAGAAGTGCCTGAAGAAAGGAAAAGATGTGTTATATGATATACTAGGATGCATATGGTGATCTATGGAGGTGAGATGAAATCTCTTGCTTTATTTAACAGACCTGGCTTACGAGGATCCCAAATCCTTAGAATAGGGTCGGAACCACCAGCAGCTATCATAGCAGAACCTTCCCCACCAATATCAAGGCAGTTGAGAACCTTCCCACAGAACTATACATGGAGGACAATAGTCTTAGAATTTAAAAAATTAACTTTAATCATTGGTACTTTTCTACTCCTAAATTCTGATTGCCAGATGTAATCATTTGCAACAATACTTTAGTAAGGAAAATATTAAAAACAATAAGTGAAGGAAAACATTAAAAAGATAACCACAAAACTTAGCATTTATCATAATGTATCAGATTTATGCCACAGAAAATTTAAACTCCAAACATGTACAATTTCAACACGCGACAGAGAGAGAGAGAGAGAGAGAGAGAGCAGCAGCAGCAGCAGCAAGTTGTCAACTTACTATATCTGACAAGTTTTTGCCTGTCTCAACATCCCATTTCCTAATGGAATGATCCCATGATGCAGAATAGATTGACTCTCGTTGTGGCCAAACCACAGAAGATACACACTGTGTATGGCCCACAAGGGTTGTGAAAGCCTCTCCCTATAATACAACAAAGTATTGTTGATCAAGCCTGGTCATGATGCCAATGAAAACTACAGAATGATACATCAGAAGGGAAGGAAACACTATTAAAGAGAATAAAAGTAGTTACAAAACCTACAAGGTTTAACCGTTTTACAGGTTTACAATAAAATTAATTAAACTTTGAACATGTCTCAGAATTAGATCAAATAATTCCTTTTATAAGTGTTTCAAAAACATCCTAGCCTCCAGCCCCTGGCCCCCAGCATAAATAGAAACCTTGAGACTTCAAATTCAACCATTAGTAAAATTACCAAACATACAAGAGATGGAAGTTAACACTTTCATAATTAAGTCAAATTTTCTTTAATGCATAAAGATGTTACTTGAAAGAACAAGGGACCTAGAGCACACTAAGCATGTGGAAAGTACATACAGCAACATCCTTGACGTTTTAATGTTCCACTCATCAATTACAACATTTCAGAACAAGAACAGTCACACACCAATTCTAATGACCTCTTAGAAGTTAAAACAGATTTCTATGTACCAAATCTTTTTTTTTTTTTTTTTTTGGGTGGGCCTCTGGGGGGAAGATATTAGTAACTACACAAATTCCAATTTCAACACACAAGAAAAAAAGGTGCCAGGAACCTGTACAGACCTCTAATTGAGACTCTTCAACTTGACCTCCAACTTTCCTCTTCTTAGACACTAGGTCATCTTCTGCATTGAAGTCGCTAGTTTGCCAAAGATTGATGGTGCAATCCCAAGAACCCGAACAAACCTAAGTATATGTGACAACATAAGAAAACTGATGTCACAGACCACTATTACACAATAAATGAACCAAGAAGAGAAAGAGGGTAGAGAAATTAAAATAAAAAAGCAAACAGGAACCATTTCTCCGGAAGTCTGCACGGCAACACTTTGTACTGCAGCCTTATGACCACGCAAGATTTTGAAAGCCCTAATCTTCATCGGATGGTTGATATCCTCTTCTGTATTGAGCTTTTACACAAAAGGGAAAATAAAAGCTAATCAGCATATGCTCAGCATAAGGAATTGTGCTCAGCAGCTTCTTTTACTTACCTTCCATAGCCTCACTGTCCGGTCTTTCGAAGCAGTAGCTAAAGAAACAGTTTCCACACCTGATTACAGTGGAATCTTAATAAGTAGTGTCTACATTATTGAACACTATGACATGTGAATTACACAAAGAAATGTGCACAGAAGTTCACAAGTAGGCAAGTGAAAAAAAACAAATATATAAAAGGCCGCAACAAGCTTTCCCTGCTACGAACATGACAACAGCACCAATGACTTCTGATGCACATAAAAGCATAGTCACTGAAGGATACTGCACCTATTTATCTTCTTTGTACTAAAGAATAAAGTCTTTTGAGGAACCTAAAAAATAGAAATACTAAGTAATATCATGAAAACCCATTATCATCTCCATCTTAGAAAGAATGGGAAGAGAAGTAAACATAAACAGTTAATCTGATGGAACAACATTGAACTTGATAGCCAAGGAAAATCAGCCATAAGCTTTCTTATACTGTTACATACACACCTTGTGATTTTCTTTCTTTTTTTTTTTTCGATAGAAATACACACCTCGTGATTTTCACAACAGAAATAAATTATGCATCTACTAAAATTTGACAACTGGCAATCAAAAAATAAGACAGAAACGACAGTGGCAGCATGTAGGAGAAAACCAATGTCTTTATACCTTCCGGATTAATGATGCTAACAGAAGTGACAGCGTCGCTATGTCCCTCCAATATATGAGTACATAATCCAGCACCTTTCCACACCCTAAAATATAATTTATTCATATCATGATGGAAGTTCAGTAGATGGAGACTAAATGAAATGCCACACAACCATAAAATATGTCAAATTATTTCAGAACAAAACTACACAAGATTATTACCTCCCTAAACCATCATAACATCCTGTCAAAAAGAACCTGCAGAAAAGTATAACTGTCAATTTAATATTTAGTTAAGGTCATGTAGGTCTGAAAACAATTAACTTGATAAAAGACAACCAAAAGTCTAATATTTTAGCCAGTAAAACCAACACAATGTCAAAGGTTAAACTCCAAATAAAAATGCTCATTCATCCAAGGGGAAAACATGTAAACAGCCTTCTCAGTATTCATGAGCACAGGGTTCTAGGTTGTCATCTGACAAGTGACAACTACCATCCTCCAACTCCATTGTAAATAAACCCCATTCAAATATTTCCAGATTCCAACATCAAAAAATTAAAGAGTTGATAAAAATATCAAACTCAGACCATTATAGAAAGGCTGAATTATTAAAAGTCATTGAGAAATATTCTGCCAAAACACCACGCATTTACATGCTTACCAAGAAGATGAACCATCAACAGCGCTGACCCAGTCATCATGCAAAGAAGGGTCTTCCTCCTTTCGTGGGGCAACAGCCCTGGTGTACTCAATTTCCAATATCCTTTCCTGTAAGTGATCATTCACAATGATTAGCTATGTGACTATTCCAGTAGAGCAAGCAACAGTAACAATGTTTATTTTCCATGTTAACAGATGAAGAGCAAAGGAATGGTTAAACTATAGCTTTGTGCACCAAATTTCAATTCCTAAAACTTCAACAATTTCCTTGTAAATATGGCATAACAGGTTGCTGGTTGTAGATATTCCCATGATTGAACCTCAGAATTTTGTTTAATTCAAGATTCATGTAAGTGCAGAATGCTCATGAATATCAATTTTCTGTTATCTATACGAAAAATTGATTGTTGAATAGAACTGTAGGAACAATTCATCTTAAAAAATCAACTGTGCCATTGATCCCACCTTACTATTACCATCACCGAGTCACAGCCATCAAAATTCACAACAGCACAATTTTACCCCACTATTGGCACAGCCAAACTGCAGCTACCCTATTTTGGTGACAACAATACTACAGTCACAACTTCCATTACAGTTACCCCACAACCCACAGCATCACATCCATCATATTTGACATTATTCCACCCTAACAACCATAGCACCTACAGTTTTTTTTATTGAGATATATTCACTTACACCATCAAAAGGCAACCCTTATTAAAAATACAAAACTAAAACAATTCATCAAAATCCAACAGATAAAGCAAGCAATCTGTCGTACTTATCCAAACATGCAGTTCCCAAGTTAAAATCCCATCCCACGAACACGAAGCTTGATTTGAAAACTGGAATCTAAAATCCTTCCAACACTCCATAAAAAAAAAAAAAAAAGGAACAAAAAACAAATGCATTTTCCTATTACATATATCAATTTGCTGTGCAGCTTTCCATTTTCACTTCGATGACACAGATTTAACACAGATTAAAATCATCAATTCAAAGGCTTAACTGATAACGAGAATAGCATATTTATTATAAATATAATTTACCGCCGAGATCCCCTTAGCGAGAAGGAACTGCTCAAGCGACATCCGAACGAACTCGCCATCAATCAAAAAATCGAATGGCTCCGGTTTATGATCAGCATCTGCACAAAACAAAAACAACCACTAACTAAACCTAATTTTATCATCTATTTAAAAATTAAAAATCAAAAAAAAAAAAAAAGAAGAAGCACAGCGAGGATGGGTGTTTGTATAGTGTTGGAAGAATAATAATACCTTTGGCTTGGAGAAGGGCGTTGACAAGGGAGGAGAGGCCGAACCTGGTGAGGTCGGCGGGGATGGCGATGGCGGTGGTTGGGACTTTAAAGGCAGCTTCCAGCTTCGTCACGAACCGCGCTTGAATCCTCCTAGAGCCCCCTTCACCACCCTCTTCCCCCATCTCCATGTGTTACATACAACTCAAAATCACACTCTTCTTTCTTCTCTCCAACGGAAATGTGAAGGTTAAGGTGAAGTACAGCAGAAGGATTCAGGGAAGGAGACGCTAGGGTTTAACGGTTGTTCTTAACTTGCTATGGGTTTTGGACTGTTATTGGGATCTAGGTACACGACGCCGTTTTCATTTCTATTTTTTTTCATTTTCACTTTTTGGCTTCTTTGATTATATTCGATCAAGGGTTTGTCCATCGAACGACCTAGCATTTTCGTAGTATTATTATAATATTATAATATATATAATAATATTAAAAATTAATTTAAACATACAGATCCTTGTTGCTTGATTTAAGAAAATTAGCAAAAAAAAAGAAAAATAAGAGAAATAAAATAAAAAGCTTTTGATATTTTTCCTTCATGTTTGGTGGAGGAGAGTTTCACTACAAGTCACAAAAACATAGTCAAAATCTTTTATAGAAATTATGACAATTGTTGACTTATTAAATGAAATAAAGTAGTATATCCTATGTATTTATTCAAAAATCAATAATGATGCCACATTATGTTAATAAAAAAATTTTGGCAAAATTTTTATACTTCAAATTTTTTCTCTAAAAAGAAGATAGGAAAAGGGGGAATGGGTGAGAGGTCTACCAAAATATTTTGTAATTTATGTTTGGAGAGAAAGTTAAAGAGGAAGAGTTTAAAGGGACATTTTTGCTCCTATTCATTTTTAAACTATTCATTTATAGTAAGGAGAAATTTTTGTATGACCTTGAATCGCTACATAGAATTATATTCTTTCCACTTAAATAATGTCATGTAACAATAAAATCCACCACTTAAAGTTAAATTCTTAAAATTTTAACTCTCAATAAACTATCTATAGTTAACATTTATTCTTATTATCTCTTTCCCCCTCTCTCTCTCTCTCTCTCTCTCTTTCTCTCTCTCTCTCTATATTTATTGCTTCATTTAAAAAATACATTTTGCATAATAATAATATGTTTATTATTTGTGCTACATATGTCTTAATTAAATGTCACTATTTTTTTTAGACAGTAGATTAAAATAATTATTGTTTTTATCTCCTGTATAAAATATATAAAAAAGGAATTTTTATTTTCTATAATAATAAAATTATATTAATTCAAAATAAAAAAATAAACAATAAAATAATTCTAAAATAAATTATAGTTTTAAATAAATTTTACTGATAATACTGCCTTGGCGCAGATGAGGTTTGGAATCTATTGCCAACGTGAAAGCAAACAAGTATGTTTACTAAATCATTTTTTAAGGGTTAGGCTTATTGTGACAAGTGTCAATGTTGGGTTCAGTAGGTTGTTATGGGCATAAAATTGTTACATTTTGTTAATATCAGTTTTTTTTATATTTTTTTTGTCAATTTATAAGTTTATTTTTGTTTCTGAATTATAATTAACATGGAAAACCACCGTATATGATTTTTTTTATAATTATTTGCGTCATTTTGTTTTGAATCATAATTTTAAGATTTTAATTTTTAATATTACGTGTTATTTTTACGTAATATTTATAAGGTGTTGTACAAAAGCGAGATTTATTGTAACAAAAAATACTCATAATAGAAAATCTCACAGATTGTGGGGATTATACTTAGACTTCAACTTGTGAAAATCTAAATAGCATAAATTATTAATGCAAGCTTTTCTATCTCTTTCTCTTTATATTTTAGTATTTTAACTTTATCTTCTGAATCTGAACTCATATTGGTATAATATTTTAAAATATATATTCTACTTATATTTTGAGTTATTTAATTACAAAGTCTAATAAACACTTACTAGATTAAGCATCTACTAGAAATGTGTGTGTGTGAACTTTTTAATTTGTGTATTAAATATACAGAAAAAATTTTAATTAACCAAAGACTTAATTCAATCTCCGCTTCTTAAGTCCTCTAGTACTATCAATATGTTAATAAAACATCAAATTTAATCCTGTTAGTTAATAAGATTTTAATAATGGAATAAATTTCTTTGAATTAATGGATTTTGATCTGGAAAATATTTGACGCATAAGGGAAAGCGGAGAGGGGGACAAGGGAACGGGCGAGGCAGGCCGCCCCAAATTTTAGCACTCAAGTTGTCTGCAACTACATTCATATTTGAACAATTTTCTATGAGTGCTGTATAGTTTTATACAAATTTATATAGCTTTGACAATCTATAATAGATTTTAATTAATGAGAGATTTACTTGTGTATAAATGATACTTGGTAATATTTAGCACATCCACAATTCTATGCTTTAATTGTATTTTGAGTAGTCTTGCAATAAAAAATATTTTTTTTTGTATGATTAAAAGTTCAAGACTTACAAAAGAAGAAATTTTTAAGTAAACACAGACTATCTCTTCATTTTTTTTTTTAAAGACATTCAAATCATTATTTTTTTCGATACAAAATGCTAGAAGAAAAAATGAAAAAGGAAGAAAAAGAAATAGGAACATAGCAGCTTAACGCTGCATGGAGACATCATCCCGCAGGATAGTTGTTAAGCCATCTGGGGGAAGGGACCACATCTAAATATCTTTGGATCCCCTCGCACCAATCTTAGCCATGAAATCAGCAGCTTGACTAGCAGTACAAAACACATGATGTCACCTCCCAGTCCTTATGCATCAAGGCTTGAATATGAAGAACTAGGTGTTGGACCATAACCAGGTAACCATTAGAGGAAGAAATAATAACATTGAAAGCTTCTAAACTACCAGTTTCGCACCATAATCTACGAAAGCCAAAGTCCCAGGCAATCTCTGAGCCATGCTAAATAGCCTCCAGCTCAAGAACAATGATTGCAATTAAATTCGACATTGCTGAAAAGCCCAGCATCCACATTCCATCAGAATCTCTACAGTGACCTCTGTGAACGATGGCTTGACTTTTCAAGCCAATCACAAGCAAATTTCAAACTCTATGTCAGAAGCAAATTAGACAAAGTCGACGAGGGTGCTGCAGTGCAAACTTTCGGTGCTGCAAGTATTAATTGAAAACAACAATTATTCAAATGTTGCAGGAATAATTTTGAAAGCAAGCACCAGGCAATAAATTATGCATTAAATGTTGTTTGAAATAGTTGCATAAGGAGCTCTATAAATGGAGTTTGGTTTGCAAGTTCTTGGCATCACAAAAACCAATCCAATCTTCTCCTCCATGTCGCAAGCATTCAAAGAGTTATGTTTCTATTTTGAGTTTCTCTCTTTTGTATGTTGAGGTATATACCGGTGAGAAAATATTGTGAGGTATTTTGGGTGTATTTAGGAATTGGGTTGAGTGAAGTATGACCATCTTTTGTATCTCCATCATATTTCCTTAGTAAAATATTTGATTGTCGCCTTTGCCCGTGGACGTAGGCTATTTGCCAAACCACGTTAAATCCCTGTATCTTATTTTTCTTATGCTTTTGCATATTTATTTTGTGCTCCTTTATTTGTGCCTTATTTAGAGGCAACCTCCACTTTTATAACAAACTGGTATCAGAGCTCTTATAGAGTTCTAGGTCGATTTGTTTAAAGATGTCTACCGCAAAGTTTGACATTCAGCAGTTTGATGGGCACATCAATTTCAGAATGTGGAGGGTCCGCATGATGGCTGCTCTTATACAGTAAGGTGTAAGAGTAGCACTTGATGGCAAAGACAAAAAGCCTACAACAATAAAAGATTCTGAGTGGGAAGAGGCTGATCAAAAGGCTCTTTCTATTATTTAATTATGTATTACAGACGATGTATTGCAAGAGGTCCTTTTAGAGGAAACGACGCATTTGCTATAGACCAAGTTGAAGTCATTATATATGACTAAGATGGTAGCCAACCGTCTCAATATTTTGCAACGTATGTATATGCTTCATATGGCAAAAAGGACATCAATTCGATCTCATATTGTTGAGTTCACATTACTCATCACAGAGTTGAAAAATATGGACGAGATATTCTCAAGTGAGCAACAAGCAATGATGTTGCTTTGCTCCTTACCTCTTTCCTACAAACATTTTCGTGAGACGCTCATCTATGGTCATGAAAGCCTCAAGATTGATGAGGTTAAGTCCGCACTTTTAAGTTGTGACAAGATGGAGCATGATAGTGGCAGTCGTGATGACACTGCATCTGGCTTGGTTATCAGAGGGAGGTCAAAGGAGATTGGATTGAGTACTAATAGAGGCAAGTCTAGATCTAAGTCTAGACATCGTAAAGGTAGATGCCGATATTGTAAGAGGGAAGGGCACTGGAAAGCAAAAAGCTCAAAGACAAGAAAGAGAAAGATTCAAGTGATAGAGCAAGTGTTGCTAAAAGTGTTGATAATGTTCTATTAGTATCAACCAATTCAGTTGGTGATGCTTGGATTCTTAATTTAGGCTGCTCTTACCACATGTAGTCCGAACCGGGATTGTTTTACTTTTTACCGGTCAATTGATGGTGGTGTTGTCCTTATGGGAAATAATATATCCTGTAAGGTCATTAGCATTGGAATAATACAAATCAAGATGCATGATAGAGTTGTGAGAACATTGACTGATGTTCGAGACATATTGGGCTTGAAGAAAAATCTTATATCCTTGGGTGTTCTTGACTCTCAAGGTTGTAAGTATTCTACTCAAGGTGGAGTTCTAAAGGTCTCCAAAGGTGCTCTTATTGTAATTAAAGGCGGATTAGTCAATGGCCTTTATTTACTTCAAGGAAGTAGAGTTATTAGTGCTGCTTCAGTATCATCTTCATCTGATTCAGATTCAGATACTACTCGCTTATGGCATATGAGTGAAACAGGAATGTCCATTTTAAGCAAGCGTGGCTTGCTAGGTGACCACAAAATTAGGAAGCTAGATTTTTTTGAACACTGTGTCTATGGGAAGCCAATCAGAGTCAAGTTTAGCACTACCATCCACAAGACGAAAGGCACAGTGGATTATATCCACTCTGACTTGTGGGGCCCAGCACTTGTTTCGTCAAAAGGTGGCGCCAAATATTTTTTGACATTCATTGATGATTTTTCAAGAAAGGTATGGGTTTATTTTCTGAAACACAAGAATGATGTGTTCCATACTTTCAAGAAATGAAAATCACTTGTTAAGAACCAAACCGACAAAAAAATCAAGTGCTTCTGAACAGATAATGGTTTGGAGTTTTGTGAAGGACAATTCAACGAGTTCTGTGAAAATGAAGGCATATTAAGACACCGTACTGTGCGAAAGACACCACAACAAAATGGAGTAGCAGAACATATGAATAGAACTCTTTTGGAGAGGGATCACTGCATGCTCTCTAATGTCGGCTTGTCAAACGAATTTTGGGCTGAAGCTCTCAATATGGCTTGTTGTTTGGTAAATCGATCTCCGTCAACTGTGATCGATTTGAAGACTCCTATTGAGGTATGATCCGATTCCCCGGATGATTATTCAAATCTAAGAATTTTTGGATGTCCTGCATATGCACATATTAATGATAGCAAGCTTGAACAAAGGGCACTAAAATGCATATTTCTTGGATATGCAACTAGTGTGAAAGGTTATAGATTGTGGTGTGTTGAACCTAAATCACCCAAATTTATAATCAGCAGAGATGTCAAGTTTAACGAATCATCCATGCTTCATCTAAAAAAGGAGGTTGTCGATGAAGAAACAAACCATGATACCAGTAAACAGGTGGAGTTTGAAGCTGAACCACCAAAGCAAGTACAAGATAATGCCCCTAGTCAGCCCATTCAAGAAGAACAACAAACTCCTAGCGATGTGGATGTCCCACAATGGTTATAGTAATAGAGCCTCACCAGAGATAGAGAAAGGAGGCAAATAAAACCACCACAAAGATATATGGTCATGTAGACATAGTCTCTTTTGCATTATCGGTAGCAGAGGATATTGAAACATAAGATCCCACAACATATCATGAGGCTATTTCGAGTAGTGAGTCTGCACAATGGATTACCGCTATGAGTGAAGAGATGGAGTCTCTTCATAAGAACCAAACTTGGGACCTGGTAAAACCACTAGAAGGACATAAGATCATTGGCTACAAATGGATCTTCAAGAAAAAGGAAGGATCACCTAGAGTTGAATCAGCCAAGTACAAAGCACACTTAGTTGCCAAGGGCTTTAGCCAAAGGGAAGGAATAGACTTCAATGAAGTATTCTCTCCTGTTGTAAGGCAAAGCTCCATTCGGGTGTTGCTCGCTATGGTTGCACTATTTGACCTAGAGCTTGAATAGCTCGATGTCAAAACAACTTTTCTTCATGGTGAGCTTGAAGAACAGATATATATGCAGCAACCAGAAGGCTTCATTATTCAAGGCAAGGAAGATCATGTTTGTCTCTTAAAAAGGTCATTATATGGCTTAAAGCAATCTCCTTGCTAGTGGTATAAGAGATTTGACACCTTCATGCTAAGTCATGGTTACTCTAGGAGTGACTATGATTGTTGTGTATACCATTGAAAGCTCTCAGATGGATCTTTTGTCTATTTGTTGCTCTATGTTGATAACATACTCATTGCTGCTAAGAGTAGGGCTGAGATTAAGAAATTAAAGAAGCAACTCAGTGATGAATTTGAAATGAAAGACTTGGGTGCAGCTAAGAAAATCTTGGGCATGGAAATTCATAGGGATCGGTATATGCCAGCAAATTATATTTGTCTCAAAAGAAGTACATTGAAAAAGTACCTGAGCGCTTTGGAGTGCAAAATGCAAAGCTTGTGAGTACTCCTATGGTGGCCCATTTCAGACTATCAGTTGCATAATCACCACAGTCTGTTGAAGAGTAGGAACAAATGTCATGTGTTCCTTATGCCAATGCAATTGGAAGCTTAATATACGCTATGGTATATACTCGACCAGATATTTCACATGCCATTAGTGTTGTTAGTAGATATATGGGGAATCCTGGCGAAATGCATTAGCAAGTAGTGAAATGGATACTTCGATATCTTCGAGGTACCGTAGATGTTGGCTTAGTATATGATAGAAGTTCTAACACTGGTGATAGTGTTACTGGTTATGTTGACTCTGACTATGCTGGAGATATTGATAAAAGGAAATCTCTGATGGGATATGTCTTCACACTATCAGGTAATGCAATCAGTTGGAAAGCAACTTTGCAGTCTACTATTGCATTGTCAACTACAGAAGCTGAGTACATGGCAGCAGCAGAAGCAATGAAGGAAGCCATTTAACATAGAAGTTTGGTTGGCAATTTGGGTTTGAAACAAGATGTTATAATTATTTACTGTGATAGTCAAAGTGCGATACATTTGACCAAAAATTAGATATATCATGAAAGAACCAAACATATCGACGTCAGATATCATTTTATTCAGGAGATTATTTCTCAAGGTACCATAGTTGTAAAAAAGATTGGTACCTCGGACAATCCAACAGATATGTTGACAAAGCCAATTACAATAGCTAAGTTCCAGCATTGCTTGAACTTAATTAGTATTCGAAATATGTGAGTTTGCCTTTACAAGCATATTAGAGAAGGCAACTTCGAGAATTTTTTTTAAAGCTTGAAAATCAAGATAAGGTGGAGATTTGTGAACGATGGCTTGACTTTTCAAGCCAATCACAAGCAAATTTCAAACTCTATGTCAGAAGCAAATTGGACGAAGTCCATAAGGGTGCTACAATGCAAACTTTCGGTGCTACAAGTATTAATTATAAACAATAATTATTCAAATGTTGTAGGAATAATTTTAAAAGCAATCACTAGGCAATAAATTATGCATTAAATGTTGTTTGGAATAGTTGAATCGGGAGCTCTATAAATAGAGCTTGGTTTGCAAGTTCTTGGCATCACGAAAACCAATCCAATATTCTCCTCCACATCTCAAGTATTTAGAAAGTTATGTTTCTATTTTGAGTTTCTCTCTTTTGTGTGTTGAGGGTATACATTGGTGAGAAAATATTGTGACATATTTTGGGTGTATTTGAGAATTGGGTTGAGTAAAGTATGACTACCTTTTGTATCTCTATCATATTTCCTTAGTAAAATATTTGATTGTTGCTTTTGCCCGTGAACGTAGACTATTTGCCAAACCAGGTTAAATCCTTGTGTCTTATTTTTCTTGCGCTTCCGCACGTGCTATTTTATTTGTGCCTTATTTAGAGGCAACCTCCACTTTTATAACAACCTCCATACCCACCCTTAGTCGATGAAGAGAAGAAGCTACTATCTACATTTAGCTTGTCCATCCCTCCAGAGGGGCAATTTGAAACACACAATTAGAGTCAGAAGGGCCACCATCCAAAGATAAAAAGGGAGTAAACTTACATTGAGCTATGTTGCACGTATATGGTTACGGTGGGTAAGGGGTACAAAAATTTTGTAAAAACTCTGGTACGGATATGTCAATATATATATATATATATATATATATTTAAAGATATAAAAATTTCACAATTTTCATAAAAAAAGAGTCATACCTCTATATAGACCAGCTCCAATACAGTATATAGAACAAAAAAATAAATAAATAGTCAAAACAAATGAGAGAAGGAGTCGTACCTCTGTCACAAGAGAGAAGGAGGACTAGAGTTGTTGGCTGGGCCACTGCTGGGACCTGGAAGTGCCATTGCTGCAACGACGAGGAGCTCCACTACTACTGGGACAAGGAGCACCACCACTGCAAGGATTCACTAGTGGTGGAGCAGTTGAAGGGTGGATCAGTGGTGGCTGGTGGAAAGTTGGAAGTGGGGTAGGGTGGAGTGGGGTGTGTTTCAATTTGGGAAAGAAAGGAAAAATTGGGGGGGGGGTGGGGGAAGGGTTTCTCTGCTTCGTTTTGTCTTTTCCAAAAAAAAAAAAAAGAAAGAATTGCCAAACGATATAATTTAGTTTAAATTCGTACTCAAGTTGTACCCAACCGCACTTACCCGAGCCGCATCCAGCCGTACTCAATTTTTTTTTCAAAAGAAAAATTTTATTCAATACATATCCATATGTATCCAGGCGCATCCAACACGTACCCATATCGAGAAAGTACCAAGTACGGTACGGGTACCTTTTAAAAAAGCATAGAGAGATACTAAAAGAATTGGATATTTCTAATGACACAATCAAGGTTCCAAGAAGCATCACCCAAGATAGCATTCAAATGCCGCAGCCAAATCCACCAAAGACTAGCCAGAAACAAGCAACCTTTAGGGTGCAAAGACAGGTGCCTAATCCAGTTCGTGACATCCATATCAAGAAAATGAGGCCAAGAACAAATGCCCAATCTGGACCAAATCAATATAGCAAAATGACAATCCCTCATGCAGTGAAATGTGTCCTCCACATTGCAAGAACAGCGCTGACAAGCCGGCAAAGAAGCAAGGCCACGATGGTGGCGCAAGGAATCAGTGGGAAGAGCTTTGTGAAGGACGAACCATACTAGTAACTTAATCTTCTCAAGAGCTGGTAGTCTCCAGAGCAACATCCAAGAGTCTGGGGGAGGCAAAGAACAATGTCTACGAATAAGCCACTGATAGGCCAAAGAAGCAGTGAATAAACCTTTTCCACCATCATCCCAATACCATCCATCAGATCGAAGAGAACCGTCAAGGCCAGGAAGATCACATATATGACACTTAACATCTTCATGCAACCAAGTTGAGGTGTTATCAAGATTCCAAGACCCTGTTTCCCAAGGCTCCCAAACCTACAATGTGGTTTCAGAAGTGTGAACAAAAGGAACAAGGTGACACAATTTTCCTAAGCCTAACCAATCATCAAACCAGAAAGAACTCCCCCCATAATTTAGTTTGAACTTCCAACCATCCTTAAGATAATTCACAGCCTTCATGATCCCACGCCAAATATAAGAACATCCCCTCATCTCATTACATGACAACACAGTACCATTAGAGATGTATTTCTAATTTCTCTTGAAGAATAGTAACCCAGGGCTTGAAATTCTCATACAAGCTTCCCAATAAGGGAAATATTCGCCAACCGAGTATCACGAAGACCAAGGCCACCAGTTTGACGAGGTAAATATATTTTTTGGTATATGTTTTGGTATTTAAACCGAGGATAAATATATTTTTACCTTACCAGTGCTAATGGAATCTATTTAAAATGAGTGACCCTTTGCTTTCCCGTTTACCAACTAGAACTGCCGCAGAAACGGGAATGCTTTTATGGTCGCCGCATAATTGTTTTTAATAAGATATATTATTTAATGATAGTCGATAGATTGCTAATATGATGCTCAAAATTGGCATTGGAAGTGAATATGACCCCAAACGAATTTGGCTTCAAGGTTTTAAATATAAATTAAATTTTACCTCCAAACGAATCTTTTTAATAAGCTTATCCGTTCGGTGCACGAATTAATTTATATAAATTTGTAAATGTAATGTAAATTATATTTAACTAAACTAACGAAAAAATTATTATAAGAGATGGGAACACCAAGCAAATAGGTGGTGGGTAGAATGGTCCCCAAGTTCGTCCTTCAAGGTCTGCACCTAAGTTTGAATCCTTCCCTGTGTCATATATTGATGGAAATTCTATATTAGGTCTCTTTCATGCATTACACTAACTTTTTCCTGTATGTGAGTGGTTGCACTCATAATAGGTCCGGTAGAGTTGATCGAGACAATATCTATCCGCACACTTAAAAAAATATGATAACACCGACAAATAATTATTAATATTCTAAAGGATACTGTTTCTTTTATTGATGGCATAATATTCTGCACTATCAACAGTTGCTTAACCTTTTCATTCAGAAAATATATTACTCCTTTGATAGAGTCAGCACAACTGTAACTGGTGCAGAATATGTACTGTTCATGCATTGGACGAACAACACCAGCACAAATCTGCGGTCATGTTTCAGTTTCATCACTAGATTAAGATGGGAAGGGGACCAAGAGTGAGCTGTGCCCGCATTCATCCCAGTGAACTTTGAATAAAATGGGATTTTTGACTTATGTGCATGGATCACATATTTGATATCTTCATGGAAATGACATGTTCTGTCTTCAATGTAAACTACAAGAACATGTCACAACACTAGCACATGAAGACAACAATAGGGTCGGCCAAACGCTCAAGATTTTTAAGAACTTGAAATGAACTTCAGTTTGACAACATATAGCAAGACCTAAGTGAAGCTACATAGCAAAGGAAAAATTAGGATGGCAAGGCCACATGTTCTTGTTGTACCTTACCCAGTACAAGGGCATGTGATTCCACTAATGGAGCTTTCCTTGTGCTTAGTCAGACAAGGTATCAAAGTAACTTTTGTGAACACTGAACATAACCATGAGAGGATCATGAATACATTTCCAAATGGGAATGAATTAATATCTCAAATTAGTCTGGTGTGGATACCGGATGGATTAGGATCCTCAGAAGAGAGGAAAAAGCCAGGGAAGTCATCTGAAGCAGTGTTGAAGGTTATGCCAGAGAAAGTTGAGGAGCTAATTGAATGCATCAATGGATCAGAAAGTGAAAAGGTTACATGTGTCCTTGCTGATCAGAGCATTGGATGGGCCCTTGATATTGCGGAAAAGAAGGGAATTCGAAAAGCAGCTTTCTGTCCTGCAGCTGCAGCACAGTTGGTCGTAGGATTGAGCATCCCAAAGTTGATTGACAGTGGAATCATTGACAAAGATGGTGAGTTCATACTTTCACATATTCTTCTCAGTAGCTGCAGCATACAACATAACACTATTTACTTACATTTTTTCTTTTTAATTGAAAATCAAACTTGAACTTTTAGCCATTTCGATTTTGAATGTACTAAAGTGATAGCTTAACAAGTCATATAGGATTGGACTATCGTAAGCAAACAAGTAGTGAATCTAAGAACTATATAGCCAGCCATGTTATATTCAAAAGATATCATTCTATATGGCAATGGAAGAAGGCATACCACCGTGTTTTCCAATTTATTTGCTCACTACAAATGTCATGCAAAAATGATATACAATGATCAACCCTTAAAAATCACAGCATGTTAGGTTACAGTCCTGATAAACTTCCTATAATTATATCCATAGGCTACCAATTAAAATTCCTTAGTAAACATAAGACTTGTTCTCATAACCCCTGAAATGGAGCTACACTCAGGGTATGTGTTAATGACTAGTTGTTATGTCTTTCTCTACATTATAATTATCAAGGAACTCCACTGGAAAATCAGGCCATTCAGCTCTCACCCACAATGCCCAGTGTAAGTACAGAAAACCTTGTCTGGGTTTGCGCAGGGAACCAGGCTGCTCAGAAGCATATTTTTCAACTTATGGTGAAAAACACTAAGTCCATGCAGATAACTGAATGGGTGCTTTGCAATTCAACTTATGAACTTGAGCCTACAGCATTTTCTCTGGCTCCAGAAGTCATACCCATAGGGCCACTTCTGTCGAGCAATGAGCTTGAATACTCTGCAGGCCACTTCTGGCCACAAGACCTGAATTGTTTGAAATGGCTAGATCAACGGCCACCATGTTCAGTAATATATGTTGCATTTGGAAGCATTACAACTTTTAGTCCGACCCAATTCCAAGAACTGTGTTTGGGACTTGAAATATCCAATAGACCTTTCCTGTTGGTTGTGCAGCCAGACATCAAAGAAGGGATTAAAAATGCATATCCAGAAGGATTTGAAGAAAGGGTAGCTGATCGCGGTAGAATGGTTGGTTGGGCGCCACAACAGAAAATTCTGAGCCATTCTTCAGTTGCTTGCTTCATAAGCCACTGTGGTTGGAACTCCACAATGGAGAGTGTCAGCAATGGGATCCCAATCTTGTGCTGGCCTCACTTTGCTGATCAGTTCCTGAACAGGAGCTATATCTGTGATGTTTGGAAGGTAGGACTTGGGCTAGAACGAGATGGAAGTGGTGTAATCACACAAGGTGAAATCAGCAACAAAATTGAGCAACTTTCGAATGATGAACAATTGAAAGCAAGAGCTGCAAGTCTCAAGGAAAAGATTCAAGTTGGCACCGGACAAGGTGGTTTGTCTAAAAATAATCTAGATAGTTTCATCAGGTGGATCAAAACATAAAGAGGAGTCACAACATACAAGCATTTGCTAACCATGCTTCATATTCCCTTTTTTTTTTTTTTTTTTACGTTCCTTTCTATAATATGTACTATCTTCCTCTCTTGTCTTATTTCAATTGTATAAAAAGAAAAAAAGAACCACTTTGATTGTAAAAAAGGCTTGATTTATGACAAGATACTATGATGCCGTCTGATCCATGTAGCCAACTTCATCTAGTGGGACAAGACTTGGTTGTTGTTATTATCGTTGATTCTAAAAACGGCCTATTCACATAAATCATCATGCAGATCCTATAATTTTTAATCATGAATTCATCTAGTACATGAGCAAGCCGTCTATACACATCATGAAATGTAGGGGACTTACTGGAAACTTTTGCTCCAACCAGTGGAGTAGATGTCCCTTTCACTGCTGAATAATATTAAAATGTAAGAGATAGGCTGTCCAGCTAAGAAACATCTGTATGAAGTCGTGAAGATTTGGATGTTCAATACTGAGCTTACCTTGCAGCCTTGGCTTTCTAATTTTGGTCTTCTCTTTCTTCTAAAATATACAAAATTCTTATATATTTGTGTTCAAATGCCTTCATATGAATTTTCCTAAGGAAAATCCACTGCTGTGTACATTTGAGATGCATTCGGGGATGATGCTTCAGTGGCTAAATAGGAAAGCTCTTAAACGATACGTTAAGCTTCTAAATTTTGACTAATGAATTTTGGTCGTTTTGGTTCTGCACTTCTGCAAAAGTTTCAGCTTAGTTCCTCTGATGTTTCGCTACTCAATTCTATCATTAGCAAAATTATTTTTGTCTTCCAAAGATTATATAAGTTTCTGAGCGAGCTTAACCACAAAACATTCAAGAAACCTCACAAAGCTGTGAGCTCATGAAGAATTGGCACAAATGCACAACCTACTAGCAATAGTTCTAAAGCTAGTTAAGAAAACAAAGTACATGATGCTCTCACAAAATAAATAATAATAAAAGCTATAAGAAGCAAGTTGAAGCAAGAACTTTCAGACAAGAACAGCTGTCTTTCTCAGAGTGGCTATGCAGGTATCCGGTTCAGCTTAGCAATCTTCAATAAAGTAGTGTTATATGCATAAATCCTTGAAAAGTAATATCTTTGTATTATTTCCTCGAAACTTAGGAAATGACTGGATCGAGGTGAGGTGGATGCGATCGTTACACTGGCATTTGGCATTTGGCATTTACCCAAATCCAAGTTAGTTGGTTAACTCAACATGCCCTTGTGATGAAATTAAAATTTCAGCTTCAAGATCTATCTTGCTAATTACCTTGAAACTTGTTCAAGTTTCGTCACCGACTTGAAGATAAGCTAGCATTAGCATTATCAACTTCAGTTATATAAACTTGCTTCAGTTGATTCTAACTCTGAAAGCTTTCACTTTGAACCATAGGGGACCTCTTTCATTTGTAACATGTGAATGGTCTGAAAACAAACTTTTACACAGGTTAAGCATGATACATACTGACATGGCCAAATTTTATCAAAGGTATAAGAATATGGCAAAATACTACTTTAGGGACCTAAAAGCATATGACAAAACATATAAGAAGCTTGTTATCATCTGAATAAAAAAGTTCAAAACATAGACACATTGAGCTAAAATTTTTAGTAGCCTTAGAACTTTGACTGGGAGAAATTTAAAATTTAAAATTTTTGTTATGATTAGTGAGCAATAAAGGCCGGCTATCTGTCCTAGGCAATTGTGGAGAGGAAATTGCCACGCTTCCCCTACACTGAGGATTTTGGAACACAGATATAACTTGTCGGTTGGGAAGATAGCATACTTTGCTTGCCACAAGTTTAATGGTCAGTGCCGCCCCTCGTAGGGTCATGTAGCCTTGACTCTTGAGCCATATAAGTAGGAATTCCATCTCTAATCATACCCACGGTGATTGCAGAAGTAAGAAAATTGGAATGCTTTCATAATAGAGATCATGAGTTTGGTGAATATTTGTGAGTGATGATACACTACTAGAAAAAATTGCCGGTATTTTTTTTTTATGAAAAATAAGGATAGTTGTTAAATAAAATAAAATAGTATAACTTAATTATCCATCTAAAGTTCAATATACATGTCACACTCCTCTGATACATATATAGTTTCTTATTTGGTCATACATAAGAAGGGGTGTACTTATTTTATAAGTAGACAAGTATATTAAGTCCATCAAATTTTAAAGATGATGCTAACCAAGTAATGTCGAACATTCTTCAACATTCTAAATAATTTAAAGATTTTGAACTTTATAAATTAATTAGGTGACTGGCATAATGATAATAATGTATAATGGATGAAGTTTTATATTAGTCGTTCAATCAAGTATTCATTCAATTACGTTGTAAGGTAGAACAAGCAGGATTTTCTACTTCAAGAACCATTGTTGTGGCCAGACTAGGGTGGAGAATTCTTTTAACGAGTGGAAGCGGGATAGGGAGAGGGACATATATAATAGGTCACAGGTCACATGACCATTTAATCAACTGTTTTAATTTCGATCTCAATCATTAATTTTGATCTAAGCACTGTGAGAGAAACTCTCACAATAAAGTTCTTTCATTGCCCTCTCTCCATATATAATGCTTAAAGAATCAAGTTTAATTTCACATGTCAAAATGGATAAAATGAAACTATGAAAGTCGTTTATTGGGAACGAAAAAGTTAATTAGAAAAACAAAAATGACTCAAAAACGTGAAAAAGGACCTATTTACTTGCAACTTGCAACCCAGCCAACACAGTCCAGTCCTGGTCCCACTGCACCACACATTTCCCAAATTTAACTGTCTATGAAGTGACCAGAGGGTTGCCTAACTTGCCTTGCATATACGAGACACAAAACAAAATTGGAAAACTCAAAACAGTTTCACCCGATGAAAAACTGGATCAACGGTTTATAATTTCTTTCAATAAGTTAATAATAGTATAAATAATTCTCAGAACCAAATCAAAATATGAAAGAAAAAGACTCATCAAAGTTCCATATCTAATTAATTAAAAATTTGCATAAATAAAAATTGAAGTAAAATTATTATTTCTCTTCCAAATATTAAATTTTTAAGTAAAATAATTAACAGCTCTCTTTAAGACTTGTAAGCCTTAAAATACTTAAACTAAGGAGTTAAAAAAAGCTATTAGGCGTGGTTAACGGTAAAGGATTTAAATAATTTACATAAGATTATAAATGTAAACCTTATTGCTATAAATAAATATAACAAAAAAAAGGTACAGAGTTAAAAATTATTTTCCATGAAAGGGTTTCTCAACAAGAAAAACAGTATGCATGTCAGTGAAACAAACAAAAATAAACAAAAAGAGTGTACATATATAGGACAAACGTACATTGTGAAAATAGATACCCCACATGATGTTTTGCTACCTACGGGTTGAATTAGTTGAGTCCTGAGGCCAGAAGTGTAAGTGGGCTGGGAAATTACACACACAAGCTGATATCCATACAGGGAAACAGCCCTTGAATTTTGGCTTTTGCACATGGGTTCATTGACTCCTTCAATGAACATGTCGAGATCATGACAGCCACAGCATGTTCATCATAGGCCAGGAATGAGAGCGTTGCTGTCCATATCACTCAGATATTATATGAAATATCAGCAAGAGCGCATGCCCCCCCATTCTTTGCAGATGCAGCTGCAGTGACTGTCTTTCTGCACCATGCTCTTGCGCTGTCCAATCTTGCTTGCATTGTGTGCATATTACCACTTTTTCCCTGAGAGGGACTCTTACTGTGACATGCGCTAAGCCCATGCTCTTAAATGAACATCGACAAAAAGTACTAGCCACTTGAAAAATGGGCTGTCTCTTTCCCCCTCTCCAGGTCTCTATTACATTTCCATTTACTTAGCACCTGATAACAAATATGTTACTAGGCTACTACTAGCACATATGAAGGGGAAAAAAAGATTAGAGTGTGACTGGTTTTTGTTTTTATTTTCTGTTTTACTGTCTTAAGGATTTTATGAGGGATTAGTGAAAATAAAAATAAAAAATAAGGAATATAATTTTTTATTTTTTCCCCAAAAATCCTAAAACCAAACAATAAATTAAAACAATGTAACACTTTTGTAATTAAAACTGAAAACTAAAAATTGAAAACAGGATACAAAAATAAGAACTAAATAAACCCTTAGATATTATGTGGATGATGCAGTTTGAAGAGAGAAGGAATGTAAGATTAGCTTTTGTTGTTTAAAGAAAAAATTCGATCCGAAAAAAAAAAAAGTAAGATTACAAAACCACTAAGCTAATGGTGAGAAGTTTAAATAATTTGTGTAAGGTTATAAATTCAAATCTTATTATCATTGATGTAAAAAAAAAATTACAAAATATTTATAAAATAAATAAGAAAAAGAAAGTATTACAAGGCTATATAATAATATCTTATTTTAACCCGTTTGTTTAAATATTTCATATAAAAATGAGTAGTAAAATATTTACAAAAATAAATATAAAATTACTAGAAGGAAAAATATTTATAAAATTAAATATAAAATTACTCAAAGGTAATTATCATAATCTCTTATATTAACCTGTTTATTTTTAAAAATTTTCGAATGAAAGAATATTTACTGAAATTTACCCTCTTTTCTCTTTGCCTTCAAACTTTCTCCATCCAAACATGTTATGAGTTATATGACTTAATTTGGAAACAAGTACATTCTATTTGCTTCTAATAAGTGGTTTAATCAAACAAAAGGCGGCTTGCAGTTCCAATTTCAGGGTTGCTTTCCTTGTTCTCCCTAACACATTGAAACCAAAATTAGGATTTGTTAACTACTTAAATATCCAATTTCTATAATGGCATTTGTTTAAATAATTTAACACTTATTTTATAAGCTTAAATCATGTGGATAAAATAATAATAATAATAATAATAATAATAATATCATTGAGATATTTTTATTTTTAGAATGTATTTGATATGAAAGTAAATATAAAATTAAAAATTTTATGAATTAGTTCTACATATAATTATACATACATAGAGTTTATTTATAAATTTTTTATCTCCATATTAAATACATTTTTATAGTGAATCTATCGAACTCAAATCAGATTAATTACAGCCAAATGGATTTAAAAAATGGATGGTTTATGCAAAGAGTCCAATTTTTACGGTTGGAACGGGGAAGAATTGAAGAAGCACAATCCAATGCAAAATAAGAAAACTGCCCCAAAAGAAAATTTGTTACACATGCGCTGGATTTTCTTTACTAATTTTCAAACTTTCCTCATTTCTTCCGTTCCACTTTTTCTTCTACCACCGGATAAGCTAAGCGAATCTAATAAAAATCATAGAAGAAGGGGAAAAAAAAACTACAACAAAGATCTTCTCATTTTTCTTTTTTTCTTCATCAATAAAAAGGGATAAAAAGAACATTTTAAAAAAAGAAAAGAAAAGAAAAAAAGAACCATGAGGGAGGAGAGTGGAAGAAGTTAACTATAACAATACAACATTTTCATTCTCACTAGTGGTGCTGTTCCCATAAAACTCTATCAGCTTCTGCAGAATCACGACCCGGGTCCTCAGCAAAACGATGTAATGAGCAGTTTCCTGGAACAACTGATCAGGTTTCACTATGTCTCCATTGTTTTGGGCAGGTATAAGGTTCTTCAGTGCCTCCAGCTTTTGTGAGAGATTAGACTTGTTGCTCTTGCACTTGGACTTCATCTTCTGCGTCATTGTTTGTTTGAGGCTTCTACTAGAGCAACTTGATGATGATGGGGTAGTTCTCCTTTGCTGTCTTCTGCTTCTTCTTGTGGCTCTTTTCACGGAGAGCTTGTAACTGTGCCTTGTGTTTATGCTCATTATTACCACCGAAACAGAGGAAAGGAAAAATGCGGAGAGCAAAGAGAAGAAGCAAAAGGCCGTGTTTGGTGTTCTGTCTTTTTGGGGCGAGAGAAGTGGGGGTTTCTGGGTTTAAGTAATGGGGCTTTAACAGTTTGCCACTTGATGATATTGGTTACTACACAAATGCCACTGCTTTTTTCTAAAAAGAAATTATATCTATCCCTTTTATATTTTTATGAATTTTTTTAAGAATTTAATTGATATGCATTGATAGTATAAAACTATTTTACACTATCAATTAATAGAAATAGGAAAAAGTGGAAAATTATGGTGGATCCCTCATTATAATGGATAATTATTTATGTGAGTTGGTATTTTTTACTATTTCTATTGGCTGACAGTGTAAAACTATTTTACACTGTTAGTATATTTAAATTAAATTCTTTTTTTAATATATGCACACTTTCACATAAAGAGAGAAAATATATATCATAAATCAAACTCTACTTATTATTGAGTTCGGATGCAGTTAATAAGAGACGAACAAATCCACCATTAAATTAATACTTCAACTATACGATTTTTTTTTCAAAAAAAAATTGAGCCATAAGTTTTTTTTTTTTTTCTCGGTATGGATACTTTTACAAAATTTCATATTGATCCCACCTAGCATACATTTTTTTTTAATAAAATAAGTCCCACCTACCTAGTTTAGTTAATCTCACACATGTGATATATGTAATATATATTTTTGGGTCTTGCTAGTCGCTCACCGAATTTTGTATTGAGTGTCATGGTTAAGTAAAGTTTACTTTTTTTTTTTATATTGCAAATAAAATTTTTCTAGGATCATATTCTATTTTTACTGGAATCAATCACTTATAAAGTTATATAATTTTTTTATATAATTATATGACTTTTAAATAATTGCTAATTTGAACTATTTATATATGATTATATGGTTTAGATTTAATTCTTTAACTCTTATAATAAATCATTTATTTCACTTGATATACCCTCATATGTATATACATACAGAGAAAATTAAATGAGACGAATAATTAATTATAAGAGTAAGAAAAGTTAATTTTAACCATCAGATTTTACATAAATGATCAAGATTAAATCATTAAGTTATATGATTTTTTAAATAATTATATGATATTTAAAAAAAAATTTAATCTTTACCATTTATATATGATTATATGACTAAAATTTATTTCTCTCACTTCTCATATTAAAATATCTCTCTCAAGACATCCTACCATTAGTTCTTTGAAAGTTTATTGACGGTTTTTTTTTTCTTTTCTATTTTCTATTTTCTATCAAAAATTTCTTTCAATATTATGTGTGCAAGAGCTATGCTTACACCATATAAAATAGTTCAGTTCTATATATATATATATATATATATATACATTTAAAAGATTAAAATAATAAATGGTAAGTTAAAATTTTTAAAGTTCGTTAATTCTTTCTTTATTTTTGAGATAAAATAAAATATAAATTAATATTGACTAAGTAAATGTCAAGACATAGGTTTATAGGATACAGGTACCTTTCCTCATAAGAAATAACGCATTAATAATGTGCAATTTGTGACATTTTTTATTCATAAGTGTATCAATCAAAATTCTTATTTTCATTTTTGAAATACCACAACATTTCTAAATTCTAATTGGATTGTTAACTAATTGAGAAGAAGTCTTGTCATTATTGACATAGACAAAATGACTGAAATGACTATTTTGAATTAAACGATATAGTTACATGTAGGGCTTAACATCATTGTGTTTGTTAGGGAAATAAGAATCTATCGAGACAATATAAGTAGACAAGAGGACAAATATGAAGTCGAAATTGTTAAGTTAATCCCTATTGCCGTGAGCCACTCACAGAATCTCCTCTTTTTAATTAATTGTTTATGAAAAGGGAAAGTAGAAATTTCCTAAAACCCAACTCAATAGAACATTTTGTCAATCGAAAAAGAATAGCATTTTTTTGCCCCGCAACTAACAAAATATAAGGTCCAGTGCAATTAATCCTCATCCCTTTGATGTAGCATGCACTGAGTATAAAAATAGTGGGACCAAAGAACATGGAAGATTGTATATTACAATGTAAGAAGGTTGTGATTGTAATTTGATGAGGTAGAGGACACTAGTTTCTTATGTGACCCCAATTGAAAAAGGGAAAGCGGGAAGAAAGGCACAACTTGCGAGCCAGAGAGGCAGAAAAGCCTACCCTCTGTAACGGCACATGTGAAGGTCCCAGGACTTCACATTCTTAATTACCATATTGTCCCCATATCATTCAAAATAAATCACAAGCATTGTTGGTTTCAATAATTCGGTATGAATCGTATCAATATCATAGTCTTGAATTAAAAGCTTAAAATTACAATATTTGAGGTTGATGATCACTTTTTGTATTTTAGTTGTACAGTTTTATGTGTATTTTTTAATTCAAAATCTTCCTTGTACCTCTCAGTGTATAGTGTAGCATTTGTTAAACCAAATACACCGAAATAAAGCACATTGGAGTGTTTCAAGAATATGAGTAATGATACTCCTAATTATAATTTATAATTTTATATGTTGCTTCATCAATTACATGAAAGTCTACTTTTTTTGTTCTCTTTCCAAATACATTTCTGTTTTTCTCCCTTAACTGAAACACATGTTAAAAATAATATATACTTGTGTTTTGATTTTAACCAATTTTTTTGAATACTCTAATATTTTACATGCAAAAAGAAACATGGACAAATTAAGTGTATCACAGAAAAGACTTGTGCAGTTGTCGCGAATTGTGATATTTGCACATGAATGTAGTAAGCATGCAAAATGATATGCTCACTAACTATCAATTCTATTCTGAAGTATAATATTGCGTTTTAGATTTGAAAAATTTGTAGAGCGCAATAGGTGTTGAATTAAGCCGACCTAAAGTCTACAAACCAAAGGTACACTCGATAATAAAATAATTCATGAATTGTACCCTGTATGCTACTAATATGGCACTGCCGAAAAAGGACAAATTCATAAACAAAAGGTGAAAATAATCACATAATAACAAAAGATGGAGAAAATACTCCATTAAAGTGAGCATGTCTTTAAATTGAGAAATGGAAAAATATTCATTCTTAGTTCAAGTGTATGTTTGGTTTGCAACATGAATTGAAAAAATCCCAATTTCCCATGTAAGGTTCTAAAATCCAGAACAATTTTTTCAAAGGAAGTATTACTTCCTTCTTTTTAACAAAAGTTTGGTTTTAAACTAAGAGAAGTGTTACACAATAAGAAAATACTTGTTATCTTTTGCAAAATTTATGGAGTTGTTAAATGAAACAAAGTAATAGAACTTATTCATTTATCTAAGAGTCGATAATATACTATATAATTCTGATACTTTAATTTTAATAAAAAATTATAACTCTCTAGCACTACTTTTAAATAAAATTTACTGTAAAAAATTATATTATATACAAATCTCACTAAATAATTTAAAGATGGAGACCCTTCATTTTTTGACTTTAAATTTAAGTTTAAAGTTAGAAGAATCTTATCACAAAAGATGGTATGGGATGATTCACAAATTGTAGCAATACCAAGCTTCTCTTCCATAAAAAGCAGGCTGCTCCAAAACTTAACCATGCAACAAACTGAGAGGGCATTTGGGTCACTTAGCTAGAGGGAAAGAGGGTGATGTGGTAAGCTAGTTGTATGGCTGTGGCTTCCCCCAAAGGGTGCATGTGAAAGTGATATGGGCCAGCAAAGCTCCGTTACATGAAGAGAGAGAGAGAGAGAGAGAGAGAGAGAGAGAAGCAAAGGAAAGAAGCACATGGGGAGCACATGAGGAGGGAGAAGATTTGGAGTGCATGGCCTATGAGGAAGAGAGAGCATGTGACAAGGGGGGGACAGTGAGGCAGCATGAAATGTACAGCATGTTCTGCACATTCCCTGCATGGAACTGATCAAGTGGCAGCCTCTAATGTTCTCTCTTTCCCCCCATCTTCCCCTTCTTATACATGCAATTAATTATTGTTAATGAGGATTAACGGATTTGGTTCACATCATGTACTGTGTATATATATGTAGTGCATTATGAGGCACATGTTTGTACTTGGTTTTCAAGCCATTTCTATTCGGCATGTGTGACTTGTGTAGTTCTGCATGTGACTCAAAAGAAGTCTTTAGCGTTATCCAATTGGATTTGGATTTGGGAGGAAGCTGCTTCTAGCCACATTCACAAAGAATAAGATATTTAAGTAAATCTTTCGCCTAATATGTATTAAATCTCACGCTAAAATTTAAACATCAAAAGGTACACAGGACCATAACATAGAAATATTATATCCATCATTTCAACATAATGATTTAGATATCAAAATTAACGTAAGATGAATTGTTTGTAAATAAGTGTCAATTTTAATTATATAAATATTAAATTAATATAGTAATTTAAGAGATATTTTTTATATTTAATACTTACATAACTAAAATTTATATTTTTTTATATATGGTGATGTCAATCTAAATGTATAAAAGATATATTTAAAAAATATTTCTCTAAAATTAATAAGAAAGAAAGAGAGTTAGAGAGAGTGTGTAAACAAAAAAGAAGAAATAAGAATGTCTTATAAAACAAATATACGTATATATACGCTGTTGCAAAAAGTGAATTACTAGTTTGAAACAAAGTGGTTAAACTCAAATGGCTTGGCTGCACAATAAGGGTCTTTGATATTATAATTTACTTTAGGGTTAGTGATAATAAATTTGAGTTGTTTATATGAAATTATAAGTTCAAATATTATTATCGCCAATGTAAAAATTTAAAAAAAAAATTCTAGTTTGATTTGGTGTAAATTTGAATCAAGCTAATTTTACTAATTCTCAAAATTTATTAAATAAACAAAAGCATGAAAATTCATATAATTGAAATATATATAGCAGCAATTTTGATTTAGTTTAACGATATCCGTTGAGTCCAACAAGCTTCAAATTCGACGATAATTAAACTCTTTTATGCTTTTTGATGAAAAGACGATACGATTTGAATATTGCAGAAGCTTATCGGGTTGAAAATGTGGATCTTATCCTGTCGTTACAGCTAAAGCCATCAATTTGCCACTGAAGTTATTTGTTACTTTTTGTAGACTACAATGTATACTTCTAATTAATTCATTTAAACAGCTAATAATATTAATCCTTATTCAATTGAAATTGAATAAAAGTGGGTTTTTTTTTAAAGTTATTTTCTTAAAATTTTAACTTGAGTTTTGATTGTTGTTTCATACATATAACCGACTCTATTAATAAAATAAGACTTATAGCATTTTAAATTTCTATTTGAAACTTTAGAACCATGATTTAGACAAATTATCCATGAAAGATTTTTCCCAAAGCGATTTGGAGGTTTCCAAACAAGGACCAAACATGCTATTGATTCTTTATTAAACCTGAGTCTTGGACCGCCATTATTTACAAATTCAGGTCCACGTTGCCGACTTTCTGCATATGCATCTTAAATATACGGAAAAATCTTGTGTATTAGTTGGAACTAATAATGAATTGAAGCGAACATGGTTGTGCTGTGCATTAAGCACGCATAAGCACTTTTACAGTGTATGTGGATCATAAGTCATTGTCTATGCAGTACAAAAACAGAGTGGGCTTTGTATGGATGTGAGGAACAAGATGATGAAGGGAGCATTCCCCTGAAATGCAAAGGGATGTGATGTAACATCTTTTTTTGGGGGGTTCATTGATCAGCACTCCCTTTAACTAGCTTGCAGTCATGTGCAGGTTTCTTTGCTTTATCCCTTTTGTTTTTGGGAAGGCATTACCTGCCACTGCAATCCATGAATCCATGAGAGGCATGAGCTGAGGATTGGTACCTCACTGGATATTTGGTTGGAGGCCCATGACCCACACATGCCAACATGTTTTGTCTAACGCGAATACAGTTTTGCTTTTATTGCTTCACCTTGCTGCAGGTCATGACATGGTAATAGTATAGCATAAAACTGAGGTGGTTAATTGGCCAGAGTAGCGGGGATTGTATATTATTTCAGATACTAATAATCTTCTTATTCTTCTTTTCTTTTCTTTTCTTTTTTCCTTCCTTTTTTTCTCTTTTGCTTTTATTGGTTATAAGTTAGAAAAATGCAAAAAACACATCTCTGCAAAATCAGAGTCCACATGTGAAAAAAATATGTGGACCATATTATAATTAAATAGTAAAAAGTATAAAAATATGAAGTAATAAAAGTCCAATATTATGATTGGTATTTTATTATGAATAGAATGAAATATAATGTGACGAATGGTACAAAGCGAAATGAAATATAATAGAATAAATATTCTCTTATATTTTATTGTTTAAATATTTTTAAAAAATCTTAAATATATTTATAGTAGTTTAAATATGAGTTTAATTGGTATGTATTGATAACATAAAACAGTTTTACATTGCCAACCAATAGAAATAAGGAAAAATGAGAAATTATGGTAGATCCCTCATTATAATAAATAGTTATTTGTATGAGTTGACACTTTCTACTATTTTTATTGGCTAAAATTATAAAACTATTTTATACTATCAATATATTTAAATTAAATTCTATAAATATATGTTATCTTAATCTTAATTTCTCTAATTTAATATTTTTGATCTTTGGTCCCTATTTTTCTAATATTATATTTTTTATTTTTATCATTAGTCAACCAAATTAAATGACGATATTGGAATGTTGGGCTAGTGCATGCCCATACAGGAGGGAAAGCAACCGTGCTGCGGACTGCACTGCTAGCATGGGTCACTCTACGAGCTTGGGATTGCATGCTCTGGAAAGTCCTCCAACCGAGTGTGGAGGAATTCTAAATGAGTTGTTAGAGGCGTTAGCCTCCCCCGCAGAGTTTTAGATCCTTAGGTCACTAAGCCCTCCATGAAACCAAAAAAATATTAAATGATAATATTTATAAGAATTAAAAAAATATATTTATAAAAACAAAAACTAACTATAAGACAAACTAAGGAGACCTATGCAAGAACTCAAACAAACTATAAGGACATAATTAACGAACAGTGCAATTGAATAAATTATTATAGTTCATTTAAATTTTTAAATAAGTTCTTATAATTAAAAGTCAATAATTATTTATGAGTAGAAACTTATTTTGAATTTTAAAATTATAAGAATCTACTAATCTAATCTAATCTAATCTAATTCTAACAATTTAGACTCAAAATATGGAAAGTAATATCATATGTCAATTTCTCATGAATTACTAAATAATTTTTAAAACATTTGAATAATTTCATAAATTAATCAACAGTAATATATTACCTTGATTATCTCCTATAATAAATTTTATTAAATGATATACTATTAAAATATTTTTATATTCTTTTATTTGAGTCATATATGAATTTTTAAAATTACTTTAAATAAATTTCAAATTTTATTATATAATTTACATTTAATGTAATGTCGTCACTTTTTCTCTAAATCTACACTTTTAGAGTGTGTTTGTTTATGTTTTTTTCAATAAAAAATTACTTTTTTATTAAAAAAAATCAGTTTTCATATATTTAAATAATATTAAAAAATAATTACATTCTCAAAAAAATTAATTTTTAATTTTTTTGGAGAAACTGAAAAGAGTAACTTTTGAAAAAAATCAATTTTTAACCTTTTTTATTATATATAAAATTTAAATTTTAAAATTACTTTTTTTTAAAATCTAAAACAAACTCATCCTTAGTCTAGCAAATTCAATGCTTTAATTTCAAATTTAATAGGCTAAAATTTCAAAAACAAAAAGTAAAACAAAAATAAGCCTAAAAGAAATAATAGTCACATCAAGAAAAAATATAAGAAATAATAGTAAGGTATCAAAATCCCTTTTTCCCCATATGGTACACATACAATTTTTTTTGTCATAATTATATTGTGATATAAAACTATTATTTATTTTATCTTTAAAAGTGTTTTTATTTAGTATTATTTACTGATCAAATTTAATAATCTACTAATCTATCTACTAACTCTAATAATTTAGACTCAAAACAAGGAAACTAATGCTATGTGCCAACTTCCTATGAATTACTAATTATTTATTAAAAATTTGAATAATTTCATATATTAATCAACAATAATATATTGCTTTAATTCTCTCCTCTAATAAATCTTCTTAAATGATATAATACTAAAATATCTCTATATCGTTTCATTTGAGTCATACAGGAATTTTTAAAATTATTTTAAATAAAATTCAAATTTTACTATGCAATTTATATTTAATGTAATGAATGGCCACTTCTTCTCTAAATCTATATTTTTAGTCCAGCAAATTCAGTGCTCCAATTTCAAATTTAACAAGCTAAATTTTCAAAAAATAAAAAATAAAATAGAACTAAGTCTAAAAAATATAATAGTCCTTTTTCCCATATATATACATACAATTTTTTTATCATAATTATGGTGTGACATCAAACTATTATTTACTTTATCTTTGAAAGTGTTTTTGTTTACTATTATTTAGTGATTAAATTAATAATTGATAAAAATAATTAGTTATACTAATAATTTTGAGATCTATTGGATCCATGTAATTAAAAACTAAACACTTTGTGAAATATTTATCTATGAATTGTAGTAATATTTGTCTGGACTATTTTTACCCAAATCCATCTTCACCGATGGACAATTTTGGGTGGTTATCTCAAACGCAAAACTAATAAGTGGTTTGAAAATACTAATTTTAGATAATAATAGAAATCTTTGCAACATAACCCAAAATGTTGTTTATCAAAGGTGTTTCAAAATATTTAAATTTCAGGTATGAATTTACGTTTTATTTTTTATTTAATTTGTTAGATAAAACATTCATTACATTTTGTTACCAATTTTTTTATATTTTATTACTAATATCTATTTTTATTATAATATAGGATGGTATAATAAAATCAAAATTTGAAACGAAATATGTAAATGATTATTTGTAATATTTACTTTTAGTCATAAATATTATTATTAATTATTTATTATTGTTAGTTATTTTATAAAAGGTTGTCATCATATAATTTTTACTATTTATTAAACTTCAAAATATTTTTCCTTATCACCCTGTGCATCGCACAAGTCGAATGACTAGCTCAATTGAAAAAATAAAGTATGAGTGAAAAAGTTAGTTAAACTTATGATCAAAATAAATTCAAGACTACCAAATTATGGTTAAGGGAAATCATTGGTAGTACTGATAGAACTTATATAAACACATGATGAATGACTTGGACTAAATTTTCACCATCGATCCCACGGTGATTTCCGCAAATTGTGGGTGATAGACGAATAGCAATTGATACTTACTATTTCATATTCATTTCGTACTAATTATATTCCTGCCATGTATCACGACTGAAAAATATTTTGCTGCCATTCAACAAGAATTGAGGTTTATGTTTAAAAGAAAAATAAAAGATATACAGAGCAATATAATTTTAGACGAACATAGAGTCCAATATTTTTAATAATTTTTATTTTCGAAAATAATTTCAGGGGGAGCCTGTGCTTCCCTCAGTTATACTTGCCTCCGCTTCCAATTATGATTGGCGTCAGGTCAGGCTAATAAATAATAAGATTCCAGTTTTCACCATTTTACATACTTGAATTCCTTTCTGTAGATTAGTTTTTAACTAAATAATATAAGAGATAAATCACTGAGTTGGGATTTAATAGATCTATCGTTAAGCAAGTTGACATCAGGCATAGATTTGCTGGTATATCCACTTTTTTTATTCTTTTTTTCTGTCCTTTGGTTACTGAACGGGCCAAACGGCCTAAGAAACAAACTAATTCCTAAGTCCTAACCCTTATTAACCGGGTTTGATCACAATCTGAAAGAAACGAAATAAAACTACAAGGAGGAATTACAGATTAGCGCTTCTATAATTTGTTGTTGAACAAGCAAAAATGAAACAGACACAGGAACACCGACAAGGCAGCAAGATATTGCTGTCAAAATAACGGTGGTACTGCTTTTGAAAGTAGTTCATGAAACAAGTCTATCATTGGTGAAAATCAAGACCAGTGCACTATAATTTATGAGCATATTGTATTGTTACCTCAAATTTTGGATTCATTATATCTAGTCTTCACCACATTCTGAAATTTCAGTTCCAAAGACGTAAAATCAAGAGTCCAAATAGAATATGAGTAGAAAAAGATAACCACATAAGACTTACGTACTATATGAGTGTTAACAATATATATATATATATATATATATATGTATGTATGTAAAAAGTTTAGATAATTAACTTTTCATGCAATTTTATCCATAAATTTAATCTATAAAATTTTTTCTCTATTTTTACTGCCATACCAAATTGATCCCTAAAGCCCTGTCAAAAAACCAAAAAAAAAGATCTCTAAAGTAAATCTTCTTTAGTGAGATATTACAAAATTAGACAAGTGATTTACAATAAAGAGTAAGAAAATAAAAAAAAAAAAGAGTTCCCTCAATTTCAGATAAAGGGAGAAGAATAGTATATGAGATTAATTTTGATATATTATCAATATAAAATAAAAGAATTTTATACTATCATCCAATTACATGTTTTTATTTATTAAATTTTTAGGTTAGTGAATAGTTGAGTTAAACATTTTTGTTGATATGGCAATATACAATTGAATATATGTGTAAAATTTTTTGACATTAACAATATATTAAAATTAAATTTATATAATATTTTTATTTAAATAGAGGAAAATAACTATTATTTCCACTTATAAACATCCAAACATAGCTAAATTTTATGGTTTTTCTTGATAAAGCATAGCAACAATCTTCTTCCTAAACTTTCTTTTGATAGAAAAAAGTTCTCACAAGTCTAACATGAAAAAAAAGTTTAAAATGTTTGAAATTCTTTTATACTACATTAAACAATCTTGACAGGAATTAAAAATGATCTGAAGACGGATTCGATATAATCAGGTCAAAACATTTCTTATTCGAATAACTATGATGGACTAAATTCTTTTATTTTGTCTGAAATATGATGAACTAATTCAATTTTTTTCTTTTCTTTTCCTTTTTTCTCAACGAAGTAACTCAACTCAATGTCGGTCAAAGTTAACTGGACATCTCAATCTTGACTAGCACAACCCAATCGACGGCCCTAGGCCCCAAGTAAAAGCTCAACCGTTTTCCCCTTTCCGCTTTCTATCGGACCTGTGGCTGTGTAGTTACTCGCATTCGCCATCTTTTTTTTTTTTTTTTGTGTTTCATTTTAATATTAGCTAATTGGTCTTGTTTGAAGCACAGACAACAAAGTGCAATTTGGGTCCAAATTCGGGAGATTGCGTGCTGATATCTTTGATTCACTGTTCATCTTTGATTAAAAAAGAAAAAAAAGCGCTCATCTTTGAATGATATCGACTAAAGTAAAACAGGAAAGTTACCATGTAACCCCCCCCCCCCCAAAAAAAAAAGAAGAAAGTTACCCAAAAAATATAATAAAAACACTTTTAATACATAGGGTTTAATATATATATTATCAATGCACAAAAATTAATCTCTTAATACACAAGTTAAATTTTTTTTGTTCAACGTTAAGAGCTTTTCTGTAATATCAAAATTTTGAACAACTAACACATGCAAAGAAGACCCTTTGTTTAACACAATTAATTCGTCTAGTGCTCTTGATTACATTATTCAATGAAAAGTAACTTTTATATAGGCTAAATTCTTCAATAAAATAATAAAAGCTAATCGATAAATGAGATTTTGATAAATCAATTAATTCTCGTATTTAATCTACTCAGCCTCTTTTGTGTTTAATTTATTGATATTGAACACATTTTATAAGTTTAGGCTCCACTTGGGCTTAATTATATTTTTAGCATCATCAAAATTTTTACACTATTTTTGTGTTGCATATATTGAGTTATAGATATCTAAGCATTACAAATCTTATATTAGGAAAGCTTTTGATGAATATGTTGGATAATTGATTCATATGTCTATTAGGTAGAATTGGATCTCGAAATTAGAATAGAGATATTGTTGTTGGAGCATGAGCAATGTACACTAATTAGACTATAACATGGGCTGTAAAAGTCCGAACAATACGAAACTAGTGTCATTTGAAAGTTAAAACATAAAGCTTTAATTTATATGGGGATCACTTGTCCAAAAGAGGACATCTTAAGGGAGTTATTGGCTATCAAATTTGGATGATGGGCTTAGAAGGTAGCAGAGATGATTTGGGCATAACTCTCTCTTCCTAAGCCCAAATAAGTCAAATTAGGAATATTTAAGTTTTAAGTCACTTTCATAAGTAGGTTTTTCAATTGTTGTAGTTTTAGATTTTAAGATGTTCTTACCTAAAAAACTATTGGTGCAAGTTGTTTTCTTCAAGCTTTAGAACAACTTCGGTGGGAACTTGTAAAGACACTCCGACACTCAAGTCAAAGGGACTTCTAGGCGTATTAGGTTTAGAATTGGCTAGATGGTTGTTACCATAGGTCCTAGAATCCTTATATTTTATAGTATACTATGGCAAAATATAACGAGATCTTTACCTATTAATCAAGATATGCAAATCCCCATTATTCTTTCCTTAATTATAGTAGGAACAAACTAGAGGAGGATCAATTCCTTATTAATAGCATGATTCCTTAGGATAGTTACCCGTATTATGGGATCTCGCACTTTGGGAGATGATCTGAGAGATTCCCCTTATTGATTGAGCCCTTGGAGGCTCGTCCAATACCAATTTGGGGCATATGCAAGCTTAGCCATAAGAGGGCGAGCTTATCGCCTTGCGCCAAGCTATGGGGCCCACGAGTTTAGTCCAATTCATAAGAGTTCTTGGGTGGCAAGTTTTCCCTTTTCTTTTCTTCATTCATCTATCTTGTATTTATTGCCTTCATGTATAATTTTCTTTATCCGATCTAAGGATTCTTGAATAGATTGCAGTTTGATTTTCTGAACTTATTTTTATTGAATTTGAATTTCTATTGATGTTTCACTTCTTTTTCTTCTTCTTTTCTTAATCTTTAACAACATGAATGGAGATTTCTATTTGTGTGTGGATTCGATTGGATTCTTGTTTTTTCGTTGATATTTGTGGTGAGATTTTGGTGAGATGATTAATTGATCTTGATTTTATCACATTAAGTTAAGAGATTATATTTAATATATTTATAAATTTAGGTTAATTGAGTTCTTGATCTTAAACTAATGCAGGTCTAAATAGATTATGCAATTGCAAATATTTTATTTCCTTTGTTAGCTAAATCCTAGGAGATCATTTAGTAACGAATGCTTAATATGATGCAAAGATCTCAGTCAAATTCAAATCAATCATATCAATTGGGGTTTATATAATATATGTTTAGTAGTTTTTGATAGATTCAATGCAATCTCTAATAGATTTCTTAGATAGGTTGTTTTAGTCATTGATTTTTTATTTTTTTTAAATTATTTTGTTTACATTCTTTATCAATAACCCCCTATCTTTGTTCTTGATTTGATTGGATTTGCATCTAAGATCCTTCAAAGAGGACTTGGTCTGTTCCTTTACTATAGGTAATTATAATAACTAGATTAACTCTACTAAAATTAATAAATTAAAGTAAACTCGATAAGAGTTATGAGCATGTGACAAACTATCAAGTAAAATGTTATGACTTAAGCATAGTTTTATATTTGCTAGGGTGTTATAATCATAAGCTCGCTACCATTACTACTAGTAATAGTGCCATCTTTAGCATTTTAATTTTTCAAAATATTCTCAGTAGAAGAATCCAAAGCTAAGAAATCCATAATTAATTATCAAGCAACTTGAATATTACAAAACAAAACATATCAATGAACAAATTCCAGAACCATATCCATTCTAAATCATTTTTTACTTAAGGATCAATCATTGTAGCTTATACAAAATTGAGTGCGCATGTACACATATGTATACAAGATACAACATTCTCTAAATAATGCTCAAATATGCACAGAAAAGTGAAGAATAAGTAAACGAGCATGAGCTTCCTTCTAGATTCCCCAAATGAAATAAGATTGTACTTGATAAGAACTTTTGAAGAGTAGCGTGAGCTTCCTTTTAGGTTCCCCAAACAAAATATTCCACCGCCATAACATAAGAACAAATAGATAATCAGATAAATAAAATTAAATTGTGACAAATATGATCGTATGCAAATTTGTGGCGAACTTTTCGACGAAAATGTTTGTGGCGAAAAAGGCGGACAATAGCATATAAAAAAATTTTGTACATAGAAAAATAATGTTTGCGGTGGAAAATTTTATTGCTAATTTACCATTTAATTAAATAAAAAAGAAAAAAATTATTTGCAATGACATTGTCGAGCGGTACATATTTTTAAAAAAATTAAAAAAATTATTATTTTATGACTGCTTATGCTCTACTAATGTACCAAATTTTTTTAAAAAAATAAAACAAAAATCACCGTTGCAAATTAACAAGGGACTTGGTCGTCGATAATTAGGGGGGACATGGCTTAGCTAATTGCCATCTTTTTACAAAAAGAAAAATTAATATAAAAATAGTTTGTGACGGACTTGGTGACCACTAATTGCATCATTTAAAAGGAAATAACAATTTACAATAGACTTGGTAGTTGCTAAGAATTCGACCACTACAAAAATTTAAAATATTTTTTGAAAAATAATTTGTGGCTAATTTCTCTATTTCAAACTTTTGAGTTTTTAAAAAATTATAAAATAACTTAAATTTGTTATGGATTTAGCCGCCACTAATAGTTTGAAACTAGAAAAAAAAAAAAGAGAAGTATTAAATTTACAACATCATTTGCCACCACAAAAGGTTAAAAAGCTGCCATAAATTGAGCTACATATAATCTACATCAAATAACTTTTCTTCCATTTTTTCTTTTCTTTTCCTTTCCTTTTCCCATCTATCTCCTCACTTTCCCTTCTCCTTCCATGCCATACTAGCTACCACCCTCCTCCCTCTCTTTTTCTTTCCTCCTTTTCTCTTTCTTCTCTCTTCCTTCCATACCACCCTAATTACCTTGACTGCCACCCCCCAACCAGCTAGCCGCGTCCCTGGCAGCCTCTAAGACCAACAGTTTTTTATATTTGTCTTGTTGATTTTAATTTTTTTATAATATATATTACTGATTTTATTATTGTTCATGTTGTTAATGATTATTGAGTATTACTTTGTTGAAGACATAATAGACAGATTTGAAGACACAATAGAAGTAGTGAAAGACTCACTAGAGAAAGCTGAAAACTAAATAGATTTTGTTGAAGATTTAATAGAAGTTATTGAAAACTAATAAAGATTGTTGAAGATTCAATAAAAATTGTTCAAAACTCAATAGAGATAATTGAAGTCTTAGTGGAAGTTGTTGAAGAATCAATGGAAGTTGTTAAAGACTCAGTGAAGGCAATTGAACCCTTATGGAAACAAGAATTAGTTAGAAGTATGCTAAAAATACTTTTTTCCAAAATTTTATGAAGATATCTCTCTCCATATTTGTATGAACTTGAAACATTTGGATTGAATTTGCTTGGTTTAATTATATTTGTATGAATTCAAATATGTCATTTTTTTCTTCAAATTGGTTATTTATGATAGCTAATTTCACCGTAATTAGAGAGGGACATGGCTGCAGCAAATTAGAGGGGGACATGTCCACTATGAATTAAAAGGGGATGCATTTGCTAGTAATTAGCGGGGGAAAAGGCTAGCACAATTTAGTTCGTCTCCAATTAGTGGGAAAGGACTGCTACTATTAATTAGTAGCCCAGGTTTTAGCAAGCACCCAAAGTTTGTCACAAATCTGCAGCAAAAATCGCGATGGGAGTGGCTTTGACTAAATTAGCAGCAGAATTTTTTGCTACAAATCTGAGATTTTCTTATAGTGAAATCACTTACAATCTTGAAGGAATTGCGATAGTAGAACAATGAGAACAAGTCACCAATTTGACGGGGTTCTCAAGGGGAAAGCCACTAATCTCATTATTAATAAGCAAATTAATTATTGAAAAATTGGAATAAGTCACTGTATTGTACCCAAATCCATTACCTTAATGACAAGGTAATGATAGGGGCTAATAGTGAAAATTGAGAAACTTATGTTTTTGTGTTTGCTAGCTGTGATTGTCCTTATGCTTCGCTCACAATAAAGGGACGATGAGAGCTATGGTAGAAGAGTATTTTCAATGGCTTTTCGCCGCACCAATGAGTTGTTGATGGTAAAGGCGTGGAGCCATAAAGGTGAGTCAAGGGTGAGCTTGAAATTTACCAAAAATAGGAGTATGTTTATGCAGTGGCTACTAATGGCAGTGAGAGGTAAATGTTTTAATTTCTAGGGTTTAGGGGTAGAAGGGGTGAATTGGGCCACGAATTGGGTTGCCTATTATGTTAAAAAAAAAAAAGTGGGTTTATAGGATGGTCCAAACCTACAAGTTTGAATCCACATAACTTGCGAGTTAAGCGAAACAACCTAGAAATTCACAAATAATTAGGCTAGAAATATGCCTTGTCCTAACACTCGCATATTGTAGGTAAAACAGGCTAGTTTGCGAACTGCCAATCACTTGCCCAACTCTAATTTTTAGGAATATTGTTATGGCTGATATTTGAATATTCGTGAGTCAAAATTAGAGCTTAAATTAACACTACCTAACATTCCTAATAGGATTTGGTGAATCTATGATTTAGCTTGTAATAACTAGGGTTATGTATTCTTGATTGCATATTTTATTGATTCAAATTGGAAGTTAAATAGTAAAATTCTCACTTTTTGCCACATGGCTACTCCTTACACTAGACAGCATCTGGATAGACTTGCTACCAAATTTTGCAACTCAATTTTCACCTGAAATCTTTAATTACTAGAATTTTTGGTCAACAGAAAAATTAGAGATCTTTTTATTTTTTTGGATCATCTTGCATCATCTCCATATGATCCTCATAATTAGAGATATGAATTTTTCTTCATCAACATTTTCTCAAAATAGCTTGATTTGTCTCTAAAATCCTCTAATAATGACCATTCCTTGCTTTGCAAGATTAGTTACAATCAGTCACAAAACTTAGAAAATAATCAAATACACCAAACAAACATTAGTTGCTCAATAAATATAAGACATTAAATTATTATATAAATTTAGATAAAAATTCAATAAATTTATACAAATTAAGCATAAATCTATGTCAAATTATAACAATAAATGAGTGTATTTTTATAATAAATTAGCATACCTAGAAATGAAATTAGTTGGATAAGAATTATGCTTATTACAATAAAAATTTCGAACATGCTCCTTTAAGCCTTGAAAACATTTCTTACAACCCTTATACCACTAACTATACCTAGCCTCAATATGTTTAATAGTTTCAATGGTGACATAAATTTATTTCTAGCATAATAACATTAATTAAGTATAAGTATATTATCTTAGATAACTTAAACTACAATTGCATATAATAGATTTTAATCTCCAAATATGAAAGAACCTAATTAATTTCCTTTAAGTCGGATATAGGTCTATAGATATTACGATTAAGAAGATCATCCTCTATTAAATAAGCAGCCTCCTAGCCGATCTGGTACCTTTGTTTTAGATGGAGAATCTTGGTGTACAATCCTTGGAAAAAAATAATTTTATCTAGATATAATTTGTTTTGAAATATGTGTTGTATCTTTTGAATTTTATTTTTTATTTTTAGAATTTTATGCCTTTACTATGTAGAAAGCCTAAATATTTATATATTATGTAAATGCTAGGTCGACCCGGTCATTAATCAAGTTATTGTTGGGTCGGGTTTAAGTTCAAAAAATTGATTTGATCACAAAATCGGATCGAGTTTGGGTTTGGTCTAACTCGGCCTAACGTCCTTTGTACACCCTTACTTGCAATTGGTTGGTCTAACTCATTTAACTCGTAGGCCTATATGGGCCGGGTCTAAGTGGGCTAAGTTGAGCTACTTAAGTTTGAGGACTATCCTTAAATGGGTCGGGTTGATAATATATTGATTCGTTAACTAACGAGCCTAAATGGGCTAGGCCTAATCGGCCAACCCCTATGGGCTAAGTTAGCTTACTTAAGTTTGTGGGCTAATCTTAAATGGGTCAGGCCAACAATATGCTCAACCAATTTACTAGCTGGGCTAACTTGTCTAATAGAGTTTAAAAATTCTAATTTGAAAAAATTGGTCCATTTAAGCTCAAGGGCTAACCTCAGACAAGTCAACCCAACATTATATTGGATTGTTAACATTTGCTACAGGTTGGTCTAACTTAGTTAACTCTCAAGCCTATATGGGCCAGGCCTAAATAGACTGGGTTGAACTATTTAAGTTTGAGGACTACCTTTAAAAAGGTCGGGTCGATAAGATGTTGCTTCATTAACTAACGGGTATAAATGGACTAGGCCTAATTGGCCAACCACTATAGGTTAGATTGGCTTGTTTAAGTTTATAGGCTAATCTTAAATAAGTCAAGCCAATAATATGCTAGCTTGTTAACATTTGCTATAGATTGGCTGGTTCTATTTACTAGTAGGCCCAAATAAGCTGGCCCTAAATAAGCCGGGTTGACTTGTCTAAGCTTGTGTGTAACCTTAAATAGGATGAGTCAACTTTCTTACATTTGGGATCTAATAGTATTATAAAATTCTAATTGTAAAAATTGGCCCATTTAAGTTCATAAGCTACCCTTAAACTAGTCAGCCTAATATTATATTGGATTGTTAACACTTGCTATAGGTTGGTCTAACTCATTTAACTCGTAAACCTATATGGGTAGGGCTTCAATGGGTCGGGTTGAGCTACTTAAGTTTGAGGACTACCCTTAAATGGGTTGAGTCGATAATATGTTAATTTGTTAACTAACGAGCCTAAATTGATTGGGCCTAACGAGCCAACCACTATGGGCTAGGTTGGCCTGCTTAAGTTTGTACGCTAATCTTAAATAGGTCAGACGAACATTATATTAGCTCATTAACATTTGCTATATGTTGACTCGAGCCATTTAACTAATGGGCTTAAATGGGTCGAACTGGCCTATTTAGTAACCCTTAGGTTAGCTTATAATGAGTTATCCGGTACGAGGCAAATTAATATATCCTTATTAGCAATCCTAATCAACTATGGTATTTTTATAAAAATAAAAACAAAGATTCATTTTTTATAAATATTATTTATTTAAGTACTATTTTGTAAAATTAAATATTGACATAATCACAATTTACATGTCATTATTACAAACCTAAATGGATATGTTTTATTGGTCCATGTATGCATAGGTTATGGAACCCAAAGATGTGTAAGGATTCCATAGAATTTTTCTTAGAACATTAGCATAAGGAACATGTTTTGAAGAAGCAACATAAGAAAATATGTAATAATATATCAAAACTAACCTCTTCATCTATCACCACTATTTCAAGCATAGGCTTTTAACTTCTATCCATGAAGGTAAGAATGCTCCAAAACCTTATGATTTGAACTTTCAACCTCTAAATTTTGTGTTCAAGTCCTATATTCACATCATTTACCAAATCGTACCTTGCAGCCATTTCAAAGAAGAAGATGTAAGGGACAATTAAAAGGGTGTGTGACTGATAATCTAAAGCTAAATAAGACCTTGATTACAAATGGGCTTCTTGAAACCATATGATAGGAAGCTTATAGATAAGTTGTAGATGGTAGATTGTTTGAGAAAATTAAGATGAAGGATGACCATTGGTTGCAATTAATAAATGATCGGCTCAATGCAAATCTCGAATTACTTCTTTTGTTCTCACCAAATGCATGCTCAATGCATTATGAACCAAGAAGACAAAAACTTGTATGGGCATAAGGAAGGTTGCATGGAAAACATAAACCTTACAACAAGTATTGCATTTTCGATGCAAAGATAATTATCCACTTGCCTCAAGAACTAGTTAGTAAAATTATTCTATAAGGTTTCTTAGCTGTGTAAAGAACAAAACCAAATATATTATTAATAGATAGTTATTAATAATGAAACCTAACACAAGAGATTTTTGGATATTTAGATATCATATACAAATATATTTTATGATTTGAAAACTTTTCATTCATCAAGCCTACCTCAGTTCTCTAGAAGCTTCTAATGGTAAGTATAATCAACAAATGACTAAGTTAAGTGAATCAAGCAATTGCCACTAATTAGACATCCAATTACATCTCTTTCTTCTTATTATGAACTTTGGATATGCTCTTATGCCTTTCCTATATATTTATATGCTTACAAATAGGATATATATAGAATATAAGACAATATTATAATTGAAGTTTTATAAAATAAGTATATCAGTATTAATGTGAATTGAAGTAAGTCAACCAAAAACCCCTAATTAGGCATTTAATTACATCTTCATTTTATTAGTATGTACCTTCCACATGTCATTATACCTCTATAGTCACTATAGCAGTATAATTTTTTTGTCTTTTCTAGAATTGATATTCCAAATGCTTATATACCCTCTCTATTAATAAACATTGTTATAATTCTATATAAATTTTGTCCCAAGCTTTCAATTAAGATATAGAAGTGAAACTATTCTCCAATGTTTTTCAATTATGACTATCCTTTGAAACAAAGTAATAAGGTAATGGTATCTGATGATGCTAAATTCCATGAGCCATTTATTTGATATTCATTTATCACTTTTCATGAATCCTCCACTCAATATAAAGAATTGAGTTATTGCAATTACAATTATCAATATCAACAGTTGCAGAGCATATTCCTAGATCCCAAATGAAGGAAAATCATTAATCACTATCCTGACACAGATAGGGAAGAACATAATTTAGTAATTTCATTGATATCCAAAATACTTGAGGTGGCGAAATTCTACAAAGCATATAAAAAAATGAAAGAAACTACTGCCATTATCCGTAATCCAATTAAACCATGGCTACCATGGTTGAACCTAAGCAAAATGTTAAAAAAGAAAAAAAAGGAAAAGCATGATTACTGAACCCCTAATACCGAGCACAAATAGATTCTTCAAACCATCACTATTTCACCATTATTAAGGTCTCATTGGTAGAAATAACTTTGAAACTAACAATGTTGCCTTCCCTCAAATTATTGTCCCTAGCAAACCTCATCCAACTCCTAGTAAGATAGCCTTCCAGCACCTTTTGTGGTTAAACCTTAGTTTAGTAGGATAATAATCACCATCATTAGCATCCAAAATCTCAACCATCCTTAACTTGGATGGAAAAGCTTAGGCAATAAAATCTAAAGGAAAACTCTACATGTGATAAGAAGGAAAATCTAATTAGTACATAATATAAAGAAAATATTATAAAATATTTAATAGTTTAATGGAATTAAGAAAAGAAGACAATTTACCATTGCACTACTTCAGCATGATATCCTATGATAACTTTCTCATAGGGGAAAACTTGAACTCTAGGAGCTTGAGCAACAAACTATAGGGTCATGATCAAGGTCCTTCTCCTCAACTTGTGGAGGAATTTTTGGCTCCAAGGCAGCTGGTTATCAGTTGCCGTTTTCAGCAGGGAGTTCAGGTTCCTCATTTACCTTATTTTCAATAGGGATTTTAGATTCTTGATCAAGTTGGTTGTCAACAGGTTTAATAATTAATTTATCCTCAAATTCAGCTTTAACTTCACTAATATCTATATCTCTAACTCTCATGTAGAATGTTTTTTTGCTAATATACACTAGCTTTAACCACCCTCCTTCAGTCAAATCATAGAAACCAATCATCTATTCATAATTGACAATGATATATCCATTGCTGCCATGCTTTTCTAGCACTATGTCAAATTGATTACCATGCATGTCCTTGAACAATAAGTTTACAGATAACTTGTGATTATATTTCCTATGAAAAATAGTAGAGAGTTAACTAGAATGCTGTAAAAGAAACAACAATCATTACGATAAAATCTATGAGAAAAACTAGAAAAACAATTGCACATGTATTAAATGTTAGAACTTGTTTACCAAATCAGGACCCAATTGGAAATAGAACATTTGATAGTGCTTATCTGCCAAGCCTGATTTTGAAGAAGACGCCATCCTTTGCAATATGGAAACAAGTGAAGATAATGATGTCAACACCAACTTATGTGCAATTGATGAAGACATCATGAAGAATGAATAAAAGATATAATATAAACTATAATATAATATCAAAGTATATCCATAAAATAGAACTCAAAACATAGAACTCATAGCAGACATAAAGGAAGAAGGTGGGAAACAAAGAAAACATGTACAATAGGTGAAGTGGTAGTGAAGAAAGAATAAGAAGACTCAATACATGTGGGAAAACAAAAAACACATGTGCACCAGGTGAAATTGAAAGGAAGAAGGAATAAGAAAACTCAATACATATGGCAAAACAAAAAACATGACAGAGTAGAGAACCTACGTGGTATGGATATATGGATGAGAAGAAGAAGTGAATTGTCAAGAGTGGCATGAAGCATATTTATAGCTCTAATTGCCTAGTGTCATCAGGCTTGCTTCTTCAACTACTGAGCATGCAATCTAAAAAATCAAAGAGCTGCACTCATGCTTTGCATCTCCCAACCTTTCAGATTTTTGAGCAATTAAAGATACAATATATAGTAATAAGGAAACAAATAATTTAATCAACACAATTGCAGGTGGTATTTAATACTTCTCTCATGTGATAAAATGAATTAAGATGAAGATTTTGAAGAAATTACTTCATTGGTCGAAGATCGCGGCTAGTCAGCACATGTAATTTGGATGACAAAATCACCACATTGCATCGCATCTCACGAAATAGAAGGGAAAAAAACTAAAATAATAATTGAAATAAATAGAAATATTGCACTTCATTTATTGGCTAAATATGGTTTAAGTAGGAAACCAATTCTCTTTGAATACACCGTGTCAATATTACCACTTGCCTCATAATTAAGGGTTGATATATGAGATAAGAATATATGATATATGATATTATTTCTTTCCCCAAGAAGCCTTCTAACTTCCAAGTCACATTTATAATTCCTATTTCCATTTCATAAGTGGTAGGAGAAACAAATATACTACTTTGTTTGGTTCAATTTATCTATCACTTTAATCATTTATATACTAATTAACAAATTTAAAATTAAGGGTTGATTATAAGTATATTATCAAAAATACCTTTATTTAATATTTTTTTATCAATATTTTATTATTTATTATGCTTAAAATTGTATTGAAAATATAAAATTGAAAATTTTGAAATAAATATTTCATCAAAAATATGAGAGTGACCAATAAAATTGATAATTTTTTTTACTCAAAATGACAAATAATTTAAGAGAAAGAAAGTATTAGACATTTTTTTTTACATTCATAACTTTTTTTTGTTGACATTTATAACTACTATTGATGATATTTTGATATAGTTCACTTCGTACTCTTGGGCTATATACCATCTATCCAATATCGGATGGATATATGACCCCCATTTAGATTGATTTACATATCTATTTAATGATAAATAGGTAGTATATCGGCTCGAAATACAAGTATTAAGCAAATAATGCATCTCTTCAATTTATAGTCGTTTGGTGCCGACTTTCCGGCCAGTGTATGCTGTTCGCCGTCGGCCCGTGAACCTAGCTTGCACTGCAATCTTTGGACTAAACCACCCGCAGGGACATTTCCGTAATTTCGTCAGTCAGCCACGTTCTTACACGCATGAAAACCAAATCCACTTCCTTCGATAGTCCCAAACCATTTTCCCAAACGCACCAATTTCCCCGCCAATCGCTTCCCCAATTCTCTTCCCAATCTAACCCTCTCACCTCTCAGCCTTAGGGCTCGCGCTCTCACCGTGACTCTTTCTTCACACAAACCCTAATTCCCCTCAATTCGCTCTCAGATTCCACCATTTTCAACCGTTTTCGCTACTCCATGCCCTTCCAGCGCTAACCACCACTCCTCCATGAATTTTCCAGTCAATTCCGGCGCCGCCACCGCGGCGGTGGCGGTGGCGGTGGCGTCCTCTGGCCACCGCGGCATCGGACTCTCGAACACTATCCATTCCGAGGTTGCCCCTTGCCTGCCGCTGCCGTCGCTGCCGGTGTTCTGCGGCGCCTCCGATCGGGACCTCTGCCTCGTCGACTCGCCGGCGATGCTGAACCGCATCGACGTGCTCGCGCAGGCCGGAAAGATTGCTGAGCTACTCCAGCACACCGATGTGTCGTACTTGTAAGTGTTCTTCATTCGGTTTTTTTGTTCTGCATTTTGTGCTGTCGTTGAGATTGATGGTTGAGAACTTGAGATTGGTTGAAGTTGTAGTGAAATGCAAAATTAGGTTCTAATTTCGCGGTGAATTCTGGTTTCTATTTTTATTTTATGGAATTGGAAGTTGCGGTTGTGATTTGAAGTTAGAGGCATGCGATTTACTGTAGCCGTATGCGATGAGTTGTGACTTTTGGTGCTCTTATGAATTTCGCAACTTTTGCAGTTGACTGCTTACTAGTTTAGTTATGTTTCTTCTTCTTCTTTTTTTTTTTTTTTTTTGAAATTTTGTTTAATTTTAGGTGTTCATGCTGAAGTATGCAGGTTTAGGTCACAGTCAGATTGGTGTTGGACTTATAGATATTGATGCTATTATAATAGATTTGCCTAGGGTTTAGTGCTATAATGTGTGAGAACTGTTGAGTTTTTCTCTTTTTGAATTAAATTTTATTTTTTGTTAATTTTAAACTTAAGCGACTAAGTATTAGTGGAGAATAGATAACTACTTTATGAGCAGAGTTTGCGCCGACCGCAACAGAATTTTATTTCCCTGTGTTGATTTATTATAAACAAATTCATTTTGGTTATTTTCATGTGTTCAAATTTTTGTTATTTTGTTAAAATTTGATGCATCAGTAAAGGGAGTTGCATCTTTGTCATTATCATGATCAATTTTGTTTCTGTTGTTACTACTTTTATTATTATTACTGAATTTAATATAATTTTTAATATGTTGTCTTATGCAGGAATTTAAGAGATGATGCCAAGGGTGGTCCATATATGTACACTGAGTCATTAGAACTCCATGATGAAGTTCTCAGGTGCAATCCTGAAGCATTTGAATACAGTACTGCAGGTAAACAGAGTACTTGGTTTCTGCTGTGAATATTATCTTCCTGGATTTATTTAAATCTCTTTAGGCTTGTAGCTGCTTATTGGAGTATAATGATTTGAGAGAGATTGAGGGTCAGAGACTTTTGCTATCTGCAAAATTTGGCTTGGCTGAGATTTATTATATGGAGAATCTGTCATACTTAAACGAAGTTTTATTTCATGCTGACGAATCAATTACTGTTAGTTATAACTTTGAAGAGGTTTAATGTGACTTGCTAGTTTGAAACTAGAACTTGGGTGTGTCTAACTCTATAGCCCCGTTGTCATCGTTTCCAGCTAGTGCTTATCTTTGCCCATGGTTTTAGTTTTTCATTAAAGTTTGATGGTGCTCTGCTTATTGTTTATTGTATTGTTCAAGTTTCTCAGGTCTTGTCAAGGAGCAGATCTCTGGTAGTGCATTAGCTGAAAAAAAGCTCTTTGAATCAAGTTTTCCTGTCACAAATCAGACTCAACAAGACTATAATGCAACCCATAATCGTCAGCTCGATAATTTTTCCTCAAATGTATGAATGCGGTTGGTATATGCAGTTGGTGTTTAGATTCTTTTGATTTGCTAATTATCAAAATGATTTTGCAGGACATTTCTACAATGTCTTCCAAAAAATCAAAAGTCAAGAAGAAAGCGGGTGATGGAATACCTCTAGGGCCAAATACTGCTGAGCTTCAAGGTTGCGATGGCTGATTCTTACTTGTTAACATTGTTGTTTGCTCTCTCTCTCTCTCTCTCTCTGCTTGTGCTCATATGCTCAATTTTACGTGTCTAATCAGTTGGTAATTATAATCTTTTTAGATACAACCATTGGAAGGTTTCGTGAGCTTTTGGAAGACTTATGTTGCAAAGCTGAACTTCAGAGTGATGATCGAGATGAAGCAGAATGGTTGCCATTACCTCTTTCAGATCTTAGATTGCTTGTTAATGAAATAATGTCTATACATCAGAAGAAGCTTCTGCATTTAGTTCCTGTAGAAATCCTTGTTAGACTACTAAATGTTCTAGATCATCAGATACATAGGGCAGAAGGCCTGTCAATTGAAGATTGTGATAATGTAAGTTCACTTTTCAATTCCTTTGTATGCTGAACTGTTAAGCTTGTTTGGAAGTAGTTGACTTTGAATATGAGCTGAATTTTTGCAGTAAAATTTATTAAAATTCTGACTTGTGAAAGATATTTTACTTCTGACTAGGGTGGGCAATATTTGTTTTTTCCAATGTCCTGTTGTTTATCATGTTTTCTGCCTGCTACTAATAACTTATGAAATTGCTGCATATTACTATCAAAGCTAATTGAATTTTCTTTACCCGCAGGTTATTACTTCTGATTATTAGGTTGCTGTCTTGTCGATATTTTTAGGCTTCCAATCTACTGTAGTGTGGTTTCTATTATTTGCTATATAATTTTTTATCTTTTTTTAAAAAATCCAAGTCTCTTGAAAACATAGGCTGTTAGGTGAAGGATCAAGGTTGTTTTTTATATTAACATGTTTTTTATCCAAAAGAAATCTGTAACATATCCCTTCATGCATGAGCTTTTGGGCTTGAAGCATGGACAATCCAATTTTACCTTGTTCTGAAATTATACTTTTATTTTAAAGAATGTGGTGGCAACGATTGAATTCTTGACCACTTGGTAATATAGTCTCCGATGCTACGTCGAAGACCACCTCTCTCAAAAGCTTAAGTAGTTAGATGAAAGGCCTGGGAGTTTTCCTCAAGGAGCTATGGTCAGCAGGTGTTAAATCCACGGATGTAAGCATGGTTATTAAGATCGTGACCTTACACTCTTGCATAGCATCTCTGATCCCGAGTCTATGTGGAAGATCAGATTTGTGGGATTTTGTGGGACGGCTGGGAGAAATTGTAAGCTCGCTTAAATTGGGCGAGTTGGGTGAGTCCAGAATTGCATGTCAACCAACCATCTTCAGCGCTGCACCCAAGCCCATCCCAACCCTAAACATCCCAAAACTTTCTGTTTTGCTTCCGCATCTGCCTTCTTCTCTCGATCTTTTCTTCATCTCTTTTTCAGGCTTCTGTTTCACTGCTGCTGCCTCCTGTTCTGCTGCTGCTGCTGCCATCTACAGTCTATCCCTCTCTGTTCTGTTCTCTTTGCTTGGTCTCTCCTCTTTGTTCTGGCTGTGTGGCTGTGGGTGGCTGGGGGTGGCTGTGGTGTGCACAGGTTTCATTTCATTAGCTAGGTTAGTGTTGAGTGGGAGGGGTGTTGGGCCAGTAGGTATAATTCTTAAATCACTCACAATGCTTTTTTCTCTAATAATAACATGTCTGGGCCAAGACCCTGAGAGATTTGTTATATCTTTTATTTTTGTTTGTTGTAAAAAATTTTCTATATCTTTTATAAATATGAATTGTAAAAAGAAAATGAGTTATAATTTGATTAGAGTTGTAACTATTTTATATATATTTTTAATAATTAATAATTGTTTAATTAAATTTTTATTGTAATTTTATTATTATGGTACTCATTTATGTTATTTTATATTTTATATAGGTATGTTTAAATATAATTTTATATTTTTGGTAGGATCTTATGATTCGTGTTACAATTTCTTGTTTTACGTGTTTTTTAAGGTTAAGCTCCTCCGATTCTATGTAAGATCTGGATCTTGACAACCTTGTATGTAAGGACAGAATGGAGACTCTGTTAACAAGCATAACCAAATGCTGAGCTGGCAAGGAGAAGTGACAGAAGGGCGAATTCGATTGTGGGAAATGAGAGAATATAAGAAAAATAGTTAGTGGAAGGACAGTGTGAATTGATAGGAAAAGGGTAGGGGTTGGGCTAGAGGTTCTCTGTACCTGCAGTTCTTTAGATTTATCGTTCATTATGCTTTTTTCTGTTCTTTTATGGAGCTAGTCTCCATTATTCCGATCAGTAAAATCAGTTCCTATCAAAGCAATAAGAGAAGCCATAGAAACTATTTCTCCTTAACATTATGTGGATAACAAAGCACCCTGGTAATTGTGATCCATTTCACTCCAACCAAGAAGCACCAAAGCTCCAAAAAACACTCCACCTCTAGCACAAGTTTAATTCTCCTTGGATATTTCAAATTTCTAAAATTTGTTTATAAGAATGGCTTCAAACTCTTCTATGGAAAAAAAAAGAAAAAAAAGAATGGCTCCAAACTCATGGGACTCATAAATTGGTTTGGTCATTTCAGGAGAAGACCAACAGAGGCTTCAAGTGAGAAATATTAGGTAGTCCAATTCAAAGAGATTGGGGAAAAATGGAGAAAATATTTTAGGAGAAACCATTAGAAAAGACGTTGTTGTAGATAAAAATGGGCAGCCCAATGCAAGAGGCTCCACTTTGTGGAATCTGGGGAGGATAGATGTAGCCAGCCTTATCCCCACAAGTAGAGATCCTGTTTCCAGGATTTGAACCTGTGGCTGCAATCTTGCCGGTGCAGTTGCTCTGAGACTGACCTCTCACCTTGCTATAGATAGGTTTATTGAAAATTTGGTTTTTGATAGAGCCTAAAATGTTGTTTGATCCATGTTGGTGATCTTACCTATTGGGATTAAGGCTTATCTACTGTTCTTATTATTATTATTTTTTTTTAAGAATAACATACATACATGGTTGACTCATTATTTATTTTCTTTTGTTATTATTACTGTTGTTACAAGTGTTAATGTTGTGTGTTTCAGTCAGATTCGGAGCTAGTTTCGTCTGTTTTGATTGCTTTGGAGTCCATTCATGCTGCACTGGCTGTGATGGCTCATAATGAGATGCCAAAGCAAATTTATAAGGAAGAGGTGTGTTGTTTATGTTAGTGACAAACGATTATTATTATGAATAACTATAATTTTATGAGAACCTGCCTTGGGGAGAAGCAAGTATCAAAGAACAGCTCCTCAGCAGGACAAAAGTGTTGCTATATATGCATGAAATCAGTGATTTTCCTTGCGATGACACGTGTGGATTGTTACCTTTTTTTTTTTTTTAAAATTGTAAAATATAATCTGTAATGTCAGTCTGAATGTAATCTGTACCTGTCAGATCATTGAGAGAATTCTGGAGTTTTCCAGGCATCAAATAATGGATGTGATGTGTGCAAGCGATCCCTCATATCGTGCATTACATAGACCTAGTGAAAACGCTGCATTTGAAGGTTAGCTTTTTTTTTCTTTTTTTTTTTCCCCCCTGCTGAGTAGAGCATTTATTTTGTTTTCATGATTTTGCTTTTTGGAGGATGGAGATGCTACTGGTAATGCAAGACCTTCTCTTAAATTGTATCTGACTGTAACATGTCTGTAGTTAATGATGCATTATAATTCCTTTGAGGACCACTATGGGATGACACTTTGTAGAAAATATTCAATATTGTCCACTGGGGACTAAGGCAAGGGAGAGGGGGAGAGTGGAAAGAAGATATTTCTTTTATGTGGCTTCATACTGCCAATTGTTATGTTTGCCAGTTGATGATTATGAAGAAAATGATGCTGAATTTGGTTCAGCAAGCAAGAAACGTCGTACTAGCAAGACTACAAAGTTGAGGAAATCAACATCAAGCAGGTGTGATTATTATTGTCACATAATATCCTTCAGTTGGATTGAAATGTATCTGAAGTTAGATTTGATAATATACTATTCTGATTATTTTCTTTATGGTCTTTCCATAATTAGGGTCTCTACTGCTGTGAATACTATTCTTCAGAAGTTATGCACTGTTCTAGAACTACTCAAGGATTTGTTGTTAATAGAGAGGCTATCAGATAGTTGCATTCTTCAACTTGTAAAAACAAGCATTACAACATTCGTGGTTGATAATATCCAGCTTTTGCAATTGAAGGCAATTGGTTTACTCAGTGCGGTACTGATATTTCTCTTTTATCTTAAAAAGGTTTGCGAATGTTGGCTTCCATGCTTATTTCAGCAGCTAATTTTTATAGTTGTTTTTTTCGTCATGGCGGTACAGATATTCTATTTATACACACAACATCGCACGTATGTGATAGATGAAGTGCTTCAGCTTCTTTGGAAATTACCATATTCAAAACGAGCTATAAGAGCCTATCATCTACGTGAGGAAGAGCAAAGGCAGATCCAGATGGTTACTGCTTTGCTGATTCAGTTGATTCACTGTAGTGCTAACCTTCCTGATGCTTTAAGACAAGCATCAAGTGGTAATGCTGTATTAGAAGTCTCAGTCGACACTAGTTATCCAACCAAATGCCATGAGGCAGCAACAGAAGCCTGCTGTCTGTTTTGGAGCCGTGTTCTTCAGCGGTTTGCAAGTGTGAAGACACAGGATGCTTCGGAACTGAAATCCATAATGGAGAATCTTGTTACAGATTTACTGACAACTTTAAATTTACCTGAATATCCTGCTTCAGCTCCCATTCTGGAGGTAGCTTTTGTGTGTGTGTGTGTGCACGTGCATGCGGGCTTCTGCAAGTCTGTCTATGTATTATTATTAATTTGCTAAATGTATCAGACTAATTTACTGCTCAGAATTGTTTCAGGTTCTATGCGTCCTACTACTTCAGAATGCTGGGCTGAAATCTAAGGATATATCTGCACGTTCCATGGCAATTGATATTCTTGGTACAATTGCTGCAAGGTTAAAGCGTGATGCTGTGGTTTGTGGCCGGGAGAAGTTCTGGATACTTCAGGAGTTACTTAGTCAGGATGCTGCTACTCAGCATTATCCAACAGATTCTTGTTGTGTCTGTTTGGGTGGAAGGATGGGAAATTTGTTCGTATGTCATGGCTGCCAGAGACTTTTTCATGCTGATTGCCTCGGCATTAAAGAGCATGAAGTTTCTGGCCGGAACTGGTCCTGTCAGACATGCATCTGTCGTAAGCAACTGCTTGTATTACGATCATATTGCAATTCCCAGTGCAAGGATGATGTGGCAAAGAACCGCAAAGCAACAAAAGATGATTCCGATGTTTTTAAGCATGAAATTGTTCAACAGTTGCTTTTGAATTACCTTCAAGATGTCACCTCTGCTGATGATCTGCATCTTTTCATTTGCTGGTTTGTACTTATGATGGACCTTCTAGTTGACATTTTAGTTTTACGTATGCAAAGGTAATGTGTGTGCATGATGTGCAGGTTTTATCTCTGCCTGTGGTACAAAGATGATCCTAATTGTCAGCAGAAGTCCATGTACCACCTTGCTAGAATGAAATCAAGAATCATAGTACGGGATTCTGGTACCGTCTCTTCCATGTTGACAAGGGATTCAATTAAGAAGATTACTTCAGCTTTGGGCCAAAACAGTTCATTTTGTCGAGGGTTTGATAAGATTCTTCACATGCTTCTGGTCAGTTGATATCCTCCCTTCCCTGATTTGTCAAGGGAACTGTAGTTTGTTTATTTATTTATTTATTTTTCCTGTGATGTGTAAAGGCAAGCTTGAGGGAGAACTCTCCAGTTATCAGGGCTAAGGCTTTACGAGCCGTAAGTTGACGATATTTTTTTTACAAATTTTCTGCTTTCTAGTTAAAGTAGTATGCTTTTGATTGTTCCCCTGTACCAAATTAATCTTTTCTGTTTTTCTTTTCATATAATGAGCAGGTTAGTATCATTGTAGAGGCTGATCCAGAGGTATTGGGTGATAAACGAGTACAATCAGCTGTTGAAGGAAGGTTTTGTGACTCTGCAATCTCTGTTAGAGAAGCAGCATTGGAACTTGTCGGTAGGCATATTGCTTCACATCCAGATGTGGGTTTTAAGGTATGTGTCAATGGATCTTTCCTTAATGGTCAAACATAAAACTGATCTTGCCTTATAAATTTTATAGTTGCTATCAGGATGCTTATAGCCTGTATGGTTTGTTTTTCACCAAATTTGGGTTGATGAAATGTTAACAAATTTCTCTGATGTGTCTTGTAGTATTTTGAAAAGATTGCCGAGAGGATCAAAGACACTGGAGTTAGTGTTCGAAAACGAGCTATAAAAATTATTCGAGACATGTGCAGTTCAAACGCTAACTTCTCTGGGTTTACCAGAGCTTGCACAGAGATAATTTCACGCATTAGTGATGATGAATCAAGTATCCAGGTATTTTAAAGTAACTGCTTGAGCCTGTTAAGATATTGCACTAGTATTTTAATTACTTTGTACCTAGTTGTCAATGTGACAATTATAATTTTGGTACTAAGTGTAACATGTTGTGTTCATGTATTTGGAGATTAACATGCTTTCTCCCTAAGATGGTCTTATTTAGAGCATTGGCAATGATATTTAATATTTTTGCCTTTCATTTATATTATTTAAATGGGGTGGTTCCATTTGCTATATAAATTATTAGTCACTGGATGGCTGGATGTAAGCTTGCTCTTATTTGATGCTGAGCCATATGATAGGCTCTTCATTTATTTGTCAATGCCTTGACCCTCTTCTGCTGTTAAGAGTGCTCTCCTTATCATGCTTCTTTTTCACAGGACCTTGTTTGCAAAACATTTTATGAGTTCTGGTTTGAGGAGCCTTCTGGTTCACATACTCAGGTCTTCGGAGATGGTAGTACTGTTCCACTTGAGGTGGCTAAGAAAACAGAGCAAATTGTTGAAATGCTGAGGAGAATGCCCAATAATCAACTTCTTGTAACTGTAATAAAGCGCAACTTATCACTTGATTTTTTGCCGCAATCTGCAAAAGCCGTGGGTGTCAACCCTGTGTCCCTTGCAACAGTGCGTAAGCGTTGTGAGTTGATGTGTAAATGCTTGCTGGAGAAGATATTGCAGGTATGTTAGTGTTTTGATGATGCATCTAACTTTTACGCTGGGCTACATTGATATGTTAATGGCAGTGAATTTTTGTTCATGATCAGGTTGAGGAAATGACCAGTGATGAAGTGGAAGTGCATGCACTTCCATATGTGCTGGCCTTACATGCATTTTGCCTTGTGGACCCAACTCTCTGTGCACCAGCTTCTAACCCTTCCCAGTTTGTTGTTACTTTGCAGCCATATCTGAAAACTCAGGTTATTTCTATCATCTTATGTTTCACTTATTGGCTTTACTCTAGTATTTCTATGAATTGTTCATATGGATTCAATATTTCTCTTGTATTGCTTAATTTACTGTTGTGCATATATTGGATAGCAATTTAATTAGACCATCCAGCATTGCCATGTCCTGTCCTTTATTCGGGTGGCTGTTTCAGACTTTGCTGCGCTTTGGGACTGAGATGTATACTCTCTGCTCTATTTCCCATTCTGGCTATGCATAAATACTATTTGTATATGTATCTTAGAGTTGTTCTCAAAATAATAAAAAAATAGCATATGCCACTGTGAAATTCCATGGATATTTTCAACTTTAGGTTTCCTTTATAATTTTTTGATGTGTTTTTGGTCATTATTTTTTATCCTAGTAGCATAATTCTGACTGTATATTTTATATATTTATTTGTTTTATGTTTAAGATAATTTTTCTTTATATTACAAAATTTAATTTTGACACAAGCATTTTTCAAAGTAACATAGAACATATAATCCATCTTGGGAAGAAACCTTTTGGCCATAAAATTCTGAAGGCTTGTAATTGTTTGCAAATCTCTGCTGTGCCACTTTTTTATTACTTTAATCTATTTTATATTTAACCTATATTGTGCAGAACGGCCCAAAAGGAAGTGTTAGATCTTTTCACATAAAGAATAATAAGAAACTCTAGCTTTTTGTTGATATGTATGAAATCATATTTGTGATGCAATTTTTTATCAAGGCAAAAAAATGGGAAGAAAGAATTTAGAGAATAAATTTAGATTGTGCCCAATAGCAAAGGGTTTTCAGGGGTTAGTATTTTTGGACCCATCCACTCATGAAAAAATAGTGGCCTGTCTTAGATTGGGGTTTGGGAATTTTTTTTTTCTTCTACTTCACCCACACTGTTGGGTAGGTTGGGTGAACCCATGGGTTGAACGTACCAGAAAGAAAAATACTTGCTAATATTTAAGTTGAAATCCAATACACATAATGTGATGGAGTCCAAATATGTCATAGCCAATGACGTTATATCTAAGTCTCAGTTGTAATGCCAACAGGCATGTAGCTCAATCGGCACTGACCCCAGGGCGTATGATGTCGGTGCTTCAATCTTCTACTGGGTCATCTGTCCCAATCCCATACCTAGGTGTTTTGTAGCTCCGATTTCACAAAAAAATGGTCTCAATTGATGCAAACACATTTCCTAGATAATAAGGCAATGGCTGAGTCAACAATTCATTCAGTAGATGATCCTTGAATTTTTTAGCTGGAGTTGCATACAAGCTGTTGGAGTTAGAGAACTTTCAGCAAGAGCCATCAGTGCTATCAGTCTAGTATCCCTTTTTGCAGATAAAGGATCATATATTTTTCTATTTATCTAAGTTGAATGATGTGTCTGGTAGAGAAAAACATATAGGTACAAGGGTTGGGTTAGGTTGAGGGTGCCGATTCTGACCCCACCCAACCTGTAGACCCATACCTGCCCACCATATGTTGGTTGGATTTGGTTTTTTTGTGTTTGTGAATCAATTTTAATTGCTGAACACTCACAACAGCCCAAGCATGGGAAAAAAGTGTCGGTATGTTCAAATAAAAAAGTTAGATGCTTTGATGATATGTACGAAGTCATAACAGTGACACAATTTTCCATCTAGGCAAACAAAAAAGGAAAAAATAGAATAAACTTAGGGAAAGAGTATCTTTTTCCAGCAATAGAAAGTAAACTAAACAAAAATAATAGAAACTTCATCGATTTGGGCAGCTCATGACAGTATGTCACTGATAAGAGAACAGAAATGAGCAACTAATTAGCGACACAAATAAAGCTGCCACAAGTAGAAGAATGCATGCTAGAATAGCAGATATTGAAAATTTTGAGCGGTAATAGTTTTACTTTAATTGGAGTCAGGGACTGCCATCTGGCACTAGAGGCAGTCCCTTCGTTTTGGCAAGCACACATTTTTCCCACACATTTAAAGCGGGACTAAATCACTTGTAGGTGTGGCTTGGCCCTAACCACAAGGTGCTTTTGGTGGATGTTGAACCCTTTCACTTCTGGTAAAGTTCACCTCCATGGAGTTCAGTTTGCCAACTGACCCACACCTTTTAGAGGTTGTCCCATTATATAAGTTTATTATGTAATTATTACCATTATTATGTAAACATGTTCACTGAATTGCCATATGGGTTATACACAACCAATTTTTTGTGGGAATTGATATAGGAAATTAAGATATTATTGCGGCAGGGTGCTTGGCTGGGACAGGGCACATATCCCTGCCTCTTTTTGTATTGCCATGCCTGAGACTTCCAGTTGGTGTATACATGTATGTACTGTATAAACTGATTTTTATACAAGTTTGTAAGTGATGTATGCCAAGCTGAATCCTATTAGGGCACTTTTATTTTGCTTTGGTTTATCTGTTTATAAGTGATCTTTTATTTACTACTATCTGACATTGTGATATATTCCTATCCTCCTCATTCTTACTGGCTTTCAGGTTGACAATCGCATGGTTGCACAGCTACTTGAGAGCATAATATTTATAATTGATGCTGTGTTGCCGCTGCTTCGGAAGTTGCCTTCAAGTATTGTTGACGAACTAGAGCAAGATTTGAAACAGATGATTGTTCGGCATTCTTTCTTGACAGTTGTCCATGCTTGTATCAAGTATGTTTGATTTCTCATCATTGTTTTCTTAAGTTAGCTGTGTTCTTGTACTTCTTTTCTTCAGCCTGGAATTAACCAGCTGAAAAATTCATATGATTTGCAGTTCTCTAGTTTTTCCTAATGGATTCTGGAGTTTATAAATGCTAAGTATATTTTTAATATTTTGATGTATTAAACTAAATGAGGATATCTAAGTAATTTTCTTATGCAGGACATAATACCAGTGCAAAAACATGTATAGTCTTGAAAAATTTAGTGGACCATATTTTGTGAAATATTTCTAATTTGGTTTGATTAAATTATTTTTCTGTGTTGCTTTTGTGGACTAGGATTAGTAGAAAATTTCTCGTCTTTTCTTTAAAAGGAGCTAGATTTAAATGCCCTGTCTACGGATATGGTTTACAGTAAGACATAATGGTGTTATTTGATTTATGTAGCCAAATCAGTGGGAAAAGACTTTTTTGTTGTTGCTTCATTTAAAAGAAGAATTTGCCTGCTGATCCAGCTACATAAAAGGTCTTATTACCTTTTGCTTAACAGGTGCCTCTGCTCTGTAAGTAAGATAGCAGGAAAAGGGGCTGCTGTAGTTGAGCATCTTATTCAGGTCTTCTTCAAATGTTTGGATACCCAGGCAGTTGATAACAAGCAGGTTTGTTGCTAGAATGATGTTAAAATTTGTCGTCTAATGTATTATATTTGTAAATGGGCTGATGGGTATGCACTTCATGGCAATCAATAGCTATCAGCTTATCTGAAACTCAAGATTGGACATACTTTGTCCACAAGTATTGTGATCTGTAAATCTTGCTGTTGCTCTGTTTCTCTTTTAGGGGGAAGTGGGCATTGTTATTGGGTCCACATCGTATTAATTTCTTGGATGTTCATGTATGGCCTATTGTTAGACGAAGCCTGATAAGCGCATAAATTGCCCATTACCACAACTTTTTTCCTCCTTTTTTTTTTTTTGTTTGTGGGTACATTTTTCCTCCTTGTGTCTATCAACCTTTAAAATGAAGCATTACTGTCCCAACTAGGAGAAAGCATAGAACCATAAAATAGGACTAAACGAAAATCACTGAAAGACTCAACAGTCCTATTTCTCCTAATGTTGGTTGGATGTAAAATGAACATAATCAATTAAAAGCAGAAGTGACTGAAGCTAGTTACTCTCCCTATATTTGGATTCCTTTTAAACTGAAATTTTGACAGATCTTTAGAACCCTTAATTGAACTTTGGATGTTTGACTTTGCAATGAAGAACACATGATGGAATATTCCCAAGGCAAGACCTCTAAAAAGAATATTCCCTTCTCAAGTACCGTGAAAGTTTGATGTGAGGATTATGACTCATTCTGAAATAACTAGTGATCTAAAGGCAATATATTCACTTATCTGGTGGTTAACAGTGTTCACTGGGTTGGCTTTCCACCAATTCAGGTCTAAATCATGCTTACAGTCACTTATCTGGTGTTCCACTAAAGCAGTCTCTAAAGGAAGCATCATGACCATTTAATTGCCAAAGCAATATTTTTGGGCACTACATGTCCATGCTCCCAAGCTCTCTTATTCTCAGTCTTCCAACAAATTCCCAATTGATAAAAGTAGTATCTTCTTCCCACAAGTCGTTATGTTCGATTAATGTCATGACTTGCCCTTTGATTGAGGCATTTGAAATCTATCCGGTGAGACCATTTGTGTTCGTATATTATTCTACTGGATTGTCTGATTTTAAGATGATAATTACACTGTACTGAGAGTATACACAACAAAATCGTGCATAAAAGTTTTGAGTAATAGTCCTGAGTATGACTTCGACCCAAATTGTGAAGAAAATAATCTATGTATTTTAGACTAACTGCTTCTTCCCCCCCCCCCCCCCCCAACAAAAAAAAAAACCTCCTGTTATGTAGCACGTTTTCCACACATGAAATGACCTGATTCGACACCACATTGACAGTGTAGATATATAAACTATGAATTATACAAATACATAAATATTGATATATGCTGCATAAGCACACACAAGAAAACATCAAGAACTATTATGTCAATATAACTACATATGGCTAGCTTGTGTTAAAACAGACTAAGAAGACATGTGAAAAGTGTCAAATACTGAAGTTTGGTTTTTTCCCCCCTTTTGTCTTTATGAGCACTATATAACGGTCTCAGAGTGTTACTGTTGACTCTAGTTTCATAAGTCTCAAGTTTCCAATTTCTGTTGAACACATACACTTTCTTCTTGAGATACCTTCTGCAGATGTAAGGCTAAGTTGATCCTATTCCTATGTTCTATTGGCCCGGGGTAATGGTATATGATAAAACACTAAGATTATAATATATTTTTGTGCCATGGAGTGTATATACCCACATTTTATTTAATCTTTATTAATTTGATGATAAAGGTTGCTGGTTTTAATTTTATATGGCATGTGTTATAAGAATTGACTGTTTCCTGCTATATACAGCAAGTCGGGCGATCTCTCTTCTGTCTTGGGTTGCTTATTCGTTATGGCAACTGTTTGTTAGCAAGCTCCAGTAATAAACTTATTGATGTCAGAAAGAGTCTTAGCTTGTTTATAAAGTATCTTTCTGTGGAGGATTTTGTTGTTAAAGTTAGATCGTTACAGGTAAAAGCTACACATTATCTCAGTTCTTACCTTGGTTCAATATTGAAGTTTGTTGAATTTTTTATTGCAACTCTTGTAGGCACTAGGGTTTGTTTTGATTGCTAGGCCTGAATATATGTTGGAGAATGATATTGGAAAGATACTGGAGGGAACATTGTCTTCTACTGCTGATGCTCGTCTTAAGGTAATGGATTTAATCTTGATATATATAATGCTTCTCTCTGGATACTGAATCATTCTGGCAATCAGATTCAAGCATTGCAAAGCATGTTCGAGTATCTTCTTGATGCTGAAAGCAAAATGGGAACAGATAAAGCTGATGATAATGTAGCTGGTTACTCAGTTGGAGCTGGGCAGAGTGTACCTGTTGCTGCTGGAGCTGGGGATACAAACATATGCGGGGGTATAGTTCAGTTGTATTGGGATAATATTTTAGGCAGATGTTTGGATTCCAATGAACAAGTTCGCCAATCAGCCCTGAAGGTCAGAACCTAGCTTACTTTTTGTATCAGATTCAAAACTTGTAAGCCAAATGCTAAAAAAGCAAGTAAAATCTTTTTCTTTCTTGAACTAAAAGCAGCTAATAAAAAGGAATTTTCTTGTTTGTTTTGATGGTTGTTTTTATTCCTCCAAATCTTTCGGATTGATGGTGGAGGGAAAGTGGATGAGAAACTAGGTAGATACTTTGTAAAGGAGTTTGAAGGTGAATTATACTATTTTTAGTCATCAATCTCTTGAATGTGGATTAAATCACCTTTCCTTCCAGCTCACTTATTTTCTTCAGAAATTTATGCATTCCAGTAAAAAGAGTCCAATTTTTTTTTTTTTTTGTTCTTACGTATTTAGAGTAAAAAAACTTGCTAATAATGCAGATAGTGGAAGTTGTGCTGCGCCAAGGTCTTGTTCATCCCATCACCTGTGTTCCATACCTTATAGCACTTGAAACAGATCCTCTGGAGTCAAATGCAAAGCTGGCTCATCATCTCCTAATGAATATGAATGAGAAGTAATCTCCTATATATAATTTTGGATGACTTAGTACATGTCAACATGGTTGTGTTAACTAATTGAAGCATCTTTGTAGGTACCCTGCATTTTTTGAAAGTCGTTTGGGTGATGGACTTCAAATGTCATTTATGTTCATGCAATCCATTTGCGCTTGTTCTGAAAATGTCAACCATAAGATCCAATCTAAGAACCCTGTTTCTGGAAAAGGGAAACCTGAAGCTGGCTCACTCACACAAGCAAGACTTGGTGTTTCTCGAATATACAAGCTCATCCGAGGGAATAGGATATCAAGGAACAAATTTATGTCCTCGATTGTGCGAAAATTCGATAATCCAAACTGGAACAATTCAGTAATAGCTTTCTTAACGTAAGTACTATCTGTTGCTATTTGTTTGTGTGTGAGAGTTGTTATATGACCTAATACCTGGTTTCTTTTTACAGATACTGCACAGAAGTCCTTGCATTGCTGCCTTTCATTTCACCTGATGAGCCACTTTATTTAATCTATGCTATCAATCGAATAGTTCAAGTTAGGGCAGGGCCACTAGAAGCGAACTTTAAAGCCTGGAGTTCAAGCTTGTCACGAAATGAGTATCACAGTACACCTTATGGGAATGGAATGCATCAACAGGAGCCACATGAGTCTACTGCTACAACCCAAGGGACGTCAATGGACCTGAATGGAACATTTAAGCAAAATCTAGATTCTCAGCCCAATTTCAATGACATGAAATCGGTGGATTTAAATGGCACATATCACCAACAGCCAGATGATCCTTCATCAAATAATGGTAGCTCAGAAGCAAAGCGGCATGCTGCAGGTTCCATAGATTCTTTTGCCTTCTCAAAAGATGATCTGGAGAGAGTTCAGGTATTTTGGACCCTGCAGTGATTATTACTGTCAACAATGTCTTTTTGTTAGTGAGGAAGAATGTGAAATTTCTTGCTGACTGAATGCCTCACACTAGGGCCACGTTTGGGTTGGGGGTAAACAGTGGCTGAATTATTTAGAGGTGAATTTCTAGGAAGAATAACATGTTTGGTTTCCAGAGACACGAGAGATGTTTTAAGGGGAGTAAATTTTTCTCTAGTTTAACGGGGTAAATTTTGCCTCAAATTTGATTAGGGTAGACTTCCCCCTCTTCCTTTCTCATCATCTCTCTCTCTCTCTCTCTCTCTCTCTCTCTGCGCAACAGTTTTCTTCTCTTTCTCTGCAACACCAGCATCTTCTCTGAAATGCACTCTTGGAGACAATTCTTCGTAGAAACTGCAGCAAGAAGCTCATGCTGAAAGGTTCTTCGCCAAAGGCCTTGAAGCAGATGCTAGTTCTTTGGGCCTTTGTCAATGACAACATGATGACATTTCTGTTTCCATTCTTCATAGTCATAACAACCCATTAAAAGAAAATTTTAATCCGTTAAAGTTTGTGCCATAAAAAGTTTCTTCAGTAAAATTATCATCCTTAAATTTTAAATGTATACCAAACACACCCTAAGCATGAATATGAAACATCTTCGTATTACTGCCTGAACAATGTTGAATTTGCACATTTGGGTGAATTGTTATTGTTCTGGTTATGCTCACACTCATTTTGTTCCCCATGCTTATGCAGGCTGACTGTTTATCAGCAATTGCACTGCAGCTTCTCTTAAAGTTGAAGAGGCATCTCAAAATCATGTATAGTCTCAATGATGCTCGATGTCAGGTAAAATTATTTGATGCATCTTCTCATCACTTAGTTATGGTTAAACCTTGCCTATCCTTTTGACTGGGATGGGATGAGATAAGAAGCTAATTGTCCTCTCTCTTCGGGACGTGTTTCTACTTTTGTTCAGGCTTACTCACCAACTGAACTGCCAAAACCTGGCGAGGTTCTTTCCAGGCAGAATATTCCCTTTAATATTAGTGAAACTCAGTTCAGTGTGCCTACAAATCCGCAAGAATTACTACAAAGATACCAGGTATTGTAGCTTGAGCGAATATATCTTTCTTTCATGTGCTGGTGAGCTCTTTGCACCTGATTAGATTGAGGGTTTCTTTAGCCACTATTTCTCATATGTTGCATCAGGAATTTAAGTATGCATTGAGGGAAGACACTGTGGATTATTCACTGTACACTGCAAATATAAAACGGAAGCGACCTACGCCCAGAAAAGTTCGGAAATCTGGACACATGGCTGGCGGGGACTTTGAGGATGATGAAGACAATGAAGATTGGGGTGGCGGAATGCGCAAGATAACTAGTAGTGTTGGCCGCAGGGGTAACCTTAGAAGCAGTAGGCAATATTGATTGATGTAAGTACATGATAGATAGGCTAACTGTACATTGAATAGGAAGGAAGAAAAAATAGAGTAGGATGAGAGCCAACAGAATAGGGTTCAGGAAACAGAATGTAGGAAAGCCCGGGCCTGGAATACTCCTTGCCTTCTTAGAGGACTATATGATTTTTGTCTGTTTCCGTTTGTAATTTGCTTCATATTATAGTAGCTGCATTCTTTTATTGGTGAAAATTCAACTTGGCCGTCCAAATTTCATATTTATTTTTTTATTTTGTGCTTTGATCCTATAGTACCTAAGTTGGAAGATTTAGAGCTTGGCCGGTAGCTGATACTTGATTTAGACGAGTAAATGACACAAATTTCATCGTCAAACCTTGAGGGAAAAAACGAAAAGACCGCTGATTTATCAAGAAAGATGGTCGAGTGTCTCAACGCATTTCCTAATCATAGGTTACTTGCTTTAAACAATTTTGCGGGAGTCATACATTATTTATCTGTTGCAACTTTTTCTTGAATGTTTTCTTCTGTATCTTGTTGAGCACAGAAATTCTCGCGCGTTTATAAGCTTAACCCAATAGTTTAATCATTTAATTGAAGTCTTAATTTTTCACACAGCTTATTCGAAAATATTCATGATCGAGTCTTTTATGACAATGTCCTTTATAAAATACTCTGTTTTTTAACCATGTAACAGTGTTCTCGCAAATAAATTGAAGCTTGAATATAATACGACGAAAACTTCATAAAGAAAATAGACTACCTGGATATTTATGTCGAGCACAATAAATATAAAAGTAATGATAGCGGAGAGCTACTTGATGTAGCGTTCGAGAATAAATGCGCCGGACTACAGAGGAATGTAACTGCATTTTGAAGTTTGGTTTACTTTATTAACGAGTAATTTTATAGTTTACAAATCATGATTTGGTATAGAAAAATAATAACTCTTTTTTCCCCCCACTTCTGCCTAACTCATGACTTGAGACCAAAATTTAGATAGAAATATTACTCAACGTAATTTACTAAAAATGTGTTATGAGTTGAAAACTTTATTTATGCCGTTCGCACTATGATTTTGATGTTCTCTATGCCAAACCAAACATAGCGGTGCAAATAGCAGCAATAACTGAACCGATATGGTAGATAGAACAGCTTTGAACTACTCTCATGATTACGTAGGTTGGGGGGGGGGGGGTCAATTATAATTGAACAACAAATTTGTCTGACCCATTCAAGGCAGAAAGCTTGAACTTGTCTAATAATATGTCATTTAAGTGTAATGTTTGCTCCAATCAAACTACACCAGCGCTGACACCCCAAAAGAAAAAAAGAAACCTACATCAGCGTTTATCCAGTAGGGATAAGTAGGTCGAGCCTGGAGAGTCAATTTCACCGAGATGCGGAAGTTATGGCTTAATGCAACTAAAACAAATTCCAATGAGACCCAAACAATTGTTGTGACACCAACGCAAATAATTGTCCAATTTGAGATAGAAAGTAATTTTGATAAGTATTTTACGTTCTCAACAAATCGAATTTTATCTTTTATATGATTTTTGGGTCGTTAGAGGAGAGCTTTAGAAGTCAAACAGTTTTAATAGTGTGGTTGTATATAATTAGATGACTGTTTTCACGACAATATATCAAAATTAAATACTCTAAATACTCATAAGGTGAACAAATCTGTTAAGCATAAGTCACTTTTTTTGCCACACAAAGATGCTATAACAAATTACTGTAATAATATAACAGCCAGCAGGTTCATACAAGAACCCATCAGAAATCAAATGCAGGAAAGCTTACACACTACAAATATCAAAACTGCTTTGATCTACAAATTGGAATATTCATTCTGACATGCTGGGGCTTTTATGTCCAAAATATCTCTCAAGAAATAAAGAGGAGGGGGTGGGGTGGAGGGGATTAAGAAGCCAAAGATTTCTTAAAATGAGAAAAACATTATCATTCAAGAAATTTCAGAGTAATGGAAAATCTAAAACATCAAATCCCATGCTATCCACCAAGGAGACTCCCATCAACTTCGAAGTAAGGTCCCTTCTGGTATTCATGGAACTATTACAAAGAGAGGCTGCGTAGAGCACAAGAATTTCAGCTAGAGAAATGAAGCATCAAGTTTGTACATAGACACAAACACACTCACCCACATGCACATATACCCATTCAGAAAGATCAAAAGAGAGAGAGAATACCGTGTCTACGCTGACGGATTTCCCATCATCAACTAGTATCTCAGCTATTGTTCCTGATAGATCAGCCTGCCACAAAGCAAAGAATGAGAACCAAAAAAATTACCGTTTTCGGCTTTTGGCTACATAAGTAATTAGAGTTATTGCAGCTGAGTACAATGGAAATACAGAAACATTGTTCAAACAACTATACCAATTCTGTGCTTTTGTATTTGTTACACTTAGAGAGCCTTGTGTAACATATTTCAGTGTATTAATATATGGAAGGAGATAATCAAAATAATAATGAGACACAGATCCGAAATAAATGGGAAAGCAAACAGGATAGTAAAAAAGAGAAAGATAAAAACAGTAATGCATAGACACAAACAGGAAAACAAAAAATTATAATACACATACCTCAATTTCATTCATCAGTTTCATAGCCTCGATAATGCAAACAACCTGGCCTTTCTGCACTTTATCTCCCACCTGAAGCAGCAGCAAAATATTTAGGCTATTCATCACTTCATTTAGCAAAATGGCAATAATTAGTTGAAATGCAGAACTAATGTCCTTGAATACCCACTAGTATGCTTTGTAAATGGACAATATAAACAGAAAAAATAAGCATGCTATTTTTATTTATCATTATTATTATTGTGGGGTATTGAAGTGTGCTATTTCAAACCATGTAAATTTACTTACCTTGACAAATGGAGGTTCACCAGGTGCTGGACTGCGATAAAAGGTCCCTGCCATTGGACATTTCAGTGGTGGGTGAGATGATGTGCTTGCTTTTCCAGGGGAAGGTAAGGCAGGTGCTGCTTTTGAGGGTGGAGAGCTTGCAGGAGCAGAAGCAGCTGGTGGTGGTGGTGGTGGTGGTGGAGAAGGAAGTGTGGCATAAGGCATTGGTGGTGACACCGGCGTTATAATTGCAGCTGGTGGAGGCTGCAAAGCTTCCTTTTTTCTTATCATGAGCTCACAGTCTGATTGCTTCAGTTGCAGTTCCACAATATCTCTGGAATCTACCAGTCTGCCCATGGAAATAGTATTAAATTAAAAACAATGGAAACAATGCATGTCCTGACATAGATATATAAAAATCAAAAAAGGAAATGTGATTTCATGCAGAGTCAAGCAGCTTAGTCTTACTTTACAAGGTCTGCAACTTGATTCATGAATGCAGAAATTGAAGATGCATCTGCTCCAGTGCCATCAAATACTTTCCCATCATGGTCTTCTTTCTCTTCTGATGCAGCAACTTTAGGTCCACTGACCAGTACAGGTGCAGAATTTGAAGAATTTTCAATAGTAGTAGCCTATGATGCACAAATCATAGTAACTACGGTAAAATTGAACTCAATCTCATAAAGAACACATATCAACAATGGATGACAACTTTTGTTCAAATTAAAAGTCAATGCAAACTAACCTCAGAACGTTGTGCTTGAAGCTTCTGGACAGCAAATTGCTTCCTGTTAAGGCACTGCAGGAGACAACAATAACAAATACAACAATTAAATAACCAGGAAAAAAAAAAAAAGCTGCAAAGCCTTTGACACATAATTATTATTTGTACAGTAAATCAGATACCGTTTACATATTGCTATGCTTATCTATGTTTGTAAGTTGAAACTTCATATTTGAGAAGATCATTATATGCTCAGCACTAAGTATAAATGCTAAAAGCAAGTTCCTAGAATCACCATACTTATTCTTTCATGAAAAGACAGAAGCCTTAAAGAAAATCAATTGATAAAGGTACTAGTTCTTTCTTCATTACTTAAAATAAAGCAATTCAAAACACCACTGAAATAATCAGAGTAGAGAATAAAAACTAAGTTTTCTGTCGATTACAAAATGTATCATATATGTAAGATGTTATATGCTGAAAAAAAGAATCACGACACGAATTTGAGAACGAAACAATTATCTTTGCTTTTATCAAAAGCATAGGAGCCGCAACACAGAATTTTTTTTTTTTTTTTTCTGATGAACAGAAGTCTAGGGGGGCTCAGCACTGATCATCCCACCAAGGCCAGGCATAGCCCTGGGTTTGGAGAGTACTTGTAGGGAACTTACGAGATTATCTACCAACGGAATCCTCACATCAGCAGCAGGCCCTTGTGGGGTACGAGTCCCTTCCTTACCAACTTTGCAACACAGAAAGTACTACAGTGGGATTTTGCTCAATAACTAAATAACTGATAAGAATAAGGGACTCTAGCGACCCCTGGCTTCATCCTCATAATTAATGCATTATGTACAATTCATATAAGCATATAAATAAGACATAATCGGCCAAAACATGAACAAATCAAAAGGGTGTTATCAATTCAAAGCCAGATTCACATTCTACACAAATCACATACCCGAGTCCCAGATGAAGCTGACTCAGCAGACAAAGATCCGAACGAAAGTGATGGCTTCAAGCTCAACCCGCTCTGAAAGGAGAGCTTCTGCGATTTCAATCCCAAAGAGGAAGGACAAGGGCATTTGGGGCACGGGACCGAGAAAGAAGCCATTTTTGGAACCAACCCCACAAATAAAAAACTAACAGCTTTCTTCTCTTCCCAAAGGGGTGCTTGATCTGCAAGGAATGGCGCAAATGGCGATGTGGGTCGGTGAGAATATAAGCTTGGAGGCGATAAGATCCAAGAGGGTGTGTTTAGGAATCTGAGAAGGCAACAAAAGTGGTGAATGCAAATGTGAACTGAAAGTAGATGGAGAATACAAGGGGTTTTGAAGACAAATGGTTTTAGTTTAGAACTTTGGCCTTCGATGATTACGATGCAACCATCAATGTCACGCAGTTTTAACTAACTTGGAACAAGCAATAAATCATGGGTCATGGCCTCATAGTCACTGCTTTCGCATTTGTCTCGGAGACATGTTTTGATGTTTCCCTCCAATATATGCGTGGCAACAAGCATTGGATTGCTCGTCTTCGAGATCAACGGTCGCAGCAACTTTTAGGGTGAAGTAATCAACGGCTACTGCCTTTTGCCATTGTTAGTGGCCGATTTGGTGGGTCTCACATTTTCGGTGCTTCTTTATTTGGACTGGGAGACTCTGTGTTTGTAGAAAAATAATATTTCATTACTATAAAATGGTACATCAGTAATATTTTAAGAGTACAAAGAAGATATATGAGCTACACTTCAAAATAATAAAAAGAGGGTGAAGGATATGTTGGTCCTACGGGTATTTCTCAGCGTCCATACTTATTCACTATTAATGATAAATAATTTCAGCGGCTCATATTTTATCAATTAAAAATAAAAGTTTATAAATAAAATAATAAAATTTATCCTTCTTCGAATTTTGCTCTCAGATCTCTCCTCTACATGTTGCCACAGCGAGCGTAGCAAGAGATTGTTAAGATCGAAAATGGATTTGGGTGAAGGATTTATTATTGTGGCCTTTTAATGCCATTAGATCTAATATTAAAAAAATTAAATAGTTTAGATTTAATATGTAAAATAAATAAATTTAATTTTAGAATTAAACAAATTTATGAATTTTTAAATCTATTCTTATTCTTTTTCTTCTTTAATTCCAGCCTCAGCCTTAGCCACCACTCACCACCCAACATTTTATCTCTTATTTCATGATACCAAAAAGAAAAAAGAAAAAAAACAAAAACAAAAACAAAAACAAAAAGAACAACAGATAGCTAGCGCATGAACAACTGAAAATCTAGCTATCAAACCCAAAGTCCAGTATTCCAACTTCATATCCATTTTCTAAAATCTGTTTTTGCAGCAACATCATTGCAAATAAAGGAATTATATTGAAACAAAAGCCACATCAATAATAGTATCTTTAGCAATAATTATCAACACAAAACACAAAAAAGAGGAATTTTTCACCTTTTGGGTGTCAATGCACAAAACCCATCTCAAAAAAAGAACCAGCATAAGTATCAAATTAAAGAAAATGAATCACCAAAATCATAAAAAAGAATGAATTTTTGAATAACCCTTGGAGGGGGGAACCCAATTAGGGCAAAATGTGAGATTGGGTTGCAGAGGAGAGATAATGTGAGGAGAATGAAATTGGAAGGAAATGGTGTAGACGACCTAAAGTTATTCGATGGAGAAAGGGCTATGATGCATTTCTTTTGCTTTTTCATGCTACTGTTGGATAGTTTTTTGGTTCGCAAAAGTTCATTCCCTTTTACTTGCAACATGAAGAAACAACAACAACAACAACAACGACAACAACAATAATAATAAAGGAATTGTTGTTGTGTTTTCATGGTTGTGTATGGAATTGTGGGAGCGAAAGAGGAATATTTGTCTTTGTGGTGGGCTTTTTGTTACATAGAGATGAAACAAGGAAGGGAGTGAAAGAAAGAAGAGGAACAGAATAAGTGCATGTGTCCAATGGAATGGAGGCTGTAATAGTGTTGGGGCAAACTAGGGATGATGGATGGAAGAGGAGAGAAGAGGAATGGCTAGATATAAGAATTAGAGATTATAATAAGGTTAAATTGGTAATTTAAGGATAGGAGTAACGAATCCTTCACCCACCATAAAAATGATGCTAAAGGAGAGAAAAATATTAAATCAAGTGCTAGTTTCTATAATTTGTTTTCAATGTGATGATGTAATACTATACAAATATAAAAATCCTAGTAAAAAAATACAAACATAAAAATATGTACTAAAAAGAAAAATTTCCTATTTAACTATCTTTTAGTGTCTAATTTTAGATTTTCATTTTACCCTTATACTAGTGTATTTACTCCTACTATACATGGGCTAGTTAAATGTTTAACAGATTACTACCTTCCATTAATAGATTATTGCAATATGAGAAACACTACACCATTATCAAATGGTTTAATATATGTAATATTTTTCTATAACATAACATGAATCATGAGACTAACTATTTAGGTGTTTAATAAGGAAGTAATAAGAACAACTATAAAACTAGTTATTTTCTCCTTGCATTGCACATGCGTTATACGAATTATGCAATTCAAATACACTAACCAAAATTTACCTTCGGTAGTTATTAGATTAGTTTATGGTAATATTAGATCCTCTATTCATACTAACTTTGGAAGCTTCCATGCATGTCCCCCTTGTTTCTATTGTTTTCAAATGTAGGGATCGCCTCAACTAACTAGAATATATACTATTATATAAAGGGGTTGGGACACTTTAACTGCTCCTTGATCACATTTTTTTTCAATATTATCCATGCTAATTATCTATACTTTTTTAATAACTTGAAAACTAGGACAAAATAGTAAGCATATATATATATATATATATATATATATATTTTCTAAAACCCCACTTTTAGAGACAATTTTGCTTTCTTCCAACGATGCAATTTTTTTGCTTTTCTCACTTTTTACATTCCCTAGTCATTCACTTATTTAGCACATCTTTCATTCACTACCACCTTTTTGTATAAGAATTGATTGACTGTTGAACCAGATGATGGACAATTGTGGAGAATTGAAGCGTGACATTTCCACTACTTCTAATATATGAATTGATTTCAAATATTTCCAGATTTCTAAAAGCACTACAAGAAGAACATATATTGATCAAGTTTCAAGGTTTTGATTTATTCTCCACCTTAGCTTGCTCTTTATTTGCATGCACTACTAAGATGTCACAAACTTTGTTATAAATAGTTACACGCGAAAACCATTCATTTCATTATTGCAAGTAGTATGGAACTGCATTTCTCTACTTTTCATTCTCTTTCTTGATATTTAATTTCTAATTTTGCAAAAATTTGTGGTTCATATATTGAAAAGATAATAGCGGTGTAGCTAAAGGTGCTACGAAGTTTTTAGTATAAGCTTAACTTTTGTTTTTAACCCATCTTTTCATTTGATTCATTGGATGAATTAAGTACTATTGATAGAGTTTAATTTTGGTACAATGACAGTGTAAAACTTTTTTGCATTACTATCTAATCATATATCCCAATTAGAAAATTGTCTGACTGCAACATATTTTTCGGTCACAAAATGGGATAAATCAATCGCAAAGAGCATTTGCGATCGATTTTGTCTGTAACATTTAGATAGGCTGAAAATATATTTGTCACTGAATTTTTCAGTGGCAAATTTTTGTGATTGATTTTGTGGCGTACCTAATTTGGTCACTTGCAAATTTTGAATTTTGAGACCAACTTTCAGTTGATAAATTTAAAATTTGCGATCGATTTTTCGGTTACAAATATGTAATTCACATTGCCATATATTAATGATTGTAAAATTGGTCGCAAATTTTAAAATAGAAAATAAAATAAAAAATCAGAATCTTATCAAATCCAAATTTCATACACTTGAATTTTACGATAGCCTAGAAAATAATATCTAGTAGTCCATATAAGCAAAATTAATTAACATTATATATAACTAAGAATTAGCACTTAAGGTTTAGAATATACAAATAAATATTTAAGTAACTGATATATAATCCAAAATAAGACAATAAGAAATATAAGTTCTCCAACATACACATTACTATCAACTACATATATCCTAAACACAATATACATAAACTACCACAATATAAAATTACAATAACATACATTGTAGACCAAACTATAAGGTTCTTCTCAATAAAACTTTAGAAGATAAATTTTTAACATACTTTTAATTAGTTCTCGTTTTCATGGTCATTGATTCATTATTAACTTTTATTATATCTTCAACCTTTTTCATTGAGTCTTCAACTATTTCTATTGAGTCTTCAATTTTATCTATTGAGTCTTCAACTGTTGAGTCTTCCATTAAATCAATTGATTCTTTAACTTGCTCACTTGAATCTTCAACATATTAAGGAGATATTTAATAATCATTAATTTTACATTTATTTAGCATAAATTAACTTTACACAAACTCAAGAGATCAACAATTTATTGTGGCTTGGTAAATTTAATTTTTTTTTTCTCAATTATACTATACTATGCAAGAATAATAACATTAACTAATAAACCACCCCATGACAAACTATATTATACAGCACAATAACCTTGAATGAATAGTTAATAAAACAAACTAATTGACACCAACAAAATAAACTAATTAACATCAACCACATTGAGCAAAAATATACTCTCATAATTAACAAATAACATGAAAAAATCAATTTTAACAACCTCAACCAATTTAACAACACCAACAACACCAACACTTTCGTCATTTAAATAAAAAATAGATCCAATTTTTTTGTTTAATAGGAACAATACCATAAACTCAAACTCAACCAATTACATCAAAAAAATAATTTCACAATCTCAACCAACCAATATAATCAACTAACAACACCAAAACTACTATTATTTTAAAAAAAATCTAAACATTTAAGCAAAAAAAAAAAAAAGAACAATAACATAAACTCAAAGTCAACCAATAACATAAAAAAATCAATTTCACAATCTCTACCAACCAATATAATCAACCAACAACACCAAAGCTATCATTATTTTTAAAAAAGCAGATTTGAAAAATTAAGAAGAAAAAAGAACAATAATATAAACTCAAATTCAACCAATAATATCAAAAAATCAATTTCATAACCTCAACCAACTAATGTAATCAACCAACAACACCAAAACTATCATTATTTTTAAAAAAATGGATCTAAAAATTTAAGGAAAAAAAATAACATAAACTCAAACTCAACCAATAACATCAAAAAATCAATTTTACAACTTCAACCAACCAATATAATCAACCAACAACATCAAAACTAGTATTATTTTCTAAAAAAACATATGTGAAAATAAAAAAAAGAGGAACTAAGGAAAGAATAAAAGAACAACATAAACTCAAACTCAACCAATAATATCAAAAAATCAATTTGACAACCTCAACCAACCAATATAATCAACCAACAATATCAAAACTACCATTATTTTCTAAAAAAATAGATTTGAAAATAATAAAAAAAAGAAAAGACGAACTAAGGAAAGGATGGAAGAGAACCAGGATGGTGGAGAACCTCCCTTTGAGTTGCAGTGGCGGGGGTGGAGTGGTGGAGATAGTAGAGAAAGGTGGGGGAAGGGGAGAGGTTAGGAAGAAAAAGGAAAAAGAAAGGTGAAGAATTAGAGAATGATTTTGATTTGGGGATTTTGGATGTTAAAGGCATTAGAATTTGTGATCGATTTTTCAGTCACAAAATCGGTTGCAAATAACTAAAATTTGAAATTTGAATTTGCGACCTATTTAACGACCGATTTAGTCTTACATCTTTTTGTGTACATTACAAAATCAGTCGCAAAACTGGAAATTTGCGATTGATTTTGCCTTCACACATAATTCTTCTATATTAAAAAATTGGTTGCAAAATCTTTGGATTTGTGACTGATTTTGTGATCAATTTAACTCCATTATTAATGTACCTATGTATAGGAATTGGTTGCAAAATAAGCTGCAAATTCAAAGTTTTGCGATTGGCTTTGTGTTCAAACACAATTAATATATACTTATAAAAATTTGTGACCGATTTTGCGACCTAAACTAACTTTAACTAATTACTTTTTTGTTGTTGACTTCACATATCGGTTACATAATTTAGTTTTGCAACCAATTTTGTGATCGAATTTTTTCAAATTTTTTTTTGCTTCCATTTACAAAATCAATCGCAAAATTTACTTTTGTGATTGATTTTTTTAGTGTGAATTTGTTTCCATTTTACTCAAATTAGTCTCAAATCCCCTTTTTTTGCGACCAAAAAAATCAGTTGCATTTCTATCAAATTCTAGTAGTGTATTGCTATATCATCAAATAGTTGACTTTTACATCTACTGCTCCAAAAGTTATATATATGGAAGAATTTGATTGGATGATAGCATAAAAAAGTTTTACAACATCAAGTAACATTAAACTAATTATACTTATATTGTTAATAGTTCAGTCTCAAATAACATTAAACTAATTACTTTTGGACAAATGTACTAAGAATATTATAGGGATTAAAATCAAAATCAATGAAAATTATACGAACCAAAAACTCATTTAAACTTATCTAGAGAAATATAAAACATAGAAGTATATTGATTTATATTAATACCCAAAAAAAAATAAGAGTAAATAATAGTAACCACTCTTAAGGTTTTGAGTTATTGCACTCAATGCCATTCTTTTGCAAAATCAACACTCCACCCCATTAGACACTAATGACTTTACTCTATTACCTAACACAACTCTTTCTCTAACCATGCTTTGCCTCATTCATAAATTACTTTCACATTCTTAACCAACCCATACCTTTCTAGCCTCGAAAATAGGGCATGTATTGTTATGAGAGTTATAATAAGCCCATTCCTCTAAATCAAAATCTTCATATGGAACTACCAAACTCATGACATGTTAGTGCGTTTGGTTTAGCTATCATATCAACATATTCATTTAGCTAGATTTCATGCACATTCAAATGAAGGAAGAAAAGTCTTCCTATTACCAAACTCGCCTAAGAAATTTTTGTCCTCCAATAAAGAAGCCACCGTCCTAACATCTTCTAGTACTAAAAAAGCTAATAAATAGCTACAAGAGAGAAAAAAAAGGGTCACTATCTTGTAGTGGCATTTGATGACATCTCTTTCATCATCTTCTTCCTCTTAATCTCCCGCTCCATGAATGTTAAGGGCAGATAGCTCCAAGATCAACCCTTTCTTCCTTTATAAGTTTGATAATCAACCAGGCTTATTCTAGGCCAAACCACAGAGGAATTGGTCATTGAAGAAAGTTAAGTTTAGCATCATACATCTACAACTCATTTTTTCAGTTTCTTTTCTACAAGCATATATTGCAGTAGATTTAATTGGTGTCCGTTATCCTATGTAATTGGAGAATGTAATAGTAAAGGTAGATTTTTTTTTTCAAATGTTTTATTGCCTATGATTGGCTAGCAATATCTAAGTTCTATTTCTCAAGAGTAGATAAGCAAACTTCACTTTTTCTGCAAGAGAAACTAACTAATTTTTGTTGGCTACTAAAAAAGTATGAGGTTACAAAGTTTAAAGAATGATAACTCCAACCAGATTCTATTTAGTCACATATGACAACCTTGTTCTAAAGTGGATTACAAAAGCACAATGTAGCACAATGAACCATGGTGCACATCTAGTCACTCAGCGCCAAGTAATTTGAAGTATGAAATTCCTAGCCATTTTTCTACAACAAAGAATTTCATGTCTAATACTTACCCTAAAGCTACTTTTATTATTGCAAGCTTGTAGTCAACATGGAAACATATTATCAAGCTAAAAGAATACTTCAAATAGAGAAAGAACCATGTATTATTCAGCCATTTACCACAATTTCTAAAAGACATTATTCAAGATTAAGGTGTAAAGAGGGTTTTGTACCCATATCCATAACAAATATGTTATTTGCAAGCATTCTTACTTTGTTTGCAATATTCTTTTAGGTTGATAAACTATTTGTATGATAATTACAAGCTTGCGATAGTGAAAGTAGCTTTAGGGTAATTGTTAGGTTCTCCATTGGAAAAACATGGCATGCCAAAATATGCTTTTCATGCTTCAAATTATTTGCTGCCTTTAAAAAATTCATAGTTAGTTGGGGAAATCCATGCATTTGAAAACAATAGAGAAAACGGGAAGGGGTATTGATGGTTCTGAAATTAGAATGATTGAAACATCTGATAATACCACCCACTAATCTAATGAGTTTGTATGTGGCTTGAAGGGTTGGAGTATTGTGCCTCTACAACTACATCACAATATTGTTATATGCTCTTATAACTCAAGTACTACAGCTTTTTGTTTCCTAATTTTCTATTGTTTAATCAAATACACTCCTACAAGATTTGGTGTGATTCAAACCTTTATTTGGCAACAATGAACTTAACCAAGATGAATAATGCATATGTATTGTTTGTCTAGAAAGAGCAAGATATACAGGTGGAGGAAAAAATTTTAGGGAAAAATCACTAAGTTCCAATATAATTCTTAATTGCACTAAGACACATGCAAGATAAACCTTCCTTATTTTTCACAATTGTCAAAAAAACCTTTACCACAGTGATTCAAATCAAATTGCTAGTAAAAGTTTTTGTGGCCATATTTAATGCCGCTAAATACCAAAATAATAGTCGCTTGCTAAAGACCAAAGTAATGGTTGCTAAAGGGAAGTTTTGGTTAGTGTATTTAAGTTACATAATTCATCCAATGCACAAGAGAAAATAACTAATTTTTATAGTTATTCTAGTTACATCTTTATTAAATGCCTAAATAGTTAGTCTTGTGTTCACGTGTATTATGAAAAAATATTAAATGTGTTAAACCATTTGATGGTGGGGTAGAGTTCACGTGGTGCAATAATCTACTAATGCAAGGTGGTAATTTAAAATGTTAATATTAAGAGTTCTTTATATTTGCTGAATAATATTTAATAGTAATTTCTACTATTACATTAAGATTTAAGCAAAATTAAAAAAGAAGAAATAATTGTACTATAAAATAAAGACACAAGAAGATAAGTGAAAAAAAAAAACACATTAAACATGATATATGAAAATGAGTTTCCTGGATCATGAAGGTGGATATATGAAGATGTTCTGCACAAGATAGGGGGAATATGTGATTACAAAATAGAAGAAAGGGATTGTATTTAGAAAGGAAACTAGGAATTCATTTTGGTGGATATGCATGCATTTTCTAGCTAAAAAAGAAGAGTATGTTATTGGGGGTGTGCTCAATAATTTAGAACATAAGCTAGTGTGTTATTCAGTTGATTAGTTGAGGGCAGTATCCCAAAGTGGGGGCAAAAGTGTTAGCAATAAAAGAATATATTATATTTGCTTTGGAGGAGGCTAGTTGTGTAGAATCAGATTTAGAGATTAGACTATCTTCCCAGGTTACGGAATCTTGGATGCGAAAGGATGAGTAACTTAATTGGGAGCTTTGTTTTACTAGGAATGTGTTCAAAAATTTTCAAGAGTAGCTAAAAAATATATTACTTGGGCATATTAACAAGGTTACGAATAAATAGGGTAAAAGAATGGCATCAATAGGCAGGAAGTCATGCTCATAGTATAATTGTGTGGTACTCATAAATGGTCAATAATTATATGATTGGTGTAGTTTGGGAGGACTTAGGAAGGTTGATATTAATTTAGGTGAGTTGATCTTGATTTCCTTGGGGTGTTTGCTTCTTATTCATGCAGTTTTCGATCCTAATGAGCTAAAGAATGTTTATAAGGTGGTGTAGTGGTATGCTAATCTGAATGGAAGATATTTGAACTTTCACACATAGCATGACTTTTTCAATTTAGGTTCAAAGGAATGCAATAATCATGCTACTGTTATCATCTTAATGCCATAGAAATTCTATGTTTACGTTTTTTTTTTGTTCGGTGGTGGCCCTTGCAGTCAAAGACCTCACAATGATAGATCGACAATGCTAGTTTTCACATGTTTTCGCCATGGTTAAGAGATTAAGGAAATATAGTATTATGTTTTGTAGGTGTAATAGGCCTGAGTAGTTTAGCTTAATAATCTTGTTTTCTATGTTTGGCTTCTTTCTCTATGTTTTACTATAGACTCTATCTCATAGTCCTCTCTTTTACTATGTAAGTTGAGACTATTTTATTCATTTATCCAAAAAAACAAGAACACATCAAACATGATAAATATTTAGATAAGATTATTCCAACCATTTTTCTTTAAAATACATATGAAATGAATCTATATTTATAAATTAAAACATTACATCATGTATGGTCTTTTTTTGTCATGACCCAACCAAGGCCATGACTGGCGTATAGGGGAGAAGTCTACTAGCAAGCCTTTCTTCACATATTTTCCTAAAACATGGGCAGAACTTCCTTTGTATTTAAGATTATTCCTAAATATGGATCTTCTCCCTACACAGACAACACAAACATACAAAATCATTAGGGATCCATACATTCTCAGAATATATCCCATAGCACATAACATAAGAGTCTAAAACACCTTCATTTGAAACTCTCTCTTATCTCAAGAAAGTATTGCATTGAACCATGCATCGAAAGCTGAATGTTTGTCAGTCCACATGTACAAGATTACTTAGGGAAACCTTCACATCAAACAACAAGAATATACAAAAGGAAATCAAGATTACGATCTATTAGTAAAAGAGGAACAAATGAGACGTAATAGATGGATAGGCAAAAATGACTATTCCTAAAGGCCTGTCATGCCTTAGGATTTTGTATGATCTTTTAGATTAGTATTTTTAAGTATTTAGAAGTTATTGGATTAGAAATATGCTTAGAAAGGTGGGTGAAACCTTAAAAAAAAAAAAATTTCAGGGTGCTAGTGCCTAGGCACCAGCTTTAGGCACTTAGGCGCCAGTAGCGTTGACAGCAATTGGGTTTTAGTGGTCTAGGCACCCAGCGCCAGAAAGGGGCTACTTAGGTGCTCACTGCAAGTTTAGAATTGAGTGTTTCAAGCTGTTGGGTGCCCAGGCGCCATGAAATAGCTACCCAGGCGCCCACTGTTTGATTATATGAGATGAAATTCAACCCCCCACCCTCATTTTGGTCCAATGCTCTCTCTTTCTTTGATATCCCTCTAGGGTTCTTCAACCTTTGTGATTTCCCTTATCCTATCACCTTTCCCTCTAATTTTACTCACAAAAATCCATCCTTTTACTTCCTCTTCATCATCCCCACCATTATCTTCTTCCTTAAGCTTCTCTCTTTCTCTCTCCTCTAGCAGAGAGAGAAAGTGAAGAGAGGAGGAGACCTACCACTCACCTATGCTCCAAGCTTCCTTCTAAAGCTTTGAAGTAAAGGTTAGATGTTTTTTTTTTGGTCTCTATTTAGCTGTAGATTGATTGTCTATTCCATAGGGTGGAGTTTGGGTTCTTATGGTATCGGTGTGGGGTTCATAGATTAGGGATTTTGGAGTTTGGATATTGACTGGAGCTAGGTTTGGTTCTTAGAAGCTTATTTACGTTAGTTTGATAAGTTTTGTAGCTTTGAACTCTTCCTGAGAGTTTCTAGTTGGATTAGGGCACCACCCACTTGAGCTCTTGCCTTGGGGTCTTGGTGGTGAATGGATAATATATTTATAGATGGACATTTAGGTAAAATTATATGTATAGATGTAATTATAGTAACTGATTACCTTGAAAGAATGTAAATCGATTTATTTCCAAGATTTAGAGAAAGTTTTCATATATATATATATATATATATATATATATATATATTCATGTTTGGAAATCCTGTTTTCTAGTTATTAAGTTATGTTATAACTGATATTAGGCATGTTGGGCATGAGACAAGATACAATGAATATACTATTGTACTTACAGTATTCATATGAAATTTTCATTTAGACTTAAGCATATTCATAAAGTTATAAGCAAGAAACATGGTTTCCTTATCTATTTCAAATTTAGCCGTTGAGGCGGACTCCACCCCTCTTGCGCATTAGGATTTCTGCCTATATTCCATTTTGGTGAGCCTACTTGAAGGGCCTTGGCATTTCTTTTGGATTATTTTTTGCATAGTCAAGTATGGCTTATGATTGTATATGGCTTCATGAGCTACAGGCAGGGTCTAGGGTTAGGTTATTAATTGTATTGTATCAAGCTAGTTTTTTCATTTTGGCTTTTAGAAGCAAATGTGTATAATTTTGTTGGACTTACTTTAGCTACATAACTCTTTTGGTAGCCTGGTGTATGCAAAGGTTTCTAAACTTTATATGTATGCATATGTACCTATATTTGAACTGTGTTGGGTTGTTTAGATAATCTTGCATGTTTTAAATAGTGGGAATGTCCTAATTTTAGGGGAAACTCTGTTAATTTTTACAAAAAATTATTTGTTAGGGTTTTAGGCTTGTTAGGGAATGAGTATACCCTATGTGCCGGTCATGGCTTGAGGAGGGTCGTGACAAGGCCTCTCGTAGTGTCACAAGCTATGAAAATGGGCGTGCTTTCGTTTGCACAATTGTGATCCTATCAAAGGATACTTGCACCATTAACCATAGAGAAACCTAAAGCTCTGATACCAACTTTGTAACATCCACCGGATTATTTTTATCACTTTCTGCCTAATTGATTGGATTTTAATCACGTAATCGAAGTTAATTAAAATTTGACTTAGGATTACTTTTTTTGATTAGTTAATTAGCAACTAAGTGAGTGTTTCATAGGAATTTTCTTAAACTGATTCGAGTTCTGATCTCCGAGTTCGTTCCCAAGAGTCTTTCATTTCTATTTGTGTTCTCGAGTTTGAGCTTAGGACCGGCTTTCAATATTTCTGAGTTCCGGGTATAAGTTCCGACTTCCTAATAAATAAGGTTAATGTACTGATTCCCTACTTCCGGGGTTATGCTTGTCTTGACTCCCGACTTCCGTGGTCATGTTTATACTAGTTCTCCGAGATTGATTCTTGGTCGAGCTATGAAGTTACGGCTTGTTGAGATGCCGAGTTTAGGAATTTCAGGTATGAGTTTGAGCATCCTAGTTTCCCCATTTCCTGGATTCAGGTACAAGGTTTCATATTCTGATCCCACTTCCGATTTCTGATATTAAGCCACAATCTTCCAAAGCTTTTGTTTCCTAAGTTCCGAGTTCCACATAAAGTATGAAATGGACATTATTACAGATTTTCAACTTCATTTAAGTTTCCAATAAAATGACGCAATTCCCGACATCCGAATTTACTTCCAAATATCAATGGAAATGAATCCAATCTATGACTTATTCCTGATCGCCGAATTTAGGTTCCAAACGTACATGAGTTCCGATCTAATTATTTATTTCCAAGTTTCAAATAAGATGGACGCAAGCCCCGACCTCCAAATTGATCTCCAAGTTCAAATAAAATGGACATGAGTTCCGACTTTAAGTAGGATGGAGACGAGTTCCAATTTCAGGCAGAATGAAAATGAGGATTCAATTTTTAGCCACAAAAAAGGGAGACATGGTTGAACTTTATCCACAAGAAATTCAGCCAATTAACACTCACAATTCCAACTACCCTTTTTATGTTTAAATCAGATTTTCCTTCCCATTTCATGCTGATTATGCCTTCCTCTTCCATTCCAGCCTTCTTTATCTTTCTCCCTTCTCCCTTCACTTTACTCCAACAACCTTCAAGTCTTGACAAGGTTCCATCAAATCCAAACTCCAAGACCTAGCAAAATCACATACAAAGAGGTAGGATTCACTTCTATCCGTAATTTCTCTAAACTATGGTTGCATGAAAGTTCATTCTTCTTCATGTATTTGATGATATATTGGGTATATATGATGGATTATGGTTGGATTAACATGAAATCTTGAGTTGGAATTAAGGATTAGAAGGAGAAAATTAGAAAAAGAGGAGACTTGGAATGCTGTCTAAGTGAGAAACCCATGGCAGTCCGTATGGCAGAGTGTACGGCTCTGCCTACAACCGATGAAATCCGATGAGACTATTTTTTTATATGAAACTAGACATTCAGGGCTTTCCATACATATATCATATAAGGCCATTGGATTTGTATTGAGAGAGATATGAATTTTGGAAATTTAACCTAGATTCTAGAGGTTGATATTGGGCAGACTGGGTTGTCTAGGGCATAACTTGCTCTATACAACTCCAAATTGAGTGAAACCAACTTTGTTAGAAAGCTTACACATAGGAAAACATTCCATAAGAATTTTTGAGTTTGTTGTTGTAACACCCTCCTAAGCACAGTACTATGCTTAAGTCATAGTACTATACCCAAGAGCTGTTACTGTTACCTGAGTGGACCTCGTCTGACAGCAACTTTAGCCGTCTTTGGAAACTTCTAAAATCATCTGGAGACAACATAAAAATAGGAGTGAGAATTATAAAATTCTCTGTAGGATTCTCTAATTTCATACATAGTGTCATCATGGTCGTCTCCAGTTTGCTTCGGTTTATTTTGAAAAAGATGAACATGCAGCACAAACTGTTTAATTTTACATTTCGAAAAATGTCTTGTCCGAAGCAAAGTTCATTTTTACTCATATACTGGTCCTTTGGGGGAGTGTACACAAGATTAATTCATGAATAATACCCTGGATAATAACTTCAACATATAAACCGCACATAGCATTAATCTACTGGAAACATAACATCTGTACCTAACTTAACTTGCACTTGAATTCATACATATACATAAAATTTGCTTCTCTTTCATTCGGTACTTACACTAGCTGGATCATGCCATGCCTCATGCAAGTTCTGTCCTCAGTACATACACTAGCTGGGTCGGTGCTAGGCCTTATGTGATTGGGGTGTTTGCATATACTTTAATCTTTAGTCTTTAATCTTTTACTTGGCACACCTAGGCGTTACGTATCGTCGTCCCTAGGGTGCATTTACTGCCCTTGGGTAGCCTGGCCTTGGAGTGAGCTCGTCAGCTTCACCGGTTGCCGTCGTCACACCGACTTACCCATAAGGGGACTCACGTGCCTTTAGTCTTGGAGGGATCTCATTCTGGTCACGTGCCTCTAGTTGAAGGGATCTCTTCTGGTCACGTGCCTCAAAATTGAGGGATCTCATCTGACCACGTGCCTTCAACATAGAGGGATCTCATCTGACCACGTGCCTCCAAGGTAGAGGGATCTCATTGTCTTAGCTGCCTTCACAGGGAGGGATTCAAGTACAACTGCCTCCAAGTGAAGGGATTCACATTCAATATATTCACATTCTTTCGTTCTGGTACATATTCAAGCATAGTCATACATATGCTACATCACTTACCCTCACATACCTCATAACATAATTATGTCATTCTTGAATATAGGGTTTCTATATACCACTTATATTTTAATTCATCCTTACATCTAAACATTCATAGCTTCTTAGACTTCTGCCGTAAATCCGGCAGTATAACGGATCAGGTTCGTTTCCCTATGAATAGTGCCAGCTTTCACGGACAAATCAGTCATAGCAACATAATCAACTTAACACATATATATCAATGTCAAGCTGGCAATCCTCAACTCAAACCTTATGTGTTCCACTAACACTTGTAAAATTATCATTTTGGCCATTCTACCAATTCTATTCGGTTCTGCCCGAATCTTGTATAATCCACCTTTATCTCTATTCAACTCATTTAAATTTGAAATTTGGATATGTCATAGCTCTATATGTCTACTTTCTAACCTCTTTAGTCCCATGTCATTCTGATTTATATAAATCAAGATATTCAACTTTTTCTTCAGCTTGTTCAGTCCCTAGCCCGAATTACACTCATGGGAATATAAATTCACTAAAAATCGAAACTAAGCTCAAATCTTACGAAATTGGTCTCATATTAGAGCTAACAGGAGAACCTTTCATTTACCATAAGTTTCACTCCATTTGCTTAAGTACACCTCGAGATATAAGTCCTGAAAGTCGACCTTCCTGAACTACCCTGTTTTGGTCTGAATTAGACATAGGACAACTTCCTTGAATCACTGGGAACAATTGGAAATATAACAAACTCGGAATCTTATATTGGGGTATTCCTCTGTGTGTAAGCTTTCTAACAAAGTTCGTTTCACTCATTTTCATATAGTATAGGTCGAGTTCTTCCCTAAATAACCTAATCTGCCCAGAGCCAGAGTCAAAACCCTAGGTTGAGATTCAAAAATTCATATCTCCCTCAATTCTGATCCAAAATCCTTATATGATATTTCTATGGAAAGCCCTAGATGTCTAGTTTCATATAAAAATAGTTTCATCGGATTTGACCGATTGTAAGCGGCGCCGTATGCTCCGCCATACGGACTGCCGTGGACTCTCCACCAAGATAGCACCCTCATCCATTTACTTCTCTTAGTTTTCTTCTTCTAATTCTAACTCTAACTCAAAACCTTCTATTAATTCAATCATGATTCATCATAATCCATCCAATAATTCATCAAATACACAAAGAAGAGTTCAATCTCATGCAATCATAGGGCAAGGAATTCAAGAGTAGAAGTAGAATCCTACCTCTTTGGAGTATGATTTGAGCTAGGTGCTGAAACTTGGAGTGTTAGAGCCTTACTAAGCTTGAAGGAGTAATGGAGTTGGAGAAGAGAGAAGAGAGCTGAACAAGGGGGAAAGTAGCATAAAAATGGGGCTGAAGGAGAGAAAGAGATGAGTTTATAAGCTTGAGGTGGTAGTTAACTTGGAGGGCTTCGATTGGCTGAATTTTCTTGTGGACAAAATTTAGCTACATCTCCTTTTCAGTGGAACTTGCCGCCATACTGTTTGAAATCGGAACTCGCATTTACTCTATTTCAAGTCGGAACTCGTCCCTATTACACTTGAGGTCGGAACTCGTATCGTTTTTACTTGAGCTTGGAGCTGAAGCCTAATTTCGGAACTCGTACCAGCTTGTTTGTGACTTGAGGAAATCTTGAATCAAGGTCGTAGGTCAGAAGCCATGCAGCTGACAATCATATAATCTCGGAACTCCCTATTTGAACTTGGGAATGTCAATGCTGGATATCAAATCGGAGGTCGGATCTAGTGTATGACTGAAATCAACCCAAAGATTTGAACTCATATCCATTGAGTTCAACTCTAAGGCCGGAACTCGTAACATTCAACTCGGAGTTCGGTATTGTACCATTGTGTTAAACTATAACTTGTGAAGTCGGAAACCATGCACACTATTTTGAAGCATGAAGTATGAGGTCGAACTGGAATTGAAGTCACATTTCCAAACTCAAGTACTTAAACTCGGAAGTCGGTATCTTACATTTGATGATATCGGAAACCGTGTATAAATGCCTTTGAGACATGAAGTCGGATACCGGTGAATCACGTTCATATTGTTCGGACTCGAATGTTCAACTCAGAAGTTGTAGAAGTAATGAAGTCGGAAGTCGTAGATATAGGTGAGACGAACTTGGAAATGGGAAAATATCATAAGATGAAGTCGGCAATTGTGCAAGATGAACTCGGAACCCGGAAATAATCCTTCTATTTGAGCTGCAAAGATGAAATCGGAAATCGGGTTGATCAATCCTGAGGGCGAAGTCGAAACTCGGAAATCGGGATGTTACAGTTGTGGTCCCATTTTCTTCCAGTGGTTCAAAGAATTTGCCTTATGTCTAAATAGGGCCAAAATAGGATAGTTCAGAAATGTTAAATTTTTGGACTTATAACTCGAGCTCTACTAAAACAAATGAAACGAAACTTCGTGCAAATGAAAGTTGTCCTGTTAGCTTTAATATGAACCAATTTCGTATGATTTGAGCTAGTTTTCGAATTTTAGTGGATTTTTACTTTTAAGTGTGTAATTCTGGCTAGCTGCAAGGCAAGCTGGGATAAAACTTAAATATCTTGAGCTATACAAATCAAAATAAGATGAGACCAAAGAGGTTGGAAAATAGACACATGACATCCTAACATATCCCAAATTTAGATCCAGATGAGTTAAATAGAGGTTGTGGCCTGATTTACAAAAATTGAGCTGAGTGAAAGTGATAAGACAGCAACTATGCTTTAAATACAACTAATGTTCCTATGAGATTGATGTTGAATTGTGATGCTTTAAATACAACTAATGTTCCTATGAAATTGATGTTGAATTGTGAATGAAGTATTGTGAATTTTTTGTAAAATTGATTGTCTGAGTACTGACACTATTCATGAGGAAGTAGACACGTTTCGTCATGCTGCCGAATTTTCGATAGAATTGTAGGAAGGTTATGAGCATTTATGTATTAAGAATATGTATGTAGAAATTCTATATGCAAGGATGACTTATGTATGATATGAATATATTGAATGTAGGTCTCTTCACCTGGAGGCAGTTACAAGATCCCGCCTTATAAAGGCAGTTAAATAAGAAAAGATGTGGGTTCTTTCACTTGGAGGCAGTTGTACTTTGAATCCCTCCCTATGAAGGCAGGTAAAACTATGAGATCCCTCTACCTTGGAGGCACGTGGTCAGATGAAATCCCTCTATTGAGGCACATGACTAGAAGAGATCCCTTCAATTTAGAGGCATGTGACCAAAATGAGATCCCTCTAAGATTAGAGGCACGTGGGTCCCTTTGTGGGACAGTCTATGTGACGACGGTCACGAGTTGAGCTGACAAGCTTACTCCTAGATCAGACTACCCAAGGGTAGTAAAGACTAAAGATTCAAACATATGCAAGCATCCCACTCACATGAGGCATAGTATCGACCCAGCTAGTGTGAGTATAGGGGATAAGGCTTATATGAGGTATGGCATGACCCAGCTAGTGTGAATACTAAAAATTTATCGTGGCAACGTCCATGGCATTAGCTCATTACCACTTATGTTTAATGGGTGAAAGAAGGCAAAGAAAGTTAAAGAAAAACATCAGTGCATTTGCATTAATTCAACAATGAGAATTTGCATAATGACATCCCATGTTTTATTGATGCTGGAGCTGTTCTATCTACTTACGCAGTGATTTTATCCTAGATATGAAATATTGCCAATGTGACTTAAGTACATGAGATAAAATGAATTTTACTTTGGACTATATGTTTTCAAACTATAAAATAGAACAGTTCGTATAATGTATTCACTTTTTGTAATAAATCGAAGCAGCTGGGGGTAATAATGATGACACAATATGAAGTTTCTCAATGAATCCTACTGAGAATTTATAATTCTCACCTCTATTTCTGTGTTATCTCCAGGTAGCTTGAAAGGTCTTGAAGACGGCCGAGGCTGCAGTGAAATAAGGTCCGCTCAGGTAACAGTAACAACTCTTGGGTGTGGAGCTATGACTTAAGCATAGTATTGTACTTGGGAGGATGTTACAAACTTTGTCATGGCCCGACCAGGGTCATGGCTGACGCATAGGGAACAAGTTCGCTAACAAGCATTTCTTTACATAGTTTCCTACAAATTGGGCAAAGTCTCCATTGTATTCAGGACTATTCCCAAATATAGATCCTCTCCCTACACAGACAGCACAAACACAAAATCATTGGAGATCCAAACATTCTCCAAATACACCCCACAGCACACAACATATATAAGAGTCTAAAACACCTTTATTCTTATATATATATATATATATATATATATATATATATATATATATATATCCATTCAAGAAAACTTTAATCTATAATCATTAAGATTTTAACTAGTCTTTGTAACAACCTCTATCATACAAGCCATGCTCGAGTCATAGAGTTATATTAAAAAGTTGTCACTGTGCTAAGAAAAATCTTTAAAATATGGAGAATATAATACATGGCCCTTGAACTACTCATTTTATTGCTGACTAATAATCTTTGATACATAGATAATAAAATAACTACACTTTAAAAAAAAACTGTAATTGACATAGTACACGGTGTTTACATCCGACTAGTCGTTAGCTAGCTTTAATAGTCTCTTGGTCTGGCTTATGCCCGATTCTTGCTCAATGAATGGCCCTGTACTCTGCCTCGCACTTGATTTCCAACTTGGGTGCTGGAATATTTACGAAAAAGAAAAACATACAAGTAGGCAGTGAGAACCTAAGGTTCTTAGTAGGTAAACTCAAATTGTTACTCATACAGTGCCATCATAAACATTCCAGCCGCTTTGGTTTATTATAAAAATATGAACACATATAAATAAATAGTGGTTCAATTTTAAGTTGAAAACACCTTTCTCGAAGCGGGTTATATTTTAACAACCACTTGCCTTATCATATGACAGACATAGAAATACGGATAGTATAATATGCTTCAACAAGGATCATAATAGCATTATGACTTAACTAGATAATTGAAGATGCACATATAAATGTATATACTTAAATATATGCAAGTGCACTTGACTTAATTTTTCTCTTCTTTAACTTGCAACTTAACCTTGCCATTATGTACTTGGTCCCCCGGAGGTGAATGGCCTCTCTCACCCCTAGGTAATAGCCTACTTTTCAGGTTCGAGCTCGTACCTATACATGAGTGACGGGTTTACTTTTCTCGACCCTCACACCGGTCTATTCCCCTTAAATCTGGTCGAGGGCTGGCCCAAGTCTTAGACAGTACCGCTCTGGCCCACGCTAGCAGGGTCTATGCCATGCCTCACGTGGTAGCTTGGTACGTCTTTCTTGCAAGTTCTCATAAATCTTATTCTTCTTTGGACATGATTATACATGCATATGCTACATGCAATCATTCATATACTTCATATCATACTTAAATCATTCTTGCATATATGAATCTCATGAGCATAACATATAAATGTATAACATTCATATAATTCAGATATTTCTGCCAGAATTTTGGCAGCATAACGGATCGAGTCCGCTTCCCCATGAATAGTGCCAGACTACTAGAAGGATCAATCAAGCAACAAAACCAACATAGGGTATCAAGTTTTCTAACAATAATATCAATCATATAACATGTCAACATAAATACATAACTAAAGTTTTTGCTCATTCTACTCAATTCTTCCCGATTTTGTAAAATTCACCATAATTTCTATTCAATTCATTTGGACCTAAATTTTGAATATGTTATAGATCTATGTGTCTAGTTTCCAACCCTTTTAGTCCCATCTCATTTTAATTTATGTAGCTCAAGTTATTCAAAGTTTACTTCTGTTTGCCCTACAACTAACCAGAATTGCACTCTTAGAAGTAAAAATTCACTAAAAATAGAAAACTAGGTGAAATCATACGAAATTTAAAATTAAAGGTAACAGGACAAGCTTTCTAATGAAATAAGTTTCATCTCATTTGCATAAGTATATTTTAGGAAATAAGCCCCGAAACTTGACCCTACTGGACTACCCTGTTCCAGCCCAGTTTGAACTTAAATCAATTTCATTGATGTGTTGGGAACAAATGGCAACGAATCTGACTCTGAAATTTTTACGAGATGTTTCTTTACATGTTACCTTTCAAACAGCATTAGTTTCACTCAATTTGGAGTTGTGTAGGGTGTGTTATACCCTTCTAAACTCATACTGCCCAGATGAGAGCCAGATTTCTAGGTCAAACTTCAAAAATTCATAACTAATTCTATACTAATCCAATGGCCTTATATTTTATATGTATGGAAAGCCCTGAATGTCTAGTTTCATATAAAAATAGTTTCATCAAATTTAATCAGTTGTAGGCAGAGCCGTACACTCCGCCATACGGACCGTCGAGGGAAAAACCCTAACAGCTTCTTGATTTCTTCTTGGATTCATGTTTTTCTCTAATCAATCTATCCAATCTTCAATTCAAACTCACATATACACCCTAAACCAACCTTAATTCATCATCATCACTCAAGATAACATCAGAATCTTACATGAAATTAGGAAAAAAGTGGAGTCCCAATCAGCCCAATTCAAAGAAAACAAGAAAGAAGTTGGAATTCCTACTTCTTCTAGGTGTTGTTGTGCTAGATTGGTGCCTTGGATTGAAGGAATCTTGATGAAGTTTGAAAAGTAGATGGAGATGGAGTGAAGATGAGTTGAGATAGGAGAGAAATAATGAGAGTTCAGCAGGTTATAAATCCAAAAATAATCAAGGGAGTTGGAAGGAAATAATTGAAGACTTTTGGAGCAAGATTGCATGTGATTGGTGGATGTGTTTTCCTTCTCCAATCTGATTTGGCTGCCTTCTTGAAGGCTGATTGTGGTGCCACTTGTAGGGTGTGTTGGCTGAATCTTGGCCATCCACCCTAGGGCTCTCACAGTATAATTTTTATTGGTTTGGTTCCGACAGTTCAAAGTACCGAAATCTTACCGATTGCCTTTAAATTGGTAAATCGGTTTTGGAAAAATCCTATGAAGTTTCCTATACTTTCAATCTACTTCTCTCGTATTTAATTTCTCTAAATGATACTTAATTGGCTCTAAGTAAAAATTTAGTCGAATGCTAATTAATCTTAAGTAGTTGATAAAACCGAACAACTAGGCGAAAACGATAAAAATTCGGCGGAGGTGAGGCCAAGTTTCTCCACTATCTTGAGCAACACTTAGCGCTACTCATATGTGGTAAGGGTGGCTGAATTTCAGCCATTCAACCTAAGGTTATCAGTGTAGAATTCTACTAATTCGGCTCTGGCAGTTTAGAACACCGAATATTTATCGATTTCCTCCAAACCGGTCAAACGTTACTTAATAGTTTAAGATATCTACATGTTCAATTTAATTTATCTTAAGCCTAATCTCTCTAACTAATATCTAATTAACTCTTGATAAATATTTAATTAACCTCTAATTACCCTTACATAACTATTGAAACCGAATAAGCGAATTAATGGAGTAAATTAGACATGTTCGTAAATACGGAGCCTTTCGGTTTCCTATTTTCTGTAACTAATGGTATTTTCGTAATTTTGAGCAAGTCCAGGGGCACCCCATGTCATTTCACACCAGACTGCCTCCATGGCCCAATCGGCAGAGATTTAAACTTCTATGGTTTCGCCACGTACTTCTGCTCCATTTAAAATCCCGTTCAGCTACTTCTTCCGATGTGAGGATGTAAATGTCATTTTATGAAAAGTTCTAGGGTTATTGTGGAAATATCCACTTGGGGTTAAAGTAGAATTTCTAAAACTTTTGGGCAAGAGTGAAATTAACAAAAGTTAATAGGGGCACTTTTGTCATTTCTTAATTTTAAATATATGGCAGTGCCATATTTTCAACGGCAGTGTTATACTACCTTATAATTCCAAGTGTGAGGATCATCATGGCATAGTGCTGCATGAGAAATTCTCACACTGCCTAAGGTAATTAATTCAAAGTTTTTATTACGTTCGGTTTACTAAAGTGGGGATGTTACAGTCTTCAATAAAAATAAACATCCTTTTACTACAATAGATAAATTAACATAGGCAGGACCCTGTTTGTGGGTTATTGGAGTATCACGAAGACTATATACAATTGTATTTAAATAAATATGAATTTCAAATATGGACAACCTTGGAAACCATACGAACAAAAGTGTGGATTTACTAGAAATCGAGCAACTTTGGCTAGCGGTGGACGCCCATGCATGAATATGTACCTGTCTAAAAATAGACTTAGTGAGAGATAATATACCTATAACAAAAGTGAGACAAGTTTGTATTTAATATGAAAATCATATATTCTTAAAGATTCATAGCAATAAAACTTAAAACCTAAATCCTCTACATTCTTGTAATTCCATGAGTTACTTTTCATAACCTCTTTCAAGCATAAATACTCATGTATGTAGAAAATGTCATAAAGGTTTCCAATAAAAAATGCCCGATATATGACATGCCTTTAAAATATTCATAGTTCATCAAATCACCTTTTGAATTCAACTAAACATAAACTTCTTTGTATATATAACCATAGTATATTTAAAAATAATTGTAACAAATAATTTATAATAAAAGTATAACAACTATGCATTTAAGGAAGGATATCTATTCCAAAATTATCTCCCTACTTGGCGACCTGACAACTTGACCTTAGTAGTACAAAATCTAGTTCACAACTAGGCGGCCCCAACACCCATCCCCAGTGTGCCAATAATTCTCTACTAAGATGCACCAAAAGCTAACAACCTAGATGTTAGCATACAGTTTTATTAAGGATCCCTCCCGTGAATAAAGCCATTTGTTGAATATCTCAAATAAGATTCCTTAAATAACTTATTCTGGAAACCAAGTTCTTTAATTCTAGATACATTGCTCAAACTCTTAGAACATTAGAATTTCATAGTTCTCAACATATCAAGCTTCAGTATTCATGATATTAATTCCTGAATCCTTTTTAATTTGTTAATCATTATAGTCTCGCATAATCAAAGGATGAGATTAATAATTCCTTAAAATTTTTATGTTATCAAACATAACATCTAAGTATCGTAATTTCAAATTCGTTTAACTTAAAATGTCTTAAGTTCTATCTCAAAACATTGGATTTAAAATGTCACAAATTTCTAATAACCTGAAACTATGTCCATTTTCTATCTAGTTACTCAAGTATAGGAAATTAACTTCCAAATTAGATTGTCCCACATGTATACATACATACATACATATATATATATATATATATATATATATATATATATATATATATATATATGTGTGTGTGTGTGTGTGTGTGTGTGTGTGTGTGTGTGTGTGTGTGTACAGAGAGAGAGAGAGAGAGAGAGAGAGAGAGAGGAGTAATACATTTTGTCTTTCAAAGATTCAATGAGGTAGCTCAATCAAATGTTATTTCAACTTTTGACTTTTAAAAACTCAAACCATAAACAAACATTTATAAAATTATACATACACTTAAAACAAAATATAGATATATTATCAACTTATAGATCAAGTCCAAAAAGGAAGGAGCTTTAGCTCTACGAAGTCTCAGAGCCACCAAAGGATCCCTGAGATTATCTAACATGACAAATATATAAATTAGACTCCCACAACTTAATTATTATAAGAATTCACTTGAATTAACCTCATAGCATAAAAACCCCCAATTCTTGAACCCTAACCCCCTTTCATATGCTTAAACTTTGAATCCATAGAAAAATTAGCTAATCCATGGTATTATAAGGAGGATTAGGCTCAAGAATTACCTTAGTGGAGGAAAGTGGTGAACCGTGAAGAGAGTAGTGGGTCTCTTCCTACTTTTGTTTTCTTTCACTAAAAGAGGAGAGAGAGAGAGAGAGAGAGAGAGAGCTCCAAGGGAAGAAGAACCAAGCTAAGATGATAATGATATGAAAAAGATGGAGTTGGAGATAGGTTTGAGTAAGAATTAGTGAAGAATTGATGCGATTATGTGGGAGGAGAAAAGGATAAGAGAGAAAGAAGAGAAAGATTTGGGGGGAGAATGAGAAAGAAGGGTCGAGAACCTTCTCTTATTTCAACCCAGCGGGTGCCTGGGCACCACAAGTTAGGCGTCTGGACGCCCAGACACCTGAAACTCCAATCTTGCAGCATAGCCAGCACCTAGGCGCCAGGCTACCACCGCTTAGGCACGAAACTGCCACTGTCTAGGCATGCAAGATGCCACTGCCTAGGCGTTGGTACCTTTTTTTTTTTTGGCATTTCTATGCCTTAATCATACTTCTAAACATATATATATACATAGATATATATATATATATATATATATATATATATATATATATATATATATATGTATGTATGTATGTATGTATGTATGTATGTATAGATGGTTTTCCTAATTATACTTTGTTTGAAATGTTTTCTCACTCTTTTGAACTATGTTGTTAACAGTCATGTCTTCTAGATGTCATTTTTTGTTTTCCTGTTACTAAATTTTAATGATGAGAAACTGTAACATCCACTACAAGTTCCAACCTCCGACTTCGAGTTTCAAATATAGTATACATAATTTCTGACTTCCGACTTCATCTTTGGAACAACTATGCATGGTTTCCGACCTCCGACTTTATAGTTTAACCAGAATGGTCACAAGTACTAACCTCCGGGTCGAATGTAATGAGTTTTGACTTCATAGTTGATTTCAACTAGAATGGACACGAGTTCAGAACTTTGAGTTGCTCCCCAAGTTCGACCAAAAATTTACACGAGTTCCGATCTCCTACTTAATTCCCAAGCTTCAAATAAAACGAACACAGTTTCCGATTTCCGAATTTATTTCCAAGTTTCAAATAGGATGGGTACGAATTCAGACATCCGACTTCAGCTCCAAGTTCAAATAAGATGGACGCGAGTTCCGACTTTAAGCAGAATGGACACAAGTTTCGATTTCAGATAGAGTAGAAGCGTGTTCCACTTTTAGGCGATGTGGAGAATGATTTAACCACAAAAGAGGGAGACATAGCTAAACTTCACTCACAAAATTTCAACCAATCGAAACTCACAAAGCCAACTACCTCTTCAATGCTTAAATCAAATTTTTCTCTCTTATTTACGCCACTCTCTCCTCTGATTTCACTCTCCTTTTCTCTTTTTCTCTCAACCAACTCTATTAAAACTTGAAGCTTTACAAGGTTCTATCAATTCAAACTCCAAGACTTAGCAAAATCCTACTCAAAGAGGCAGGATTCATTTTCTATTCTTAATTTCTCTGGACTATGGATGCATGAAAGTTCACTCTTCTTCATGTATTTGATGATATATTGGATGTATATGATGGATTATGCTGAATTAACATGAAATCTTGAGTTGAAATTAAAGTTAGCAGGAGAAAACTAGAAGAAGTGGAGAGTTAGGATGCTATCTAGGTGAGAAACTCCTCAACAGTCCATATGGCAGAGTATATGGCTCTGCCTACAGCTGGTTAAATCTAATGATATATGAAAATAGACATTCAAGACTTTCTATAAATATTTCACGACCCCAAACCCAAGCCATGACTGGCGCATAGGGATAAGTCCCTACGCAAGCCTTCCACCACAAAATTTTATAAAAATTTCGACAGAGTCCCCTTTGTAATTAGGATATTTCCCAATTACAAAAGATTACACTGCAAGATAAATAAACACAATCTTTCATCGAGGATCCAGGTATTCTCAGAATACACCCCTCAGCACACAATATGATAGTAAAATATATAAATACAATCGTATGTTCTAAATACATAGCTTAAGTTCTTCAGAAAATAAATCCTTTACACAACTTTAACTCCAACAAGTTGAATTATATATATAAGTATATATGAATGAATACATAACAACAACAAAAACAGAACAAGGCCAGACCCTGCCTGTAGTACTATAGAGCTACAAAATCTAAGAATTCTCAAATATAAACATTTACAAAATACCCTTGAATAAAAAAGGGTTCGACCACCAAAACTCGGAATCCCACTATGGGGAAACGAAGGATAGATTCTACTTGAACATCTGTATCTGAAAAAGAGAAAGAAATAATAGGGTGAGTTTATGAAACTCAGTGAGAGATAGAATGTCCCTAACCCACATGAGACCATGTACAAACTTATATATATTATGGTGATACAATAATATGAATAACAAAACCAAAATAGAAATCTTAATCAAATATTATCCAACTTTCCTTTTCCAAAAATAGAGTCCATCTATTCCAGGATAATCCGTCAGGAATCACACTTAGGTGGCCTTTCCTTCGTGTGAAACCTGTAATCAGGCATGCACCACCCTTTCCGTGACCGTGAATATCAGGCATGCACCACACTATATGTATAGCCGTGAATAACAGGCACGCACCACTCCCTTGAGTTGCCATGAAATCCAACATCCTAGGTGCACCCAGGGCTAACGCCTACTGTCGTTAGCCTACAGATCCTGGTCTAGACTTTCCCAAGTCTTTCTTTTCTATTATATAGAACATTTAATAAAGATTCTTATAAAACATACTAATATACCTTATGTAAAACAATAAAGTTGTAATCTTCAAAGAAAAATAAAGCTTTTATCCAAAAACCTTTCAAACAAAGAAGATTTTCCAAAGTTTAATAGAAAACCAAAGTAATAAATATTTGCCACATTTTTCCTTTTTAAAATCAAGTCATTATCTCATGTGAACCAGTAGAAATAGACAAGCTACCAAAATTTAAATTATATTGCTAAGGCATACTAAATCACTTGTATATGTATATATATAGACAAAATACATTAAAATTAAGATAGGGATAAGCTATCTACTCACAGACTTAGCGCCAATCGCGGAATCCTAATCCCATGAACTTAGAGAGCCAGTCCCTTAATGGTATATATTATCAATAATATGACAATTTGACTCGAGGTCAGTCCCTTAGACTACGGATTAATATACTTTACTCCCAGATATGAAAATTCCTAATTCTTCTAACCTAGGGTTCTGCAGGAACTCACTATAGGGGAAATAATTTGTAATTTCATAGGAAAGGAGGAGGAAAGGAGTTGAAGGATTACCTTTTAGATGGGAAAAGGAAGAAGAAGGATTTGAGAGCCTTGGTGTCACCTCCTCCAAGCTCCGAGACCAAATGTGTTGATTTCTTGTTGAAGATGTGATTTGAGTTTAAAGGAAGAAATTGAGTTTAAATGAATGGGAATGGTGTAATTTGATGGAAAGATGTGAAGGATTCTGTTTAGGAATGAAGGGGAGATGTTTTAGAGAGAAGGGAGAGAGTTTGGGTTAGAGAGAGAAGGAGAATTTTGAAAATGAGGGCGTGGGACGCATGCAGACCTATATATTGGCCTCTGGTAATCGATTACCAGGGGCTGGTAATCGATTACCACAACCAAAGAACTGGTAATCGATTACCAATTATGGTATTCGATTACCACATGGAAAATTTTTAACCTGTATGCATGTAGAGGATTGTAATCGACATGTGTTCTCTCAGAATCGATTACCAACTCTAACAACCTGGTTTCCTCCTTCTGCAGTCCATTCCCAAGTCCAGGATATTACACAGATTTATTTACATAAAGTCCCCTTTAACTTTACTCTCCATTAACTTTAAAACATAAATATAAATAAGGGAATACCCCCCATTTGGATTCCATAAAAATATCTAAAAATTCAAAATCCTTAGGAATTAGAATCCAATTTTTTGGTTTTAGTGCAATTCTCCGAAAACTTGCGTTTTTATGAACTTGACGGTTAAAAACGAAGGGGTTATCCATTCCCTAAAATTCGTTAAAAATCCCTCTTCAACTCATTGATGCCTAAGGAATCATTATCGGGACTTTTGATCTTAAGAAAATACCTCAAACCTATAGCCCTCCAAGGAGGCATAGGGTTCAGACTTGGAATTTTTAAGGTTCCGATTTCGAAAAGTAACTGCAACTCAGGCTGGGGTGTTACATTCTCCCCCCTCAAAAGAATTCGTCCCCGAATTCTTAAATAACTCGAAATTATTCCAACCTCCATTGCCTTCCTTTATATCATAGAGCTCATCACTTACAACACCTATATCATTTTCTATATGCTTAAGCTTCTCTACTAAGCCCTTCCATTAAACATCACGGAAGCATTAACCATCCATTAATAGCGATTATTACCTTTCTCCCATAAACTTCTAACCTTCGGATCATTAATTGGGTTTTAATCATATTCCTCATTGTCTCGTACATGTCAGAACATCTGAATTGTCTAACTCCTCATCATAGCCCCTTGGTGTATCAATTCTGATCAAAAGAACCATGCTAGTATGCTTTTCCCTTTGTTGAAACCCGTTTCGAATTTCAATTCTACGATCAATTCCAACACTTACTTGTTTGAGTTAACTAGTTCCCTTCCTTTCTCACGATCCTTCTTACTTATATCCTAGTGCACTTAGAATTCATCTCCTACTTATTCACCCATGCTTTAGCCTAGGATGATTTATTCCAACCTTAATTATGCTCAATCATGCAATTAAGATAAATTCCTTCCTTTTCTTTCCTGTACCACAATCAATGGGGAAGTCATCATCAAATCCCCTGAAACATTCCTATCCTACTACCAATCTATTACTTCTCCTCCATCTAAGGTATCTCTTAAAACTGCCGAGAGATTTCAAACTTTTGGATACCATCAAGGATTGAGCTTCAACTTCCATCCTAGCTTCTCATCATGCCCTTAGGAACTCCATGGCATCCAAGACTCTCTAATTCAAGACTGGATAACCTTCCCTAACTCTGTTGCCATTGAAGTAAGCCAATTCCCTATCTCATACTCCTCACTTCCTAACACTGCTGATAAGATTTAGAGTTAAGAAATTCCACATCAGAAGGTATCTCCTATACCTTGGTATTTCACCATAGTCTTATGTCTCTAAATTCTTCCTCTCTAGGTGATGAAGTCATATGCAAAAGATCCTACAATTACTCTTTTGATCCTTTTACTTTTATTATTGCCATTTGGGATATGACATGAAAGCCAAGTGACCTAAACATACACTCGCCTTCAATAGTTATATTCGTAGAGCTCCTTACACCAGCTCCTTCTAATTCGTCTAGTCAACCTCACTATAACATCTATATGTATCCAGATCCTTCTTTCTCTTCTCCTATCTGGCCCAAGTGGGTTCAAGATTCCTCTTGTTACTTGAAACAAAGATTCTTCTTTTAAACACCAGATCTTCTAGCTTTTCCTCAACATTGTTCTCTTTAATGCAACTGTTAAGACTCCACTTCATCACCCTCAGATCTTAGGTTAATCCAAAATCTTAAGCCTTAATATCTTCTTAACTCATGCCTTGCTTTCACTGTACATCCTAGCTGCTACCTTTGGCCTATTTGCGTTTTCCATCTCATCAATATACTCATTTGAGGGATCTCATTACAAGTATAATTGTCACCATTTAAAACTCTCCAATACACTTCCCAAGTGTAACTTACATGGAGTAATGCTCCACCAAATGCTTTTAGATATGCCTTGAGCTGCCATTGAAAACTGGATAGCCTTTCTTTCTAGCTTCACGTGGTACAAAAACAATACCCATGGTGCTAACATGATCTGCTTGAGAATATTTAACATAAGTTTCCATTGGCCATGGTTGGGAGGAAATTCATTGATTCTATTGGCTACAACTGCTACAACAATCTCTGAGAGTTTGGAATCGAACTAGAATCAGAATGTCCAATACAAGGAGTAGCTCTTGGGTAGGTCACATTATTCAAGTAACCCCAAATGATTAAAGTGTATCCATTTGACAAGTCAAATAGCGGCTTCAACTTCATGTGACATATTACTCAATTAAGCTATTGATCAAGACCAATTAAGGTAATTGGTAATCACTTTCCAACATCTTGCATCCTTCGAAATGAGTGAATTATTCATTGGCCTGAGCCCGTCAATTGCTTGTTATAGTAACCCAGGTGATCTTCTTTCTTGAAGTCGACACGTTCAATCAATACTTGAAAGCTTTACATAGCAAGCTCCTCTATGCCCTTTTTGCAACAAGGACAGGACAAACTTCACCGTAGGTTCTAAGCATGTGACTTGTATTCTTGAAGAAACCAAGCACAAGGTCCTCATGCATCCTGATCATTGTTAAGTTGTCATCTCCTTAAGATTCCTAGCATACTTCCCATTAGCCATGGAAACAACCTTTGAGATGGAGGTTCTCCTTGCCCTTATACTTTGTCTAATCCCACTGGACCAAACCTGCTTATCACTTAATGACTTAGCAAGCCCTCTTGATCTTTTCCACCTTAACAACATCCTAATGCTGGGTCATGAATACCCAACCCATGTCCTTTGCCTGAATGGGCTTCTAGCTTGCCTAATCCACTATGCCCTAATATCCAACCCTACTTCATCTGGGACTCTCTTGCCACAAGAGAGGATATCGTATTTAGATCGCACAATGGAAGCCCTGCGTCTATTGCTTACACATGTACTAGGGGGAATATGTTCACTCAGCGAAATGAACATTTAGAGCAAGGGGAAGATAAGAAATGTGACCAGAATAGGAATAAACAACATTAGATAGATTATAATCAAAGATGACATTCTTAAAGGCCTCTTGTAGTACCACAATTTGTGAAAATGGGCGTGCTTCCATTTGCACAATTGTGATCCTACCAAAGGACACTTGCTCCATAGTACATAGGGAAACCTAAAGCTCTGATACCATCTTTGTCACGACCCCAAACCTGGGCCATGACCGGCGCATAGGGACAAGTCCCTACGCAAGCCTTTCACCACAAAATTTTATAAAAATTTCGACAAAGATTACCCTGCAAGATAAACAAAAGATTACCAATTAGGATATTTCCCAATTACAAAAGATTACCCTGCAAGATAAACAAACACAATCTTTCATTGGGGATCCAGGTATTCTCAGAATACACCCCTCAGCACACAATATGATAGTAAAATATATAAATACAATCGTATGTTCAAAATACATAGCTTAAGTTCTTCAGAAAATAAATCCTTTACACAACTTTAACTCCAACAAGTTGAATTATATATATAAGTATATATGAATGAATACATAACAACAACAAAAATAGAACAAGGCCGGACCCTGCCTGTAGTACTATGGAGCTACAAAATCTAAGAATTCTCAAATATAAACATTTACAAAATACCCTTGAATAAAAAAGGGTTCGACCACCAAAACTCGGAATCCCACTATGGGGAAACAAAGGATAGATTTTACTTGAACATCTGTATCTGAAAAAGTGAAAGAAATAACAGGGTGAGTTTATGAAACTCAGTGAGAGATAGAATGTCCCTAACTCACGTGAGACCATGTACAAACTTATATATATTATGGTGATACAATAATATGAATAACAAAACTAAAATAGAAATCTTAATCAAATATTATCCAACTTTCCTTTTCCAAAAATAGAGTCCATCTATTCCAGGATAATCCATCAGGAATCACACTTAGGTGGCCTTTCCTTTGTGTGAAACCCGTAATCAGGCACGCACCACCCTTTCCGTGGCCATGAATATCAGGCACGCACACACACTATATGTATGGCCATAAATAACAGGCACGCATCACTCCCTTGAGTGGCCATGAAATCCAACATCCTAGGTGCACCCAGGGCTAACGCCTACTGCCGTTAGCCTACAGATCCTGGTCTAGACTTTCCCAAGTCTTTCTTTTCCATTATACAGAACATTTAATAAAGATTCTTAAAAAACATACCAATATACCTTATATAAAATAATAAAGTTGTAATCTTCAAAGAAAAATAAAGCTTGTATCCAAAAACCTTTCAAACAAAGAAGATTTTCCAAAGTTTAATAGAAAACCAAGGTAATAAATATTTGCCACATTTTTCCTTTTTAAAATCAAGTCATTGTGTCATGTAAACCAGTAGAAATAGACAAGTTACCAAAATTTAAATTATATTGTTAAGGTATACTAAATCACTTGCATATGTATATATATAGACAAAATACATTAAAATTAAGATAGGGATAAGCTATCTACTCACATACTTAGCACCAATCACGGAATCCTAATCCCATGAACTTAGAGAGCCAAAGCCAGTCCTCCAATGGTATATACTATCAATAATATGACAATTTGATTCAAGGTCAGTCCCTTAGACTACGGATTAATATACTTTACTCCCAGATATGAAAATTCCTAATTCTTCTAACCTAGGGTTCTGCAAGAACTCACTATAGGGGAAATAATTCGGAATTTCATAGGAAAGGAGGAGGAAAGGAGTTGAAGGATTACCTTTTAGAAGGGGAAAGGAAGAAGAAGGATTTGAAAGCCTTGGTGTCACCTCCTCCAAGCTCCGAGACCAAATGTGTTAATTTCTTGTTGAAGATGTGATTTGAGATTAAAGGAAGAAATTGAGTTTAAATGAATGGGAATGGTGTAATTTGATGGAAAGATGTGAAGGATTGTGTTTAGGAATGAAGAGGAGATGTTTTAGAGAGAAGGGAGAGAGTTTGGGTTAGAGAGAGAAGGAGAATTTCGAAAATGAGGGCGTGGGACGCGTCCAGACCTATATATTGGCCTCTGGTAATCGATTACCATAGCCAAAGAGCTGGTAATCGATTACCAATTATGGTAATCAATTACCACACAGAAAATTTTTAACTTGTGGCATACAGAGAGGATTGTAATCGACATGTGTCCTCAGAATCGACATCGACTCCAACAACTTGGTTTCCTCCTTCTACAGTCCATTCCCAAGTCCAGGATATTACATAGACTTATTTACATTTATGTTTTGAAGTTAATGGAGAGTAAGGTTAAAGGGGACATTTCCATTTGGATTCAATAAAAGTATCTAAAAATTCAAAATCCTTAGGAATCAGAATCCAACTTTTTGGTTTTAGTGCAATTCTCCGAAAACTTGCGTTTTTATGAACTTGAGGGTTAAAAACGAAGGGGTTATCCATTCCCTAAAATTCGTTAAAAATCCCTCTTTAACTCATTGATGCCTAAGGAATCATTACCGGGACTTTTGATCTTAAGAAAATGCCTCAAACCTATAGCCCTCCAAGGAGGCATAGGGTTCAGACTTGGAATTTTTCAGGTTCCGATTTCGATGGGTAACTACAACTCAGGCTAGGGTGTTACAAAACATATCATATAAGGCCATTGGATTAGTATTGAGAGAGATATAAATTTTGGATGTTTGATCTGGATTCTTGAGGTTGATTCTAGGCAGACAGGGTTGTTTAGGGCAAAACTTGCTCTACGCAACTCCAAATTGGATGAAACCAACTTTGTTAGAAAGCTTACACATAGAAGAACATCTTATAAAAAGATTTCAAGTTTGATGCGGTCTCATTTGCTCCCAATATTTTGAAGAATTTGCCCTATGTCCAAACCGAGCCAAGATAAGACAGTTCAGGAAGGTCAAATTTCAGGGCTTATAACTCGAGCTTTACTAAAGGAAATGAAATGGAACTTGTGGAAAATGAAAGCTTGTCCTATCAGCTTTAATATGATACCAATTTCATATGATTTGAGCTAGTTTTCAATTTTTAGTGGATTTTTACTTTTAAGTGTGCAATTCTGGCCAGTCTTAGGGCAGGCCGAGATAAAACTTAAATACTTTGAGCTATACTTATTAAAATTGGATGGGACCAAAGAAGTTAGAAAATAGACACATAACACTCTAACATATCCAAAATTGAGGTACAGATGAGTTATATAGAAATTGTGGCCCGATTTACAAAAACTGGGTTGAATGCAAGTGCTGAGACAGCAACCATGTTTTAGTTGCAATAATTGTGCCATGAAATTGATGTTGAATTGTGAATGAAGTATTGTGAATTTTTTGTAAAATTGATTGTCTGAGCACTGGTACTATTTGGAGAAGTGGACATGTTCCGTTATGCTGCTGAATTTTCGGTAGAATTGTAAAGAAGGTTATGAGCATTTATGTGTTAAGAATATGTATGTAGAAATTCCATATGCAAGGATATATGAAAATAAATGATGAAGTATATGTATAAGTGCATTCAGGATGTCTATGCTTGATTATGTATGAAAATGAAAGGATATGAATATATTAAATGTGGGTCCCTTCACTTGGAGGCAGTTATGAGATCCCTCCTTGTGAAGGCAGTTAAAGGATAAAGATGTGGGTCCCTTCACTCGGGGGCAGTTGCAAGTTGGGTCCCTCCCTGTAAAGGCAGCTAAAAGATATAATGAAGGCCCTATATTCCTAAGGAAAGTGACATGATGATCACACCCGATGGAGTATGACATGACGATCATACTCAGGGATATGGCATAATGAGTACCTCCTAAGGAACGTGACATGGCAATCACGCTCTGATGGGGTCTGACATGGCGATTATACTCTGGAGTGTGGCATATAAAGATTCTATGATGAAAGGTATGATGATGAGTCCATATTCCAAAAGACGTGACATGGTGATCACGCTCTGATGGGATATGACATAGCGATCGTACTCTGGAATGTGGCATAACGTTTCCCAACCCTAAGGGATGTGATATGACGATCACACCTGATAGAGTATGACATGACGATCACACTCTGAGACGTGGCAAGGAGAATATATTTATAAGGAATGTGACATGCTGATTACACCCGATGGAGTATGACATGGCGATCATACTCTGGAAGGTATGGCAAGTAAAGGCATGTGCAGATGTTATGTTTCTATTATAGTGGTATTATTATGTTTTAATACGTTGTAGTTATTATTCATAGTATGATTCATGACTTCATAGTGTATTGGCTCTCCCAAGTGACAAGTGTATGAATAAAAATTAACTCTGCTTTGGACCATATGTTTTCAAATTATAAAATGGAACCGCTCGTACAACATGTTCATACTTTTTTTTTAAATCGAAGCAGCTGGAGATAATAACGATGATACGTCATGAAAGTTCTTAGTGAATCCTACTGAGAATTTAAAATTCTCACTCTTATTTCCTTGTTATCTCCAGAGAGTTCAGAAGTTCCAAAGAAGGCCCTCTGAGGCGAAGTTGACTAGTAAGATTAAAGGTGGCCGAAGGTTGATGCCAAACAAGGTCTGCTTAGGTACTAGTAACAACTCCAGAATGTAGTACTATGACTTAAGCATAGTACTGTACAGAGGGGGATGTTACAGAAACCATTTTCTTTGTAGAGGTCCATGGAAACTATAGTTTTGCAGTGATAACTCAATTACCACATGAAGGTTAATTTCACATAATTTAGGATGGCATGCTATATTGTTCTCCATATAATGGCTACTAAAGGTAACCTTTGATTAGTGTATTTGAATTACATAACTATCCAATGCAAGGGAGAAAATAACTAGTTTTATTATTGATCTAGTTACTTCCTTATTAAATACCTAAATAGTTAGTCTAGCGTTCACGTATGTTATGAAAAAATATTAAATTTGTTAAACCATTTGGGGATAGGGTAGGGTTCATGTGGTGTAATAATTTATTAGCACAAGGTGGTAATTGAAAAAGTAACTATTAAGAGCTCTTTATACTTGCTAAATAAAATTTAATAATAATTTATACTATTACATTAAGGTTTATGCATAATTAAAAAAAGAAATAAATTGTACTATAAAACAAAGACAAAAGAAGATATGTGAAAAAAAAAATAAACGTGATATATGAAGATAAGTTTCTAGGATCTTCAAGGCTAAGATTTGAAGATGTTCTACATAATATGGGGGGAAATATGTGATTATAAAGCAGATGAAAGGGGTTGTATTTTGAAAGGAAAATAGGAATTCTATTTGGTGGATGTGTATACATTTTCTTGCTAAAAAAGAATAGTACGTTGTTAGGGGTATGCTCAATAATTTAGAAAATAAGCTAGTGTGTTGTTCAGTTGATTACTTGAAGGCAGTATCCCAAAGTAGGGCAAAAGTACTAACGCTGAAAGAATTTGTTAAATTTGCTTGGAGTATGCCAGTTGTGTAGAATTAGATTTGAAGATTGGACTATCTTCTAAGGTGATGGAATCTTGGATGTGAAAGGATGGGCAACTTAACTAGGAGCTTTGTTTTTCTAGGAACATGTGCAGAAATTTTCAGAAGTAGTTGAAAAATATATCACTTATGTATGCTAACAAGGCTACAAATGTCACAACCTTACCAGGTCATAATTAGTGCTTAGGGAGTCACTGTCCCCTAACAAGCTTAATTGGATATTCTTGAATTAAAATGGACAGAACTTCCCCTTTAAAATATGGCATTTTCCATGTATAATTCACACAAATCCTCTAAAACACCAAATATATAGTCCTTGCAAAAAGAGACATTTTTCCAATACTTATCAGTTTCTAGGTACAATCCCAAAGTAGCATATAAAAAGAGGTAGGTCCTTGCCTCTAGTCTATGGAGCAAACTCTACACACACACACACACACACACATATATATATATATATAATAATAATAATAATAAGTTCCCAAAAAAATACATCACAAATAAAAAAAATAACCATGCCCATACTCTAGGGTGTTGGATCACCAAAAAGATAGCTAGAGCAAGCTAACTGGCAGGAAAGGTAGGGTGCTGATCAGCAGAACTATCTAAAATACATGTAATAAAGAAGAGTGAGTCAAACAGACTCAGTGAATGATAATATAACTATGATAACTATAAAGAAAGCAAACATAACACTTGGCAAGAGAATAGGACTAGTTATCATAGCATATAAATTCATATGTGTATTCAAAATCCATATTCCAATCCTTTCTACATCTGGACGTTACGTATTGTCATTCTTAGTGCATTTCCTTTATTAATTACCTTTGGGCATTACGTATTGTCATCCCAGGGTGTTTGCATTCATATGATTATATTTACCAATTCACATGGCAATATTCAAGTATAACTCATTTTACAAAAATTTAAATTATTCACAACTCATCACATAAAAATCATCGACAACAACTATAACAAGCAACCAACATAATCAACACACAAGTTAGCATAATCATATTATCCAGTCACAAAGCTAAATTCATAAGAGAGGGCTTGGTCCTTTGGAGATATAGGGTGGAATGACTCATCTTCACTAGAATCGAATGTCACAAAATCACTCATTAGAGTCTCATTAATAATAATCATGAAAATGAACTTAGCCTAGCTCTCTAGCCCTAATTCAAGTACCAAAACACTTGAAATTCCATCCAAAGATACCGATGAAAGTTTACCCTGCTTAGACCATATCATTAGGGGAGTTTTGAGCTCAAAATTACTTTAGAGTATCAAGAAAGAAAAGCAATCAATTTTGAGGGTATCGACCTCTTGCCCAAATCTTCCTTCAATACAACTATGATGACAAATTGATAAGAATGAGGTTAAAAGTTGAGAAATTAATAAGAATGAGTTGATTTGTTATGTTATTGGAAGGAAATTTGAGAAAGAAATTGAAGGAGGATAAAAGGAATGAAGATAGAGAAAGTTGAGGAGAAAGAGAGAAAGATGTGCCAAATGAGGAGGACATGAAATTTATAATCTTGGTACAAGATCATAGAAATTCTTTATTTTTTTTTTATGTTTGGAGGTGGCCTTGGCTGTCAAAGGCATCACAACGATGGATTGACAATACCAGTTTTCACATGTTTTCTACATGGTTAAGAGATGGAGGAAATATACTGTTAGGTTTTATAGGTGTAGCAAGCCTAAGTGGTTTAGCCTAATATTCTTATTTTCTATGTTTGACTTCTTTCTATATGTTTCCCTATAGACTTTGTCCTATGCTCCTCTCATTCAGTATGTGAGTTGAGCCTATTTTATTTATTTATTGAAAGAAAGAACACATCAAACATGAAACATATTTAGATGAGATTGTTCCAATAATCTTTTCTTTACAATACATATGACATGAATCTATATTTATAAAATTATAACATTATGTTATGTATAGTTTTATTTTATCCATATATGTGTGTGTGTGTATGTGTGTATAATGTATGGTTTTCCTAATGATGCCTTGTTTGAAATGTGTTCTCACTCTTTCGAACTATGTTGTTAACAGTCTTGTCCTCTACATGTCATTTGCTATTTTCCTGTCATTAAATTTTAATGGTGAGAAACCATTTACTTAGTGGAGTTCCATGTAAACTATAATTTTGCAGTGATAACTCAATTAACAAATGAAGGTTAATTCCATGTAATTTAGGATGGCATGCTATATTATTCTTTGCATAATGGCTACTAAAAGTAACTTTTGGTTAGTCTATTTGAATTACATAATCGTGCAATCCACATGCACTACATAGGAGAAAGTATATTGTTTTATAATTGATCTAGTTACTTCCTTATTAAATGCCTAAATAGTTAGTCTTGTGTTCATGTGTCTTATGAAAAAAATATTAAATGTGTTAAATCATTCGATGAAGGGGTGGAGTTCATGTGGTGCAATAATCTATTAATGCGAGGTGGTAATTTAAAAAGTTGATATTAAGAGCTATTTATACTTATTAAATAATATTTAATAATAGTGTATACTATTACATTAAGGTTTAGGCATAATAAAAAAAGAAATAAACTGTCCTATAAAACAAAGACACAAGAAAATAAAAGGAAAAAAAAAAAACACATCAAACATGAGATATGAAGATGAGTTTCTAGGATAATCAAGGCTAATATATGAAGATGTTCTGTATAATATGGGGGAAAATATGTGATTACAAAATAGAAGAAAAAGGTTGTACTTAGAAAGGAAACTAAGAATTCTGTTTGGTGGATGTGCATGCATTTTCTTGCTGAAAAAGAAGAGCATGTTGTTAGGGGTGTGCCAAATAGTATAGAAAATAAGCTGGTGCATTTTTAAGTTAATTGCTTGAAGGTAGTAAACCAAAATGGGGTAGAAGTGTTAGCTTTGAAAGAATCTGTTATATTTGCTTTAGAAGATACTAGCTATGTAGAATCAGGTTTGGAGATTAGACTATCTTCTAAGTTTTAAATAAAAATGATAGTGAAAATGCAAAGAAACAAAAAAAAAAAAGTGAAGATTTTGACTTTGGAGCATGAACTCATAGCTTGTAATGAATGGGATCCCTAAGAATGGAGTAGAGTAGGAGAGTGAGGAGAAAGCAGAGGATGGATGTGAGGCAATATTGTTTAGGAAAATGAGGATTGAGGGAAAAGAAGAGTTGAAGATATGGATGTGCATGCATTTTCTTGCTCAAAAAGAAGAGTATGTTGTTGGTTTTGTGCTCAATAATATAGAAAATAAGCTATTGTGTTGTTTAGTTGATTACTTGAAGGCAATATCCCAAAGTGGGACAAAAGTGTTAGCTCTGAAAGAATTTATTATATTTGCTTTGGAGGAGGTTGGTTGTGCAGAATCAGATTTGGAGATTAGACTATCTTCTAAAGTGGTGGAATCTTGGATGTGAAAGATGAGCATCTTACTCGGAGCTTTGTTCTACTAGGAACGTATTCTGAAACTTTAGGAGTAGCTGAAAAATATATTATTTGTGCATGTTAACAAGGCTACGAATAAGTGGTTAAAGGAATGACATCAACAGGCAAGGAATCATGATCATTGGGCAATTGTGTGGAACTTGTAAATGGTCAATAATTATATAATTGGTGTACTTTAGGAGGGCTTAGGAAGGTCGATATTAATTTAAATGAGTTGATCCTAATTTCATTGGGGTTGTTGCTTCTTGTTTATGCAATTTCGATCCTAATAAGCTAAAGAATGTTTATAAGGTAGTTTGGTGGTATGCTGATCTAAATAGAAGACATTTGGACTCTCACTCGTGGTATGAGTTTTTCAATTCAAGTTCAAATGAATACAACAATGATGTTGCTGTTATCATCTTGATGGCCATAAAAGTTTTGTTTTTTCTTTTATATTTGGGAGTTACTTGGGCTGTCAAAGGCATCACAATGATGGATTGACAATGCCAGTTTTCACATTTTTTTTTCATGCTTAAGAGATAGAGGAAATATGGTGTTATGTTTTATAGGTGTAGTAGGTCTAAGTGATTTAACCCGATATTCTTGTTTTCTATGTTTGGCTTCTTTCTATATGCTTTGCTATAGACTCTGTCTCATGCTCCTCTCTTTCATTATGTGAGTTAAGCCTATTTTATTCATTTGTTGAAAAACAGAACACATCAAATATGATAAATGTAACATCCCGATTTCCGAGTTCGGCTTCGCGCTCAGGATTGATCCATCCCGATTTCCGACTTCATCCGTGAAACACAGATAAGACATTATTCCCGAGTTCCGAGTTAGTCTGGCTGAATCCTCGACTTCATGTCCTGCATTTATTTCCGAATTGCCTCAGATTCATTTTCCACGACTTCCGAAGTTTAACCTCAAGTCCTGACACATGAACGTAATTTAATGAGATCCGACTTCATGTCTCAAGGAAACGCATTACGGTTTCGAAGTTTAAGAACTTGTGTTTGGAAACGTGACTCGCGTTCGAAGTTCACCTTAGTGTTGAACTCAATTGGAGTGGACACGAGTTCGACTCTTGAGTAAACCATCACCACACGAGTTCGATTTTATATCCAAGCATTGGCATTCCCCAGTTTATTCCGAGATTATTGGATTGCCAGGTACATGAGTTCCGACCTCCGGCCTAAGATAACAAGCGTCAAAAGCGATTATGCGTGGTTTCCGAGTTTGAATTGGGAATTCAAATTATGTGATTGTAATCTTTCGACTTAGGAATCCGACATTGATGCAAGATTTCCTCAAGACACAAACAAGCTGATACGAGTCCCGACGTTAGGATTCAGTTCCAAGCTCAAGTAAGAGCGACACGAGTTCCGACCTTAAGCGTAATATGGACGAGTTCCGGCTTGAAGTAGGATGGATGCGAGTTCCGATTGCTTCCGTAATATGCTAGAAACTGCTACCACTTAGGCGACGTGGAGAGTGATTCTACCATACAAAGAGGACAACCAATCACAACCTTCCAAGTTAACTCCCACTCATGCCTATATAACACACCATCCTCCTTTGAATCAGACCATTATTCACGTTGCTTTTCCTCTTCTCCATCAGCTCTCTTTTCTCTTGCTCACACATCCAAGACTCAAGCTAAGTTCCAGCCTTGTTCATCCAAACTCCAAGTTTCAGCACTTAGCTCAAATCATACTCCAAAGAGGTAGGATTCTGCTCTATTCTTGAATTCCTCACACTGCATGAGATTTGTGCTATTCTTTATATGTTTGATGAACTATTGGATGTATTGGATGAATTTATGATTGAATTAATATAAGACTTTGAGTCAGAATTATGATTAGAAGTAGAAGATTAGAAGGAATGGAGAAGTGAGATGCTGTCTTGGTAAGGGAGTCCACGGCAGTCCGTACGACGGAGTGTACGGCGCCGCCTACGATCGGTCAAATCCGATGAAACCATTTTTAGATGAAAGTAGACATTCAGGGCTTTCCATAGATATATCATATAAGGTTATTGGATTAGTATTGAGGGAGATACGAATTTTTGAAGTTTGACCTAGGGTTCAGGATCTTCATCCGAGCAGGGTGACTTGAGGAGGGTATAACTCACCCTATACAACTCCAAATCGAATGAAACTAAGTTTGTTAGAAAGCTTACACACAGAGGAACACCCCAATATAAGATCCCGAGTTTGTTATGGTCCCAATTGTTCCCAGTGATTCGAGGAAGTTGTCCTATGACTAATTCAGACCAACACAGGGTAGTTCAGGAAGGTCGACTTTCAGGACTTATATCTCGTGATGTACTTAAGCAAATGGAGTGAAACTTGTGGCAAATGAAAGGTTGTCCTGTTAGCTTTGATATGAGACCAATTTCGTAAGATTTGAGCTTAGTTTCGATTTTTAGTGAATTTATATTCCCAGGAGTGTAATTCGGGCTAGTGACTGAACAAGCTGAAGTAAAAGATGAATATCTTGATTTATATAAATCAGATTGGCATGGGACCAAAGAGGTTAGAAAATAGACATATAGAGCTATGACATATCCAAATTTCAGATCTAAACGAGTTGAATAGAAATAAAGGTGGATTATACAAGATTCGGGCCGAACCGAATAGAATTGGCAGAATGGCCAAAATGATAATTTTACAAGTGTTAGTGGAACATAGAAGGTTTGAATTGAGGATTGCCAGCTTGACGTTGTTATATGTGTGTTAAGTTGGTTATGTTGCTTTGACTAATTTGTCCGTGAAATGCTGGCACTATTCATGGGGAAACGGACCTGATCCGTTATGCTGCCGGATTTACAGCAGACGTCTAAGAAGTCATGAATGTCTAAATGTAAGGATGGATTGAAATATAAAGGGGTATATAGAAACCCTATATTTAAGAATGACGTAATTATGTTATGAGGTATATGAGAGTAAGTGATGTAGCATATGTATAACTATGCTGGAATATGTTTGAGAATGAAAGAACGTGAACGTATTGAATGTGAATCCCTTTACTTGGAGGCAGTTATTTGAAATCCCTCCTTGTGAAGGCAGTTAAGTGATAAAGATATGAATCCCTTCACTTGGAGGCAGTTGCACTTGAATCCCTCCCTGTGAAGGCAGTTAAGACAATGAGATCCCTTTACCTTGGAGGCACGTGGTCAGATGAGATCCCTCTATGTTGAAGGCACGTGGTCAGATGAGATCCCTCTATGTTAAAGGCACGTGGTCAGAAGCGATCCCTCAATTTTGAGGCACGTGACCAGAATCGATCCCTTTAACTAGAGGCACGTGACCAGAATCGATCCCTTCAGCTAGAGGCACGTGACCAGAATCGATCCCTCCAAGACTAGAGGCACGTGAATCCCCTTGCGGGTGAGTGTGGCAGACGACGGACACGGGTGATGCTGACGAGCTCACTCCAAGGCCAGGCTACCCAAGGGCAGTAAATGCACCCTAGGGACGGCGATACGTAACGCCTAGGTGTGCCAAGTAAAAGACTAAAGACTAAAGATTAAAGTATATGCAAGCACCCCAATCATATGAGGCATGGCATCGACCCAGCTAGTGTGAGTACAGGGGATAGAACTTATATGAGACATGGTATGATGTTGCACTTGAGGACGGCGATACGTAACGCCCAAGTGTAGACAGATTCAGGCACCCTAGGGACGGCGATACGTAACGCCTAGGTGTGCCGAATGAAAGAAAAGTAAAATTTTATGTATATGTATGAATTCAAGTGCAAGTTAAGTTAGGTACAGATGTTATGTTTCCAGTAGATTAATGTTATGTGCGTTTTATATGTTGAAGTTATTATCCCGGGTATTATTCATGAAATAATCTTGTGTACATTTTCCCAAAGGACCAGTATATGAGTAAAAATGAACTTTGCTTCGGATAAGACATTTTTCGAAATGTAAAATTAAACAATTTGTGCTGCATGTTCATCTATTTTCAAAATAAACCGAAGCAAACTGGAGACGACCATGATGACACTATGTATGAAGATTAGAGAATCCTACTGAGAATTTTATAATTCTCACTCCTATTTCCATGTTGTCTCCAGATGATTTTAGAAGTTTCCAAGGACGGCTGAAGTTCTTTGTCAGGACGAGGTCCGCTCAGTAACGATATGACTCCAGGGTATGGTGCTATGACTTAAGCATAGTACTGTGCTTAGGAGGGTGTTACAATAAATATTCATATGAGATTATTCCAATAATCTTTTCTTTGCAATACATTGTAACACCGAGTCTCGAAATAAAGGAAAGGAAAAGAAAAAAAAGGTTAAGGGCCTTTTGGTCTTTTTGCTGTAAGTTAAAAAAAAAAGGAATAAAGGAACGGTGAGAATCTCACCGTATTTCACTTTCCCTTTTTTCCCTTTTTCCTTTCTTCTTCCTCCTCTGTTCCTCGTCTTCTTCCTCTTTCTTTTTTTTCTTTTCTTTTTCTTATTTTTACCATCAAAGCTCTTTTTTCTTTTATTTTGTTGCAAAAGTTTGATATCCACTAGTCCTTAAAGCTTGAGGTGAGTTCCTAATCTCAAACCTGTTTTCTTGCGGGTAAATTTTAGAGGTTATATCAAATTTAGGGAGTAGTAATAAAATAGTAGGCGAGTAATATTTTGGTATTTTGCTTAATAATAAGCATAGTAATTATTAAACTATCTCCAAACAAATTATCTAAACTTGTCAAAAAAATATTTGTGTTGATCAGATCCTTCTGATACTATGCGATTACTCTTCCTGGAGTCAGTTGGGGAGCAGCTCGGTTGATTCCTCTTTGTTGTGAGTGGTTATTTACTTAGTGGCAATAATTTTAAATTATGTTTATAGGAGAAACTAACCTATTAAAGCTAATAATTTGATTTTGTGCTAATAATTGATTTCTCTTTCTAAAATAATAATTGAGTTTCTTTGGATACTAATAGCTGATTTAATATTTTAGATATCCTCTTAGTTATTATTTCAATGCTAACTGTTGCTATTCTCTCTTATTTTATGGTTTATTTATAATGAATTATAAAAGTTTATTTCTGGCAAGAATTGGATTTTATAGAAGTTGATTATTGAATTTAAGTATTTCATTTTAAAATAAATTTATGTTGAGAAAACCATGATGGGTTCTAAGTTAGAACAATCGTTATTAGCTTAAGAGATATAACGGTCTATGTGCACATAGTATAGTTAAATGAGATAGTACCGGGCGAGGCAAGACCCTCGGCTTGAGATGAGCTCATATTTATGATCAGATGGGTTGAGATCACTCCCCATAAAAATTTAGTTCTTCTTGGGTAACCCTCATGGAGTAATTAGTTTGATGAAATATTTGATTCTATGTTGACAAAGTCTATTCAGAAAGTTGATTAAGACAATAAATAGAGAATTGTTAAGTTTTTATTAATGAGTTTTAACTTAAATGAAGGACGTTGACAATGTTCTATTTATGGAAATATAGAATTGACAAATTATTGCCTCAATCAATTTCTTTGGTGAATGTATAATTATTCAGAAATTTTCAGTTATTTTAAAAACTCGTGCATGATTTAGTTTTTCCTTCCTGTCCACTTTATTTATATACCCTCACTGAGTCTGTATGACTCATCCTATTTCCTTTCCTTCTCTTCAGATTCACAGGGTTTGAGTAGCAAGTTCTTGGGACTAGCTGTTCTACCCAGGATATTCCTTTTGGTAGGCCTGTAATATGGACGAGGCTTCTATTTTGTTGATTCCAGTACTTTGCAGCTATAGGGCATAGGATCAGTTGTTTTTGGGTTATGGATATAGTTATAATGTGTATATTACTCTTTAGTATAGCTGATCTTTTGATCCCTATAATTGTTATTCTGGAAATATTCTGGCTGTGATTTCTGGTTGTTATATCTGATATAAAACAGGTCTATGTAAATTTTTGGATTGTCCAGTTTTTAGGGGAGACTCTGCCGAATTTTTGGCAGCCCCCGTACTTAAGTTGCTAAATTATATGAATAAAATATGGTCATTAGGCTTGCCAGGTTAAGTGAGTCAAATTAACCTGTGCGCCGGTCACAGCTTATGTTTGGGGCGTGACAAAGTTGGTATCAGAGCGTGGGTAGTAGGTCCTAAAGGCTGCAAAAATGTGGACAATCATAGAATCTTGTTTGTAATTTGTGTACCCGGGCACAACGTACAGGCAAGAGGCTTTGAATGACCACAGTTAAACTGGAGTCTATCATCCAAATTATTATAATATGTTTAGTGTTGTTCTTTCAATTCTCCTTTCTTGATTTTACCTATTTTGTTCTTTGTTCAGGTCCTAGGTGACGATGCCACCAAGGACGAGACCTGCTAGGGAGCCGATTGCTGATGAGGCTTCCACTCAACTTCATGCAGCACCCCCACGAGGCCGTGAACGTGGTCGCGGCCGTGGGAGACGTGGACGGGGTGGTAGGATGCCTAAGGTAGTGATTCCTAGGGCTAGGCGTGGGGATCCCGCTTTAGCTGAATTAGCTACTGGGATGCATAATATGCAACAAACAGTTCAGCAATTAGTGAATGTTCTTGGTGGAAATCGGCAACCTCAAGTGGATTAGAATCAAGAGGATTCAGAGTCTGGTCAGGAGAGAAAACTCAAGCTGAGCCTCCACCTATTCAACACAGAGGGACAGAAGTTTCTTTGTTTGCATTCACGAGGCATAATCCTCCAGTATTTAGTGGTTCAGACTCAAGTGAAGATCCTCAGAAGTTCTTGGATGATGTGGCATGGATATGCAGAGCTTTAGGGTGTTCTTCTACTCGAATGGTTGAATTGGCAACTTTTCAACTACGAGACTTAGCTAGAGGCTGGTATCAGACTGTGCTTCGTGGGAGGCAAATAGGATCACCTCCGTTGGCATGGGATGAGTTTACTAATTTGTTCTTAGCTCATTTCCTACCAAAGAGTATTTGAGTTAGCAGAGCACGGGAATTTGAGTCTCTTGTACAGACAGACCAGATGACTGTAGCAGATTATCACATCCAGTTTGAGAGACTTTCTCAATATGCATCGTACTTTGTGGCTACAGAAGAATTACGGGTTCAGCGCTTTGTTGAGGGTTTGAGGCCCTACATATTCAGAGTATTAGTAGGGATCGAGATGACATATGAGGAGGCCTTGAATAGGGCTTTAGCGATTGAACAAGGAGGCAGAGATAGAGGTGGATCCTCCCGTGACTCACGAAAGAGATCACGCTCAGATGTTGCTCATGGTGACTGCCAAGGTCACAGCAGTGGTGGTTTTAGAGCTGATGTTGGTCAGGGTCGTCGGGTCAGCAGGGGCCCCCTCAGCCGCAAAGCATATAAGGCAGTCAAACAGCTAGTACTGCTCATAGTAGAGGACCTTCCCAGCATCCTAGATATTTTGATAGAGCTCCTGATACTTGCAGCATATGTGGGAAGAGGCACTTTTGAGATTTTGGATAGAATTGGCCTAGTGGCGTATCATTTGGCCTTACCACCTGGCTTAGCCATGATTCATCCAGTATTTCATATGTCTATGCTACGGAAGTACCTCCCCGACCCTTCTCATGTGCTCGCTCCACATACCATCCAGTTAGAGGAAGATTTAACTTATGAAGAAGAGCCTGTAGCTATAATTGATCGTCAAGTGAGGAAACTGCGCTCAAGGAGGTGACTCTTGTAAAGGTACTTTGGAAAAACCACTCAGGAGAAGAAGCAACTTGGGAGACTGAAGAAGCCATGCAAATCAAATACCCCCACCTGTTCGATTGAGGTGATTATTGTTTTATTCAGAATTCGGGGACGAATTCTTTTGAGGGGGGAGTATGTAACACCCGTGGTGTATTTCAAATTTTTGTCTGTGTTAATCGTGTTTGATTGATGCATTTAATCTGTTTATGATGATTTTGGGTGTTGGATGTCTGTTGGAATCAAGGAACCATGTTTTGGGATGTTGTAATCAATTACCGTGAAGCTGGTAATCGATTACGAGGCTCTCTGTGCGTCATTGGGTTAAAAGTTTTCACGCCGTAATCGATTACCAAATATGGTAATCGATTACCAGTTCTGGGTTCGTGGTAATCGATTACCAGCCCTTGGTAATCGATTACCAGCCATTTGTTCATGGTAATCGATTACCAGCCTGTGGTAATCGATTACCACAGGCCAATATATATACGGAGACGCGTCCGACACCCTCATTTTTCGATTTTTCTTCTCTCTCTAACCCCAACTATCTCCCTTCTCTCTAGAATTCCTTCTCCCTCCATCCCTTACCTTTATCAACTTCATTCCATCATTTTCCCAACTAAATCGACAACAACAACACCATACTCATTCCATTAAACAGAATCAACCATACACATTATTCCTCCTTCTTCATTCTTGCTTGGATGGATTTAAAGTGGGAGCTCACCTTATTCTTCTTCTCTCATTCCAAATCCTAGAGGTAAGTTTTATGCATTGTTCTTTTCTTCCTTCCAAGCAATTCCAATTCCTTATATCTTTAGTTGAATTCTTGGAACGTTAGGATTTTAGGACTAGAGAATTTATGGTATGGAGAGTGTTAATGATCCAAAATTGATCCTAGTGTTATGTTGTAATGCTAAATATTCCCAAGGAAACTTCTCTCCACTCTTGTGGATCCGGAGATTTGAGGTTTTTCTGTGCCTGGTGATCTGTGAGTAGATAGCATACTTTTGAGTATATTCTATTTTGAATTTATAATTGTTCATTTACTTTAAGAAATGCTACTCATGAGTCAATGATGAATGGAATTTTGATGTGATATAAGATCCATGATTTATGAACAAGAAAGAATAGGAAAGTCTGTGACAGGATCTGTTTGCTAACGACAGTAGACGTTAGCCTTGGTGCACCTTGGACTATGATATTACATGGCCACCCAAGGGGGTGGTGCGTGACGGATATTTCACGGCCATACATATAGTGTGGTGCGTGCCTGTACTTTACGGCCTCTCTAGAAAAGGGGGTGCATGCCTGATTCGGGATTCACACGAAGGAACGGCCACCTAAGTGTGAATCCCGCCTGTTTATCCTGTTAAATATTTCCGCTGTTTTCTTCATTGAATGAAGTTATTTTAAACTTATGCATGTATTTACATTGACTCATGAAGCTTGAAAGTGTCCTATCTCTCACTGAGTTCTCAAACTCACCCCGTGGTTGTTATATTCTTTTTAGATACAGGGTCAGACTTGGGAGCCGATCCCCCTGCTCAGCATCATTAGATTCCTTCCGGGGTGAGCCCTATATAGTAAGGGCCTTGTTTGTATTTTGTTTCGTTTGTAATCTTAGTTGTAGCTCCATAGTACTACAGGCAGGGTCCGACCCTTGCTAGTATGTTAAATTATGTTTAGAGGTTGATTAAACTAGTGGATTGATTATTGTATGTACACCTGATGAATAGTTTAGGTTGGATTTGATTATGAATTGGAATTGGATATATAAATGTGACTTGGATTATGGACTCTGATTTTATATGTGTTGCGTGCTGAGGGGTGCATTCTGAGAATGCCTGGATCCCTGATGAAATGTGTGTGATTGTTGAATTGCAGGATAAGTACTCATATTTGGGAAATATCCTAAATATAGAGGAAACTTTGTCCAAAATTTTGTGGAATTTTGATGTGTGAGGCTTGCTAGGGAGCGTGCTCTCTAAGCGCCGGTCACGGCCTGGATTAAGTCGTGACAATATTTTTCTTTGACTGGTTTCATGCTTATTTTGTCAAAAATAAGGTTGATTATCCTTAGAAAACAAAATTGAGTGAAAAAAATTTAGATGTCCTCTAGCATCTCAAAAACAATGAAACTGTTCAATCTGAACTTCCTCCTGAAACAAAATTTCAGCTTCCTAGCATTAAGGATGTTGACGGCAAACCTATTATAGCGTCACCTTTCAAATTTAGAAAGGATGATGAACCTTTAAATCCAAGAGACATCAAGAGTCTCGTGGAACAATCCAATTATACAATCAAGTATCTTCAAACTTTGGGTCCAAAACATCTTGGAAAAACAGTCAAAATCAAAGAAGAATCTTCTTCTTCAAAAATTATTTCTGAAAAACAAGAAGTTAAGTTTTCGGCCCAAAACTGTTTCTTCTTAAAATGAACTTTTAAACAAAGTCAATGAAAAGCTCAAACTTTTAGAAACTATTGTTCTTGATACTCCTCAACAAGAGACTTCTAAGTCAATAATTATTAGTGCTATTGAAAAAACTGAATTTTTGGAAAATTTTGAAGATCAAAAAATTGAACAGGTTATTTCTCAAAATTGGAAAAAACCTATGTAACATCCCCATATAACGTAATAGGAAGTAATAAAAATAAACTTTTATTATTCATAATCTTGCCCCCAAACTTTTTAGAAAATGACTTTTAGGTCCTTATATATTATTTATAGCCTTGCCCCTGAACATTTTAGAAAATGACAACAGGATTAGTAAAATAAGGTTTTAAACGAAGCAGAATCGCGTAGCGAAAACGTAGAAACCTAAATCCCGGCCGATTGAGCCACGGAGGTATCCATATGTGAAATGACATGGGATGCCCTTAGACTTGCCCATAATTACGAAGATGTTATTGGTCATGAAAAACAGAAAACAAAAAGGCCATCAACTTGCAAAACGATTAATTTACACCTTTAATTGATTCATTTGATTTTAGTGGATAAGTAAAACTAATTAGAAATTAATTAGGAGCTAATTAAGTGTTAATTAGAGATATTAGGATTAGAAATAATTAGAATAGAAACATATAAAACTTCACAAAATTTCTTCAAAGCCGTTTTACCGATTTGAAGGAAATCGGTAAGATTACGGTATTTTAAATTGTCGGAACCAAACTAATAGAATTCCAACCCATTAACCCTACTTTACTCAAAGTGTGCAAGAAAGGCCACAAGGAAGGAGAGTGATGGCTGAAATATAACCACAAAAATTCTAGCCAATCACAACTCACACTTCCAACTACTCTTTGTATTTTAATCAGATTTTCTCCTTCTCCACACAAAAATTTTCGAGCTCCCTTTCCAACAGTCTTCCTCTCCTCTTTTCTTCATCATCTTCATCTCCTTCCTCCTCTTTCAGCCTCCATCAAACCACTTGCATCCATATCTTCCATTGAAACTCAAGATTAGCTAGTTGTTACATCAAAATAAAGGTAGGATTCCAATTCTGTCTTGATTTTCTGATTATGGGTAGCTGTTGGTGACTCTATTTACTCAATTCTTGATGAGATAATTGAATGATTATGATGTTATTTGGTTGGTTTATTGGCTCTTGTTGGTGTTAAATTTGTTGAGGAGGTAAGCAAAGGGTGAAAGGATGAAGATGTGAGAAGCTGAAAACCTAGAATCCCTCGGTAGTCCGTACGGCGGAGTGTACGGCTCCACCTATAGCCGATTAAATTTGATGAAACCATTTTTATATGAAACTAGACATCTAGGGCTTTCCATAAATATATCATATAAGGCTTTCGGATTAGTATTGAGAGAGTTATGAATTTTTGAATTTTGACCTAGGTTTTTGACTTTAATGCTGGGCAGACCAGATTGTTTAGGATAGAACTCGCTCTATACTACTTGGAAATGAATGAAACTAACTTTTTTAGAAATATTACACATAGGAGAATGTCCCATAAAAATTTCAGAGTTAGATAAGATCCCAATTTCTCCCAGTGATCCAAGAAAATTGCCCTATGTCCAAACCTAACCAGAACAGGGCAATTCAGGGAGGTCAGATTTTGGGACTTATAACTAGAGCTCTACTAAGTCAAATGGGATGGAAATTTCTGTAAATGAAACTTTGTTCTTTTAGCTTTAATATGAGACCAATTTCGTATGATTTGAGACAGTTTTAAATTTATAGTGGATTTTTACTTTTAGGTGTTTGATTTTGTCCAGCCACTGGGCAGGCCGGGATAAAACATAAATATCTCAAGCTATAGATATCAAAATGAGATGGGATCAAAAGGGTTAGAAACTAGACACATAAGGCTACAACATACCCAAAATTAAGGTCCAAATGAGTTAAATAGAAATTATGGCTTGAATTATAAAAATCGGGTTCGTTAACTATGCTGAGGCAGAAACTTTGCCTTAATGAGATTGTTGTTATTATGAATTCCATATTGAAATATGTATGCAATGTTGTGACCTTTGTAATAAATTGATATTTTGGTATACTGGCACTATTCATGGGGAAGCGAACTTGATCCGTTATGTTACCGAAATTCCGACAGAAATATGTGAATTATATGAATGTGACAAACATTTATGTGTTATGCTCATAAGATTCATATATGCAAGGATGATTTAAGTATGATATGAATATATTGAATGTGGGTCCCTTCATCTGGAGGCAGTTATGAGATCCCTCCTTGTGAAGGCAGTTAAATAAGATAAGATGTGGGTCCCTTCGCTTCGAGGTAGTTGCACTTTGAATCCCTCCATGTGAAGGTAGCTAAAACTTTTGGGTCCCTCTATGTTGGAGGCAGATAGCCAACTGAGTCCCTCCGACCTAGAGGCACATGGGTCCCCTTGTGGGTGAGTCAGTGTGACGATGGTCACAAGTCAAGCTGACGAGCTCACTCCAAGGCTAGGCTACCCAAGGGCAGTAAAGGCTAAAGACTAAAGACTCAAGACTAAAGATTAAAGCATATGCAAGCACCCCGCTCACATGAGGCATGGCATCGACCTAGCTAGTATGAGTATAGGGGCTAGGACTTACATGAGGCATGGCATGACCCAGCTAGTGTAAGTACCGAATGAAGGTCCCATATTTCTAAGGAACGTGACATGGCGATCACGCTCTGATGGGGTATGACATGGCGATCATACTCTGGGATGTGGCATGTAAAGATTTTATGATGAAAAGGAAGCAAAAGAAAGAAAAGTAAACTTTATGTATATGCATGAATTTAAGTACAAGTAAAGTTATGTGCAGATGTTATGTCCCCAGTATATTGATGCTATTGTATTTTATTATATTTCAGTTATTATTCCTAATATAATTCATGAAATTTGTTTCGTATGGGCTCTCCCAAATTGCCAAGTGTATGAGTAAAATAAACTTTGCTTTGGAAAGTATATTTTTGAACTATAAAATTAAACAGTTTGTATAGCATGTTCACCTTTTTCATAATAAACCGAAGCAAATTGGAGATGACAACGATGACACAGCATATGCTAGTTTAATGAATCCTACTGAGAATTTATAATTCTCACCCCTATGTTTATTTCCGTGTTATCTCCAGATAGTTCAGCAATTTCGAAGAAGGTCCTCCGAGGCGGAGTTGACTAGTAAGATTGAAGGTGGCCGAAGGTTGCTGCCAGACAAGGTCTGATTAAGTGACAGTAACAACTCCTAGGTGAGGTACTATGACTTAAGCATAGTACCATACTCGGGAGGGTGTTACATTAATGGTATTAGAGCAGTTCGATCCTCCCCGGACCTGAGGAATTGGACTGACTACGTTTCCAGTGTACTCTGGAATCCTTAGGAAAGGAGAGAATATCATGGGACTAATCTTATCTGCTTAGATAAGATATAGGATAGGAAATTAAATTAGATATGCATGACCGCATAACTATGATTGTCATTGGTTGCTGTTACACTTAACTTATTGTTGAGCCTGATCAACTCAATGCTTTGTTGTGTGTGACTAGGAACTAATGGCTTCTAGGGGGCATGGTAGGCCACGAAATAGACCCACTCCAGAAGATCCTGCTAACTTTATGGACACGATGCGTGAAATGGCTCAAGCAATGAGGGAGCAGGCCGCTGCAGCTCATCAGATGATGGACCAGTTGGGTAGGCGGGCCGAGGCCAGCCATGGAGGCAATCCACATGGCCTAGGAGCAGATCTGAATTATCTTAAATTTGCTGAGTTTAGGAAACCAAATCCGCCTAGTTTTCGAGGAGCTTTCGACCCAGATAAAGCCGAGGAATGGGTCAAAGCAATGGAGTGTCTTGGCCTACATTGATCAACAGAAAGTAGCCTTTGCCACTTATATGTTGGAAGCGGACGCCGAGTTTTGGTGGAATGGCACGAAGAGACTATTGGGGGAACCCCAAGTTGGTATCACTTGGGACATATTCAAGGAGGCATTTTATCAGAAATATTTCCCTGCATCTATATGAAATGCTAAGGAATTGGAATTCATGAAACTTCAACAAGGAAATATGAGCGTTTCAGAGTATATTGCTAAGTTCAAAGAGCTCTGTAAATTTTCCACCATCTATCACCGCAATCCTGACGAAAACTGGAAATGCGTCAAATTTGAAGGAGGACTAAACGCGGAGATTTTAGCTTCGGTGGGGCCAATGGAGATAAGAGATTTCGCTGCATTAGCAAACAAAAGTCGATTAGTTGAAGAATATAACAAGAAGCTCACTAATGCTAGAATGGATGGTGGTGGAAAGAGGCCGGCACCTGAAAGCCAAGAACTCGAATATGCCTCACCATCGAAGAAGCTGCGTCAATTTAATGGACAGGGGGATAAACCATTTCAGGGGCCAAGTGCGGGGCAAATATGCTCTAAGTGTGGAAAGGCTTATGGGGGAAGGCCTTGCTTGGCTGGGCAGAATGTATGCTTTAAGTGTGGAAAGCCAGGACACATGGTTAGAGAATGCCCCCACCATTAGCTACCTATTCCTAGGTTGTAACACCCAAGGTTGAATGTTGAAAGGACTACTTCCCCGGAGGAGCTGAAACAAAATTAGGAACAACCCAGGACAATGATTCACTTTTGCTAATTGTGTTATGTTAAGTTATATAACAGGGGGTGTTACATTAATGCTGTATTATACTTATTGAATGTACTTATATATCAACTCTATTATTAGATTTTTACGGCAATACATAGTTAGTTTTGTGACTAAATTTTGAGGCCAAAATTCTTTTTGAGGGGGGTAGTATGTAACATCCCCATATAACGTAATAGGAAGTAATAAAAATAAATTTTTATTATTCATAATCCTGACCCTAAATTTTTTAGAAAATGACCTTTAGGTCCTTATATATTATTTACAGCCTTGCCCCTGAACATTTTAGAAAATGACATTTAGGTCCCTATATCAACAGGATTAGTAAAATAAGGTTTTAAACGAAGCAAAATCGCGTAGCGAAAACGTAGAAACGTAAACCTCGACCGATTGAGCCACGGAGGTATCCATATGTGAAATGACATGGGATGCCCTTAGACTTGCCCATAACTATGAAGATGCCATTGGTCATGAAAAACAGAAAACAGAAAGGCCATCAACTTGCAAAACGATTAATTTACACCTTTAATTGATTCATTTGATTTTAGTGGATAAGTAAAGCTAATTAGAGATTAATTAGGAGCTAATTAAGTGTTAATTAGAGATATTAGGATTAGAAATAATTAGAATAGAAACATATAAAACTTCACAAAATTTCTCCAAAACCATTTTACCGATTTGAAGGAAATCGGTAAGATTACGGTATTTTAAACTGTCGGAACCAAACTAATAGAATTCCAACCCATTAACCCTACTTTAAGTGGCTGAGAACTCAGCCACTTAATCCCTCAAAGTGGCGCAATAAAGGCCACAAGGAAGGAGAGTGATGGCTGAAATATAACCACAAAAATTCTAGCCAATCACAACTCACACTTCCAACTACTCTTTGTATTTTAATCAAATTTTCTCCTTCTCCACTCAAAAATTTTCGAGCTCCCTTTCCAACAGTCTTCCTCTCCTCTTTTCTTCATCCTCTTCATCTCCTTCCTCCTCTTTCAGCCTCCATCAAACCACTTGCATCCATATCTTCCATTGAAACTCAAGATTAGCTAGTTGTTACATCAAAATAAAGGTAGGATTCCAATTCTGTCTTGATTTTCTGATTATGGGTAGCTGTTGGTGACTCTATTTACTCAATTCTTGATGAGATAATTGAATGATTATGATGTTATTTGGCTGGTTTGTTGGCTCTTGTTGGTGTTAAATTCGTTGAGGAGGTAAGCAAAGGGTGAAAGGATGAAGATGTGAGGAGCTGAAAACCTAGAATCCCTTGGCAGTCTGTACAGCGGCTGATTAAATTTGATGAAACCATTTTTATATGAAACTAGACATCTAGGGCTTTCCATAAATATATCATAAAAGGCTTTTGGATTAGTATTGAGAGAGTTATGAATTTTTGAATTTCAACCTAGGTTTTTGACTTTGATTCTGGGCAGATCGGGTTGTTTAGGATAGAACTCGCTCTATACGACTTGGAAATGAGTGAAACTAACTTTTTTAGAAAGCTTACACATAGGAGAATGTCCCATAAAAATTTTAGAGTTAGATAAGATCCCAATTGCTCCCAGTGATCCAAGAAAGTTTCCCCATGTCCAAACTGGACTAGAATAGGGTAATTCAGGAAGGTCAGATTTTGGGGCTTATAACTCGAGCCCTACTAAGTCAAATGGATGGAACTTTTTGTAAATGAAACTGTGTTCTTTTAGCTTTAATATGAGACCAATTTCGTATGATTTGAGATAGTTTTCGATTTATAGTGGATTTTTACTTTTAGGTGTCTGATTCTGGCCAGCCACTGGGCAGGTCGGGATAGAACATAAATATCTCAAGCTATAGATATCAAGATGAGATGGGACCAAAAGGGTTAGAAACTAGACACATAAGGCTACAACATACCCGAAAATTGAGGTCCAAATGAGTTAAATAGAAATTATGGCTTGAATTATAAAAATCGGGTTCGTTAACTATACTGAGGCAGAAACTTTGCCTTAATGAGATTATTGTTATTATGAATTCCATGTTGAAATATGTATGCAATGTTGTGACCTTTGTGATAAATTGATATTCTGGTATTCTGGCACTATTCACGGGGAAGCGGACTTGATCCGTTATGCTGCCAAAATTCCGACAGAAATATGTGAATTATATGAATGTGACAAACATTTATGTGTTATGCTCATAAGATTCATATATGCAAGGATGATTTAAGTATGATATGAATATATTGAATGTGGGTCCCTTCATCTGGAGGCAGTTACGAGATCCCTCCTTGTGAAGGCAGTTAAATAAGATAAGATGTGGGTCCCATCGCTTGAAGACAGTTGCACTTTATATCCCTCCATGTGAAGGCAGCTAAAACTTTTGGGTCCCTCTATGTTGGAGGTAGATAGCCAACTGAGTCGCTCCGACCTAGAGGCACGTGGGTCCTCTTGTGGGTGAGTCGGTGTGACGATGGTCACGAGTCGAGCTGACGAGCTCACTCCAAGGCCAGGCTACCCAAGGGCAGTAAAGGCTAAAGACTAAAGACTCAAGACTAAAGATTAAAGCATATGCAAGCACCCCGCTCGCATGAGGCATGGCATCGACCCAACTAGTGTGAGTATAGGGGCTAGGACTTACATGAGGCATGGCATGACCCAACTAGTATAAGTACCAAATGAAGGTCCCATATTCCTAAGGAACGTGACATGGCGATCACGCTCTGATGGGGTATGACATGGCAATCATACTCTGGGATGTGGCGTGTAAAGATTTTATGATGAAAAGGAAGCAAAAGAAAGAAAAGTAAACTTTATGTATATGCATGAATTTAAGTACAAGTAAAGTTATGTGCAGATGTTATATCCCTAGTATATTGATGCTATTGTATTTTATTATATTTCAGTTACTATTCCTAATATAATTCATGAAATTTGTTTCGTATGGGCTCTCCTAAATTGCCAAGTGTATGAGTAAAATGAACTTTACTTTGGAAAGTATATTTTTGAACTATAAAATTAAACAGTTTGTATAGCATGTTCACCTTTTTCATAATAAACCGAAGCAAACTAGAGATGACAACGATGACACAGCATATGTTAGTTTAATGAATCCTACTGAGAATTTATAATTCTCACCCCTATGTTTATTTCCGTGTTATCTCCAGATAGTTCAGCAGTTTCGAAAAAGGTCCTCCGAGGCGGAGTTGACTAGTAAGATTGAAGGTGGCCGAAGGTTGCTGCCAGACAAGGTCCGATTAAGTGACAGTAACAACTCCTAGGTGAGGTACTATGACTTAAGCATAGTACCGTACTCGGGAGGGTGTTACAACCTACAAAACTTTATTGTCAACACGCTACTCCTCCTGATTTATTACTTGAAGAGAAATCTTTAAGTATTAAGTCCTTTAGCGCCAACAACATCTATGAATGGAACATAGATAGTTAAACTGAATATCAAATTATGAATACTTTGCAACATATGACTATGGTTGCAACTGCGTATTCTACAAACCTCAATTGTTCAGAGGAAACAATTGTTGAAATTTTGGTTGCTGGATTTTCTGGTCAATTAAAAGGTTGGTGGGATAATTATCTTATTAATTTTGAAAAATCAAAAATCCTTTATGCAATTAAAACTGAACTTGATGAAACACCAATCACCAGCAATGAGGAACCTATCCTTGCTGCTGTCAACACTTTAATCTTTACAATTGTTCAGCATTTTATTGGCGATCCTACCTTTTGGAAGGATAGGTCAGCTGAATTATTATCCAATCTCAAGTGTAAAACACTTGGAAACTTTCGCTGGTATAGGGATACTTTCCTTACCAGAGTCTTCACTTGTGAAGATAGTCAACAACCTTTCTGGAAAGAAAAGTTTTTGGCTGGTCTTCCAAAATCACTTGGAGACAAGGTTAGGGAAAATAATTCATGACCAATCTCCTGACGGAAACATACACTATGAGCAGTTAAGTTACGGTTAACTTATTGTTTATATTCAAAAATTTGCATTAAAAATTTGCCAAGATGATAAAATGCAAAATCAATCGGCCAACGAGAAAACTCAAAATCGGAAGGAAATAGGCACTTTTTGCGAACAATTTGGTTTGCCTTGCCCGAAAAAGAGGTCCAAACCCAAAAATAAACATAAGCCTCCTCCTAGGCCCAAACCACCCAAAAGGGTTAAGCCTCCACTGAGGAAACCCAATACTCAACCGCAACCAAACTACACTAATAAGCCCATTACATGTTTCAAATGCGGGAAAACAAGCCACATAGCCAGAAACTGTAGGCTTAAAGAAAAAATAAAGGCTCTAAACCTTGAACCCAATATGTGTGTGTATATATATATATATTTCAACTTGTTGGAATTAAAGTTGTGTAAAGGATTTGTTTTCTGAAGAACTTAAGCTATGTATTTTGGACATACGATTGTATTTATATATTTTACTGTTATACTGTGTGTTGAGGGGTGTATTCTGAGAATACTTGGATCCCTAATGGAAGATTGTGTTGTTTGTCTTGCAGGGTAATCTTTTGTAATTGGGGAATATCCTAATTACAAAGGGGACTCTGTCAAATTTTTATAAAAATTCTGTGGTGGAAGGCTTGCGTAGGAACTTGTCTCTATGCACCGATTAGGGCCCGAGTTACGTCGTGATAGTATAAATAGATAATATAATATAATATATGTAAATTATGCAATAATTAACTTGTCTTTAGAGAAAGAAATAATATGTAACTTTTAAATGACTCAAAAGTTAATTTTAGAGACTAAAAAGTTAATTTTTGAATTTTGGGGACTGAAGTCACTCATCTATGCAAACTACAAATCAATGTTGTAAGTTTATTGTGTAGATAAAAAAAATTACAAAAGCTTTTTGGTATTTATTATTATTTATTTGGTAATTTGACAAAAACTAAAACACTCTAATTTATTTCGATTTCACACCCAACTTGCCACAAATAACATAATAAGACACTAAGGAAATATCCTACTAATTAAAAAAATGTAGCCTAACAAGGGGGGAAGAGTAATAGCCCAAATCACCAAAAGAAAAAATCTACAAGAAAATAGAAGCATCAAACAGTTTTTAGAAAAATAAAAAGGGAAAAAATTAAAAAAAGGGTCGGTCGGGAACCTTAAAATGCTAAAAGCTCAAATTAGAAAAAAAAAAAAAGGGCATGTGAACATGAGCGCTATGCAGTGCAAAACAGGAGAAGGCATGTGGCTACTTTGGTGCAGCTATTGGGCATGGCAACTTTGCAGTGCAGGTATAGTGGCACGTTGCAGAGGGTGGCAGAGCCTGGTAAAGGAGCGATAGAACTTTGCAGTGATGGGCGATGGACAAGCCATTGGGGGTGGTGATGCAGGCAAGGGTGACACAGTGGTGGTGGTTTTTCAAAACAGTCGACTCGTGGCTAAGATGAGCAACCTGTGGTGGGTGGTTCAGGTCGTGGAGTTGAGATGGCAGAGTGTGACAGCTATAACACCCTAATAGTCCCATATTATGTTTAAGTCATATTATGGAATTATTAGTCATTACTTTTGCTTACGGAACTAAATTTACTATTTGAAATTACCTTACATAGAAAATAAGGGTAACTTATTATTATTTTTTTTACACAGGAAACAAAGTAAACCTTTTTGAAAACCAAGAGTCATGAGTGCGCTGTGAACATATAATACTAAATGTCACTATCTCATACACAGTGTGATAAAATAAATAAAGACAAAAAGGTTAATCATTTAAGATAAATATAATATCATTCCATAGTCAGAAGAGTTTAACATAGTCAATAGTAAAGTAACAAATCATACATAATAGGTAATGGGTCTGATATCTACTGTTAGCCCTACAAAAGGAACCTAACCAAGAACATCACAAAAGAAAATACATCAGAAATCCCAGCCACCCATACATGCCAAAAGAAAATGATAACCCTATAACTACCAACCAAAAAGGGCTATCCTCATGCTCGGCTCCACATGCACTCTCCAAGTCAACCATCGGACAGGAGGTAACCATTCCCAAAACCATTGGGAGCATCATTGCCACATCCTCTTTCTCAAACACAACCATGAACTAAGGGTGGTGCGTGATGAAGAGCTGCAAAAGAAGAAGACAAATCAGAAATCAAGCAAATCATTGAAGGGTAGGAGGGTTCAGATGGGTCGAACTCCACAAGGTAGCTCGGGTAGAATGGCTTCAAATGATCGAAATCCAAAGAAATAGTCAGTGTCAGATGGGTACCCGAGTTAGATTCTCCATCTATGGGGTGTCTTGGCGACTGAAAAAAGGGACGGATATTATCCAAGGTGACCTCATTGTATAGCTGGTGTGAACAGAAAAACGGGCTCATAACAGGTACTCAGAATAGATGACCATGGAAGATGTAGACCCTCATGGCTGCGCTCACAGACATCACAGAGGCATTCAGCATTGGCTCAAAGCACTAATGCCATACACGAAACTCAATAAATATCACCACCGTGCCCGACGCGGGCATCCTCTAAAGATGACATAGAAACTTAGGAGTGAGAAATACAAGATTTCTTAGTAGGATCGCGACTAGACAACTACTATCATGACTAGACAACTACTATGTCATCATCATCGTCCCAGCCACTTCCGGTTTAATTATAAAAACATTGGACATGCATAGGTTCAATTTTAATAATCTTGAAAACATAAATCCCGAAATGGGTTGCTTTTAAGTTTAACATCATTATCATAATATACAAAAACATACATGCTACAACATGGAAGAAACATTCATGATGCCTATGGACAATATAGATGCGTGCATTTCTATGCAAACCTCATAAATGTAATCATGGTTTTACTTTAACTTTACTTTCATATCTAACACGTGCTTAACATTCTTTACTTTTCCTTTGAAATAGACCGCTTTTGGATATGAGCTCACTCCATGATCATCATCACGTAGTACTAAACCAAATCAAACTAAATTGCTAATGGTTACCTCTAACTTGGATGGTCCTCCATGTCACCCTTGTCTCCTCCATAGAAGTTACTTGAATCTTTGTAGATCACTACCTCTCACTTCCCTTACCGAAGTGATTTAAAGGTCATATCTCATTCTTTCTTTTCTTTTGTTATGACCACATCTTTTATGCATTGCAATCATTGATAAGACACATCTACTTATGTAATGATATTGCTAAGTCCATAATTTTGGCGAAAATTCAACAGCATAACGGCTAGATTGAAGTTTTCGCAAAATGCCAAATATGGAAATTTCAACCGTCAACTAATTATATTCATCTCACATCATCATACCAATTATCCATAATCATTCAATCATAAGTCAATGCTCAATCAAATTAATCATACATCATGATCAAAGGCATCATACCTTCATCCCCAAAAGAGAGTGTTTATAATTGTGTTATTCTTTGTGGAAAGTTTTATGAGCCATAATATGGTTCTTTATGTCTACTTATGAGAGAACCACATAGTTAAAATGAATGTGTGTAGTCTTTTAGTTACTTAGTCGTATTGTGAAATTACTTTTTTTTATGCACATGTCTTATGGAACACTTGTTTAAGTTAACAAAGTTAGGTAATTATTTCTGTTCCTTGAGATAGTGCACTTAGTGATTCCTATATTCATGGTATGCTCAGAGTACCTAATCATACTTCTATTCCCAAAAGATTTCGAGATCCCTCTAGTCCCTTAGGTCATGACAATGCATAACGATACTCATGAACCCAACAACACCATGTTCACCAATCTTCAAGGGATAGTTTTTATTTTCACAAGTTATAAGACTCAAACTTTAGCAATTAGATTAGTAAGATTTCACCTTTATGATTATAAAGTTGCATACTTTATGAAAGTGATTACAAAGTTTTATCCTTTATGAAAGTATGAGTCTCTAAAATTATATTTTTCTTTTAAAGATTCAACCTTTATAAAAAAATCATACAAGATGCTAGCTTTATGACTTTAAAGTCTTACTCTTTAAGAAAGTTGACGCTTTTAATCATTATAAAACCATCAAGATTCCAACTTTGTGATTTTAAAGTTGTCTTAAAGTCTAAAAGATTCTTTTGTGAAGAAAGAGTAATACTTTTATCCATGATTTGACTCAAGATTCAATCTTTACAAGTTAGAGGTTGCAAGTCAACTTTTTTATGGCTTAAAAGTTACATTTTTTATTAAAATTTAAAACTTTATAAAAGGTCTTGTATTCAAGATTCAATCTTTAAGACATAAAGTGACAAGTTCTCATTTTTATGACTTAAAGAGATTCATGTTCTAAAGAGTTTGGACCTTTTATATATATCCTTGTCTTCAAAAAGAACAAAATGAAACTTTAAGGAAGCATGAATGTAGCGCCACTTTTATATATCAAGAAGCAAACTTTTTAAAGTTTTATGCTTTTAGGAAAGTTCATAGTCTTGTCAAGTCATGAAAAATATGTGAAGATGAAAACATTTCCAATCATAAGCTCATGATAAGAGAAGAAACAAAATTTTAACCAAATACCACGAAGACTATCATTCTTTTTCAACAACCCTCAAGAAAACATCAAGAAACCCATGCATCAAGAAAGAAAAATGGAAACTTTAAAGCATTCAAAGAGAGAAATTTTCAATAAGCAAGAGCAACTCATGAACAAGATCAAAAACATATTTTGCTAAAAATACAAACTTTTAGGGCATTCATGAAGAAAACTCAAGACAACCACATGAACATTCATGAACAAGGTTCAAGAAGCAAACTTTTTTCCAAAAAAGAAAACTTTCTCAAGTTCTTACTTGAAGATCTTGGCCATGGTGAGAGTCAAGCTTCAAGCTTCTTTAGTAACAAAAGGAAAAGAGTAGAGATCACTACCTAGGGTCAAAAGTGGCATCTTTTGCAAGAGAAGAAGAAGAAAATAAAGGCTTCTCCTAGAGGATGATGGTGGCAATTTGCAAGGAGAAAGAGAGAGCTTTTGAGTTCTTGATAAAAATGAGTCTTGCAGTGTTTGAATCTTTTCTTCAAAGACCAAAAGATGTGGTCTTTGAAGAGCTAAGTGAAAAAGGTTTGGTTATGGAGATGGAGAATGGAGAAGAAGATAAAGAAAAAGAAGAGAGAATATAGAGAGAAATTGGAGAGTTTGAGAGTTTAGAGGGAGAATGAAAGTGCGAAAATGAAGTGAATGGATATGCGTGTGTTGTTGTTGTGGCCGTAGCCTCCTTAAGGGTGGGGGAGAAATATTTTGCTTCACTTTTGTGTTAATTAAGGATTAAGGAGACAAATTGGATAATGGAAGGACAAATCATGTCCTAACTTTTACAAAAAGCACTCTTGTCTTATGCTTTTTGCTTTAATGATATCACTCTTTACTTTATTATCTAATTGACTTAATTTCAACTTTGATAATGTGATTAAGTGCTCTTGCAACTTAATTAACTTGATTAAGCAATATTAGTTATTAATACACAAGAATATGATTAAGACAATTAAACTTATAATTAAGCTCAATTATCCTTAATTGACCTCGATTAAATTAATTATTGGCGATTAGTGCTTAATTAAGCAATTAAGAGTTTGACTCACTTAGTAAAAGATTCTTTGCCCTTAATTAAGCATTCTCTTAATTTTATCTTCCAAATAGCCACCTAAATTCTTTAATTAAACCTTAATTGTCATGACCCAATCCAGGCCGTGACCGGCGCTTAGAGAGCACGCTCTCTAGCAAGCCTCACACATCAAAATTCCACAAATTTTTGGACAGAGTTTCCTCTATATTTAGGATATTTCCCAAATATAAATACTTATCCTGCAATTCAGTAATCACACACATTTCATCGGGGATTCAGGCATTCTCAGAATGCACCCCTCAGCACGCAACACATATAAAATCAGAGTCCATAATCCAAGTCACATTTACATATCCAATTCCAACTCATAATCAAATCCAATCTAAACTATTCATCAGGTGTACATACAATAATCAATCCACCAGTTTAATCAACCTCTAAACATAATTTAACATACTAGCAAGGGTCGGACCCTGCCTGTAGTACCATGGAGCTACAACTAAGATTACAAATGAAACAAAATACAAACAAGGCCCTTACTATATAGGGCTCACCCCGGAAGGAATCTAACGATGCTGAGCAGGGGGATCGGCTCCCAAGTCTGACCCTGTATCTGAAAAGAATATAACAACCGCGGGGTGAGTTTGAGAACTCAGTGAGAGATAGGACACTTTGAAGCCTCATGAGTCAATGTAATTACATGCATAAGTTTAAAATAACTTCATTCAATGAAGAAAACAGCGGAAATATCTAACAGGATAAACAGGCAAGATTCACACTTAGGTGGCCGTTCCTTCGTGTGAAATCCCGAATCAGGCACGCACCCCCCTTCAAGAGAGGCCGTGAAGTACAGGCACGCACCACACTATATGTATGGCCGTGAAATATCCGTCACGCATCACCCCCTTAGGTGGCCATGTAATATCATAGTCCAAGGTGCACCAAGGCTAACGTCTACTGTCGTTAGCAAACAGATCCTGTCACAAACTTTCCTATTCTTTCTTGTTCATAAATCATGAATCTTATATCACATCAAATTCAATTCATCATTGACTCATGAGTAGCATTTCTTAAAGTAAATAAACAATTATAAATTCAAAACAGAATATACTCAAAAGTATACTATCTACTCACAGATCACCAGGCACAGAAAAACCTCAAATCTCCGGATCCACAAGAGTGGAGAGACGTTTCCTTGGGAATATCTAGCATTACAACATAACACTAGGATCAATTTTGGATTATTAACACTCTCCATACCATAAATTCTCTAGTCCTAAAATCCTAGGGTTCCAAGAATTCAACTAAAGATATAAGGAATTGGAATTGGTTGGAAGGAAGAAAAGAACAATGCATAAAACTTACCTCTAGGATTTGGAATGAGAGAAGAAGAATAAGGTGAGCTCCCACTTTAAATCCATCTAAGCAATAATGAAGAAGGAGGAATAATGTGTATGGTTGATTCCGTTTAATGGAATGAGTATGGTGTTGTTGTTGTTGATTTAGTTGGGAAAATGATGGAATGAAGTTGATAGAGGTAAGGGATGGAGGGAGGAGGAATTCTAGAGAGAAGGGAGAGAGTTGGGGTTAGAGAGAGAAGAAAAATCGAAAAATGAGGGTGTGGGACACGTCTCCATATATATATTGGCCTATGGTAATCGATTACCACGGGCTGGTAATCGATTACCATGATGAACTGGTAATTCGATTACCATTCTGGTAATCGATTACCATGAACAAATGGCTGGTAATCGATTACCACGAACCCAGAACTGGTAATCGATTATCATATTTGGTAATCGATTACGGCGTGAAAATTTTTAACCCAAGGACACACAGAGAGCCTCGTAATCGATTACCAGCTTCACGGTAATCGATTACAACATCCCAAAACATGGTTCCTTGATTCCAACAGATATCCAACACCCAAAATCATCATAAACAGATTAAACGCATCAATCAAATACAATTAACACAGACAAAAATTTGAAATACACCACGGGTGTTACATTAATCTTTTAATTTCTCTTAAGTGCCTAATTACGCAGGGTTATTGAGGTAATTTAGTACGAAGGAAAATTGAAGATGTTACAACAGTGAGGTGAAGTGAGGCTATTGGTGGTTGTGGGTTTGGACGATGGCTAATAGTGTCAGGGTTTCTGCAGTTCCTAGGTTGAAGGTGGCTGAGGCATGGATGCAAAGTGGTTGCAGGGTGGTGTGTTGATGGTGGTTTAAGGTGGCTTCTGGTTTAACTTGTGGTGGGCAATGGTGGTTCAACAAGTAATTTTTGGTTAATGTTTGCTGGGAAATGAATATTGATTCATTTTTTAATTCTATGTATAATAATATAGATAATTATGAATACAACATAACAAAATATAAATGTTTATAAGACATTACGTAACACGTCTTTATATGTATAATTAAATTAAGATGATATAACTATAGAAATAAAAATTATAATTGTGAACTTGTCATTGAAAAAAAAAAGTTATTTTGAGGGAAAAAATGTATAAATCCATTCCATCTAACATCTTATCATTAACAATGTAATTTGTTTAGTAAGGAAAATTTTCTAATATTTTAGTGAGAATCAAACAAGTGAAGAAAAAAAAATCATTCAATTTTCCTCTCTCTCCTCTTCATTAAAAAAACTCATCCTATTTAGCTGTCATTTCCCTTTATTCAAGCTCGTAATAACAATTTGTTAAGTCCCAACTAAAGAAAAAATATATTAATCATAAAAGCTAACATTTAGTTTAAGATGTGATCTTATAATACTTAAGCGAAATCCAATCATTAAAAGGAAGAAAAAAAATACATATATATTTTTCCACTTTACCACTTTCTTTTCTCTTCGTGTGTGTCAGAGTGTGTGTGTGTGTGGGTTTTTTTTTTATCTAGCACCTTTAGCACTTTCTTTATTATTCTAATTAATATAGTGTACATAACTACATTTTTTTAAAAAAAATGATAAATACACTTATGAAAAAAAGTATAAATACACTTCATATAACAACTCATTAATATAGAAAGTATAATTTGCTTTATAAAAACTTTTTTCAATTTTTAAGTGATGACAAAATTTTCATTTCATTTCTTATTCCTTCCATTTATTCAACCTAGTAATAACAATTTAGTAAAATCAAAATGAAGAGAATATATATAAATCATAAAATCTAAAATTTAATTTATGATATTCTTTTTATATTGAAAGTATAATTTGTTTTATAGAATTATTTTTTCAATTTTTAAGAATGGATCGAATGAATAAAGAAAAATATTCATTCCATTCCATTCACCCCCTTTATTTCAGCCCTCCTAATAATGATTTGTTAAAATAAAAAATTAAGAGAATATCTAAACAATAAAATCTAAAATTAAGATTAGGTTATATTTTATATAAATTTAGGGGAAATTCAATTATTTTTTTGTACATGGGCTAAGGCAAAAAAAAATGAAAAAAGAAAAACACAAGGCTATCTTAAGTGGACAATTCCTACAGAATTAGCAAGTACAAAGAGTTCTAATCCCACAGATGATCTTTTCCATATGGCAACATCAAAAGAAGATGTTATACTAAGCTTTAAAAGAAAATCAGTAGAATGGTTGCTGATATAGCATCGTATGTATACCTGATCATACAAGTAATAAAGTGTGAGCAAGATTATTATCCCATAAGGATTGGGTAACCAATTATAGTTCTCAAATTCAAATACAATCTATACTACCAAATTTTAAATAACAAAAATCAAATAAAAATCTAAAGACAAATCTAATCAAATCTAAACTAAATCTAATCTAAACTAACTTCTAACCGTCTAACTTGGAATGCAAGCAATCAAACAGTAATGGAAAATTCGACAAAATAAGAGATGCTAGGGCTTTGATTCACCTAATTATTCCTTTTAGCATTGAATTATTAATATAATGAATTTCAATAAATTCAATTGATGGGGTATTTCTTAATTTAATTAATACCCAATTTCTTGGCATATCAATCATTTTTAATCTCTAAAATTCAATTAATTCCCTAACTTGAACCCTAGAGTTAAGAGCTTTATATTCTATAAAATCCTAAATAGATTAATCCAACACAATCATTAATTTCTATCCATGAACAATTAATAATTATGATCTCTATTCCTTGGTCTAAGTTATGTACCAATTTCCCAATAATCTACACAACTCACAACATCAATTTATGGGTGACCAATCCAAGAAAATATTAAAAACAAAGATAGAAACTCAATTGAAAGAAAGAAACATTCATTAGATTAAAGAAAACAAAAACTCATCTTCCTAGCATTGGTTACAACATCACCCTAGCCAAGAGGGAGTTTAGCCACTAAACATGTTTACAAAATCCAAATTCAAAAAGAAAGAGAACATGGCAAACATGAATTAATAGAAGGAAAGAAAAAAAGATAAATCCAATAGCATAGACCTTTCTCTCTTGATGAAGAAACCAAACCCTAGTAGAGCCAAGTGTAGAGAATCTTCTGAGAATCTTCTAATCCTCTTGTCTTCCAATTCCAAAATCTAAGATATGATAAGATCCCCCTCTCTAATCTCTAAGAGACCCTTTTAATGTTCTACTCTTTTGGGTCTGAGCTAATTTTGATTTTGGAAGTCCTTTAGAAGTCATGAAGAAGTCATGAATGAGCCAAAACAATATAATTTCATGCTCTTTGGGCCCAAAAATTAGCCTAAATTACATTTTAGCACTTGACAATATCTGAATCGTCAACTTCTAGGCTCTATAGCTCAATACAGTTGGAATTTACTCCCAAATAGCAGTTGTAGAGCTCTGAGCAAGTTTTCCAATGTCAAAAGAATCACCTCAATCGGACTTTTATAGCTTAAGATATTGGCAAAACATTAGGCAAAGGTTAGGCTAGACACCATTAGGACAACAGTAACCTTCAATCTTGCAATTGGATTTTTATCAAGAAACTTTAAGAACTAGTCTTTAGGCTGAACATCTTATAGAACACTTCTTGAGCTTTCTAGAACATCTTCATTTGTCTCAATCTGATCTCTGTAGAGAGAGATATGAATTTTCCATTGTAGTGCTTTCTGAAAATCATCTCAAATAAGCTCCAATACCTTTTTGTTTAGCTCCAAAGATGTCTCTCTTGCAAAATTGAATAAAAATAAGCTTCTAAGCCATCAAATCCACCTAAAAATTATCAAATTAACATTAGTTCCAATAATTTCACAGCAATCCAAATTCTATTTAAAGTGGTCAATTTCTTAACAATTAAAGCACAAAATAATATCAAATCAAATACTAAATGAGTGTATATCATACACTCATTAGTTGCCTTCTTGATACACATGATAAAGGAGACACTACCAATCATGATTTAAGAGATTCTGAATGTCACCCAGGACAGCAACATACCTATGGAAGAGGAAGGACTGGTGCAAAATTTCAGAGCAATCCACCTCACAAATAACCTTCCTAAAACCCATTTGCCAAGCCACTGTGAACCCTTTTCTCAAAGTTAGAAGTTCAACACACAAATTATCCACCCAAGGAACATGTGCAGAGAAACAAACAATCCATTCACCTCTACCCCACTTATTAGGTCCCTAAAGCCAATATTACGTGGATACCTTAGAGAACTGCCATCAGTAGTAATCTTAACAAAACTAAGAGGAAGCGGACACCAACGAACCCATTTTGGCTACCGCAACGAAGTGTCCATTGAGAAGCCTTTCACACATGTGTCAAACATAACATACATCCTCTTACTGATAACATCCATCAGCAACTTACTGCCCACAAAAAGCCATTTGTTTCTCATGGTCCAAATATGCCAAAGACCTATACCAAAAATTGTAGCATAGTGACTAAAAGCAAAATGTTTGAGCCAAACATGGAGGCCCAACATGTAGAAATCAACAGGAAGTGACAGATCAACCAAAGCTTAAGTCTCTCTAGCATGGCTACAATCTCTCAAAGCATGAATAACATATTCAGAAGCCTTGTTGCATCTGAGGAACAAAGGAGGACTAAAAAGACCCATCCAAAAACGAGTAGAGTTGATAGGCAAACAATCATGAAGAGCTCATCAAATAAAAAATGGCACTTTAAAAGGTGCAAGAATCCTCCAAACCCACTGCCAAGAACTAACCATAGGAGTTTGAAGATGCCAAGTAAGCCATCTATAACCTAACATAGCAGAATAAACGCCCAAATGGGAGACCATCCATACCAAGCAATTAGATTAGAACACAAGAAGTGGAACGGGAACTTCCTCCACCAAGTTCTTGACATGAGTAAGAAGTATAGTGCTAAGAGAGTCAAACTTCCAAACCCTTTGATTCCAATAATCATGAACTTGCAATTGAGTATCAAAGATAAGCACAAAATCAATAAGATGACAATGCAATCCATCTTTGGTCCAAATACCAAAATGAGGAGATTCCATCTCCAATACACATTCTATAACCATCTTGAAGGATAGAGACCATTTTGCATATAGTTTGCCAAATAGAAGAGGAAGACATTGAACTGACTTGCTTTTTAGATATTTATGTGACAAAATCTTCGCCTATAGCTTCTCTTTTTCATGCCAAAAAGTCCAAATCAACTTCTTTAACAACACTATCTTGACATCCTTAGCTTTTCGAACCCCTAACCTATCCTCATTAATAGGCCAAGCAACTGTATCTCAATTAACAAGATGCCAACCTTTCTCCCAATTATGCTTGCTCCAAAGAAAAGATATAGTAACTCTATCAATCTCATCACAATAGTCTTCGACAACCAAAAATATTACATAGGATAAATAGGGAGAGTGAATGACATTGATTTAGCAAGAGTCAACTTACCCGCTTTGCTAAGTAACTTCTCTTTCCAAGAAGCTAACCTCTGATTAAGCTTGTCCTTAATGAAAGAGAAATCACTTTTCTTAGGCCTTCTATTCAGCCAAGAAAATCCAAGATACCTCCAAAGTTCAAAAGCAAAACAAATAGAGGAAATATAAGTGAAAACATCCTTTTTTTGGCTAGAAACCATCTTAGAACACATTGCTCTAGACTTATGCAAATTAACTTTAAGCCTAGAAGCCTTGTAGAATGAATCAAGAATATCAACAACTAGCCTCACTTAAAAAGCATTAGCCTTCGAAAATAAAAACATATTATCTACAAAAAGAAAGTGTGAAATAGCAGGACCTCTTCTAGAAACCTTGTCTTGCTTCCACTCACCACTAATAACTCCACTATCAACTAAATAACTCAACCCTTCCATGTATAAAATGAAAAGACGAGGAGACATCAGATCCCCATGATGCAAACCTCTAGTAGGAGAAAAAGTTAGAAGTTTCAACCCACTCCACAAAATAAAGAGGGAAAAAGTCATCACACAGAACATAATGAGTTTTATAATAGAAAGGGGAAAGCCAAACTTAGACACAAAGCTCAAGTAACTTGGATCCACCTTATCATACGCTTTCTCTAGATCAATTTTAAAGGCCCACAAACCTTTCTTATCCTTAAACTTCCTCATATGACACAAAACTTCCTAATCCACAATAGCATTATCATGCGTACTTCTACCAGGCATAAACCTACTCTACATAGGGCCAATCAAATCAACTATGCACTTCCTCATTCTATTCACTAGAACTTTAGTTATCAACCTATATGGAACATTGCATAAATTGATAGGGTCGAAATCCTTTGTTCTTATAGGTTGATCTTCTTAGGAATAAGAATAATAAGAGTCTTTGTTAAAGCAAGATCACAAGAGCCAAACAGAAAGACATCTCTAACCAAATGCCACACCTCATCCTTAACAACATGCCAATACTTCTTAGAGAAAAAAGTTGGAACCCATCAACACTAGGAGAATTAAAGGAAGCCATACCTCTAAGGGCCTCAAAAACCTCCTTTTGAAATTGACTTTAACAACAACAAGCACTCATCATCAACAAGCTGAGGAAAGCAAGCATCAGATAGGATAGACCAATCAACTAATTTTGTTGAACAAAATAGGTCTTGTAAAAATTCTAAAGCTTCATTCATCATCATATCCTTATCATTACTCCAGGAACCATCTTTGAGAAACAAGCCAGTTACCTTATTTTGCTTCCTCCTCATGATAGTTTGAGTATATTTTACCAAATTTTCATTAGATTTTTGAAACCAAATCATCTCCTCCTATCTAAGCACCCCAAAATATTCCCTTTGAAGATTCTTCTCAAAAATACAAAAGGAAATCGAGTCCACTTTCTCTTACTTCTCCTACACCCCTTTTAATCAATTCTTAAGCATCCTCTTTCTTCTAAAAATATTATCAAAAACCTCCTTATTGAAAACAATGGAGTCCTTTCTAACCTTGTTAAGCTTGGCCCAAGCATCAACCTCCCCCAAAGACCAAGCATTACTTACTACTTCCTTAAAATCACCATGCAACACCTAAGACACCTCAAAACAAAAAGTTCTTGGCCCAGTTAGATTGCTAACACTCTTACACCTAAGCATAATAAGGTGATGTTTAGAATAAATTGTATGTAAAGTTTCTACAAAAGCCTATGGAAACAACCTCCAATCAACATCAATAAGTACCTTGTCTAATCTCTTAGCTATATAGCACCTCCTTTGAATAGTTTGGCACAAAGAGAATGGGTTCCTAGGAGTACCAATGTCCATAAGATTACAATAATCAAGCACCTTCGCGAATCTATTTACCTTGCAAATGGAAGACTCCTTATCTTTGACCTTATGCTCATTAAAATCCCCCATCAACATCCAAGGTAAAGAAAGTTTCCTTTTTAATTAACTCAAATGGTCCCAAAGATTCCCAAACAGAAGGAATAGGACAACCATAAACAACAATACAAATCTAATAATTCAAGCCCACACCAATCTGAAGAGAAACTACTTATGACGATATATCCACTACTAAAGACACCACACTACCCTTATGGCCCAACACCCAAATTCCACCAAAGCATCCATGAGCCTCTGATATTGCCAGAGGAATAAACCCAAGCCTCTCCCATAACCTGCTAGCTTAAACAAACTAATAATGAGATTCTAGAATAAAAAAATATCTGGATGAAAAGTGGAGCCCTATAGTAGACAAAAGGTATGTTTGTTTGTAAATTTTTTTATAGAAAATCACTTTTTTCAACCAAAATATTAATTTTCATATATTTGGATAATTTTTTAAAATAACCAAATTTTTTTAAAAAATCTATTTTTAGCTTTTTTATAAGAGCTGAAAATAGTAGCTTCTAAACAAAATTAGTTTTCAACTTATTCAATTATATATAAAATTTTAGTTTTATAATCACTTTTTCTAAAAGCTGAAATACCTAAGTGACCATTTCCGAATTCTTCTGCACATCGGTACCCAATTCAACATGCTGTCCTGCACTTGTAACAACGACCATAACCTGTTGATCCTTAGGCACACCACTATCACCTCCATTAAATTTTTCTAAAAAAATCTATTTTTAGGTTTTTTATAGAAGCTGAAAATAGTAGCTTCTAAACAAAATTAGTTTTCAACTTGTTTAGTTATATATAAAATTTTAGTTTCATAATCACTTTTCTAAAAGCTGAAATACACAAGTGGCCATTTCCGAATTCTTCTACACATCGCTAACCAATTCAACATGCCGTCCTGCACTTGTAACAATGACCATAACCTATTGATCCTTAGGCACACCACTATCACCTCCATTATTTGATGGAGCCTCTTGGGGAATCTCTTTGAAGTAATCTTTGTTGCCGCCACTCAACAAACTTCCTTCAAAGTTGTCTCTTCAAAATCTTTTCACTGGCCTTTAGGACAGGTGGCAACAATGTGTTTTGTTATGTCATAGGATTCTTTCTTAGCCCCTTACTTTACTTGGGCTTGTTTACAATATGACGACCTTTAACAATTGCGTCTAGTTTAACATCTCCAAAAACAAATCATGGCCCACTAATCTTCATATCCTTTATTAGACCATTAATTTTCTCTAGCCTATTTATCTTTTATGACCTAGGTTGAGTTTTCAATCGAAATGGGGCTTTTTATTTGCATGGCATGCATTATACTATGCATGGGATCACATATTGAGAACACATCATTCACTTTAACGTTGTAATTCTGTTTCCATTTATTGACAACCAAATTCCAATTACCATCCCTATTATGAATCAAATCAGTAACCGCTCCTAAAAATCTGCTAGATTTCAAATTCAACTTTGGGGCTACACCTTACTTAATCGTTATTGCACTGCCAGATTAAGAGATGTTGGATCCTAGGTCCCTAATGTTGAAGCTACACCATATTGGAATTTATAATCCCATAAAACATGCTTATACTTATGACAAGTTGAGCAAATAAGATTAAGATTCTCAAATTCCACTTCATGCAGTGATCTTGAATCTAGACTGTAACACCCTCCCAAGTATGGTATTATGCTTAAGTCATATGTCACGACCCTCCATAGCCGTGACCGGCGCATAAGGAATTTCCATTCCCTAGCAAGCCTAACCAAAAATCTATGTAAAAACTGACAGAGTTTCCCCTAAATCTAGGTCATTCCCAATTATACAAAATCTGTAAAAATTGTCCAGACAATCCATCACAGCTTAAACACAATTACACATGTCTATGTACGTACATATAATTATAGTTTGGAAACCTTACACACATAAGGCTATCAAAAAGAGTTGTGTAGCTAAAGTAAGTTCAACAAAATAAAATATTTGCTTCATTAGTCCCAAAATGAAAAACTAGATTGATACACATAATTCTAATCCAACCCCGGACTCTGCCTGTAGTTCATGGAGCACTATATCATCACAAGCTATTCATAGCTATACAAACAATAATCCAAAAGAGAAGCCAAGGCCCTTCCAGTGGGCTCACCAAAATGGGACAAGCAGAAATCCTAGTGAGCATGAGGAGCAGAACCCGCCTCAACGGCTAAATCTGAAATGGATAAGGAAACCACGGAGTGAGTTATAAAACTTAGTGAGAAATAATGTACTCATGCGTGGCATGAGACAAGCAAAAACATCCAACTAATCTTTAAATTATGAAGATGGAATACAATCACTTTCTCTCAACAAAAGAGTCTTTGAAAATATTGAGTTCATACTATGATAAAACTTCAAGGGAGAATCCCATTTCCAGAAATATCCGCTAATCGGGTAGCCTCCGTGGCCTAACTCCAGAAGAGATAATAATCGCATGCCTGTAAGGCAGTCTATAACTTCCGGACATGTTGGCCGACATGCCGGGCTAGCAATCACCCTGCTAGCTGGGTTATACGAGGTGCACCAAGGCTAATGATACTGTCATTAGCAAACAGTTCTGTTACAGTTTCCTCCCTTTTGGAAAACTTTACTCATAATAAAATCCTTGTCAACAAGCTCTTCTTTTAATCTAACTTGTACATTCTTATTATAGCATTAATGCATAATGAAAATTTAGAAAACTTCCACACTCTAACACACATAATTCTTAAGTCTTGTCTCATGCTCATAACATTTAACATCCACTGAATGTAAATTCTAATTAGTAAACTAGAGTTTAACATAGTTTCATAAAGAATTAAATTCCAAACTAAAAACAATATAAATTTGAATCATTTTTAAAAGTGGTTAGCAACATGAATTGGTATTATACATGTATAACTTCATATAAAAATTTAACTATGAGTACACTATTCAGTCACAACTAAGATCTCAAATCAAGAGCTTAAGTGGGTGTTGCCTCTGAGCCAACCGGAGTCTCCCTGGAAGAGTCCAAAGCTACAAAACATATAAAACTAACATAATAAGCTTTTAGAAATCAAACTCAACCCCAATCAACACCCAAACATAAAATCCCCAATTTGAGCCCTAACCTTCTCCACCCCAAAACCCATACTTCAGTCCAAGCAACAAAATAACCAATCTATGGCTAAAAGGAGGTAGAGAGTAATGATAATTTACCTTAAAGCCTTGGAAGGAGGAGTGGAGCAAGGGAGGAGTTTTGGATCTCCTCCATCTTCCTCTTTCTCTCACTTCAAGAAGGTAGAGAAAGAGAGCTCAAGGAAGATGATGATGATGGTGATGATGAAGAAGAAGAGATGGGTTTGTGAGGAAATCCAAAGGGAAGGATGATGGACTTAAGAGATAAGTGAGAGTGGAGGGTTTTTATAGAGAGGAACCTAAGAGAGAGAGGGTTTGAGTGAAAATGAGGGAGAAAGAGTCGAAACTCACTTAAAACGCTTGACAAGGCTTAGGCGGCCATCTTCGAGCGCTGGCGCCAACACCAAACACCTTCAATTATCCTGACAGCGGGTGCCTGGGCGGCAGTTTCTAACGCCTGGGCGCCCAAACCCCTGAAATCCAATATGCTAATAACACTGCTGGCACCTAGGCACCCAAATCTGGCACCTAGGCGCTGGCACCCTGAAATATTTTTTTTTTTTACATACACATTTCTAAACATATATCTAATCCTAAGGCATGACATCAGAATACCTCACCTAGGAGTTGTTACTGTCACTTACTTGGACCTTATTTGGCAGCAACCTTTGGCCACTTTTAATCTTACTAGTCAACTCTACCTTGAAGGGGTCCTCTTCGAAACTTCTAAACTATCTGGAGATAACACGAAAACAGGAGTGAAAATTATAAATTCTCAATAGGATTCATTTACTATCATACATAATGCCATCGTTGTCATCTCCAGCTGCTTCGGTTTATTGTGAAAATGTGAGCATGCTAATAGATTATTCAGTGTTATAGTTTGAAAATATATTGTTCAAATCAGAGTTCATTTTATTCATGCACTTGGGTCACATTGACAATATTTCATATTTAGAGTAAAAATTCACTGCATAAATAGATAGAACAAGCTCAGCATCAATAAAACATAGGATACAATAATAGTGTGCATTCATAAGGTTCAATTTCTTAGGTTTTCGAAAACATGATTATTCGAAGCGGATTCAACTTTAACATATTCTCTGATCATTTATATTATAATGAGCATAGGTACAATTATAATTACATAAAACATGTATGGCTGTGCTATAAACTCCTCTTAACTTCTTCCCTTCAGGGGTTTAGACCGAAGTCCTTTCTCTTTTCTCAACTTCACTTTATCTTAAGTCTTTTTCCTTTCACCAACTAAACATAAGTGGTAATGAGCTCATACCGTGGCCATCGCCACTTCTTGGTACTTACACTAGTTGGGTTATGCCATGCCTCATATGAGTCGTGCGTGAGGGGAGCTTACTTTGGGTCACCTTCCCTTTTGAAGGATCACACCTTTAGTTTACTTTCTTATGATGCAAAATTATTCTAATTCTTTTCCACATCTAGGTGTTACGTATCGCCGTCCTTAGGATGCTTGTATATGTTTTAATCTTTAGTCTTTATTGTCCTTGGGTAGTTTGATCTAGGAGTAAACTCATCAACTCAACTCGTGACCGTCGTCATACAGTACTGACCCGCAAGGGGACCCACGTGCCTCTAGGTCGGAGGGACTCAGTTGGCCATCTGCCTCCAACATAGAGGGATCCAAAAGTTTTAGCTGCCTTTACAGGGAGGGACCCAATGTGTAATTAGCTCCAAGTGAAGGGACCCACATCTTTATCTTTTAATTGCCTTCACCTGGAGGGACCCAAATAATTACCTCCAAGTGAAGGGACCCAATCTTATCATATTTAATTGCCTTCACAAGGAGGAATCTCATTAACTGGCTCTAAGTGAAGGGATTCACATTTAATATATTCATATCTTTTTATTCTCATACATAATCATGCATAGACATGCTGAATGCACTCATACATATGCTTCATCATTTGCTTTCATATATCCTTGCATATGGAATTTCTATATACATATCTATAACATATAAATGCTTATAACTTCCTTACTATTCTACCGAAAATTCGGCAATGTAATGGATTATGTCCGCTTCCTCATGAATAGTGCTAGCAACCATGAAACTTTAATCAAACATCATACCTCAATGTAGAACATTATATTTGTACCAAGAGTATAACAATATCAATAAGTGCAAGTTTTAAACTCTTAAGTCTTAATCTATCTTGCAAGCTTTTAACTTCTAATGATGGTCCCGAGTTCGAGCTTATTACCGACTTCTGAGTTCCGAGATCATCCAAGGTATGTTCATAAGGTCAATGTCCTGATTCCTGACTTCTGGGATTATGAATGTCTTGGTTCCCAATTTTTGGGATCGTTATAAGGTTTCATATTCTGATACCAACCTCCGACTTCCAACATTATGCCACAATTGGTTTTCCAAGACTTTCATAAAGGTATTTCCTATGTTCCGAGTTCTGATATTAACCTTATCCGATCTAGTCCTCTTATTTCACCATGTCCGAGTTTAACATTAATTATATCCTTCCGAGTTCAACCCTATTTATATCCCTCCAAGTTCAAGCCTTACGTATAACTTTCCGAGTTTAACCTTAAGTATACTCTCTCGAGTTCAATCTTATTTATATCCTTTTGAGCTCAAGCCTTACATATAACCTTTCAAGTTTAACCTTAATTATACTCTCCCGAGTTCAACCTTAAGTATACTTGATTTAGCTCTCTGTTTGCTAAGTCCCGAGTTCCGACATTACCTAAACTTGATCTACTTTTCATACATGTCTCTAGCTAGAATTGCACTCTTCTAAGAGAAAATTCACCAAAAATGGAAATCTAAATGAAATCATGTGAAATTTAGATCAATTTAAAGCTATCAAAACCAGCTTTCTAGTAAAATAAGTTGCATATCATTTGAATGATTATAACTCAAGATATGAGCCCTGAAACTTGACCTTCTTGAACTACCCTATTCCAGCCTGGGTTAAACTTAAGTTAAATTCATTGATGTGCTGGGAATAATCGACAATAAATCTAACTTGGAAATTTTTATGGGATGTTCTCCTATGTGTAAGCTTTCTAACAAACTTGGTTTCATTCAATTCCATGTTGTAGAGGGCAAGTTTTGCTCTAAACAACCTAGTTTGCCCAGAATCAAACTCAAAAACCTAAGTCAAGATTCCAAAATTCATATCTCTCTCAATACTAATCCAATGACCTTATATGATACATGAATGGAAAGCTCTGAATGTCTAGTTTCACATAAAAATAGTTTCATCAATTTTCGGTGGCTGTAGGCAGAGCCGTACGCCCTGCTAGTACAGATACTGTAAGGTTTCAAGGTTCCAACTTCTATTTTGCATCCTTTTGTTTGAATTCTCACCCAAGTTCTCATCCAAACTCAACAACTATACATTAATCCAGCTATAAGAATTTATATAAACACCATATATCATCAATCTAATGGAAAGAATAGAAACTCTACTCAGCCACCATAGCACTAATAATAGAAGAAATTGAAAAATCCTACCTTTATCTTGAAGTAACTAACTAGTCTTGAGTTCTAGTGAAGGATATGGATGCAAGAGACTTGATGGAGGCTGAAAGTGGAACAAGGAGATGAAAAAGACATAGAAAAGGATAGAGGGAGACTGTTGGAGGGAGTTCAAATTCTGCTTGTGTAAAAAAGGAAATAAGGCAGCAAAATATTTGGGGTAGTTAGGAAGGAAGCCCCCCATTGGTTGAAGGATTTTGTGGCTCAATTTCAGCCAACCCTCCCCCATTCTTTGTGGCTATCTTGTGCCACTTTGTATGGGTTAAGTGGCTGAGTTTTCAGCCACTTGATGTAGGGTTATTAAGTGTAATATCCTATTGGTTCGGTTTCGACAGTTTAAAATACCGTAATCTTACCGATTTCTTTTAAATCGGTAAATCGGCTTAAGAAAATATTTATGAAACCTTCTATACTTCTAATTCAAGTTCCTTATATCTAAACTCAATTAATTGCTAATTAATTGATCCTAAATAAGTATTTAGTTGGATTCTAATAAATCTCAATTATTCGATAAAAATCGAATAACTAGGCAAAAATGATAAGAAAAATTCCGGTAAATGTTACATTTTTATCATCTCCTATTACGTTATATGGGGATGTTACACAGACCTTCTTCTTAATTGGTGCATTCAATTCAACCTCCACACAAATTCATGTATAATTCTCATGTTCCAACTTAGTAGTATTAAGATCACACTGAATCGACTTTCCAATGACTAAAGCAATCACCCTCGACATTCTATCATCATAGTACAGGAAGTTAAGGTCTGAAAGCCTCACCTACATATTAGTTTGACCAAAACAAGAGTTACTTGGATTAATTTAAGTAATCCATTGCTTTATTGCAAGATAATGCCCTTGAATCATCCATGGACCCCTTTCCACAGTTATGAGTCTATCTTATGCAAATCAACTTTAACCATTTAGTACTCATTACCAACACTCATGACATTAAAGCCAACTTTCAATTTCCACATCACCAAAAGCCTATTCTTCAAGACTATATAGCCAATAGAATTCCCCAATAATTTGCTAACTAAAGCATCCCTCCATGCTTCTGAAGCCTCATGAATAATAAACTCCACAAAAAAGGCTTTAGAGGATCATCATTTTCTAGCTCAATCTAAGATAACTTTCCCATAAGAAAACCATCATGTATGCCCTAAGGTTTGGGTGTTGGTTATTCCCCCGAAACCTTATCTCTAATAAAAACCCTTGGAACCTCATCAGCACCCTTGTCTCTATTCTTACTTTGAGTTTCCTCTACCCGTACACCCTTGTTACCATTCCCGATAGCCTCCGGAGATGATTGGCCACCTTTACCTCATACACTCTTTGCCTTGCTCACTCCTTTCTCTTTGCTCTTCTTTCACTCCAAACTTTATGAAAGGAATTTTCCAAGGGAAATTCAATTATGAAAATAAAAAAATAGTCATTTATTTTCTTACCTCTTTCATGCTCTATAATATCCTTATAACATATTCTTAGAACCAAAATGAAGAATATCCATAATATTTATTCACAAATTCTTTTTAACGTCAATTTATTTAGAAATTCTGTTAGAAGTCATTTGTTTTATATGATTGGTTTTTTCCAACTTTTATGTAGGGTGTAAGGGATAAGCCTTAGAGAGTTTGTTATCCAACAATCATAAAGTTAGTTATAATAGATTTTGAGTTAGTTAATGTAGTTATCTAGAAACAATTGTGTAAGCTATGTAGCTATCGGTATATAAGGAAACCACTGGTGTATTGTATGTAATGTCCGAAAAATTTTATTGTTAATAACTGAGTTGTTCGGTTTACATCGAATCATTGTGATTAATTAGAATTTAATTGAGCATTTATTTAAATCTAATTAAGTGTGATTTAGAAGGATTAGAATCTAGGAAATTAAATTAGGAACATAAGAAACCTCATAGAATTTTTCTAAGACTAGTTTGTTGATTTAGGAGAAATCGATAAGATTTTGGTATTTTAAACTGTGGGCACCGAATCAATAGAAATTATACTATGAAAATCCTAGGATAGATGGCCAAGATCTAGCCAACTTACCCATGCAATTGGCCACAATCTCAACCCTCCATATTGCCAAATCAAGTTGAACAATCAACATAAATCCACTAATCAAATGCAACTTGCTTTAGAAGTTTTCATTTTTCTCCTTTTCTGCCCCTTGCAACTTCAACCTCTTTATGTGGCTGACCCCTCTCCATTTCCTTTCATCCTCATCTCATCTCATCTCATATCATCTCATCTCATCTCATATCATCTTCATCTCCCACAAACCTTCAAGCCACATCAAGATTTCTTCAACTCAAACACAAATCTAGCAAGAGTCACACCTAGGAAAGGTAGAAATCCAACTTCTATTTTTGTTTTCCTTGATTTGGGGCTGTCTAGAGATCTTGTTTTCCTCATGATACTAATGTGATTTGGAGTGATGATGATGGATTATGATTGATTTTGCATGTATGTTGTGGTTAGAATTGGAATTTGTATGAAAGAAATTAAAGAATAGAGAGGATTCAAGAAGCTGTTAGGATTTTCACTCGACAGTCCGTACGACAGAGTGTACTACTCCGCCTACAACCATTTAAATTTGATGAATCTATTTTTATATGAAACTAGACATTAAGGGCTTTCCATACATATAAAATATAATCCATTGGACTAGTATAGAATTAGTTTTGAATTTTTGAAGTTTGATCTAGAAATCTAGATTCTCATTTGGGTAGTATGAGTTAAGAAGGGTGTAACTCAACCTACACAACTCTAAATTGAGTGAAACCAATGTTGTTTGAAAACTAACATATAAGGGAACATCTCATAAAAATTTAAGAGTCAAATTCATTGCCAATTATTCCCAACACATCAATGAATTTACCTTAAGTTCAAACCAGGCTAGAATAAGGTAGTCCAGTAGGGTCAAGTTATAGGGCTCTCAAAATATACTCATGCAAATAATATGCAACTTATTTCATTTGAAAGTTTGTTTTGTTAGCTTTAATTTGATATACATTTTGTATGATTTCACCTAGATTTCTATTTTTAGTGAATTTTCACTTATAAGGGTGCAATTTTGGCTAAGAAAATGGCAGTCTGAGATAAAATATTAATAACTTGAGTCATACAAATCAAAATGAGATGGGATTAAAAGAGGTGGAAACTAGACACATAGAGCTATGACATATCCAAAATTCAGGTTTAAATGAGTTGAATTGGGCTAAGGATGGATTATACAAAATTTGAGCAAAACAGGATAAAGTAAACTAAAAACCCTATTGATATTTGAATTGAATTTGATGAATGATCGCATGACTATATATAATTTCTATTTTATATTGAATTGCAAGTTTGAATGATTTACTGGTAGTCTGGTACTATTCATGGAAAAGCGGACTTAATCCATTATGCTGCCAAAATTTCAGTAAGAAATTCATATATTGTGTGATTTATAATTGCATGAACACATGATGTTTGAAAGAATATAGTTAGTTATGCATGTAATTCATGAATATTACAAAGGATTCCATCTTTACTTAGGCCAACCCTTGAATAAGTTTAAGGGGAATAGATCAATGGGAAGGTCGGGGAAAGTAAACTCGGCAATCCTGTGTAGGAACGAGCTTGGTTCTAAAAAGCGGATTATTACCCAGGAGTATATGGCCAACAACTCCCAGGGGGCCAAGGATGGAAAATAAGTTTTAGGAGGCGAAAGCCTTCAAAGATAAGATGCATTCCCCAATTGCACATTTATATGTACTGTATAATAATTCTTAATTGATTGTCATAGTTATCTATTTATTTCTAATAATATGTTACTGTTTATTTATGGTTACTATCTTAGTTGTATTAGTATATCTGTTAAGTCTACTTTCATTGATCCAATTTAAAATTTAGTTTGTTTCGGTGTATGTTACTATAATAAGAATTTAAGTTGAATATTACCATTATGTTATACTATTTAAAATTACAAAAAAAACCGAAACAACTGAAAATGACAGCGATGACAGATATGTATAAATTTAGTATTCCTATTGAGAAATCTTTATTTTTCACCCTACTGTATGTTTTCACGTCATTCTCAGATCATGGAGAACGCAACAACAGGCATCTTGTTCATCGAGTTCCCTGAGCTTCATATCCACCTGAACCTGTTTTTAGACTATATATATATATATATATATATATATATATATATATATATATATATATATATATATATATATATATATCCAGCAGATGTCAATTTCGTTTTTATTTTTTCTTTCATAGAGATTTTGTTGTTCCCCTGACTCACCACTCTTCGATCCCGCCGCACCTTATATTGCTATCCCTCGATACATGGCCCATCCCTTTCCACCTCCTCACGCAGCAGCACCAGTAGCAGCACCAGCCATGGCTTCACCCGCCTCACCACTGTAGCAATCCCCTCTATCTCACTATCTGAGGAGGATCCATTTGAGGTGGCAAGTCCATCTTCCTCATCCTATGCCCCGAGTGTGGACTATACTCCAGCTGACGCCAGCATGGCGAATGGATTCCTTTCCTCAGAGTCCATCTAGGGTGCCCGTGTAGTGCCTCAGTGGGAGATGTACAGAGTGATCCTCTTTTGGTGTTTTGGGTTATAAGCAGTAGTTTAGTGTATGCTGTATGTGGATGGTTAGCACACGAAATGTCCCTTGGGGACTAGTTAGGGTACTATTCATAAAGACATGCCGATTTATTTTGTTTCAGCAGCCTCATTTTATTACCCTGTCCTATTTATGAATCTTTTGTCAAACTTTGAAAAATAGACGTCTATATATATATATATATATATATATATGACAATGCAATCTTCAGTAGTTCTATCTATTCCGCATTTTTATTTATGTTATTTTATTTCTATTACAATAATTATCTATCACTTATGCCACAGCTACACGAAGAGTAATTAATTGAACAATTAACTATGTATGGGTAAGTAACATTAAATCAGAAAATGGAAGAGAAATTTAATTAGACAGCTATACGTAATAACCTATCAGGTAGCATATTATGACTTAAGCATAGTATTTTGTCTGGTAAGATGTTACATTGTATGCACATAAGATTCATAATTCAGACATACACTTTCATATCACTTTTTTTCTCTTAACTCTCTCTTTCTCTCTCTCTTTCTCTGTTTGTGTCTCTCTCCCTTTCTCTTCAAGCCTTGTTCTAATACCTTTAAGTTATTAAAGCTAGTGCTTCCACTGCTGTGCTAACCTCATAATCGTCTACTCAAGATTCTCAACCAGTTTCTTCTTCTATTATCTTCATGTTGCACACTTTTTTGAATCCTGTTGCATTTAAACTTGATGATGATAACTATCTTCCATGGAGATATCAAGCTGGAGTCACCATAGAAGGCTCTTTGTTGATGAAGTATGTCAGAATATGAAACAACCAACCATGATCTAAGTCTACAGTTTGGCATCCAAATGCTCTGGAGGAAGCAGATCAAATTCTATAGCAAGTAGCGAACCATATTCTAATTTTTCTTTGATGTACATATATAAAAATGTAGTAATTATTTCAAAATTATATGATTTAATAATGCAAGTAAAAATTAAATCAACATAATATATATAAATATATTTTTAAATTATAAGGAAAAATACACAGGGAAGAGAAGAAAACACTACAAAAATTCCTATTAAATTTAAAACAGTATATTAAATTGCATAAATAAAAAGAAATCCTAATAGATGAAAAAGATAGTTTATGAAACACCAAATTACAATTAATAGCAACTATATATTTATTTAATTGCATGAGTTTGAACTTTGAACTTGTAAAATAATGTCATAATAAGTAAGTACAATGCAAGGTTTTCTCAATTCTAACATTTTTACACAAATCAGACAAAAATGTAGTGATAGCAATACATCATCACATTTTCTAAATTCTAACAACTACATCATGAAAATCATTTTCAATTCAAAAACCATCTAATACTTCTTCCTCCTTAAAATTATTAAAAAAAGAACTTGAAAAATTAGAAATAATAAAGAAATATATATATACCATAAAACATAGCCTATTTTAATCAATGCTATCACAATCTCTAAAAAAAGTTTCTGGACTCATTACTTCTGGGTCTCTTTGTCCATGGAAATGGTAACTAAAATACAAAGATCATTGCAGGAGAGCCAAACCTTGATTCTGTTGCTAAAACACATAATAGAGAAAAAAGGGGGTTGGCCTGTCCAAACCTTGATTCTATTGCTAAAACACATAATAGAGAAAAAAAGGGGTACAAAGGCCAACAAGAAGAGGATGCTAAGAACAAAGTAAGTTTCATTGCTTAAGCAACACATCAGAAATGGACACAAACTTTAGTTTGAAAAAGGGAAATTGATAATAATTTAATCTATATTGTTCCTAGCTCCATTGTGTGTTTGACTATATGACAACATCTTTGTTTGTTGCACAATATTAACTTATGTTAGCCATGAAGATAATCGAATTCCTTATTGATTTTGCATATGTTTCTTTCTAGTATCATATGAACAGACTGTTGCTATATTGAGTTGTATCATCTTGAAGATAATCCACTTCTAGCCCTAAAAAGATAGGAAAAAGTCCACATGTATTGGCCTAGAAAAATAAAAAATGTGTGGAAATTGATAAATGAGAAGCCATATTAGAAGGCAGGCCTAGAGCATGGCAAAACCCATGTGTTCACAAGGTAAATCATCTTTTGAAATAAAGTTGAGGGAGTCAAGAAACTATGTTATTGTATATTGATAAGTGATATATTTGAGGATTAATCTACATACAAGTGTTGTTCATTTTCTCTTAATTAAGGATATAAAAGGTTTGTTCTTTTCCCACCATTTGGTAATAGTTTTTCGTGGTAGTTTTCTCTGTAATCTCATCACCACTTCAGGCTGATAACTTGACACACCGAACAAATACAACAATTTCTTCTTGCTTTTCTTATGATTGAGTGCTTTATACTTATTTTTTTCCTTATTTTATAGTTTTTATTTTTATTTATTACAATTTTACATTTTGGTTAGAGTTATGACTTGTGAGCTACCCAATGTAACCTTTGCTATGGAAGAATTTTTTTTTTCTCTTGTTTAGTTATGTTTAATTGATAAAAGGGAAAAACTATGAAAATTTTGTTTTTCGTTGTTATCTATTTACCGAAAAGGGTGTCTCTTTGAGTGGCATTATGTTATGAATTGAGAACCCACTGATGATTTAAGAGTAAATTATAAGGTGGGATATAGATTTTTATTTTATTTTATTTGTGTTTTTGATTCAAGGATCATCTTGATTTTTATATTAATTAGGAATTTCATTAGAATGTAGAAAGAAAGATCACAAAAAAGGAAAAATATTTGAATGTGTTTTTGATGTCTACCTAATTTGCATCCTTGAGACCTGTTTCTTTACTTTTTGTTTCTTTTATTTTTCTTTGTTTTTGTGATGTTTCTTTTCTTTTCTCAAATTTCCCTGGTACTAGAGTTGTTGTGTTGTTCAGAGTTATTGCAATTTTTTTTTTAATTTTTTAGAAAGTATAATGTGTAAGAAATGTATTTCCTACCTGCTAGATTATAGTGTGGAAGTATGTTGTTTGCTAATGGACTTTGTTGCTGATGGGCTTTGCATTTCAACCACCAAAAAAAAAAAACTTTTTCTTTGAAATAAAAACCCTTTTGTTTTCTATCATACAAAAACAAACCTTCAAATGTGGGCTCTAAAATCTTGTATTGGACCATGTTAGTCCACAAGAAACTCACAATAATGGGCCTTTATATACAATTAGGCTTCCATCTTTATTTTCTTAAGAAATATCTAGAGCTATCAAATGGGCTCACCGACCACCATTAAGCCCTAGCCCATGTCAAAAAGTCCATAATTGCATAAAGCCCATAAGGCTAAAAGTTAACATAGGCTAAATGGGTCATGGCTCGCCCACTTACCAAAAAAATTCAAATTTTGTCCACTTTTTTAATAGGGTGGCCTTAATCCTAGCCCACATATAGGTAACTCTAGCCCATATATAGGCTGGCACTAGCCCACCTATGGGGTATCCTTAACCTGCTAGATTGACCCACTTACAAAAATTCCAAATTTTATCCCTTTTTTTAATGAGTTAGCCCTAGCCTTAGCACATGGGCCAAAAAGCTCATATTTAGAAATATCTCACAAGACCAAAAAGCCTATGCTTGGAAAAAGCCCACAAACACTTGTAAACACTATTTAACTAATCCAAACACATAAGAATATACTTCAATATAAATAATCAATTAATTGCATAATTGTCAAATGATCTTTAATGTTTGTTCAAAAGTTCAAAAGAAGAACCATAACTACACAAATATTACAAAATAGGAGAATTTCTTCGTTCTTCATCTTCATCTTCTATTTCAATGTGGGTTTAGTAGAATAGGGAAATGTTAGAAACCATAAACAAGAGACAACACATCAGAAATCTAAATTGAAACAACCATATTCTAAATAACCATATCAATAATGGCAAAAAGACATATACCAACAAACATATAACATCGTCACACAAGCAACAGCATATTACAACTCAAATTTGGAGATAAGGCAATCGTATTGAAACAAAAGAAACTTATTCTTTATGTACTTGTTCTTTATGTAAGTACTTTTTTTATCATAATATATAAAAAGGAAATTATTAAAATAACGAGTAGAAGGGGGGTCTTGGATTGTTTACTGTTATGTTGTTTAGCTTTTATTTGGAATCTTGGTTTGAGTTATATTGAGATTGACTTGTAATTGATCTATTTATGTATGGATAGTCAGAGAATCTTGCAAATATTTTTAAGGGTAAGGGTAGCAATGGTGGTGGCTATGGCATAAGTAAAAAAGGGTAGTTGTTTTGGTGGCAGTGAAGAATTAGCATTGTTGATGAGCTGTGATTGGAGGAGTGAGGTAGGGAGGGATAAATTGGTAACATCATTTGTGTTAAAAATTATTTATTAAGTTAAACAATTAAACAAAGTATTAATACCTTTATTTATTACACTTTGATGTGGATAAAAATACTCAATCCATGTACAAATGTTTAAATCATACTTAACCAACTTAAGGCGATATTTTTACCCTCCAATCAAGCTTGTATCATATATTTTATCTTATATTTTATGAGAAATTCTTATGTAAACTGAGAGCAAGTCATTATTTTTGTTCTAATCCATTGGTTGCTTGCCATATATGCTTTGTGCTGCTACAACGTGCAACCAATGGATTAGAACAAGAGCAATGATTTGCTCTCAAAGCACACAAGACTTTTTTTTTATTTTATAGTGAAAGTCACATATTTTTATTGATATAGTAAAACATGATTATATAACTATATAAAAATATTTTACATTAGCAATACATTAAAGTTAAATTCTTTTATATTTTAGATTGAATTATTTGTCCCTTTTTTCCATTTTTTTATTTATTATATGAATATCTCATTATGTTGGACATATAACATACTTTTTATATTGATAAAGATACTACAATTAAACATAATATTTCAAAATCGATATTATAAATTCATTAATTAACAATTATGATTATTTGAGAAGGAATAACAAATCAAAGATACTCTCTTAGAATTATCCAAAGTTATTGAAATACTAAGTACGCTTGAATTTAAGAATATAAAATATCTTTATTGTCGCGACAAAAAACTTGTATAGAGTGAAATAATTTTAGTTTCAGTACCCTAAATGAGAACGAATATTCAAAGAGAGCATGGTAAAAACTTCGTCACACAAAAAGTTAGTAGTTTCAAAGTTGAAGTAAGTACTAAGTGTTATAATGTCACGACCCAATCCAGGCCGTGACCGGCGCTTAGAGAGCACGCTCCCTGGCAAGCCTCACACATCAAAAATTCCACAAAATTTTGGACAGAGTTTCCTCTATATTTAGGATATTTCCCAAATATGAGTACTTATCCTACAATTCAACAATCACACGCATTTCATTGGGGATCCAGGCATTCTCAGAATGCACCCCTCAGCACGCAATACATATAAAATCAGAGTCAATAATCCAAGTCACATTTACATATCCAGTTTCAATTCATAATCAGATCCAACCTAAACTATTCATCAAGTGTACATACAATAATCAATCCTCTAGTTAATCAACCTCTAAACATAATTTAACATACTAGCAAGGGTCGGACCCTGCCTGTAGTACTATGGAGCTACAACTAAGATTACAAACGGAACAAAATACAAACAAGGCCCTTACTATATAGGGCTCACCCCGGAAGGAATCTAATGATGCTGAGCAGGGGGATCGGCTCCCAAGTCTGACCCTGTATCTGAAAAGGATATACAACCATGGGGTGAGTTTGAGAAACTCAGTGAGAGATAGGACACTTTCAAGCCTCATGAGTCAATGTGTAACACCCTCCTAAGCACAGTACTATGCTTAAGTCATAGTACTATACCCTGAGTCAAGTATCGTTACCTGAGTGGACCTCGTCTGACAGCAACTTCAGCCGTCTTTGGAAACTTCTAAAATCATCTGGAGACAACATGGAAATAGGAGTGAGAATTATAAAATTCTCAGTAGGATTCTCTAATCTTCATACATAATGTCATCATGGTCGTCTCCAGTTTGCTTCGGTTTATTTTGAAAATAGATGAACATGCAGCACAAATTGTTTAATTTTACATTTCGAAAAATGTCTTATCCGAAGCAAAGTTCATTTTTACTCATATACTGGTCCTCTGGGGAAATGTACACAAGATTAATTCATGAATAATACCATGGATAATGACTTCAACATATAAAACGCACATAACATGAATCTACTGGAAACATAACATCTGTACCTAACTTAACTTGCACTTGAATTCATACATATACATAAAATTTTACTTTTCTTTCATTCGGCACACCTAGGCGTTACATATCGCCGTCCCTAGGGTGCTTGGATCTGTTTACACTTGAGCGTTACGTATCGCCGTCCTCAAGTGCAGCATCATACTATATTCCAGAGTATGATCGCCATGTCATACCTCATCAGAGCGTGATCGCCATGTCACGTCCCTTAGGAATATAGGACCTTCATTCGGTACCTACAATAACTAGGTCATGTCATACCTCATATAAGTTCTGTCCCCTGTACTCCCACTAGCTGGGTCGATGCCATGCCTCATGTGATTGGGGTGCTTGCATATACTTTAATCTTTAGTCTTTAGTCTTTTACTTGGCACACCTAGGCGTTACGTATCGCCGTCCCTAGGGTGCTTTTACTGCCCTTGGGTAGCCTGGCCTTGGAGTGAGCTCGTCAGCATCACCCGTGACCGTCGTCACACCGACTCACCCGCAAGGGGATTCACGTGCCTCTAGTCTTGGAGGGATCGATTCTGGTCACGTGCCTCTAGTCGAAGGGATCGATTCTGGTCACGTGCCTCAAAATTGAAGGATCTCATCTGACCACGTGCCTTCAACATAGAGGGATCTCAGCTGACCACATGCCTCCAAGGTAGAGGGATCTCATTGTCTTAACTGCCTTCACAGGGAGGGATTCAAGTGCAACTGCCTCCAAGTGAAGGGATTCATATCTTTATCAATTAACTGCCTTCTCAGGGAGGGATTCAAGTGCAACTGCCTCCAAGTGAAGGGATTCATATCTTTATCAATTAACTGCCTTCACAGGGAGGGATTCAAATAACTGCCTCCAAGTGAAGGGATTCACATTCAATACATTCACATTCTTTCATTCTCAAACATATTCAAGCATAGTCATACATATGCCACATTACTTACCCTCACATATCTCATAACATAATTATGTCATTCTTGAATATAGGGTTTCTATATACCCATTTATATTTCAATTCATCCTTATATCTAAACATTCATAACTTCTTAGACTTACAGAATAAATCAAAGATAACGGATCAGGTCCGTTTCCACATGAATAGTGCCAGCTTTCACGGACAAATCAGTCATAGCAACATAATCAACTTAACACATATATATCAATGTCAAGCTGGAAATCCTCAACTCAAACCTTATGTGTTCCACTAACACTTGTAAAATTATCATTTTGGCCATTCTGCCAATTCTATTCGGTTCTGCCCGAATCTTGTATAATCCACCTTTATCTCTATTCAACTCATTTGAATATGAAATTTGGATGTGTCATAGCTCTATATATCTACTTTCTAACCTCTTTGGTCCCATGTCATTCTGATTTATATAAATCAAGATATTCACCTTTTACTTCAGCCTATTCAGTCACTAGCCCGAATTACATTCCTGGGAATATAAATTCACTAAAAATCGAAATTAAGCTCAAATCTTACGAAATTGGTCTCATATTGAAGATAACAGGACAACCTTTCATTTGCCACAAGTTTCACTCCATTTTCTTAAGTATACCTCGAGTTATAAGTCCTAAAAATCGACCTTCCTGAACTACCCTGTTTTGATCTGGATTAGACATAGGACAACTTCCTCGAATCACTGGGAGCAATTGGAACCATAACAAACTCGGAATCTTATATTGAGGTATTCCTCTTGGTGTAAGCTTTCTAACAAAACTGGTTTCACTCAATTTGGAGTTGTATAGGGTGAGTTATACCCTCCTCAAGTCACCCTGCTCGGATGAAGATCCTGAACCCTAGGTCAAACTTCAAAAATTCGTATCTCCCTAAATACTAATCCAATAACCTTATATGATATATCTATGGAAAGCCCTGGATGTCTAGTTTCATTAAAAATAGTTTCATCTGGTTTGACCGATTGTAGGCGGCGCCGTACGCTCCGCCATACGGACTGCCGTGGAATTCCTCAACTAGACAGTATTCCAACTTTCACTTCTCCTAGTTTTCTTCTTCTAATCTTACTCCCAACCCAATATTTCACATTAACTCAATCAAGATCCATCATAATACATCTATTAACTCATCAAATACATGAAGAAGAATACAAGTTCATACAGCCATAGGGCAAATAATTCAAGAATAAAAGTAGAATCCTACCTCTTTGGAGTGTGATCTTGAGTTAGGTGCTGAAACTTGGAGTATTAGAGCCTTACTAAGCTTGAAGGAGTAATGGAGTTGGAGAAAAGAGAAGAGAGCTGAACCAGGGAGAAAGTGGCGTAGAAAAATGGGGTTGGAGGAGAGAAAGAGATGAGTTTATAAGCTTGAGGTGGTAGTTAACTTGGAGGGCTTTGATTGGCTAAATTTTCTTGTGGACAGAATTTAGCTACGTCTCCCTTTCAGTGTAACTTGCCGCCATACTGTTTAAAATCGGAACTCGTATTTACTCTATTTCAAGTCGGAACTCATCCTTATTATACATAAGGTCGGAACTCGTGTCGCTTTTACTTGAGCTTGGGGCTGAATCCTAACGTCGAAACTCGTACCAGCTTGTTTGTGACTTGGGGAATCTTGAATCAAGGTCGTAGGTCGGAAGTCATGCAGCTGATAATCATATAATCTCGGAACTCCCTATTTGAACTCGAGAATGCCAATGCTGGATATAAAATCGGATATCGGAACTAGTTTGTCTGTGAGAATTGGCTCAAGGTTCCGAACTCGTGTCCACTCCAATTGAGTTCAACGCTAAGGTCGGAACTCGGGAAAACGAGTCACATTTCCAAACCCAGGTACTTAAACTCGGAAACCGTGTATAAATACTTTTAGGACATGAGGTCGGAAGTCGTGAAGTAGCAAATTATGTCACTTGAAGTCGTAAGTCGGAATTTATGCCCAATATACCTCTAAGTCGAAAATCGGTCATAATCAAAATTGAAGATTAAAATCGGAAGTCGGACAAGATGTGAAGTCGGAATTTATGTGGAATCCGAACACGAAATCGAAATTCATAAATAATCCTCCTTATCTGTGTTTCAAAGATGAAGTCCGAAATCGGAATGGATCAATCCTGAGGGCGAAGCCGAACTCGGAAATCGGGATGTTACACAATGTATATATATGTATAAGTTTAAAATAATTTCATTCAAATGAGGAAAACAGCGGAAATATCTAACAGGATAAACAGGCAGGATTCACACTTAGGTGGCCATTCCTTCATGTGAATCCTGAATCAGGCACGCACCCCCCTTCTAGAGAGGCCGTGAAGTACAGGCACGCGCCGCACTATATGTATGGCCGTGAAATATCCGTCACGCACCACCCCTTTGGGTGGCCATGTAATATCATAGTCCAAGGTGCACCAAGGCTAACGTCTACTGTCGTTAGCAAACAGATCCTGTCACAGACTTTCTTATTCTTTCATGTTCATAAATCATGGATCTTATATCACATTAAAATTCCATTCATCATTGACTCATGAGTAGCATTTCTTAAAGTAAATGAACAATTATAAATTCAAACAGAATATACTCAAAAACATGCTATCTACTCACAGATCACCGGGCACAGAAAAACCTTAAATCTCCGGATCCACAAGAGTGGAGAGAAGTTTCCTTGGAATTATCTAGCATTACAACATAACACTAGCATCAATTTTGGATCATTAACACTCTCCATATCATAAATTCTCTAGTCTTAAAATCTTAGGGTTCCAAGAATTTAGCTAAAGATAAAAGGAATTGAAATTGCTTGGAAAAAGAAAAGAACAATGCATAAAACTTACCTCTAGAATTTGGAATGAGAGAAAAAGAATAAGGTGAGCTTCCACTTTAAATCCATCCAAGCAAAAACGAAGAAGGAAGAATAATGTGTATGGTTGATTGTGTTTAATGGAATGAGTATGGTGTTGTTGGTGTTGATTTAGTTGGGAAGATGAGGAAATGAAGTTGATAGATGTAAGGAATGGTGGGAGGAGGAATTCTAGAGAGAAGGGAGAGAATTTGGGTTAGAGAGAGAAGAAAAACCGAAAAATGAGGGTGTGGGACGCATCTCCGTATATATATTGGCCTGTGGTAATCGACACATCGGCCGGTAATCGACACACGATTAACTGGTAATCGATTACCATGAACAAATGGCTGGTAATCGATTACCAAAGGCTGGTAATCGATTACCAAGAACCCAGAACTGGTAATCGATTACCATTTCTGGTAATCGATTATGACGTGAAAATCTTTAACCTGTGGCCATACAGAGAGCCCCGTAATCGATTACCAGTCACACGGTAATCGATTACAACATCCCAAAATATGGTTCCTTAATTCCAAAAGATATCCAACACCCAAAATCATCACATACCAACTAAATTTCATAATAAACGGATTAAACACATCGATCAAAGATGATTTAGCTCAAAAAACTTGAAACTACACCAAGGGTGTTACATATAAAATAATAGATAAAGAAGGAAAAGATAAGGGAGAATAGGAAGAGAGTAAAGATAGAATAAGATTGAGAGAATCCTATTATCCAATCAGGTTATTCACAACGTCATCTTAGGCCTCTATTTATGGGCTCTTGAATATAATGAAAATGGAAAGATTTACATAATGATGCTAATTGATGGTAAATAAAATTTCAATTAATCAATTACATAAATATGGTAATAGACATCCACAATATTTGATTTATAACACTCCCCCTTGGATGTCCACAAGGTAAACCATGTGCTCATTAAAATCTTACTAAGAAAAAAATCTTAGTGAAAGAAAAAGAGTACACATGTCTTGTAATACAAAGAATTAACTACCTTATTAAAAACCTTAATAGTAAAAATTATTTTGGGACAAAACCTTGGTTAAGGAAAAGAGTACAACAAATATTACTTCTCCTAATAACAACATGATTTAATATCTCTAAGTCGGTGTATTCCAATCTTGTATACTGGTTTCTCAAATGTTGACATAGGCAATGCTTTAGTGAACAAATCTGCCAAATTATCACTTGAATGAATTTGTCTATATCACCATTCTACTAAAGATCATGTGTGTAAAAGAGTTTTGGTGAAATATGTTTTGTTATGTCCCCTTTTATACATCCTTCCTTTAGCTAATTTATGCAAACAGAGTTGTTTTCATACATGACTATTGGTATTTCCTTTTCTATGGGCAAGCCACACATTTCCTTGATATGTTTAGTGATCGATTTAAGCCAGATTCATTCTCGACTTGCTTCATAAATTGCTAATATTTTTGCATGATTTGATGAAGCAGCAGCTATAGTTTATTTTGCTGAGTGCCATGATATAGTTGTAGCTCCACTTGTAAATAAATAGCTTGCTTGAGATCTACCTTTATGTGGAGTAGTAATTGTACTTCTAGAACAAAATCTCACTAGCAAGCTTATAGGAAACCTTTATTGGCAAGATACATTTCTGCTAGCTCTAATAGCACTAATATATGGCACTTCAAGACTAATAAATTCTTCATCATTTTCATAATGTTAGAATAGATACTTATCTACATCAAGTGATTTCACAACCATTGAGGTACTCAATGGATGTGCTTTATCCATGTAAACTTGTTTCAGAACCTTCTTAATATAAGTTGATTGATGGGCAAATATTCCATTTGTCAAATGTTCTAGGGAAGACAAAATTTTATCTTACCAAGATCTTTCATTTTAAATTATTTCTTTAAATAATCAACACTTTTTTATGGAATCTTTTCAGGAGATCCAAATGTTTAAATTATCAACATATATTATGATTATAACAAATTTAGACCTACACCTATTTTATAAAGATGCATGGGCAAATAGGATTATTTTCATACTTATCTTTCATACTAAGGCAATTGTACTACATACGACTTTATTATTTTAATCCATAATTCCATATAAAGGGTTTCTAAAGCCTTATTGAACAAATTTTCAAGGAATTCCTATATGCTTTAGGCATTTTAAATCATTCAAGGATTTTCATGTAAATTTTGTTATCTAGTGAGCCATATACATAGGCTGTAATAACATCCATTAGGTGTATGTATAGTTTTTTATTTATTGCTAGACTAACAAATCCACCGCAAGAGAATATATATTTCTCCATATAGTCAATGCTAGGTTTTATGAAACCCTTGTGTTACAAGTTGTGCTTCATATCTTTCTATTTCATTTTTGTATGAAAACCCAATTGTACCCCATTGGCTTTACACCCTCAAGTGTTTGACTATAGGTCCAAAAACTTCACATTTTCCAAGTGAAGTTAATCAACTTGAATTGCATTTTTCCACTTTGGCCAATCATGTCTCTATTTACATTCGTTGACATATTTTGGTTCAAGATCCTTATCTTGCTTTATTATTTCAATAACAACATTATATGCAAAAACATTGTCGATATGCTTTTGTAAGCTCTAACACCCTCCAGACCTACTAGGTGTTTTTGGGCATATCCTTAATAGTTTTGATGCATAACATCTTAAATATAAAGAAAACTTTGCCCAAATTTTGTGAAATCTTGATGTGTAAGGCTTGCTAAAGAGCGTGCTCTCTAAGCACCGGTCACAGCCTAGATTGGGTCGTGACAAAGTGGTATTAGAAACTAGGTTTCCCTATGTACTATGGAGCAAGTGTCCTTTAGTAGGATCACGATTGTGCAAATGGAAGTAGGCTCATTTTCACAAAATGTGATGCTACCAGAGGCCTTCAAGATTATCCTTCATGTGTCTATTCTTCATGTTTTATGCACTTCAAGTGTGTTTTCTTGCCTGGTATATCAATTTGGTCTTAACCTTGATAAACTCTTTCCTAAGGTGAAATGCCGCCTAGAACTCGCACTCGTGTTGCAAGGGCAAAAGCCCATGAGGCTTCTGACATTGAATCTAACCAGGCCCCTCTCCTCCTAGGAGAGGTAGAGGCCATGGTCGAAAGGGAGGCCGCGGAAGACCGGCCAGGCAACCGGAAGGGCCTACTCTTGAACAAGAGCCAATCAATTTGGCAATTGAAATGAAAAGGATTCACTAGACTCTCAACACTCTAGTGGAACTCCTAGCTCATTAAAGGAGGAATGAAACTCAACCTCATACGGAACCAACTCCACCTGTCCGTGAGCCTCATCATCAGTGAGAAGGGACCAAAGTATCAATCGAATCCTTCCTCAGATTAAATCCACCAAGTTTTTTCGGAAATCCCCTAACAGATAACCATAACAATTTCTTGACCGCACTAACAAGGTCCTTACGGTCCTTAGATGCCCGAGTGAGAGGGCGGTGGAGTTGGTAGCTTATAATGTGAATAAGCCTATAGAACAATGGTATGCCACACTCATGGGAGGCAAGGATGCCTTTGGTTTACCTCTCCATAATTGGGAAGAATTTACTGAGGTTTTCATGATAAGGTTTCTTCCGATCAACAAAAGGGAGAAGTATGCTGCTGATTTTGAAAAGTTAAGGCAAATCCCGGGGATGTCTATAGCAGAATATGAAGAACAATTTATCAAATTGTCTAGCTATGCCTATCACCTGGTATCCGATGATACAATGAGAGCTAGGAGGTTTGTCCGAGGCTTGTTTGACCTTTTATTTTCTAACTTACTTCCTATGGTTGGGAGAATGTCTTATGCTAAAATTGTGGATGCTGCTTATAGTCTCGAGATTGGGAGGAAAGAGCGAAGAGTGGCTAAAGAGGCAAGCAAGAAGCAAAAAATAAAAGGGAAATTTTCTGGGTGATCTAGTTCTACAGGAGCTCAGAATTTCTAGGGCCAACATTAGGCAGCCTCAGGAAGGGCTACTTCTTCAGGGCCTGTTCCTATAAGTGTGTCTGGCTCAAGATCCTAAGCTAGCAATGCATCTCAGCCTAGCATGCAAGGAATAGGGCAGTCAGCTTTCTCTAGGCCTCCATGTCAATTTTGTGGGAATTACCACTTGAGGTAGTGTCATAGAGCCACTGGAACTTGTTTTGGATGTGGCAAGACAGGACATCTCAAGAAGAAGTGTCCCTATGCAAAGGGGCCTTTTGATCCTAGTTTTGCACGTCCTACCGTGCCAGTGCTATCCTACTTAGCCTTATCTCCAGGAGTTTCTCGTGGATCCTCTGGAAAGGGTTCAAGCGGGGGAGCAGGTGGCAAAGGTCTAGGTGGTAGAGGGGCAGGCAGAGGCCAACCCAGAGTTTTCACCTTGAAAAAGCAAGATGCCCAGGCTTCAAATGCAGTAGTGGCAGGTACTTTGCATGTTAATTCTTTTGAAGCATATGTGTTGTTTGATCCGGGCGCCACCTACTCCTATGTATCCCCATACTTTGCTTCTTGTTTCAATCAGCAACCGGTATTGTTGGATCACCCTTTTGGGTTGGAACGCCCATGGGAGAATCCTTAAGGGAGTGGATACTCTGACCAATTTGTTGTTATTGGAGATGATGGACTTTGATGTCATCCTAGGTATGGATTAGTTGTCCTTATGCCACGCTTCGGTGAATTGCCATTCTAAGTCTGTGAAGTTTGAAATGGCAGATAGCTCATCCCTTATATTTTGGGGAGATAGTAGCTTAACCCCTACCAACCTAATTTCTTCTATGACGGCAATGCGATTGATGGATAAAGGGAATGAAGGCTATCTTGCAGTAGTTCATGACATAGAAATGGCAGTGCCTAATCTTGATCAAGTTTATCTGGTAAGAAAATTTCCAAATGTGTTTCTTGAGGAACTACCAGGAATGCCTCCAGATAGGGAGATTGAATTTTGTATTGATTTAACTTCGAATGTCCGACCCGTTTCTATTCCTCCTTATTGCATGGCCCTATCAAAACTTCAGGAGTTAAAAGTTCAGTTGCAAGACATGCTGGAAAAGGGCTTTATTCATCCTAGCACGTCCCCATGGGGTGCTCCTGTGCTTTTTGTGAAGAAGAAGGATGGCTCCATGCGATTATGTGTGGGCTATAGATAACTCAACCAGCTGACAGTTCGTAATAAATATCCCTTACCCAAGATTGATGACTTGTTTGATCAGCTTCAAGGGGCATTGTACTTTTCAAAAATTGATCTTCGATCCGGATACCATTAGTTTAGAATTCATGAGGGAAATATTCCTAAGACTGTTTTTCAAACCCGTTATGGACATTACGAATTCTTAGTAATGTCTTTTGGATTAACCAATGCCCCAACTGCTTTCATGGACTTGATGAACAGAATGTTCAGACCCTTACTGGATCACTTTGTGATCGTCTTTATTGACGATATCTTGGTTTACTCAAAGAGTAAGGAAAAGCATGAGTGCCATTTGCAAATCGTTCTGCAAACTCTAAGGGATCACCAACTCTTTGTAAAATTTTCCAAATGTGAGTTTTGGTTGGATCAAGTGACCTTTTTAGGTCATGTAGTATCAAAGGAAGAAATTATAGTGGATCCTAGAAAGATTGAAGCTATCCAAAAATGGCCATGGCTAACAACTGTGACAAAAATTTGGAGTTTCTTAGGATTGGCAAGCTATTATCGAAGATTTGTGAAAGATATCTCCAAGATCTCTACTTCCTTGACTAAGCTCATGCAAAAAGGTGTGCCTTTTCAATGGTCTAATGATTGTGAAGAGAGCTTCCAAAGGCTTAAAAATTGTCTTATTACAGCCCCTGTACTAGTTTTGCCCTTAGGATCTGGAGGGTATTCGGTCTATTGTGATGCTTCCTGGGTAGGACTCGGATGTATTCTTATGCAACATGGACAAGTCATTGCTTATGCTTCAAGGCAATTGAAGAAACATGAGCAAAACTATCCCACCCATGATCTGGAAATAGCAGCCGTGGTGTTTGCACTAAAAATTTGGGGATATTATCTTTATGGGGAATTATGTGAGATCTACACCGATCATAAGAGCCTGAAGTATATTTTCCAACAAAGGGATTTGACCTTAAGGCAACGTAGGTGGATAGAATTGCTCAAGGACTACGATTGCACTATTTCATATCATCCAGGCAAGGCAAACATAGTGGCTGATGCATTGAGCAAGAAATCCATGGGTAGTCTTGCACATATGACACTAGTGAAAATGCCCATAGTGGAAGAGATCCGCAAGTTAGAAGCTGAGGGTATTCACTTTGAACTTGGAGGTTTTGGGCCACTTTTGGCCCATATTTGGGCGCAATCTTCCTTGGTTGAGCAAATCAAAATTGCCCAATATGAGGATACTTAATTATGTAACTTATGGAATGAAGTTCACAATGGGAAAATGCCTGAAGTCTCCCTTGATCAAGTAGGAACTTTGAGATGCGAAAATTGATTGTGTATGCCAGATGTAGGCAATCTAAGGAGAACTCTTCTGGAAGAAGCCCATAATTCCGGATATATGATTCATCTGGGTTCTGCTAAAATGTATCAAGATTTGAAATAATTGTTTTGGTAGGAAGGCATGAAGAGGGATATAAGGGACTTTGTATCACAATGTTTAGTATCTCAACAAGTCAAAGCCGAACATCAAAAACCTGCTAGGTTATTACAACAGGTTGAAATACCTGAGTGGAAATGGGAGAGAATTACCATGGATTTTATGACTAGATTGCCTAGGAGCTTTATGAATTTTGATTCTATTTGAGTGATAGTAGACAGATTAACCAAGTCGGCTCATTTTCTTCCAGTCAAGACTACCTATAAAGCTTCCCGTTATGCCAAACTCTATGTTAATGAGATTGTTCGACTTCACAGAGTTCCAACGTCCATTATCTCAGACCGTGGACCTCAATTCACTTCTCATTTTTGGAAGGCCTTCCAAAAGGTCTTAGAAACCCAACTGGATTTAAGTACGGTATTCCATCCTCAAACGGATGGGCAATCTGAAAGAACAATCCAAATCCTTGAAGATATGTTGAGGTCCTGCATTTTGGACTTTGGTGGGAACTGGGATAGTTACATGCCCCTGGTTGAATTCTCTTACAACAATAGTTATCAAGCCAGTATCCAGATGGCACCATTTGAAGCCTTGTATAGAAGACGCTGTAGATCTCCCATTGGATGGTTTGAGGTAGGTGAGGCAAAAATTTTGGGACCAGACTTGGTATAAGACTCCTTAGAGAAGGTTCGATTGATTAGAGAACAATTGCTAGCAGCCCAAAGTAGGCAGAAGGCCTATGCTGATCATCGTAGACAAGACCTAGAATTCTCCATAGGTGACCTAGTGTTCCTTTGTGTGTTCTCTATGAAGGGTGTGATGAGGTTTGGAAGGAAAGGCAAACTTAGCCCTCGTTACATTGCCCATTTTGAAATTTTGGATAGAATTGGCCCAATGGTGTACCATTTGGCCTTACCACCTCACTTAGCCATGATTCATCCAGTATTTCATGTGTCTATGCTATGGAAGTACCTCCCCGACCCTTCTGATGTGCTTACTCCACATACCATCCAGTTAGAGGAAGATTTAACTTATGAAGAATAGCCTGTGGCTATAATTGATCGTCAAGTAAGGAAGTTGCGCTCAAGGGAGGTGGCCCTTGTAAAGGTAATTTGGAAGAAGCATTCAGGAGAAGAAGCAACTTGGGAGACTGAAGAAGCTATGTGGACCATATAACCCCACCTATTCGATTGAGGTTATTATTGCTTTGTTTAGAATTCGAGGACGAATTCTTTCTGAGAGAGGAAGTATGTAATGCCCTTGGTGTAGTTTCAAGTTTTTCTGTGTTAATCCTATATGATCGATGTGTTTAATCCATTTATGATGATATTTAGCTGGTAGGTGATGATCTTGGGTGTTGAATGTTATTTGGAATTAAGAAACCATATTTTGGGATGTTGTAATCGATTAACGTGTGGCTGGTAATCAATTACAGGGCTCTCTGTATGCTCACGGGTTAAAAATTTTTGCATTGTAATCGATTACCAAATATGATAATCGATTACCAGTTCCGGGTTCGTGGTAATTGATTACCAGACTTGGTAATTGATTACCAGCCATTTGTTCGTGGTAATCAATTACCAGAAATGGTAATCGATTACCAGTTCTTGGTGGTAATTAATTACCATATGCCAATATATATACGGAGATGCATCCCACGCCCTCATTTTTGAATTTTCTTTCTCTCTCTAATGCCAAACTTTCTCCCTTCTCTCTAGAATTCCTTCTTCGACCATTCCTTATATCTATTAACTCCATTCCATCATTTCCAACCAAATCAACAATAACACAATCTTTCCTCCATCCATGCAAATTATTCCTCCTTCTTCATTCTTGCTTGGGTGGATTTGAAGTGGAGAGCTCACCTTTATTCTCCTTTTTCTCATTCCAATTCTAGAGGTAAATGCTATGTATTATTCTTTCCTTTTCCCAAGCAATTCCAATTCCTTTGATCTTTAGATAAATTCTTGGAACCCTAGGATTATAAGATTAGAGAACTTATGATATGGAGAATGATAGTGATCCAAAACTAATGCAAGTGTCCTGTTGTGATGTTAGATATTCCCAAGGAACTTCTCTCCAACCTTGTGGATCCGAAGACTTAAGATTTTCCTATGCTCGATGATCTGTTAGTAGATAAAATGCTTTTGAATTAATTCCCTTTTAAATTTATAATTGTTTATTTACTTTAAGAATGGTACTCATGAGTCAATGATGAAAGAAATTCGAATGTAATATGAGACTTATGATTTATGAATATGAAAGAATAGGAAAGTTCGTAACAGGATCTGTTTACTAACGGCAGCAGACGTTATTCTTGATGTACCTTGGATTATGATATTACATGGCCACCCAAGGGGGAGGTGCGTGATGGACATTTCACGGCCAAACATATAGTGTGGTGCGTGCTTGAACTTCACGGCCTCTCAAAAAGGGGGGTGCGTGCTTGATTTCGGGATTCACATGAAGGAAGGGCCATCTAAGTGTGAATCCTGCTTATTTATCCTATTAGATATTTCCGTTGTTTTCCTTAATTGAATGAACTCATTTTATGCTTATGTATACATTGACTCATGAGGTTCAAAAGTGTCTTGTCTCTCACTGAGTTTCTCAAACTCACTCTGTGGTTATTATATTCTTTTCAGATACAAGTTCAGACTTGGGAGCCGATCCTTCTGCTCAGCATCATTAGATTCCTATCTGGGTGAGCCCTATATAGTAAAGGCCTTGATTTGTACTCTGTTTTGTTTGAAATCTTAGTTGTAGCTCCATAGTACTACACATAGGGTCTGACCCTTACTGCTATATTAAGTTTATGTTCAGAGATTGTTTAGACTGAGTTAGATTGACTATTGCATATTAAATTTGATGAATGGATTATGTTGGATTTGATTTTGAATTGAACTTGGGAATGTACATATATTTATGATTGAATGAATATGTTTGTTTATAAATTGTGCTGTGTGCTAAGTGGTGCATTCTAAGAATGCCTGGATCCCCTATGGAAGTGTGTGATTATTGAATTGCAGGATAAGTACTCATATTTGGGAAGCATCCTAAATATAGAGGAAACTCTGCCCAAATTTTGTGAAATCTTGATGTGTAAGGCTTGCTAGGGAGCGTGCTCTCTAAACGCTGGTCACGGCCTATATTGGGTCATGACAAAACTGAGATAACACTCCTTCATCCAGAATTTTCTTATGATGAACTCCAAAAGCTTATGATGAACTTTTGGATGACTCCCAAACTCTCTCTTCTCATTATGCATCCTTGAAAAAGAGTTTTCAAAATTGATCCTTTGATTTAAAAAACCTTGGGTCAAAAAAAGAGAAGTTAATGCATGAGAAAGATGAGCTTTTGATAGAAAACAACCTTTTCAAGAATGATGTAAGTTCCTTAAAAACTGAAACTTCTAAATCTGCTCAAAAAGCATCTTTTGATGTTTCTGAACTCCAGAAGACAGTAGAACTTCTCAAATTTGACCTTGAGAAGATGGTCAATAGCTCCAAGAATCTTGATTTCATGCTTGGTGGTCGAAGACCATATTTTCAGAAATTAGGACTTGGATATTAGAAGGAAGAAAATGAAGAATCATCTAAAAGCTCTCAAGGCAAAATTCCTAACTGTATTTACTATTTTAAGACAGTCACCTTTCTGAGAAATGTTTTTCTTTGAGAAAAGTAAAGAAATAGAAAGTGAAAACCCTAAGAAGAAAACCAACCCAAGAGGACCCAAAAAGATGTGGGTACCTACGGTAAAGATTGCTTCTAATGCAGGTATGTTTTAAATCAGTCCATTAGAAGAAAATGAAGTGGTATATGAACAGTGGTTGTTCCAGACACATGACTGAAAGTAGATCTTGGTTTAGAAACCTCAAACCTAAGGCTGGCGGAGTGATTAAGTTTGCTTATGGAGTCAAGTCTAAGATCATTGGTAAGAACAACTTTGACTTGATTGCTGATATTATGTCAGTAGAATGATTGACTCATAACTTTCTGAGCATTAGTCAGTTTTATGACCAAAGCTACTAGGTTGTGTTTGAACATTCTAGATGCATCATAAAGGACTCCTCCTCTTATAAAATCATTCTATCTGCTAAAATGCGTGATAATACTTATTTATTACATCTAGATAACATTTTAGATCAGAATGTAAAATGCCTAGCATCCTTTGTAGATGAAAAATGGATGTTGCATAAAAAACTTGGTCATGCTCACATGAGATTGATTTATGTGATCTCTCAAAAGGAGCTTGTTAAAAGTTTATCTAAGATCGATTTTGACAATGACCCAACTTGTGAGTTCTGCCAAAGAGGTAAATAAACCAAGAGTGCTTTTTACAGTAAAAATGTGGTTTCAACTACAAAGCCATTTAAGCTTTTATATCTTGATCTTTTTGGACTAAATAGAACTGCCAGTTTAGGTGATAAGGGATATGGTTTGGTCATTATGGATGGCTTTTCTGGATATACATAGATTAAATTCCTTATCCATAAGGATGAAGCTTGTAAGGCCTTTAAAATGTTTTTCAAAGGGAGTTCAAAATGAAAAAGTTTATTGTATCTTATCTATCAGATCAGATCATGGTAGTGAGATTGAAAATCATGTTTTTGAAAACTTTTGCAGTGAGCATGTCATTTCTCACAATTTCTTTTGCCTAGAACTCCTTCACAAAATGGGGTTATTGAAAGGAAGAATAGATTGTTATAAGAAATAGCCAAAACCATGCTTTTGGAAAGTGGTTTGTCAAAAGTTTTTTGGGCAGAAGTTGTTAACACTGTTTGCTACATATAAAATCGTGGTTTTTTAAGGCCAATACTCAAGTAAAACCCCTATGAATTATGGACATATTTTCACATTTTTGATTCAGAATGTTTTATTCTTAAAAGAAAAATTGTAAAAGTTTGATCCTAAATATGATCTTGGAGTATTCCTAGGATACTCTTCTGTTTCTAAAGCTTAGATGATGTATAAGAAGAGAACTCAGGTTACGGAAGAAAACATACATATCTCCTTCAAAGAAAAGAAACAAGATTTGAACCCAAATATAAGTGATTTGGAAGAAACCTTGAAGAATCTGCCTCTAAATAATGACTCTTAGAATCAAAGCTCCCTTCACATAGCCACAAAAGATGGTGGGTCAGTAATTCTAAGTCTTCCCTGCCCTATCAAGATTCTAATGACACACTAGAAAGTTCTAAAGCAACCACCATTAGAAGAGGATATACTAGTGTAAGAGATCTAAAAGTTGTATCTCAAAATCAAGTCATTGGTGAACCATCTCAAGGAGTAAGAATTAGATCATCTTTGATAATAGAATCAAATATGGCTTTGATTTCTGAAAGTCAACCTAATTGCATTGATGAAGCTCTGCAAGATCTAAGTTGGATTGAAGCCATGCAAGAAGAGCTCAATCAATTTGAAAAGAGTAAGATATGGACTCTAGTTCCACTACCCAAAGAACAATCTGTCATTAGAATTAGATGGGTGTTTAAAAATAAGCTTGATGAAAGTGGAAAGATCATAAAAAACAAGGCAAGATTGGTTATTCAAGTATATAACCTGTAAGAAGGAATTGATTGCGATGAGACATTTGCTCTAGTTGCAAGAATAGAAGCCATCATAATGCTGCCTACATTTACAATATACAAAGGTTTTATTCTCTATTAAATGGTGGTAAAATCTAGTTTTTAAAATGGTTTTATATTTGAAGAAATTTATGTTAAACAACCTCCTAGTTTTGAAAATAAAACTTTTCTAAACCATGTTTTCAAATTAACAAAAGCTTTGTATGGTTTGAAACAAGTTCTAAGGGTTTGGTATGAAAGACTTATCTCTTTTTGCTTGAAAATATTACGCATGAAAAGAAGATTTTCTTATTGTACAAATTTATGTAGATGATATTATCTTTGGTGCCACTAACCAAAATCTGTGCAAAAGTTTCTCTAAGCTTATGCAGGAAGAATTTGATATGAGCATGATAGGAGAATAAAACAATAAAATGATAGAATTCTCATCCATCAAAAGAAACATACTAAGGATCTGCTCAAAAGTTTTGACATAGATAAAACCAAAAGTATTATCACTCTTATGTATCCTTCTCAAATTCTAGAAGCTGATGAAGAAGGTGATAAAGTGTTTTATAAATGTTATAGAGGTATGATTGGTTCTCTACTCTATCTCACTACTAGTAGACCTCACATACAATTAAGTGTGGGCATTTGTACTAGATTTCAATGTAATCCAAAGCAACCACACTTAAATACTATCAAAAGAATTCTAATTTATTTAGTATGTACTACTAATCTTAGTCTCTGGTATAAGAAATGTACTTCTTGTGGCGTTATAGGTTATTATAATGTTGATTTTGCTGGAGATAGAGTTGAAAGGAAAAACACAAGTGGTTGTTGTTACTTTCATAGAAAATCCTTAATTACATTATCAAGTAAGAAGCAAAACACAATTGCTCTCTCAACTCTAAAGCTGAATATATATCTGCTTCAAATTGCTGCACATAGAATAGGACCATTTATAAATAGTTTGCTTCAAATTATTTGACACAATAATAAGACCATTTATAAATAGTCAGAATTGATAAGCTATAAACATAATATAATTAATTGATGTAAGTAATAGGTAAAAAAGAAATCTAATAACATCAAAACAAAATAAAATAAAGAGATGAATTTTGTTTTAGAAACCCACAACATCAGTGATCAAAAACATATATCAATAAAACATAACATATGAGAAAAATAAGTTAAAGGAGGAAATGTAACAATATAGAAACTAACATCAATGAGAAAGAAACGTAAGTGTAGCAATAAAATATGTATTAACAGAGAAAACTTGTAATAAGTGTAGCAATAAAATATGTATCAACAGAAAAAACTTGCCTTGAAATTTTTTCAAGGAAAAGTTGATTCATTGAACTTCCTATTCCTCACTTCGAGAGCAAAATCGTACTGATAACGTGTTATGAAATAATAGGTAAGGAAGAAAGAGGCAAAAGAAGAATAATAAAAGAGTAGAGAAGCAAAATAGAATGAGAGAATTCTATTATTTAATTAGGTTATTTACAATATCATTTTAGACCTCTATTTATAGGCCCTTGAATATAATGAAAATGGAAAAATTTACATAATGATGCCAATTGACAAAAAATGAAATACCACTTATTCAATTACATAAATATGGCAATGGATATCACAAAATATTTGATTTACAGAGCTAATAAAACAAAATAATTAGTATATAATTTATTTTTTATTAAAGAAAAACGCTTTTTTGTTGGGGGTGTACGACGCAAGGAAGAAAAAACCCGACCAAGAAAAAAGAAAGGTGGGCTGAACAGTAGGCCTGATCTATTACTAGAAAGCCCAAAGAAACCGGGTCGGTCCGGAACTTAAGGGAAACCCGAAAAGAAAACAAAAACCCTACTTTGGGGAGTTGAGCGGCCATTTATATGCAGTGCGAAGAAGGAAGGCGTGAAACCCTCGGAACCCTCTCAGCGAAAGATTGAGAAGTGAGATCGGCATTCTCTCTGTGCTTGAGGCTTCAGCCATGGCAACCGCTAGGACCGTGAAAGACGTGTCGCCTCACGAATTCGTCAAGGCCTACGCCTCTCACCTCAAGCGTTCTGGCAAGGTTCGATTCTGTTCTCACTGATTTTATCTGTTTCTTCAGTTAAGAATGCTCATTTGTGTTTTGTAGTTTGTGTTGCTTTATGTTTTGTTATGTGTCTTAGATATGTGTTTTCAGTATTTTTTTTTTTTATTTGAATAGCTTATATATATAATGTCTGAAAATTATATTTGCTACCTGGCGTTCGGTTGAGTGAATTTATTGTTGTCAGCTTGAGACTTGAGACTTGGGAGTTGAGAGTTGTTAGCGTTTGATTTCACTTTTTGTGCGAATGATATGGTCAGATTCTGATGAATATTCTCAATGTGGATAAGTAGATGTCAACTCTTGCTTTCGATGTAATTTAAATTCGTTTGTGGGTTCTATTATGGGCAGAAAAGTTGGGCATTTTATGTCATATCTGGATCGAGTAAGAGTGAAAACATTTTGGTGTTAATTGACTTTGATCTTACACTCTAGAGTCCATAATGGTAGCTGCTAATGTTTCGTTTGCCTTTTGATTTTGTATTTTAATTGTCATGCTGCTTGTTGGTGCTCCATTCTTAACGTGTGCAAGTAGATGTGGACTTGGATGTAATTTAAATTCATAGAGTTCTTTTTTGGGGAGAAAAATTTTGAATCTTACGTTGCATCTGGGTTAAGTCAGTGAAAACGTTTTGGTTTTAATTGTCTCCAGGTTCCAGAATGTTGCCTTTTGGATTTTGTATTTCAATTGTAATGCTGCATGCTGTGGTGCTCCAGTAAATGTCTATCAATGTCCTCTCTCAAGTGTTTGACTGAATGAAATTCTACGTTCTGGTTCACCTTCACCCTTATAATTATGTTTTTGCATGTGGTTGTTCAACAGATGGAGCTGCCTGAGTGGACAGATATTGTAAAAACTGCTAAGTTTAAGGAACTGGCTCCATATGATCCTGACTGGTATTATGTTAGAGCTGGTGAGTTTACTCTTTAACTGAGTTGAAGTTTGTTGTACTCTAGTGTGAATGCATGCTCTTACACGTCATTCATTCTGTTGGTAAAAGTTAATATTTACTGTTAGACTGATGGAGTTCAACCTTGGTTACAGCCTCCATGGCAAGGAAGATCTATTTGAGGGGTGGTCTTGGAGTTGGCGCATTTAGGAGGATCTATGGTGGAAGCAAGAGAAATGGAAGCTGTCCCCCTCATTTCTGCAAGAGCAGTGGCAGCATTGCCAGACACATTCTGCAACAGTTGCAAAACATGAACATTATTGAGCTTGATACAAAAGGGTAAGTTTTGTTGAAATTCTTAAATGCTAAATAATAAAAATACTAATAATGGATCAAAACAAATGCCAGGTGTTTCAGCTTTTCAATGAGGCCAAACTTATATTCCATTTGACTTCGACATCTGAAGTCCTTGCTTTGGCATGAAGATTGAAACACCTCTATATTGTCTTTCATCCCGTTGGTTCTTTCAACAATAGTTTGCCACATTCTTGCTTATTATCTATAGCATTGAACTTGTTTATGCTATTTGCATTGCAGGGGTAGAAGAATCACTTCCAGTGGTCGAAGGGATCTTGATCAAGTTGCTGGTCGCATTGTGGTTGCCCCTTGATTGGCGGGTTATTGAGAACTGATGGTGTACTGCATCTCCTCTAGGATTTAAGTTTGCTGAATAGTAGATTGCATCAAGGCAAAATTAAGTATTGAAATCCCCAATTTGCTGAGATTTTGCTATTTGTTTTTTTTTCTTAATGTTTATCCTTTCATTCTGGTTTGGAGTTTTGATTGGTAAGGTTTTGATTTAAATTCTCAATACGTTATCTTCTGGTCATCTTGAACGATATGATAACAGTAGTGATACTTGCCCTGTTGCAACAAGCCTATTGTACCTGATCTGTTTTTCGTTACCTCCGTTTCACTGCCCTAGGCAAAAGCGATAGGAGAAATTAACGCTAAGATAATAACGGCACGTCATAATTCCGCTTCAGAGAGGGCATATGTCAATTGCAATCTATTTAAGATATGATTGTGACTTGTGAGTTGATATTTTGGAGAGGAAGGAAGGGAAGGGTTTAAAGAGTAATTATGAGTTTATTTAAATGTTAATCATACTTTATTTTTTATGTAATTATATTATATGATTTCCTTTTAATTTGTTTCAGTTTTTAAATTTGTCGTTCAATTCTATTTTTGGTTTGAATTAGCGCTCTTAAAAACATCACAATGTTACCTTTAGCCTGTTTTTGTTTATTTTATCGGTGGAATAATATTAAGAAGCAGTAAGATGTAATGGACCAAAGTTAAATGACATAATTAAGAAATGTCATGAGAGAGAAATCTCAAATTACAAAACAAGGCTTGTTTAATAAGGGTGGGAAATGTAGCAGAGAGCGAAAAAAAACCAGTGGTAAAATCAGAAAGCAATGTCTATATAATTTTTCCCTAAGGTTCTTGCTTTTTAGCGGTCCATGTATCTTCTATTGCTAGCTTCATAATCGGATAGTCTCCTTTGAGTGCTTTTAACCCTACTTTCAACCACTCTTTGGACGAAAGAAATCAAAGATTCCCTTCACCTTTTGACGGAAGGTACTATTGCGTAGATGTGTTACCTCTGTTTTGTATTATTTAATTTTTTGGAGATTGTGTTTCTTCTATTTTTTTTGGATTAATTCTAAATGGAACGAAGGATGATTCGTGAAACGTGTGCGAATGTACATTTTTGATGCGTTTTATAGATCACCTAACCATATCGTAATGTGGGCTTACTTCAATTTTTTTTTTCCCCAACTCTGATTGGTCCAACAATATATGTTAGTTTTCGTGCATGTTAGTTTCGAGCCATCAAGCATCACACATTTTTGTGGTATTAGGGTGTTTTTTTTTTTTGAGATTTGTTTTTATTTTGGTGTTACATTAGCAAATGTCTTTTGAGATCCTTCAGTGAATTATCTTTTTGATGGAATTACAATATAAAAAAAATTTGGATGTATTATTTTTGCACAAGTATAATATAAAGAGTGTTATATTTTTATGTGATTAAACTTGACAAGTTATTTCTTTGAAAAAATTGGTACGTTATTTAAATTTTTTTTTATTATATTTTTTATTCAAGTTAATCATTAGGTTTTAGTTAGGAGTTTTTTTTTTGTGTTGAGTTAGAAGTTTAATTATAATTAATTTTACATTTAATATTAATTAATATGATTATTAAATTTAATTTTGAAATATCGAAGTGGTGATAGGCAAATATTGAACACGACTTTCAATTAAAGGTGTTTTAGAAATATTATAATGAAAGCAATATTAAATCTCTTGTTTTGTTTTGTCTTGTTTTGTTTTTTATTCTTAAGTTTTAGAAGTAGTTTGATTTTTATTCATAGTGATTGGTATAGTGTGAAGCTTAGGCTAGATTTATGATGAGTTTGTTTCAATTTTATTTTTTTATAGAAAAAAATGATTTTTTTTACTAGAAAATTACTTTTTATAAAAACTATTTATCTTAGCTTCTATTCAAAAATTAAAAAATTTATTTTTAATTATTGAGTAAAAATTGAAATGAATAATTTTTATGTAAAGTAATTTTTTATTAATAGTTGAAAAATTATTTTTATTAAAAAAAGTTGAAATAAATGCACTTTTAATTTTTTAATAGTTGTTGCAAGAAGCTCAAAGGATTTTTAGCCATGATTTTTGTAGAAAAAGGTTCACGCCAATGGCTTTATATGTTCAACCAAAAAGTGGGCTCTCTATGTAGTTTTCGATGGTGGAGGAACTTAGAGGTAAATTTTTTATTCATGGTGAGTTGAGATGGAATATTTTTGCTACTTAAGAGTTAATATATTGCATTGTACGTAGGTCGTAATTATGACTTTAAACATGTTTCAAAAAATAGGAAATTGAATTTTTGGTAAAAAAAAAGTTAAAAGAGTATATTTTTAATGAGTTAACTATTTAGATACGTAAAGATAAATATTAAATTCATTTTTATGTTTTGCTTTTGAATCTATCTTCATTTTAAATGCCAACCCTATCTATAATTCATAATGAATTGTAACAAATAAAAAATAGTTACAGTCTAGGAAAGGGGAATCAATTTTTGTATGGAATTTTTGTGAAAAAAATTCAAAAAATATGTTATTTTTAAAAAAATTGTAAAATATGGTTTTTTTTTTCTATCTCTCTCTCTTCTTCTCTTTCTTGTTTTTTTTTTCTCATCTTTTTCTCTTTGATTTCTCTTTCTTCTCTCTTCTCTTTCATTGCTATTCTTTCTCCTCTGCCCTCTTTCTCTCTCACCAACACATGCAATAACATAAATACAAAAAACTAAAAAATAAAAAAAATGTAATCCGTTGCATTTGTCAGCGAATTTTTTGGGAGAGGGGAGGGGGGATTTGGTACGTAATCTAATTCCTGAGTTAATCTAATTACTGAGCAAATTGCTCCTTTATTTTTTTTTTTTATATTCGCTGCAAATAAATTCAAAACGAAAAGTACTTTCATTTCATTTGGAAGAAAAGAAGATGCCTGGTGTCCAAGTCAATTTGCATGCCCCTGCATCAGTCTTTCTAAACACAGGTACAAAAGGTCATTGCACTCTAATTGACCAAAGGCAAAAAAAAGAATTTGCAACTATGCATTGGTTGTTGCCCGTATACAAAATTGGATATTGCTGAGAGAAGGAGAGAGAAAATGAACAGAGCATTATTCACTTCACATCATCAAGTTTTCTCTGGAAGTTTAGTTTAGGTATGAGGAACAGGGGCTCATGTCATTCCATGACAAGCAACACTTGATCTTCTTATGTTGGGGTATGTGAAACTTGGGTTCTCTAGGTATTGTTGGATGCTTCGTTGACCTTATACACACCAAAAAATAAAAAAATAAAAATAAAATTGAGACAGGGAGCAAAGGATGTCAAAATAATGGGCAAAAGAAAAACTGTTAAAGGAATATTACAATCTATAATGCAGCCTTCCAAAAGATTATTAATTATGGAGCTAGATCAACCATTACCTCCTTGGGACAAAGGGTCTGTCAAAATAAGGCATGGGTTGTGCTTTTGGAATAAGTTCCTTCCTCAAACTTCTGATTTCCTCTTCTTCTGCCAACTATAATGGAGTAATGTACAAGAAATCAGCATTTTAGACCAAAGGACACAGGATAACTAAGTCATTTTGGAGATATACAGATATACATATGAGTTCCATTATTTGAAGTCATTTTCTAGGACACCAGGGGGACATCGATTCTGAAAAGTAGTATGAGATTTAATAATGTGGGGTCCAATTCAATGTTGTGGGATCCACAAAAATCGGTGGCTCTTTCAAAATATCCCATTTGATGTCCCATTTTCGTGTGAAAAAAGAAAAAATCTCTATACATATACTGTACCTTCTGCTGTCTTTGTCTTTCCAATTTGAGTTGTTCTATGAAGCTCATTTTTCCTGCCACCTACATAATTGAACATTCAGTCATACTTTGTTGCAGTGTGCTACATTTTGCATTATGAAAGATAGCAGCAGTAACACATTCGAATTCAGCAGTTAAAATCATCAAGACAAGTAGTATTTCGATGTGTAAAGCAACCATAATAATAATAATAACATAAGGAAGAAATAGATGAAAAGGCACCTGATGATCAAATTCAGCTCGATCAATTGCCCGCACATCACTGTGAAGCTTGAGGTCAATAGGCCTTGTGCTTTCTTTCACTGAAGGTTTTACCAAGCACTGTAACAGTGGCACCAAAAAAATACTATTGCTAAGTAACTCATTATCAAGCACTGCAAAAGTCTTTGTTTTGGGCTGCACTACACTACAGTCATATGTTGAGGCCAAGAAAATTGCATAACAAAATGACCTCACCTCCGGTTCATCAGTTGTCCATGGAAGACCCTGTGCAATAGGAATCCTCAGCTTCTGTTCTTCTGTCATCATCCCTTGTACCTTCTTCATGAATTCTTCCTCTTTCAGCTTTCCCCTTTGCTGCATTAGCATTGCATTACCAATATTTACTATCTAAACTTCAAAATCATTGGAAAAGAAAAATTGAATTTTACAAAAGTCAATCATAACTTACTTCTGTTCTCAGCTTGAATGGCTTTTGGCTAGTGAGTTTTAGCTGCTTCTTCTTCTTCCACCTCCTTCCTCCATAAGTCCCACATGATTCCAAGCTCTGAAAAATCCCATTCATCAAAACCCCAAAACCCAATTGGTGAATCATTAACCAATCTTCATTAGTTCTTAAAAGTAACATTAACAATATCTTAAAAATCTTACATTTCTCCTACTACTCCTTCGACCCCCAGAAGAAGCCCTGCTAGACACACTGCATCTCGAAGAGAAAGATAACAACAATCAACAAACATCAACAACAAGGAGTGACACACAAAAACACAATTCAATGAAACAAGCTTTACGGGGGTCAAAGTCAAACCTTCCACGGCCACTATCCCAAGAAGAAGAAACCGAAATCCTCGAATCCAAGCCCAGGTTCTCCGATGTCAAAACCAAATCCGAAGAGCAAAACAAAGAAGAAGAAGAAGAAGAAGAGGAACCACAACCAGAAACCTCAGTTTCAGGTGCCTTATGAGGTTGCTCAAATTGCAAACCAGGCAATGCCCATTTCATCACTTTGCTCCTATTCTTACTATTAGTATTATTATTACCCTCTCCATGTCCCTGATCATTATGTTCCTTCTTCTCATTCTCCTCTTCTTCTTCTACTTCCTCTTCCTCCTTCTTGCTCGATTTGGGCATAGACAGAAGCTTCTCGAAGGCCTTCACCAAATGCATCACTCTCCCAGACCCGCTTTCGGGGACGCTGTTCCTCGCCTCTTCCAACAACTTGTCCCTCCTACGCTTCACATTGGAACTACCCTCCAATGAACCATTGTCATCATCTTCATTATCTATTCTTCCTGTATATTGGTTCGCGTCATCGTGGATTCGAAGGTCCTGGATCCTGAGGCTCGCTTCAATAAGCTCTTCTTCTTCATCATCACAAGCCTTCTTCACTTCCTCTTCGCGATTCTTGAAGAACTCTTCGTGGGAAGCCCTGAGATTCTTGTACGCCACGCAGAGGCATTTCGCGCCCTCGCCTTTATCCTTGCACTTGCACGACATCGTTTTGGGGTCGGTTTTGTTGTTGTTCTTCTTCTTCTTCTTTGCGACGAGGAACTTCCTCTGCCTGATTCTGTTCTGAGGGGATCGAACAGTAACGGGGTTGTTGTTGTTTGGGGCTGATGGTTTCGGGGACTTGGAAGGGGTTCTATTACGAGAGACATTGGGGTTGAGATTCTCAGCATATGATTGCTGATGCTTTGATGGGGTGGTTTTGGTTGGTGTGGCACTTCTTGTTGCTACTTCCATTGCAAAATAGAGAAAGTGAAGGGTTTTCTGAGAATCCAAGAGAGAGAGAGTGTGTGTGTGTGAGAGAGTGAGGTTTGTGTGTGAGATTTTGGAGTGATGAAGCGATGGATGAGGGGCATTGAGGAAGAATAGGAGGGAGCGTTTTTGTTGTTGTTTTTTTCGCGGAGGGGCGCTCTGCTGTTGTTGTTGTAACGGCTACTTTTCGTGGCTCTCTCTCTCTCTCTCTATCAATGGTTCTGATTTTATTTTTTGATTAAAAAGTTAATTTGAAATTTTGTTTCCCATTTTTCGCGTTTTGGGACCGTTGATTCTGCAGGGTGCGGTGCTAAGCGAGCCGCTAACGCAATGCCTGATGGCTTTCGGCTCTTTGGGTCTAGGCCCAAACCAAACAATGACTTAGCGTGTATTTGGAAAAATTGTGATATTAAAATTATTTTAATAATTACTTATTTATATAATCATTTTTTTATATAATCGTTTATATGAAAATTAATTTATGTTTGGATGTTTTAGTTGAAAAATAGTTTTAAGATAATTTATTTTGTTTGAGTTGTATGAAAAAAGTTATTTTTATATGATAAAATTATTAAAAAAGATATGAAATGATTGTTTATATTACATAATATTTATTATTAATGGTCACTTTAGTAAAAATATAGTAATTCTAAAATAATCAACTTCCATTTATAATTACAAACTCAAAAAATTACTTATACTTATAAGTTATTTTTCAACTTAAAATTATCAACTTTAGATTATAATCTATTTTTACTTTTTAAACCAAATATGATTAATTTTTTAAAACAACTTTTTTTTAAAAAAAGAGCTATTTTACAAGGTACCAAACATGCAATTACCCTGGCCATCCCTCTTTTTTCTACAAACATAAGAGTTGGTATATGTGGTTGAGGCTAGGTGGCACGTAAGGCTTAGCTCAAGTGGTCGTTGTAGGACTGTCAAACGGGTTGGGTTGGCCTGTTTAGCTAACGGATCAAAATTTTTTAGTCCGATCTATTTAAGATTAGTCTATGATTTTAAACGTGTTGACCTATTTATTTTTTATTTATTTTTTTTGTTTTTCATGTTTTAAATTTATTTTTTATTAAAAAATAATTTTTATCTTTAAAAAAAGATAAAAATTCTTATTTTTTATTAAAAAAATGAGAATGTTTTAAATTTAATTATTAAATTATATTTTTATGTCCTAAATTTATATAATTTTACTTAAAAAAATAAATGCTAGTAAACGGGTCAACTCGTTTACTCGCGTGGGCTGCCCGTTTAGCCCGCAAGTTAAACGAGCCAAGTTGAAAACGGATTAGTTTAAACGGGTTATTTTTTAAACCCAACCCATCTATTTTTAGCGAGTAAATGGGTTTGGCCTATTTTGACGGCTTTAGGCTAATGTGTTGGCCTTGCAAATATGCGTCCTAGATTTAAGTCAGGAGAGATACTTATATAATTCAGAAGCACCACATGACTGTGCTCTCAGCCAATCATATAAGTATATTTTATATGAGATTGTATGTTAATGATGGATTTCATATAAAATACTTATATAATTGATCCAAAAATATAATTATATGGTATTCTTGAATTATGTAAGTATTTTTCTTCAAGTCAACCCGACAATGGATAGTGAACCCTCCCCCCTAATAACCCCTCAACCAAAAAATACCAAAAAAGGCTAGGTGAGATGGCCGTTTATAAGCCTCCTAAGAACCGCATCCAGGAAGTGGAGGGAGTCAGCTTCAATTCCAAGGGATCAAAGATCCCTTGTCTCCCCTCCCCCTCAACAAAAAAGACCCAAAAAAGAGTTGGTCTGGACCGACCAAAAAAAAAGGTCAGTCCGTTAATTCTTTTGAGGTAATAGATTCTGAGATTAATTTGATGTTGATGATTGTAAAAGAATTTTATAATTATATACTTCTATTTATAAGATAAAATTTTAAAGTAGTGGGTGAGTAAATTAGATATTTTTATTAATATGTTAATACATTGTTATATACTTTTGTTGATGTAAATTTTTTTTTATTCTGATAGTATATTAAAATTAAATTTATAAATTATTATTTTTTATGAAATAATAAATATACTCTATTAATACTAATATATATAACAATAGTTTAAGTAAGTATCATATTTTTTATTTATGTATTTAAATAATAAATAAATAAATCAAACTGACAAGTCAAATATTTTTTAAAGGAATAATTTTTTATTATTATTATTTTAAATCTAGGCATAACTCATTTACCAAATAGTATAGTAGGCTTGAAAAATCTACGTTAACTTGCGAGTACCCACCCTACATAGGACGAGTTTAAAACTAGCTCTACTGCAAGGAAGGACAAGTACAAGTTTAGGATCAATTTGTTCTATCTTGTCTGAGGATTAAATTTTGCTAAGGTAAATTTGTTTTTAAATTGAAAAACTAAGGGATATTTGCTTTTAAATCAATAAAGTATATTAATACTATTATGAAGGAGTGTCATTAAATAATTCAAGTGTAGATAGTCACTATTTTTTCACTTAAGAAACAAGTTTATTTTAGAAGTGTTTTCTTTTTTAACCCTTCTCCTGCACCTATTATTTATATAATCACAATACTTATTTTGAAATTCCGTCCTTCTTCTATTTGAGATCTACTGATAAAGTCAATCATAATAATTGATCTTCATTAATTAAACGCTTGAATAAGCATTTTAGTACATTAGACGAGATTGATTAATTTGAAAATGAATTTAATTTAAATATACTGACAATATAAAATAGTTTTACACTGTCAACGAATAAAAATGGTGGAAAGTACCAACTCATCTAAATAACCATCCATTATAATGAGGGACCCACCATGAATTCTCACTTTCCCTTATTTCTATTGGTTGACAGTGTAAAACTATTTTACACTGTCAGTGCATACCAATTAAACTCTTTGAAAATTGTGATTAATTATTGTATAAATTTAATTTAAAATACTTCTAAGTAACGGACGAAATGGTTACAGTTTTAATAATTTTCTTGCAATACGGATTTGAACTTTAATGCTTAAAAGTGTAACTCAAGGTTGGATGAGGGAAAACCCGTCCTATTACCCAGTCTACTAAGCAGATTTAGTTGTAAAGCTCTAATAAATCGTACTCCTAATAGTTCCTCTAGCTCGCTCAGTGTGTGCTAAACGATACTTCTCCTAAAAATTGTCGTGCTTTGGTTTCATGTCGTAAATGATGGACATCTCTAAACTGTTGCGACTTTTCTTAGGCCATCATGACCAGAGACCAATTCAAGATTTTTCTGTTTCTTTTGTCATTTATATTGTCCAAATTGTTGATTGTTTCATTTCCTATAGCTTCAAATGCACTCAATTTTTTTTCCTAGCTTTTCAAGCAAAGTTCATCCTTAGTGTTGAAGCTTGCACCATCACTTTAATGAAAGGCCGTACAATAATCATACTATTTTGATCAAGATTCAAGACCTAAATGCGCATTAAAACCCTGCTAGTATAATAGTTATCAATGATCTTTAACTATCGAGTAAAGAGACTACCCTAATATATTAGTGGTGGTAAATCTTGAAATAACATATTTTGAAAAATTGTAAAATAATATTAAATAAATACTGATGCAGATATTACTTTTTTCATATATTTTTAAGAATTTAATTACATAATTACAATTATCTTACCTTATTTTCTCTACTATAATACTCTAGTTATGATATGATTATGTGGACTGTGTATAATATATAATGAACAACTAAAATTGGGTGAAACAACAACCGCCTGTCGTTTTAAAACTCATGGTGCAACCAACCGAATGTGGTCAAGATTCAGAATCTTCAGTTTTCAACTCAAAAACAGCTATATTTACTAACTATTCCATGAAGGCAAATATAATAAAAAGGTTACAAATATATCTTAACCAAAACAAGGCATCTATTCTATTCTATTTTTTCTATTCTCAATTGTATTTTTCATATCAACAAGTCATTCGCCCCTATATATATATATATATATATAAACTTTTTAATATTCCTATCATTCTATCGATATATTTAGTATAGGAGTAAAAATAAAAGTAAAAATTTCATGAATTAGTTTAATATGTAATTTTTCATATGAAACTAATTTGTGAAAAATTTCATTTCATTTTTACCTCCATATCAAATACATACTAAATATAAATTAAATTTTAAAATAATTTTTATCTCAAAAAAGTTTAAAATAATTTTTTAAGTATTTAAAAAAAGTAACAAGTATGGTACAAGTTGTGATGAATTGTTGCAATAGAATTCGTATTTTGAATGTCAAAATTCGTGAGTAAGATAGAGGCAAGTTGAAGGTTGTTTAAAATCGTGCAAGATGAGTTTAGGTTGAGTTAAAACTCGTCCCAACCCACCTTATTACCACTCTTATAAATTATGTGTTATCTTTTACCATTAATCAAGAGAATAGGGCCATACATAACTTGATAAAAAAAAATAAATAATAAAAAATGACACATAACTTGATCATATAAAAGATATAATTGAGAGAATCCATTCCAATCTATTAAAAACATTGATAGTGGGAATATTTTCATAGCAACATAACATGAACAATGTGACTTGAAGTTGACGCTTGACACTGAGCCAATGCGGTTCCTTCTGCGACAAATGCGTGAAAACGTCCGACGATGTAAGCACACACTTCCAAAATGCATGGAACTTGGAGTTAATGGGCAATTATGTAATTTCATGTAGGTTTCCATTTTGCCCTCACTTTTACTCTAGAAGAAAGCCTCTCTGCACCAAACGCATCGCTTTCACAAAGAAGGCTTGTCCTTTTTGGTAATAACATCTACCAACCCTGCATTTTCGTTGGTTATATATAACCTTCGTCCCGCTCTTCAACCACATAAGCTTTCATCCTCTCTCTCTCTCTTTGCTATTTACTACATTTCTCGGTTTCTTTCCTACTCAAAGAGGTAAAGACTTGACACTCCATTTCCTTCTTTTCTGTTTCTTGTTCTAGTTTTTGTCAAATTTTGAATCTTTCTCACTATAGTATCATGTGAAGAGCTGAATCATTGTATTTGTGAGTATGTTTTTGTCTTTTAATATGTGATGGAGTGTAGTTGACTCTTGGTTATCGATGGGTTTGGCTCTGATTTGTGTAAAAGGGTGTAGATCTTTAGCCATTTTCTGTTTCTTGTATGTTAAGTTGTTCAATTTTATGCTTGATTCAGTGCTGTTTTGGTTTGAAGATCTTTGGCATTGGATCTACTTTAATCAATGGGTATTCATATAAATAAGAAGCATTTTTGTTTATCTACTCAATGCTGGATCTAACAACAATAATTCGTCAAGTTTGGTCTCTGAGTGATCAACCTGTAGTCAGACAACATTTTATCACCAAATCATCATCCCCTGCTTGCATTGCATGTGTTAGATCTGGATTTTTCTATGCGCTTTTCTGGATACTTGCTCTGTGATTAGAAGAAAATAAGCTAAATTCTATTTCATCAACGTCATGTCACTTTTAGATTTGTTGTTTTGATATATAATGATCCGCAAGGGGTTGATTTGGTTCTAAAACAAGAGCATACATCTTTTTTCATTTCTATCCATTCGTAGCATGCATTTCTCTCGGCCTATTAAATACTCTAAGCTCAAATCAGAAGGAAAATGATCGATATGAAGTCTCAATGAATTGAATCTACAACTGAAACTCGCTGATAGATTCTATTTTAAATTGCTAGGAATAGCACAATGTGACATTGTATGAAACCTTCAGTTATTTGAGAGGAAAATGTTTGTTTTCTGGTGTATTCTGTGTTTGTTGTTCGCTAATATATCAATTTTGGACTTCTAAAGACAGAAGCTATGGTGTCTTGTCTCCTTGTTCTCCAAGATGAATACCATTGCAAATTGTTTTCCCCCCTTATTATGCTGGGCTAGTACTAGAAAACATATGATGAAATGATTGATACAGAAGATGTTGAATTGGCTTTTGTAGCATACTTGTATTTACTGATCCATTTGAACCCCTATTGGATAGGTTGTTTAGAAAGTAAAAATGGTGAAGATATGCTGCATTGGTGCTGGATATGTGGGGGGTCCTACAATGGCTGTCATTGCATTCAAGTGCCCATCAATTGAAGTGGCCGTCGTCGATATCTCTAAATCCCGCATTGCAGCCTGGAACAGCGACCAGCTTCCTATCTATGAGCCAGGCCTTGATGGTGTGGTAAAGCAATGTCGAGGCAAGAACCTCTTCTTCAGCACTGATGTTGAAAAACATGTCTTTGAGGCTGATATAGTGTTTGTCTCTGTCAACACCCCGACGAAAACTCGGGGTCTTGGAGCCGGCAAGGCAGCAGATTTGACATATTGGGAGAGCGCAGCTCGCATGATCGCCGATGTCTCTAAGTCTGACAAGATTGTGGTAGAGAAATCCACTGTCCCAGTCAAAACTGCTGAGGCTATTGAGAAAATTCTGACCCACAATGCCAAGGGTATCAACTTCCAGATCCTCTCAAACCCAGAATTCCTTGCTGAGGGGACTGCAATCCAAGATCTTTTCAACCCGGACCGGGTTCTCATTGGAGGTAGGGAGACCCCAGAAGGTCAGAAAGCTATTCAAACATTGAAGGATGTTTATGCTCAATGGGTTCCTGAGGACAGAATCCTAACCACAAACCTGTGGTCTGCAGAGCTGTCTAAGCTTGCTGCTAATGCCTTCTTGGCCCAAAGGATTTCATCGGTTAACGCCATGTCAGCCCTTTGCGAGGCTACCGGCGCAAATGTTAAACAGGTGTCCTTCGCTGTTGGTACAGACACAAGGATTGGACCAAAGTTCCTCAATGCTAGTGTTGGCTTTGGTGGATCCTGCTTCCAGAAGGATATCTTGAACCTTGTTTACATCTGCGAGTGCAATGGCCTTCCGGAGGTGGCAGAGTACTGGAAACAAGTTATCAAGATCAACGATTATCAGAAGAGTCGGTTTGTGAACCGCGTAGTTTCGTCGATGTTTAACACAGTTGCAAACAAGAAGATTGCCATTCTGGGATTTGCATTCAAGAAGGATACTGGGGATACAAGGGAGACACCAGCCATTGATGTGTGCAAGGGGCTACTCGGCGACAAAGCGCGGCTGAGCATATACGATCCGCAGGTGACCGAGGACCAAATCCAGAGGGATCTGTGGATGAACAAGTTTGATTGGGACCACCCTCTCCACCTGCAGCCAACAAGTCCAACAACTGAGAAGAAAGTGAGTGCGGTTTGGGATGCATATGAGGCAACAAAGGATGCAGATGGGGTTTGCATTCTGACTGAGTGGGATGAGTTCAAGACCCTTGATTATCAGAAGATATATGACAACATGAGAAAACCAGCATTTGTTTTTGATGGAAGGAACATCGTGGGTGTGGATAAGCTGCGTGAGATTGGCTTCATTGTGTACTCAATTGGTAAGCCATTGGATCCATGGCTCAAAGACATGCCAGCTGTGGCCTAAAAACAGATGACTGCATTTTGTTTCAAGAGTTGAGGCACTGGGTTTGATTCAATTATTATTACTTTTTGTACTAGTTTTTTTGCCGTTTTTCACTTTCCCATAGTTTTGTTTTGCATTTCTTTGTCCTCCAATTCATTAGTCTGGCTGTTACAAATTTTGAAGGGAAACCTATTTTTGTTTGATTAATATGTTGTTATAAGATTGGTGATTTGAAAATATCTATCTCAGAAACTTTTGGTCATAGGCCAGCTTCGAATGAATATTTTTGGGATGGGTGGGTAATTATAGGGGGAATAGTATTAGTGTGTGATTGAATTGGTATTTGCAAACTGAGGTTTGTATTAACTTGATTATACCAAAATTGATTTTGAGCGAAAGTGGGTTGATATCCACGTGATTTATATTTAGATACTTTTATTTCAAAAGTGATTATGATAAAATGAATATTTTTTGGATTATATTAATCAAAATTGCTTTTGAATATGTAATTATTGGAAAGGATATAAGTTTAATATTATTTTTATAATAGTACTGTTTATTTTATTTTTATTTTAATGACATTTAAATAGACTATATTAGTATTATTTTAAGATATTATATAAATATGATAAATCACTTTTAAATATATAGTTACTAAAAAGATATGAGTTTTATATTACATTTTTAATATTATTTTTTATTTTCTTTTTATTTTTATGATATTTGAATAAATTGTATTAATACTATTATAACAAAAAATATATAAATATTATTTTAAGATATTATATAAATATTATAAATAAAATTATATAAATATTTCTTAAGATGCAATGTAAATATTAGTTTAAAGATATTATAAATAAAATTATAAGAATAAACTTGCTTTTAAGATTTCTAGATAACTCTTGATAATAAAATTACTTTTTTGACACAATCGAGATAAAAAATTTTCATAAACTATACAAAATAAAACTTGTCTATGGCGAAGGTGAAAGGTGGATCGGTCAAGATGAGAGTATGGTGAAAAATAATAATAAAAAGTAAGGGCAATAAGGTCTTTTAACCTATCCCATCAATACTCAACTAGATGAATTCAACGCAAAAGCAACAAGAAGTTGCTTCTCCATGAACAAAGGTTGGAGCTCAAAATCGTGGTGAAAAATATCCAACGAGAAAAAAAACGTATTTTTTTTCTAGCATTCAAGACAGATGAATATGCATTAGTTATTTGCAACGCGGAAACAAACACGCATTTAGTGAGGTATGCTCAAGTTTTTATAATTAAAAATTATAGTGCTGAAATTTGTTCTTAAAGTTTATATTTGTTTAAATATTTTGAGTGGTTTGATTTGTTAACATAGCATTCATATTAGACAAAGAAAAAATATACATGATATCTACATCAATGATCACTGTTGATAATTTTTAAAACTTCTTACGAAAAAGTTACAAGCACAAAGAGCTATTTAGATGAGATTTTATTAAACATTTTTTCTTTTTTTGAGATGTAAAATTTCACAAGTGTATTCACGCAAGGTCATAAGACCCCAGCTCCACTGTTGATTGGGAATAGTACATACGGTCATGCATATCATCACTATGGCTTCAAATGGTTCAGAACAATCGGCTATTGTAAATCCTAACCCCGATATATTGGACCAATACCACATCCTAACCTCGCGGCAATGGAACTAGAAGAAACGATAAGGAAAGCCGAAACTAATATTGTGGAGGGCTTAAATATACATTTTTTTTTTCGATAAGTTTGAAAGGCTCAAGAGACTCTCTACATGAAGAGAGGAGCCAATACGGAGGTAAGCATATACAATTGCTACACAAAAAACAAAGACCACCTCAAAAGACACCAAAACAAGACAAGAAAAGAACTAAAAAAGATCACCAAGATCATTAAGGCCGGAGCTCCTACACGAACTAAAGACCACCAGAACAACAGCGAGAAAGATGATTAATCTAGCAACAAGAGCCACCGTTGCAGCTAACAGCAAATACTAGAGCACCCAGAAGACGATCAACCACAACAACCAAAGATGCTAGCCAAACAAAAGCTGAGAAGATCAAGACGAGGATGGCTCTACAACAAGGCACCAATAACCAACTTATGACAAACGATCCAAAACAACAACAAAAATACCCAACAGAACACCCTAGCACCAAAAAGAAATTCATCGCCCAATCCACCAACCAGGGATCTCCACCCCGATTTTATCCCTCTGGGTCCTCTAATCTTCGGCTAGGACCACAATTAGAGACCAACAAGAATAAATCTATCAGCGGACATAAGAGCAAGAGAAAAACAGTTGAAACTCCAGAGGATGAAAGGTTCTTGAAGGAGGGGCCAGCAGCTGAAGGAGTTGGAATATGTTCTATATCTAATTTGGCATTCAATACTGAGGAAACTTCATCATCTTGCAGGACAAAAAACCATCTGAACATACACAATCCAATGCCATTTGAATGAAACATGAACACAAAAAATCCACTTCAGCAATATTTCACTTTTCTTCGAGGTGTTGTTTTTACCCTTCTCCATCCTTTGCCTTTTCACGTGACAGAAAGTTATGCATACTAGAAAAAATTATACGAATTCCACGGAGCCAAATTTTTTGGTCATTTTCTTTTTCTTTTATTTTCATGTTCACTTATACCATTTAAATACATAAAAAGAGTGAGCAAAATGGTAAATGATTCCAACCTCCAGAGGAGATGTTGAATAAAATATTCTAATGATAATGACGAACATTATGCTATTGATATTTTGCTGTAAAGCATCGCAGGGACTAACAAGAAAAGGGAAAAGGAAAATTGAAAAGTTGGCCAATCTAGAGAAAGCATAGTAAAACGAAGGATTGAAAGGTTACCTTGTACCAAAATGAAAGATATTGGAAGGATAATCGAAAAGGTTTTAGAATAAGAAAGCAAAATTTGCAAAAAGTACAAAGGATAAAGGGACAAAAGAAAGGTAACCAGTATATAATATAAGAAACAATATGCAAAAGGACATATCAAATTATGCAAAAAAAATATTAAGGATAGCCCCAAAAATGACAGCTCACACAAATGCTAAAAAACAATTCTTGGATTACCCTGCAATGTCTCTTTCTTATGGTTATCAAAGGCAACCTTGGTTGCACACTACAAACTAGAAAAGAGACCAAGTTTCCTCCCTCTTAAGCTTTTAAATTCTACAAATCCAAGCCTGCATACTTATGTGAAAACTCTTTTCTCATTTGCAAAACACTACAAGAATGTTGTGTGTGTTGAGTGACAAGGTTAGTGAGCAAAGCTAGCAACTAACTCTAGTATATAAGAGTGTCTAACAAAAGTCATTGAGTGTTTTATCTTGTTTGGTAAATTGAAAAAGGTATTTTATTCACTTCTTAACATGTTGTACACACAGCTCTCTTATAGGACGAGAAAGCAGTGAAAATAGGGAGCTAATAATGGTGAATCTCGAAAACATAGAAAGGAAATAAACAACCTCTTCTAAATAGGGAAAAAAATAATATATCTCCTAATTACAAAATATCCTGTTACCTAATTACAAGATATTTACATTAAACAGAGAATATTTACAATAAATAAGAAGAGAGAGAGAAGATTGATAATATTAAATATAGGATTGTAACACTCCCCCTCAAGCTGGCTTGAAGGTATCTCCCATGGATAGCTTGTCAAGAATATTATCAAAATGCCTTTTAGATAATCCTTTAGTGAGAATGTTTGCAGTCTGATCTTTTGTAGGGATGTAGGGTATGCAAATTTGCCCTATATCTAATTTCTCCTTAATAAAGTGTTTGTCAACTTCCACATGTTTGGTTCTATCATGTAAAACTAGATTGTGAGCAATTGAGATTGTTGCCTTGTTGTCACAAAACAGCTTTATTGGTGTAGGGTAATTTACCTTCAGCTCTTTTAACAACTTCTCAATCCATAAGACTTTGCAAATTCCATATTCCATGTGCCATTGATCAGTACTCAAACCTCTGCACTACTTCTAGCCACTACACTTTGTTTTTTGCTCCTCCAGGTGACTAGATTACCCCCTAAGAAAATGCAGTACCCAGAGATTGACCTCCTATCCATAATGCTGCCAGCCTAGTCTGCATCTGTGTAAACTTCCACTTGTAGAGATTGAGATTTCTTGTACACTAGTCCTTTTCTTGGAGCTCCCTTCAAGTACATTAATATCCTGTTTACTGCCTCAAAATGCTCATGCCCGAGTGAGTGCATAAATCGGCTAACCACACTCATTGCAAAGGAGATGTCAGGACGGGTATGAGATAAATAAATCAATCTTCCTACAAGTCTCTGATATCTCTCTCTGTCTACCACTTCTTCTAACTTTGTTGGTTGAAGTTTTATACCTGGTTCAATGGGTGTCTCAGCTACCTTGCACCCTAGCATACCGTTTTCCATGAGTACATCAAGGATATACTTCCTTTGATTGATAAAAATTCCTCCTTTTGACCTAGCGAATTCAATCCCAAGAAAATATTTCAAGGGACCGAGTTCCTTAGTCTCAAAAATAATAGCCAATTCTTTCTTCAAATAGTTGATTTCACCATCATCATTCCCTATCAGAGTTATATCGTCAACATAAACAATGAAAAGGGAAATATTACCAGTTGTGGTGTGTTTGTAGAATATAGTATGATCCTCTTGGCTTTGGCAATAATCAAGGTCTTTTACAATGGCTCCAAATCGCTCAAACCATGCTGTTGGGGACTATTTTAGTCCGTATAATAACTTCTTTAATCGGCACACTTGATTTGTTGTCAACTTTCCATCAAATCTGAGAGGTGGACTCATAAACACTTCTTCTTCCAAATCCCTATTTAAGAAAACATTCTTAACATCTAATTGGGGGAGGGGCCAATCAAAATTTACAGCAAGAGATAACAATATTCTCATAGAGTTGATCTTAGCCACAGGGGCAAACATTTCTTCATAGTCAACTCGATAAGTTTGGGTAAACCCTTTTGCAACAAGCCTTGCCTTGTAGTGGTCTACACTCCCATCAGCTTTACATTTAATGGTGAAAATCCACTTACAACCTACTAGTTTTTTGTCTTGGGGTAATTCAACAATTTCCCATGTCTCATTTTTTTCAAGAGCACTCATTTCCTCCATAACTGCAAGTTTCCAATTTGGATCATCTAGGGCTTCTTGAATATTTCTAGGCACAAAAAGTTTAGTAATTCTAGAGGTGTAGGCCTTGTGTTTCTAGGCAAGTCTATGGTAAGACATGAAGTTAGAGATGGGGTGATTAGTGCTGCAGGTTTTTTTAGTGCAGGCTCGAGTTCCTTTCTTAAGATCTATGGGGATGGAAACATCTAAGTTTTCTGAATTGGAATTAGGAGAAGGAATATTACCTGTACTGGACGTAATGGGCACCTCGGGGTAGGTTGATTGACCTTGGGGTAGGTTGATTGTCAAGATTGGCTTCCATCTTGACACAAATTTTTCCTCCGAGACTAGACAATAGGTTCTTTTGGTGGCTATGGAATTTCTCCCCCTGTCCGAAGGACATCTAATGGTAGCACCTGGTCATTTTGTGGACAAGTCTCACTTTCACCACCTTGATCATCGATTGCGACAATGGAAAAATCAGAATTTAAAATTGTTTGAGACAGAGATTTATGCAAAAAGTGTAGAGAATTATCTTCATCACTTTGCATCTCCCCCCACCGATAATTCTTTCAAAAAAAGGGTTGGTCTTCGAAGAAGGTAACATCCATACTGACATATAGGATTTTGGCACTGGGATTAAAATATTTGTACCCCTTTTGATTAGGTGCATAACCAATCAAAATACATTTTTCAGCCCGGGGATCAAGTTTTGACTAAGAGTTGTGATGAATATGAACAAAGGCAATGCACCCAAATGCTTTTAGGGATAAATCAGCATGCATACATGACTCAAGGTAAAATTTTTTAAAGATAGCTAGAGGTGTAGAAAAATTAAGAACCCGAGTGGGCATCCTATTTATTAAATGCACTGTTGTTAGGATAGCTTCACCCCACAAGTATTTGGGAACATGCATGGTGAGCATAATAGCTTTAGCAACCTCAAGCAAGTGCCTATTTTTTCTTTCAGCAAGGCCATTTTGTTGAGGGGTATTGGGACACGTAGATTGATGTCGAATTCCTTTTTTATCAAAAAACTTCCCAAATATTTATTGAAATATTCAGTTCCATTGTCAGTAGATAAGTACACCTATCTTAGTGGTAAATTGATTTTCAATCATGTTGTAAAAAGTTTCAAACAAAGTTACAACATTGGACTTGTCATGCATTATATATACCCAACACAGCCGTGTATGGTCATCTATAAAGCTTACAAGCCATCTTTTTCCAAATTGAGTAGTGATTTTTGAGGGATCCCAAACATCACTATGAATTAAATAAAATGGTTTGGATGCACGATATGGTTTAGGGGTATAAGAATTACGATGACTTTTAGCAAGAATGCAACTTTCACATTGGAAAGACGAACAATCAACAATTTTAAATAAAGTAGGGAACAAATATTTTAGGTATTGAAAGCTTGGATGTCCTAATCTAAGGTGCCAAAGCATTATTTGTCCTCAAATAGTAAGAGAACTTGTACCACTGAGTCCTTGAGCCATTCCATCCTCAGAGGATCCTTTATTAAAATAATAGAGGTCATCTATCATCTTAGCACTGCCAATCATTTTTCCCGAGGTCTGGTCCTGAAAAACACAATGGGAGTTCAAAATATAGCCTTAAAATTAGTGTCTTGACACAGTTTACTAACAGACAGAAGATTGCAAGACATTTTAGGAACATGAAGGGTAGATTTTAGAGTAAGGGTTGCAAATATAGGTATGTTACCTTTTCCGGTAATAGAAGAGACACTACTGTCTACAATTCTAACTTTTTCAGAACCAGAACAGCGCAAATATGTTTTAAATAATGAGGAAAGACTGGTCATATGATTGAATGCTCCTGAATCAATGACTTAGGGGACTGACTCTAAGGTACAAGATAAACCAATAGAGCTACTAAAAATATCTGATTGTGCAATAGAAGCATTAGGAGTACTAGGTGATGCATTTGAAGCTTACAGGAGTTTTATGAGCTGATCAATCTAATCTTTGTTCAGGATGTTGCTTTTGCTTCATGTGCTACAGCATGACCTTGCCCTAATTTGGGTCCACCCTTATTCGAGGTGGTCGGCCATGAAGTCTCCAACATGTCTCTCGGATGTGATGAGGCTTGTTGCAGAAATCACACCAAAGCTGATCCTTCTCATCTAGCTTTCTTTGCTGCAGAGTGTTGCTTTTATATGCAGCAGATTCTGCAGTAACAAGGGCAGTAGTCTCTAGCCCTACAGCCTCCATCTTCTTACTTTTCCCTAGCATAACACTCCTCCTTGTCTCCTCTCTTCTTACTTCAGAGAAGACGTCCCTAAGTGATGGTAGGTCTCCCCTACCAATGATCCTTACTGGAACTTCATCTAGTTCATCATCCAATTAAGCCAAGAATTTAAAGATCCTTCCCTCCTCAACTACCTGGACATGATACTTTGCATCTTCAGTGGATTTCCACTCATAAGTGTTATAGACATCTAAGTGCTGCCATATCCTCTTCAGATTATTGGAATACTTGGTGATGCTTTCACCTCCTTGCTTGATCTCTCCGATCCTCAAAGTCAACTCATACACTTGGGATTTATTACCCATGTCAGAGTACATTTCATTAATGCTATCCCAGAGCTCCTTGGCTGTAGAATAGCACATGTAGTTGGCGCCAATATCTTCTTCCATTGAGTTGACAAGCCATGTCATGATCATGGAATTTTCGGCATCCCACACTGCATACTAGGTACAATCCTTGGCTGGTGGGGCAGTGTCACCAGTCAAGTAGCTGATTTTGCCTCTATCGCGTATATACATGCGACAGATTCGGACCAGCGAAAGAAATTCACTCCATTCAGGCGAATTGTGGTGATTTGGACAGAATGAGAGTCACCCAGAGTCATTTTGGGCTCTAGACTCTTCTGCTCTAGGCGTGGGTTGTCTTCTGACTTCGCAGACATATCTCAAAAGCTAGGGCTGGCAAAGCAAATCATGATGCTCTAATACTAACTTGAAAAAGGTATTTTATTCACTTCTTAACATGTTGTATACACAGCTCTCTTATAGGAAGAGAAAGCAATGAAAATAGGGAGCCAATAACGGTGAATCCTGAAAAAAATAGAAAGGAAATAAACAACCTCTTCTAAATAGGGAAAGAAATAATCTATCTCCTAATTACAGGATATTTGTATTAAACAGAGAATATTTACAATAAATAAGAATAGAGAGAGAAGATTGATAATATTAAATATAGGATTCTAACAATAAGGTTGAGAGCTTTTGTAGTTTGGATTTTGAAAGCTTGGAGAAACTAGTCTAAAATCTCACCTTGGGTGAGAACTAGACATAGACTCCAAGCTAGAGATCAAACTAGTATAAAATATCTGGATCACTCTGTCTTTTCTCCTTCTCATTATATTTTGTAATTTTATTCTATTTAATTATCCGTTTGAATTAATTTGACCTGTCTATGTTGATCAATCTACAACTGGAAAGCTATTATAAATTCTGACAGAAGTGCAAAAGCAGTTTGTCTACTTGTCTCATATCATGACAATAGATATCTCATCACTTGTTATAAAATACTGAATAAACCTTTTGACTTTGTTTTGAGTGTGTAGGAAGTTTTGAAAATCCAATGACTTGATTCAAACTCCCCTTCTGAAATCCTTTGATACCATTAGAAGACAAATTCAAATATCAAGAAATCACATTCACTCTTAATTAGTTCCATATCTGGATAACTAAATTATGCAGACTCATAACTCAACCCACTAACCTAGTCTCCGAGGTTAAAAAGAAAATTATGAGTTGTTAGAAGATTATACTAAATTCTGATAAGCAAGTACCCCCTAATTTAAACTCAAATACCCTTTGAAACCACCCGAGTATCTCAAAACATGGATTATAGCTTTGCAAACAATTGTTCCTCCCTCTCCTCTAAGGTGTACATTTAACTCATTTTCTACCTTCTTATTTCCCACCATTTTTTTTTTTTTTGAATTGGAAAGAAATTTTATTAATCAGCAACTGCATTTGCCAATAATACATGAACTAAGAATCTAGGTGGCTAGTTTAACCATGTCCGTAGCTGGAAATCTTTATCAACATTTCCTAGAGTTTCTGTCACTCTGTTACATTGTCTAGGTAAAAATTTACGTTTAAAACTACTAAAACCAGAACAGTAAACAAAGATATCCCTTAGTATATTTCGCCCATAAGATCTATCTTGTTTCCCTTCTGATATACTTCACATATTCTTGGCATCAACTTCTAACTCCACCCTTTCTAGTCCAATTGCCTGAGCAAATTGAATACTATATTTTGATGCTTGAAATTCGCCCAGATACGGGAATATATCTCTCACAAATCTTTGAACTCTTGCTTCTACAAATTGGCCATGCTCATCTCTGATTATTGCAGTTGTTCAATAGTATTCTATAGATGTAAAAGCAGCAAAATCAACATTTACCTTTACAAAGTTAGTTGTTGGTTTCCTCCATTTGGTCTCCATTGATTCAAGCATATTCTCTGTGCTTGCTTTTCATTTACATCGTTATAGGCTAATAAATTTATTGCTGCCACCTAGCCAACCTGATAAGGGGATCGAATAGCATTCTCCTGCCATTCTGCCAAGCATTATTTCCTTCATTCCATATCTCATAGTAGGTCACACGTCTTTTGACAAACAAAATTTTAACACAGCTTCCATCCAATTTTCACGATTTTCTATTATTGGATGCGCCAGCAATCCAACAGCATGTATAGCCTGAACCATGAATGGGCACTCAGACATCAAGTGTTGGGTTGATACTTGTCCACCTTGATACAAATAACAGTCCATATATACTGCAATGCCTTTTGAGAGGAGTCTGGCCTTGGCTGGTAAAATATCTCTACAGGCCCTCCAGGTGAACATTCTTTCTTCAATTAATTGTGTTGTCATCATTCTATAAGCATTCTTGGCGGAGAATAAACCCTTGGGATTCGACTTCTCGAAGGGGAAATCTTCGTTCTTTGATCTTCTTAATGGTATTTGCAATATAGCTTCTCCATCCGTTTCATCAAACACATATCTAACCAACTGCTCATTCCATCGATCCTCTTCACCTTCCATCAGTTTCTCCATGCTCACTCTCGGCTCTCCTAGCTTGAAATAAGGCTTAGTTGGTATCCAAGGATCCTTCCAAATATCAATTATACCTCCTCACTCCACTTTCCATACCAATCCTTTTTCCAACACTTTCTTACTAGCCATAATGCTTTTCCATGTGTACGATACATTATGTCCCACAAATGCTTCCATAAACTTACCATTAGGATAATAGTCAGCTCATAGAATTCTTCCCGCTAGAGTATCTAGGAAACATAGTAATCTCCATCCTGACTTGGCTAACATTGCCAGATTAAAAGCCTGTAGTTCTCGAAATCCCACGCCACCCGCTGATTTCGGCCAGCACAATTTTTCCCAATCGATCCAATGGATCTTCCTAATGTCAGCTTGTGATCCCCACATTTGTTAACTTCAGCGTCAGAATTCCTTTAAAATAATTCAAGTGTCTATTAAAATACCTCATAATCTCACCCAAAAATATCAAGTCATCTGAATATATAATGACATCGTTTTTTTGCAATGAAACCTGAGGCAGGGCATAAGAAATTAAGCGCGAGACAACTTTCACAATCCAGAATGCCAGTAAATCTATAGAGGAACTGAGGCCAGACTTAAACTCACCTAATTTTCATAACATATTCTTGGTAATATCTAATACTTAATTATTAGACAAAGGTCTGATATACTCGGTTGCAAGCTTACGGGGCTGCTCTAAAACATAATAGACACCTGACAGACATATATATATATTACAGGACTGCAGGATTATTTTGGACGAGCACAGCCGCAGTCATATTAATTCATGCGCTCCTCTATACAAAATTTTTCAGAACATTATTTGGTACTGGTAACTTAGCGAAAGCAGTGATCATCACTATTACGTGGCACCAAATCTGACCCCTCTACGGCAATTTGACTGGCTCAATGTTCCATATATCTCGGGCGTATTCATGAATGGTGCGGTCACTGCTGAACTTGGCCGAACCTGCTGTATTCAATATTGACATTCTTGTCCATGTCTGCACCCACATGATTTACCAATGTTAATGCCAAAAATAACATGAAATAAACCAGCCTGTTGTATATGGGTTGTGCCGACAAAAGAAGTTGATGCATGAAGAACTAAAAATGTGGGCAACAACGTGAGCCTCGTGTAGTTATTACAACAGATACCAGAGCATATAGTTGCATGAAGAAACAACCCCGGACTACTGAACTATCAAATTGATGCATGCTTACCATATGATCATGCTTACCAAATTAAGCATATGATCATGCTTATAATATCATGGAATTGATGCATGCTGCCATAAATAACTCATCAACTCCACAGTTAGCATGTGAAACAAATTCATTGGAAAATAGGAAAAAGGTCCATAAACTCACTCTTTGGTCTCGATATGCTTCGTCAACCTTCTCTTGGCATTCTATGTAGCTGGGGAAGTCCTTGCCCACAAGGAAATAATCTGCACGACCGAAACCTTCATTTCCTTCTAGGGAACCCATCAATTCATCATAGTTGTAAGGCCCAAAAACACCACTTCTAACAAATTCTTTAACTTCTTCAAATCGTGGATCAGGGACAAACTGAATAAAAAGACCAACTGGGTTATTATCACTGAATTTTCCAAGGAAGCTTCCTCAAACAATGAAAAAATGGTCAGAACTTTTACGTGAGAAATATTATCTTGAATTTCTTTTAGTTTTAACAAATTATCAATGTTTAAAACTCCAACAGTAGAACATTTGTGCTATGCGCATATGCCCCAACTGGCATTGCATGAACTATATATTCCATGGTAATTAAAATGCATAACATGGGTATTAAGACAGACCTTTCCCTCAGCTCTTTCTTTCCTGAGCCCAGCAATTTCATGAGCCTTAGCACCAAAGAGGAAGAAGTTGTCTGCGCCAACCTCTTCCCTTATTTCAACATTGGCCCCATCTAAAGTTCCAATCAGTACACAGCCGTTCATTGCAAATTTCATGTTGCTAGTTCCACTTGCCTCCATACCAGCAGTACTACAGGAAACACAAATAAGTTGGAATTGTTAGCAACACAAAAGTTTTGCAGGGAAATAAAATAACAATAGTAATACTATTCTCACTGTCAAATTGTAGCCATTTTCCGGCCGAGCAACAATAAAATTTGGAACACAATCCTGAGGTGAGAAGTTGCTTTCTTCAAAGAATTAAGAGAACTTTCCGTTGTAACAACACCAGAACCAGCCCCCCCCCCCCCCAAACAAAAAAAAAAAAACCCCCCACAAAAAAAAAAAAAAAATGTAACACTGGGTTTAAGTGTAGAGAACGCATAGGCCACTAATACCTTGTGCTGAAACTCAATTTAATGAAGAAGGTCTGGAAAGGTGGGGATCATACTCTTGACCAGTTGGTTATAGAGGCTCCAATTAGATTTCAAGAACCAAGCATTTTAAAAGCTTAAGATGTTCAGTGCAGGCACATGAATGGTTTACATGACAGTATATTGCATGACTAGAACAACAAAAATCAAGCCTTTTCTCACTAAATGGAGTTGACTTAATTGATCAAACAACGTCATAGTATTTTATCATAAATAATGTCTATAGACAAAGCATTTAAATCTAATTTTTTTAATGGTTTCACCTATAATTTTTCTTGGTCTTCCTCTACCTCTATCCATTGGGTTACCCTCCATTTGGGCTACTCTTCTTCCTATGACTTCGACAAGTTTTCTCGACAAAAGTGTTCCAACTTTCTTTCTAATGCATTCATTCCTAATCCTATCTTCGTGTCCAATCATCCAACGCAACATTTTCATCTCTACTACAATGAGCTTATTCTCTTATTGGTTTTTTACTGCCCAACATCCAGTCCTATGCAACATTATATTATGTGAATGCTAGGTCAACATTAAAATGATTTCCTTGTACAAATTCTTACTCACAATTGAAACTGAGTTATATCCTCTACGATGAGTAAATCGGTTCGTAGTTGTTGACATATTCAGCGTGTTCTCGTGAATCAAACCAGTAAACTCAATCTGAATTTACAGGGCCTTTTTTCCCCCCCTCCCTTTTTGATAAAAAATCTGAATTTACAGGGTTGATACTTGATTTTATTATAAAGACGAGTAACTTTAAACAAGATTGGGTTCTCATTTTTGTATTAATGATTTATTTTCTCTTCTGAAGCAATGGTTCTGTTGTCTGAGATTCTTCGAAATTGATCTAAATCTATACAGGCAATCCAGGAAATAACCAACGCTACTCTGCCATGTTCAAATGAAACACCAGTACTTTAACAGATGCTGTGTTGCATACACAGATTCTGGCACTCAGTATATTACATTCACGTTGGGAAGAGGCCTCATATGTTTGGGTAAAACTATCAATACCAGAAACTTCTCTTCTCTTGGTTCTTTGTAGACAAATCTGTATTACTTTTGCAATATTTTTAACACATAACAGAAACACCTTTGACAAGATCCAAATAGTCTTATTCAAGATGAGTTGTTCAATTTTCCATGCACAAAAAATAATTAGTTATTTGTACAAGCAACATCTTGATTGACATATGATTCTCAGACAGATTGATGTGAATGACTCAATATTTTCTATCTACAACTATTCATGTCAAAATTTGAACAGATGATGATTAGTGCAAATGATAAAATCTTGCTAATTGTTTATATATATTAGTTGAGATTAGTAAATGTATATCACCATGAATGCATGCAATCTGCAACCCAAAGAATGATGCAAACCAACTCTGTGAAATATAACTACCTGATATGTTGTGACAGTTCACTTGCTGGAATAAGCATCTCAGCAACACTGACGTTGTAATCAGGGACAAAAATAACCTGATTAAATTAATGCAAAAAAATAAGTAACAATATTTTTCATAATCTATATGCAATAATCTGATCTCACCATACAAAAGTAGAAGTGGTCAACCTATTCGAGAATTCTAGAAGTGCCATCTACGAAGAAAAGTGAGAAAGAACAAAGTATCAGGTTTTTCAAGAAATTTGGCAAACTATTCCTTTGAATTTATCCCTTCTGAAAAGATTTTTTGTTTTTTTTTAATAATTAGATGGTGAAATAAAGAAATTTCTTCTCTAAAGTCAGTTAATTAGAAAACTGCAATGATGAAAATCTTATTTGAAAGTAGAGGGCACAAAATTCAAACAATTTGTCCAGGAGAAATATTGAAGTTTCCATATAAGTTGTTGCAATTTTAAATGGAACAGTTTCTATGGATTTCTGCTATACAGCAGCAAGGGATCTACAATGTAAAACGTATCCCAATTTCTCCCCTAAAATTCTCTTCTTGTCAAATTGTACATAGAAGCTACTGTAGCATCCTAGTTCTCTTCTTTCTCCCATAGGTCCCTCTTTTTTTTTTTTTTTTTTTAATAAAAACTTCTCCTATAGGTCTTTAAATATCTACTAATAGAATTGTATCCAAGGATGGCATTAACCATGCAATAAGACCAACATTAAACTTTGATCAGATGGCAACTTTGATTATTACAGTGGTCAAAAGAAATACTCAATGAAGTTTAACTTTTGTAGTATTGCATGTTTACACAAAAATTTCATGATATTTCACCATATTTTAGAGTCTCTTTGCTTTTAAATTTTCTTTGGATACATATCATAACCCCAGTACCAGTATAGAAATAATACCATGCCTTCAACAGCAATATGCCTAAGAACTCTTCAACAAAACAAAAAACAACTAAAGTGGCAAAAACTCATGGAAAACAGAGTCATGTGTACCTTAAGCAGATCTCCTATTTCAGGATCATGATTTACTGTAGCCCCAACATCTGTGATAAATTTCACAATTCTCTTGGCTTGCACGTATGTAGCAAATGCTTTCCCCCCAAATATACAAACTCGTGGAACAAAATTTGCTTCCCTTTCTGCAGCACTCATTTCTTTCATCTTCTTGTAGCGGTAAACAATTCCCAAAATATTCAATAATTGTCGCTTATATTCATGAATTCTCTTCACCTAAATAAAAACAATTAAGCTAAGAGTTAAGCAACCAACCTCACTGGTAGAGAAAAACATAACCACACGATAGAAACTGAATTCAAATGTAACACTATTGCAAGGAGAAAGGGACAGAGCTTTAAAGTTAAAAATTTGATGGTTGTAAGTTACTCATAAATACAGGTGGGAATAGCTCAAACGACCTATTAGGCGTCTATGGCTTAGCCTACTATTAACCTATATTGAACTAGCCTACTTATCAAACAAGGCAAGCTTAGGCATTTAAGAGGCCATATTTAACTAAGTAGGCCTAGGCGTTAGAAAAAGTCCATTTGACCTAGCATGTCAACCTATTAATTTAGTCTATATATATATAAAATTAAAATATTATAAAACTTGCATAATTTATTAATTAAAAGATTAATATAATATATTCATGTTACACATAACATAATAATTTGTCAAAGGCTAAGTTTACTTTGAACTTAGAAAGCATAAACCTATTGGTTTATTTTTAAGGCCTTCAATATAGTCCTTTAAGTAGGCTTTCACGCTAGGCCAAGCCTAAGAAAAGCCAGGCTAAGCCTAAGAAAAGCCTATGATAGGTAGCATGCCACATTAAGGTTAGTGTTTTGCAAAGCAAGCCCAACCTATTTAAGACAAAGGCTAGCCTATTTCCATCCATACTCATAAAGCGACCAAACCTTAGTCTACAAAGACAGCTGCTAAATTTGAGGGAGTGAGTAAACAATCTAGTACAACATTTTAGATATAAACATCAATGATGATACACCTTTGATTCCTTAAGGCACATATGTATAATGTATTCAAGTTCCTAAATTTTAATTTCACCAAAAAATGTTTGTCAAACTCCCATTCCCTGTTTAAAACTTAGCCTCGTCAAAATTGGTGGTCAAAAAAGAAATCTAAAGGCAACATCTTACCTGGATGTCAAACATTGCATCAGGACTGACAGAATACCCTGTTTTTTCCTTAAGGAATGCTGCAACTTTCATCTTGTTACTCCTCTTTGCTTCCCTCCACTGCTTTTGTAGATCCTCATTGTCTGCAAACTATAATAAATGAAACTAATGTGGTCAGCTAGAATTACAGAGAATTGACAGTAAAGTTGAGGATAATATGATTAAGTAGCATTTTGAAGATAAAGGAAACACAACTTGAGCTGAAATGTGCTTCTGATTTGCTAATATCACATAATTCCTACAAATTATAATCAGTAAACCATATTGACTCCTTCAAGATAAAGAAGCAGAAGTACTAATTTTAGAATTTCATTTAAAATGTGTGCTAAGAATGCTTAACGGAATTGAGCTAACGCTAGACTCCATAGGCATTAATATTCAAACACCACATACCAGGTATTTAATAACATCCTCAATAGTACATCAACAGACACAATTAACTTCATTTGAAAATATTACATTGAAGGAGACAGCTGCTGCAAGATACTTATACTTTCTAGGTTAATTAGAAGCAATTATGATTCTTATTTATATTTTGTTAGTTTGGGAAAAGTTATATTGATGATTACAAAATTCCTCAATTGAGATTCAAGGTGTGATACCCTGGAGGTGACTAGAAAACTATGGCAAGAGTAATGAAGCCTAAAAATGCTCCAAAGTGTTAAAATAAGCATAATCATTCAAATGTTGAGGAAAATGTGAAAAAATGTGAATCACTCTTCAATTTTAACAAAGAATTCAGGATTAAGACAAGAACGAAAAATTGGATAATGGTAACTACCTTCCGTAGTTCAGCCAGTTTTTCAGTATTTAGGACCCAATCATCTGTGCCTGTCCACTCGGTTATAATTTTACTCAAATCTGGATTACAGAACCTGATCCATCTCCTTGGCGTCACACCATTTGTTTTGTTTTGGAATTTCTCTGGCCACAACTGCAAGAAACATGGCATAGAGGTCAACGATATAAAGAGTTTTCCTTGATTGTGGAATAGATCTAAGAAAAAGGAGAAAGAACTTTTAAAGGCATATACATACTCATCATTAAAAAAGTAGGAAGTTTTCTATCTTTTTCCATCACAGCACACGTAGTGTAATCATTTTTTTTAACAGCAACAATGTGGAAATATTCACATTCTGTAAGGCTATGGCATGATTAAAAGTTTTCTTCCCTTTTGTAATACAAAAATGTAGACTGCTATGTGCTACTTTATTATTTTAAATGGGAAAAAAATACATCGACGATATGGATTTAGAAACCTCACTCAATTGAAGCACTAGGTCTCATTATGCAATAACACATTTACCTTATAAAATGAATTGAATACTTCATCCTTCACAATTTCACTATGTATCTCTGCAACCCCATTCACTGCATGACCACCCACAACACAGAGATTGGCCATTCGAACCAATTTTGGTGGTTCTGGTACCGGCTCTAGCAACTCCTCTGTCTCATCCTCAACAAGACTTTCTGTCCCATCCTCTGTAGCAATTGTTTCTTCCTCTCCTTTTTTTCCTTCTTCTTCTTCTTCTTCTTCTTCCTCTTCTTCTTCATCTTCTACTTGTTGTTCAGAATTTTGCAGCTCATCCTGAGGATCAATGGCCTCATTGGACTTAACCAGTACATCTGCAAATTCCGCAGGCAATTCTACATTTTCTAGTATTCTCATTTCCTTCAACTTTTTCTCCAGTAAGTCTGAATCTGCTGTGCCATATTCTGCGATTATGGTCCGAATTAGCTGTAAAGCATAAAAATCAGCAACAACTCAATGCTTGTACCCTGAAAGAAATGGGTTTTTGCAAATATTTCAGTATTACCTCCTCATCAATCATTTCTATAATCTCAACATGGCGTGGAAGCAGTTCCTGCATGAGGTCCAAGCTCCATTTCTCTAAGGCCTCAGGAAGAACAGTATGGTTTGTGTATGCAACAGTCCTAGATCACAATGGCAGATGGTACACATTCAATCAACAAACTCAGATCATGTATTACCATGGGATGAGACTCAACCCTCCATCCGCAAAAACAACAACAGCCAAGCCTTTTTCCACTAGGTGGGGTCAGTCATACAGATCAAATAATGGCATAATGTCCTATTGCAAACCCCCACAAGAAGAAGTTAAAAAATAAAAAGAAAGAAATGACTGGATACCTTTGTGTGATCTTCCATGCATCCTCCCAGCTCAAACCCTTTATATCTATTAAGATTCTCATCAGCTCTGGGATGCACAAGGTTGGGTGAGTATCATTCATCTGCACTGCAACCTTTTCAGGAAACTCTTCCCAATTCACAGTTGCTCCTGATCTTCTCTCAAAACGAGCAATGATGTCTTGAAGAGAAGCCGAACATAAAGTATATTGTTGCTTGAGACGAAGGATCTTACCCTCTGTCGACTCGTCCCCAGGGTAGAGTATATAGCAAATCTGCATTTGAAAGAAAACACCATTAAAAAGGTCCTTTTATTAACTTCCATTCACAATGCAATGAGATTGTAATTAACTAGAAAGCTGCCATGTTATCACAAGTCACTCAGATATTTTTTACGATATTTGCACAGGACATGGATTCCAAACTCCCAGAGGTCATTAGATAAAGACACACAAAAGATAAAACTATGAAAAGATACACATTACAGACAGAAAGAATTTACACCAGCCACATCATTCAAACCTTTTCAGCATTTACTAAAGCCTCATAACCTTCAGTGTGCTTTCCAGCATTGAAAGCATATAAATCAAAGTCTTCTGATGCAGCTTTTGTAGACCAAAGTCTCAGGTTGATTGTGGTTTTAGTTTTATATCCTGGTATTGGAACATCATGTGCAACAGCTTTTATGTCTTCTCCTCCAATCCAATGTTTTTGACCATCTGAGCCTGAAACAACCTTGCCATAGAACTTTACAGGATATGAGACATCATTTCTAACAATCTCCCAGGGATTGCCCATCTGTTAGAAAAAGTCACAGGCAACGAAAGAAAATATTAATAGAACAGAAAACCTAATGCAAATATTATAATTTTAAGTATATACCAGGAGAACTTATCAATAAATAATCAAACTACCTCAAGCCAATCTTCAGCAACTTCCTCTTGCCCATCTTTGGTTATTCTCTGTTTAAATAAGCCATACTTATATCTCAATCCATAACCCCATGCTGGATAATTCAAGGTTGCCAATGAGTCCAAGAAACATGAAGCAAGACGCCCAAGACCCCCATTTCCAAGTGCAGCATCTGGCTCCTATTATTGGCCAACCAAAATAAATTACCACAACTAAGAAAGAAAGTGCAACCAAACATTAAATTTTAGATTAGATTACTCCTGTTGCTGTAGGAGCTCAGTAAAAGTAAAAGTCTTCCAAGCTTGTAACATTTTGACCCCCCCCCCCCGCCCCAAACAAAAAAATTATAGAAAAAGGAACTTCTTAAGAATCCATCACTTGACTCTGTCAACTGTTGAACTTATATGCTATGGGAAAAATTCAACAGGTCCTTCTAAAATTAAAATATTCACTCCAGCAAACCATGCCATATCAGTTTGTTTATCTAAAGTACTCTTCTGATGTTGACTTCTGGGCTTTTGGTTGGACAAGCAGTGACTCGTGAGAGCAGCAACAAGGAAAGCATGCCACATTTTAGAATTAAAATGAAGAAAGAGATACAGTTTAAAATGTCTCACCTGGCTTGTCACATTTTCTAATGTATACCCAAGCTTGCTCAAAGCCTCTGCATAGGGACCGGTCAGCTCTAGATTTCCAATGGCATTTAATAATGCTCTCCCCTGCAAGATAAAATGATACATGAGACAAATATTATATGCCAGAAATGTTCCAAGATGGTCAACTCATTATGGTAGCACCCAACAAACCTGTAAAAATTCCATTGAGAGGTAATAAGCCTGCTTAACATTCAGCTTCTCATAGTAATCATAAGTAGCATTCCAGCTTATTATGAGAGCATCACGAACACTCTGTGCAGTTGCAAAGTAAGCCTGTGGAAGCTCAAAATTATCTGGAGAAAACAAGGGAGTGAACTCCGCATGGTATTTGATACTTGAGGCAATAGACGTAGCATCTGGTGTGAAGGAGCTGAGAGAGGTTGTAGCTTCTAAAACAAACAATAAACAGAAACGATTAATCGGATCGCATCGAAGACACAAGATAACTGTTCAGTAACATGCAAAACAGTCAGAAATAATATCTGTAAAAAGCCCCCTTCCCTGTTCTACCCCAATTAGGAAAAAGAAAAGAAAAAAAAGAAAGAAAGAAGATAAAAGAATTATTCATGCTAAGATTTGGACAAAAGTTTACTTTACAAGATAAAAGAATTATTAATGCTAAGATTTGGACAATTTACTCAGTGGGTTCTACATTAGTCCTAGCATAAAACTAGCATGTTCGGTTTACCGTTTGGAAAGCCCCAAACCATGGTTGGGGGGTTCCAAAAACTAAACGAAATGTCCAATACATCTCCAACAATAAACCACATGCATCTCCATGTCAGCATAAAAAAAGGATCCAAATCCATAAATTGCTGAATAGCATGCCATGCTTGAAAGCAGCAGTTAGCCGGCCTAATAAGATGATTTTTCAACCACCAAACCTACAAACTCTTTTTTGCTGTAGCTATATCAGAACCGACCCATTGTGCCGATCTGTTAATAACTTTGATGGTTGAAAATTGAGACATCATCAAACAGCATGACCTCTGATGCTTCCTTGACAGACATGCTACCAACAAAATAATGAATCTCAATCCTTTCTCAATGCTAACAAGGAATCGCATGGGAAGAATATGTATAGCATACCACACACACACACACACACACATAATAATGTATATAAACCTTTAATTATGATGAAATATTTGCTCTGAAACCTTCTTATTAAGATTTTACGAACACACACACATATATGAACTTTCTATTATGACGAAAGATTTGCTCGGACTGAGACCTTCTTGTTAGATTTGACAAACATACATACATAAGCAGATTCTCAACAAGGTCGCAGAGCAAAGTTTTCCTCCAAGTTAAAGGATTCTAATATACTAGTTTCCAAGTCAACGAATTCCTAAATTCTAATTAGTACACACAAATAGTAAGAAAAAAAGCAGCAAAATTTGAACTTGATCTCAATGCAGGAAACGAAGCAAATGCAAAGCCTAAAACCAAACCACAAAATCAAAAGCAAAAAGAGAGAGAGAGAGAGAGAGAGAGAAGAGGGAGCAAAAATTTTCAGACCTTCTTGGTGAGGAACAGGATGCTGCTCCTGCAGCTTCTGCGAAGCCTCACTGCTAGACACGCACTTCACCGATAAGGAACTCCAACTCCCTCTCCTCATCCTCAGGCTCAGGTTGACGGTGCTTCTCATCAGCAGCAGCTTCGACCTCGAAGATCGCGAAGCGGCACCGATGATCCCGGACATGTAGTTGCACCGTAGAAACGACTCCGTTCTCGCGGAACTCGCAGTCGCAGAGAACCGCATTGGCGAAGCCATTTTCGCAATCTCTCTCTCTTCACTCTGTTCTATCTGTTAGATCGATCAGTGAGACTTCTGTGAGAGAGAAAGTGTGTATGTGTGATAGTGAGAGTGTGTGAGGTTTCTTATCTTGTTCACGAGCTTGGTCGGGTCCTTGCGTGTGTTGTGTCTACTCCGTTATTATGAAGGATGTGGTGTACTGTTGAAAAAATGAAATGAAATATCATCGAATCACGAGCTCACGCTCTTTCACTCCCACTCCATCCTGGGCTGTTTAGTATCGTATTTGATTCTCTGTGGTCGACTCTACTGTGATGCTTATGCAACTGCTCTGTTGGCGTTCTGTTCAGACGCCACGTGGCATAAAGCTTCCGTTTCATTGGGTAGCGACACGGCGTGAGACTATTGTCACACATATTAGATGGAGAAATTCTTAGATTGTGTTGCTAATTAATCATATAAATATTTTTTTATAAGGTTATATGTTAGTGATGAATTTTATATTAAAAATATATATATATATATATAATTAATCTGAAAATATAATCATATAATATTTTCGGATTATATAAGTTTATGTCTATTACGCATGTGCTGTGATAGTCTTTCATTGGAGTTTTGTTAAGTGAATGTGTCCTTAAAGCGACGGTTGACATATTTTCAACATTGAAAAATTAAAAGTCTAGCTTTTTATATAATTTCTGTTAAAAATTCGAGCCAACTACACTTTGATCATTCTCACCGTTAATTTTTTTTCTATAATTTAAAAGAAATTGTTTATACAATTCCAAATTGAAAATGATACTTATGTAAAATCTTTTTAAAGTGAAAACTTCAAAATTTAAACCCTGACAATGCGAATAAAAATAAAGTTTATTGGTGCACTTTCACTTTTCACCATTCAATTTAACAAAATATAAGGGTTGTGTACTTTCATGTTAAAATAAAATAAAACAGTACTATATAGTCAAACTAATAACATCAAAATTTTTAATAAAAATCACAATAATTGTTAGATAAAATGGAATGGAATCTGTATATTCATATAAAAGTTAAAAAATTATGACATATTACTCGAACAAAATCTTTTATTCTCCAACATTTTTCAATTAAATAATATTATAAGTGTAAAAGCTCAATCATCTTAACAACGGGTATTTTAATAATTGGCCAATCTTTCATTCATATATAGTTATAATTTAAGTTTAATTTTTCAATTTTTTTGTTGGTAGATCATTTATAGCTATCTTTATAAATATTAATTAAGACTAGAGTTATATTCTAATCTTAAATCGAGAAAAGTCTTTTCCTTGAGTTAAACTTTTTAGCACAAAAAAAAGGGAAAAATACTCAATTTAACATTGTTTTTAATCCTTGCCAAATGCTTTTAAAATATTTATTAACAGAGTTTTTTTATAAATATTATGAAATTGATTATCATGTGTTTATAAGGTAAAATTACCAAATTTAAATGATTTATTTATTTATTATTAATTATTGAGAAATATTAATGTTTTTTATTTATAATCTTTAACTTATATTTCGAAAATCCACTTTAATACAGTCCAAATACTATTATTATTCTAAGAAACCATGCATAAAAATTAAGATGGATAATTTAACTTTTTAGATTCTAAATAAATTTATAATTCACAACTTGTTTCTTTTTTTATTTTTTAAGATTTTGAAACGATACTACAATGTTAAAGTATTATTCAATTGAGGTTTATTTTACAGTTTATTTGGATTAAATTGTAAAGAAGTTGATATAAGTGGACTTGCTTATAATTTTTTTGGGTACAGAACTAAATTATACAAAATTGATGTCGACCTAACTAAAATTAAGATTTTAAATTTATGAAGTTTAGGAAAAGAAGAATGTATGATATGATAAATGAGAAATTCAAGATCGCTTATGTGCCCAAACATAATCAGGATCCGAGCGAAAAAAAAAAGGAGGCATAATCAAGATCAATTAGGCAAAATATTTGTAAATAATTGTAATTGAATTTTGCCAGTAAGTACTTTAATTGGAAATTTATTGACAAAATCTTTTTAATTTTGAGTTATTAATATTTTAGTCAATCCATCGGAGTCATTTCTTTGTTTGCTATTGCGGCACTTTTTTGGAAGTTTCAATGCCACTATAATAATGAGTAGATATTTTGAGTTACCGGACACGAGGGGAGTATAAGAAGTTTAGGACATGACTATTATTATTATTATTATTATTATTATTTTATGAAATGTGTTAGAGGCACCAGTCTCCATCAAAAAATTTGGGTCGTCCATTTCTGAATGAAGTACGCATCGATGCATGCATCATTATTTTCTCAAGTCTTAGTTTGGGACGTCCACTTGTAATATATCAATTGGTACACGGAGCTTAGGTGTCCAATTTTTTAATGTAAGAGGATTATTTTGTTAATTTTTACATTGATTGAGATGAGATAAAAATCATTTCGCCATCAGGATTGAAATTGCACATCTACATCAATTTGTATATTCAAAATTGATTATTAAATGAAATAGCATTCTCTTGAATTAATACAAAAAGAGAATCAACCAATCATATCAATTCCTTGGCAAAATTACGATAAGAGAAAATCTTGAAAAAGTAATTAACTTATTTTATCTCTAATGCACCTAGTAAAGTTAGATGCATCACACACCTTAAATAACCTCCATTGAATTTTTAAACCTCCCATGGGTGGTGTACACTAGATTTTCATCTCCTATCTTTCTACCGTCACTCCTCCGCACCCTCCACTATGTCCTCCACCAGAATCCTTTGTAGGCGGCCAAGCCTCAGCAGGTCCATGACACTACCATGGAGTCCAGCCTGAAGGTTGGCTCATCTAGCCCGGAGTTCCACTAACGTGCTTGCCTTCTTCTATGATCCAACTTATCACGCATCACCTTATTGCAATCGCCCTTAGCATCCAGATGTTGAGAAACTATAGGGACTCAGCTAACATTGGCACTAACTCGAAGTACAGTGATGATGACAACATCGGCGGGCAAAGCTCCACAAATTGTGGGAAAGGACCTATTAGAGCGATGAGCAATTTCAACAACTACAGTTGTTGGATTAATTTTTTATAGACTTACATAAATCAAATCATATTTGATTTTGGATCCAATTAATTAGATATCAAAATTGATTAGAGCCGATTTTTCAAGCCCAAAATGTTGTAATTATTGTAAGCACTACTCATCAATAGGTGTTATTCTATTTCCCTATGTATATGGGCTTTGCTATAATAAGTAAGATTAACCCATTATTTTACTGACACAAAGGAAGAGTCCATTCTCTCAGCCAACTATACATAGGTGTCTGTTACTCGGATTGAGACAGAGCCTATATTTAGTTCCAGTGCTAGAATAGGAGGAGCTCTGTCTCCCTTTGACCTTTTTTAGCCTGTTTCTTTCTTCTCTCTTTCTCTCTGATTAGGTTTAAGAATAAAGGGTTGCACATCATCATCTTCCTCAATTCGATCAAGTAATCACAACACCCAAGTCTCGACTATGGTTTTAGTTGATCTGCATGCTATAATCAGAGTTAAATCAAGATCATAAAGCTTTAAAATTCCAACAATTGGTATCATAGCATAGATTAACGTTTGATTTATGTCTGCAAATTGTATTTTGAAGTGAGATTAGGTTAAAAGAAAGTTGAAATTGCATACATGCAAAAACCCTACAACAACTAATTTAGGATTTTGTTTTTCCACCAATTAAACTTGAAATTGGTTGAGGGCTTTTGTAAATCACATAAATTAAAGTTGAATGACACTAGTTTTGTTAATTTGGTCAAGAATCAAATGAAAAATTAAAGAAGAATCGAGATGAACCATACCTTTCTCATACCTCTTTGAATCGAAAACCCTAGAATACGTGCAAGGCCAAAATTCATTTGATCTCCACAGGGGTTTTGTAGAGATTGGAAAGGCGATTCTAAAGAGTCGAGAATTGTTCAATTTCATTAAGAAAGTAGTGAGAAATCTGACAAAAATCGCATAAATCCATTCAAAACTTCCTCAAGTAAACCTAGAAAATATACATAATGAATAATCAAGATACTATATGCGTTTTGTAGCTCTCTTCCTCATGATTCTATAGAGACTGAGACCAACTCAAATGGTGGTCAAATGAAGGAGAAAAGCTCCTTGACCTATTTTGGGGTATAGCGGGTTACAATTGGGTTAAATAACTCGTCTAAAGGTTAGAGATGGTGAGTAGTACTACACGTGCGAAGCACACTCATGACTGGGTGTGCGTGTAGGAGCATGGACACATTAGTAGGTCCAAATTTCACCAAATATTACCAAATTATGTATCGATACACTAATATAAAGGGGATTGCCTCCTTTTGGTGTCAAATTTTTCTTTCCAATGTTGACCTATATAATCAATCACATACAAATAAAAAAAGGATAAAATTGTAAAAATGACATTTATCATTCTCTTGATAGTTATAATAATGGGTGAAAACTGCCCATCCTTAACTTTCCCAATGAACACTCGGACTCGCCAGTTATTCCCTCTATCATTTGCATGCACTCTTTGTTGGAGAGAACCAATTTTTGCTTCACGGAGGTATGTGTCTTCATACGTGAATTGCGGCAAACCCAAATGAATGTGGTAAGATTCACGGGTGAAGTTGAATCATCCTATAGGGATCAAGGTCAATATCTATAAGAATGACAATTTTTACTTAAACGAATGGATGAGAAAGTAGAAGTACTTCACTTATGCATTCTTATGATGAAAATGAGTGTTGTTCTTACTATGAATCTTTTCTATTCTATTTTAATATCTCATTACCAGTTGTTTAAAGCTTCCCTCTTCTCTTAATCCAAGATTGGGTGTTTAGATTATTTTTAAAAAAAAAAATATTGTCAGAGTTGTTAAGGAAAGAGTAGGACGATAAAGAAAAGGTGGTGGCTAAGAAACTAATAGCACTTGATGAATCCATAGGTACTGATGTAAACTACACTAATTAAGATACTTCACTAGAGTTCACTTAGCATACAAAAACCAACCTCCAAATCAAGTGTTGATAAGCCCTGTACAAATTCAAATAAAGCAATTGAAATAAGCGTGCATTTTGTTTATAGATAGATCAAGAGAAAGGAGCAAAAGATTATGATGAAACAACAATCCTCCACCATAACTATAATTGCTTCAACTGTACAAATAATAAAAGGAATAATATACGAATTTGTTAGTGATAAGTAAAGGCATTAAAGTGTTCAAAGTTTATTGTGCTAAGATTGATATCTGTTTTATTTGTGAATATATATAGGCTGCACAGAGGGACACTATGGCTCTTGACAAAGTGCAGTGAATTTGCTTATTAATATGGTTTGCAAAGAGCATATTTTAACTATTATTACTTAGATGAACAATAAGCAATTTGAATATGAATAAGGTGTTTTTTGAATATCAAATTTAAACCTTTTCTAAGTAAGTATTATTAATTTTGAACAAATTGCCATATCTAAGCTTTGGTTAATTTTTCTCTATGCGATAAATGCTTGAAAAAATTATTCTCTTCCAAATTTTAGTCTTTGCTTTTTTTAGTGGATGGAAGAAAAGCAAGCAAAAAAAAAAAAAAAACACTAACAACTCCCTATGCTTTCACTAAGAAGCATAGTTTCTGAACCCATTGGAGGCTTAGACTACAAATGTAAGACAGCGAAAGAAGAAGCCACTGTAAAGATACATTTGATTTATATAAATATACATTTAAGTTTTATATATATACAACCTAAGAAATATAAAAACATATACATTTATAGTTATATACATACAGCTAAAAAAATTACATAAAAGATTATTCACATTTTTATTTCAATTTTTTTAATATAGTCAGGTTTATTTTTATTAATTTATTTTAATAAATTAGTTGGTTCCTCAAATAAAAGTTGAAAAGTTGTAATAAAAATCATTTAGTATAATTTTATTATAAACAATATTATTTGTTAATTAACTGATTGTAAAGTTTTATTTGTTTTTTCAGATCATCACAAATAATAAGATAGAGAATTTAAGAAGTCATCAATCATAACAGCAACAATGACCAAGTTGGGGGGAATATGCTAGATAAAGAAGGTAAAGGATGAGCATAGAGCAAAGAGAATAACACTTAGTTACAAGGCGAGCAAATTATCAAGCAAGCATTTAAAAAGGGAAACAAGTTGCTGTATCACATAGTACAAGTAGTACAATATTACCATTACAAGATATAACAAATATTTATTTCACAAATAGATTACAATTGACTTCTATACGACATTTAGCTCAATCCTCAAATCATCAACAATCTATCATAGGTGATTGACATTAACACCAAATATCATAATTTCTTATATTATTAAATAGTATAAATTACAATTTTAAATAAATAATTTTAATTTTTTTAATATGTTACACCTTTCTAAATTTATTTATTGCTACTTTTATACTATAATTTAAAGTAATTTAAACTAACATTTTAGTTGCATTTTAATCATGTAGATTACAATTCTGCTTCAACAAGATTTTGAGGAACTCATGATAATGAAGCTGGCCCAAGTAACCATCATAATCTTGCCAAATGGTTAGTCCAATACTCTCAACACATTGACAAATAAAATCACTTTTGTTGTATTCTATTTGCATCTAATCTATATATGATCATGCTTCCCATAAATAATTTTTCAGATTCTTTATTGTTGCTCCTATATCCATATTGATACTTTAAATGAAATTAACATTACATTTTTCTTTTTTAACACATGTAGATTATAATTTTGCTTCAACAAGAACATAAGGAAGTCATGATAATGCAAGAAGCCAAAATAATCATTGCAATAATGACCGTGCAAATGGTTAATACAACACTTACATTATTCATATACTTATTTTGAATATACATCCATCTAGCTACTTATATTACTCATCACATCAAGTTGTTAATTTATATATCTCACATGTATCTATCATTCTTTTTTTAAATTTAACAACTTTTAACAATTTATTATGTACATATATATATGTTGAACTTATTAAATATTGTATGTATTTATAAATCAATAATGAGATAATTTCTATGAATGTGTGATGACAAATAATTCATCTAACAATTATAACAAATCATACATTAATACAACATATATAATGACACAAATAACACAAACATTGTAGCAAGTATATATCTAATTTAATAATACAGAAATAAAATACAATTTCAAAGCAGCTCATAATAGTCTTAGAAATTTTCAAGAGACTAGAAGAAAGGTTAGAACTCAGTTGCCTAGCCCAAGGAGTTGTATTCACTATAATGCACGTTTGTTTTATCATAAATCACTTGATCTGTGTTGTTCTGATGGAAAAATCTCCTTCCCATAAGTAAATGCTCCTCAAGAGTTGCTTGAAATTTTTATGGACTCTTTAGCAGAAATGCTCCTCAGTGGTCATCGAAACATAACACAACGTAATGAAGATGGAATAACTATCGTACTTAAAGAGGATAAGCCTGATATTTTTCTTAATATGATTTTTAATCCATCTTGGAGTGAAATTACATCTAAACTCGGCCTGTACAAACCCGTCAAGATCATCCCGACTTATTAACAAGAACATTTTGCAAAATTGGAGCAATTGAAGGAAGATGCCATTAGTAAAGGGGCCTTAGAAAAGGTTAAAAGTTATATTTATGTCATTGAATTTCAAAAAAAAGGACTACCGCATACGCATATGTTGCTAATCATCGATAGCAATGACAAACTATGTAACCCAGAGTAGTATGATAATGTCGTTAGGGCCGAGATACGATCTAAAGAAGAGGAACCACAATTAAATGTTGTGGTGCTAAAGCATATGATTCATAGATCTTGCAGAATACTTGATCCAACTTCTCCATGTATACAGAATGGTCAATGTAAAAGGAATTACCCAAAAGAGTTCTCAGCGGAGAAACGCCAAGGCGATGACTCATATCCACTTTATAGAAGATAATTTGATGCTCCTATACCTATTAATAAAAATGTCACTGTTGATAATAGATGGGTAGTCCCTTATGACCCTTGGCTATTGTTAAAGTATGATTGTCATATAAGGGCCCATTTGGTATACCTGATAGTATAAGACCTGATAGGATAAAGGCTGATAGTATAAAGTCTGACAAAAATTTAATACTATGCAGTATTTGGTATATCAATGTATAAGATATTATATTTTAAATAGTTATTATAATTATTTTAGCTATTTTTTATTATATATAAAAATAATTTTATATTAAAAATTATTTATTTAGTTATTTATTTTTAATATTTTTTCATAAATATAAAAAAATATGAGAGAGAGAGAGAGAGAGAGAGTGAAATAGAGATGGAGTTTTTATATATTAAAATCTAAACAGGCTTAATATCACATTCCTATATTTGGTTGTGTTTTTTATTTATATAATTAAATTTATATTAAATATTATTATTTATATATTTTAATAATAAATTTGTATTCCTATATTTTTATTTTAGTTTGAATAGTCATTTTACAATTATTTTTTTAAAAAAATTTATTTATTATTAAATAATATTATCTTTTATTTATATATTTATATTTTTTATTTTTATTTAATAACTAATTTTCTTTTAATAAAATATATTAAAAAATAAAAAAATAAACGAACCTTTATACATTAAAAGCTAATCAGGCCTAATATGGTCTCCTTAGACGGTATTAAGTTATCCATCATTATAACGTATAAGAAAGGTCTAATGGATAAGTTTATATAATATATTGACTGCACCAAACAATGGATAAGGTCATAACGTATTGTATTACCTTATCATATCATGCCTAATACGGCATGCCAAACGCCCCCTAAATGTTAAAATATACTTCAACATAAAAAGCATCAAATACCTATACAAGTATGTCTATAAAGGGCTAGATCAAGTAGCAATGAGGTTCACAGAGGTTCACATATTGACGAGGTTCAATAATTTGTTGATGCGAGATGGATTTGGGCTCTAAAAACTTGCTAAAGACCTTTATCGAATGCATCCATATGTGGAAAGGTTACAAATCCATTTGCCAAACCAACATCAAGTTTACTTCTATAACCACCAAAGCACTTGTCACATACTTAGTGATGAACATTACTTCAAAACAATGCTCACTTAATTCTTTGACTTGAATTGTAGAGGCCTGTAATCTAGACATCTTTTATATAGAGAAATTCCAAAACAATCAGGAATAACTTGAATTGTTAGCACAAGGTGGATAAGGAATGGTATCAATGAAAGTCTCAAAAGAAAGTCATTGGTTGGATTTATATTGTATCTCATTTAGAAGGATAGAAATTCTATTTGCGTGCTCTACTACCTAACATGAGAGGTCTAACAAGTTGGAAAGACTTACTTACAGCAAATGGTACCTATTTTTCCATTTTCAAGTAATAAGTCGAGCATTAGGGATTATTAAAGTGTGACAATAGTATTCGCAAATGCCTGGTAGAAGCATATAATTTACAAATGCCATGTGCTCTTAGAAGGTTGTTCGCAACCATATTAATTTATTTTAAACCTACAGATGTAAAAAGCCTATGGAATAAGTTCTTCACATATATGGTAGATGATTTTCTGTAATCAAGCACTACCACAAGACTAGGCTTGACAAATAGGCTGCTAAGAGATTTGAATGACATGTTAATTTAACATGGATAGCAAATCACACATTATGATTTGCCAAGTCTAACAGTAGACAATGTTGAGGACATTTGATGCCAAGAGTTACACAAGAAAAGTTATTGGTCCAAGTGCCTCATCAAGATATAGAAGCTAGAGACAGGTTGAACATTGACTAGTTAGCTGCTTTCAATAGCATTATGAATGTCATTGAGCAAAAACAAAGTCAAGTTTTTTTTTTTGTGGATGGGCTAAGAGGAATAGGTAAAACATTTCTTTATCATGCTCTAATTGCAAACTTGAGAAGCAAGGGATATATTGTCCCAGCAACTGCTTCATCTGGAATAGCCACAACTCTATTACACGGTGGTCAAACAGCTTATTCCTGATTTAAGATACTTGTCACAACCAGGATCGCGACGGGACGACGAAACCATAAAGAGAAATAAAATGAAAAGATTAAAAATGAAAATGGAAGATGGAAATTGACAGATGATAAATGATGGAAAGAAAATGATGTAATGGATGAAAATGAGTAATGAGAAAAATGGGAAATGGGTAATGGGAATTAAGTAAATGAGAAATATTTTAATGAAATCGCTACCAATATTTATTTTACAATAGAAAAATACTGGAAAAATATTTTATTATTTTTTAATAAAAAAAGAAAAGACGGCCTTCAAGAACTAGATTTGAATTCGAGAGTCGATTATGCACAAGAAAGGTTTGGATTTTAATCCTACTGCACCTTTGATACATCCGTCCTTCATACAATTACCTTGAGTAAGTTGTCCAAACTAATAACTCTGACAATATTTATTTTACCCTCTAAATATAAGATTAATAATAACTTATTATTCATAAAAAATAGAAAAAACTTTATCTTTTTTAGATTTTTTTTGTTTTTTAGAAAAATATATTTTTTAATTCAAAAAATTATTTTTATTTTATTTTTAGGACAAATAAGGATACAACAGTTATTGACAAATGGAATAAAAAAATTGAGAAAAATTAATTTTGGCTTGACTTGTGCTCCTACATATTTTCTGGTGCAATAAGAAACTCAAAACCACATAGTTTTTTAAAAAATAATTGTGTGTTAGTTGATTTTATTTATAAATATAAATTTATAACAATATTTTTTAAAATAAAAAGAAATGTATTTTTTTTATTTTTATTTGTTATTAATGTTGAATCCTACCAGCGCTCCTAGCAGATTCTAATGAGGTCACAAGAGTTTCAGGAAGAGTTTAATTAATCGGTACTCCGATCTTCTCTTGTCAACCAGCTTCAAATTCTAATATTTCAAATGGAGCGATAAATCAAACTGAATTATTGTAGCCATTTTCTGAAATTTGTAATCTTTTTATTAAGAAAAAAAAGAATTATGATTGTAACATTTGAATTTAACAACTTTGCTTACTATTATCATTTATTTATTTTTTGTATAACTGAAAACTTATTTTTATTCTATTATGCAATTAAATTGAGATCCTATCAGCGCTCATGATAAAATCTAATATAAGACCTCAAGAATGTTAGGAAGAGTTTGGTTAATCAGTACTCCGATTCTCTCCTAATTTTTCTACCGTCAACCAATTTCAACTTTTATAAATATAAAATCTTAAATAAAATAGTGAAATTGAAGAAAGTTATTCTTATAATATTTAATTAGATGTCGACATATTTTCATAATGATATTGAAACTATACAAATCGGTTTTATTTTGTGTATAATAAAATTATTAAAATATTTTAGTTTAATTTGACAATCAATTTTCACCAACATTTTTGATAAAACCTGAATTTTAGGAAGAATCATTTTGATTGGTACTCTAATCCTCTTCTAATATTTTTTTAATAATTAATCGATTATTTTAATAATACGAATGCAAATATGACTTAGACAACAACTAAAGACAACAACTAAAAATAAATTCATGAATTAGAATGGATAAGCATCAAAATAAAACATGTAATATAACTATAAAAAGATTTTATTGAGAATGTTTATAATTTCACTAGCTCTCCTGATGAAACTATAGAAATTTCATGGCTCAGAAAAGCCAAAACATTATCACTATTACAATTAGTTTTGATTGTCCTTCATCAAAATATAATGAATTTCATTTTTTAGAATTCATAATTAAAGAAAAAAAAGACACTTTATTGTCGAAAGATATATACAAAAATAAAACAAGAGAATGTCGGCAACGTTGGGCCTTAAAATATTATAGCCCATGAATTAATAATTAATCAAGTTTAAGAAAAGTCAATAAGATAAAAAGGAAATAGTAATAACGCAAACATAAGAAAGTGAAGGTGAAGTAAAACCAGAGAACGTTGGCAACGTTGGGCCTTAAAATATTATAGCCCATGAATTATTAATTAATCAAGTTTAAGAAAAATCAATAAAATAAAAACAAGAATTTAATTGATATATATTTGTGCTGTTAATTAATAAAAATAAAAAAAATAAAAAATTATAATAAATTTTTCATAATTATTCAAATAAATTACTATTTTTTATTATTTCTATCGATTAAAAATATAAAATTATTTTATTCCACCAATATATTCAAATTAAATTAAAAAAAAAATAGTAATAACTCAAACATAAGAAGCTGAAAGTGGCGTATCTAAAGCTAAGAAGTCGTTCTCAGCGGTGTGTTCGGGAAGCTTCCAGTGCCTCTTTGGGGTGGGATGCATGCAAACACAGAGAGGGAGCGCGAAGAGCAATGGCTGATAATGAGGACCTCAATCATGGTTGTGGGCACAACCACGGAACCATCGCACAGTTACGAAACCACGGAATCATGGCACAACCACGGAACCACGACGCGAAGACGAACGCGGAGGTCCGAGGTGGCGTTGCATGCACTGATCCGTGCGGCTAGGCGTCGCTCCGACGACGGCGGCAGTAGTAGGAAGAAGATGGTGGCTCTATGGCGATGATGATGGTGGCTAACGGTCACTCCGTCGACGGTGGGTCGAAGTGGAGCGCGGTGGCCTGCGTTGGTGAAGGGAGTGGTGCTCCTGTTGCTTTCCTTTGTTCTTCTTCTTCTTTTTTTTTTTTGAATTCCTTTCCTTTCTTTTTTTTTTTTTTCTAATTCCTTTAAGCTTTGGCTGGGAATTTGATTTGAGTGAGGCTGGTATTATGAATGGTGATAGATTGTTTATGGACTCTTTTGATTCTTGCTCTGAATTTTTTTTAAAAAAAAAAAATCCTCGATGGTGGAGTTTTGATTTTTTTTCTTGTATGGTGGTGAGGCTGTCTTTATGCGGGTATTTTTGTTTTTGATTCACAGTTTGGATTAAGTATGGTTGGTGGGGCTGAGGATGGGTGTTTCTGACTTGGTTTCGTTTTTTATTTATGATTGAACCATGGGCGACTAATTTGGGTCTGCAACAATTTGCTCAGTAATTTGGTTGAGAATTCTGGTTTGTAGATTGTGTTTGGTGGACATTATAGTCCTCTGTGCTTGTTTTGATGCTTCCTTCTCCTTTTATTTGTGTGCGACAGTGAAGACGTGGTGTGTGTATATGTGTGTGGGAGTGCAGTTTTTTCATTGAGATCTCCATCTAATCCTATTACATTCTTTATTCTAAACTTGGAACAAGTTTAATCAATTATGTAGATATGAATTGAAACATGATGTAATATGCATAATCTCTAAATTTTGAGTGAAGGAATGGTTGGTTCTTATACCTGCTGAAGAATCTCTTGTAAGTTGTAACAGAGATAAACTGATTCCTCTGGACTCTTGTGTGTGCTTCTGTGCTTCTCTCCCTATTCTTACAGGATTTCCCAATTTTAGAGTTTCATTCCTTTCTTGCTCACTCTCCTCTCAGTGAGTTCTCTATTTGCTTCTCTGTTACCCTCTCAAAACCTAGTAAGAACTCTCTCCGTATCCCCCTCTCTGCCCCTGTGTGCCTTCAGTTGCTTGTTCTTCCCCTTTTTATAATGTTCTTGCACCGCCCAAACTATGCAAGTTGCACAACTTGCTGCTGCGAATGACTTTTTTATTTTATTTTCTTATTTTATCTTTACCCGTGGACTTGGATTATTGAACCTTGGATCGGGCCGAAACACCATTTTTTTTTGGCAAAATTATGGTTTTGGGCTGATTGTGTTTTTTTTTTTGCATTAAGGAAATTTTCATTTATTTTTTCATTTTTTATAATTTTATAAAAAAATACAATAACAAAAGAGAACGAAAAATAAATAGAGTATGAAATAAGAAGAAGCGAATTAAAAGAGGAGATGAATAAAAAATTGGAAGATTCAAATTTAAATTGTAATAAATTTTTTTATTTTTTATCATGATGTTTACATTGAAAGTTAAAAAATAATAATAATAAAATGAAGAGAATTTTTTTTGAAACTCAGTCAAAAATTGTGTGCCGACAATACTTATCAATCCAAAGCCAACTTTCTTTTGTAGAATAAGTAAGCGATCTAATCTTGCAAGGTTAATTAGACAAACAATAGCAATAATTTAGGATAAAGCACCTATGGCAAACAGATGTGCTTTGCAAGCATTAGATCATACATTAAAGGACATATTAGACAATGATGCTCCATTTGGAAGGAAAATGATGGTATTGGGAGGGGATTTTCATCAAGTATTTTCTGTTGTGCCTAAAGGCAGTAAAGCACAAATGGTTGTAGCATGTATAGTGTAGTCACATTTGTGGGCTTACACAAAGATCTTGCATTTAGGCCAATATATGCGATCTTTTCAAAATTATGAATTTACACAATATCTTATATATATTGGAGATGGAGTTGACGCTACCAAATAGGATGATTTGGTACAAATTTAACTTCAAATGGCAATATTATGGGATGATAAAAATGCAATACAAAAACTAATAGAAGAAATATTTCCAAATTTATAAGATCATGGACGGGATGAGTCCTATATGGTAAAAAGAGCCATATTAACACTCAAAAATTATGATGTTCAGAAGTTTAATGATATAATTATAAATCATTTCCCAGGATAAGAGTAGAATTTAGTACCATTTGATGAGGTTGAAGGAGATATAAATAATTTATATCAACAAGAATGCCTAAATTCTATTTCTTCATATGGTTTGCCCCCCATGTTCTAAAAGTAAAAAAAGGTGCCTTTGATGCCATTGAGAAATATAGACCCAGAAGTTGGACTCTATAATGGTATAAGGTTATTATGCTGTGGAACTTTTCTGAATATGTTGGATATGGAAATTCTGACAAGCCGCCACTTTCAATGAAAAGTTTTCTTGCCTAGATAAAACATAAAATAATTGAAACTGTAGGACTATGCTTTGTGCTTATTAGAAAGCAATTTCATGTGAAATTGAGCTTTGCATTGATAAAATAAGATGCAAGGGTAGACTATTCTCAATGTTGGTATTTATCTCCTTAAACATGTTTTACCTATGGACAATTGTATGTTGCTCTGTCTAGAGGTGTTTCTCAATCTACCACAAAGATCCTAATCAATCAAGGAAAAGTTGATGGGGAAAGTGGAGATTTCACTAGAAAGATGGTTTTTAAAGAAATTTTGTTACCTCATTTTCAAGTAATTTTTTTTTCATATATATAGGTTTTTCTTATTAATCTAAATTTTCAATAATAGCACATCCTTATATTGTTAATCTTTAAATAGTTAGAAACTTATATATATAAATTTTTTTTTTTTTTTTTGCAGACAAATTGAAATTTAAAGAACTCTTCTAATTATGTTAAGAGTTAAGAGAAAATAATTTAAACGTGTAATTTGCCAAACAAGTAAGTCTTAAATTATATTTATATTTTAAATGTCATACTCAAAATTTGTTTGAATAACTTCACATGTTGTTTATAGGAGAAAGAATTTGAAAACCTCTGAAATACTTGGAAAGATGAGCAGTCACTTACCTTAATTAGAGTAATTGACAACAAGGTAAAATATAGATGACACAATCAAATACTAATATTGTATTATTAATATTCTATTTTACTAATTATTAACAATTTTTGTAACAAATTCATCATCTCAAAACTTATTTCTTTGGTTGGGGAGTCACAGTAGTAGCAAATAAAATTCAATTTTGGAGCAGGTCAAAAAAAAAATTGTTGTCCTAAAAGAACAAATGGTAATGCAATATATTTATCCAATTATTAGATTTGATTATCATGTATACGATCCATTGGTAGTTATATTAAAATATTGATTTTTTTCCAAATATATATGTACACACACATGTAATAAATTTTTTTCAATAGATTGTGGAATTCAAAACCTCAAAAGTTAAAGTTCATATATTCTTCAAAAGGAAACTTGAAGATGCAATCTTATATGATGAAGGTTATAATTAGGGTTGCAAGTAGTTAGTATTTAGTTGGTCCTATTATTAACAAAATTATAAGACTTATTGTTAGTTGATAAATAATGAATCTAATTGATTTTTTTTTTTGTGTAAATAGGAAATTTCATGCAAAATAAGACATTTGCATGCTACAGGTTTTTGTATTTTCTTTTATCATCTATTATTTTTAGTCTGTAAAAATAACATTACCCTTTTATCACACTATTTTTCTCAAAAATATAGTAAATAATCAAGCAAGGTTCACTAATTTATTAGTAGCAACTTCTAAGTGTGATGTTATGATTTAAGCATGTTATTGTACTTAAGAGAGTGTTACAATGTGTTTGTTACTATTGAAATAATTTTTTGTACCTCTTTTATATAAATATTAATTTTTGGAACATTGTAATTTTGTGTATTGTGCAATGTTATTATAAGAGTAGCAACTTGAGATGTTTTGAAATTATTGTTGGCCATTTTCCCTTATTGCAAGCTTTCCTTCATAGGACTAATTATGGTACAATGTTATTGTTACTAATGTGGCATTAAGGATTATAATGATGATGAACTTACCCTTCAGTTTGTCTTTATTGATATAATTCTTGATGTGTTGATAGTTGTATCCTTGGAGTTTTCAATATCCTCTTAGTACTAGCTTTAGGGATATAATTTTAGTGTTTGCATTCCAGTGGAAGTTTACTCATGCGTTCTAATATGGAGAGCATTTGGCGGGATTACAATTGTGTGAGGTGACTCCATTATGGTTAAAATTTTGTGTATGTTGAATTTTTGCCTATATTGATATGCTCAATAAAACCTCCCATCGATATAAAATTTTATCAGCTTTGTTTGTATGCATGAATTCTTTGACAAAGTTGAATAGGGCAAATTATAAGGACTAGGTTGAATCTAGAGAGTTGTTCCTCATTGTTTCTTGTACTAATATTCCTCCCACAAAGGATGAGCCTCCAAAGCTCATAGATAAATCTTCCGTTGTTGATAGGGCATATTGTATTAGGTGGATCATTTTGATAATGTTTAATTAATGATCATGAGATATGTTATAAGATAAAATCATTAAGAATAGTACTCTAAGGCAGAAAGTGTAGAGAAACCTCTAGACTATATTGGTAACTAATCCAATGAGTATAATTAGTGAAACTCAAACTTTAGTGTACTTTGTGAAGATGAAAGTAGCACGAAAAGGTGAGTTGAATCGTGCTATCAAAAACTTTTTCCTACCTGAAAAATTTAAACAAATTTTCTCAAGTCTTTGGACTTGGATTGTGGAACTATTTTAAATTAGAAACTAAGTTATTGTTTTCACAACAACTTTCTTGGATAACATTCAATGAAATATACAGAATAATAATACAAGTTATGAAGATTATAAAGAGAGACGAGGATAGAAAATCACTCAAGAAAATTTTATGCTAGTTTGACTAAACCACTTGCCTACGTTCAATTCTTAACAAATTAGTTGAGATTTTATAAACATGAGTATTTTTTTGTACAAGTTTCTCCAAGCTTATAACCAAGTAGTCTTTTCCTAGCCTTTCCAAGCTGAATAAGTTGAGTAGTATTGTTTTAGACTCTCCAAGCTAACAAGTTGAGTAGTATTATCCTAGCTTCTCCAAGCTAACAATAACTACTATCGGGTCAGGTTACAATTCAGGATTAAAGGTTTGTATTTGATTAACACTAACACTAAATTAGTCAAAGCATATAAATCAATTTGGTACATAGTGGAGTGACTTTTCACAAATGTCACTAAGAGAGTATTTTCTATTACAAATCAATGAGAAGATTTTTTCTCAAGAATCTTTAGAAAGTAACTTTCTGGTTGTTCAAAAGATTGAAAAAGATGAAGGCATGTTAAGATAGTCAATCAGTAGAATTTTTGTTACTTCTTCTTTGTTTTCAAGATTTATATAGATTTCAAAATTTAGCCATTGAAACTTTAGACCTTGAGCCTAGAGCATTTTAGATCCATTGGTCTTAAACTACACAGAGAAGTATGTTACTTTCTTTCTCAACAAGTAAGCATATCATTTGGGTCCACCAGCTTTTCAAAATATTAGTACTCCTTTTGGATCTCCGTTTTGTCAAATTTGACCTTTATTAAAGATCTATAAATTGTGCAGGACAAGCTTTGAGAGTGGGGCTTTCTTCATGCAGATCAACCTTCTAAATATCACCCTTCTGGTCGAGCCTTCTAAATAGATTATTCTTCTAATGTGCTTGTGATCCTTCTAATGACTTGATATCTTTTTGATGACACAGGAATATCGTTCTAATGCTTTTGATTCACTTTTTGTGAGAGAAGTTTTAGACCATAGATTCTCTTGTAAAAACCGGCTCTTTTCCGTAGGATTATATACAAGATATGTAAGAATCTTTAGAGAATTTGTTTAAAAAAGAAATACTATAGGATTCAATTCTCTTCAATGAGCATTTAGCGTGATCTTGTGCTTAAAAGATCAAACACTTGAACAAACTATTAATCCTCAAAATAATTTTTTTGTTAATGATTGATTTGTTATCCATCAAAACCAAGGTTAAGAAAATCAAACCAGCCATCGAACCGGTCAATACACTAGTTCAAAGATTCAGAGATCAAATTGGTTCAACCGTGGGTTCGACCGAAGTATAATAAAATATATGTATTTAATTATATATATATATATATATATATATATATGTATGTATGTATGTATGTATATATAACTAATTAAAATGAAAAAAACTATAACATAAATAATATAAAACAATATTATTTAAAGATCTACCAAAATAAACATAATCCAAATCTCTCTAGTCTCAACACTCAAGTCTCAACTTCCAATAAAGTATGACAACATTAACTCAAATGACAATATTAAAAAGTAATATTACATCAAATACAAACAACAAAGTTTGCAAGTCAAATAGTATCATCAAAATCTACAAATCAGTTCACGTCCTCTCAACATCTATTTTTCTCCCTCCCACTATACTAAACCATCATTTTATTTTCCCTAGCTTCTTTCACACATTTTTACCTCACTTTGAGGCCTCTTCCTCTTACTTCTCTCCTATTTTATTCTCTTATCTTTGGCTTCTTTTTCACCTTCTGGCCTTGTGACCTTCTATTTCATTTGCCCATAACGTCCCTTCTTTTGTTCATCCCTCATTTTCTCATCTCACAACTTCAACACTAATTTTAGAGTCTCAACTTTCTCTTTTCTTCTTTTCTTTCCAGTACATCAATGGCTTCTTTCCAGCTTACTTACCCAAAAACCAAATCCACAATAGAATCAAGGCTATGAAAGTTCAAAATTTAAATGCAAAAAAGAGTGAGGGGAGATTAACTGTAGTGTGGAGGCCTACAGCGCGTTGGATGACTTCCAAGTGACAAACGGTGGCGCAAAGATGAATGCCGGATGGTTGAATGGTGGTGGTTGTTGTAGCGTGAAGAGTGAAGAGAAAAAGTGAGAAACAAATGGCACTGAGGCAGAAATGAAATAAGCCCTGACCCTCTGCAATGCCAATCCACCCCTATTTCTAAATTTTGTTGTTGCTCTTGAAGCTGCAAAACGGCATAGTTTTGCAAGCTTCTTTTTTTTTTTTTCCTTCAAAGAAACAATGTCGTTTTACCCAAAAAAAAAGAACCAAACTGGTGAACTGGCATAATCGGTCTGGCTAACACCAGTTCACTGATTCATGCTAGTTCTATCCAATTTAACACCGATTTTTAGCACTAACGATTCAACTTCATGACCGGACCGGCCTAGTTTCTAGTTCTCAATCCAACCAATTGGACTGGCCAGTTCGGTCCGATTTCTCTTTCTTGATCAAAACCCTTAGCTAGGTATATCTCAGACCACTTGGTGGCTTCTGAATGATATTGGAGCTTGCAATCTCTCCCTTTTTGATGATGGAAAGCCAATACTTAAGAAAAGATTTTATTTATTTTTTTTGAAAAAAAAACTTTGAAAATGCATAAGCATTTGTATGGTTTGTGTTATTTTCAATTTTTCTTGATTTGAAAATAAGCTTTCTGAAATTGATCACAAATTGTTATGTTATCCAAAAACTTCTAGATAGTATATAGGTATTATTAGCAGTTAAGAACATCTTGAACCAGACTATTATTTTGCTCAAACTATGAAATTTAGCAGATATGCAGTTCATGCTATAATCAGAGCAAAAAATAAAAGACTAAGAACTATAACATATGAGAATTATAACTTATCAACCAGAGATCTCATAGATATCAGAGCAATAATCAAATAATTATAACTTAACACATGCATAATCAAATATCAGAGCAATAAAACCGAGATAGATATAAGTACTAAGACAACAAAATTATCAGAGCAAAAATATCTTAAGATAAATGATAGAGTAGAAATAAATAATTTAGATTAGAAGTATGATAATTCATTCATCAAAAGAAATATTGTCATAATATGAAAGAAAAAAAAAAAAGCAAAATGCAAAATGGAATTTCTGCTTTAATTTCCTAACTCCTCCTCAACCAAAGCTTTTCTCTTTTTCTCCTCCTTTTGACATTAACAAAAGATGTGCAAGGATCATGGAAGACCATCACTGATTGCCCTTACTATCTCCTTTCTAAAGAGCTTTTAATAACTGCAGCATTAGATTCTCTATTTTGTCCATCCTTCTTTCAAGTGCATGCTGGTTGGCCATTATTGTCTGTTGGTTGGCCTAGATGAGATCCATATGGACTTCGAAAGACATTATTATGGGTTTTGGATGGTTCTTCAGAAGGCAAGTTCTCAGTGTGAGATGTAGAAGACTTAGCACTATCGGATACAGTCTTATCAAACCTTGGGCTAGTGGTCAGAAGCAGGAAAGTGTTGGCAGTGGTAAGAGTAGCAAGATCATGTTGAGCGGCAGGCAAGTTTGTTTGAGCAAGGGTTGAGAAACGTGTAACTTCTTGAGCAGGAGTAGTGCTTGGTTCTACTGATTTTTCTACAACAGCAGGCTTTGCTCTTTCATTAGCTCTTTCCTCTATAATCCCATCAACCTTAATAGGGGTTCTTTCTTAACTAACAGGAATCAGGGGAAGAGTTTGGTGAAAAGATTCATCTTATGTAGCTTGTTGTTCAAAAGTTAGTACAACCTTTCTCATCTCAGTAGGAAGGTTCTGATCTTCAATAATCACAATAACATGTTGTTCTACCTCTTGAGAGATAGAGGAACTCCTTTGCTAAGATGCACAACTCCGGTTGCTCTATTTCTTTATTTCTGGAGCCAGGCTTTTGCTTTCAACTCATTTTCTTTTACTTCCCTTTTGGCTATTGTGATTGGTGAGGGATTGAATCTCTTGAAGGAGTAGCAAGAGCTTCTTTTAGCTTCTTTTTCCCTTTGCCCATTGGAACCTCTTTGGTATTGGCTTTTCTGGTGCAAGCTCCCTTATGATAATCCCTCTTTCAGTAGGTTTGGTAGCACGAGAAATAGAAAGGTAGTAGGAGTTGTGGTAGTGTCAACCACATTGATGGGTTCTATAGCAGTGACAGAAATCTCTTTATCACCTTTAAAGAGGAAGATTCCTTAGCAAGCTTCAACAATCTTCTCTTACTTTTTCCTCTTTCCTCTAGAACGATAAAGTAGCATGTCTTCTTCTTTCAGCACGAATAGCAAAAATAATAGAATCAAGAATCAATCTCACTACACTGATTCTTCTTCTAGTCATAAGATAGAATATGACCATTTGATTTACCTTACTCATTACATTTGTGTTGCCACTCCTTGATAATACAGTGTATTGAATGACAAAATAAACAATCCTAATAGGAGTGAGTAAATAAGATGTTCAAATATCTCTTACTTTCATACTTCTTCCTATGAGAGTTTCTACAACATTTTCCTCAGTAGCATCAAGTTCTTCCTACCAATTTTCTCCACCACGACACAAAATGCTATCATTAAGCACTACAAGAAACAAAGACATTTGCGACGTGTAATTACTGGTGGTTATTGACAACTGCAGCCGGTTTTGATTTAAGTGGACAGTGATGGCGGCTTAATAAAACCGCCCTGAGTGAATGTTAAAGACGACGGTTTTTGGGTGTTTAGAGAGGGCTCTGTGTTAATTTCTCTTCCCCTTTCATTTTGGCGCTTCCTCTCCAGCGAGAAAAAGTCTCACTCTGAGCTTTTCTCTCAAACCCATCTTGATTTTCCAAATTGAAGAAAAAAGAACCAAATCAAAAACCCCCTTCTGAAATCCATGAAATCCAAAACCTAAGCCCCTTTTTCTCTCACCTCTCACATTATGCACAATGCATAGACCTACAACCACTGATCGCACAATGTCGATGAGTGATGATATAGCCATGAACGTGAGGTCGCGTGACCATGTGTGAATGACCAACTATAACACTGACCACTCCGCAATACAAAAGTAGCATAGCAAAGAAATAAATTTCTTATTAGAATTGCCTCAGAGAATGCTCTATGGATCCTATTGACACTGCTCAAAAGCTTCTCTATTTAGGTTTTTTTTCTCTCTCTTCTTGTTGTTCATAATCCTACGCACAATAATAAAAAAAAATGAACTTCGTTTGATGATGAATACCAGGAGAAGCTATAAAATTTTGAAATTGTGAGACAAATATTATATGGCATTATCATGATATAAAGTGTGAATAGGAAAACAAATTGAGTTTTTATTTCTTGATAAAAGTTTTTAAAGAGAGAAAATAACTCAAATCTATTTATCATTAAAAATAACCAATTACAACAAGAATAATTATCAATAAAAGTAACAAATAACGTGACGTAAAGTAGACATTGTTCACCCCCCCATTGCTTGCTGCAGCCTATGCCACCACCACCATCATTACCTCCAACCACCTGTGCCACTACACCCCACCCCACCCCACTGCACCATTACCCCATTCCCCCTGTGATAGCCTAGGAAGCAAACTTGGTGACATTTTACAACCTTCCAACACTGCACCACCAACCCTAACCTTCCAAGCACAAGCAACTAATCCTTATCAACCTAAACACATCCTAACACAAGATCCATGGTGCTTCCAGTTTTACAAGCTTTCTTGTCATAAGCCAAAGTCTTGTGCTATTCTTTAATTTGGGAGCTAGATCTCTACAACCTAGTAGCACGTAGGGAGTGGGGGTAAGGCTAATGAGTGGGGCAATGGGCAAGAAGCGAGGCAATGGTGCTAAGGGTGTTTATAGTGTAGTTTGAATAAGTTTTGAGTAAGGATGGACATCAGGTTGGATCAACCTACCAACCCACAGGTTTTAACCCAACTTAACCCATAAAATATGGGGTGGGTCAGGTTGATGGATTGGATTAGGTTTAAAAATCTCTAATCCATGAGATATGAGTTGGGTCATTGGTTTGAAAATTTTTCACCTATATAACCCAAACCACTTATTTTTTTCTCAATATGTTTTGTATTGGTCTTGAACTTGTGTCATGGCTAAGAATAAAATGATTATTTTTTTTCTCAAATCCTTTATTAATGTCAAATAAAATGTAAATTACATCCTAAATTTTGTCAGGTCAAGGAATGAAGGGACAAAATTTTTCTCAAATCCCTTATTAATATTAAATAAAAGAGGAATCATATCCTAAATCTTGTCAAGCCAAGGAATAAAGGAATTTCTTTTCGTAAAATCCTTGATTAATATCAATGAAAATGTCACATTATCCTAAATCTTGTTAAGCTAGGGAATAAGGGGATAAACTTTTTCTTAAACCTTCATTTATATAAATGAAAATGATTATATCATCCTAAATCTTGCCATTCCAAGGAATAAAGAGATATTTTAATATGTTTTAATAGGTAATTTTTTGACATATTTTAATAAGTAATTTTTTTAAAAATGTATATTGGATCCACGGATTTGACTCAACCCAACCCATCTATAAGTGGGTTAGATTTGGTCAGGTCTAAAGAAAAAAATTGTTCAACCCATCCCAATCCACTGTTTGAATGAACGGGTTGGGTCGAAAAAGCTTTCCAAACCCACCCAACTCAACCCACATCTACCACTAGTTTTGAGTGAAAAGTCCTACCAATTCAAATAGTATAATTTATAGTGGTTTGAATTGGATTAGTTTAATTGATTTTTGACAAAAGAAATTTTTAAATTTAAAACATTATAAACCAAAACTAATTTAAGACAATTAAATGAATAAATAATAATAAAAAGAAAAAATAATTAATTTAATATATATAGAATAATATTTAAGTAAAAATGGAATATAAATTAAAAAATTATGCCACAAATTAAAATTATTATAAACAAAAGTATGACTTTAATAAAAAAATTATATTATATAATTTTTTTTGTTTGAATTGGATTTAATTGATTTTAAAATTTAATTTTGAAATCTAATATAATTCAAGTGATTGTTAAAAGACAAAAACCAACCTAATATGAATTTTTGTGGTTCTAATCAGCTCTTGATATTTTTGGATCGATTTAGTGATTTTGATTTGACTAAATTAAATTTAAACACCTTTAAGTGACATGGTGGTTTGCTGGCAGCTAACAAAAGAAGGAGGAAGAGTTAAAGATGAGGGATAGAGAGGAGAATAAGTAATTTTATTAAATTATTTTTATTTTGTATCAAGATTTATCATGGTCCCTGACATAAGTTGTCCTAGATTAGACACCTTTGAAAATAGATAACAGGAGTAGTTGCACTTGCATATCTTCAACCACTTCCATTGGCACAAAAAACACTTCAAAGAGCAAGTGCATGCGTGGGAAAGCACTAAAACAACTTTTTTAAAAATAATAATAGTAATAATAAAAGCAGTTGTAAAATAATTTGTTATATTTGGGTAAGAAATGAAAATGAGTTATAATAAAAAAAATTTATAGCTCAGAGCTAAAAAGCAGTTTATAATTATAATCAATTTTTTGGATTTTTTTATTATAAGCAACATCTTTTTCGTACATATAAAATTGTTTCCCATTTTCACCCTACAAACAAGCCCCAAAAAAAAAATCAAATAAAAGTGATTATTTTATATTATTTTTAGTAATTTACTATATAAAAATGATTATTTCTAAATAATATAAATAAAATAAATTATCTTAAAATTATTTTTCAATTGATATATTCAAATATAAATTAATTTTATCATTATATATATATATATATATAAAATTGCTCATACAAATAATCGATTGTTAACATAATCTTAATTTTACAACATTTCTACACACACCAAATTACTTGCTTCAAACGACTAGTCCAGTCAACAAAACAAAATTTTTCCTAACTTTAATGACTCACCTAGTAATTTGTAAAATTTCAATGAGTAACTTCATACACATATTTTGTAGTTGAAATATGAATGTTAGTTTGTTTATTTCTTGCAACATAGTAATTTTTGGAGAAAAAAAAATCACAAATACTATATTTCTGGACCTCACGCACTATGATCGTGACGTTATAGACTATTAATATGTTTGGTTTAGTTTTTAAATAGCTCTAAACCTGGTTTTAAGCAAAAGTTTGTCTTGCAGTTTTTCACTCAAACTATAGCTTTGGTTTAGAGACGTAAAAGTCAAAGCAAACATTCTCTCTGTAGAATATACATATATATAACCATTTATTTATACTAAAAGGATTAGACATTAGTTCGAAAATGCAGTACAAATAATATCCTAAACTAGCACAAGATACATTTGTAACATGTGATTCCAAAATTATGCTAACACCCATCCCTCTCAAAGCCGGTGGTGGAGCAGGTCTCAATTCGAGGTTTCTCACTAAAAATCAAAAAAGAAGAAACCACTTGGTAAAATGAATTTCTGTGAAAAGTAGCACGAACAATATGCTACCGAACAAAGACAAATTCCCAATGTATTTTTAGTTAATATATTCCCAATGCATTTGATAAGTTTATTTATCTATTTTCTTTATCTAAATTACTAATTTCTAAACTCTATTTGATTTCACTTAATTTTACTCAAGTCAGATTAACTCACTATAAGGATAACATTCTTCAATGCATTTGATGCGTTATTCTTAGCAATTTGAGTAGCACTTCTATTATTGCAATGAACATGGACCCTGATAGGATTACAAAATACTAGTACAACAGTCCAGTGCAAATAATGTCCCAAATTCAAGCTAGAATAGCATGAGATACTTATGTAACACTTGATCCTATAAACAGGCTAACAGTGGCTATCGATAGACCGGCTATTATCCCATGGTTGCCATCTTGTACTGCACAGTTCTATACCTAGTTAGTTGTACATGTTGAATTATCTAAGCAAGAACCTTTGCTACATGCACAAGAAGGGCTATCTTAGCTTTACTATAATATAAAAGATTGCTCTAGCATCAAGCAAGTAGAGGTTCCTAGGGTGTTAGAGGAACCTGCCCACTCATCATCCTCTAAGGCCCACAGTATAACTTTGGCCCCATGTGAGCAACAAATTCTCCAGGGTGGTCCTGCTAGCACCTTTCTCCGCAGAGTTTGCTACATGATTATTAGCCCAAGTGACGCCACCAAGTGACTCCACCAATTTAGAAAGTTATAATGAGAAATCGTGTATTTGCAATTAAATTTATTAGTTTTGCTTTAAGAAAAGTCTTTCTTCGTTTTTTCTTTTCTCTCTGAAAATGCTTTAAAGGAAACTTTCGGCTAATTTTTATTAGTGCATAATAAGCTAATTATAAATGATTTGGGTCTATTTCACAGCTCACCCTTGTTCGAAAGGATGCTCCCCATTTGTGTGAATGCAATCTGCATTTTTATTCACAAGTAGCTAACCATTTCCCAGCCACCTTTGGTTTTCTTGCAGAAATAATTGATTCAAACACAGTGTCCTCGATTTCCCACCTTCCTTTGATCTCTATAGTGGATTTCCTTTCTAGTAAGATTAATATGTTTTAAGCCCACATGATTTTGTGAGATTTTGGAAGTCTCAAACTGTTGGCATATGTGTACTATTCGTTTAAACCTCTTTTACCACCTAATTGTCTCAGTGATGGTGATCCATTTTTATATTTTAGGTATAAAGCGTGACAAGTATGAATAGGTAATTTATCCCCCAAAAGAAAGATAAAGAACTTTATCATACATGAGTTTCAAATATAGTGTATTTTATGTATATCTTGTGCATAGGGCACCTCATTTGTGCATTAGATTAATGGGCAGAACCAATTGGTTTAAGATCTTTAAGCTGAGATTCATTATACTACCGAAGCAACAGACATTGTAAAAGTAAACCCATTTGCGCGTGCCATTAGCTTGAAGCACGATTGACATAGTATTTGAGGTGCACCATAGTATGCAATAATCTCTTATCTTGCTAGCATTTTCCCATAATGTTGGGTTGCAAGAGAAAATTAATTATTTGAGACAATCTCTTGCACAGTAACCTCAATTTATATTTCAATGCTTATGATATGGCTAAAGAATTACATAATCCTGAACACAATTTGAGCCTACTACATGGGTTGGGAGTTTAAACGTCCCTCTACAAGTGTTAATTAGTGAAGGATTATCATTATTTTTTATTGTTGGATCAAGCGCTTACTACTAGATCAAAAGTTATAACTGGTAAGGATGCAATTTTATTTTCTTATAGTTTCTCATAATCATATCAAACATAAAAGGCTGCACCTATTGCAGGTGCTATAACCCTGGATGTTAAGATTATTGAATTCTAAGGGTGGCATTGGCTAAATAAAGCCAACATCTATAATTTTAATTTTCTTCACCCCCTTATCACCATTTTAGGCTCGCTCCTTCCACCCTCTATTAAACATGCACTCCAAGTTAAACGCCACTCTTTTCCTCACTCTTGATGCTGAAGGAGCTTTCATTACAACTTAATGCTTGCGAGTTCATCTATTTTGATCATACTATTATTCTTCATTCCAATTTTGCGTAGACATAATATTACACTTTTCCCTTTTACCCATGTATCAAAAAGTAGAGGCCTAATCACTTCGCCTCTCGATTGCCCCACACAGCCATCTCATTTATTTTTTTAATGCTTTGGTTTGATAGGTTTATACAAGCTTCTTCATATCCATTTTATCACTTTTGATACAAGAAAAAATGCCTAAATTTGGTACAGACGTGGCCTGTGCAGCTATACAACTTTATATTTATTATTTAGATTTAGATTAGATGCATTAATGCATTAAAGTTTATTAGATGCATTAATGCATTAAAGTTTTAGTTCAAAAACAGCACTCTACCTGTAAATCCTCCATTTCATCCTTGCTGATACGAGGAAACACACCTAAATTTGGCGCGGATGTGGCCTGTGTAGCTGCAGCCATTATTTATATTTATTGGATTCTAGTTCAGAAATATCACTCTATATTTTATTTTAATATTCCCTACGTTACCATAAATACCCCGCTTTATTCTTTTTATGCTTCTGCTTGATAGGCTTATACAGGCTTATTATGCTCCTCCATTTTATCTTATTCAAGAAAATTTGGTATAGATGTTGCTTGTGCAGCTACACCATTCTATATAGTATTTACCCCGTAATATCCTTTTCAAGTTCCAGCATTATTTATGCCATGAATTAGGAGTTTCAATTTTAAAATGGCACTCCCTCAATCTTTCTTTTTTCTTCCCAATGTTACCTTACCCTACTTTTTCTCCCGCCTTCCCCTATACCCTGCCTCTCACTAACGAAAAGATAAGAAAGATTAACTAAAATTAACCACCATAACCCACATAATGCTACCCACATAATCCTTTTTAATGACTTGCCCATAAACATAGGAAACACCTAAATTTAACTGCAAAACTATGTCCCTACCCCCTAATCGACAGGTCAAACACTCACCCACACATTCCCCCTTCTCTCTCTAACACTTCATTCCTCTTTCTCTCTCTCCCTAGCGCAACACGGTTTTGACTCACAAAAACCCAAAAAGAAAAAAAATTCATTTCTCTCTCTCTCTCCCCCCTCTCTCTTTCTCTCTCCATAATTTTTCCGAGAAAACAAAAAAGAAAACCATAGATCGGACCAACGTGAAAGCTCCCCACAAACTAATTTAAAAAAAATTAAAAAATAAAAAAATTCAAAAATTCAAAAATTAAAAAAAAACTAATACACATAAGAAAAGAAAAATAAACAAAAGAAACACAGATTTTCTCTCTCTTCCCCCGCCCCTCCCCCTCTCTCTCTCTCTCTCTCTCTCTCTCTCTCTCTTCTCTTGATCCATGGGAGAGGAACTCCACCCGAACCCAGTAGAAGAAAGTTGAATCAGCAACACACCGTTTGGCCAAAACCCCCAAATGCGGTCTTCTAGAAGGCCACAGAAACATTCAGATTTGAACAGAGCCCAGATTATTATCGAACGAGAAGAATTGAAAAAACAGCAACAAAAACGAAAACGGATCGAAGGGGGCATTGTGGGCCGTTGATTGGTGCATGCGGGTGCGGATCTGATGGTGGGTATTTTAGGGCCATGGGCGAGTGCAACAGCTGCTGCTACTGTTAGGGGTGGTTGTGGGTGTTGTTGTTGGGGTGGTGTGCGGCTGCATAGAGGACGATGCAGCTTCACTTCTCGCCTAGCATGAGAAGCATCACGATATCGAGCAACAATGGGTTTATTGACTTGATGAAGATCAAGGTCGCAGCTTGCCACATTTCCTATCGGACCCTCTTCCACACCATCCTCATCCTCGCGTTCCTCTTGCCCTTTGTCTTCATCCTCACCGCTCTTGTCACCCTTGAAGGTGTCAACAAGTGCTCCTCATTCGGTACTCTAATTTTTTCAACACTTTCTTAATTTTGTTCTTCTTACCATATGGTTCGATTGTTTATTTATTTATTTGTTCTATCATAGATCCTGATTTGAATTTTGGGGCATGTTATTGTTTTAGTGCAATGATGGATTCTGTTTCTTAATTAGAGGTAGAGGAGGAATAAGAATAACTATAAGGGGAATGATTAAGAAGGATTTGGAGCTGAATAGTCTCTTCTGGAGACTTGGTTATTGACGGAACATGATGGCGTCGTATGATCTGTGTAGTTTTGATCCGTGTAGCTGGCTAGGAAAAAAAGGCGTTGGTGGTTGTTGATAAATTGTGTCACGTATGATTATAGAAGTTTTCTAGCTAGCAATTTTGTCTTTATTTCAGGATGGCTCAAGTGTGATTGGGTAATTTGGAACGTTTTGGTTGTTTGACTGTGCTTGAACTTGGGATTAGTGATGATAATGAATTAATGATGATGATGCTTTCCTTATATGTGTGCTGGAATTCGTACCCTGTTGTGTTGATTCTTTTGCGTGACAAATTAATGGATGATTTGGATTTTTTAACTGTAGAAGTATTGTATATTATCATGAATTGATAAAATGTGGGCCAATATTTGTAGTATCTGAGCACTACAGTTGAACGAAGCCGGGTTCTGCTGTTGTCTATTGTTAATAGAAGTTTTGAAATATCTATTTTATTGTCTTAAAACATCATCTAATCTGTCTGTATGTTGCTTTCCATATGTTCCTCATATTTTGTCCTGAAAGCTCATCGTTTTGTACATTTTATGTCTCACCTTTTGCCTATATTTAATCCTTGATTGGTTCCTTGTTTTGTGCTCCAGATTGTTTAGGTAGGCGTTTGGGACCAAAGCTTCTTGGTAGGGTTGATGATTCAACGGTAAATAATTTTCGTGTTACTTCAAATATTTTTAGGTTGCATTATCGTGTTTATTAAAGTTTTGGTTAAATAACTACTTTCTGAACCCTTCTTGTGTTGACGGTAATGGTGCAGCAGAGATTAGTTAGAGATTTTTACAAGATACTCAACGAAGTAAAGATTGGGGAACTTCCAGCTGATCTAAAGCTGCCAGATTCATTTGATCAACTGGTTTCTGATATGAAGAACAATCAATATGATGCGAAAACGTTTGCATTCATGTTACGGGGAATGGTAAGTTGCTTGTTGCATTTGCATAATGTATTGTGTATTTCTTGGTTTTGGTTAATTGGTATTAAGTAGGGAAAGGGTTGTCTGAAATTTAATTCTGTTAATGTTTTCAAATCTTATAACACGTGATGAAATTGAAAAACACATTTTAACAGCACACCCGCCTTTACTAATATTTGAATATTAGATGGTTGAAGTTCGGATAACTGATGCACTATTCGTGAATGTCAGCTAAGAAAATTTGTAGAATAAAGACACAATATTCTGTCTAGAGATGCAGTGATTCAGTTTATGACAACTCTAGATTTTCTTCTTGCTTGTGTATTTATTTTGAACCTACAAGGTTATGGCAATGCCTGGTTTGGTAAGTCAGATGGAAGTCACTGCTAAGCTTGATACTGTGTTTTAGTTGCACTGTAGTGACTCTGTTGCATTGTATGATCTTCTTTTTGTATCATTATTATAATATGTATAGCTTGAAAGCAATTTTTTTTTTTTTTTTTTTCCATTTGGAGCTAAGGTTTGTGACAAGGAAAAAAAAATGCTTTAGCACCATTTTATCTATGTGTATAGAGGATTCAGAAGAATCTTTTAAATTATCTAGTCTCTGCCTAATTCTATTCCTTATTTACATGTTACGTGAGGAAAGGGTTATACGTTACTGCTAACTACAATGATGCAATCTCATAATGAAGTCAATCAAGAACACTCTTAGATTATGTAGATTGCTTTTACGAGATAAATGTCGGGCGTTATCTTCCATGAAATGCAATCTATAATTTCACTTGAATTTAGTTTGATGCCAATGTACAGAACATCATGATTGTGCTTATTTCAATCTTCCACTCTCTGGATTTAAGGCAACTGGTGATAGTTTGTGTATATGTTTTGCAACAAATGGTTCAGTTTTGTTCTGGTATTGCATGGTTTATTGGAGATTTATTTTGAAATATTGGACAAACAATCATAATATAACTAAAAGTATGTATTATTTGGCCACATCAAGACTGGTTCTTCCTGGTAGGGATTTTTGGAAAAGTGACTTAAAAAGTGGAAATTTCACAGTGTGGTCCAACAGACACACACTATGGTGGTTGCACTTACTGAATTGTCAGGTTGCTTATATTATTCACGAAGGCTAAAGAAATCTTATACTATTTTATATAAGAATTCTACTGAATATTAAAAAGTATACAGTTGACGATCATAAATTTGCTGCACTTAAAAATGCAACGTGCTTTTCTCAAACTACTCATTTGTTACTTATCTCTGGCACATCTTATAGTTTGTCTATTTACCTTTAATTTACACTTTATATGTTTATATGCAGATGACACCACTTGATTCATATTAAGGCTTGTCTTGTAATCATAGTACATTATTATATTACTTTGATAAAACTGCGAGATTTGCCTTGCTCTCCTAGTCTCTGGATTCCTAATTTCTCAACTGATCCCCTTTTGGATCTCTAACACTCTCTTTCGTGCATCTAATTCCTAGCTACTAAAGCCCATTAATTTTAAGCTCAGTTCCTAACATACTTTCTGGTATGTTTGTCATAAGCCTAATGAAGTTTTTTCCCACTTGTCCTTCTTTAACATGTAGAGGAGGTGCTCAGTTTTATGTTTATTTATTTATTTTTTTATGGGTTGGTTTCATATTCTCTTTTTCCTTTCTTTGTTTAAACATTCTTTTCATTTCAATTATGTACAACCACATTTGTTGGTTGTCTATTCATCTGCAGTCAGTAGGACTTTCGAGGTCTTCATGCTCTTTTAAAAACATTCAGTGGCAGTAATTTTTCATCATCACTATGATCATCTTGGCTTCGGTTTACGACCCTAATTATTCATGAATGATAGCCTATGCTTTATGCATCCCTCTTAGGAGTTTGAGAAATGGTTGTGTTGAGTGTATGCACAGCACGACTATTATGAAAAGTTTAGTTTAAGCATGTTTATATATTTAGTTCATCATTATTATGCCATAGCTTGTCACACACACACACACACACAGACACACATATATATATATATATATATATATATATATATATATATATATATATATATATATATATTGCAGTTCTTGTGTTAAAAGTGGTAGCAAATGATAATTATATTGATCTTTGTTACAATGTGATGTTTCTTCGGACAGATGGAGAAATTTGAGAGAGAAATTAGAGAATCTAAATTTGCAGAGCTGATGAATAAACACTTTGCAGCAAGTTCTATCCCAAAAGGGATTCATTGTCTGTCTTTGCGTTTGACTGATGAATATTCGTCAAATGCCCATGCGCGCAAACAGCTGCCCTCTCCAGAGTTGCTACCTTTGTTGTCTGACAACTCTTACCACCATTTTATTCTGTCAACTGATAACATATTGGCTGCTTCAGTAGTTGTTACTTCTACTGTGCAGTCATCTTGGAATCCTGAGAAGATAGTCTTCCATGTCATTACTGACAAAAAAACTTATGCGGGTATGCACTCATGGTTTGCATTAAATCCTGCCTCCCCTGCTATAGTCGAAGTCAAAGGTGTTCACCAGTTTGACTGGTTGACTCGAGAAAATGTTCCAGTACTTGAAGCAGTAGAAAATCAAAATGGGATCAGGAATTACTACCATGGGAATCATGTTGCAGGAGCCAATCTCAGTGATACCAATCCACGAAAGTTTGCATCAAAATTGCAGGCTAGAAGTCCAAAGTACATATCATTACTCAACCACCTCCGCATATACATACCCGAGGTAAGTTGGATTCAACAATTTCCTATGTTCTTTTTCATCTATCCATTCTCTCTTTCTCTCTCTCTCTCACACACACACACACACACACACACACACACACACATAGAGAATATTGTCCAAGAATAATGCATTTCATTAGGTTTGGCAAAGAGTTTTACTTTTCTTTTGGATAGATGAAGAATTTTATTGAGATAAAGATAAGAAGTATACAAGAAGATATGAGGACAAGAGATCCTCTTTACAAGAACAAAAACAAACAAGAGAAAACACTATCTATAAAGCAGAGCTTTCCAATTTCTCAACATATTTGAGAGGGGATTTCTTTTAGAAAGATCATGTGCTTTACACCGGATAGAAGCCAATGCCTAATCCTATCATACAAAACTTGCTTGGTGAAGAGTCTTATACTTTGATATTTATTTTTGGTGGAATAAATTGTTAATGACCTTAGACCTTAGAAAATGACTTCTATACACATCAAGCTAATATTTATCTGGAAAGTTGAAGTGGCAAGAGTGGATTGAGTACTAATAGTATATCCGAATTCTGACAAGTTATAGTGATTGAAGAGAACTTAAAAGCTAAGTGCTAAAGGATAAGATTATGTTGAATTATTTGAGTGAAATGTTTGGCTATCTTTCCCAAATTGGTTTGTAAATTGTATGGAATGAGGGGTTTAATTTATAGATAATAATGGAAGAACATAAACCATGAAACGAATAGAGTGATGCTCCACCTCGTAAGGTGTTGTTCCTTGTGCAATTAGATAATTGCAACCCGTGGCGGCATGGCATATTTGCATTGCTTTCATTAGCATTAAACCATCATGTACCAATTTTAACACTCGAACATTATGTTGGAGAGAATTTTGTTTCTCTTTCTTGTGCTGATTATGTTTGTCTTTGTTATGTGTGTAACAGCTTTTCCCAAACCTTGACAAGGTGGTCTTTTTGGATGATGATGTTGTGGTTCAGCGTGACTTGTCTCCCCTCTGGGATATTGACCTGAACGGAAAAGTTAATGGAGCTGTGGAAACTTGCAGAGGTGAAGATGAGTGGGTAATGTCTAAGCATTTTAGGAATTACTTCAATTTTTCTCATCCCCTCATTGCAAAGAATTTAGACCCTGATGAGTGTGCTTGGGCTTATGGAATGAATGTCTTTGATCTGCGTGCATGGAGAGCGACAAATATAAGAGAGACATATCATTCCTGGCTGAAAGAGGTAAAAACCCACATATACTCAGCCTAATACAATATTTAGTTCAAAATTTTAAGTCATTCTTTGTCAATAATTTTAAGTTCTAGCACATTCTGAATTTTTTTATTGATGTCGCTGTGCAGCAACCATTTGAGTGGCTTAATCATTTTTTTTATGTTAATTTAATAGGTAGTAGTGTGTGAACACATGGGACCTTTGGTTCCTATGTTAAGGTCTTTTTACTGTAAATCCCCCCTTGAGGGGGTTGGGGTTGGGAAATTTTGGGCATTTAGACTTTCTTCAATTTTTATTTTTGCAAAGAAGTTATTATTGACGGCTTCTCTATGGCAGAATCTGAAGTCAAACCTGACAATGTGGAAGCTTGGAACCCTACCACCTGCTTTGATAGCGTTTAAAGGTCATGTTCACCCAATTGACCCTTATTGGCACCTGCTTGGCTTGGGTTATCAGAACAATACCAATATTGAGAGTGTGAAAAGGGCTGCTGTTATTCATTACAATGGCCAGTCAAAACCCTGGTTGCAAATTGGCTTTGAACATCTTAGGCCATTTTGGACCAAGTATGTCAATTATTCAAATGATTTTGTTAGTAATTGTCATATATTGGAGTCATAGTCTACCAGTGAGAAGCACTACGGTTTGAACAACAGTGCATACTATGAAAGGGACAAGTAAATAGCAGTTTCATCTAAACTTTTGCGGCTTGAGATTTTCTTTGAGATGAATTTGAGAAGGCTAATAGAACATTGGTTGAAAGGGCAAGGTGATCGAGACATGGGGGGTGGTTTTGCTGTCATCCCCTAAATTTTTGCGGACACGGTTGCTGCCATGGCATGGGCTTGAGAATCAGATTCTTGTGACATACAAAAAACCGTCCTCTATTTTTGGTTGATCAAAGGATACTATTATTGGTCTTTCGTGGGGCTACTATAGCAAAGATTCCTCAGAGTGAATATTGGAGAATAAACTGAATGCTGAAGATGAAAAGGTCATGCCTGTGTCATCAACCTAGTTTGGTGTTGAGAACACAAGTGGTAGGACAGTTAATTTGTGAGGTTCCCCCCACTAGTGCAGCATTTTCCCCCATTATTTTATTAGTTTGTTAATTTTTGTTAGCGCCAATTTTTACCTTCACCCCATTTGATTTGATATCTTGATGGTGAAATCTAGGAGTAGTTCGTGAGATTGCTTTTTTACAGGTCCATTGAATTGGGGAACTGTCTGTAGGATATATATATTGTTATTCGTTGTGTACGATTACCAGACATTGAAAATGTGCAGATAATTCTTTTTCTCCACTTCTTCATCCTTGTAATTCCCGAATCCTGATAATAACTGTTCTCTTAATTTTTGCACTTAATGCATTCACAATATTGATACTGCGATATATAAAAAACAGGATAGAGAAAAAGGAGAAAAAGAAAAGGGGGAAAAAAGGTTTCAAAGTAAAATGAATGCAAATGTTAGGTGAAGTTGTTTATTCCCTTCTGGTGTTCATCTCCAATTATAAACATAACAGGAGGCTTCCGAAATGCACCTTATCATCTTTGGTGCATAATGTACATTGAAGGTGTTTTGATCTAAATTGATGGATTATTTGGGCAATTAAATCATATGTGTGCAATCTAGTAGCACCCAAAGGTGTGGGCATAGTAATCTCTACCTCCTCCTCCTCTGAGGTCATCATCACTAATGACGATGCCCCCATCTTCAACAAGATGCAGGTCCTCCAACCCGTTGCGAAGATGCACGTTGAGCTGTCCAAAATCTTGGGACAACGCTACTGGCGACGACATCACCACTATTGTTGACATCTTTGGCACACTACTTGAGCAATGCCTCCTCCTCCTCCTCCCCCTCCTTTCCAACCAAATCAGCACCACCACCTGTCCCCAACCACCTTAGCACTACCCTCCACCACCGGCATACCACCCTCCACAAAATCGATGATCGCAGCACATTCATGCTTGAAACCACCGCCTATATCCTGGCCACCGTTGCCGCTGCGCTGTGCATTCACCCACTCTCCATATCGCAACCTCTTCTTCTATCTTTTTAAAAGCCACTCACACAAATTCACAAACAACCAACCAAAAGAACACCAAAAATAGAAAATAAAACCCATACCTTGTGATATCAACAACACTATTTATTAGTTTAGCAATAGTAAAGAAATCTACCATCATAAGGAATTTTGTGAAGTGCAGTAAGGAAACTACTGATTTGGGAGTAAGATTGATGGCTCTCTATCTCTGATTCTTGATTGCCAAATGCCCAGTAGCCTGAAATGGCTAAGCAGTGGTACTGGCACCATTGATGACAAAATGCTCATGAAGGTCTCATCTTCGATGAGAAGAGTTAGGAAAATTTAGGGGGTTATTGGAATGCATTACCATGATCAAGGTGCACAAATAATCCATCATTTAAATCGAGACATCTACAAGGTGCATTATGCACCATCTTTACCAAGATGCATAGCAAAATGTGCCACATAACATATTATTGTTTAGCTGCCTCATCTTTCTTTTTATAGATGGTATATAACATTATTTATTGGAAACAGCACCACAATCAAGTTTTGTCCTATAATAAGCCCTTGGTTCCTCAATTGCTTCAGTTTTAGCTTCCGGTTTTGTGATCGAAGAAAGTGGAGCTTTTGATGCAAACATTTTTGCAAGGCATGTGATGTGAGAATTGGAGAAAATAAACACTTAACTAGAGCACTTACTTGAATTATTCATGGGTGTATTACTCCTACGTACTCTCTTGTTTGAGCTTTATAACACTCATGATTATTTTTTGTGAGCTAACACTCAATGTCTTGGAATTAATTAAGTCTAACTTAATCCTAAAAATTAACTTAAGGGAGAAGTATATCCAATTATTTATAAAGATTATCTTAACTTTAATTTTAAGTAGTATGGATTTTAATACACCTCCTCGTACTTATAACTAAAAATTTAGAGTGTGAAATTTGTAATATTAGACAATTATTCTGATAGTAGTCTAATAATAATTACAAAATAAATTTTGTTTACCATTTTAGAATTAAGTAGACTAAATTACTTTTAAAAACTAGTTTATTGGGAGAGATATACCTAAATACTTATAAAAATTATTTTAATCATATTTTTAAGTAATGTAAAACTTAATACAATGATACCAAAGATGGTCCAAAGAATAAAAGGAATACAGCACTAGACGTGTGTCATGTGATTCATAGGAGATCCACTCCAAAGGAATTTGGGTTCTAAGAATAATCTTTAAGCTCCGATAAGCACCACATTATTGAAAAAAAGGTCTTCATTTCGATATCACATATTTTATAGATAATATTATACTACTTCACTTAAAAGTTACAATTTAAAATAAAAAATTGTAATTATTGTATCGAAAATTATGACATTAAAAATATTTTTTGCAATCATATTACATTACGTGACATCTAATTTATTTATTTATTTTTAGTATTTCTCTCTTATTCACAAACTACATATTATCAATTTCTCTTTCATCAACACATGTGGCTCAAATCATTCATTAATGCATACGACTCAGTTCAGTCCTATAACCATGAGTCACTTCCATAATTTTTTGAAATAAAGTATTCAAAGAGAAATCTTAAATACACAAAAGCCTACAGTGCTATATTATGAGATTATACCTAGCTATCAATCAAAAGAAAATCCACTATAGTATTATATTATATACCGTGATATATAAGATAATATTACTATCGCTTTTGAAATATTGTTAATAATAGGAAAGATTTAACAAAAAATAAAATTATAAGAAAGTTGTGTTTTTATTTATAATTTAATTATAAATTAAAGATAAATATTGTTATTTAATGTTATTTATATTAAATAAAAATAAATTAAATATTTTTTCTTATTCAATTTAATTTAATTATTTTTGCTTATAATTGGTTGCCTGAGAATGAAATGAGCCGTATACAGTTATCTATTATAGTCAAAATGTAGTAAAATTTAACCCTTAGATAGGCATTTGTTTGTGTCTTTCAGAGTTCTAGAAATTTTTAAAAATAGGAGATGATATACTAGACAGTTGTTGATTATGATTTACTAGCCACCTTGAAATGGACTGCATACCAACTTATTTTATTAGTCTCTTCATGCCATAGAATAAGGGTTCTTGTCTTCTAACTGTTGTTGCCAATGATATGAATTGCATATACTTGTCTATTGTAATGCAAATGTAGTAAAATTTGACTATTAGATGGGCATTTATTTGTGTCTTTCACAGTTCCAGAAATTTAAGAAATATGACATGATATATTAGATAGTCCTTAACTATGATTTACTAGCTCTCTTAATGGTGGAATTTACACACCAACTTATATTTTTAGGCTCTTCATGCCAGAGTAATGCCTTTTTCTCTTCTAATTGTTATTGTAGATGCATTATTGCTACTTGCAGATGATGGTTTTCTTCTATCTTAAACAAGTTAGTGTGTATATAGAGTATACTTTTCTTCTTCGTTTTATTTTTTCGATTACTCTATTTTGGGCATTAGCTCTAGCTTTTTCTTAAGAAGTTATCACAATGATTAATAGTTAATTGTTTCCAATTTGAATTTTGATCTCTTTACCCATCCAGTCTAGAAATTGTCTCCGATAATTAGCTGTACAATACTCTTTAGAATCTATGTTTGTGATCTATTTGGTGAGGCATATATATCATTAATGGCATATATATGATTAATGGAAACTTCTCACAAGTTGTGACAATTTCACATTATAGGAGATATTTCCCTATTGGAAAGTTGATACCTTCTTTTCCTTTTTGTTAATATAAGAATGGAGGAATAGACTCAGTGATCTAAATATGGGTTTTGTGCTTTGATATGCCAAAAATATTATCTTTGAAATTTAATTACAAGGATATGGGAATGGTAGGAGAGAATTCGCTGCCGTGGGGGAGGAAATTACTTTTAGACGTTTTGCTCCAACATAGGTAGGAATGTGGCATAATTAAATATTAGTATAACACAAAATTCTTCCTGATGGAGGGCAAAATGTGGAAGGAAAAACATGAGAGATCAAAATGTGGAAGGAAAAACATGAGAGATTTTGAAAAAAAAAAACAACCCACAAGCAAAATGGTCAAAAATCTAATGGTCAAAAATCTCGATAGCTCGCAACTTCAGTTGTATAAACCCTCCTCATTACATGAATGCTCACACTGAACACCAAACACATTGAACCCATTTATACACACATCGAGTCCAACCGATCAATATTGCTTTTTAAAATAAGTACATCTGGGAGTGTAGTTATGTGAGAGAATTCGCCTTACTTAGTGTACGGCAAAAAATGTTTATTGTATTTTTAATATATGATTCTCATGTAAAAAATTAAAAACCTGTAGAGTCTAACCAATAATAATGACTTAGTCCATAGAAAAGCTTGTCAGAGATTCCTTGCAGAGATTCTTTCGCGTAACTCTTTGCAGAGATTTCATTGTGAATTGCATTAGACATTTTGCCCACCTCCTTGTAAGAAACCATAGCTGTGAATTTTTACTATATAAATATTAGAGATTTTGCCCCCCCTTCCTGTAAGAAACTGAGCAACGTCCCATCTTCCTTCTTGTTACACATTTCACCTTACTTCACGTAGAAAAGTGAACAAAATTTATTTCACCCCAAATACTACACACTCCATGGCGAAATGCTCTAAATTTTCCCATACTCTTGTATTAATGCAAAATATCTCAAATTATCATAATTTTACCTCACAATTTTGATTAAAAAAAATGAAAAGCCAGAGGAAGGAGGAATATCTCTTTTTCCTTGCTAATTAAATATACAAGATTTCAAAATGACAAAAAAGCTTCACATTATGGTTGATTGATTACCTAAGTTGAGAATTAAAGAAAGGGATGTTCAATAAAGAGAATGCAATGTTACACCTCATTACATCTTAGTAGCTAGTTAAAAGAAAATTTTCACTTTTAATTTTGTAATATGTAACGTTTTGAATTTTACGTGCAAATCTAAATTTGAATGAAGTGGTTTAAGCAGTTCTTAGTCAGATAATTAAACAAATTATCTTAAATTTAAACTAATTTTAGCCTAAATTTATTTGTTCATTCAAATTTCATATAAATACCTTCACTATTCCATGAGGTATATTTTCCTATTTATCACTATGTAACTATTTGTTTTAATTTGTATGCATACTTTTTGTTGATTAATTGTTTCTCAGTGGCCAGTGTTATACAATTGTTGTTACAAGGCCCATGTTCCTGAAATTCTTTTCTTTGTCAACCACCACCTTGGACTTCTATCCTTTGAATTTTGATTATTTTTTCTTTCCTTAGGGTAACTCTTTTTTGTAGCTTTACATTAATTTATCTGGTCCTATTTGTCTTGTGAGAAAATGGAAATGAAAGGGAGAGAACATTTTTCTTTATTTAATGCTTTGGTAATCCCCCCTCTTTTTTTTTTTTGAAATCTTTTTTGGAGTCTTATTAATTGTAATTGGGAAAGAAATGTTCCCAAAATTGAATATTGAAACTGAAAATGTGTTTTGGTTTTTGGTCAATTACGTTTATATGGTTCAGAGTGTTATGTATTAATGACATCTTTTCTGGACCTTTTATTTTATATTATTTACTTAATCTATATATGCTTTGATCATTAGGGTTTTTGGGATAATGGAAGACATTAGGGAGAATGAATCAATTTTTGTATGAAACCCATTTACATACTTTGGGCATTTGGATCTATAAAATCATAATAGCTAAATATTAGATTGCTATAAGGGCTCAGGGTCTTAAATATACCTTGGAGATTTGTTCTCACCTACTCTTTTTGCCATATCACCTACTCCTTACTCATACTCATATGCTTGCACTTCTAATAAAAAATATAATAATTGTATCAATATACAGGAAATTTAGTACATATATGGATTTTGCATAAGTATCAATCGAACTTTAAAAGAAATGTAAGAAGATTTTTTGTAAATTACAAATTTGAAATATTTATATTCATTAGTAATAGAGGAGCTTGGTTCGTTTAAAATTTGTTATATTTAACTTTACCAAAAAATATTATGATATCAAATCGTAAATCCTGAATAATACTCCAAAAAATTTGGTACCTCTATGATACTAGAGTAGAAAAGCCCAAGTCTTGTTGTTTTATTTTTTGGTCGTACTTTTTTTTTATGGGAAAAGGCGGTCTGAAAATGTTATTCAACTTGAAAAGGCTTTAATACATCAAGCATTGCCAAATTGCAAATAAAAGGAGGAGCATCCTCTTACTAGACTTGCTCAGATTGATCCCCAGTGAGCTTAGCTAAATGACAGGCCACAAAGTTTCCTTGCCTGCCTACATGTTTGCAGTCCTAGTAACTAAATGATTTGCTTAATTTGAGACACTCTGAAATCATTTGGCTTCTATGTAGTCTATCTCGCTTTCTATCGTAAAGCAGCATATGTCGAGACTCAATTGCATTCCTCCTGTTAAAGCCAACAGCTTTGTGATTCTAACATATATCTCGAAGTTTACATTCTATGCAGGTGAGGCTATCAAGTTTCCTTCATTATCTACGATTACTACTCCTAGCCCCCAATCATTGTTGGCCAACATCGCAGTATCTGAATTAATCTTGTATATCCCATTTGCAAGAGGTGTTCACAGTTAGGAATCGGCACCCTCTAAGTATTCACTCTTGTATGTGTTGTGGTCCCCTTATTTCTGGCATCCTTGTAGCTCCTTAGAATGCATGATGATTTAGAGCAAATGATCTCCTTAGCTGTATCCTTCCCATCAAAAGCAAAGGCGGTTTCAAGCCAACCAAATGCCATGGGCCACCATCAAAAACAAATTAGTCTCATCCCTTGCTAAGTTTTGCATTGTCTTATGTACCCATTGCGTTATCGGGATTGAGTCATACAACCGAATTTTAGTGCCTAGTGGTGTGTTATCCTATAACCTCTTAACCCCATCCACAGTCCCTAAGGACATGAGAAAGTGTTTCCTCTTATCTACCACATCTCTAGTAGATGGTATCAACATTTACTCCCCTCTTTTTCAACTGTGTCTTCACAAAAAGGGTGTTAGTACCTTCCATACAAAATGTGCATATTTTGGCGGAATATTTGTCTTCCATTAATTTGTCCATATAGCTACAGGGGGCGCAACTCTGGAGTTCTCTTGCTGGCCTTGTGCTTGATAGTGTCTGCAAGTGAACTTCTATGCTATTTTAACAATAAAGACCCCATCTTTTGTTTCACGCCAAGTAAAAGTATCCTGTCTTCTTTGTTGAGGTAAGGGAATGCTTAAAATCTGGCCAGCTTCAAAAGGGATAAACATTGATCTAATGAGCTGTCCTTTCTCCACACCATATCTTGGTTGTCAATTAAATTAGAGACTCTAGCATCTTTAGGGATCATGTTTTGGGGAGTCCACAGTCTATGACCATTCTGGTGAGGGAGCCAACCATCTTTCCAAACCTTATGTCTTCACCACTGCCCACTGTCTAATACCCACCTTTTGCTAGAATCCATGAGGCACCGTGGATGCTATGCCAGGTATAACTTGGCCTGAACCCCACCATACTGTCCAACACACTGGAGCAAGGAAAGTACTTAGCTTTGATGACTCTAACTGCCAGTGATGCTAGTTTTGTGATGAATCTCCACACCTATTTAGCTAGCAAGACTATATTGAAAGAATAAAAGATCCTAAAACCCATTCTATCTTCCCTTTTGGGGTCACACATTGTATCCCATTTCACCTAGTGGATTCTTCTTTCATCTCCCTTATTCCCTCACCAAAACTTATTTATCATTGACCCTACCGTATGGTATATTTCATGTGGCATCATGAAGCAGCCGATTATGTACATTGGAATTATAAGCTACTAATTTAATGAGGACTTCCTTCCTCACTTTTGAAAGATACCTCTCCTTCCACCCTTTGAGCTTCTTCCAAACTTTGTCCAAAACAAATTCAAATACCTGTTATTTCGACCTTTCCATAATAGTCAGTAAACCTAGATATTTTGAGTGACTCTCCACGGCCTTAATTTGCATGCCCCCTTGGATCTCTGTTTGTCTGTCTGTTGGCACGTTTCAGATAAAGGAGAGTTCTAATTTGTCTAGGTTGATCAGTTGGCTCAAAGCCCTTTGGTAAAGGCTAAGGATCCTCATCAATTCATCTACTTCCTGTCTGGTAGCTCTAGTGAAAAAAATGTTATCATCTGTGAAGAACATATGACAGATCTCCAGTGCTCTTCTTGCTAATTTGATACCATAGATTGCCTTCCATTCTTGAGATTTGATAATCAAGTCTAACAATACTTCAGCACACAAAATACACAAATACGAAGATAGAGGATCACCTTGCCTCAAACATCTAGCTGGGGAGAACTTCTTATAAGGAAAATCCTTTAACAACACTAAGAAAGAAACAATGGACACATGCCTATAAATCAATTCCACCTGGTGCTGAGGGAAACCCATAGATCTCATTACCTGCCTGAGGAACTCCAACTCTACTTCATCATAAGCTTTCGCCATGTCAAGTTTTACTCCTATATATCCTCTCTTTCCTTTAGTCTTCTTCCTCATAAAATAAAAATTCTCAAAAGCAATAAGAGCATTGTCTATCATTAGTCTCCCCGGAACAAAAGCACTTGAATACTCTCCAACAATTTGGGGAAGAATAAGCTTCAACCTATTTGCTATGGTATTTGCCATCAATTTCATAATGACATTACAAAGTGAGATTGGTTTGAATTCTTTGGTATGTTTTGGTTTCTTTGTTTATAGGATGAGAGATATGAATATGTCATTAAATTCTCTAAGGTCTGTCCTATCATTCAACCCCTCCAAAACCACCCTCAAGATCTCCTCTCCCACCATGTCCGAGAACTATTGATAGAAAAATGCTTGAAGCCATCCAACCCACGAGATTTCGTAAGGTGCATTTGCTTCAAAGCTCTATAAATCTCTTCTCTAGTGAAAGGCACAGCTAGTATGCCATGCATTTCAATATTCACCCGGCCTTCAACCACTTTAACGACATCTTCCACATCTGCCACACCACCAGCTTCAAATAATTATTCAAAAAATTCTATCATTACTCTGGCTATTTCCTCTTCCTCAAAGAAAACTTCCCCAACATCATTCTTAATCTGATGAATCCACTTCCCCTCTCTCCTTTGGGATGCTTTTTAGTGGAAAAACTTCGTGTTTCTATCTCGATACTTCAAGCAACTCGGCCTTGATCTTTGGGCCCACCAAATTTCATCCTTTTCTAAGAGATCCTCTAACTCCTTTTGCTTGCTATTAAATTGCTCCATAGCTCCTTCATGGCCCAAATCCTTTTCTAATTCCTAAACCTATTTCTGCAGTGTTTTAATGCATTTGTGCATGTCACCGAATTTGTTATTGCCCCACCTATCTAGGCTCTCTATGCATGTATCAATTCAGTCCCTCGCACGCATAGCTCCACTAGTCCATGCTTGCCTTCACAAGTTGCTGACATTGGGCATCCTGCAACCACATTTCTTCAAATCTTAGGATTTTTCTCTGGTGAAAAAACTTCCTTTGCTTCTTCTTAAAAATTAACTGGATGGGATTATGATCGGAACCATTTCTTACCAAGTGATTTACTTCAAAGGTCAAGAAAAGGTTCTTCCGTTCCAGGTTTGCAATTACACGATCCAACCTTGCTTGGAAATTTTGCTCATCTTTCTGGTTGTTACTCCAAGTGAAGTTATTATTTCCTCCATAACCCAAGCCAGCAAGGCCACAAACCTCAAGAACATCTCTAAAAGCCTGGAATTGGTTAAAACAAGGGTAGTTACCTCCTTTTTTCTCTATGACCGAAAGGATTTGATTGAAGTCACTTATACATACACATGGCTTCGTCTGCCCATCATTCAATCCCCATAGCAAACTCCAAGTAACTGTAAACACCTGTTAATCTTCAAGTTTCTTGGGCATCACCCGACGCTACTAGCATTTCTATATGATTAAGAGACATAGTTTGTATTTCAATCTCCAACTCATTCTTCTAGAAGCATGCAAGTCCTCCACCCTCTCCTTTCCTTCCCCTCTGCAACTTATTGCCACCATATTCGAGTAGCTCCCCATACATCTCATGTTCTTCATCTCAAAGTCTTTCTTCCATGTCTCCATAAGGATGTGTTTGGAATGCATCAAGATGGGAAATGATTTGATTTAAAAATCAAATCTAGTGTTTGAAATTTAAAGTAAAATGGAAAGGATTTGATTTTCAAATCCCACGGAATTGATGAGTGTGTTTTCATAAATCCCGTCATTTTTGAAAGGATTTGTGGGGAAATGAAATGATTTAGACTTTTTAACTTCTAAAAAGACTATTTTACCCCTGTAATTTTTTCAAATTCTAAAAATACACTCTACCTATTCTTTCATCATATCGATAGATTGAAGATCGAAAAATACACTCTTCTCTTTGCCCTCTCACACACTCACACCTAGGGTTCGAGAGATTGAAGATCGGAGATCGAAGATCCAAGGTTCAAGCCCAATCTCTCTCTCTCTTCAATTTTCAATTTTCTTGTTGATTCTCTCTGAATTTTTTTTTCTGTGTTGTTATTATTTTTGTATAGTTATGAATCTGGTTCTTGTTTTTGTATTGTTATGAATCTGGTTCTTGTTTCTTTGGCATTTGCCCAGTAGTAATAGAATTAGTTTAGCAGATTCATAGTTACGACAATGCTCTCTCGCCCCCCTCTCTCTCTTTGATTTTCAATTTTCTTGTTGATTGCTCTCTGAATTTGGTTCTTATTTTTGTAGAACTAGAAACTTGATATCCTTTTTTTTTTCAATCTGATACATTTATCTACATGTCTATGGATTTTCTTTGGCGTTTTCTGAGTGACTTGTGTTTTTATAGAAACTTGATCCACATACACATGCTTAGTGTCGTCGAGGATTATGACTTTTGTGTTCCTGTTTCTATTCATGAAGGGTACTATCTATTTGATAAAATGATTGAAAAAGGAGAAGGAAAAATTGATTGTAATTAGTTTATTATTGTTACTTTGTCACAGGTAATGATGATAAGGGGCAAAGATAAGAGTGAGGTTGAGGAATAGGATCTCAAGTGCACATTCTTTTAATCACATTATTGATGAGTAGGAAATTTTTATCTAGGTGAGACACAAGATTTTTAGTCGATTTCAGTCTTGATCCATATTTGATGTTATGTTATAATAATGCATGTGCTCTAGCTAGCTTTTGTGTCATGCCATGGGGGGTTATGTGGTAGACTTTGTGAAACTTTCACACAAGCTTGTTTGAAAAGTGGGTTTGTTTTTCTTTTGGAATCTCTCATATATTAGAATTAAGATCGTAGTTAATTATATTTATCATCTATATATTTCTCATGAAATGTCTCATGTCATGCACTTGTTCTTTTCATGCATGGATGGTCAGTTTGTTTATATTTGTTTTGCAAGCTTGATTATTTCTTGCATCAAAGTCTGAATGTCATTTCCTATCTAGAAGCCATTCTCAAATTCTTTTCCAGGCTTCCATGACAATTTGCATGAAAGAACGTGTTCCTTTCTAACAATTTATAAAGTTGGTAAGAATAATGCTTGTTGCTGGCAATAAGAACAAATCATAGATTCTGTAAGAAATTTGGCTTTGCCCCCTTTTTTCTGATATTATCCCTATCCAATCCATGATAATGTCATGCCACCAAAATGTCATTTTCTGAGGAGTGCAAATTGTTAACTGCGAGTGCAAATTGTTAACTGCATAATAATCTCATTTTGCATAAGTTCCTGTGTGGTAGCCATTTAAACATGGCTTTCTATTGTTGTGGAATATATGCCTTCTGTTAATTTACATATAATTTTGAAAAGGTAAGGTTTGGTTAGCATGCTTATTGAAGAATTAGGTAGTAATATGCTTTGTTGTGGAATTTATGTTCAATCAGAAGACTTAATACTAATCTTCAACTTCCAGTATTATGCGAAAATTTTAGTACTAATCTTCTAAATTCTCTAGCATCCTTTTCATCTAGCTTTCATGATTTATGCTGAACTTATTTCTTTCAACTTTTGAGTTGTCGTTTCATTTAATTAGACTTCTTTCTCCTGCTGATGGCTTCATGCATATCTACTATTTAACTGTAGAAGCTTCTTGTAGCAGCTTCTCACTCCTACACCCTTTAATTGTAGAATGTTAGTTGATTTGTTGTATGCAAGTCTTAAATCTTAACTACAACTTGGAATAGAAGTTGTTCAATTTTGCTTTGAAGATTTTTCTTAAGCAGAACTTGTTAATTTAATTATCTAATATTGCTTTTCAAACTAGCAACATTTTTTTGTTTAATTTTTCTCCAATATATAATAGCATGGTGGTCGAGTTATTTTTCGTTTGTTTGCCCTGCCAATTGAATGGACCTATGTGTTATCTAGGTGATAAAAGTATATCAAATCTATCTACTAGCCATATTTTTGGCTGGTCTTTTTATTTGGTAATTATTATTATTATTATTATTATTATTATTATTATTATTATTATTATTATTTGTAGTTATACATTCTTTGGTTCTATCATTTTTTTTTTATTTCTATTGAAGAAACTTGAAAGATTTTTTTCAGTAGCAAATATCTGACCAGGCAACGATTTATACTATTCTTTCCTTGAATTAGGTTTTCAATTGGTCATGAAGTAGATAATAAGACGAAGAAAATCAGTTTATCTTTAGAGAGCATATGTTCCTAGAGGAACTAAGTTATCTTCTTATATTCATCAGTCATCACATACAATACACGAGCATTAGAAATGTGCTAAAGGAGAAAAGTATGGCACCAGTATTAACAATGGCAATGAAGGAGTTCTGGCAAACTTTTCCTTCTTTTTTCCTTTTCAATTATTTTGACTGAACTATTTCCTAATTGCTACTCACCTGTAGTTTATGCAACTAAAATGATGATTAAGTTGGGCATTATTTGTTTAGAACTAACACTATAACTTTGAATGTGACATGATCACCGATTTATAGTTACCATACTCTTGCTATTGTGAAAGCTCTTGTGCACACACGGTGCAAATACTATATGAAGAAGAAGAACTAGGCACATTCTTTTTGGATAACATTTGAAGAACTATGTCTAGTAGATTAATTCAGTTTTATTTATTACTTACTTTGTTCATCTATGTATGATGGGATGCCTTTGGATATATTCATTACTTGCTCGTGTAAATGTAGTCCTTTACTTTTATCATTAATTGATCTATAGAGGATTTTTAGTAATGCAGCATGTGGGTTTCTTTTATAATATTTGAACTGGTATATGTGTACCAAAAGGATCTTATCTTTAATTTAATTAATTTGACATCTTCAATTTTTATTCTATTCCTCCATGTATTCCTAAGTGCCTATCTTTCATTTGGATTTCCTGGGTTGATCTTCTTGGAGCAGTTGGCGGGTGCACAAGTGTTTTTGAGGTCGTTGCATCCTGGTTTACTTTTCTGCTGTCTTTACACAATAGCAAGTGGAGTTGTCTCTGAGAAGGTATCTTCTTCCTTCTTGCAATTTTCTTCATGTTTTAGCTGAATTATCTTGCACTATAAGTTGATATAAAATTGCTTTGCCATTTTTGGATCAAATCCATTGCTTTTACCTTGAACTAGGTGCAAATGAATTATGAAGCAACTGATAAAAAAGAAATTAATAATGATCTTGAACTAGTTCAATTAATTTTTGACCTCTTGATTTCTTGTCTTAGACAATATCTTTAGATATCATGATGCATAAGGTGGGGTACACATCTTAGTGTGTAAATAATGGCTTGGCCATGTCCTAAGCTTAGCTAGTTTATTTTGAATATGATCGACCTACACATGAATCTGTTCGCTGTTTTGGTTCATAAATTGAGTTTTTTAATTTAAAAATAACTAAATAATAACTTCTTTACTTTTGATATGTTTTTAACTTCAAACAATGTCTAAATATATAAACGATGAGAGAAATTAAGAGAAATTGTGTTGCTGCTGTAGTCACATATGTGGGCTGGTTAGTAACTTTGTTTCACATATATGCTACTTGGGTTGAAAGGGCAATCCCATCACCAAGAATAGAAAGGGAGGAAGTGAGGAAAGAGCTCATGAGGAGAATACAAACCGATGAGAGGTCTTGTGATTTTTGCGTATGGGGCCTAATGCATTTGGTCATCTAGTCAAAATACTATGAGCAACCGGACTCCTTAGAGATACCAAATATAGTTGTGTTGAGGAGCAAGTGATGAAATTTCTTCACATTTTGTCACATAATGTCAGAAATCGCACTATTTCATTTTTTTTTCATCGCTCTGGTGAGACAATTAGTAGGCATTTTCATCAAATTCTTAGAGTAATCATTACACTTGAGGACCGATTTCTTGTACAACCAGGAAGAACAATTCCACAAGAAGTCTTGAATAGTAGGGGAAGGTTTTATCCTTATTTTAAGGTAAAGTCAATTTTCAAATCTTACTGCTCATGTTTTACATTTTTCTATCTCAAATTTTAATTTTAGCATTATATGATATAGGATTCTATAGGTGCTCTTGATGGAACACATGTTGGGGTGAAAGTTTCAATCGAAGAAGTGCCTAGATATAGGGGTAGGAAAGGTTACCCAACAATGAATGTGTTAGCCACTTCCACTTTTGATCTAAAGTTTACTTATATTTTGCCTGGGTGGGAAGGATCCGCTTCAGATTCGAGAGTACTAGAAGATGCTTTACATAGGGAAGATAATCTTAGAGTTCCTCCAGGTAGAACTCCACATTCAAGAATTTAATTTTTTTTTAATCAATATAAGTGTTAGATGCTAATCTCGAGTCTTGACTTTATATTTAGGAAAATACTATTTGGCTGATGCTGGCTATATGTTGAAGTCTAGATTTCTCACTCCTTACAGGACTACTAGATATTATCTCAAGGAGTATTCTTGTCATCCTCCACAAAATGCAAAAGGATTATTTAACTTAAGACACTCCTCATCCTCCACTCAATGCAAAAGAGCTTTTGGCGTTTTGAAGAAGAGGTTTCCAATAAGAGCAAGTGGCACCAAAGCTCAGTACAATGTTGAGACTCAATCAAAAATTGTGTTGGCACGTTGTATGCTACACAATTTCTTGATGGGGATTGATCCTAATGAAGAACTTATATCGGAAGTTGATAGAGAGCTTATGGAAATAGTGCTTGAACATGAACATGCAAGAAGAGTGCCTAGAGACATTGATGGTGTAGAAACAGAAAGAATGAGAGAGAGCATTGCTAGGCGAATGTGGAACGACTATGTCTCTCAAAATTAGTTTTGTTTGTATCCAGTCAATATACTTATTGTTATTTGACTTTGTTTTTAACCCAATCAATGTACTTAGAGGACTAATTGCTAAAAAAATGAAAAGTGTGCTAGCCTTAATTTATTTTCTATACATTTGTATTTTTGATTCTATCATTGTTGTACATTGTATTTTAGTATTTTCTTGTCTAATTGCTATGTTATTCAAATCAGTAATATGATTGTTATGAAATCATGAGTAAGGTGATTGCAAAGTAAGGTGGGTGCAGATAGCTTTACAAGGCACCTTCCACCGCTATTGTTTTGGGTTTTTCTCTGCTTTTGGTTTGGGCTTGTTCTGGTGACCAACCTCAACGACACTTTGATACGTGAATTGGGTTGAGGTTGGAGTTGGAAAAAGGTTTGAGCTTGGTCTAAGTCAGTTTGTTCTATCAGGCAGTTAAGCAGTTGATTACTCTGCAATAGGCATTGCTTTGCTTGTATTGCAGGTTAATAATGAATGTATCTTCAGTATGTGAAATACGAAATTCAATTCTGTTCTATTGTTATCAGATAAATGCTTTGTTGATTAAATTTTAGCAACTTATAATTATGAGAATAAAGAAACAAAGTAGTAGCAGGCTATTATTATTGGTTTAGGAATATATATGCAATGTAACATTTTTAACTGGACATTAATTTGAGGCTCAGTTGTGATAAATGATAGATCCTTGCAGTAGTTGATGGTATTCATCTTTTGCAACTAATTTCAAATGTGTTTTCAAGTATGGATGTTGTTGGAGAAGCTGATTCAGTCGATCAAACAAAGTCAACAAACTATAGGAGATGGACTCAAAGCATGGACTCATTTCTTCTTCAAATGTTGAAAGAACAAAAAGTGAAAGGACAAAAACAAGATAAAAACTTCACAGATGAAGCATATTGGGCTGCAGTAACAACAATCAACACAGAGTTCAGGTTGAAAATGAAGAAAGTGAATATTCAGAATCGACTCAAGACTCTCAAGTCTCAAATGGCTATTGCCATTGACCTTTTGAAGCAAAGCGGATTATTGTGGAATCATATGACCAAAACAATAGAAGCTAAGCCTAGAGTTTGGGATGGAGCTATAAAGGTACAACATATGAAGCCAATTTCCTTTTTCTTATATATAATTATTTTACTCTTTATTATTATGTTTGCTCTTTGCTTGGCTAGGGAAAAGAAGAAAGGAAGTTAGTTCGTGGGAAGCAACTACTTCATTTGGATATCATGTGGGATATTTATGAAAATGATAGAGCTACTGGTTCAAAAGCTAAAAGTGCGAAAGAAAAGGTGAAAAGGTGGCAAAGGGAAGGGCACACAATTAGTATTGAAGATGTTGACTTAGATGATACAATCAATCTAGAGCCGTTTAACCCAATTGATAGAAGTGAAAGCTTTTGTGAAGAAGTGCCAACATCTTCAACAAATTCACTTCCAAAGCAATCTGCAATGAAGAAGAGAGGAATCAAGAGAAAAGCACCAATTGTAGATCTTATAAATGAAGGAGTGCAAGATATCAAAGTGGCAATGATGGAGATTGCAGATGCTATGAGCAGCAGCAGCAATCCAAAACCAGTTGCTAGCATTGAAGAACAAGTGGTGAAAATTCTGAAGGAGGTAGGTGTAGATGGAGATTTGCTTTGCGATGCATTAGATTTCCCTGTGGCTGATGCAGTTTTGGCAAGATCATTTATTGCACTTGATGGACATCTACGCCTTAATTGGCTTTTCAAGAAAATGTACAATAGGTAGCTGTGTGTTTGTGGCAATATCTCCATTTCTATGGAGTTGAAATCTAGTTAGATATGGATACTTAGTATATTAGCCTAAGCTAGATAAATGGATTACTTTGCCATATTTAGCTTTCTTAGTGTTTATAATATGTTGTCACAGTTTGGTACTCAGCTTGTTACAATATGCTATCACAGTTGGTACTTAGTAGTTTATGTTGAATGTTTTATTTTTATTTTGTGACAATAGGCAATTTTGTTGGTTTCTTATGAGTGCTGGTATCTTTTTTGCCATCAACATTATAGTCTTGGTGAAATTTTATGTGAGGTAGCATACTAACTCATGAATTTTTATTGCTATTGCAAATATATTTTTAGGGGCATGGCAGTTAGTTGAAAGCCATGATTTTTATGTAGTTGAGTTGCTATGTTTTCAAAATATTTTTATGCTTCCTAGTGTATTTTGTGGGTTAAGCCCTTGTTGTTATTTATTTGGAAATAAAAAAAATTTGAGTAAATTGGCCCAAAATTGTACAATCACGTTAAAAATGTTGAAGAGAAACTTAATATTTTGTTCTTTGTACAAGTAATCATCCCATGTTACAGTAGATATTGATTGATATAAATCACCAATAAAAAAGAGAAAAAGAAAGGGTATTCAATAAGAGAGGGAGAGGGGGGGAAGTGTGAGAGAGAGTGATGAGGAAGAGAGAGAGAGAGGTGGGAAAGTGAGAGAGTGGAGGGAGAGAAAAGAAAGAGAGAGATATGATATAAAAGGATAAATAAATAAAATAATAAAATTAAATCAAATAAATTCTTATTTAACTAAATTCTAAACATAATAATTGATTTGAAATTGAATTCAATTCCAATTTAATATAATTGATTTCAAACATAATATTTAATTTACAATTTAAATCAATTCAATTCATTTCTTTTCTTTTTAAATCATTTCCCATCTTTATGCATTCCAAACATACCCTAACGAAATTATCATGGGAGCTTGTTGTGACATGAGCTTCTTAAAAGCTTTCACTGCTCGGGGTTTCCCAAGCCCCTGACAGTTCTAACTAATACAACTCATGGCGACTAGTGGGCCTATCCCCCAGGCCCTACCTTAATCTCATTCATGAGCAACTTTTTCTTCTTTATAACCCCCACCTGTCCATCAATATCCATGATGTCAGCTTCCATGCATCTCTTTTCGTGATCTTCCTCCTCGTTGCTGTCACGTTTTCTTGGTCCTTCCACACCTTCTTCCCAACATCATGCCTCTTCCACTTTCTTCTCGGATTTGCTGTCCCGAAAATGTTATGGGCTATTGCTGCAGTCCCTCAACGCAGTGAGGTTCCCACTCCTTTTTTGCTCCTTTGAGGGGTTTAGTTTACCTGCTTCAACCTCGATCTCTCCTGTTTCAACACTTGTCTCACTCTTTTCCATGGTTGGCCTTTCTTTCTCTCCTCCTTCATAAGTATCGTGTAAAGACGGATCCTTCTTGCATCACCTATCACCCCCACTTCCTCCTCTCTCCTATGCACTAGTACCATTTTCCTTCTGTTTTCCTCCTCTCCTTCTACCCTTCCTTCTCCTACACCCCCATCGTTCACGGTAAGGGTAGCCAGTTTAGATAACAGGCTTTCTGAAGTGACTTGTTTTGGTTTGTTATCAAAATTGGCTTGTTTTGGGACCCTCTCATCTCTTCCTCCTCCATATTCTTCGTGGTTCCTACTCTCCATCCTAAAAATTTCGCTTTCAGCCGCAGTCCTAGATTTAAGGATTTCTCTCCATCTGAATGGCTTGCTTGTTGATGGTTTTCTCTGATATCACCTTCTTGATCAGGCTATTCTCATAGCTTGCTGCCGCATCACCCTCATTGAAGACCACTAAAGCCTCTTCCTCATCTTCATGTGTGTTATTGGTTTGGCCTTCACCTCTTCTCTCCTGTTCTCGTTCCGATCCGCTTCACTATTCTCCATAATGGCATAGGCCACTAGGGAAGCTTCGACCATAAGGCGACAAAACTCGATCTCGCACGGACTCTTACGCCACTTCGTGCCGCACATCAAGAAACTCTAGTAGAGCTCTTGACGGTGCACACATGAAGGGGATTTTTTTTGTCGTACTTATTCTTTCTTTAAAAGAGCCTAAAGTTTGGGCTAAACTCATATCCCAATATTAAACGCATAATATGCTTTTCTTAAATATCAGTTTGGCACAAGAATAATACTTCAAGATTTAACTGTTATCAAGCCGTGTGCTACACACGGGTACAAGTAGCCTAGCATTTTACAGGTTATACCATAGTGGTTAATAAAAGTTGAGCACCACATTTATGCATATCAAATTTCGAACTCTCCTTAACTAAAAATGAAGAGCGCGGATATTTATTGTACTTTGAATTATTTCATTTTAAATTTTGCATTTAAAGGCTTCCTTTCGTAGTATGTCCAATATGCACATCCAATTTTCTTTCTGTTTTTTTGGGTCATGATGCGTATTCAACTCTGCTGGAATGCAGCATGCAGCCCCAGTGGGCCCTTGCTTATAGTTCCACAGATAAGTTCGTAACTTATGTTATTGGGTGTGGGCCATGACCATGAGCTTCATGAGCTTATGTATGTCTATCTTTTCTGATTTGGTTTAGTGCTTATTTGGATTCAAGTGGTTATACAATAATTCTCATGTACCAAACCAATGATACTGTTAGGCTTTGTATATATTAAATTTTGATTATTTTATCGTCAAAAAATTTTTGGTTGAGGATTTAAATATAATTTTTTCTTAAAAAATAATATATACTAATTCAAATAGGCATTTTCTAATCGTTGAACTATTGTCTATTTTTCAACCCATCAGCTTGCATTTCTACATATGAACACAGTCCTCCTAACTTATTTCCTACATGCCTTGTACTTTATTTTACCTACCATTCTATTGTTGTGATCCTCCTTTTCACACGCTTTTGTTCGTTCTTGTGGGCAAGAAACAGGTTGTTTTCTGCTCTATTGGCTTGAGCTGTACATGCATATATCAAGAACTTTACATCCAGGTCCATATGTTCTGCTATACGGAGATCTAATTTGCCCAAGAGCAAAAAGCTTAAGTGAGATGAAAACACTCAACTTGAGTGTGACACAATTTATGAATATATTGGTTTTATCTCTTAAATTGTATCACTTATGTTTTGTTTTCTCTTTTACTTTTGGTAAAAACATATCTCTATCTATTATTAGTTGAAACTCTTTACTAGAGTATCTATTTCAACACATTTTGGTACATTAACAACATGATTCATATATGCAAAGATTAATTTGGAGTGATAGGCTGATAGCCATAGGCTATGGTTATTCCAGCCTTCTGTTCACGCGACAATTAAAGTCCGAAAGTGCCAATATTGATATATAATATTCATATTGGCGAAGAGATTCTATATGATCAAATATTAACAAACTTTATAGTACACATAGTTTTAACAAATACCAAAAAAAGATAATTATAAAATATAGTAAAGAAGAATCCTAAGTTGGGGATGACATGAATTCCATTTGCAACTATTCCGCCTTAATTATATACCTTCAGAGTGCATGGAGGATCCTATCTTTTTAAGACGTCCCAAATCAAAGTATAGACCCCACTATTTTCACTGTAATACTTTTCACATTGTCTTTACTCAAATTGTTATCTACTGATCAATCATTTGGTTGAGTGTTAAAACTTTAACAAGTGTCTATTAGTTAGTGAGCTATGTTAGAGAGTCGACTGCCTCAAAATATATAATAAATGAATCTGAATTCTTCAAACACATTTCAGAAGAATGGTTGAACTTAAAAATACTAAAAGAAAAAATTAAAAGAATATAACTTTATAGCATGTAAACTACATATCTAATGTGAGGTCCCACGTATGGTTTTTAAGAATTTAGATTGCCAGCCATCATCACGGGTTTGTTAGAACGTCAAGTTCTGAAGTTCGAGCAGCTCCATCGCAATAGACATGCCGTAGCATTGGCTGCTAAGGTTGATTATGTGTGTCTCTTGTACCCTTTTTTTCTTTTTTGGAAAAAGTTAACGGTATACATGTAAATATAATCATGCAACTATATAACTATATGTAAAATATTTCTTTAGAGGCATTTGATAGATGGAATGAATTTTCATTCCTAGAAATATTCCAGGAGTAACTTTTCCGGGTATGATGTTTTAAATTACACATATTTCATGTGCAAATTGAATTTTCGAAAATATTTCATTAATTTCCAAAATACTCTAGCCAGCAATGGGGGATGGCTGCCAACGATTGAGGACGGTGGGCGGCCAATTGGGGATGGTGATCAGTAATGAGTGGCTTTGGGTGGTAATAAGGGTATTTTGATTTTTTAGTATGATAAGTATTCCTTTTCCATGGGAATGTTAGATTCCTATGGGGGTGGTGGAAATGATTTGGAAATGATTTTATTTCCTTGAAATGCAATATTCTTGGGAATATTATTTCAAATCTTTTACCAAATATTGAAATATTTCACATTTTTGGGAATGTTCCCTTATACCAAATGCTCCCTTAAAGTAATAGCAAAATTTTTTTTTTTTGCTTTAACATTAATTAGCCACAATTTATCATATTGGCTTTAGCTTTTCTCTTTTGTATACGTGCTGCTCTTTGTTGCATAGGTATGGTCGGGGGTATCGAGTACAAATAAGGTTAGATGCAAAAATTTTATAAAAATTAGGGTATAGGAGGATATATTATATAAAATTATAAAATCATAAATAATAAAGTAATTATATTATAAAATAAATGAAATTTTATAATGTTCAAGCAAAAATATTTATAGAAACACTAGATTTGAAGGAATGGAGTCGTAGTTTGTTTCATTTAAAATCAAATCAAAAAAGTTAATTGCAAAATTTGATGTTTTATAATAGGAGCTAATTTGTATTTAGATAATATTATATTTACTTAGTGTAATGCTTGGCTAACAGGTATTCATAAGTATCCAACAAGTACCGATATTGAGTAAGTACCCAATACTAGTACAACAACCATTTAGGAGTACCCATTCACATTAGGTGCTGCTACATGATATCCGCGTGGCAATTTCCCTACTACAATTTTGTATAACAATTCATATATTTATGTATCAAAATTTCATATATGTTTCATATTTCATTAAGATCGTATAAGTTTTATTAGCAACATATATTTTATGATTAATGCAATTATAAGTAAGTATCATTATAATAACTATAAAATATATGTGATAATTAAAAATTAGGATAAATTACACTAATTTCCCTTGAAATTAGGCAAAATAACATATGATACCCCATATAAGAGGAACAGTTTTGGCACTTAAAAGGGAGAGATGAAAAGATGGTACTGGGTAAAATAAGAAATCTTTCCAATTTAGGTTACAACTATGGTCGTCTTGACATGGTGAACACAATTCTCAAGGGTCTCAAGTAGGAGAAAACAAGAATTATGGTGATTGGATGAGGGTAAATGGAGACTCTAGATACCTTTGCAGGGAGAGCCACGGCTCAAACTCTTCATCTACTAAGATCTAGAATAATCTACCTCTTCTGTTTTGAGGCCTTAATCCTCGTTTGAGATAGAGATGATACTAAAGGTAGGATATTATTAGAAGAGGTCATTGATAAAGATAAAGGAAGGGTAACGGAGTTGGTTGAACATCTAGTCTTTGAATACGACATTCAAGAATCAAAATATTATGAGGGAGAAAAAAACTAAAGCATTAAGTAAATCTACTTCTCATCATACTGTTATCTCACCCTAGAAGATGAAAGATAGGAACATAGGAAAAGAGAGCTTGTCATGTGAATCAAAAATATAAAAAAATTCTAGTAATTCAATTAATATAGGAGAAAAACACAAAGACAAAGAAACAAATACAACTGAAGCAAATAATATCGGGAGTGAGGGTGGCGTACAAAAGGTGAAAGGTGTTGGTCCAATGGAGGAAGACAATTTATTTTTAGGGCTGTGTAATATGAACGCATGGAGGGACACCCATTTTATCAATACACATTGAATCCATCGTTAAAACTCATTTTCATTTCCTTTTAAATTTTTAAAATGTTGTTACAGCTCATCACACGATAAAAAACTAATGTGTCAAGAGACACGAGGACAATTATATTTTCTCTTCTAGACCCGTCAGTTGCCATGAAAATCCTATGTTGGAATAGTCCAGGGCCTTGGAAATTGCTAATCATTTGATAGCTTAAGCATTTTAATTAGGCACCAAGCTCCCAATCTTATCTTAGATGGGGACTGAGAAACATAGTTGGAGTGGATTACAGAGAGCATTGCTCATGGGGGAGGGGATTAATAATGATTTTGAAGGACAAAGTGGAGGCATCACTGTAATCCTCTTCAAAATGACATACAGACATGTTCGTGTAAATTTTGAATTTGGAGCAAATGGGGGATTTCCTAGATTTTATAGCACTCTAAAAACACATCCTAGAAGACAATCATGGAGCCTGCTTAAGTATCTTCATTCTTATTTCCAACTATTGTGGTTGGTGGCTAGGAATTTTAATGAATTCATTATAGATGATAAGAAGTTAGGTGGCAATCTAAGATCTCAAGCTCAAATGGATGATTTTAAAACTCCTTTGGATCCTTGTTAGTTAAAGGATTTGGGTTATGTGAGAGGAAAACTCACTTGGTTTAGAGGTAGGTTGAATTCTACGATCACACAAGATTGGATAAACCTAAAGAAGAAAAAAAAGATGTTAAGCATCTAGCAATTTTAGTGTCGTATCAATATCAAGTACCCTCTTGATTTGTTGTTCTATAGGGGAAGCACATTGAGCTAGATTAGCTCAAATAAAAAGATGGCATTTTGAGCATACATGTCTTAGACACACAAAATGTGAGGAAGTTACAAAAGATGGTCAATAATCCATTGAAAGTAGAGGTGTAAGCGATCGGATTGATCCAAAAAATATGAAGATCCAAGCCAAATTAATGGAATTAGCTTAGATCAATTCAGATAATAGGTTCATTTTAAGACGGAGCCAAACCAAATTTGTTTAGTTTTTGGATTTATGATTTTTCAACCTGATCATCCAAACACCCAACCCAATCATCCGATCAACGTTTTTTTTATTTCTAATCTTTCGAAGTTTTGCACTTAAGCTTTTAGTAATAGAATTATTTTTTATCTTCTTTGTTATATTTGTTCAAGGAATTTATCTATAATACCCCAGTATGAGTTGCAGTTACTAGTTGATATCGGAACCTGAAAAAATTGAGTCTGAACCCTATGCCTCCTTAGAGGACTATAGGATTGAGATATTTTCTTAATATCAAAAATATCGATAATGGTTCCCTGGATATTAATGAGTAAAAGAAGAATTTTTAATAAATTTTAGGGAATGGATAACCTCTTCATTTTCAACCCATAAGTTTATTAAAACGCTAGTTTTTGAAAAATTGAATTAAAACCCAAAAGTTGGATTTTGATTCCTAAGAATTTTGAATTTTTGGATATTTTTATTGAATCCAAATAGGCGGCATTTTCTTATTTACATTTATATTTTAAAGTTCTATGATACCTATGTCTCCAAGCTGTGAGTCTGTTCTGAGTCTATCCTGTTGAGGTGTTTTTCACAATTGTAATCGATTACAATTGTCTAAAATAGGTTTCCAACTATTCTAGTAATTGATTATAAGTAACTCGGCCTGAGGTAATCGATTACATAGAATTGTAACCGATTACCAGATGCCTATATAGCAACTGGACTCATTCTCTCTCTTCATTTCACATGAAACTTTCTCTCTCTAACCCCCAAAACCCTTTCTTCTTTCTCTAAACTCACTCTTTTCCTCACCCTATCCCACCATATTAAATCTTTTCACTAAACCCACTTAAAAACACCGATTAGAGACTTCAATCTATCTAAAATCATCATCAATTTGTCTTACTCACTCATTCTCTCTCTACCTCCACCATGGATGAGCCTGAAGCTTCGAGGAGGAAGAACTCGAAATCCACTACCATTCTTACTCTTATTGGCTTCCCACAGGTAAATCCTAACATCTTTCCTCCTTCCTTTTTTGGTGAAACTCAAATTTCTGCTTGGATTTAAGATTTCTTCTAAACTCTAGGTTAATTCCTTCTAAACTCGAATTGGGGGTTTTATGATTTGGGGGTGATTAGCATTAATTCCTTATGCCAACAACTGATGGATGGTTAATCTATTGCAATTGTGATGCTAGATGACTCCAATGACAGCTATATGAGCCCCGGAGCTCCATATGATCGAATTCCATCTTTGGGCTGGAGAGCTGTGAATAGATAGTTTATCTCTATCTTAGTTTTTAATGTATTTAGTATATATAGATATATGCAAATGATTTGGTATATCCTAGAAATACGAATTAAATTTTGGGAGCCTATTTATTCCTACTTGATCACATGAGACAATGACTTGATTTCAGAAAAAGTATGGTAAATGTTTATTATATTGGTTTTCTAATAAGTTGTCATGACCCCACTCAGGACATGATCGACGCATAGGGGACACGTCCCCTAGCAAGCCTACACACGACCTTTTCTTAAAAAAAATTGGGCAGAGTCTCCCTTGTATTTAGGACTATTCCCAAATACGGATCCTCTACCTGCACAACAATCCAAACACACAGAATCATTGGGGATCCAGGCATTCTCCAAATGCACCCCATAGCACACAACATGGGAATTTAAAACATAATCATACTTATGAAAATATATACACATACGTATCCATCATGAACCTTAACCCATAATCATTAAAATACAACTTGACTTAACTAAAAACAACATGCTTTTAATTACAAATTAAAGGCGTCTGAGGAGGACCACCTTGTGGACTAATGGAGCACTTCTAGAGATTATATAATTAAGCCTAAATGCTGAATCTTCTAGTTAGTTGCGAAAGCTTGAGCACGGTCTTGCACCTGTCTAAAAATATAGAAAGAGAAAAAAAAATGAGTCATACAGACTCAGTAAGGGATAATATATCTATAATAATAGTGGAACAAGCTTTAACATTAACTTTTAGCAAAAGTATCACTCATAAGCTATTTCAAAAACTTATACATAATCTCTTAAGGAAAGGCTTTGTCTATATGTTAACATACTATAAACTTTCTGGCAAAACATACCTAAAGTATAATTTGTCCTTAAAACATCCATATATATATATATATACATAACGCTTTTACGACTAGATGTAATAAATCATATGCATAATAAGGATATAAGATCTCGGCTTAGAGATAGAAATACTTTCTCATAACATGAAAAGTAAATACTTGTTTCAAAATCATCATAAATCTTAAAGGAGGATCCTATTTCAGAAATAGCTGCCTGACTGGGTGGCCCTGTGGCCAATTCCAGCAGTAAAAGATAACCTCCGGACATGTTGGCCGACATGCCGGGCTAACAATCACCCTGCTAGCTGGGTTATTCGAGGTGCACCAAGGTTAATGCTGCTGCCATTAGCAAACAATTCTATTACAGTTTCCTCCCCTCAAAAAGGCACTCACACTTGCTGGGTCTTCGCCATGCCTCATGTGAGCCCTTGGTTAAAGTTCCTTTGAAACACATTTTCTTTCTTTCAAACATTTCTAGCTTTAAACTAGTTTTAAAACATCACAATTTGTAAAAATATGAAACTTCCTCTTTTCTAAGTTCTTGTAATTAAAATTCCTCTTTATATCAATTAATGTGAAATTCAACTGTGCTATTAACCTATGGTTAAAGGCATAATTCAAATCTTTCAAGCTTAAAGTATTTACAGTTCTTTCTCAAAACATTGCAATTTCTATACACATGAAACTCTGTCTTTTTCTATCAAATTACTCAATGTCAGAAGTCAATTTCTATGAGAGCTTGTCCCACTTATATATATATATATATATATATACACACACATATGCACATAACTAACATTATCACTTCAAGAATTCTATAAATATAGAGTAAAACACATTGAATCAACTATTTCATAAAACTTCACTAGAATACATTTTAGGCATGTACTTAGAAAATTAAAAATAAGAAATAAGTTATAGATATACTATCACTCACTGTGCTAATCCAAGGGAAGGAACAGCCTTAGCATATTGAACCACGGAGCTACGGTCACCACATAAGTTATCTAGCATCAAAATTATCATTATCCAAACTCTAATTAGCCTATAGAACCAAAGATTAACTTGAAATATTTCCAAAGCATAAAAACCCCCCAATTTGGAACCCTAGGTTCCCAAACCTAAACCTTAAACTTAATCCTCCAAGAAAATCCTTTCCTACCCATGAATTAGAAGAAGATTTGAGCTTAGAGAGTTACCTTGGATTACAAAAGAAGGAAGAAACTTGATGGAGGACTTGGGTCTCCTCCACCTTCGTTTCTCTCTCTAAAAGAGATGAGAGAGAGAGCTTCAAGGAAGAAGATTGATGATGATTATGATGAAGAAGAGGGATTTGTGGAGGATTTGAGTAGAAAAATGGTGAAGAAGTCATGGCATCCATGAGTAGAGAGAGAGAGAGAGAGAAGAGATAGAAAGAAGAGAGAGAGAAGTTGAGGAAGAATGAAGAAGAAGGAATGGAATCCTTCTTTTAAATTTCGTCCAGTGGGCGCCTGGGTGCCACAACCTGCCCGCTTGGGCGCCCGACCACCTGAAGCTGCATCACTTTTACAGCACAGCCAGCGCCTGGGCACTAGCCTTGGGCGCTTAGGCACCCAGTCTCTGTTTTTTTTTTTTTTCCTTCATCTACACTTCTCAACTATCATCATATACTTATTTGCATTTCTTAATTTTAAGTTAATGTCTTATTCTCCATTAACTTTAAAACATAAATGTAAATAAGAGAATATCCCCCATTTGAATCCAATAAAAATATTGAAAAAATCAAACTCCTTAAGAATCAAAATCCAACTTTTGGATTTTAGTACAAACTTCCGAAAACTTACATTTTCTTAAACTTCAAGCTTGAAAATGAAAGAGTTAATAACTTCCAAAAATTCGTTAAAAATCGCTTTTCAATTCTTAGATATCTAAGGAACAATTACCGGGACTTTTGATTCCATGAAAATGTCCCAATCCTATAGCCCTCCAATAGGGCATAGGATCCAAACTTAGAACTTTCACACAGGATCCGACAGAACAAAGTGTCACAATTCGTGTGACTCTTAACCCAGGCATTACATAAGTTTTGGAATTATTCTTGTTTGAAAGGATTTGATATACTTAGTGGTATATAGTTTTATATGGAATTTCTCCGTACTTGAGTTATGAATAACTATATAAGAGCTTAAATGAAAGGTTTTCTAGAGCAAGCTATGGACTTTTATTAATTTTCAAAGTATTAAGATGTTTAAGGTTTTATTTTCTTTAATGTTATGTATAATGGAAAAGAAAGACTTGGAAAAGTCTAGATTAGGATCTGTAGGCCAATTGCAGTAAGTATTAGCCTTGGGTGCACCTAGGATGAGGTATTACACTGCCACTCAAAGGAGTAGTGTATGGCGGATATTACATAGTCACACACATAGTGTGGTGCATGACAGAAATTACACGATCTCTCGAGAAAGTGGTGCATGACGGATTACAGGGTTACACGAAGGAAGGGCCACCTAAATGTGATTTCTGACGGATTATCCTGGAATATATAGTCTCTATGATTTTTGGAAAGGAAAATTTGGATAATGTCTGACTGAGATTTCCAATTGGTTTTAATATATATATATATATATATATATATATATATATATATATATATATAAAATTGCGTTACCTTAATATTTATAAGTTTGCACATTATCTCATGTGAGTTAAGGACATTCCATCTCTTACTGAGTTTCATAAACTTGCCCCGTTGCTTCTTGTCTTTTTCAGTTTCAGGTGATTAATTGGCATCTGGCCATTTTGTTCCTTTGAGGTGAATTCTGGAGTCCTTGGGTGAGCCTTCTCTATACGAGGGCATTTTGTAAATTATTTAAGGTTGAGAAGCTCATAGATTATAGTAGCTCCACAGTACCAGAGATAAGGTTCGGCCTTGACCTAATTATATTGATGCTGTTGTATTTTATTTGTATATATTATATTTTTGGGTTTTCTAAAGAATTCAAAATTATTTGAAAGAATTGGTTTTCTTTTTAATGAATTAATCTTGTGTATTTCATATGAATAAATGTAATGATATATTCTACTTTTATGCTATGTGTTGTGCGATGCATTCTGAGAATGTCTGGATCCCCAACAGTTTATGTGTTTGTGTCTCTGTGCAGGGAGAGGAACCGTATTTGGAAATAGTCTTGAATACAAAGGAGACTCTGCCCAAATTTTAGGGAAATTGTGTGATCAAAACTTGCTAGGGGACCCGTCCCCTATGCACTGGTCATGGCTCGGGTTGGGTCATGACATAATCTATATATATCGTTATTAAGTATATAATAATCAAACTTCACATTATTGTTATATTGTTATAAGAATAAACACTTTTTAAAAAAGATAATTCTTTATTTTTTTACTTTAATCCAATAACTCAAATCAAACCAACCTAATCTTGATCGAATCATTTGGTTCATATTTGCTGAAAAAAATTTAAAAACCAAACCAACCCATTTATATCCCCAATTGAAATCTTTGCTACAATTGGTAAAACACTTTCAAAAATTGATAGAAAGTTAGGGAGACTAAAAACATGGAATAAGAAAGAGTTTGACTAGGTTTAAAAAGAGAATTTAATTTTGATATATTGTCAGTGTAAAAAAGTTTTATACAGATATCTAATTATGTATTACTATATCAATAAAGTGTTTGAAAAAACCACCTATTATTTTAAAAGTCTCACAAATAGAATCATATAATTAGATAACAGTATAAAACTCTTTTATATTGACAATGTATCAAAATTGACCTCTTAAAAAGAACTATCAAAATTACTAACCCAAATTGAATTCAACTATCCAAATTAAAATAACCTTTGGATCAAGAATCATAAGTTTAGTGGCCCCATCTTACCAATTGCATAAATGAACTAATCATATAAGAAGCATTTTTTTATATTAACAGCATATCAAAATTAAATTCTTATTTTTAATATTTTCACATAAAAACATTATTTTTAATATTTTCTTGTCATTAAAACTCAAATAAAAATGACACTTAAAAATTATAAATTAAATTAAATAAAATAAAGATGATTAAATATAAAAGTAAATTGAGAGAAGCTATAAACTTTTTTATTATAAAAAATAATTTAATTTGTATACATTGAAAGTATAAAATAATTTTATAATATTATTCAATAAAATTTGAGAAAAAATATTAAGAGATTAATTTTAATGCATTGATATTATCATCTACTCAGATGCTTTTATTTGTATAACTTTTAAAGAAGTGAACAGTTAAGTCAAATACTTTTATTGATAAGACAATACATTATTATATATCTATATAAAATATTTTTACATTGTCATTATAAATAAATTAATTCTAATATTATATTATAATAAATAATTATCCATCATAATTTATTTTTTTTTCAAATTCTATCCGTCTAAAGTTAGAGTTGCATAGTAGAAATTAATTTTTTAAAAAAATTTCTTTTAATCTATTCCTCAATCTAATATAAATTTGTTCCATTGACCTCGTTGCAGATCAAACGGTGGGATGTTAAGTTGGTAGATGCTGAGAAAATGGGAGTGACATACACATGTTGTCAGATTCAAGCATTTGAAATAGTTTCTGACTGACATCGAAACAAACTTAGTGAAAGTTCGCCCTTTTTCGGCTATGAGATGAGATGAGAATAAAATTTTCAACAATGTTTCCATTCCAATAGCCTTTGAACATTTGGAGGAGAATGCCATCCTAGAAGTGGGTTTCATTGACCATAGATTTTGAAACACTTTGAAAACTCCAAAATCATTCTCAAACCCATTTCATCATTTCTTTTGACTTTGATTTGGTATTAGTTATTGGAAAAGAAAACAGTATCATCAGCTTTCTCTAATTGACACAATTGTCACCCAAATCAGAGATACACCCAATTCAGAAAAAAAATAAAAAAATAAAAAACTCTTACGTTTTCTTTCTCTATCATTTTTTTTTTTTTTGAGTTATTGTTGGTTTTGTAGTTGACCCAGTTGGGAATTCTAGATGTTTTTATGATTTAATCTATGCCCGATTTGAATATTGGATTATTTTTTTGGGGGGGGGGGTATAATTTGAATATTGGATTGGTTCTAGGCTTTTGGCTTTAACTATGTGAGATTCCTTTTGTTGGTGTGTTGAATTCTGTTATGATGTATCCTTTTAAGCATTACTTGTTTGTTGGATTTCAATCATTTTATTCTTTGTCTGTGTCTTTTTGTTTTTGGATAGACCCTTCTTAGTTATTCTCAATTTGTTCATTCATATTCCTGTGGCAGTAATTTTAATCAAAAACATTTCGAAGTTCCCTTAATTATCTAGTTTCCTATTCCAGATTTTGCATGCTATTGTGGAATGAATGTGCCTGGGAGGACTAAATCGTTTGTATCAAAATTTGCAAAATACTCAGAGTGAGATGCTTTGATTGAATTCCTTTTATTCTTGTATGAAACTCTATTGAAGCGATTCACTAGACTATTTCCATCCTCTTAGTCTTGGTATGAGGTCCAATTGAAGCTCTTGGATTTCTGAACTTTGCAAGTGCCTTAATCTTAGAGTATGGCCAGGAGCCAAGATCAGTTCGAGATCAAGTTTTGGTTGAGTGATGGTTCAGATATTGGCCCCAAAACCTTTCCTGTTGCAACTAGTATTGCAGCACTGAAAGAAATTATTCTTGCTCAATGGCCAAAAGGTTAGTTATGTTTTCATTAATACTAACTATCAATGTCAGATGTTATATTGCTCCTGTTTGTTATATCGAAAATTGTACTACAATTTAAGAAAGACTAGCACTTGGATGGAGTGGAAAACAAGGTGACTCAAGACCATTGATGTGTATGTGTTGAATTATAAAAGGGATATGTTGAGGTAGAAGATGTTATAATTCATTTGGTTTAAGCATAAAGTTATTGCTTTGAAGTTTTAGTGTAGATCATGCTTGTGATAATGCATTACCAAAACAGTTCATGCCTATGATGAGAATTGAGAGCAAAAAATGAATTTAATAAACTATGCTGGCTATTGAAGGCAACAAGAATTTTCCATTAATGCAATCCTGTGATGTGCATCATATATGTCATGTACTGCTAATTCTTGTGCACAAGTATGTTGAAAATGTTTTTGTGCCATGATTTAATTAGCTCTGTTCCTTTCAGTAAAGGTGGCTTTCCTTTGGAAATTGGGAAGGCTTTACTTTAGCAAGAGAATTTTAGCTAAAGTGATAAGATTTGGATGTTAGCCTTAAACTATAAAAGTGGCAAATAATTGTTATATGTACCTCAATGAGCAGTTTTTTAATCTAATTTCTTCTCTCTGATTCCTTATTGTTGTTGTTGTAGATAGACTTATTAAAAGAGACATAAATTTTAATGGGTTGTTTATAAACATGGTTTATGATAGGATGCATTAGTGTCGTTTGATCTACGTAGCCAACCCTATCTAGTGGGAAAAGGCTTAGTTGTTGTTGTTATTCCTTATTGTCTACCTGTTCCTCCTTGAGTGAATCAAGATTGTCCCTCATAAGCGTTAGTACAATTATAAGGATATCTTTATATTTCATGGTAATTTATCACATCCACAAGCTAAATATTGAAACAAATTAAGTGTCCTTTATTCCTTCATAATCTTTCAAGAGTATGTTAATAGGTTTGTACCTAAGTGTCCATGCTACTGGAGACTGGGGATCTCATTTGATATGTGTACAGATTTTATTAATGTACTTTCAGTAACAACTAAACTTACTAGTGGCATATCCACTGAAATTTGTTGGTATATCAGATATAAACAAAAGTCACGTTCTAGAGTACTACAGATGCATTAGCAAAAGGTAGGAAGACATTGATGTTATACATTGAAGTGTTTGTCATATTGGTTTATATATCATGTGTTCTCACTCTTAAACAGTATTCCATATTTTAAAGTGATATATGATATGACTATGATATCTTTAAATTTGTGTTTTCGGTTTGAAGACAAGTCGTGCCCCAAGAACGGTAAAAGATATGAAGTTAATTAGTTCTGAAAAAATATTGAAGAACAACAGAACAATAGGGGAATGCTATAGCCCATTATGTGATCTGCTCGGTGGAGTTACAACAATTCAACAATGCATGTCATTGTGCAACCACCTACGATAGACAAAGGTCTATATTTATTTCCGAGACATGCCAAAAGCTACTCTTAATAGCTATTTATTTTTATTCTATCAGCAGCTTCATGATAAAATATTCTTTTTTGAAAGTTTGATTAGAATGAGTTTCAAGTTCTTCTCATTGATAGTAGCAAATATGTTTATATTACTTCTCTTCCTTACTAGTAGAAATAGTTCATTTTCTTTATATCATAATTTTAATGTGTGCTTTGTCACTCTAAAATCTAGATATGTGATTCATTAACTTGATCAATATTTGTCTTGAGTGATAAAGATAACATATTAAAAACTGCTGGATTTGACTCTATTAAAATTCTTGTACATATTTTTATGCATCAAAAGTTATCTTTTAATATAAAGGCCAGTCACTAATGGAATTATTAAAGTCACAAGTTATCATCCTATAACTTGGCTTTCTTAGAAAAGCCATCCCTTGTTTTTACCATTAACAGTTATAATACACCATTTTACTTCTCTGAACTGCAAAGTCAGAATTGAACACTCCTAATCTTTTTCAAAGTACTATTTATTTTGATAAAATTATGAGATTTTTCTTGGGTGAAAAGGAAACCCCCGATAATAGTTTCTACATCCTTAAAAAATGCAAATAAAAACTATGCTAGTTCTGTCTCTGATCCTGGAAGTTTGTTTGATTTTGGTACTTTTACCTGATCCTAATTGGCTATGTCTTTTTCTCCAAGAAAGAGAAGAAAGAAGAAAGATCAAATCGTGAGTAGTGTCCTAATAATTAGATGATCTTTTACAGAAAAACACTCTGCTAGCAACATTAATAATAGTACAATTTACTAAAGCACAAAATCATCTTTAGAGAAGCAAAAACTAGGTAACTACTTGCATCTAACACAACTTCTACACTTCTGCTTGAACAATTCATTTGTTTTGGTTCTTTATCTAACCCTTATTGACTTTCTGGTCTTTTTCTATTGAAACAGAGAAGAAAATAGCAATGAATCAAAGCAGAACAAATGTGCTTGTGTTGTATTATAATTTATAGGATCATTGCATAGAAGATGTCATCTTTTCAGGTAGTTAAAATTTACTCTTGTATTCATTTTTAGCATAAGCTATGGCTTTTATTAAGATTTTCTCATATATAAATTGTTTGGTTGCATGCTGATTTCTGACGATAGGAAAGGGGTACTTGAGTTGTTAAAGATTTTGAAGCCAGAAATTTCCTAATTTCTAGCAGCGGTAAATTCCATGCACAATTCTCATAGAAGGACTTTTCTGTCGGTCGTAGCATCCAACTGTTACCTCATTGTTCACTTTGTTTAATTATTGACTAAAATGAACTCCACTAGCTTGCCATTGTGGCCAATGCATGATGCAAAAAGCTTCTAAAGTTAAACGTGTTGAATGTGCTTTAATTTGCTTATTGTTTGTGTGGTACCATAGCTACTCTTGTACAAAAGTTGAGCGATAGTGGCGCAACCACATTTCACTCATCAAATGATGGTGACTCTTAAGTTTGAATTCCTTTTGCTTTTTTGTTTATGTTTTGGATAAAAGCAAAATCTATAGCTATGTCTCTTGCAATTCCAGTTACATGTTAGAGAAGCCATATTTCTCTCTTAAAATACTTGAAGAACTTTACTCCACAGCATGCCTACTGCTCACTGCTAGTGGTATTTTATTGTAAACTTATGTGACAATGCTTGATTTTAGGAGCAAAGCCTTCTTTCAAAATCGCGAGTACAACCTTGCTTATGTAAATGCGTTTTTTCATATATACCAAAAGGGAAAGTAATAGATAAGAAAATCGAAGTATGAAAAAAGTAATAGGATGAAGGATTTTAGTGACATATTTTGATGTCTTTTTTCTTTAAGGGAAATGTCTGTATAGTTAAAGTTGGATTATAGTTCAAATTTAACCAAATTGTCTTAAAATTGTGGGGTTGGCAACTATCTTTAAGGGTGTGTTGGTATAGGGGTAAAAATAGAGGAGAAATTTTTATGCATCCTATTTATGTATAATTTTACATATAGATGGGATTCATGAAAATATCCTTCTCATTTTTATCTCATACCACACACACTCTAAGAGTAATATAATAGTTTTCTAAGATTAATAAATTTTGGATAATTGTAGAATTTATTTTCCTATTATCCTAAGATTTGACATTGGTTTGATTGTTTTGCATTAAGTGATTTAGATACTTCTTTTCGTGAGTATAAAAGAGACTTGAAAACAGTAAATAATAGAGAAGTTTTTGAGTGAATTGCTTGACTACACAACACTTAATATTTATATACAATCATAAGTACAATAAGAAATAATTACAATAATTATTTATAATAAACATGGATGCTACTTTTATGTACATGAACTTACATATCCATGACTCATATATCTTTCCCATATTAAATATTACTACTATTTCTAACATAAAGAGCAAATAGTCAAAACAATTCATCTTACTTACAATCAATGTGGAATCTAACAACATTCCTGCTCAAATTGGAGAATAGATATCAATCTTTCCCAATTTGTGAGTGAGGTTCTAAAACTGCTTAGTGGACAATCCTTTTGTTAGCACATATGCTAACTGATGATTTGAGGGAACAAATAAAGTGGTAACCAACCCACTATTTAACTTTTCCTTTATGAAATGGCAACCTATCTCAATATATTTGGTTCTGTCATTTTGAACTAGATCGTGAGAAATACCAATAACAGATTTGTTACCACAACACAATTTTATAGGAACACAACATTTTATTCTTTAATCATTTAGGATAATCTTCAACCATATTAATTCACAAATCCCTTATGCAAGAGTTCGAAATTCTACTGCCCCATTTGATTGAGCGACAATGATGTCATCAAAGTGATGAGATTTTAAGAGCTTAAAGGGATTCAACACCCTTTTAAAATTACCTTTGATGAGTGTTTTTGATGCTTCTTTGATTGTTGTTATGTTATTGCATTTTTCTCAACATATTTGTGGATATTTGAGCGCCTAGACGCTAAACTTTTATCGCCCAGGCGCTGATTCTGCTAATTTTATTTTATTGTCAGGTGGTCTGGTGCCTAGGCGCCCAAAACCCAGAGCCTAGGCACCTGCAACGTGCTATCAAATGTTGATGTGATTTAATTAGAGAAAGGATGGGACTTTTGGATATCTAGGATAAGGAACTCAAAGAAAAACAGAGGGAGGAGGCCAAGGGACAACTAGAGGAGGAGAGATTAAGGAATTGTCACTTCAAATCTTGGATTTTTACGGTTTCTTCTCCTATTTTCTTCTTTATTTTCTTTTATAGCATGAGTCACTAGACTCCATTGCTAGGGTCAGAGTGCAATCTAATGTGGTTGGCTTGTTTATGAATTTCTTGTGCCTTGATATTGGTTTCTATGGATTAAGAGTTTATCCTTTATTTTTATTGCAATTTGTAAATGGGTTTTTCATGAATTGATTTAGGGTTCATATATGAATTAGGAAATTTGTGTATGTTCTTGCTCTAGGGATAAACTTCGTAATTCTCAAGGTTTAGGAATTTCTCTTGAAATTATGTGGATTTTGGATTGGTTTGATTGCTTAATCCCTCTTTTTACTAAAGTATAATTAAGGAATTGATATATTTTATGTGAGAGGAGGAGAATTGGTTTCACCAAGGAATTGGTAATCAATTATTTAGAATCTGTCCTTTAATATATAGTTTTCCAACTCAAGTATACAGGGATTTAATTAACTTATAGAAAAATCAGACAAACCCAATCCCCAGCTTCTTTTGAACGCTGACTAATTTTGTTTCAAGGTTTTGTATTCTCTTATTTTTAGTTACTACTATTCTTGTTTTAAGTTTTAAATTTGGGACTTCCTTTAATCCAAAAATTCATACTAATCTAAATAGAAGATGATTTAGTGAACTATTCTTTGATAACATCAATCCTCGTGGGACGATACTCACTCACCATGTATACTGCTTGAACGATTCGGTGCACTTGCCAAATAGTTATCAGACAACGCTTTGTTTTTTACTCCTCCAAGAGACTAACTTCCTCGTAAGAAATATGCAAAAACTAGAAGTTGATCTCTTATTAATAAATGATCCAACATAATTAGCATCAAAGTATACTTCAATGGATAAATCTCCACACCTTTTAAGATACCATAAAATCTATTTTACAATTTGTAGGTGTCTTCCTTATGGATCCTACGTGAATTGATTAACAATACTGATAGGATAGGGAAAATTTTGTCTTGTATGAGACATAAATTAATCTTGCCAGCTGCCTTTGATATTATACTTCTTAGCAATAGGACTTTCCTCTTTAATTCCCATTTTATGGTTTTGCTTAATAGGAACTCCAAATAGCTTTACATACTAATTTCTCCATTTCTTTTAATAAATTAAGAATATACTTTCTTTGTGATGCCAAGATGTCTTATTTTGAATAGGCAGCCACAATACCAAGATAATATTTCAATCTTTCCAAGTCTTTTATTTCAAATTTTGCTATTAATTTCTACTTTCTCTCAATTAAATCATCTCAAGAGATAATAATATTATCTGCATACACAAGAAGAACTATTATTTTACCTTCTTGTGAATGTTTATAAAATAATGTATGAATCCTTGACATTGTCTATATCCCAATGCTAACGTTGTCCTGGTGAATCGTTCAAACAATATATGGACTTCAATTTAAACATCTTTTCTGCTCTATTGTTAGGATTAATTCCCAGTGGGATCTCCATAAATACTTCTTCTATTAAATCTCCATGGAGGAAACCATTTTTTCACATCAAATAGTTGTAACTCCCAACCAAAATGAGCAGCAAGTAACAATAAAACCTTTACATATTCATCTTTGCATTGGAGCACATATCTATCAGTAATCAATGTCATAGGTTAGGGTATATCCTTTTGTTACCAGCATTGCCTTATATTTGTCTAGTGTATCATTACACTTGTACTTCACATTATAGATTCATTGACATCTTATAAGTCTTTTTTCATTGGGCCAATCAATAATGCCCTATGTTTCATTCTTTTCTAATGCACTCATCTCGTCCTTCATGATGTGAATCTAGACTTGGCTAATACTCTTGGGTCTATAGCTCAGACTGGAGATCTTGAATACACAATCCTCTAGAAGAACCTAGACCAAGAATATTTGAGCAATTACATTGTCCCCTTAAGTCAAGACTCAAAATCTTAACTGTTGTATTCAAATTCCTACTATTAAAGGAAGTTTCTGAGTATCTGGGAACTATTTGTGAGCGATGTTGAACAATAACCTTATCCATTTTATTTTTAATTACAAACAACCTCATTTTACATCTAGGACATCATACACACCCTAAAGAACCAAAACCCATTATTACTTTTGCTGACTTGAGTGTTTGAGTCCTTTTACAAGTCCCTAGTAGAGTTGTACAACAACTCAGCCAAAATTAGGGGTGTTCAAAAAAATTAAGGAAACAAACCAATTTCCAAAGAAAACCAAACCTTAAAAAATTATTTTTTTTAAAAAAGAAAGTTAAAACTGAACCAGTTTATATTTATGAGTCAGTATAGTTTTTACATAACTATGATGGCATCATCTTCCTTAACGAATACAATCTTATCCTTGTCTCTTAGGCTTAGCCATTCACTTGTGGTTTGCACCCTCACCACCAGCACTAGAGTCCTCGTCCCATCTAATTTGACAATGGTGAAATGTGTTCTGATAATAGAGCAAGAGCCCAAAGAAGAAATCACTCATTGCTCTACGATGTGATTTGAGGAGTTTCTGGGAGAGTGTGTCCAAAGAGGAGCTTCTAAAATCAACCACTAACATTGAGAACGTTAGCATGAAGGAAGAATCGATCTCCGATGATGACGTGGTGATTGAAAAGGTCCGAAGGTGGTGATGAAGAAAGAGCTTAAGGATGGCGTTTCTAACATAGAACTAGGGTAGGTGTTGATGAGAAGGAAGGTCAAGGTTAATCTCTCAACGACAAAAAGAGTGAGGAGTTTTACTATTCCAAATTGGTTTTTGCCCAGTTCTAAACTGGTTCTAGGTCGATTTTAAACTGATTTGAATAAATGCAAATAGATTCAGTTTAGTTATTTAGATTGAAAATCTGGTTAGGTTTGGATTAGTTCAATTCTTTATGTAAATTGGACCATGCCCAACACTAGCCAAAATATAAACTTAGCTATACCAGATTTCTTGGAAAAGAATCACTTTTTACACCCTTACTATCGAAAACTTGTCCTATCTTGTACAACAGTTGCAAGGCCAAAACAAAAGATGGAACACAATTAGAGACGTTAGCTTAAACATAAGAAGGCTTTAGGCATGCATGTAAAGCCAATAGTTGCTAAGAGGATGATTTTGCAATTGTGCTTCATAGACCAGACAACACAACTACAATTCCTATCACTCCCTCAAGACTTTTCATAGATTTCATCATGTCAGCTCCCTTATTAGAAAGCTTAAAACTTTTAGTAACATTTGAACCTTATGATGGCATAGATGACCCCCAAGAGCACCTCACCATGTTCAATTCTATGTTGTTACTTAATGGTGTTACTAACCTAATTCTTTGTCGAGTTTTCTTACCTTTTTGAAGAGGTTAGCACTTTTATGGTTTTCAACACTAACCCCAAGCTTGATTAATGATTTCACTAAGCTTTCAAAAAAAAAAATTCATTATTTTTATTCTAACCAAGTTAAATAGAAAACTTGAGCTTTGCTCATTAATCTTGGGCAAAAAGATAGGGAAACTATAAAAGATTACCTTACGTACTTCATTTAAGAAGCCTTGAGATGCGGAATCTAAGCCTGGTAGTGGCAATACATGCCATCCTTGTAGGGTTCAAACTTAGGTCATTTGTAGATTTGTTAGTGCTAAAGCCCTCAACATTCATGGAAGACCTTAGAGCCCAGCGATAAGCCATATCAACGTTGAGTTGATGTAAGAAGTTAAGAAGACCAAAGACCAACAAAGAGAAAATCGAGAAAAGGGAATGACTCCGAATCAACTGGGAAAAGGTCAAGAAAAAGAAACTCTCTACGGTAAAAAGGTTGAAGCAATCCAAGGATCGATGGAGACTAAAAAAAGACCCTTTCAAATACTATAACCAAAGTTTGGCAACAACACACAACCAATAGCCCTAGCAAAGTTGTCCTTAGAGACGTTTATGATTCTAGGATTATTAAGCTACCGCCTAATGCTAGAAAGCAACAGGTGCCACCAGGAGCAAATTACAGCAAACAATATGAATGTCACTATATTTATGGCCATACTAGAAGGAACGTGTCCCTAAATACCAGATAGAACAACTTATTTGGCAAGAACATCTAGACCAATTTATACATCACCAAAGGAGCAAAAGCCAAGAGCATTGGGGGGAAAGGAAGCAAAAGCGAAGCCGTAGTTGAAGTTAGCCTAGAGACAATTATGAAACACAGAGCATAGCCTTGGCCTGATTACGAGCCAAACAAGATTAGAGGAATAATTGACTATATAGCTGGAGGATTTGTAAATGGAGGTGAAACAAGCTCAACTAGAAAAAAAAAAATCTCTAGGCTATCACATTTATATAAAGATTGGCTCCACTAAAGTCAGCCACACTTACCCTGGTAGTATCCTTCTTAGTTTCTACTTTAAAGGCATTGGCCAAAATCTACAAGATCCTATAGTAGTCACTTTTATTGCTGGAAACTATATTGTCATAAAAGTCCTAGTGGACGAGGGAAGCTTAACTAACTTTCTATATATATCAACATTCAAAAAGAGGCAGTTTTCCAAGTCCTTCTTTATCCTTACAATGGACATTTGGTAGGGTTCTCTAGAGAAAGAGTGAATGTTTTTTAGGGGGGTTATATCTAGCTATGGACCACTATGGAAACACATCTCCACATTAGGATAATAGATGTGTAGAGCCTTGTTATCAATTGTTGAAGCCAATACCACGTGAGATTGGGATAAACATCCTTAAATGCCTTAGGGGCAATTGTCTTAATGCCTCATTTGGCACTCAAATTGCTAGTTTCAGCAACCAAGGCATGTTGACCAAAAGGAAACCAAGATTTATTATATTGAATATTTACGACAACCCATAAGGAAGAAAGATAATTTTATTCCATTCATCACTCAAATTGCCAATACCAACTGAGGATCACCGAGATTGATCCTTGGGGTGAAATACAAGAGAGGTTTGTGTAAGATTTTAACGGATCTATACTAGGAATTTAGAACACCAATCATAATAGGAATTTGCATAAATAATGCGATAAATAATGCGTACCTATCAGATTCATATTATCGAAGAACATCGTCTATGAATCCCGCTGCAAAGAGAAAGCGTATGCACATGCATATGCCAGGTACAGAAGAACCCACTCTATTTCTTTCTCTTCTAGATGGCCACATCGATAGAGCAATAGCCATTAAGAGTGTCAAGACTAGAGTGGGGATCCTGTCCACAATATGAATATATATAGTACCTTAGTTCCATCCATCAAAGACCTAAGTTACCTTGTGCCTCTACACTCTCCAACATACTTATCATTGAGCCCAAGCCCAATATAATACGATGAATCACAAACCCATAATGAATCAATTAATAATTACATGGGTTTCCAGTTAACAATTAGGCTATCCATTTAACCCGTTTTATTAAACTAAAAGTTCACCAATCAATGGAAATCCAAATCCAGAAAATTCTAACATTCTCCCACTTAGGCAATATTGATTAGGTTTTATTCAATTTCTAAAATATTTTAAAAATGAATCTCAGGTTGAACAATTGTGGCCACAAACTATAGCCTGAAAAACAATTCACCATAAATCAGATCACTCCAGTCAACAAAACTACTAGTTAAGAACTATAGGTGAATAATAGACTATAAAGTGTCTAGTTCCTCTACAACCACATAATCAATAACCTTATCAACAATGATCAATAACCATGAGTGTGCACGGTATAGATATACACATCGTAGTATTACAATAATGTGAGCACTCAAAGTGATCCTTAGTGCTACTGTGTATGGATCCTCATTGTGTCTTCCCAAGAAAACACAATTAATCTCCCACAAGGAGATCACGTGTTTCTCATGAAACACTAATGTCTTCCCAAGAAAACATCATATCTTGAGATATACAAATGGTATCAAAACTAATTTTATAATATGCTCATATATTCGTCAATAGATTACATAAACATAATGCAATCAAATGAACAATACAACTCCTACTAACCAAGTACATCAAAAGACCTTATAGAGCCCTATTCACAACATGCTTCATAAATACTGTAGGCCTAAATCGTTTAGTTAACGGGTCAACAAGCACATCTTGAGTGTTAATATACTCATGAGAGCCCTAAATGCACAATTCCAGTGCAATTACAATCTCATCGACTTTCATTGACTAATCACATTAATAGACATAAACCACCAAGATTTAAACATGTGATTTCAATAAAGCTATTAGAGCTTCACTGTTAAATAACATTAACAGCAATAAAACATAGCCATCATAACTCAGATTATCAAGGATTCTCAAAATTATATATATAGCATGGGAACAGAACCAAACAATGGCTCCCACCAACCTTAATATAATTAATTTTGGGCAAAGTCATATTTTTCATGAAAGGTTAGGCATATGATTGTACAATCACCTGTGGGCAGAATGCACAACATATACCATAGCTCCCACTCATTAAAATAATCAACATTTTCTTCCAGAAGAAAATCCGCTTAAATACAAATTCAAGCATAATTTCATGGATAAACTTACATATCCATCATGCCCAAAGACCATTGCTATATACAATTTCCATCCTTTTAAGAAGCTAGTCAGAGTTTGCAACATTATAGTTTAATTACTTTATTAAGGGAAAATATGACAAAAAATTGAAAATAAACACAATCAATCTTTAGTTAATCCAATGGATAATAATTAGTGACAATTGTCACCATAATAGGGATTTAAAACATGAATACAAACTCACCTGTGGACGAAGAATATAGCATGCACAACAATCTCAGAAAATTCAATGCCTGTGGGTAGAAGAATTTTCACTATCAAATTAATCCCAAATTCTATGTTATTTGAACCAATTCATACATAACCACTCGTGTCAATGCACTAATTGATCTAAGCAACAAAACCATCACCAAATAAACAAGTAGCTCCACTAACTTTATGAATGAGTCATTGTGGTGATAAACATCCAAATTAGTAAATGGGTCCAAAATGAAGATGATAATTCAGTCCATTAAACCATTTTCAACTTTTGTGGATGAATTTCCCTAAAATATATTTTTCATAGAAACACACTATGAAGTACTCTTCATAAAGTCATATCACTCAAATAGTGAACATTAATTTGCACAGAAATGAACTTTAACATATACATCATGCAAATCTAAATAATGAGCATTAAACTATAATTTAATTAACATAGAGAGCTAGCAAGTCAATTAGACCAAGGTTGAGAGCACTTGGCAATTTCCATGAATTATTCCATTAACTTAATACACAAATTACCTTACAATCCATTATTTAGTATGCCAACTAATTCACCTATACCAATTATTTATACATACTCTCTAAAATTATATTATGGCAATAAGAGAGCTCTCTTTTCTATGCACTTAATACACAACAAAGTCCAATAGAAGCAATGATAATTAATAATTACCATAATATTTCTCATAAAAGAATTTTATCAAGAGAAATAAAGCATTATACCGCTTAGCGAAAATTGTGGTATAAATGAAATCATTAAACTAAGTTGAATATTAAGCATAATTGCCCTTTAATTCATGCATAAACAAATGCAAATTAACTCTCTCTCTCAAGTGTAAATCCCAACATTAGTAAATTCCCCTTTAAAGAAAGCCTTTCGTGTATTCATGGGAAACCATGGTGAATGTTCCATGGGTTAGGACTAAACCTAAACACTAGCCAACTACCATATCAGAATACTCAGCCTAACCAAAACTTTGATTCTAATATCACTTGTTAGAGCAATTAGGGAAAACTCAAAATCTTAGGAGAACTATAGCGTTGGGCTAAGCGAGAAACTACAATAGCAAGTCTAACGTTATATCTCGACCCAAAACCTTTTGGCAATAAATGTATGGATCTTTCCACTTATATAGTTTTCACTTCATTCATTCCTAGTTAATGTGAGACTTCATCATCACACTCAAAAATCTAACACTCTCCTCTTCGACTGTTACACAATTGCACATAATCATAGTCATGCCCCTTTTCAAGGAAACTTTCAGCCACAATAACCACTTTAAACTGCTCCACACACTTGAAGTCTTCATTTCAAACACCTATTTAAATTGATAGGCTTACAACCATCAAGAGCTTCCATAAGTCTCCATATCCCATTGCAACTCAAACAAATTGTCTTTGCCTTCAATCATTATCAAACAAAGATGTTAAAACTACCTATGTCCTCCTCAAGAACGACAAAACTATGTACAACTATCTTTGCTCCATGATTATGACCATAAGGTTTGTAACCTTCAATGTTCATAGGATAACAAATGGCTTTAGAACTCTTCTTGATATAGTGGGATCACAAGTTTTCAACATAGTGACTTGACCACATAAACAAAGTATGATTAAGGATAAATTTATAACCCTTAAACAGTTTAAACAGTGCTTTAGGAAAGTGATTTTATTTAAGATATAAATAACTATTTTAAGGTTTCTTTCTCAATCATCCTATTTTGTTCAAAGTTCCTAACATGCTAAATTGGAAAATAATCCACAAGATATTTAGCAAAAGACCTCATAGATTACCTATTATTACCATACCTATTTAAGAGAAAATTTACCATCCCAACCCAATAATTTTGATTTTTCTAGGTCATTAACTTTCTCCCTCTATCTTAAAAATTTTGAATTTTTTTCCAAAAATAGAAACATATTTATTTTAAATATAGACAAATCACGTCTTACACAATCAAAATCAAAACAAGAATAATGTTTAATTTTCTCACAAGGTTGGTCCCACAAAATAATATCAATAATTGCAAAAAGGTAATCATATATTTGTCTTGGTAAATTTCCTTTTATAACAATTTCAATTAAGAGCTCAATTTGGTTGTCAGTGCTATTCACGGAAAATTCACAAGAGCTAAAAAATACCAAGAATTTAATTATTTATATGGGCAATCAATAGTAATATTCATTATCATGAATAGGGACTCAACATATAATATAAACTCACCAGTAGGTGAAGAATATACTATATAAAACAACAGTTACAAAAATCTAACACCTGTAGGTAGATAAATTTTACTGTCAAAGTCATCCCAAGTACTATAACACACCAAATTAGTCAACGAACTAACTACATGTGGATGAGTCAATCCACAACTAACTAAGTGACAAAACATATCACATCAAGATCAATTAATGAACTAACTACCCATGGGTGAACCAACTCATAACTAACCCAAGTGACAAAGCATCCCAAATAAATAAACAAGTAACTTAGTCAATTTTGCAAGTAACCCACTCTGGTGTAGAAACTTGCTCAGCTAATGGAGCTCTTAATAGGGATAAATAATTGCCCAAATAATAAATTTTTAACTCAACTCTAATTTTCCAAACACCTTTAACAACACAGTAATGAGACTCAATAACTATAAATAGGCATTTTCAATTCTATAATTTTTAATAGAATGCAAATCAACTTAATAATCACAAAATATTTCAAATTCTCTAATTTTATAGAATTTTAAACCAATATTTTATGATTATAAATTTTTTCAAAAGGAAGAATTAAAAAATTTCATCAATAATTCTCTTTTCCTTCTATTTTTTCAAAAATTTTTTTATTAGGGTGGGAGCCACTGCCCCCTTCTTCTTCTCACTTCAGAAATTACCTACACCGCCCCTTGTTCTTCGTTTAACCCCTTCTATCTTCTTCTTCCTGTAGCACAGCGTTTCCTTTGTGTCGTGAGCCCACCAACGACAGCCATGGAGCCTAGACTCGTGATAAGCAACTATCTCCTGCCATGGTGATGCTGCAACGACGATGGCTCCAAGCAAGGGGAGAAACAATGGCACCAAGTCCTTGCAGCGTCAATTGCAGAGGTCGACCACAAACAAGCCCCTCGGTTCCTCGCGATATAGCGGTTGACGGTAGGGAAAATGACGACAACACGCCTTTCTTCCTTCATTCTCTGTGGATAGCAGTAACCATCATCTCCTTGCGACCTCAGATCTGGATCTGCCGTCCTTGAAGAACAACGTCACACCAGCTTACAACAGTGGCTGCGTAGCATCCATGAGCCCTTGACCCACGACGTCCTCTTATTCAATAGTGGCAGATGGTTGGGGCAAAACAGTGATTAACAAGGGTGGCCATGAAGAGTATTCATCGACCCACAACCCACGAGACCACGACTCATTCCCAAATCTCATTAAGAGATCATTCACAATGAAAGGAAGGAAAGGTTTTTCTCATTGAGAGATTATTCATTGGTGCACAAATCAATAGAAGTTTTCAATTAATTTAAATTGAGAACGGAGGTTCAAATCAATGCATTGGTATCTAGCAAGCTCCCCAAATAATAAAGGTCCCATGACTTAGTTCAAAAAAGTTTTCAATGCAAAATTCATTTGATTCAGAGTCAAGAAACATTCAAGATCGAAAACAACAATTCTGCAAAGCCTAAATTCCTATTTAAAATTAATTTCAGAGAAATTCTCAATTTAAACCAATTTAGAGTTTTTTCAAATTGGATTCTACTCCTAGTATAACCTGCTCTGATACCACATGTAAAATTTTAACAGATCTACACTAGGAATTTAGAATACCAATCATAACAGGAATTCGGATAAATAATGCGATAAATAATGCATACTTGTCAGATCCATTTTATCGAAGAACATCGTCTATGAATCTTGTTGCAAAGAGAAAATGTATGCACATGTATACACCAGATACAGAAGAACCCCCTCTATTTCCTTCTTTTCCAGATGGCCACATCGACGGAGTAGTAGCCGTCAAGAGTGTCAAGACTAGAGTGGGGATCCTGTCCATAATATGAATATATATAGTACCTTAGTTCCATCCATCAAAGACCTAGGTTATCTTGGGCCTCTACACCCTCCAGCATAGTCATCATTAAGCCCAAGCCTAATACATGGTGAATCACAAACCCATAATGGATCACTTAATAATTACATGGATTTTCAGTTAACAATCAGGCTATCCATTCAACCCATTTTATTAAACTAAAATGTCCACCAATTAATGGAAGTCCAAACCCAGAAAATTTTAACAGTTTGCAGCCAATTGATACCTTCAACTCATACAAATTAGAAGAAACTTAGAATAGGTCACTTATGTGGAGGCAACACTCCTGGCCAATCTTAAAGAGCAGCTTAAAAGCCTTCTTTGTAGGAGACCTAACCCGTTTGCTTGGACACCCGATGACATGCCCAAAATTGATTCAAATGCAATCTACCATAGACTTTTCATCAATGCTAAGGCTAAGCTCATGTATAGAAGAAGAGGAAGCTCGAAGCAGAAGTGGTATCTTACAAGTGTTTAGTATAGCACCTACAACTTTTGAAGATGCATGTCCTACTTGATTTTTCTACAGGTAATACATAGTAGTGGTATTATTATTCACTAAACTATATGTACAAAAGCAATGTCTGAATTCACAGGACATGACAATCACATGTTCAATGAAATGTAAAATGTATATTTTTGTTTTTTTACAATAGAATGCCAGAGTGTAGTATGTCTAAGTGTAGTAGATGGCTCCAAGAATCTTGATGCAAAGGATTTGACAAAATTGATAGAATCCATCCATTCCAAGCTTCCCTTCTAAAAGAATTTTATGCAATTCATATGATTTAACAAAACAATAATAAGGATGGAACTCAAAATAGACACAATTATCTCAAGTTAGTTTACTTGAACTCACTAGATTTTTAGTAATAATAGGTATATGTAATAGATTTGTCAATTTGAGTGTGGGAGCAGGATTAAAGGGAGAAATTATTGATTTGAGAAGCCTAAGCTGGAAATTAACAAATCTTGACCATTTCCTACATGCAACTACCTTGAACTTTGATAAGGAGATTTGCGCATGAGCTTGGAAAATTTTGGGGTAGCATGATTGGTGGTTCTAGAGTTTGGATACCATGCTGAATCAATTATTAACTCTAATCTAGCGACCATGACGGCCATATTGGCTATTATTTGAGCCCTAAGGAGCAATACCCTATAGTGACCTGGATAGAAAATATGAGATGTACTATAGATATGATTTGGATTATGATATGGCGAAGGTGAAGGTTAGGGCATGGGTTGGAAATTTCGATCATAATGATGATGGCAATTGAAGACACTATGACATGGCTTGCAACATAACTAACAAACAAGATCTACCTCCTCGTCCATAGAAACTTTTTCCAAATCTACCATTGCCATAAGAACCACGAAATTCACCTTTATTCGGACTACCACCGTGAGCATTGTAAAAAGCTTGAGCTTCATAATTATGAAAGTTGTTGCTATCCATAGGAGTAGCGAAATATTGAGCAGCTTTAATTGCCACATTGATTTGAAGAGTAGGATCAAAGGATGCAGAGGATGCAATATTTTGATGCCTTTAAATATTGCACTCTTGAGCAAGAAGTAGAGACACTATTTCAAGTATCATTTATGGATCTAATAGGGACAAAGGCATTGTATTCAACTAGAAAACTTACCAAGATTACTTTAATGTGCTCCTGTTCTGAAACATTGTGCCCAATTGGCAAAATTGAATTAATAGTGGCCTTGATTCAAAGTAGATATTCATTCAGTGATCCAAAACTAAAAAAGTAGATGCTCATTCACAAGCTTGGATCCTTTTGTTGTGTTTCACAATTCTACCTTGAACTGTTATACCTTGGCTTGAGTTAACACAAACAAGAGTTGGATTTTCTCCCATACCTACCAACTATGGTTGTATTTAACAATTTGCGATAATACAGATTCATTGATGGAAGCAAGCGAGTAGGACATGAGAAGTTGATCATGTTGCTCCCAAGGCAAATATTCATAACTAGAACTTGATCCAACTCATCTTCGACTGAAGCATACTTTGGAGGTTGAGCTACGGTTGCTTAATCTATGAATTTCAAGAGATTATAACCATGAATTGCTATGGTAACTTTCTAACACTATAGTACAAAGTTTTTCTGATCTAATTTAAGAGAAAAAGGATGGTTGAACTACTCCAAAGTAGAACCAGGAACAACACAAGTTGTAGAGGTAGAGTAATTAGTAAACCGTAACCACTATGGTAGAGGAGAAGCATGATCTTCATATTGATATCATGGAAGGTCAAATTGTAATAACAATGGAGGTTTTTGAGGTTCAAAGCATGGTGGTGAAGCCTCGGGATCAATTCTCATAGGATTGTTATCTCTGAATACTATGTTATGTTCAAAGAAAGAGAAAGAACAAGAAACTGAAAGAAACAACTGAAAGTTAAAGAAAACATAAGAGAGTCTTAGAAAATTAGAGATGAGAGAAACATGATTGGATCTTTGTATTTGCATTAAGATTCATCTTTCGATACTATATATATATATATATATATACACATTTTGTTGTGACAGCAATAATAGAGTCCTAACTTATCTTGGTTGTAGTATTATGCCACTAATCATAGGAGCACTATTGTAGCTCGACTACACTATGACAAAGGTTGACTACAAGTAGTATTTCACTCTTACAATACTTATCTCAAATATGTGACTGGCATGTTTGATGATAACTTGAATTAGATTCTTAATCTCCCCTCATCATTAAAAGTATATAATTATCATATATATATATATATATATATATATATATATATATATATATATATATATATATATATATATATATATATATACGAGAAAGAAGAATTTTTCTATAAAGAAGTCTAATGGCACTTATAAATTTAAAAAGATATATTAGATTCAATTTTTTTAAAAAAAATAAATATATTCTATATTCTAAACTAATCGATGATATGTGGCTTTGCTCCTTACTTGAAAATAATTGATGTCTAAGCATCTTTCATATCGAAAACCAACACGAAAAGTCTTATAACTTCAAGAATGTATTATGCTTCTTTTTAAAATAGATCTAAATATCTTTGCTATTTGTAAAACCTTCAAAACAAAAACACCCATAAAAGGAAACTAAAATATCTGCAAAAGGGACAACAAAAATGCCCAAAAATGAAACAATGAAAACACTCACAAAAGGGATGACAAAAACAATGCAGTTGCCACCAAATAAGAGAGATATTAGCCCACTCAACAATACTCACTACAAGAGGAGACCAGAAAAAGAGAGAAGAGAGAAAAAGGGTAAGGTTGGCTCACCAATCTTGTATCCTCAAATACCGACAAAAATTTCATTTAATTCTTATAATAATACTTTAAAAGTCACCCATGTAATAATATACAGTTAATTCATATTGTACAAATTCATATCTATGTGTGTGTTCAGGAAAATTGAAAAATTAAAATTATTTAAATAATTATTTATTTGTATAATCATTTTTTTATATAATCGCTTATATGAGAATCAATTTATGTTTGGATACTTTAGCTAAAAAATAGTTTTAAGATAATCAATTTTGTTTGGATTGTATGAAAAAAATTATTTTTATATGATAAAATTACTAAAAATGGTATGAAATGATTGTTGATATTATATAATATTTAATACCTAGTTTCAATTTGATAAAAATATAACATTGTGTGTACTATATAAATAATTTTTAATAAAAAAGTCCAAATTTTAGCTTTAACATTTTTTTCCCAAAAATAGCTTAAATTCTTAAAAATTGATCATAACCTATTTCACTAAAAACTACCTAAATAAGATTTTATTTTATAAACAGCTTGTTTTTGGAAAAATAGCTCTTTTTGTTGTTTCCCAAACATATATTATATAGATAGGCGGATTCTACTTTGTGAGGTACATCAAATACCTTGTGGGGTTAACGGTCAGATGTGGGGAGCATGAGATAGTTGTACAAATACACCTCCCATCTGACCATTAATTTCACAAGGTGTTTGATGCACTTCACTCAAAATTCACCTATATGAATAAAGAGTGGTGTTATTTATACTACCTCAAAGTGAGACACCTCTACTACTTACTTACAAAGTAAGTAAAAAAATATTATAAAAGAAAGTGAAAAACCAAAAGGGGAGAGGAGAGAGATAAAAAGAGAGTGTTAACTATGTAAGAGAAAGTGGATATACCAAAAACATTTCTAATGGGTAAATATTAATCAATTATAATCACTTTGCCTACCATATCTAAACTAGGCTATATTTTGTGTGAACCTGGTGAAGGTGGCGCATTGCGCACGCTGATTATCCAAAAATGTGGCCATTTTTCATGAGCACTTATACGTTACAAATTCGCGTGGCTCCACACAACAATTTCCAACTCTCGGCTCCCCACCACACTACACAACCAACTTCGCCGGAGAGTCTCTCGTAGTCTCCTTTCTCCGGCGATGGCCTCAACGACGTCGTTTTCAGGCCTCGCCCTTCGCCACTCCGTTCCAATTCCACGTCGCAGAAACGACGCCGTACTCGCTCAGTTTCAACTCTCCCTCTCGTCTCCCGCGAAACCCACTTCCCTGAAGGCCTTGAATTCTTTCCCGTTGAAGAAAAGAGAAGCTTTTAAAAATGGGTTTACGAAAACTCGAAGGAACCCCAAACAGTTCTCTATTCGCTGCGTAACTTCAAGTGGAAAGGTAACGATACTAAACACTACTAACATACACGATAGAACCTGTGCATTATTCATTATTGTTATTACTTCCAGTTGATTAATATACACAGTCTTTAGTTGCTGCTAATGCTGGAAATTCGTTTAGCCAGTTCATAGTAGCTGATTCCTTAGCAATTTAATGAGCTAAGGATATCTTTTTTTTTTGGTGTTTTTTGGGGGGGGGGGGGGGCTCATTTGTTAGAAGATGAGGTGTTTGGCTTATTAACTTCTGAACTGGCTTTATAACATAGATTAGCATTTGATTTTTATTTTTGTTTTGACCAATGGTCTAAAAACTGAACTGCAGATTAAACTGACCAAGTTTCCTGTTCATTGTTTAACTAACTGTGATTGAATTGGAAAATATCAGAACCAGAAACATGACCAGTTCATGGTTCAAACGGTTCAAGTGTTTGGTCCGATGTTTAAAACATTAGTTTTCACTAAATTATGTTTAAGTAAATATTAAGTATTGTTGTTTGAAGTGAACCAAGCTTTAGCCAAGAAAATAGGCTATGTCTCGGCTCGGCTTCACTCATTTCCTGTTGCAGTTGGTAAAGAAGTCAAATTTCAAACTTGCTTAACTATGATACTTGATAATTGTTTGTAGTTGTGTCAATCTGAATATTTTTGTAATTCAAATCATTTGTTGTTTGTGATGCTAACCGGTTTTGGTTGGAGCTTCAGAGGCAAAGTGGTTGATATTGGGTTTTGATTCCATGGCAGATTACGCAGCAGGAATTCACAGAAATGGCATGGCAAGCAATTGTCTCAGCACCGGAAGTAGCCAAGGAGAACAAGCATCAGATTGTGGAGACGGAGCACTTGATGAAAGCTTTGTTAGAGCAAAAGAATGGACTTGCTCGCCGGATCTTTTCCAAGGTTGGGGTAGATAACACTCGGCTTCTAGAGGCTACTGATAAGCACATTCAGCGGCAACCTAAGGTGGTTGACCAACTCAAGTAGTTTTAATTCCTTTAGATACGCTTTGATGCTTGTAGTTATGTCTTTAACATTTGATAGTAGTTTAGACTTCCTTCTTGGCTTGTTGGCATTCCTTTTAGATATTTAGATGTGGGTTTTTATTGGTTTTATCCATGTTCTTTCTCAACCTCACTTATGGCTGTGCTTTTTATTGTTCTTTAGAGTTAAGAGCTGAATATAAATCGTCCCAAGTCCACAACTTGATGTTGGAAGTGACGTCAGAGGAAGTGGTAAAAACGCAAGCTTAACAACAGAAGCTTGGAAGGGAAGTAATAGGAATATAATTCTGTTTTTGGAATGACTTAACATTGAGATGAAACTGACATGGCAACATCATGTTATATTTCTATGGTCTGACTAACCTGCACAGTTTACTAAGCCTTGCTCTCATCCAAAACGAAAAATTGCAGAGGACAGGAGTTAATGCAAAACTAATTTTGGTCCTATCAGTAATGGATGGAGATACACAATTTTAATCCTTCCACTTTTCCTTCATTCCAATGGTACTACTTTCTGTGGGAAAAATATCTCCTTTATGGACTCTTGATCCAGTATGACCTGTAATTGCTGAGAGCTTTCTTGTCTGGTTCTGTGCTAGAAAAGACTTGTATTGTATTGATGTTGGAAATATTGCTGACTGACAGCTGTTGGCTGCAGTTCAGAGCCAGTATTTATTGGACTGTGGATCTTTGTGATGGTTCTTTTATACTAATAGCCTCAGATAATTTGACTTGTTTCTATTAGATGTCAATATATGCTTTTAGTAGATGCCCAATGCAACTGATATGGAGCAAATGGGTATTTGTTGTATCTTTCCAGACACATTTAAAATATAGCTACTGTATTTTTTATGTGGTCGAGTAAATTATTACCCATGCCCATAGCCCAAGAACCTGGTTGTTTAACTCTTGTCCAATTATGTTAGGTTCTAGGGGAATCAGCTGGTTCAATGTTGGGACGTGATTTGGAGGCATTGGTTCAGAGAGCCAGGGACTTAAAGAAAGAATATGGTGACTCATTTGTGTCAGTTGAGCACTTGGTTCTTGGTTTTGGCTACGATAAACGATTTGGGAAGATACTGTTCAGGGATTTTCAAATATCAGAGCAAGCTCTAAGATCTGCCATAGAGTCTATAAGGGGACGCCAGTCAGTTATTGACCAAGGTCATTTACTGTTAATGTTCTTTTTCTAATTATAATGTATACTTTTTCTTTTAAAAAAAAAAATTAATGTATAATGTATAACTGTGTATGTTTATTTTTTCCCTTGCTACCTCCTTTTGTTTCGGGGAATGGAGAGATAGAATTGCTAATTGTCTCCTATTAAAGACTTAGGTATCTTCAGGTGTTACTGTGAACCAGTGGATTCTGGTTGTGACTGACTTTTTCCATGGGGTGTTAGGAGCTGTAATTTTTCATTCTCAACATCGTATTGTGCATAAGGTTGAACTCCAACTTTGATACAGATCCTGAAGGAAAGTATGAAGCCTTGGAAAAATATGGGAAGGATTTGACAGCAATGGCTAAAGCAGGAAAACTTGATCCAGTCATAGGAAGAGATGATGAAATACGCAGGTGCATTCAGATTCTCTCCAGGAGAACCAAAAATAATCCTGTGCTGATTGGTGAGCCTGGTGTTGGAAAGACTGCAATTTCTGAAGGGTAATTGCTTAGGTCTTCCTCCTAACTGTTGCCTGTGTTTCGATTACTGCTGTGCTGAGCATTTTTGCTGTTAAAACATTTTTGGAATTATTTTTAACATGCTGCTACCATTATTCATTACCTGAATTTCATCTATAACTTTCTTCATATATGCAAGAATGGCACCTGCATTTTAGATGTGAAAAAAATACAAATTTTATTAAACATAAGATGGTATATTTTTTCCTTTAAAATTTTAAGAAATAAATGATAATTTATATAAATATTACAATCAATAAAATCCTATTTAGAAAGAGAAGTTATTTAAAATTAGGAAGTGAGTTTACCTAAGTCATTAATTTAAAATGATAATTTTCTCCACTGTTTTCCAAAAAGTTCCTTAAAAGTAGGAAGCATGTGTACCCTTGGTTGAATGAAAATTTATTCCATTATTTCCAATTATACTAAAAACCAAAAGTTTGCGTTTAGCTAGCCTCTAGGGTATTCCCTTTTCTATTGTAGTATAGATTAGAATGGCAGCAACAGTATGATCAATCATATGGTTACTCTCAGTTTATGGTTTTAAATTGGAATTGTGGTTACATTATGATTACTGCAATTCCAGGCATTGTGGTGACTGCAATGTGTGTTGCGGTTGATGCAGATGTAAAAATTTTTCAAGTTTGCAACCATGAAATAGTTATTTTAAACAAATCTCCAACATTGTGGCCATTGCAATTTTTCTTGCGAAGTCAACCCCTTGTGGGGTGTTGTTGCAACTGCAACATTGTAGCCACATCAGGTGATGTGGTTTGTCATTTGAAACTGTGCTCAGTTAGTATGGACATTGTTGCCATTGGAATAATTTCGTTGAGCCACAGGTCCTGGTCTTCCTCATTAGACGAGCAGGTCAAATACTTGTTTCTGCCTTATGTGGATGTTTATGTTATTTTTAATTAATATATTCTGCATATTGACTTGACTCTGCTTTTGAAACAGACTTGCCCAAAGAATTGTTCAAGGAGATGTTCCTCAAGCTTTGATGAACAGAAAGGTATGTGATTTATCCAGATATTTGAGCTATTCTAGTAGTCATGAGTCATAATAAAGCTGAAAATGGAAGAAAAGGGGCAAGAATGGCACTGTGGGATACAACAACTGTCCTTCTAAGTTTTTGTCTCATTTTCACATTGATCTCTATTATACTCTTCACGAATCCTAGTCTTAATTCCATTGGTTTGTTTTATAAGAAAGTAATATTTATCTTATTTTATCCTCCTTTTGGCATGTGTAAGCTGGCCAGGAGTTGTGAAATTGATCTGATACACTTGTCTCTTTTCAGCTTATTTCCCTTGATATGGGTGCACTTATTGCTGGAGCAAAGTATCGGGGAGAATTTGAGGATAGGCTGAAAGCAGTTCTGAAAGAAGTAACAGAATCTGATGGTCAGACTATCCTTTTCATTGATGAGATCCATACAGTTGTTGGGGCAGGTAATTGGCTTCAAAGTTTTCCACTTTTAGATATCTGATCTTTTGGTATTGTAAAGGCTGTCTGAAGGGTCTACAGAATTATCCTCTATTTCTCTTAACTTCTGTTTTTCTTGCTCTGTGATAAATAAGTGGTTTCTATACGAAAACACTTCAGATCCATGGATATTCGGATGATCAAAGATGATACATTTTAATTCATATCTTTTTCTCTCCGTCCTAAAATAACTGTCTAGTTTTAAATGCGCACATGAATTAAGGAAATGATTGTAAAAGCCTCACTATTAGAGAAATTTATGTGCATTTTACAAAATTATCCTTCCTTAATTTTCTCGCTTCCTTAATTATCTCTTTCCGCTTATTCTCTCTCCTCTATTTAATAGAGGTATATTTGATAAAAAATAATTAACATTGCCTAAATTTGTTAAATGGAAAATTATTTATAGACAAATAAAATTTCAAAAGTGGACGGTTATTTCAAGATGGAGGTAGTACATCTGTTGGTTGCTGATGCATACAAATGCTTATCTGAAATTGAGATGGGGATTGATTGCAATTGTAATTCTATCATATGCTAGGTGCTACAAATGGTGCAATGGATGCTGGTAATCTCTTAAAGCCTATGCTTGGTCGGGGGGAGCTGCGATGTATTGGTGCAACAACACTAGACGAGTATCGGAAGTATATTGAGAAGGACCCTGCACTAGAGCGCCGTTTCCAGCAAGTTTATGTTGACCAACCATCAGTTGAAAATACTGTTTCAATACTAAGGGGACTGCGGGAAAGATATGAGCTGCATCATGGAGTCCGCATTTCTGACAGTGCACTTGTTGAAGCTGCAATTCTCTCAGATCGATACATAAGTGGGAGATTTTTGCCCGACAAAGGTAGTAAATACAGGCTACAAAAACTTGGCGGATGAATATTTTACACAAAGATTGATAAATTTCACAAGCATTTATGTTTTTTTTTTTCTGTTAAATAATTACTATTATATTTGTGGTATTATGAAAACCTACAAGTTTCATAGAATGAGGTTTGGATTCTGGATTAGAACATTTTCTGACTGATTTAAGCATGTAGTATAAAAATATGTGAATTCAGCTGAGGATTCATGTTACAGATGTTTGTTAGAGCAGGAAATGCCAATGCTAGGAGAGTAGCATATCATGTTTAAGGAATAAATGATATATAGTGTTAATTGAATCTGTTTTGTAAAGATCTTCAAAGCTATTGCACTTCCCTGCCGTTGGGAACATACATGTGATCAGAGTCTAATTCATTTTCAAAGGACTGCTGTTGAATGGTCAATGTGTAGCTCTAGGTTCTTTTTTTCTATTTGGCTTTTTATTTTATTCTGTCAAAATGTTTCAACGGTTACATTTCCTTTGTGGACTGGCATCAATTATTGTCATAAAGTGCTAATTGCTAGTTACTTCTGAATTATAGCTATTGATCTGGTTGATGAAGCAGCTGCTAAACTGAAAATGGAAATTACTTCTAAACCTACTGCGCTTGATGAGATTAATCGGTCCGTCTTGAAACTAGAGATGGAGAGACTCTCTCTTATGAATGATACAGACAAGGCTTCTAAAGATAGGTTAAATCGTCTTGAGACAGAGCTCTCTCTCTTAAAAGAGAAACAGGACGAACTGACTGAGCAATGGGAGCATGAGAAGTCTGTAATGACTCATCTTCAATCAATCAAAGAAGAGGTGTGTTATCAGATTTTCATTATTTTTGCTAAAGATGCTCTTCCCTTTTTAATTAAATCAGTGAAAGTTTAAAGGATCAGCAGTGTGGAGATAGCTTTTCGCGGTGTTTTAGTCACACTGAACAACTAGGGCAAATGATTTTATATTAATTGGAACATCAAAATATGATTCTGATCACTTCTGTATTTACATCTGCAGATAGACAGGGTAAATCTTGAGATCCAGCAGGCTGAGCGGGAGTATGACCTTAATCGTGCTGCTGAGTTGAAGTATGGTAGTCTAAACTCCTTGCAACGACAACTCGAAAGTGCAGAGAAGGAACTACATGAATATATGAACTCTGGGAAGTCCATGCTGAGAGAGGAAGTTACAGGAAATGATATTGCTGAAATTGTAAGCAAGTGGACTGGTATCCCCGTTTCAAAACTTCAACAATCAGAGAGAGAGAAGTTGTTGCAGCTAGAGGAAGAGCTCCATAAGCGCGTTGTAGGTCAAGATCCTGCCGTTAAGGCAGTAGCTGAGGCTATCCAACGTTCAAGAGCAGGTCTTTCAGATCCTCATCGCCCTATTGCTAGCTTCATGTTTATGGGACCCACTGGTGTAGGTAAGACAGAGCTGGCGAAGGCCCTCGCTTCCTACCTGTTCAATACAGAAGAAGCACTTGTACGAATTGATATGAGTGAGTACATGGAAAAGCATACAGTTTCAAGATTGATTGGGGCTCCACCTGGATACATTGGGTACGAAGAAGGAGGGCAACTAACAGAGACAGTTCGCCGCAGACCATATGCTGTTGTCTTGTTTGACGAGATTGAGAAGGCGCACTCGGATGTTTTCAACATATTCCTTCAAATTTTGGATGATGGAAGAGTAACTGATTCACAGGGTCGCACAGTAAGTTTTACCAACACTGTTATCATCATGACCTCCAATGTTGGATCACAGTACATTCTCAACACAGATGATACTGTGCCAAAAGAGTTGGCGTATGAAACCATAAAGCATCGGGTAATGGAAGCCGCAAGATCCATCTTTCGGCCTGAGTTCATGAACAGAGTTGATGAGTATATCGTTTTCCAGCCTCTAGACCGTGACCAAATAAGCAGCATTGTCAGGTTACAGGTAATTTTGTCCTCCCCTCCTCTCCATATTAATGAAGAAAGTTGCTGAGAAATCTGGTTAAAGTGATGGGAGTTTATGAATTTTGGATGCATGGGTCAACTACATTTTAATAAACTAGTCTGAAATTTAATTTTTGGTCTGCCAAATATTTTAGCTGCCACATATCTGGGGTCTTTGTTAGAGGGTTGGCTGTGGCGCAATTGTAAGATTGCTGTCCTGTGACCTAAAGGTCACGGATTTAAATCTTGGAAATACTCTCTCCACTTGCGAGAGTAAGACTGTGTATATCTATCCTCCCTTAACCCCGCTGGATAAGAGCCTTGTGCACTAGGCAAACCTTTTTTATATTTGTGGTCTTTATTGCTCTAATATGTGAAGTTACTAGGTAAGAAATGTTTCAACTTCAGCAAGTTTCTAGCAAGATTTGTTAGGAACCATTACATGTTATTTTGTGTCCAAAGACTCACTTTTAAAACTTTATTACAGTTGGAGCGTGTGCAGAAGAGAATCGCAGATCGCAAGATGAAAATCCAAGTAACAGATGCTGCCATTCAACTTCTTGGGAGTTTGGGGTATGATCCAAATTACGGCGCTAGGCCGGTCAAGCGAGTGATTCAGCAAAATGTGGAGAATGAACTTGCGAAGGGCATTCTTAGAGGAGAATTTAAGGATGAGGACACAATTGTAGTAGACACAGAAGTCACAGCATTTGCCAATGGTCAACTTCCCCAGCAAAAGCTAGTTTTTCGGAGACTTGATAGTGATTCAGAATCCTCCACTAGAGACAGCCTGGAAGGCTTTCCACAGATTCTGTGAATGCCTGTTACTGCTCCTTATCCCTCCAAATGCTAGGTTTCACGCAAATTTTGAGCCTTCATCGTTTTCTTATACAAATTGAACTCTAATCTTGTGTATAGAATCCATATAATTTATAGTTCTTCATTTATAATTCTTTTCGTGTTGTATGGCTCATACTCCCTCCGGTTCAAAATATCTGTTCAAAATTAAAAAATATATAGATTAAGAGAAAAAAATTAATTTTGATAGCAGCATAAAATTATATAAATGAATAAAATTATCTTTATCTAACATAGTAGGTTGGTCTAACACATTTTTCAACTCTAATTACGATGATAGTGGATGATAATTAAATTAAATTAAAGATATAAATAAAAAAAATTTAATATTATTTTAATATTAAAAATCGACAGATATTTTAAAATTTTAAAATATTAAAATTATATAATATTTTCAAATGAAAAAAATATCTTTTGCTTTCTTAATATCTATTTAGCCATGATTGTTGGTGCTGATGGTAGCGGAGAGGAGGATTTGTTGAGGTCGAGGAAGGAGAGAGTTGAAAAGAACAGAATAGATGTTACTCCATCTTTCATAGAGGTAAAATTTCTCACCCATAAATGAGGAAAATTTTCTTCCATTAAATTTTGCTTCTTTTATTTTAACGATGCACTAAACACCTCATTTCTTATTGAAAAAAAAAGTTCTTAAATTTTCTGCCGTTACCCTCCTACCAAACATAATTTTTACAGGAGAACTGGTATTTGAACCCCGAAAAAGGGGATGTCGCATGGACATAGTGCATCATTCATGATTAAAATTCAATTTTATTTATTTTTAATTTTTTTAAAATACTTTTATATCAAATCACACGATTGTCAAAAGCTATGTCCGGATAACCTATGTACATATAGTATTTCTCTTTTTACAGATGCAATTTTTCATCTCCTAATTTATTTTGAAGTCTGGACCAAATATAGCCTGAGTTGAGGAGAAGGGAAAACGGGATCTAATTTAAGAGTTGTTCTCTCGCGGAAATGAAAAAAAAAATTTCTACCGTGGTAAAGTGACATGGCTTTATCAGGTCAAACTATTTAGCAAAGTCTATGGGGAAGTTTATTCTGTTATATGATAGATACTCTCATTCCCTTGTTTTTCCTTTCCCTCATTCTTTCTTCTCTCTCTTCCACAAAGGACCTTGAAACCTAGGAAAAAATATCTTAGTCAAACCCACCATCTCTGCCACTACCTACGGCAGCCAAACCACCGTTGTGAGCCACCAACCTCAGTCACGAACCCAGTGACGTCGAGCTGCGCACCCACCACCAACTCACCGCTCACTTCGTGTCCCATACCCAAGACCTTCTAACTGTAAACCACAGCCTAGCCACGCCCGCCACTGCACTACACCATTCCCAGTCGCGAGTCTCAACCGCTTCACCTTTGTGAAACCTCGAGCCACTGTCGTGACCTCACGCTTCACTTCAAGCCGCTGCCTTGCGCCCATGAGCCACCATTGCAAAGTACCCACCGATTCGCCTTCCGCTGCCACTTTTTCAGGCCATCTCCATCTTGTTGCCACTCCTTTGCCAAATCCCTAATCTAATGCCTTACACCATCTCTGTGCCTCAACCCTTTTCCTTCAATCAAAATTTCTTAGATTTTATTTTATTTTTTAAAATCTTATTTTAAAAAATTGCAACAACAACAAAATTAAGCCGTCTTTTTTAATTTCTCTCTAAAACTCGTTGGTGGTCCTTCAAGGTTGTGAATTTTGGAGATCTCCTCTCTCTTCTAATTACCTTTCTATTTCGAACCTGGTAGAGAGTATAAACAGAAAGAGAGAGAGAGAGAGAGAGAGAGGATGAGGAAAAACATGGTTAAGGAAAAGGAGGAAATAGTAAATGGGAGTGTCTATTGTGAAACATTATAGAATAAGCTTCATAAGAAACTTTGCCAAACGGATCTGATAAACCCATGTCACATTAGCATCGCTGGAAGATTTGTATACACTAATATAAATTGATGTGGCAATCATTTATTGCATTTTATTAGGCAAATTTTAATTAAAATAAAGATTTAATTTAAATATATTGATAATATAAAATAATTTTATATTATTAATTAATAAAAATAATAAAAAATATTAATTCATATAAATAATTATTTATTATAATGAGAGATTCACTATAATTTTTTATTTTTCCTTATTTTTATTTGTTGACAGTGTAAAATTAATTAAACTCTTAAAATAATAAAAAAAAATTGATCTAAAAACAATAAAAAGTTATGATATTTAAAAGCTAATACATAAGTTAGTAGAAATGAGCTAGTAGCGAAAAATTTGGATAATATGTGTAAAATTCTAAGTTCAAATTTCATTGCTATTGATATGCCAAAATAAAGTTAACGTTTGGTTGATTTAAGTGGTCGAATACTTATTCACTTTTAATAAAGTCTTTAATTTATGTTTTGGGAATAAAAAAAATTAGTACAAAGAGAATTTTACTTCATAATGGACTAATTTAATTCAAGTCAGAAATTGGTGGTTTAAACTATACATATATATATATATATATATATATATATATATATAGTTAAAAGAAATTGAGACATGTTAGTCATATAAAATATGTATTTTTTAAAATTTATACAAAATAAGAGAATAGTTTATCCAAAAAGAAAAAGACTGAATAAAGACCCAATTTTAAATTTTATTATTTGAGAACTTTAATTTTATTATGTAATTCATTTAATATCTCAATAAAACTTGGAAGGGACAACAGTGCTGCCTAAATGGTTTTACTCGGCTTGAGCAGGATTGTTTCCAATATGAGGATATTTGTGGTTTCAACCAAAATAAAAAAAAATTATTTTTTCTATTTGTCATATACTTACATTATCTATCATTTATCAAATAACAAAAAAGAAGAAGAAGTTATATATACAATATATATATATACAATATGTCTTTTTTCTTTGAGGTGGTAGCCTTATTATAGATAATTATATTCAAAGTACAGTCAAATATTAAATATGGACTCTTCTTCTAACTAAGATTCAAATCATGATTTACTATATTTGAAAGATTAGCCCCCTTCCACTAGATTCAATCCTTATTGGCAAATACAATATATCTTTGTGCAATTATATATTACTTATGTATACTAGCATATATTTTTTATCAAAATTTGTCTGTTTAAGATGAGCATGTAATCATAATAAAGAGTAATGATAGGTGAACACACAAAATTGCAATACATACGCGACGTATATCGAAAAGTGAAGAAAGTGACAAAAATACTTAGATGATATATCTTATATTATCATTGTTACTTTTGTTCATTTTTTTCCCAGGAAGTTACTAGCGTTACACTATTTGCGCTAGTAAATTTTGTTTGCGCTAATAAGTTTTGTATATATATAGAAAACTTACTAGCGTGATACTGTTTGCACCAGTAAATTGTTGGATAAAAAAATAAATAAAAATAATAATAATCATATAGGATCTATTATTTAAATATTTTTATTATTTTTTTCATTTTTTTGGTGTGCATCACAATTTTATGCATTCATAAGATATTATTCAATAATAAAACTTCAATCCATCAATTAATTAATTTATAATAACTAATATATGGTAGGTTAGAGGTAGATGCTTATTCTCTTTAACTAATGTCTCAAATTAAGTTTTGAATAAAGAATAACTATAGTTAAAAGAGTTGTACTTTTTATAAAATTTCAAATATTCGAATATAATTGCTTCCACTTATCCACTAAGTTAATGTAATTTTGACCCCCAAATAAAAAAAAAAATTCATAATGTGGAGAAGAGAGTCAAAACGACAAGTAAAATGCAAAGGTGAAAATAAAAAGAGGCGCCACAAAAGAAGGCCAACGACACCAACCCGCATTGCGTGTCCGAAAACGCACCATAAAACGGCACTCTTAACATTTACAAATTGCTACCACCGCTAACGTTTTCATCCGCGACTTCTTCTCGGAGGTTCTTTCCTTCCTTTTGCAGTTTGCAGTGTCATAGAACTGAACCAGTCATTATTCTCATTAACATATACACGCAAATGGGTTATTTTTTATTTTTTTGCCCTTTATCCTGAGCAATTGACAGTGTTAAAAAAAAAAAAAAGAAAAAAGAAAAAATCAAACTTTTTATGTTTCAATTTGCATTGCCATATTTCTTTTTCTTTTTCTTTTTTCACTTGCCCGTTTTCTTGTTCTTTATTTTATTTGTGTTTTGTCAAATTTTGTGGCAGAGGAAAGAGAGGAGGAGTGTATGATGGAAAGGAAGGTGGAGGACATGGAAGGAGTGGCATCAATAGCATTGCTGCCATGTGGCTCTATCTCAGGACACTTCATCCAACTTCCCCATTCTATCTGCTATGGCCTTCATGGCTCGGGTATATCTATCTATATCCATGTTTTCTTTCTATAACTAATAACAATTTTTTGTTTTATTGTGTATTGTTTTTTTCCTTTTCTTTTCCTTCCCCTTTTTCCCTGAGGTTCTTTTTTTCAGCTCAGTTGTTGATGTTTTGGAATTGCTAAAGTAGAGAATTTTAGTGCATTTTCATTATTTTTATGATGATGATTTTTTGGTGAAGATAGAAATTGTGTTTCTCCCTTCTAGCCTTTTTTTACCTGACAGATTAGTGGAGTGGTGAACATTAGAATATAAGAAAATGATGGTTAATAGTTTTATGTGGTGCAAGTGATTAAGTTGGTTTTATCTCTGAGTTTGCCTTGAAGAAAAAGAAGCATGGACTTGCTTCATGTCATGAAATAAATCCAGGTCTGGAAAAGGTCACTTTAGAAAGGGGAAAAAAATTAAAATTGTCATAAAAACAGGTCCAAGTATTGCTTTCTCGTCAATTGCACCCTTCCATAGAGCCAGTGACTATTAGTTTGTCATTCTCTCATAGAATGAAAGATTATCATAGGATTTTTTTTTTTTTTAAATGGACTTTAGGTAGAAGGGGAAGCTGGTTTCTGAAGCAGCATTTTTTATTTACATTTTTATTTGTTTTGTTTTTGGCTTTATAACCAGTTTAGTGTACTGTAACCAAACTGGATCTCTTTCTTTTAGATTGAAGTTTGAGTTCTCCAGTGCTCCTCTATGTTCCTGCTTTGTACCAAGAATCAAAAGTTAAGCAAATGGCCCTTAAGTGCCCATCGCATTTGACTTCTGTAGTCCTGATTAAAATCATGAACAAGTTTAACTTAGGTGCCCTTTCAGTTAGAGATTGTATCTGTGACTAACAGCTTGCAAGGATAGTCAACATCCTTTAGTGCCTCACTTCGTACCTTGTTGATTTATTCTTATGTTGGTTACTTGCTCATTGTCCTATGTGGTGAGCCAATATTTTTAGTACAATTTTGTTTTAAGCTCTGTCCTCTCCATTTAATAAATACTTATATATGTTTCTCTTTTCCATTCTTTTCCATGATGAAAGAACTGCCATGTGAAAGGGAGTGCAGTAAGGGTGAGGATTATCGCCTCATCAAGCTCACAATCACAGATTTCAATGTAGTAACTGTGACTTTTGTGTTGTTTATCTTTACCTGTCCATCATGCACTTTATTGCCTATTTGATTTTGTTGAAACAGACAAAGAAAGAACGAATCATTGTCGTGGAGTGCAAAGGTCATGATGCTGCTCGGTTCAACAGCATTGATTATGCTCATGGGTAAAGCATAGTGATCTTGACATGATATTCATGTGTATTAAAATGAGGCATTTTCATGAAATTTCTTTTTCAGTGTTCTCCTGGGGTTTGTTTGTCTTATTTGATTCCTGATCTGTATAATTTTATGGTAAACAGTGAGAATAATGGTATTAAGATGAAACTGAATTTCCATAACCACACAACTGTGGTGGTATCGATTCTGGAGTATAGTCCGGGCATCATTGGACTCTACTAGTACTTAGCTATAATGACTCAAATAGCTGGACATTCTTTACAAATTGGTTTTGCTTTTGGACATTCTTTTTCTTCACAAATTGAAGTTCTCATTCATTTATATTTTCCTTCATTTTGATGAGTATTACATGTAGATGGCATGTTCAATTTATTGTTTGCATTCTCCTTTGAACAGTTGGGAGAAAGATGTCACAGGTATGGTTGAACAAAATGATGGGAAGAAAAGAATCTTGGTTTCATTTGAGTGTCAGACATTGAAAGCTGAGAAAGCGGCTGAAGACCACATCAGGCAGTTCATGCCAAAATTAGCTGGGCTGGATGCTGTTGGTATGTGAATGTGACACAGTTTACTGACCTGCATCCCACCCCCAGTGGTGATTTCCTGCTTTGCTTTAATTTAGATGGAGAAGCGTGGTTTAGGTTTTGCCAAGTATCAAATATGTCTGCATTTTTTCTAATCATTTCAATTGAAGAATTCCTTTTGATTTTATCTGCAATGCATTCTAAATTGTCCCTAGTCTTGGAAAGTACATTATTATTATTAGTCAACACAATTGTGAGATCTTTGATCATGCACGGTGCTTGTTTTTTGCTATTCCCGTGTTAGGGTCTATTTTCCTTTTCATGGATTTTAATCATAGAAAAAGTGGAAGGAGTCGAGGGACCGAGATTTGGTTACGCTATACAATATGCACCTAATCCTACAGAAAAGTTCTTTTTTATGAATTAGTTTTGTTGAAAGAAACCAATATCATTGTACTTATAATTTTGGCTGTATCAATGCTGAACATGTGAAGCTTGTGGTGGGTTCTAGATGAATCTATCGCTGATTGTGATGATATTTTGATGACTGCTTTATGGCATGTACCTGCATCCAGACACTTCCTTGCTGATAGTTTGTGAGGCTACCCTTGCATGACAGAATCTTCATCCTTTTGGACCATTAAATTGCCATTTCCAAATTGAGAAGTGCTGTTTCATGAAACTTTTAACTTCTGCTTCACTCTCAAAGCATCCTAAATTTTATTGTAAACCTTTTGTCTAAATCCATGAGTAGCAGCAAAATTATGATGGTAAGCTTTACAGGACGTAGGGGAAGTAGCCGTTTCCTTTCACATATTTTACTTGGATGAAGTTTTATGCACGCTTGAGCTGAAGCATAGATATTCAATACATTATATATTTGGATCCTGAGTCTATTTTGTAATTTTGGTTTTCCATGTTCTGTTTTGTTTCCCCAAAAATTAAAGATAGAGGGAGACCAAGAAAAACTATTACTGAAATCATTAAAAAATATTTAGCTTTTAGTGGTTTGACTATGGACATAATTTCCGATATAACACTATTACATCATATAATCCATGTAGCCAATTCGACTTGGTTGTTGTCTTTGTTTCTGTTTCTCCATACTCTTATTTAATTTGGTGGTTTCAATTGTGCAGTTAACATTGGACGGATGACAATTTCTGGGTTGGACTTTGGAGCAGAAGAAGCAGAAAGTGAGTAGAAAATTTGTTGTAACTAGTTACTGAGAAGAAGGCTGGAATCTGTATGATTTGAGCAAATCCTGCTTTAAACTATTTTATGGAAACGTTAAAAGCAGTCGCTTGCCCAAGTATTCATCCTTGATTAGAAAAGCCCGTTCTCTATTCCCATTCGCTTGAGGAAAAAAAAAAAGAAGAAGCGTAATTCAAGTTGTCTTTTGCTTATCCTTTAAAATCAATTGGAATGATTTAGGTAGGAATAGAATATGTTGGTTTGACCAATAAGGTATTGGTCCGAATGGGAGAAGTTTGGATTCCTTTAAGTATATAATTCCCTTAAATATATGGTTCTGGAATTGATTTCAGAATTTTTGTATATAGAAAAAAAATATATTAGGAGAGGCTTTTTAAAATGTTTGGTTATATTTTGGAAGATTAATTTTTCACTTGTTATGTGAGGGGGATATTTTGAAAAGTTAAAAATATGTTCTTTTTATTGATAAAAATATAAAGGTTGAAAGCTTAAAATGAAAATTTAACGCAATTTATGGTCCTCACAGCTGTTCAAGTTGAAGTTATAATGCAGAATTAGAATTTAATTCTAATTATTTTAAAATTGAAATTGATTTAAGATCTTAAATTTTATATTTGAGATGAATAAACTATTAGAATGTGATTTATTAATGTTAATTTAATTATTTAAACGTGCCATTAAAATTTAAAGTTTAAAATTCATAAAAATATTAATAAAATAATAATTTTATAATATAGTAATACTTTTTTAATTATCAATATTTTCTTGAAATTTAATTATATATAGAATAAGAACCACCATATAAAATCTTTATATAATGCTTAGAAAGGTGACAATTTAATTTCTCAAATAGAAAGTGTCATGCACCTACATCATTAAATAACTTAGCAGTCAATTGTGCTAGTCTAGCCGCAAAAATGTAATATTAGTATGATAATGAAAACTGTCACTTTAATTACATTGTATTTTAGTAAGAGTTATGTTGTTTAAACTCAAAATTTCTCAACCTTTGTACCTATTCAGTCCCATCCACCATTAGATGAGAGTAGATCGGCACAAAAATTGACAACTTTTGAACTCAAATAACATTTTTTTTTTAGTAATGTTTATAAAAATTTATCCTAAAAATGTGTACAGCCTCTACCTGAAGGTTGCTAATTGTGCTACCCAGTGCCCAAGAGGGAAATTGGGATAGGGCGCTTTTGCCAATTTAATTGCATTATATTTCAATAAGAGAAATATTATATGTACATAACTTGTGTTAAATATCGTGTCAACTCACATCTTATCTACTATTGGATGAGATATAGATATCACTTAAACTAAATTTACACCCCATTCAATAATAAATTAGGTATAAATCGACATGATATCCAATACAAATTATGTTCAAACAAGTTCATAAATAGAATTTACATCTCATCTAATCATAAATGGAATATAAATCAATACCATATCCAATACAAATTATATTCATATAAGTTCATAGAAGGTTAGTCTGTCTAATGTGAGACCTCATAACGGTAGGGCACCCCGTAGCCTACCAAAAAACATATACTTGAAAAAATATCCTGCTTACACGCATGTCCACTTTTAACTTAAAATGTGTTACAACGTACATATCAGAAAAAGATGATATAATACAGCATACCGCCTGCCAAAGCCAAAGCTATTTTTCACAGTTCATAATATACAAAATGGTTTCACGCATAAATTTGTCGCTTGGTGAAAGACATTACTAGCTTTATTTTGGATACAATCATTCAACCATTTGTTGACATATATCATTAAAAAGAACAAGAAAACTTTGTTACTAGAAATACAATTTTTTAATAATCTGTCAATAAACGAGTACATGAGAAAAAACACTTTATGACAATGGATCAAAATTTAATCAAAAAACAGTAGATCCAAAATTTTCTGATACATTTCAGAGAAATTTCTCCTTTCAATATAGTTGCATACGTCTCAAGTAACTAAATAATAATAAGAAGAAGGAGAAGAAAGAAAATATTTTCTTTTTTGGGCATCAGGCTGTATGCATTAGATCCCACATTTTCTCCTAATTCAAAGCTACAAGAAATCCTTAGAGGAATATCTCATTCCTCACAAGGGTGGGGTTAGGAGAGTGAAGGGCACAGTACTCCCAAAAGGAAAGTGAATAAGAACATGCAATTGAATCCGAATGATGCTTAACAATTAAGAATTATTGCACAACCAAATCTGTCATCCGGTTACAGATATCCACACATCAATATACATGGTTACATGGAATGTTTTAGTTCACAGTAACAACCTGCTATTTGATTCATCAAAAAACAAATTTGTTGGTACCATTTCTATCCTTCATGGGAAATGCTAGCATTGGTTGAGACAGCAACATCAACCTCAACCTCAACGGTTTAGCTTAAATCATAATGGCATATTTCAGCTGCTGCTGAGCACAAATTTACCCATGAGCATTCCAGCAGTGAATTCGACCATTACTTCATGTGAGTACTGAATGCCAATCTGTCCAAAAAAATGTCAAATTGTCACGACTAACAGAATAAACTAGGCAATGCATATGCCTTTCAGCATTTTTCACTCTTAGTGTGTGTTTGCTATGAGGGTAAAATAGGGGTAAAAATTTCATGGATAAGCTCCATGTACAAAATATTTATTCTAGGCATTTTCTTTTCTTAATGTATATTTCACAGGAAATATATGTTTCTTCCTCCAACTTCCAAGAGTGAACATAGATTATCATATATAGCTCAAATTGTATTGAGAAAAGCTGAAGCTAACACTGAATATCTTAATAAACATCTCCACGTACAGGATCTATTCTATTGGTTTTGCAGTGAATTGCTAGTGCCAAGTCGAATTACAATTAGACATGATACTGCCTAAAAGTATAAAGCTAAGAAGGTTCATAAAAGCAGTAATTCAATATCATATAATCAACCATAAATAATGTTAATTCTGTATGCCAAGACTTACAAAGATAAGAGATGAAGAACACATGCGCTTCCTAGTCTGCTAGCTTATAGGAGAAGTTTGTTCACCTCCACTTGTGAAATCCCTCTCAAAATACTAAACGTTTTATCTTTTACCCAAATGTGTTAGAGTAAAATCACAAACCACCCTAAAGGCCCCTGGCCTTTGTCATGTTTTTTAAAAATGGTTTATCTTTCAGTTAACACATGCAATAGTAACGGTTCAACTGATACAATAACAGCGCATAGATTCTGAATTTAAAATTGGCAGCCACTCCCCTTGAATTTAACACAAGATTTTATTCAAGTAATACTGTCTATTTTTGCTCCCATGTATTGAATGTGGATATGCTACCATGAAATTATGTTTTAAGAAGTCAAGTCTAACTTATCCCCTCTACTTTGTCCTGTGAGGAAAAACCATTTTTGAAGAGTCAAATTACTGGAAAAAGATATATAATAAGTAATAGAATAGAATTAACATTAATACATTTTTAAAAATTGAGTGAGCCCTACTCGAGAATTGATTGTCACTGAGAAAAAGCAACAAATTCTTGATTTTCCCCGACGTGATCCTACATGAAATTGAATTGAAATGCATCAAACAATTCCAATTCTATAATCAAAATGTAGACAAGCATGTAACTCAACATTCAAACCGCTGAAAATTAAAACAGTAGTCATCATTCAGGCGCACCAAAAATTAAGTTTGAAGCAAATTGATTTTGGGTGCTCTTCATTCATTCCAGGATTACAGGCTTAAAAATGGAAATCTTGGATCCAAATTCTTTATACAGTTTGAAACATTACAATTTTCTACAAGCATAGTTGTAGGTTTTAATCAACTAAAACCCCTCTGAAAGAATATTAAGCTATTGGGCACTAACATGACTAAAATTTTCATGAGATGGGTCCAGTTTTCAATGAAGCCAATTGCCAAAATTACCAGAAAACACATTTCCAGTCTTAATCTTCAGTTTATACAGAAATAATTTTTTTAAAAAAAAAAGGAAAAATAAACAGAAGAGAAGAAAATACCTGAGAATCATTAAGATCTTACTCCTTCTCAGATGCCTCTATTTCTGAATCATCAGACAATGGTAACAGGGTGCAGATCCCAAGCAGGTGACCATTAAGGCACACATAATACTCGATACAATCTTCATCGGAATCCAACCTGCAACTAGCACTTTGAGGGATCATATTAGCCTGAAGCATGCTCCACAACTTTGCCTTACAATAAGGGCAAACCTCTGTTGGATGGAGCCTTGCACCTTTGTTAATAAGCATCCTCCTGACATTTGAGGTTGCAAATGACTTAAAAATTCCGCGGAAGAATCCTAAATCTCCGTCTTCACCTTGGTCAAGATGCTCGCACAGATCAGAAACATACAAAACATCAGTTCTGCACTGTGGTAAAAGAAAGCTCTTTCCTGATGTTCTAGAAAATCGAGTCCGATAGACAAAGTGACCAGGGATCTGAATGTTATTGAACAAGCCGCCTCTCTTGCATCCTGAACAGTATATAAGCAGCTTCCCGAGGGCCCTCCAGTTTCCATCAATACTGTGGCTTCCACTTGATTGCAGATCAAGCATCATCTTAGGAGCTCTTGTTCGACAAAACTCTTTCCACAGCACTCGCTTGGCAAGATCATCAAACCATTTGCACACACATGACAGAGTGGCAATTAGCTTGGGGTTCCAATTCAAATGGTGAAACACCAAGAATAACACATCTTCACTTAAATGCCCCTTAGTGCATTGACAGCTAGCTGAGTGTATGCATCGATACTGCTTTGTCAGAATCATTTTCTACAGCTGGCAAAACTAAGAGAAATTATCAGTTTATAACAACTCTTAAGTGGCATACATTAGGGTATTCATAATATGACAAAACCTAAAAGCCAAATTTCTTAATTAGATACTTCATGGCAATCAGGAGACATCAAGATAACTAACGAATCCACTACTGAATTGTTCCAAGTAAAAATTTACAAAGTGCGTACCATATCTTAAGAACTCACATCATCCAGTAACAAAATCATTTTTCCTCTCCTTTCAATGCACTGGAATGTGGTGGACTTCCCATGTATCCTTACTTCAATTACTTACTAGTGTTGTAATCCATAAAATACCATCTCTATCTTCAAATTGAGGAAAAATTTTAAAAATGCAAATTCCTACACATCTAGAGCTCCTAAACGACACATGACGAACCAAAAACCGATGGAACAATATACAAATCGAAAGTCGCACAAGATATTGGCAATGGTACTTACAGGGAAACTTAATCGATAGACAAGTTCCAAAGGGAGGCCAATGCTCAATTCATTTTGATTCAAGCAATAGACTCCAACCGCAACAGTCTTAAAATTTCTTCAAACTTCAAGCACCTACGAGCTCAAACCTTTCCCGAATTCCACATCTCATCTATAAAGCGGGCAACAGCATAAAGAAGAGAATTAAATGCAGTAGATAAAGCTCAACATTAAACAGCTAAATGCAAATCATTTTTTTTTTTCCTTTTAATTTCCCAACAATAACAATCTACAGCAGCCACATTAGACAACAAAATTCTACAACATGTTCTAAATGCATGACACATAGCACAGTCAGTTAACAAGAACTACATAGACATATCCAAAATGACCCATCGCTAGATTTCACAAAATCCCCACTTAAAACAGAAAATTAAAAAAAAAAAATCAACCAAACCCCAACCCAAAAAAGAAGAATGGATTACAAGAACTTGAAACTATATTAAAAAAAAAAAAAAAAAAAAACATAGCTTATGGAAACACTCTTTTGACATAACCCCCAAACCCAATAAGAAAAAAACCCAGCTTTGCATGCAATTGGAAAAAAACAAGAAAAGGTTTACTGAGAAAACAGCAAAATGAACAACAAAAAGGGGAGAAAGCCAGTAACTTGCCAGCAAAAGTTGCAATAAGAACCACCGGTAATTTTCACCTTCCAGCAGGGGCAATTCGGACCAAAAAAGAGAAAGCACGGAACACACACTCCAAGCAGCAAAATGCAGAGAGAGAAAGAGAAAGAAGTAAGAAGAACAACAAAGAAGAATGAAGAAGGAGATGCAAGAAGAAAACAAAGGCTTTGGGGGGGTTGGGTTTTCCATTGTGAAGCAAGGAGGAAGTGTAATATATTTCAGGAGTAGCATAAAGTGACAGCGCCGGTGACAATGCCCCCATGAAGGACAAATGATATCAAGAAACGTGTCACGTGCTTTGCCTAAGTCCAGCTGGCAGTGCAGAATTCTTACGTGCCATTCGTACAATGGAAGGTCATTCTCGTAACGTGCCGCCCATTGGTTTCACCGTTCCTTAAAAATATCAAAAAAGATCTCCGTCCACTAAGGTTTTATTTTTTTCCTATTTGCAGATTTATAAACAAGGTATTATTAGCTCCTAAAAACTTTTATTTTTGTTTTTTATAATTAAGGATTAGTCTTCATAATTTTTATTTTTATTAATTTTAATTACCATAATTTTTATTTTTATAGAAAATTAATTTTTATATTTATGGTAAATTAGTCTTTATAGTTTAATATATATGATTTTGATCTTTGAAGAATCATAACTAATTAAATGATAAAAAATTATAGGAACTTATATTAAAAAGGAATATTATGAGAACCAAAACTAACATTTGATGCAATTTTTAAGGACCAAATGTGTATTCCTTTCCTCACATAAGTTTTTCCTTTGTTTTAAAAATAAATATATGTATTGAGAAAAATATCTGTACCTTTTGATGTATTATTCAGATACTTATTCATTTTATATTTTTCTAATTATGTTCTCTCAATTTTTTATTTTTTACCTTTTTTCTCCCTACCTGAAAATGATTCTCCCAGCTTCAGCCATGGCTAACACGTGTCAGGTATACATTTTTTTAGCCTTTCATTTTCTGTGGTATATGCATAACATGTACTTGATACTTGACTCGGTTATCTTTGTGTCCAAGACTCTAGCTGCAACTTGCTGTCTTTATTTTTCTGTTGTTTAGCTGAACCAAACCAAGTAGCTGCTTTTTTTATAGTGGTTTTTTTATGACTTACTCAACCTACTATTTTTATCTTTCAGATTTGGTCAAATTTCCAATTTGCACTAATTAATTTGAAGAAAAGGGGAATTTCAACAGAAAGAATTACTCATTTAAATTATTAATTGGGCCTCTCTACTTCTTGCTGAACTTATTTGATTATTAAGGTGACAGGTACATAGATTTTGCCTTGTGAGAAGAATATGCAACGTGATGAGACATATTGTGGAAGGTCCATACATTTCCTTTTGACAATGGCTTCATTGTTTTAATGGAACTTGCATTTATTAGTCATAACTTTACCTAGAATGGGAATAATCCATGGATTGGGGATGGCAATATTCTATTGAGGATGGACAAGTATCTAGTGACAGTTTCTTGGCATCTTAATTATGTTAGTAGCTGAGTTTCTGATCTAGAATAATAGACTTCTAACCACCACCCAACATCTTTTTTATTTTTTAGGTTTTCACTAGTATTTTCTATAAGAGGCAATTCTATTTAAGACATTTAATATTAAATATGACACCTCTTCCAATAAAAAATTCGAACTATAATTTGCTATATGTGAGAAATTAACCTATTTTGCTATACTTAATCTCTGTTGGTGACCATCATTCAATTTTATTAGATACAAAACTTGTCGACAAAAAAGATAGTAGATGGAATTATTTACAGGTATATACTTAATGAAAAAGTGAGAAACATAATTTCGAAAGCATTGAATATAGAGGTGGAAGGCACAGATGCAACAAGTTAACTTCTACAAAAACTAAAAGCTTGCAACATGAATTGGTGATTTTGGCAAAAACAAACCAACCAAGTTCCAAAAGGAAAATATTCAGAAGCTGCCAGGAGAGTTCGGACAATTGACTAGACAAGGTAGAACTCATTGTTGTTTCACAATCAAAGGGAATGAAAGGGAATCGGAAAAAGAAGCAAATGAATTTGAGGGAAGTGTGGCAGGCAAAGGAAGTATAATGGAAACAAAAATGTAGAATAAGGTAGCTCAAGGATGGTGACTAACAAAAGCTTTCTACCATGCCCAAGTGGTCAAATGCAATGCATGAAACATAACAGTATTTTTGAGGACAATACCAATGGTTAGTGGGAGGAAGGTATAAAGGAAGTGGTTAAAGTGGCACCGAACTTCTCAAAGTTGCTTAGAGTTCCAGGTCATCCGGGGCCCTCTTACTTTACTTTAAAACAGTTCCATCTCTTTTGGGAAACTTTCCCTGTGGATTAAATTTGTTTTGTTATTCCATTCCTAGAATGAAAAGATAGGGGACCCCTATGCTTCAACACTGCCTTCTGGGTTTTGGAACTCTTTTAGTCACTGTTGAAGCAGGTGCTGAGATACCATCAACCCTTTTTTACTTAGCGTGACATAGAAGCACCTTTTAGTCTCTATAAATATTTCAATTTTACAAATCCCTTTTGCATGACCATGGAAAGATGCATTCAATTTTGGCAATATTTTATTGCAAAGCAACCATATAAATAGACCTCTTTAAGTGAAATATGCAGAAGGAATTATTATGTTTTCCTTTCATTTCTCTTCACTGAACTTTTTCCTGCCAAATTTTCATACCAAACAATGATTCACCTTATAGTACTTGATAGACTTAACTGTGAAGCGAACCTTACAAAAATAACCAAACAGAAAACTAAGTAGAAAAGTAAACCAACCTCAATTTGGCAAGAAGTATTTCCTAAATCGTATGAATACAATCATCAAGTATCTATTTCTGTATTTTTCTTTTCTTTCTTTCCTTTTTTTTTTTTTTTTTTTTTAAAGAAGATTTCGGCAGTTGTCCATTTTATTTTCTAGAGGTGATCGTTATCACCCTCCTTGTAAGTGAAACAAGTTGTGACCATTAGGATACAACTTAAAAGAGATGTGTTCCTCTAAGTATGGTGAGAACAATCTTTACCCCTTTGTTGGTCACTGATTCATTCCACAGGATGGCAGCAGACTCAGTTAAATGAACTATACGATTTAATGATTCATTAAAGGCTAAGTGACTTATAGTATGATTGAATTTCTGTTTAGGACTCACAAAAATATGATTTGGGCAAAGTTATAGGAGAAAAACTTTTACCTGAACTATAATTTGGAGGTTTCTAGGCAAGAAACCAAACTTACTATTAGAATTATTTGATTACCACATCACATGATATGGCTGAAACATCTCCGCAGCAGCAGCATTCTACGATTGTGGCTTACATACCACAATAGCTGCAACAGGACTGCAACTCAATTTAAAATCTTGATTAAGAGTGATTTTTCATTTCAAGAAGCAATCATTCCCTATTATAGGTTTTGGAAGGAAAGGGAGGGAAGAAAAGGGTTTAAAGAGTAACTATAAATTTATTTTACTCTTCAAATTCTTTCATTTTCTCTCTTTCCTTCCAAAACCTCAACTCACAAATACACCCTAAAAGTCTCAAAAACCAGTAGCACGTCCCCTATAAAATAAGTTAACCATGATAGTGTCGTTTTAACAAAGTTTTACCATACAAATAGAATCACTTAACAATTTTTGAATTCTCTCTCTTTTATTTCTTTCTCTCTTTGCTAATTCAGGATGCTTATATTACACGAAAAAATTACTGTTACATATTATTCAATATTTAACACTTCAAATATAACATTAAAGAGGCAATTAAAGTGAAAAGATAATAATAACCTATAAAGTTAAAAATTGGTAAATATTAAATGATATAAAGTAGTAACTTGTTTTTTCTTACTCTAAAAACATACAAGAATTTTTTCTTGGCTAAAGGGAAAGTCAAAGAATTAGTCTGTAAAATTTTTGTAATGACTTCATCCGTTTAACTATATTTTTCCACATACTTAAGTATGCAAAGTTTTGAAGCCTATACCGTTTATAACCAAGAGCTCCTGCAATAGGAAAATCCCACTTAAATGGTGGTTTTCATCATTTTGATATTTTCACACCCATAAGAGTAGGTTGGAGCTCGTCTTAGGAGGAATACAGTGCTGATCTAGTGCTAGTCTCACCCATGCAACATTTGAGAAACTTCCTCCAAACCCTAAAGACTGGGCTAGGGGCATGAGCCCGTTTTACAATACGGTAGCTGCTATCAGAATTATGTCTCAAACAATTCTTTGTAGTTTGCACCAACACATAGGCCCAAAAGAGGACACCTTTTGCAGTGAGTTTGAGGTGAATCACTTTTGTCTCACTTCCCCGTTCCATGAGCTCTGTTTTGATCTCTTTTGGCAAGTTTATCTTGACGGTACCGGTGTCTGAATCGTTAAAAAAAGAAGGAGGTTACATATTTGGAATCTCTCATAGTTACTCACACTTTAAGTTGTTTCAGAGTATTGTGCTCATGATAAGTGATAGATCACTAATCTACGTTAGTAATGGTATGTTGAATCTTATGTTTTTATTTTTTTATTTTTCCCTTTTTTTTTTTTTGCGTTATCTATGTGTTTATCATGCCTTATTAGTATAACTTTATGTGAAGACAATAATTGGATCAGAATCCGAGAAATCAAAAGAAGATTAATCACTTGAAGGACTCAAAGAGTCTCCTACATAATAGCTGCTGCACAGAAGCTGAAGTTGTGTGTTGTGTGCTTACGTGAATCTTTTATTATTAAATAGAAGCTTGCACACTAGTAACAAAATATTCTAGATAGGGTTGTTGTAATAGACAAGTGTTTGCCTAGCTATCTGGTAGACTGAACTGTTACTGTTATTTTTAGTTTCTTGCTATTGTAAATGGACTACACCCTATTCTTGCTTCTATGCAATGAAATGAGTTTCAATGACACCAAAGAAAAAAAAAAAAAAAGGTGAATGACTTTTCTATTGCGGGGAACAAAATAATTATCAAAACAAAAGGGAAAAGATGACAACCCGTACAAAGAGACAACCATACGTACTTTTACTCCAACCTTTATTATCCATGTGGTCAATCATCTTGTTCTAACAGTCTAATCATAGCTAGATTTTGTCAAAAGAGGATTTAAACAGCATTAGGAAGTTGAGACACTAGCAGAGTTTATCTTTTTTTGTCTATGCATTATAGAAGAAAATGCCACAAGAGAGAAAAGAAATGCTTCCAACGTATTTTTGATTTCCAAACTCCCAAGACTTTATTAGTTTCCCAGGGCATCATCTCTCGGGTACAGATTTGGAGTTTTCTACAGACAAAACTAGCATATGCTTCTGTGGGCGCATATCACAAGTTAAACATATGGAAACAAACTAGATTGAAGGGATAGTAATTTTTTTCTCCAAAAACACACACGTACATTGCTGACAAATCTTACTCTTACATAAACATAAAGGAAGTAGTTGAAATCTTCAGAAGTTCGAAGCGCTTTTCCTTTCCTTTCCTTGGCTAACAGTACAAAGTCACTCATATCACTGTTTTACGCTTTCAATCAAAAGGTAAAATTCAATCACAATAGGTATGGATTTCTTCAAAAGTAGGATGAAAAAGTATGCTCACCCAAAAAGTATATGATGCAAGTTAAGATGAGTTCCAAACACAAAATGCCCCTTTAAAAACTCAACATGCACAGCCTCTAAAGAAAATTCAAGGCAAATCTACATCTAATTTCTGAAGTACCTTCAGCTTGTTGGTTTCACATCTACTACCAAAAGCTTAGGTTTATTTTCCTACCATTTTCTTTACAAAACAGATGAAAAGCCAGAAAACGTCTATCCAGATTCCATCAACCGACAGTGTTTGCAGAAGGCTTTTTCTCTTGAAGAGAGATTACAGTTTCAAAGGCACCAACCAATGCTTTAACCTTGCTCTTCCGTGTTTCGACCAGTTTACTTGCTGTTTCCTCGATTACGTTATTAAACAATCCCTGAGCATCTTTCTTGTCCTGCATATCTTGATGCCTCAAGACAACCTTCTCTGTAGCAGTTGTAGCACCGGTGCCATCAACAAAAGCTTCATCTCCCCTTTTAAAGCTTTTCCTTTGGGCATCAGCCTTAACATTTGTTCTCTCGCCCAGCAGTTTTACTCTCCGAAATTTAAGCTTCTTTGGACTATTTCTCTCAATATGATTTTCTACCACTTTTCCCCTTCTGAACTTTAATTTTAGCATTTGGTAGTCCTTGTCTTCAGAATATACAATGCCATCCTTTCTGGGCTTGCCCTTCTCCTCAACTTCCAAAGTCTCCCCATTTTCCATGTATTCAAGCTCATGGTTTCCTGAAAAAGACTCCTCCTCAGATTCACTACTTGTATATTCAGATTCCTCTTGGTCTTCTTGGGATAAGGATTGAGAAATTGAGGGCGGTGAAAACTTGGGTGATGACACTTGAGGGAGGGATGGTTCATCATCATAGCTTGCATTTTGATCAGATTGCAAAGTACTGTTTCCACTTTCCATCTTGATGACATACAAAGTCTTTTCCTCAACCTCATTGTTGTTGGGTTCCTCAGGTTCAACTTGTCTGGCAGTCTGCTGATTCTTAAGATGGGACACAATTTTCAGGCTCTTGTGCTTTCTTGAATTTAAACTTGCAACTCTTCTAAGAGAAGGTCTCGGGGACACTGGAGCCCTTATAGGTGCCATCAATTTTCTTGAAGCTGTTTTGGAAGAGGCTGCCTCCTTTTCCATCTTGATCTCACTATTCCTTTGGCCACCATAACCTTTTGAGGAATTCATAGAAGATATAGTCTTCCTTGTGGCAGAGTTTGGATTCAAAGAAGTCACATGTTTTTCAGACAACTTCATTTCTTTAACTGTTAAAGGAGATGCCTCTGATGAAGTTTCCACCATCTTGGAAGTTGATTTTGATGAAGTTTTGACCTTGGAATTGAATCTTGATGGGGTTTCAACCTTGCTGGAAGTTAATTTTGATGGAGGTTTCACCTTCATGGAAATTGATCTTGATGGAGCTTCCACCTTCTTGGAAGTTGGTTTTGATTGAGTTTCCACCTTCTTGGAAGTTGATTTCAATGGGGATTCCACCTGCTTAGAAGTTGATGAAATTTCCAGTCTCATTGATGGAGATGCATGGGATTTCAGAAGCAGTGATGGTTCCAACTTGAACAATGATGTTTTCTTCCTGTTTGCCAGAACATCACTCCCTATTTCTTTTTTGCTGTCAAATGATTTTGTTGGCAGTTCGAGCTTATTGGTGTCAGAAGTATCAGAAATATGGTGCTCAGAATCAAATGAATGTCTGAGTTTGACAATAGACATCTTTGAATCAACTGATCCTCTAAGCCTGGCAACTGACACCATTATCCCACCAATACTCTTTTCTGAACCTTGATGAAGCTGTTTTCTTGTAGCTCTATCAGGTATAGAACATCTTTCCTTCGCTTCAAACGCGTGCTTCCTCCCATATTTACAAAAATCATGACAGGAACCAGTTGAAGCTCTGAGATAATGGGGAACAATTTTTTCACCAGTGTTTCCAGAAGATGCTTTGCCAGCAGAGAACCTTCTTACTTCTGGGGTCACTAATAACTGCTCACTTTCCTTGGCCATCAGATAGGAGACGAGATATGCAAATGAGTGGAACAAGATTCAAAACAAAAATCCTGAAACTCAAAACAAAGCTGATTTTAAACAAAGCAAAGAAAAAGTACAGAAGTTAAGTAATTACTGATTCAAACTGCAAAATGAAATACAAAGACAGATTAAAAATGCTTAGGAAAATAAATGACTTTCTGATCTCTTCTGATTTGAAACTCAAAGTCCATGTCTGTACATGTAAATGTGCATAAAATTTTACTGCAACTTGTTTTACATCTGATTCTTCTCCATTCAATCCACACTAATACACTCTCCTTTGTCATTATAAAAGTAAAATACATGAAACAGTAAATGGAACAGGAACCAGCCATAAAGCCACAAATACAGAAAGGAAATGAAATCATCGACCAACCCAAAGGAAAAATCAATATGTCCCAATTGGTAAACCACTTGTACCGTAAGTTTATGAGTGTAATAATTATACAACAGTAAGCTTTAACTGACCATAACATAAAAAAGGGTACTTATAAAGCACATTAACCATGCAACACAATCATATAAGGAAATCATTGAAGAATAAGAAATGCATCAAATTCCAGTTATTCCATCTGGTAGATGAATATTATCGGGCACTTTTGAGGTAATCAAAATCAACTATCAAGTGCAACAGAATATTCATCCAAAACAAAACATCACTGATATTGATCAATGATTATTCAGCACAAGCCACAACCCCACATCACAAAACAACCATTGCAGCCATATTAATGGCTAAAGCAAACGTTTCCTTGCACCACAATAGAAAGGAAATTCCAATCCAGGAAAAACAATAAACGGCAGAGGAAAAAAACACACACAAAAAAGAAAAGAAAAAAATAAAGCACCCAAATGAAACCAATCCAATAGAACAGAGAAAAAATGAATCAGGGGAGGCTCTGAAAACCCATCATCTCAGATAATCAAAATCAAATTTTTCGACAAACCCATTTGCATTTAGGTGAAAAAAAAAAAAGAAGAACCGAGATGATGATTTTTGGAGTGAACAAGTAGAGCGTACCTTGTTTTTATGACACGGTTTTATGTTGGAAGAAGAAGAAGAAGAAAGGGCGCTTCTCAACCAGAAAGAGAAGAAAACGGAAAGAGAGTGTGAACAAAGTGAATGGCACGAGCTCAATGAGGAGGAGAAGAAGAAGAATGAATGAATGAATAAGGAGAAGGGACCACTGTAGAGAACGTGCAAGCAAGTGCTTTTCTTTTATCTCTCTGCGTTTTCTTCTGGTTCGGTGGGCGTGTCCTTGTTCACTGCGCGTTTGTTTGCTACAGAATCCAAAGAGAGAGAGAGAGAGAGAGAGAGAGAGAGAGAGAGAGAGAGCGAGGAGAGAGAAAGCGTTGATTCGTATTTTTGGATCATTTTGGCTTGGTCCCACTCGAGAAAAAGTATGGGATTTTTTTTTTTTTTTTTTTGGTTTCTTTGATCAGGATGGGATTGTAAGTTTTGTAATCATGATCCAGAGCAGATAAATGACAAGGCTTATTTAAGGATATTTTTTTGTCTAAACTTATAGGATTTGGAGTTGGTTAAACTTTAATTACTTGATCTCAATCAGTCGATTACTTTATATTTGGTTGGAAGATAAAAATGAGATAAAAAATTTTATGAATAAACTTTATATATATCAATGAGTCATTTATTATATGTTTGGTTGGAAAATAAAGATAAGATAAAAAAAATTTATAGATAAATTTTATATATAAAAATATATATATAACTTAATTAGAAAATTTTTTGTCTCATTTTTCCTCTAACCAAGAAAAAGTTTTCTAATATTACCAATGTTTAATTGGCTAAAATGACTCTGTGTTTGTTATATTTAAATAAAGTCTCAAATTCATATTTTATATATAGGAAAAATTTGTGCCCAAAAAATTTTAGCTTTAGTTGCTAGATAAATAAAAAATTCTTTAATATAATTTTTATATTTACAATATTTAAATTTAAGATTTTATTTAAAATAATTTATAATAAAAAAATTGAAGTCATCTTCTGAACAAATATAATTATTTTTTAAAACTAAATTGTTAATAAACATGAATTTCAAAAAAAAAAAAAAAAGTTCCTAAACCACTTAAATGAACTAAGTATCTGTACTTATTTAAGCAACTTTGATTTGGTTAGTTGGTGAAAAATTAAAACGTCAAAATGAGAATTGCCTTAAAATTGGCATATGAATAGAGAAGGAAAAAGGGGGGGAAAATTGACCGAATTTAGTGTTGGGGAATCGTAAAAATAAGTACAGGGGTTGACAATTTGACAGACTCATTTGGTGCTCAGTCAATTTGACAATCTCGTTAAAAATAGTAGAATTATCATCCGGTCAAAAAAATAAAAATAGTAGAATGATATATCTGGACATTAAGTATGGGGTAAGTATGACACCATTACGGAAGGCTTTTTCAATTTGAGACTCATTTTCTTAAAATGCTTTGCACAATTTTAAAGTGGTTTTCACTTCCCAATCAACGTGTTAAATATTAATGTTTATTTGGCGATCATTATATACTCTTTGGTAACGATACGTGATGCTTTAGGGTAGTGGTCCTTTGTCATTGATTTAATACGATAAAAATTTGAATGGTATTTCAATAATAATTTTTTCAGTTTTGATTAAATTTACAATTAAAGACGCGTGTTTAAATCTCAAGCGTCCCACAGGTTGATTCATAAATTTTCTTACAAAAAATAAAAAGTACGAAAATATTTGTACAAAGTTCGGTTAAAATAGGCATCTCACTCGCTGAACATTTTTAAATAGCCGAAAACAAAAGACCACTAGTCTACTATATATATAATTATCATAAGAAAAGGTTGACGAAGGCGTAACTTGTGTTGGCAGCTACAATTTAATTTAGAATAATGATAATAATTAATAAATTTAATTTAATATATCATTAATATCATTCTTGTACACTATTAATAAACTATATATCACTTTTTATATAATTTTTTAAGTAATTATTATAAAAAATCATAATAATACATAATTTTTTATACAATAATAATACATAATTAAATAATGATATAATTTTTTCAATATATCAAAATTAAATCATATTCAATTAATTGCTATGAATTCATAACATATATAGAAATGTCATATAAATATCATGAACACAAGTAAATCACATATCATTAATTATTGCGTGTTTATGTGTTTAGTATCACTTGGTGACGTTAAATTCTAAAATGATTTAAGTCTTAATGAGGGAATGCGTATTTATGAGGTTAAAATGCAATATCAATAATCGACAATTCATAATTTTATAAAATACAGGTATATGGATACAAAAATTAAAAATTAAAAACTAAAGTCGGAGTTTTATTTAAATCATTTTTGTACAATTAAACTTTTTCTTATAAGAAAAAAAAAACAGTCAATTTTAAAGGAAGTAAAAAACAAACTGAAGGAATATACTACAGTACAAGTATGAGATAAATATGATGGCCATGCCACTATAGAACATGGAGAGCACCGGTAATTCCCGGGCAGCCATGGCTATGTTTTATGATTAGTCAATTGCCAATGTGAGTAGGTTGCTGACTTCTTGAACTACCTTTGGCTATATTAGTACCATAGGCGTAAAGTTGTTGGACAAATTCTTTGCTAAATCATTATGTTGATTAACAAATAAGATAGTATATTTACATGGAGAGGTTGATGAAATCAACTAAAAAATTGATTAAATGGTTAAAGAGGTGTGTTTATTATTTATTATTTGTGTTAAATTGTAAATTAACACATAAGTATTCTTGTAAATTTATTAAGTTGAAGGGAAAGATATGTCTTTAAGATCATTGTGTGATGAAATTCTCAATTCATGGTTTGAGATGGTGGAGTGGAATAGAGCCTTAGAAAATATAATGGATTTCCATTGTTTGGATTAACAAATTTATAATAAAATGGAGTGGCAAGTGAAGAAATAGATTCCATCCAATTCTATCAAAATTCCTCTTTTTTGTTCCTCCTAAATTGGGGAGTTTGAGATAATAGAGTGAAATAATTATTTCATTTTACTCTATTATATTCCACTTTCTTAGACTTTATTTCACTTCATTCCATTACTTACTACAAATCCAAATATAGTCTTAATCTTACTTAATGGAAAACTATTTCAATAATTCTTTACTATAAAAAAAATCAGAAAATTCGTGTAGATTAAAGTGAGATTGCAATTAAATATATGCAAAATTGAATACACATGTAACTATTATTCTCAATTATTTAGCTCGTCAAAAAATAATTTTTAATTATTTAGTCTATGAACCATTTCCCTTCTTAGGCCAACGAACATTTCTTGCTCCTTGACTTCTAGATGACCTTTTAACCTTCGGTGATACGAACCCTCTTCCCTTTTCTTTTTCTCTTTTAATACAAACGAACCCCATGCCTTAGACCTAAATAAATGCGTCCTTTGTGGTGGAATAATTAAATCTTCAAAAATTGAAAAAGAAATTTTTTTTATCATTTCTCATGTATTTCCGCTTACAAAATAACTTGAATTCTAAATTTGTAAAGCAAGTTAGTAATATTCAAAAACCTTCAGTATTTACATGAATAATAATTAATTCAAACCAGTTTCATTTCCCAAATTCCTTTTGATGGTTTGAAGGAAAGTGAAGCCTGGTCCATGGTCCCATATAAACAAGATTAATTTAGTACAATTTCACTCAAATTCAGCTAGTGTCGGTTACTTTATAGTTTCAATTAATACTGCTTTATCGTAGCCGAAGGATCAGTTAATAAGTATAATATACAGCTATGGTATTTCATAAATTGCCTTTAAGATGGAGGCCACATGTCTTGATTCCATTGAGGACGGTATCCATCTAACTTTTCTTATAAGTTTTCTATACATAAATTAAAGAGATGCTGTGTAAAGAATACTACAACTGATAGTGGTAATTAAAGAGATGTGTTTCTCATTTTGATCATTCAAGTTTTAAGTTTTTTACATCAACATTTAAGGTATATTTAAATGTAAAAGTTTGAAGGAAAAGTGAAGAGAGGAGAAATATTCCATGTTTAAATAACCATTATCTCTCAAGGAAAAACAAATTAGAAATAAAATATGATATTGATATGATATGGTTCAATTATCTTTTATTAATTTTTTATGGCTATATATTTTATAATTTTCATTATTTTAAATAAAAAATTGTTTATCTTTCCCATTTCTCTTCAAACTCCTTCATCCTTTATACAAAATAAGGAATTAATTTATTTGAAATGCATTATACTGATATGTGATGCGTTCTTAAAATTATTTTAAAAAATAAAATTAATTTTAATTCACATAAATGTTCATCAGAAAATGCCCTTATTATCACAAGAAATCACACATAAGTAATCACGTCGAGATGGTATATATAAAGAAGATTTCTTGTTAAGGCAGTTATTTAATTAATTAAGTTATCAATGGAGCATGATAACCGTATGTCCAGCAACTGTTTGGAGTCTTATTTTGGCAAAAAACTTCTAAGCAATATGATATCTTCTAAGAAGCTTGATGCCTACTAAGCAATATAATTAGTCTAAAGAATGCAAGGTAGACATTAATTGTTATGAGAGTTGCTTCAATTTTAGTGCCTTTTCTTTTCAGGATGCTCTGAAAGAGTGCATAGACGGCATCGATCGTGCATGCATGAAACAAATTTTCTATTTTATTGAAATCCAATATCGAACTAAAATTAAGATTTTTCTTTTCATTTGAATTCTATTATTATAGTCACAACCTTAATTTGCTCTTCGATTTTTTTTTTTTTTGGCAGCAATTGACTTACTGAAATTGTATGACGTGCAATTGGTGCTTGGTGATGCATCAAGCAGCAAAAGTTGTATTGCTTCTAGTTGGTTAATTTATCAATCAGTAAAAAATATTTGCCTGATAAACTGGAAAAGAATACTTCAAAAACAACTTTTACATTCACGTTGTTTTTCGACATAAACAGTGAATAAACAAAGAAACCTTAATCAACCTTAACAAAAAATTTGTGCTATTATTGAAACTAATCAATGCAAAATTACATGATCAATTTCAATTTCTAAAAGCTTCCAAAAAAAATGTTTAGTAATTTGCAAACTAGTGTAAGGGTCTTCATGGCAATCACTTGGATCATTTGTATGATAAAGTCATCGTTTATCCTCCAATGTTTGGTGCCTGCTCCACATCAAAAAATGATATCATGCAGCCAATGTGGAAAGGACTCTTAGGTCCCATTCAACCATTTTCTATTGAAAACTTTCCCTGCATTTACACCAACAAATAAAAGGGTCCCATAACGCCTCATGTGAAGCATATATTTATCACAAACTTGGACAATGGGCAGTGGGGTTCCGAAAGATCTAGAGTGGTTTATGGGAAAGGAAAAAAAAAGTATGCTTTTTCTTTAATAATTTTCTGGGAAGGAGGACGGCAAGAAGTTGGATGCATCAATGTAGGGAAGCATGCATGCCTTTAAGCATTATCAAAGTTGTGGTTGACAGAGGCACAAAAGAGATAAGCAAGAAAAGAGAAAAGACCCAAAAAAAAATCTCCCTTGGATTCCCTTTCAACACCTGGATGCATATATAATTAAATTTGATATATGGTTAGTGTGAAATATTTTACATGATCAATTAATTAAATACCATTGTATATGTAATTTTAAAGTAGTTGATGTTAGAGTTTGAATATTTTTAATAACACGACAATATTGGATAATTGTGTAAAAAAAATTTATATTGGCAATACATCAATATATAATTAAATATTATTGTATATGTAATTTTAAAGTAGTTGATGTTAGAGTTTGAATATTTTTAATAATATGACAATATTGGATAATTATGTAAAAAAATTTTATATATATATATATAGAGGTGGGGTGGGAGGCAATTCCCCAATCTATACTCATAAATAATAGAACTGATCAGAATGAGTTGGTGGCAGCGCTTAGTCAATAAGGGTGACCACCAACTAGGAGCATCAAGTTTGTCACGAACAAGAAATGTCAATTCGCTATCTTCTTTAAAGTATCTCGGTATTGCGAAAGAAAAGTTGGATGTGTAAAATATGTTGAAATAAAATTTGGTGCATTGTTAGAGAATAACGTAGAATCATTCATTTTTATTAGCATAACAAAAGAAATATGAGCAATAATTGATTAGTATATATCCTTCTGCTTCCACTATTTTATTTCTCTTAACATTCACTTGGATTCTATGACAACCTCATTTGGGCCATAACTGTCTAACTACTCCCATCTTGTGTATTCTGGAATTGGGACATGCTCCTTAAAGTAATGAACGCAAAGAGCCAATGCTTATTCTGAAGAGAGCAAACTCGCTTGTTATTTTTATATTTTGTAAATTAAGACGAACCGATGATCGAAGAAAAGTTCTTTTATATTGCTGGAGGAAGAGTTTTTTTTCCTCCACAAATCATTATCACCCTTACATAGTTATATGAAAAACGCTTATAAGTACAAATTAAATACAGAAATCTAAATGTTATTATGCTCCTGAATGAAAAAAATTCTAGCCCTAGAAGTGCAAAATAACAACTATGATAGAAGTGACCTTAGGCCATTGTCCTTTCCTTGTATTTTGGGGTTACATCTCTTTTAATTTATATGAATGAAATGCCATCTATCTCTGTCACAAAAAATAAATATAAAAATAAATAAATACTTCAATTTGACTACACCATTCTTTTCACCATATCACCCTAACCCTCACATGTCTATTTCTGGTGCCGAAAGGGCCATCATTACCATCAACATTTTGAGCATCTAATGAATAGCCATTCAATGGCCAAAAATTGATATATCTCAATAAAAAAAATTAACCATGAGACAGAGATTAAAAAACTTACACGGGAGAGACTTTATGCATGCCTCAAAGGTATAAAAGAGTAGGCCGTTACTCCAATCCAACTAAATCTATTATAATATATTAAAGTTAAAATTGATGACTCATAAGTTAAGAGTTCTAAATAATTGCAACATCAGCATATCATTTGAATTGTCATTTTAACATTGAGTCTCTTATTTTTTATATAGATACATATTCATTCTACTATCATAATTATCCATTTATGTGCAAATTTTGGTAATAGATGAATATTCTACATTTTAACTATACAATTAATTTCTTAGCTTCCATTGTCATTACTTAATTGTAATATAAAGTATTCAGCTATCAACATTAACACATTATAATAACATTTAATTTAAAAATAAAACATAACTACAAAATCATTAAAAATTTAATAAAATCAACTATAATACAATATCTACCAAATATCATTCCAATCTATCCACATATTCACAAATAAATATATAATTATAGGATTATAAAATTATATATGCTCTTTACAATTATTATTAGATGAACATACACATACTCTTTTCAATTATTTTAGCTTTACTTATTTTTAATATTATATTTCATACTCTTGCAGGCCTTAGTGCCTTACTACAACAAATTACAACTTAATATTTAAATATCATATAAACTTTAAAAATATATAAGAGTTTAATTTTTATATACTGATAATATATAATAATTTTACACTGTTAGATAATAAAAACTTAAGAAATTACCAAATTATGGTGGATAGTTATTATGATATTAAAAATTACTATTAAAAATTATAAAATTAATAGTAATTTAAATCATATTATTTGAATTCTTAATATTCAATTCAACCATAAAATACCTTAATTTATATTTCTTTTACTTTATTTTAAACTTTCACTCTGTTATACATATTTTAAATTACTAAATTATATATCTTAAATTTCTTACTCAAAATTCTTAAAACTTTTTTATTTTCCAACTTCAAATTTCAAATCATTCTTCATTCAAAGATTTAAATATTAATTTTAAACATTAATAAACAAATTTCAAAAATACCATTTCTATTAATCATTAAGGCAACATCTATTAAATAATTTTTATATTAATCCAATTAATGTCATTTATATCTCTTTCCTAACATTAAACATGTATTCATATCAGCACCCATGCAACACGCAAGTCTAAATCTAGTTTATATTGTTTAATGTTCCCTTTTCAACATTTACCATGCTATATTCAGTGTCCTAATGTTTGTGAGTTGGTCCAGTTTATCTATAAAAAAAATAATATTCAGTGTCCTAATAAAATCGTCAGGAGGAATGGGATTCTCAAACCAACTTCCTACCGAAAATATAAAAAGAGAAGAACATAAGAATTCTTAAACCAACCATAACAAAGTAGCAAAGAAGGGCTTGAAGTGTGAGGGGGGAAGGGGTAAAAAAAATAAAATAAACCACCAACAAATTGCCAAATTGGTACCATTTATTTTCATAGAATTGTGCAAAAGGATATAACCTTCTATCAGCTATTTGATATTGTTATGCAGACATATTGTTATAAATATAATTTCTTTACATATGATTGATTTAGAAAGATTGAACCTTTTACTTAGGTCTTCTACTTGAATTTCACCACATATTACTTGAACAATGCTTAAGTGGTACCACAGTTTTGTGTTAAGCACCATGCGTAAATTGGTGTCCTTCCTGTTGCAATGGACCTAATACATGTCACCAAGCAATGAAACCTCCAAATAGTTATTATTGGGCAAAGAAAAACCTTTTGCATTTAATGTGGGATAATCTATCTAGATTACTAGCAATATTTGATTAAATTACCTCGATTCACAACATTATCTTATCTAATTAGGTAATATTACTAACAATCCAAATTTCCAAGGTAATGTAGATTAATTTCTTAAAAGGTGGTAATGTGGATTATCATCAATGTGGCAATCCTCTTATTATCATTATTATTATTGTTATTGTTATTATTAAAAATATATTAATTATTATTAATTAATAATATTATTATTATTATCAATAAATAATAATTATTTATTATTATTAACAATCAATAGTATTATTATTATTGTTGTTATTGTTATTATAAAAAATAATATTAATTATTATTAATTAATAATATTATTATTCTTATGATTATAATATATTTATTATTATGATTAAATATTATATTAATAATTAATGAATTATTATTAAATAATCATAATTAATAATTAAATTTTCTCATTCTTATTAATTAATAATAATAGTCATACTAATACTAATAATTAACTATTTATTATTATTATTATTATTATAATATTGATTTAACACATATTACCTAGTAATCTTTTTAATATACCAAATAGAGTATTGCGAATTGTCACTTAGATTGCTTATGTATACCAAACACTATATTTAATATTACCAATAATTTAAAAGATAGCAATTTTTATAACTATCAATCTACATTACTGGTAATCTTAATGGGCAATAGGTAATATACCGAATACTACCTCAAAGAGTTCATTTCTAAACTGCATCCTTCATTCCAGTGAAACTCCTCAACATGCTGTGACAGTCATGAGCAATTTAGCTACGCTGAGCTTGTTACCAACGAATAAGTTTTGCTAAACCCATGACCTCTTGTGAAGAGGAAAAGAAAAAGAAACTGGCAGTCACAGTGGTCTATAGCGGCCCTCATGTCAATCATTTTTTTTTCCTTCATGATCATAGTTCCGTGTATTTAGAAAATAATATTTGTTCATTTATTATACCTCGTTCATGCATGAAATTCGTTTAAAATTAGAAGTCAAAGAATTCAGTTTATCAGTAATTTTACTGACGCGTAAACAATTCTTTGCAAAATAAAATCTTTTCAATCCTATGTATACAAGATAAAAGATCCACGCATTAATGTAGAGCTCACTATTTTTTCTTTTGGATCTTTCTTTCTTATAAAATTACCCCCACATGTTATGTTAATGAGTAAGATGAGAGGATCCTAATTCATAAATAAATCATCCTAAAGTCTAAACACATGGATAGACTTGTTCTAATGACTACCTTCTCAGTACTAATTTGGCATCATAAAAACTGATCAAATTATTTCAAGTATATGTAGTATCTGATTCTCCGGAAAAAAAAAAAAAAATGGTATATGCGGGCCCTGTGCTTATGTGAAACGAAAAGGTTATTTCAACATATCTTTATATGTGTCAATCGACCACTCGTCATTCGTCATTCATATACAAATAAATGGAAAATTTATATACATAACTAAAGAATTAAATGACAATATTATCATTTATCATTTATCACTACACTCACTCGATTCCCCAATTATATTAGCGAATTCCCTATTTATTTTTACATAAATTACTAGTGGTCAATTGACACACAAAAATATATGTCCAAATAATAGTACTCTATGTGATACTCTATGTGAAATGCACAAACCGTATAATTATGTATATATAGAGCCCTCTGTTACGCCATATACCCTCACTCATGTCTCCAAGATCTTCATGCAAAACTTCTTCCCTGATTTCACAACATACGCCTATTTCAATATCATACTTTTACATCTTCCTTAAGAATCAAGCTCCTATGTAACAAAATTATATGTATTTCACATTTGCAAAGTTAACTACCATTGGCAGCAGGCCAAGCTGGTATGCTTTTTCACTGCTTCCTGCCTGAAACAGTTTTCTTCACAACCCCAACTGAAACTAGAAACTGATCAAGGGATGATAAGGTCCTCATATCATCAGGAGGAAAATAACTGGCTGCCTTTCCCATGACTGATGAGAACAGAAGGGAAAGGGAAGGCCAAGCAGGATTGCGGTCGACCAAGAACTCGTCCAAAAATGCAAATGCAGCCCGGAAATCGGACCTACTTGCATTTATTGGAGCAGCAAAATGAGCAGGGATAATTCTCTTGAACCTCCAATCTTGTGAAATGCTATCAACCCAGTCTCTAACCTGGATCATAATATGCATGCAAAATGTGAATTGAGATGGAAAAATACCAGTGACACATCTCTTTTAGGCATGAGTCCCTCACAACTCCATATGTGTGAAAATCTGAATGCAGATGTGTAAAATGAGGTGGAGAGAACTATTCCTATGTTGTGATTCATTGCAAATGTTTAAGTAGCCAGCCCCAAACCCGGATAAAAGAAAAAAGAGTTGTTAGGCAATCGAAAATCAACATAAAAACTTCGTCGAATCTTTGTTATATGAATCAGAGTGAAAAGTTCGGAGGTGTGAGGTGACGTGAGTGGTGTGGGTAGCATTGTTGTTTGTCATCTATCTCTATCACCAAAATATGTGGTTCTTAGTAGTCATATTTTTGAAACACTTTAGAATAAAGCAAAACAGAAAATAACATAAGGCTGAACAGTTTGTCAATTAATGGCTCCATATCAAGTAGAACTAGATTCGGATACCCTAATTAGAAAACAAATGATACAACAGAAAGAGGATTACCTTTTCAGGAACTTTGCTGAAGACCAGCGTCTTCACAATCGGTGAAACAATTAACTTCTGTGACATCTGTGCAAAGCTAGCATTAGGTTCTAAAAGATTTGATGGACCAAGAAACAATATTTGTAGAACCATTCTTTCCCATCCTGCAGAATAAACCATCAGGTTTAATTCGACCTCAAACTAAAAGTAATATGCTTTGTGCAAGTTTGGACAGAAATTGGCCAACCTTTTTGCCTGTTCGTCCTGTTGTCAATTACTGGTTCATTAGGTACCTCTTTTCCTTTACTAAGAAGCTTTACAGCCAAACCATTTTTTGCAGATGCTAACAGTGATTCTTTGCTTATACACTCAGGTGACTGCCTTGGAACAAAAATAACAGCATCTGTCACCAATAGTGTTCTTGAAGGCTTGTGGTAGAAAGCTACCTCCACATAGGGACCAATTCCTGAGACAATCAAAAAGCGTATGAAGCTTTTCCTTGTGGATTTGTGAAGATTAAGTCTGAAAAATATGCAACAATGAATAATCATTACCAACTTCTGGTGAGCTTAGAACCTTTTGCTCTATTTCACCAGCCCAGGGAGTAGATAAATCCTCGTCTTTCAAGGTTTTAGCACGAAAAATGCCAAAGAATTCCAATGGTAAGTTCAATGGCCAACTCCATTGCCTTGGTGCCACCCATACTTGAGCACGGGGGAATTTCCGAGAAAACGGACCAACAAATATTTTGTGCTCATAAGCAAATGTAGGGAGGACGATATATTCAACTGGAGCCCCCAATTCCTTAATGAGCTGCAAGAAACAAAAAAATTCACATGTTAAGAAAGCATAACAAAATCACTGTCAATATGGCTTTCTAAATTCCTGCTCTCAAAACAACAAGCTTCTTGGTCAATTCATCAAAATAGCGTTTGCAGTATTACTAGGAATGAAAATTTGCATTGTAAAACAATTAAGCCAGTAAATTCAAAGTTAATACTTAAAAATGGGGCCACCCCGTGAACCAAATGAATTCAACTTGCTCCAAATAACCAAAAGTTCAAAACAATGTGGAATTTAGAGACAATTTCAATCTTACCAAAAATAAAGGGGAAAAAAAGTTTGATATGAACTAGCACCATTTTACTTCCATAAAAGCTATTATAAATTAGCATTAAAGTAAGATAATCGGTAATCAGAATGTAACCTGAATACACTCGTCAGTTGGAGCTATGGGTGCATGGACCCATAAGCCACCAGATTTGAGTTTGATAACCGTCATTCTAATGTTTGTTGAAACACTGCTGAAGCCTAATGCCTGCTCTTGTTCGAATAGCCATATACAGCCCTTCACAGCCTGGAGCATGCTTCAAAGAAAAGGAGCTGTAAGTGTCTCAAAAGCACAATTTCTACTAACATGCCATTAGACATTACATGCAACGCCAAATGAAAACAAATTTCATCAAGCAGTAAACGCACTCAAAATCCTCTTAGAAGTAGTGGTCACAGTGATTTACACATTAAGTATCAGAAAAATAATGTTGTAAAAGTGAAAAAAAAAAAATTCAGGAATTTCTTCATTCGATCAAAAATACAATTCATCCTATATGACATGGAAGGGAGGAAGAGAAAATTGGAGCAAAAAGAACACATAAGAAGATATATCATTTAACTATATAGGCATCATGTCATAGATAGGCAATTCTTTTTTCTTTTTTTTCTTTTTCAAAATCACAACCAAATCAAATTCAGTGATCTATAGGGATTGAGTCTAACAGAAGGGTTAGTCCTCATAACGTGGCAAACTATAGTTGGAATTACAATTAGTAGAGGTGCACATATTTAATGTCTAACTGTACCTTGAACAAGAATGCCTCCATTGAAAATACATAGAAAAAAAAAAAGAAGAAGAAGAAGGAGGCAACAAACCAAATATAAGATAAAGCAAGATGGCACACCTCAGTCCTAATAGTGCGCCTGTTGAGGAAAGGGCCAAGTGGGAAAGGAAAGCCAGTGAAGTTGAAGTAAAATCTCCCACTGGCATTGCTTGTTGTGGCAGTAGTAGGGGTTGCTGAAGCCACAACCATTTTGGTTAAGTCTCTTCTTTGTTGTCTTGGTCTCACATGCAGACAAAGACCCTTCAAAGACCCACCAAGAAAACTTGAACTTGGGTCTCCCAAGTAGATGGGGTTCTGCAATATGGTAGACTTTGGAAAAGAAACAACAATGGCTGCCACCATCTTTCAAAGCTTAAGGTGTTAGCATGAACCATTGCACTGGCTTTTGTGGGTACAATGGTTGCATGGTCCAAATGGGAGGCATTGTTGGCTTCGCTTTTGACACGTGGACTCTATTTGTTGTATTGTCCTTACGTGGATGCTTATGAGCCTCAAGATTAATTGTGGAGGCAGTGAAGTGATAATGTAAAGGGCCATACTCTAAATCCGTTGGAATTTCTATTTTATTTTCTCCGAAGTGGAGATAAATTGGAGAATTTTAGTAGTCTAAGGTATTCCCGTTGGCAATATTATTAGAAGAAATTGAATATAGCTGAGAGACTTTAACTTTTGGTTTCGCTGGATAGGACGATTTACTGTTAAAGCATATCCAAGATATTAATCTCATAGAAAATTACTTAAAAAAAATGAATATAAATTTGTCCATATGCACCTGAATACTTGTTCTTTTAATATAAAATTAAATTGAGGGAAAATTTTTGTCTCAATTCAAAGTTAGAATATGTCTTCAAATTCAATAAATATTTACAAGAATATTTATAAATGACTCACTAATCACTATATACAAAAAAAAAGGCTTAAAAATAAAACCTAATCACGACAAACATAGGCGGAAAACCTACTCTCAGGCTCAGCTCACTCGAGTAACTGTTTATTGCAAACAAAGAAAATCAAAGTCCGTTAGCCAGGCCAGTTTAGTTTTCCATTTTTGTAAATAAAATTCTGAAATGAAGGGATGGTTGTACTAGTCAAGGACCTTCAGGGTCAGTTTGGTACATGCTTTTACTAAAATTAGTTGGCTCAAGCGTCCGCTTTAACTTGTCGACCCAGAAAAAGAAATATGCTTGCTTTAACTTGATAACTTCATCGGCGGTTGATGAGACTCACCGCGATATCACGGCGGCTTCCACTATAGAAGTTGAAAATCACTCTTTACTTTAACCATATATAATTTCAATTAACGAAATTCAGTTTATATTTTATATTTTACCCACAAGAAAACCAATCATCACTTGAGCTAACAATTACTAACTTTACTAGTTACTTATTAATTGAATCAATCAATTATGTATTTTATGTTAACCACTCATCCCAAGTGATTAATGTGAAATTGCACTTAATTAAGCTTAGCTCCACTAAAATAAGTAGGAAGTTACTACAGCATCTTCGTGCATACTGATTCGCTTATAACGATTTCAGTCAACTACACTATCACTTCATTTAACGGGTGTGCGTGAAACCGTTTTAAGATAAAGAAATGCAACACGAACATATCTGAATCACATGGTGCAGAACTTCAAGGATTATGCAATATAAACTCCTAGTAGCTTCATAAGTTTTCTGCGGATCAAAGAAAATACCACAGTACTCAGGTTCTGAACCTCATTAGAGGGCAAACAATTTAAGTCATTGTAATCTATACAAGTAGTGTTCAGACTGCAGAGAACACACAAGGGAAATAAACTGAGTTCCATTTGAGAAAACAGAAACAAAAAACTTTTCCAGACTTCTTACATAAGGTACTACTACAACAAAAACATCAAGCCTTTTTCCGCATACATAAAAGACGGCATGGACTTTTGTGCAGCCAAACATAAACATACATTTCTTAAACAAGATGCCGACCTTGTAGCAGCCAAGAGCAGGAAGATCACTAATTTCAAATTAACCAGACAATACTTCCACAGAGGCAAGCAACACAATTATTATATAATAATTACAATTTACAAACATAAAAGTTAATGCCATATTGAAAGGAACATCCTTGTGTCCATACAAAGTATCAGCTGCATTGATAAAACAACTATTTGCCACCAAAAAGGGGCATGAGCGTTACCATTACCCTCTTCCACAGCCTCGGTTGCCATTAATACCAATAATGCCAAAAACCATTAATACCAATAATGCCAAAAACTAACATCATACCCAGAAATGAACCAAGCTCTGCCACAGCTAAAATCAAGACTCAAGTATACTGAGACTGAGTGGAGCTCTATATGGCGAGAGAAAAGATGCAGCCTGTAAAAGGGAAGTCAGCTAATTACAAAGTAAAAGATATTGGATACAGGCGGCCATTAGGTGAAGCAAACTTATAGTCTTAATGCCTGCCTGCAAGGATGGTGCCTATGCTACTTCAGGATCTCAAGTGATGATTTCTCTGACAAGCCAATCCAAACTAGGATATGAGAAATACAAGATGAGAAATGATGGGAGTGCAAACAGAATCGTAACTAGTATATACAGAGCCAAAATGGCGGCACTAGCTGGTATTGCATATAAGACAATCAAAAGAAATATAATGACCAATGGAAACTTAGCTGTCAATTGAACAATGAAAATCAGTGACCTCCGAAGAGAAGCATGCACTCTATCCATAGTGAGATAATTACCAGTACTGCCAGGATACTGGCCAGAACCTGGTGTCTCTGGATGGCAAACTTGCCCCCTCCGGAGGTTTCCATGGCTTACATGGCTTCCCATGGTTGAAGAGTCTTTGTTTGGCCAGTGTTGTTGATTATCCCCACCGAAAGTCGAATGTGATTTCACTCTATCACCATTCATGCTCTCAACCATCCAAAGAAGAAAGTAGTTCTTGCGAGGGAATTTAAGATTTCCCCGATAAACCAAGCGGAAAGATAGAAGGTTGCACCATGGGCAGCAGATAAAAAGTGGAAGCTGAACTGGCAGCGTTGGAAATTTCACAACAGCCCATTGCAGCCCCAGGATACAATTTTTACAAAGCGTGTGGCCACACCATAACACATAGGGCACATTTTCAACAATGTTGAAAGATTCCCAGCATATTGGGCATTCCAGCCCTTCCTCTCTGCCAACAACAGAAGTCTCATCATCAGAACATTCTGAAGCAGAATGGGTTGGCTTTGTGGAATCATTTTTCAGTCCCACACTTCCAGCAACGCAATTTGATGCCAAGTTCCACATTCTGAATCACAACAGGTAAAATAACGAAGCATAAGGCATCATTTGGACCACAATGAGATCATTAATGGCTGATCTCAGGCATCAAATCTGAAACATGTCAGTAGGACGGAGTCACAGAGGTGTACCAAGGTTAAACCTTAAAAAAATTACCAGAACATTCACCATAATAACATCTTCACACAAAAATAAAAAATATTGTATGAATCAGAAATCAAATATACATTAGAAGTAAATGATAAACACATACCCAACTTGCTAAGTCATAATCATATGCAATCATGCTAATCTAATGCATGTGTTTGACACACTTTCTATTAGCAAAATCAGGAAAAAGATGCACATCATAATCCATGTCTTCCTTTCTTTCAATTTAAATTTAAAAAAAAAAAAAGTTTTCCTTTCTAAAACTCATTAGAGCAATGGGCCATGTTCTCCCATAATGATACAACCTCGGAATACATGTATTTAATACACTTTAAACAGCATACCAATCACAAAATAAAATTTCTTCCAATAAAATTTCTTTTTCTATCAAAAAAACAAAAATTTAAACAGCATACCAATCACAAAATAAACTAGAAGGTATAATCCTTGTGTGCTACTGTGTTGGTTACCAAAATACTTTTTTTTTTTTTTTTTTCACTTATTCCTTTGGGAGTGAGAGGTCAACAAGGAAAACTTAGAAACAATATGAAAAGCTCATCATGCATTTGAGAATACCTTCTCTAATCATACTCGTTAAAAAAATTAGCTGAATACTATAATCTATGTTCGCTGTTCCCTAAATATAAAAGGAGATGGTTTACATTTATTTTTATGTCGGTTCATGGGGGAAAAAATCAGCCATAGTGACCTATATATTCAAAACTAACAGCTTTGTGCTTAAAAAATTAGACCAGGATTGAAAGAAAGCTTTCAGTAATCAGTACTTATTAAAAAAAAAACTGCTTATAGTGACTCCCCCAGCCATACATAAATAACAAACAAGGAACCAGAGGAACCTCAGATCCATATCAGAATGCCTACCATGCATGCTTTATTCTGTTTTTATTTTTCATATGAGAAAATATTTTCAAGGTCTGTGGAAAAAAGGAAGTCAGCAAACAAAACATCATAAATGGCAATTTGGCAAAGCATCAAGTAACTTTGCTTTGCAAAAGTTCCCTGCTAGTCATGGGAAGAATTTTCCAACTACGACTCAGTAGCATGTGTTATTCACCATTCAAAGGTGGAGGTATGATTATGGAGCATGCTCAAAAAGGTACATCACTTAGCCATATTAACATCACAAATCACCACTTAATTAGGGGTCAACACTAAAGGGTATGTTTGGATGGAGGGATTTGGAAGGGAAGGGATCAACAATTTTTCATATTTGGGCCAGCTCAGTTAACAATTAGAAATATGAAATAACATGTTTGACTAGCTGCCACTCCAATATGAACAGACTCAACTATCATAACATAACTATATACCGACAAAAGCATCACAAGACACAAGTCACCACTTAGTGATGAACACTAGAGTTTTAACATAGCATAGCAAATGCATGGCATGAAGAAACTAATCAAATCAAAGCATTCTATTACACAAAATGCACACTAGCCAACAGTTAAGACCAATCCAGTAACCAATAACATGATAACAGATAACCAATGAGCACAGGAAGTAAAACCTTGATTTAAAAAAAAAAATGCACACAGACATGTTTCCCTTTTTATTAAATCAAATTAAAATTCACCCATTTCGTATCATGCCCCAATTCAAATCGGTTTTTTCAAATTTAGCTTCCAAGACAAACCAAAACATCCATCAACGATAGCATCAAAAATAACAATTTAAACAAAAAAAGCAATTTTTTTAATTCAAACGTGAAAACACAACTAGTGAATTAACATGGATAGGAATTTCAAAATCGTAATCCCAAATTAATGAAAGAAAAAAGAAAAAGACTAATCGAAACAAAAAATCTAAAGCAGACAGGGGAAAAAGCAGAAATCAAATTCGATTTGAAGAATATGATACCCGATTGCGCGCAAAAATAGAGAAATAGGAAATCAGAACAAAGCAGAGCAGAAGAAAGAGGAGTGGCAGTGGCTGAAGGAAGGAGAGAGAGAGAGAGAGGTGATTTTATTCAATTCAATTTTCAACCTACTCGTAACGACAACGACGTCGTTTTGATGGCCCCACACCTTCCAGATTCATGTGGATATTCAGCCCTTTTATTTCATTTTATTCTTTTGTCAATGGCTGGTTGGAATCATCAATTTGTGCTTTTCCTCCCCCTCCTGCCATTTTTCCAACTAAATCAGTTATTTATTCCGTACGTTGAATCAATTATTTATGATTATAATTTTTATTTAATAAATAAATATTTCAATTTATTTTTTCAAAAAAATATAACTAAAATATTTAAATAAAAATATTTAAGATTTTTATTTAAAATAAATATATTCATAATATTTTAAATCAAAACAAAAAGATGTATATCTAAAATTTAATAATCATTTGTCTGAATTTTTATGGTTTATTTTGAATAATATCTATATTTATTTCAATAATTTAAGTGAATTCTTTTATCATGTGTAAAATTTTTACAATATTTTTATTCTTTATTTTTTATATTTTAAAACTTGTTCTTAATTATATTTTGATAACATTTTTTTAAATACACCTAAATAAAATTCCAGTTTATAATGTTATCTTACATATATTTACAATAAAATTTCATACATTTTATGCTAAATACTTATAGAAGATAAAAGGTCAAAATAAATATAATTCATAGTAATTAAAATAAACTTAATCAGAGAGATGTCAGATAGTAATTGCAATAAAAAATATTAATAAAAAATGAAAAATTAAAGAATAATTAAATTTTAGGAATTAACATAATTTAAAATTAAGACAAAATGCCATGTAGATTGATAGTGGAAGAACTTTTATATTAAAAAATTACATATTATAAATAGATAGATAGATAAATATTAGTATAAAACAATTGCATTTATTATTATCTATTTTTGAAATTAAAACTGAGAGACAAATTAAAAATTGCATTTGCTAGTATTCATTTTCCTAAATATAGGAATAATTGGTTGAGAAAATAAGTGGAAGACACTTTCTAAAACAAAAAATTGAGTTCAAATTGAGAGATTGTGTAAGTATAATCTTTGTAATTTCATGTTCAAATGAAAAATAGTTTATAGATAACTCAGATTCCCTCAAATTTTGGGAGTATCTTGTGATAACTCCATGCATTGGAGATATCTAGCTTTTAATTACTCTTTAATTGCAAATTTAGTTTATGATTTATTTAAGTAGAACATTTTAAAACAAGAAAAATATGGCTTTTGTCTTGTCTTAGTGCTTTCTTAGAAATTAAAGGCCATAATCTATTAGTTAATTGAGTAAAATTGCAAATTATAATAAAAAACCTCATTTTCTGACATCGATAGTAGATTTGGAGCACAAAACCATGTCAATTTAAAATTAAGAGGCGAGGAAGAAAACCATAAAGAAAAAAGATTTTTAGCTGGTAAGTCACAACCTAACTTTTACTGATTTGCAACCCCTAGGCATACAAGTGGATTCTAAAATATTTTTTTGGTTGGCTCCATAGGGGTTGAGGGGGCATGGGCATGGCATCTCTAATGCTAGGAATCGAACACATGACTCCGTAAAGAGCTCCTAGATGCAAAGTTCCAAGAGGCAATGCATCAAATCGCTTACTGGCTTCCACCTGCAGCAGATTCTAAAATTTTTTAAGTTGAGTGGTGACCTGAACATTTTGCTAGGTTACGAATTATAGCATTTCAATCCATTTTAAGTAATGTTTTAAATTAGATTTTTAGAGGGACTTTGATACTTTTTACCACTTTTAGAGCATTAGGTTTTGAAGGTTTCTTTCTCAAGAGAGAGGCTCGTCTTAAAGATTTGGAGATTAAAGGCCTGGAGGAGATTTAAGCATCTAAGAGCCCCATCCCTTGTTCATCTCTTCCTTCTTTGCATTTGCTCTTTGGTATTCATTATGGGTTTTGAATTAGTTGTTTGCTTTGTTATTTTGACTGATAGCTAAACTTATGGCTACGGGATCCTTTGGATCCCTCTATGGAACTTGAATGCTAGTAGATTTTCTTTGAGTAAATACTAATGAGAATGGTTTTGCTTACCTATTCTTCTCTTAATGTTCTTACATGCATTACCACCATTTAAGTTGATCTGGGGAATTCCTTTGAACTAAACATAAGAATAAGAAAATTGGACTATGGCTATACGTATATTTGTTCAGCTATTATAATAAAGAATGTTTTTGTTAAGCGTTAGCTTTTGTTCATTTTGTTATTTATCAGTAGAACAAAAACATAATGTCATATTACATAAAATCTCTCTTTCCATAACAAGGTTTTGAACCTAACACCGATGCCTTGTAGTTGTATATTGTCAACTTCTCCATTCTCTTGAATCTTTCAATTTGATTTTTTTCAATTAGCTTTCATATGGTCTATTTGGACATGAGAATTAGAAATGTGATATAGAATTTTAATTTTAATTCCAATTCTTTTAGAGTTGGAACTAACTTAGAATATTAAATTTTATGTTTTGATTTGCTAAACAATTAGGATTATGCAATTATAAATTTAATTTAAATTTTATAACTTCAATGACTGAAAATTTAAAATTAATAAAATTATTAAGGCAAAGTAGGTTTTTGTTTTCGTTCCTTACCTTTATTTGTTTTTTTTTAATGTGGACCTAGTCACTTTTCTGTTACATAATAAAAAATGCTGACATGGCACAATCTAGGCACATTCACATATATGCCACCTCCATTCTATTTGTGTCATGTCATCATTTTTCACTAATTATGTAATAAAAAAGTGACTAACAACCAAATTGTTGATATAAGCTACCCAAGTTATTGCTTTGGAACCTTGAGAATTGTGAGGTAATTTTACCCTTCTTACATGATCAAGTCCAATGTTGTTACATGGAGTCTTTTGTCCTTCTCATGTTAAATATTTTAAATAGTAAAACAAACACAATTTAGATTAAAGTTGTAAGTTTAGTCCCTTAATCAAATTAATTTATTTTACATAGATTATCCCAATCAAATTTTTCCTTCTTTGCATCCAAATAGCCATCCTTGCCCTTCCCCCAACTTTTCTAGAAAATAATCACCTTAAATTGAAAATGAAGAACCCTACATACAAACAAGAACAACAAAACTATTCATCCTATTTGTCATCAACCAAATTCCCTTAATCCTCGATAGATTTGATCACCTTATTGATGAGGTGTTGCTTTCCAATCCGGTAATTATACATAAACTAAAAATAACTTAATTCAATAAAATGAATAAATAATAATAAAATATAAAAATAACACATTTAATATACATAAAATAATATTTAAGTGAAAATAATACTTAAATAAAAAATATAATAAATTAAAATTATTATAAGTAAAATTGTAAAGTTAACAAAAAAAAAATAAATTATATTATATAATATTATTTTGTTTGAATTAGATTGTATTGATTTTAAAAATTAAATCTAAAATCCGATTCAATCCAATTCAATTGATCTTTAAAAAATAACAACCAATCCAATGCACACTTTTATAATTTTGATTGATTTTCGATTTTTTTGATTGATTTGATGATTTTGATTAGGCTTGATTGAATTTGAACACACCTAACGAGAAAGTCCTTTTTGAGTATTAACATAACAACAATTTTTATAATACTTTAGTAATACTTTTCCCATAAATAGTTTTTTGTGAAATTGTTCGTATATAAAATAATAAATTAGAATATAGGAGATTCTTTACATTACAATATTTTATAAAACGTTAAATTTTAATAATTATGATTCATATAAAAAAATGAATAAAAAAGAGAAAGAATCACAAAGATTTTAATGAGAAGAAAGATATTTAATTTTAAAAATTTTAGAATTGACAATTGCTAAAATATATATTACAAATTAAGAAACCAACATGAGGTTGGTCGAGGTGATAAGATATTTTGACCCTATAATTAGAGGTCTTGAGTTTGAGCATTAAGAATGGAAAAAAAATCCTTCTCGAGAGATTTCTACCACTTTCAGGGACCTTCACATTGAGTCGGGTTGGATTAATCGGGTTCTTGGTAATAGGGTCTGGATATCAATAATTCCATCGAGATTATAAATTAGGTGCATTCTGTGGTGTATCCAGTTAACTATGGTATATCACGCACTAGTTTGATCGAATGTTAAAGATTGATAGTGTATTGATATAGGTAATCTCCTTTGGTGCGCTCTAGTACTCACTTCTTTTCTCTCACATTCACACTCCATCCTTGTCATTCACATCACCTTGTTTATGACACTATTCAAGCTCACCGTCACCGCTTTCAAGTTGCCTTCTTCGCATAGCTATCCTTACAAGACCCACAAACTCACCCACCTAGTCATGGTTCAATTGATTTGATTATTAACTAAAGTAAGTGGAGTTCTGAGATTGGGGGGATGGGTCTTGAAGTCTGGTGATCCACCTATATCGAGATTATAAATTAGGCGCGTTCTGTGGTGTATCTAGTTAACTATTGTATATCACGCACTAGTTTGATCGAACGTTAAAGATTGATAGTATATTGATATAGGTAGTCTCCTTTGGTGCACTCTAGTACTCACTTCTTTTCTCTCACATTCGCACTCCATCCTTGTCATTCACATCACCTTGTTTGTGACGCTGTTCAAGCTCACCGTCACCGCTTTCAAGTCGCCTTCTTCGCATAGCTATCCTTACAAGACCCACAAACTCACCCACCTAGTCATGGTTCAATTGATTTGATTATTAACTAAACTAAATGGGGTTCTAGGATTGGGGGCATGGGTCTCGAAGTCTGGTGATCCAGCCACTGTTGGAGTCGCTGGTGGGATGGGGGGGTCGGGTTGTGGTGACGGATGGAAGGGTGCAACGATGGTGGGTGGTGGGTGCTAGAGTTCAGCTATGGTGTGAGGAAAAAGAGAAAGAGAATGGGGGTTCCTCTGCATTTTTTTGTTATTATTTATGAATTTAGATGGTTTATATATACATATGACATAATATTATACACTACATAGATTAAAAAAAAAAAAAGTTTAGAGCGTCGACCGGTGGAGTTGACGGCAAGGCAGTGGCTATGAGTTGGGGAGTGGGTGGTCAACTTGGATGCAAGAGGCATTGATGAGAGAAGAGTGGAGATGTGGGGACGGAGGAGCTATCAAAGAGAGAGTAAAAATATTGCAATACATTGGAATCAATTAGTTGTATCAAAACACTTTCAATCTTCAACATTGGATAAACTGGTGTGTGGTGCATCATAGTTAATCTGGTGTACCATAGAATGTGCCTATAAATTAAGAGAAGTTCATTTTTGTTGTTTTACAGTTTTATAAAATTTTCTTTGTGAGTTATAATCTTAATTTCTATATATTATGTCAAATATAAAACTTAAAATTGAGAAGCACAATTTCAATTTTAAACTTCAGTTTATAGTCCCCAAATGAGGCGACAGTGTTTTCCAAATTATTCAGTTGGAATCTCAAATTTGCTACTTCAAATAAATTTTGAAATAAAATCAAAATTTAGTTATAATAGTAAAAATGGTCTTAATTTGGGCAGGTGGATGATATTATAAAGTTTTTTATTAATGGAAGATCAAAACTGAAAAAAAAAATTTGGCAATTTTATCGTCATGTTGTATCCAAAGCACTTCAGTAATCTAAATGGTATTTCATCAGCTAGAAGAACAATCTTCATCAGCTGGGGGTAATCTAAATGGTTAAATGTATGCATCTATGGGAAGTTTCGACCGAAAAAAAAAAAAGGAATAATGTTAAAGAATGTTCTACAGTCTTCAAGAGCATGTGTTGTCTATATTTTTGGTGTCAAACACGGAGTAGTTTTTATTTGCAGTATAAACAATTTAATATGTGTTTAATTATACCGTGAGTGGATGATATGATATAATTAAATTCGAGTGTACGTAATTAAATTTTGATCTATTTTTCAAATTCTTCATGAATAGTTCGCAAAGGAAGATGGGATTAGATGAGACTATTTATTTTAAAATTTTCATAAATAATATTCTAAAAATTTCAACTGAATATAAACTGAAATAATGTATTACATAATAATTTAATAATTTAATTTGGTCTGAGACATAGGTTGATAATAATTCAATCGAAATTAAATTTACATGATAAACACTTAATTTTAGAGAGAAAATTACAACATAAACACTAAGCAAGCTAAAATGATAGGAGTTTTGTAATCAACAAAGTAAATTGAAATTGACAATTCAACTAAAAATCTAAAATAAAATCGAATTACATATAAAATGTAATCAAACTATTATCGTAATCCATTGTTCAGATGAAACATAAAAAGTTTTAGCTCATCAATTAAAAAATATATTAAAAAAAAAAAGAGTTTTAGCTCATTGTGTTCCCAACTTCGCAACTCTTTGAACTCAGTTTCCCCTCACAAGAACCTTCCTTCTCCTAAAAACCATGCTTACCTCTTCCCCTCTTACTTTCACGCAATCTCGTTCCTTTCCCTCGCTCTAAATTTCCCCCTCACGATTTTCCGTTTGTTTCTCGGGAAAATAAAAACCCTTTCTCTTTTTACAATTTCCTCGAAAAAAAAATCTCAAAATTCCGAAGTGAACAACACAATTCGATCACTCTTCGAGCTCGCGAACCAACCATGGCTGCTGCAAAAACCCAGAGGACTCCACAGGAAGTGGAGGACATAATCATCCGCAAAATCTTCCTCGTCTCGATCACCGATTCCGCCGCGAGCAACACGGATTCGAGAATCGTCTACCTGGAACTCACGGCGGCGGAGATTCTCAGCGAAGGCAAGGACCTCCACCTCTCGCGCGATTTGATGGAGCGCGTCCTCATCGATCGCCTCTCCGGCGACTTTTCGGCCGCCGGAGCTGGAGGAGAATCGCCGTTCCAGTACCTCCTCGGATGCTACCACCGCGCGCACGAAGAGGCGAAGAAAATCGCCAACATGAAAGACAAAACCCTCAGGTCAGAGATGGAATCGGTTGTGAAACAAGCCAAGAAGCTCTGCGTCTCGTACTGCAGGATCCACCTGGCGAATCCGGAGCTGTTCCCGAACCGGAATTCTTCGAATTCCGGCTCGGGAGCAGCGTCGCCGCTGCTGCCGCTGATCTTCGCGGAGGTCGGCGGCGACATCAATGCCTTCGGCGGCACCGCCACTAGCGGAGGGACAAAGAGTCCGCCGGGTTTTTTGGAGGAGTTCTTTAGGGACTCTGATTTTGACAGCCTGGATCCAATTTTGAAGGGACTGTATGAGGAGTTAAGAGGGAGTGTGATGAAGGTGTCTGCTCTTGGGAACTTTCAGGACTCTTTGAGGGCTTTGTTGTTTCTTGTGAGGTTCCCCGTGGGTGCAAAGTCACTTGTGAATCATGAGTGGTGGATTCCTAAAGGGGTTTACATGAACGGGCGTGCCATTGAGATGACCAGCATTTTGGGTCCTTTCTTTCACATTAGTGCTCTCCCTGATCAAACCTTTTTCAGGAGCCAGCCTGACGTTGGGTGAGCCAAAATTTGTTGTCACCTTTAATTTTTTGTTTGTTAAGGAGCTATGTTTGATTGTGTATTTAGTTTGCTTCAAGTTCAATTGCTTATGGTGTGGAGTGGTGAGGAGATAAAGGAAAATAATACTAACTATGGTTACTATTGCTAGCACTATGGTATCGTCTGATCTGCGTAGGTGACCCCATTTTTTGGAACAAGGCTTAGTTGTTACTGTTGTTGTAATAATAATACTAACTATGACTACTTTTATTAGTTCAACTATTTGGAGAAGGCAATTGTTGGAAAGACCTCCTAATTAGTAACTAGTAACTAGTAACTAGTCATGATAGTACTTGATGGATTAGTTTTATGACAATGTATACCCTTGTCAAAGACCAAAAGGTTAAGCAAACTATCAGCAGTTTTATGAAACAATGTCAAGAGTATATTTTTAGTGTGCTTATTGGTTCTGTTCCTTGGGTTCATGGGAACAAATAGTTTATAGTCAATATGGTGGTCTTTCAACAAATTAATAGTTAATTGTGATGAAATGAAGTCTAAGAACTTTGTCATTGTCAGCAATATGGTAAGGTGTTAGGCAACTCTATATTCTTGCTTCCATTTTCTCAGACTCAATTGGTTGCTAGGAGGATGGCTTACCTGTTCCTTGCTTCTTGCTTTGTTCATTACAGGCTGACATTCGTTTGTCCTGCTTGTTACTTTTTATTTGCAGCCATATATTTTTGGTTCCACTTCATTGTTTTCCTGTTGAAGACTATATATTTACTCCAAGAACCCTAGTTGTGGTCTTTATTTGGATGGAATATTGAATGGGGTTCCTCTTTTTAACATCTTTTCTTTTTTTTTTTTTTTTTTCTTTAAAATCCAGGCAGCAGTGCTTTTCTGATGCATCAACTCGACGACCAGCAGATTTATTATCTTCATTTTCCACTATCAAAAGTGTTATGAATAACTTATATGATGGCTTATATGAAGTTCTCTTCATTCTTCTTAAAAGTAAAGACACTCGTGACAAAGTACTTGAGTATCTTGCAGAGGTGATCAATATAAATGCATCCAGGGCTCATATACAGGTAAATTTCCTCCTTATCTGCATTCTTTTAAAGAGTTGAAGCATGTTAAAAATAAGATAATTCGTATTTAGCTTCCATTCTATTATATTTATTTATTTTTTCATAGCTCTTAGTATTCATGCCAAAGTTTATCTTTTTAACTCGTACCTATTCTTTGTTTTATGTCTTCTGAGAATACTCATGCCATTTTTTTTAAGACAGGTTGATCCTATAACTTGTGCAAGTTCAGGCATGTTTGTAAATCTTAGTGCTGTCATGCTTCGACTATGTGAGCCATTTTTGGATGCAAACTTAACCAAAAGGGATAAAATTGATCCAAAATATGTACACTACTCAAACCGTTTGAAGCTAAGGTAGGGCCATGCATAGTAAATACTAAATTCTTTGTGGAAGTTTCACGTATCTCTCTCTATAATTAACTTTGGTATCCTGTTTTAGTGGGTTGACTGCTCTTCATGCATCATCAGAAGAAGTTGCTGAATGGCTTAATAGTAATAAACGGGCTAAGGCTGGTGGAGACAATCAAAGTAATGATGGTGAGAAACGCTTGGAGCAATCTCAAGAAGCCAGTAGTTCTGGTAGTACTAATGCTGAAAATTCTGGACATGGTGAAAAGACAGAATATCATTTTATTTGTGAATGCTTCTTTATGACTGCAAGAGTGCTCAACTTGGGCCTTTTAAAAGCATTTTCTGACTTCAAACACTTAGTTCAGGTAATCACATGTCTCGTGTTGGGGGGTACTACTATTTTATGGACTAACTTTCAATATTTCCTTGTTTCTTATCTGCTTTGAACTGTAATGCTTTGAATGATTTCATCCAAGTCATGTAAAATCTAAACCCTGGAGTCATATTCTATCCAGGATATTTCTAGATGTGAAGATGCTCTCTCAACACTCAAAGCCATGCAGGAGCAGTCTCCCACTCCTCAGTTGGAGTTGGATGTAAGTCGACTTGAGAAAGAACTGGAATCGTACTCACAGGAAAAGCTTTGTTATGAAGCTCAGATACTGAGGGTAGGTCTTATTTTTCTCTCTTTGGAGTTGCTACTTGCTTGTTCACTTTGTAAGCACAAGTACTTGATTAATATGCATGAAATGAATTAAGTTATTCCTATGCCTTCTAGTTTTTGTGTGTGTGTGTGTGTGATTGATTTTTTTTTTTTTTTTTTGGGGTGGGGGGTTTCAGAAATTCGATGAGTAGCTTTATGGCTTCAGATGGAATACTTGAGAAAGGTTCTTCAGAGAATTTTAGGGAAAAGATTTTTTGAATTGCTTGAGTGTAAATCACTCAGCAAGTCAGTATGCAGACTATTCATATACTTCCACTAATGATTGCAGTAATTATTTACAATGAATAATAATGTATATTTCCTATGAAGCTAGTTCCTATGTACATGCATTCTTTATGTACATTATTATTAAATTCTACTATTCCCAACACTCCTTTTCAAGCTTGAGTTTATAAGTCAAAAGCTCCAAGTTTGCAACAAATATACTGAGTTCAAAGTCCTTTGAGTGATTTCGTGAAGATGTCTGCTAACTGCTTATTGGAACTAACAGATTCAGTGACCATTTCTTCTGAAATGACTTTCTCTCGAACAAAATGACAATAAATTCCAATATGCTTGGTTCTTTCATGAAATACCATATTAGAGGTTCTATGAAAGCTGCTTGATTTTCACAACATAACTTCATTTCTTGAAAGTCTCCAAATTTCAATTCTTGAAGGAGTTGTTTAATCCAAACGAATTTACAAGTGTTCGTAGTCATAGCCTGGTATTCAGCTTTTGCACTAGAACATACCATAACTGTTTGCTTTTTAATTAAGGTTCTTTGTATTTCTTAGCAAAAATGAGACTCATTTATGTGATTGCTTAAAAGGATGAGTGTGTCATCTTGCACCTCTTGAAGGTTAAATGTTCTTCTGAGTCAAATGCTTATGAAAATTTGATGCTTCATTCAACAATCATATTATGTTCTCATGTTATAGGTACTTGTTACTTTTAAGTGTTCTTTTAGCTTAAAGTTTCAATATTCTCATTTTGATTTTATTTTCCTTAGGATAACACGCTTATTCAGAATGCACTGTCCTTCTATCGCTTGATGATTGTTTGGCTGGTTGGCTTGGTTGGTGGATTTAAGATGCCTCTACCATCTACTTGCCCAATGGAATTTGCCACTATGCCTGAGCATTTTGTAGAAGATGCCATGGAACTTCTAATATTTGCTTCCCGGATTCCAAAGGCCTTAGATGGAGTTGTGCTGGTATCTTTCACTTGACCACAAAGAGCTTTTCTAGGATTAATCTTTTCTCTCCCAGATTCTTCTACTTATGCAAGATAATGAATCTATACTGTGTTTTACAGGATGAGTTTATGAACTCTATAATTATGTTCATGGCTAGCCCTGAATTTATCAAAAACCCATATCTAAGAGCAAAGATGGTTGAAGTCTTGAACTGTTGGATGCCCCGAAGGAGGTAATTTGGTGTCTTCCTTTTGCATAAAATTAGAAATTTTGGTTATTATAAATATTTTTATATTGCTAAATCTTGCTTGATGTCTTCAAGCTAAAAATTGGGTTGATGTGTTGCTCATCCCTTTTTGCAGTGGCTCATCTGCTACAGCCACTCTATTTGAAGGGCACCAACTGTCTCTGGAGTATCTTGTGAGGAACCTTCTAAAACTTTATGTTGACATTGAGTTCACTGGTTCTCACACGCAGGTTAGTCTGCATTTCAGGGCTATGTTGTTAGCCTGAATGAGGCTTTTTTTTTTTTTTAAAAAATTTAATTTTTAATGTAATCCTAATTGTGATTGATTGGCAATGTCAGGGGAACTTATGAATTTTATTTCAAACTGTTTCATAAGTTATTTTTTTTTTTTAATAGCTTGTATTATAATGCCCCAATTATGGTTTCCTATACAAACAATGATTGGTATACATATTACATTCAAAGTGCTGCCATAATTGAAATCATCGACCTTTCTGTGTTGTTTGAGTACAAGAATGCCTAGCTAAGTATCTTAATTGTCCTTGTCCATTGCAGTTCTATGACAAATTTAACATCCGCCATAATATAGCCGAACTCCTTGAATACCTATGGCAGGTCCCTAGTCATCGAAATGCTTGGAGACAGGTAACATATGAGATACATTTTTACTTTTTTTAATTTTTTATTTTTAAATCTCAAACCATACACACTATTTCTAATTTTGCTGAATTTAATTTTTTTATTTTTCAGATTGCTAAGGAAGAGGAAAAGGGTGTTTACCTGAATTTCTTAAACTTTTTGATTAATGATAGTATTTATCTTCTCGATGAAAGTCTGAACAAAATTCTTGAGCTAAAAGAATTGGAGGCTGAGATGTCAAATACGGCTGAATGGGAGCGACGGCCAGTTCAAGAGAGGCAGGAGAGGACCCGGTTATTCCATTCTCAAGAAAATGTCTGTCAGACATTTTGGTCTAATATATATCTACATTTTCTTTTTCGAAAAAAAAAATAAGCCACCTAATAAGACTTATAATATTGGATAACTTTGTAGATTATTCGGATAGATATGAAGTTGGCAAATGAAGATGTAAGCATGCTTGCATTTACTTCAGAGCAGATTACTGCTCCATTCCTACTTCCAGAGATGGTAATTTCTCTCTTTCCAACCTTTGTATGTTATTCATCTTTTCATCTCCTAAAACTGTTTCAGTGGCTAGATTATATTGTTTATAGAAATTTGCTATTGTCAGCTTAATCTTATTTTTCTACTTTTTTCAAGGTTGAAAGAGTGGCTAGCATGCTTAATTACTTTCTGCTGCAACTAGTGGGTCCCCAAAGAAAATCACTTAGTCTGAAAGAACCCGAGAAATATGAATTTCGTCCAAAGCATTTGCTTAAACAGGTTGGAATCAACTCTGTTTCAAAAGTATTTTACATAAATACTTAATTTGCTATTCTTCTGTACTACCAGAATCTTGTGTTATATGCTGTTATGCTTCATATTTTTTATGGGGTATTCCTTGTTGCTTTGTGTGCTTAACAAATAGTGATGTAGTTGAATCATTTCATGATGCACCGATGTTTGCTGGTCTTGCATGATACTGAGACCTCTTTTTTCTTTATAGTCTATTTATGATGGGCTGGTATGTTTTTGTCGAAAAGAGGTATGGAGGGAGGTTTTCTCTTTGGACCTCTTTAAAGGAGAGATATAATTACCATTAAAGTTCCACTTCAACCTCTTTGGCACCAGAATCTTGTGTCATTTATTTTACATGACTTAAAAAGATTACTGATAACTTCATGTTTCTTCTATCAAAAAAAAAAAAAAAAATTATGTTCCATAGAAAATGGCTAAACTTTAAATTATTCATTTGAAGATTGTCCACATATATGTTCATCTGGCTAGAGGTGATACAAATTCCATCTTCCCAGCTGCCATCTCCAAGGATGGCCGATCATACAATGATCAGGTAAGTTTCATGAGACTCTTAATATGCTGCAGACTGTTCTCTAGTAGTTGTCTTTGGTCTGCATTACCATAAGCAGTGCAATCTGACTGGGGAGTTCACTGCAGTTGTTTAGTGCTGCAGCAGATGTCCTTCATAGAAGAATAGGTGAGGATGCGAGAATTATACAGGAATTTATTCAACTTGGTGCCAAAGCAAAAGTTGCAGCTTCAGAGGCCATGGATACTGAAGCTACCCTGGGAGAAATACCAGATGAATTCCTTGATCCAATTCAAGTATGTTTCTGGCTTCTCTGTTTGTGTGCATTTGTGATGAGCCACCAGTGACTGCTATATGATCTACAATATGCTATAGCTTTCATATCATTTGTTTTGAAAAAAAGTAAACAAAGGGCGGAGGGAAGTTACTCTTATTAGTCATTGATTAGCAAAGAATTAGAACTTATAAGAATTTAATGATGAGTAGGATGACTTTTTTTTTTTTTTTTCCCGGCAGTACACTTTGATGAAGGATCCGGTTATCTTACCTTCTTCAAGGATCACAGTTGATCGACCTGTCATTCAGAGGCATCTTCTTAGTGATAGCGTACAGATCTTTTGTTCCTCGTTGCTGCTGTTCATTTTAGATAACATGTTCCCTGGTTTATGCTTTTTCTATTTGGTTTTTTGTGCAGACTGACCCATTCAACCGTTCTCATCTTACTGTGGATATGCTGATTCCTGATAATGAGCTAAAAGCAAGAATTGAGGAGTTTGTCAGGTCTCAGGAAATGAAGAAACGTAGTGAAGGGCTAAGCATACAGAGTACCAAGGACACGATTCAGACCACAAATGGGGAAATGTTGATTGATTAGGTAAATGTCGAGTTTCCTAAATTCCCAAATGAAGAATAGATTTGTGCTATATGTGCTTAAAGTTAGATGTGAATCTTTCATCAATTTAATCTTATTTATTTTTAGAAAATTTAAGGTGATCTTTAGAAGCTGATGGCTGTAAAGCTATTTGGAATAGTTAAAGTCGTCAGATTGAATACATCATGTATCTTACTCTATACAAGTCTTCAGCGTATGCTTTTATAGGAGATTGGATATTAAATGAGCTTTTTGGTATAATGGCAGCACAGAGCTTACAATCTACAAGTTGCAACCTTCTGCGAACTAACCAAAGTCCATTCAGATCTCTTTATCAGTTTGCTTGCAATTTAGCCTATTGTTTCTTAAATGACAAACTAACTTTTCTTATATCACTAGTATTTATTTATTTTTCATGTTATAAAAGATGTAAAGACATTTAGAACAACTCTTGTAAACAAGCACTCGTTGTATAATTTTGCAATACACTTCCTCACATACCACTTCCATTTATTAAAATATCAAACTTATTTAGCCATTTACCTACCCTTAAACACTTGCAAGGTTGAGCTTTCCTTGCACAGTTGGACTCAAGTCCATAACACCTCCATCGTACCTTTTTTAAGCCATTAAGAATAATCTAGTGGTAAGGAATTTGAGTAATATATATGAGATTTTAGATGGACATTTGATATTTGCTAAAGAGATGTGAAAAGAAGTCTGTATCCGGCGTTACTTGAAGTATAAACGTGTTTCTTTTAAAGCAATGCAAGCCAGTGGACTAACCTTGTGCATTATTTTGGGCTTATAGTGTTCGCGATTGAACTAGACAAAAGTAGGTTTGCAATATCCAATGGGGTTTAGGTTGCATTTGTTTCAATTTTTTTAAAAAAATAATTATAAAATTTAAATTTTATATATAATTAAAAAAGTTAAAAATATTTTTTTAACAATTTTGATTATATATTTTTTAAAAATTATTTAAATATATAAAAATTGATTTTTTTTAAATAAAAAGTGATGTTTTACCAAGAAGAAAATTATAAACAAGCACCCTTAAGATTTCGCTTGAAAAAATAATGTGTTTGATTTTTCTCTCGAGTCATGTTTTCAAACCCGCTTTTAGTTCTAAATTGAGTTTCAGTTTAAAGTAAGAAAAAATTGTTTTTACTTTTACAAAATCTTATTTGTTACAGTGCAATATTTTTATTTTTTATTTATTTTTTTCTCAAGTTCTCGTCCTGTCCCACGAAAGAATGAAAAACAACCATAGATTATTCAATGACACTTTTAAAATGCGATAACTTAAAAAAGTTAAAATATCATTTATATTTTATATTGTTATATAATAAAATACTACTTATTAAAGAAATTTCATTTTATCAAATTTTTAAAATTTTTAATCTTAATACTATGAGCAGAAGTGAAATATACAGTCATATAATTTTTTCAAATACATTTAAAAGATATGAAATCAATAATCAAATAAAATTTTTAGTAATTATACATTTAAAAACAATTTTAATTAATGTTATTCAAACAACATTTAATTTGTTAAGATCATTTTTCATATCAAACTATTAAATATAAATTAGTTTATTTTAAAATCACTCTTAAACTAATTTTGACAAAACTAAGTTAATCAATTTCATAAACACAGAACCAAGCACAAATTTAGGGACTAGGGTGTTATGCGACACAAGAATGCACCACATGTCAGCAATAACATGCTTAACACTAGCTACATTCAAATTTCGTCTTTGCTCTCACAGACTCAGTGTAGGCCATTTTAGAAAGCTGCTACTGAAAGAAAGCACAGCTGCACTGTCTTCTGACTAGCTATCTTCCACAAGGAGCCACCCTTACTGTTACTGGTTAGGTTCTCCTCACGTAATAAAATTGGTGATTATGACGTCAGATAATCATAATTCAATGGCAAATCAAGCCAAATCTTATTATAACTGTTGTATCCTTACAAAATGTAACCAAGTAGAACAATAAAGTTTCTTCTCTATTTTTCATTTTCACCAAAGGAGAATTTTATTTAAAAAAAAAAAAGAAGAGAACAAAGATTAGGAGGCCAAGAGATGCTCTTTAGTCTTCACAAAGACAAAAGCTAACAAATATATATCAAAAGAACAAAGCTCCCCAATTTCTTAATATATCTGACAAAGAGAAATCCCTTTAAAAAATAATCATAAGTTTTAGACCAAATAGAAAGGTTAAACACCTGAACTTATCCCACAAAATTTGTTTATCCGAAAATCTATTATTAAAAATAGAATTACACTCCAACCAAGTAAACCAAATAGTGGCATAGGTTGCACAGTGCCATGAGGATTTGACTTTCAACCTTTTTCAAAAGCTAACAAAACTAATCAACAGGAAACGGACCAAAGTTCTAGGACATACCTAACAATCAAAGTGTTCCCTAAACATCCAGCCATAGAACAGTGCAAGGACAGATGTGAAACAGAACCAGACTCACACCACACATAACACACAGAAAATTCAGTGTGCTATAATTCAGTGTTTTTGACCAGTCAAGTATTCTTCTCTTCCAATCAATAAAGGATAAATAGAGCCAGTCAAGAAGAAAGGTTGCTTTTGGAGATGACATCAAAGGACATTCCATTTTGTTGAAGTCTATCCTTGAGATCAGTTGGACCAAACACAATCCCCGTGGTGTAAACTCCTCCCTTTGGTAGGTTATTTCGTTGGCTAAGAAGAACAATTGCACACTGAATCAGAATTATTGGGGTGGTTACATAACCCATTTCAGGTCCCATTACTCTTGTTATAATTTCCATGTCAGGTTTTCTGTTTCCCTGTTCTGCAAGACTCTTGTTGCTAAATCCATGTCCAACAAACCACATCTTGAATGAAGCACTTTCCACCTCCTCTTCAGAAGGACCCTTCATGCTGAACACACCAAGGCTAAATATGGAAGGATATTTCAAAAGAAGCCATCTTCCAAAAGATGTACTTCCCAAAAGACCAATGATTATTCCAATAGTAATATATGCAAAAATATTCAGCACAGATTTTGAGCTTAGTTTCACGCCAAAATGAGCAGGCTTCACAGATGACCAGAAGGCTTTCCTTTTCTCAACCATCTCAGCACTCTCATTTAACCCGGGGAGACCATGCGGGTTTTCTGCTAGAACTGAAAATGTTCTTTCAACGACAGTTGAATCTGCTGAAGGTAGCTCTACTCCCCAAAGGCCAATTTTCTTCTGGTGTTCTATTATTGCTCCTTTGGGAGGGGGGCCAGGAATCTGCAACCATGCATGAATAATAAAAGGTGACAAAATGATACAGAATATGAAAAATATTAAAAAGAGAAAGCAAGCAATACAAGGTCAATACACAATCCTAGCTATAGTTTAAGTTAATCACATTATAGATGATAGATCCATGAAACTGGATAGAAAGGAGTCAATGTTTAAACATTCACGATGACATATAATCAACCAACTTGCACAAATTCACCCACGGTTGAAAATATGATGCTCAGTTGAATAGATTTGTGTGTTGCATGAGGAATGAGGATTATTCCATGATATCAGCCATCTTATCAGGAAATAACAGAGAAAAAGATGAAGGAGGGAAGAGGTTGGGCATGTGGGCAGGTAATTACAATCTGCAATATTCGTTCCATGTATCCTAGTCTTAGATAAGAAGCTGACAATTTATCATGCGCTATGAAGCATTCTTTCACATGAAAGCCTGCTTCTCAGTCCCCATTGACATGCATTTATACATGTAAAAATAATAAAGATTAAATTTCAAGACAATACAAAACATAGTAGCAGAAAGAAGCCTTAGATATTGATTATAGGCACATGAAAATCTAGTGAGTTCAACAATTAAATGATTTTTTTTTTGTTTTTTGTGGGGGGGAGGGGGGGGCTTTGTGAGTCTTAACAAATCTTGTACATATATGAGTTGACTTTATATATTTTTGGGGTTGTGTATGATGCTTTGACTGAAGGAACCGTTAGTAGCTAGTATAAAGGCGGTTGATGATCACTAGTATAAAGGCAGGGTGCAAAATTTGGTGTGCAAATATGTTTTTTTTCTCTATATGACTTCAAAGAGATAGTTTATTTGAAGAAAAAGATATTTAAAGATAATTGCACACCAAATTTTACAAACTATATTTACACCGGTGATCAACATACAACAACAACAATAACAAAGCTTTTTCCCACAGCCAAGATCGAGATCGACTGCACGATCTCGTAGATCAAATGACCCCATTATTTCCTGTTGTCCATGTGTCTATAAACAAGTCATTTAAACATAAGTCTTTCCATTTAAATCTAAGTCCTTTAGGTAATCAACATACAAATAACTATTAATTAGCATGCACTATGTAGCGACTTGGAATGATAGTTGATTACTATGCAGTTATTAGTATATTATGTACTAATTAACATACACTATGTGATAACTAGGGTGTATTATATGGTGATCAATGTACAAATAGTGGACTGAATACAACATAAAAAATTCTTGCATGAATACAAATCTAACACCTCATATTTAGGCACATAACAATAAAACTGGAAATCATCAACATTGTTCAAGATATATTCACTTGTTTCTAGACTCCACCAACTTTATTTCGAGTATGCCTAAATATGAAATATTAGATTTGTACGTATGTAAAAAATTTTTTGAGCAGAGAGCACCAACTTTATTGCGAGTATGCCTAAATATGAAATGTTAGATTTATATATGTGCAACAATTTTTTCATATGGAGAGATTCTTGCAAAAATACAAATCTAACACCTCATATTTACGCACATTAACAATAAAACTAGGCTCTACCAACTTTGTTGAAGATACACCCACTACTTTCTAGGTAGTAAGATCCCAACAACTTTATTGAGATGTTAGCTTAATATCTATGTAAGATTTTTTATTGATTTTATTTTATTTTATTTTTGTGTAGAGAGATTCCTGCACAGATACAAATCTAATACCTTATATTTAGGTATACTAACAATAAAACTAGGCCTCAGCAACTTTGTTCCAAATACACTCACTTCCTGCTAGACTCTTAACTTTATTATGAGTGTACCATAAATATATAAATTTGTATCTATACAAGAATTTTTCGTGCAAGATAGTGTACAAATAGTGGACAGAAAACAATGTGGAGATATTCTTACATAGACATAAATCTAACACCTTATATTTAGGCACACTAATAATAAAACTAGGCCTCACCAACTTTGTTCAAATACCACACCAACTTTATTGTGAGTATACCTAAATATGAGATATTAGATTTGTACTTGCACAATAATTTCTTAGTGTGGAGAGATTCTTGCATAAATACAAATCTAACACCTTACGTTTAAACATACTAACAATAAAATTGGGTCTCATTAACAAACTTTGTTCAAAGATCCCATCGACTTTATTGCGAGTATACCTAAATATGAGATACTAGATTTATACCTATGGAAAAATTTCTTAATGTGAAGAGATTCTTACATTAATACAAATCTAACACTTTATATTTAGGTACACTAACAATGAAATTGGACTCTTACCAACTTTGTTCAATATACACTCATATATATATATATATATATATATATATAACTCCAACAACTTAACTTGGGATATGTCTAAATATAAACTATTAAATTCGTATCTATGCAAAATCTTACCAGAGGCCTTGCTTTCATGGGTCTTGATTGTCTCAACTCCTCAAGTCATATTTAGGTATACTAACAATTAAAATGGGCCTAAGCAACTTTGCCCTAAGCACACTCAATTCTTGCTAGACCCCACCAACTTTATTACAAGTATGCCCAAATATAAAATGTTAGATTTATATCAATGCAAAAATTTTTTGTGCAAGATTATTGTACAAATAATGGACATAAAATGGCGTGGAAAGATTCTTGCATAGATAGAAATTTAACACATTATATTTAGGTACACTAATAATAAATCTAGGCCTAAAAAACTTTGTTCAAAGACCCTACCGGCTTTATTATGAGTATACTTAGATATGAAATGCATAGATATATGCAACAATTTCCTAGTGTGGAAAGACTTTTGTATAAATACAAATCTAACACCTTATATTTAGGTACATTTACAATAAAACTGGGTCTCACCAACTTTGTTTAAAGATCTCACCAATTTTATTATGAATATCCCTAAATATGAGATACTAAATTCATATCTACGCAATAGTTTCTTGGTGTGAAGAGATTCTTGCATAAATACAAATCTAACACGTATATTTAGGCACACTAATAATAGAACTAGGCCCATCAAAACATTGCTCGACATACACTCATTTTGTTTCTAAACCCAAAAAACTTAACATGTGTTATGCTATGCCTAAATATAAAATGTTAGATTCATATCTATGCAAGATCTTACCACAGGCCTTGCTCTCGCAGGCCTTGACCGTCTCAACTCCCTCAACTCCTGGGCACTCTCCATCGCAAGAACAGCGGACTCAAACGTCCCGAAGTTCCCCACGACCCTCCTCTCCGACTCCACTGTCAGGTAACCCACCACCCTGTTCGGCACGCTCTCCCCAACCCACTGCACCGAGTTGAACAGCATTCCCAACTCAGCGGGCACCGAGTCGAACCCGCACGCGCACACCACCAGCGAACGCTTCTCCACTGCCATATCGTGGTACCGGGCCTCGACCCGCTCCATGAACTCGGGCTCGCCGGTGACGTCGAGGTAGTCACATCCAGCGGCGGTGCAGGCGGCGACGACGGGCTCGCCGTGGCGGCGGAACGGGCCGACGCAGTTGAGGATGAGGCGGGTGCGCCCGCAGAGGGCGCGGAGGGATTGCGGGTCGGAGGTGTCGGCGGCGAGGAGGGGGATGTTGGGTGGCGGGTTGGGCCGGGCGGCCCAGTGGAGGGCCTGGGAGAGTTTGGATGGGCTGCGGCCCGCTAGGGCTATGGAGTGGAGTGGGGAAGATGGGGTGTTGATGAACTTGAGGGCTTGCTTGAGGACGTGTTTGCCTGTGAAGCCTGATGCTCCTAGGATTATGAGGTCGAAGAGTGGTTGTGGGTTGGTGGCAGTGGGGTTGGGGAGTTGCGGGTTTAGGGGTGGCTGTGCCATTGGAGTTGGGGAAAGTGACACGGTGTGTATAATTTGCCTGATGGTTGATCTTGAAAATGAAGAGGATCCTTGTGATGACTGTCGAGCATTTTATTCTTGATAATGTAATTTATTATGTAAAAATTTTTATTCCGTGTGTTTGGATATGCCTAAACCTTTTCAAGAGACAGAAGTATTCTTTTTGAAAGTTTTTTTGAAAAAGTATATTTTTAATGTTATTTATTTTTTTTTTTTTAAAAGTAAAAGTAGCATAAAAGAGATAAAATAATTTTAAAATTTGAATCCAATACTTTTTTATACTATATTACCCTTTTATCTATAAAAATGTCAATTTTAAAATATCACTCTCTATCTATTAAATTATAATTTTATATAAAAAAATATTTTTATATTTATTACATCCAAATAATTTAACAACTTTTGATTCTAATAAAAAATTACTTCTATAATTATATCCAAATACAATATAATTTTCTACTACTACTTTTACTTCTACTTCTTATTCTACTTTTAAAAAATTATTTCTCCCAAAATCATAATTAAATAGGCTTATTTTTCTACCAAAAAAAAAGGTAGATAAGAGCATATTTTATTTAATGAATGATGGATTTTCTTTTTTTTTTAAATTAACTTCAAGGCCTATGCCCAAGAACTACATATGAACAATTCTAGGAGTACGTTGACCCACTTGATCTGCTAAAAAATCCAAAGAGATGCATGTTGGGATTTGATCAAAAAAAGAAAGGCCTATTGGACAACTATGACCAAACTTTGTTAGCTTATCAGCACAATTGTTGGCTTCTCTATACACATGACTAATTTCCAAAGTCCAATGATCCTCCGGAAGATTTCTGATGCTATTAATAATCGTAGCATGAGTATGCGTTGCTGCAGGCTCTTATTCTATCAAAATTAGGTAGCATTTGAGTTTGTTTCCAACATAATATTGTTGAAACCTAAGTTGCGACCAATGAGGAGACCCCAAAATATAGCCCAAAGTTCTGCAGCAATGATGGTGTAGCAACCTAGATTAAGACTCCAAGCAACAACAAAATCCCTATTGTGATCTCTAGCAATACCACCACAAAACGCCAAACCTGAGTCGTTAAGAAAAGAACCATCCATATTCACTTTCTTCTAATTGAAAGGGGGGGGTCTAAGCCACTTGCCTAATCTGGATGTTGGGAATGTTCCTTCATGCTACAGTGCCAAATTGTGATCGTAATCCCCAGCCAATTTAAGAACCCTATAAGCCAAAAATTCATTAGCATTAGTTTGGTTTTCAAAAATCAGTTGATTCCTACAATACCAAATCAAGTAGCACCCAGTGACAAAAATTAAAGACCAATCCATTTCAAAGACTTTTCAAGTTTCCTTAACGATATTTTCTTCCAACCTTTCTATCAGAGGTTGGTGGAAGAAACCGTCCTTAATAAGACAATAACCAACGCTCTTCCATATTTCTTTGGCTTTAGAATAGTCCCTAAGAGTGTGGAGCATTGTTTCAGCAATAGAACCAAAAATTGCACAACAGTCATTTGATGTCATATTTCTTTTCAGTCTAGCACAATTTGTTAAAAGGGCATCATTAATTACAAGCCACGTAAAAGATTTTACTCTCTGTGGAGCTCTTATTTTTCGGATACGTTTGAATAACACATTTCTATCAGTTGTATCATTGTCCACCCGTGACTCATAGGCGGATTTTAGGTTGAACTTCCCATTCATGGCAAGGAACCAAGCTGGAACATCAGAATTAGATGCTGGCTTAGGACCTTTAAATGCAAAAATAATTTCAACAAAGTCCTTTGATAAGAATTGACTTAGTTTTCCCTAGTCCCAACTTCCATCAATTCTCACATATTCATTAATTCCTTGCTTTAACTAATTTTCATTGAGCTGGGGGCAAGCAAAGTCACCTAATCTATCTATGCCTAGGATCCAGTTGTCTTTCCAAATTTTAATTGAATTTTCATCTTTCACTCTCCAAATCAGGTTTTGTTTGAAATGAGGCCAAACACTCAATATTCTTCTCCAAGCATTATAGTTTCCTCCCCACATCTATATTTATTTCTTATGACTTTAACCCATAGGGTTTCAAGTTTGTTAACAATTCCCCAAGCTAATTTAGTCATCTAAGCAAGATTCGTCTCTCTTGCTTTTCTAAAATTGAGGCCATCCTCTTCTTTAAGCTTACAAACTTTGTCCCAGCTCACTAAATGGACTTTCTTTTTATACTCTGAAGACCCCAAACAAATTGACAACATATGTGGTCAATCTTAGAGCAAACAAATTTAGGAAGTTTAATGGTTTGCATGATGTAATTTGGAATTGTTGCTAAGACTGCTTTAGCCAAAATAACTCTTCTTGCAATGGATAGGCGCCTAGTTTTCCACCTATTCAGTTTCTATGACATTTTATTAAATATACATAACTTCTGATGAAGTGATTCATTATTATTATTATTATTATTATTATTATTATTTATCCTTAAATTTTTTTGGTTCCCAAATATATCCTTCCATCGAAGATACATATTTGAGAATTGTGGAACACTTAAATATAGTTGACTCTCCCAATTGAGATTCAAATTGTGGTTCGCCAGATTATGGTTGACTAACTCCTTACCACTAGACCAAACCTCAATTAGTATTTATCCTTAAATTAATTAATAAGGTCCACACATTATAAGCTTATTAATGTAAGATCCTAATAAGATCATACCATGCTTAAGTTGTATTGCGGTATATATTAGCTGTTATAGCTGAACTAGCGGAACATTTGTAGTTATAAAATATGTCAATTAACGAAAATAGTGTATAATTTTTTTTCTAAAATAACAATTTCTAAAAACTGAGCCTTTTAGTGTATATAATCGATAATATCATCATGGTGTATAGAATTAGAATCCGTAATAAACTTATATTATAATAATGTAAAATATAGAAGCAACATATATATATATATATATATATATATATATATATATATATATATATAAGTACTGGGCGTTCATATATACATAACAATATCTTAAGAGAACCCAAGACAGTCAAATTAGCAAGTGTCTAGGCTAAACTAAACATAATATGTGTACAATCATCCCAAAAGAAATGCAAATCAACATAAGAGTTGCTAACATATGCACATGATCACTGCCAAGCATGCATGAAGTACTGTGACATCCAAAATATATAGTTTCTAAACCATAGTTAAGGCATTCGAACGCAAACATGTGCTTACTAGCTTTTAGCATAAGTATCTACATAGCAAAAAGCCTAGCCACACTATCAACGCAAGTCTATGGAGTATGAAACCTGTTCTCTAGCATGGGCTCCTCAAAATCCTCCTCCCTCTGTATCTTAGGCAGAACCTTTGTGCAGGAAAAGGAAGAGCGGGACTCAGCTACATATAGGACCAAGTGAGGCAAACTCCCCTCAGAGAGGTTAGCCTCCATCGTCAAAGAGCCAAAAGGGAGCAAGCTCCGGGAAGTACAGTAGGTGAGTGAGGTGCAAGGGAAAGTCAGCATACGGAGGGCGACGGTTGAAGTGCTAGCTAACTACCAGAATACTGAATAGACGGTAGAAGAAGATGTACAGCCTAAAGCTACTACAAGCTACCAATACTAGTAAGTCTAGGGCAGGATCATAATGCCAGGTACAATTAAGTGCCTCCATGAAGATCACTGTGGTCACCATTTATCACATCGGACGATGACACGAGAACATATAGGGATAAGAAATAAAGTATTTCTTAATAGGGATTCCTAATTAAACACATAACTGACGTCGTCATCGTTTCAGCCACTTCAATTTATTTAATAAATTGGTGAACAGGCACAAGTAGAGTAAAGGTCCCTTTTAATAACTTTTGAAAATATAACTCCTAAGTGGGTCCATTTTTATTCATTCACTTGAATCAAGACTCCAAAAATATAGTAACATTAATAACGCATTAAACATCACTCCAATGCCATCATGCAATAAATGCCATGCAAAACTTGTAGATGAATGCTTCTACACTTTATTCTTTGTCATTAAGATCCTTCTTTAGCACTTGTTTTTCTCATTATTACGTGCTCTTTGATAAGTTATTCTAGGATGTGAGCTCACTTTATGATCATCATAATACAATACTATATAAATGAGACTATGGCTGACAAGGAGATCTATCTCTACAATTGGAACGATCTATCAAGCCGCATGCTCTAACTTTTTTTTATTTATAAGACTTAAATCCAAAATCTTGCTTAATATTATATATAATATAAAGAAAAACGAATAATACACATTTTCATCATTAGAAAAATGTAATGTGAAACTCATATATATTCTTTTTTAAATTAAGAAATTTATCTAACGTAGTATTTCTCCTCAAATTATTATTTATCCTAATATATTGACGATTTATTTGGACCCATTATCTATCTTTATAAAAAGTGTTATTTATTATTGTTAAAAAATAAATAACTACTAAAAAAATAAACAATAGCCACTGATCATAAATTTATTTTAAATTTCATAGACTTAATATAGAATATCATTTATAATTATTAGTCATTTAATAAGAACAATAATAACTCAACAAAATACAATAGTCATTTATAAAAATTTATTTTAAATTTTATATATTTAATGTGGAATTTTATTTATAATGGTTAATTATTTAATGAGAACAAATAACCATTAACTTCATGTATTTAATACATAAACTTATATAAACCACCAGAATATCATCTTAAATGACAATAAAAATATTTAAAATAGTTTTATAAATAATATAAAGTTATGTACAGGGAATTATAAAATCGAGAGAAAGAAAATACGTAATAAAAACTTTGTAATCTAATACAAAGTATCTGAGCAATCCCTTTTTATACAAAATAAGAAAAAAGGTTTGCCAAAGAATTACTAGTACAAACTAGTTGAGAAAGTCATCGAAATGCAACGCCTGCAAATCTGCGACACGTTGTTACCCATCTTTTACAAAAATATTTGACAAGGGCGCACTCTACATTTGAGATTACATGAGTTGAAAAGCTATGGAATAAAGGGGTCAGAGTGCAGTTTAACTTTTGGTTAAAATATAAAAATAAATATAATAAAAAATTATTGAGTGAAAATATTAACTGCACTTTTGCAATTCTTCCTGGCCACGATGTCGTATCCGTGGGAACCTACACGTTATATTATTGGAAAATGGTATTTGTACATATTGATATTTGATATTTTTAGACATTTTCTCTTTATTTTTCTCTTTTTTTCATAATTTTTTTCCAAGCTTATATATAAATATTTAGGTGTCTAAATTAAAGATGGTACAAATAACATGAGAAATTTTTACATAGTTCGAAAATATCATATGATTGTGCTTCTGACCAATTACATAAATATATTTTTATAGGATTATATATTAATAATAAATTCTATATAAAATACACTTATATAATTAATCTAGAAGTATAATCATGTGATGCTCTGGACCATATAAGTATTTTTCCAAATAACACTACCTTGATAACATTGATCTTATAAAAGTCCTCCTTTAAAATGAAGTCTAAAGTTTGACTAAAGGAACAAAAGATATGAGGGACGTTGATAATTGTAAAAGCAGCTAGGAATCAACAAACACAACAGATATATATACTAAAGAAATGCACTTTGTCTTTCAGAGACTTCAACTCTTGTAACTTATAATTTTCATTCTCGGTCTCCTAAAAGTCATTGGCCATATACTCCTAGGTAATAGTCCGCTTTCCAGGACCAAGCTCATTCCTATATAGGATTGCCAGGTTTACTTTCCTGGACCTTCCCACTGATCTATTCCCCTTAAATTTATTCAGGGGCTGACCCAATTAATATGGAATTCTTTGTAATATTCATGAATTGCATGCATAACTAACTTTATTCTTTCAAACATCACGTATTCATCCATTTATAACTTACACAACATATGAATTTTTTGCCAAAATTTTGGCAGCAAAACAGATCGAGTCCGCTTCCCCATGAATAATGCCAGACTACCAATAAAATCATTCAAACTTGTAATTCAATATGAAATAGCAATTATATATTCATAACGTCATTCATCAAATTCAATTCAAACATCATTAAGGTTTTCTGTTTACTTCATTCTATTCTGTCCGAATTTTTTATAATCCACTTTAGTCCAATTCAACTTATTTAAACCTGAATTTTGGATATATCATAGATCTATATATCTAGTTTCCAACCCTTTTAGTCCCATCTCATTTTGATTTGTATAACTCAAGTTATTAGTATTTTATCTTAGATGCCTTGTTCTTAGCCAGAATTGCACCCTTATAAGTAAAAATTCACTAAAAATAGAAATCTAGATGAAATCATATGAAATTTATATCAAATTAAAGCTAATAGATTTCAAATGAAATAAGTTGCATATCATTTGCATGAGTATATTTTGAGATATAAGCCCCATAATTTGACCCTACTGAACTACCCTATTCCAGCCCGATTTGAACTTAAGGTAAATTCATTGATGTGCTGGGAATAATTGGCAACGAATTGGACTCTGAATTTTTTATAGAATGTTTCTATATATGTTAGCTTTCAAACAATGTTAGTTTCACTAAATTTAGAGTTGTGTAGGGTGAGTTACATCCTTCTCAACTTATATTGTCCAAATGAGAATCTAGATTTCTAGGTTAGATTTCAAAAATTCATAACTAATCTATACTAATCCAATGGCCTTACATTTTATATGTATGGAAATCGTTGAATGTCTAGTTTCATACAAAAATAGATTCATCAAATTTAAATGACTGTAGGTGGAGCCGTACATTCCGCCGTACAGACCATCGAGTGAAAACCTTAACAACTTCTTGAATCCTCTCTATTCTTCAAGTTCTTGCATACCAATTTCAATTCTAATCACAACATACATACAAAATCAATCATAATTCATCATCATCACTCCAAATCATATCAGTATCATGAGGAAAACAAGATCCTCACACAGCCCCAAATTAAGGAAAACAAAAAGAGAAGTTTGATTCCTATCTTTCCTAGGTGTGACTCTTGCTAGATTTTTGTTTGAGTTGAAGAAACCTTGATATGGCTTGAAGATTTGTTGGAGATGAAGATGATATAAGATAAGATGCGATGAAATGAGGAAGAAAGAAAATGGAGAGGGGTCAGCTACATAAAGAGGCCAAAATTGCAAGGGTAGAAAAGGAAAAAAAATGAAAACTTCTAAAACAAGTTACACTGGATTGGTGGATTTGTGTTGGTTGTTAAACTTGATTTGGCAGCCCATATGGAGGGCTGAGATTGCGCCAATTGCATGGGTAAGTAGGCTAAATCTTGGCCATCCATCCTAGGGTTTTCACAGTATAATTTCTATTGATCCAGTTCCGACAATTTAAAATACTGAAATCTTACTGATTTCTCCTAAATCAGTAAACTAGTTTTAGAAAAACTCTATGAAGTTTTCTATGTTCCTAATCTAATTTCCTAAATTCTAATCCTTCTAAATCACACTTAATTAGATTTAAATAAACGCTCAATCGAATTCTAATTAATCACAATTTTTTCATAAAAACCAAACAACTAGATTGAAAATGATAAAATTTTTTGGACGTTACATCCTCCATCTATATCTTTGGCAGAGCCTTTGTGCCGATGAAGGAAGAGCTGGACTCAACTACATGCAGGACGGAGTGAGGCAAACTCCCCTCAAAGAGGTTAGTCTCCATTGTCGAAGAGGCATAAGGAGCAAGCTCCGGGAAGTATAGCAAGTGAGCGAGATGCAAGGGAAAGTCAGCATATGGATGGCAATGGTCAAAGTGCTAGCTAACTACCAGAATACTGAACGAATAGTAGAAGAAGATGTACAACCTAAAGCTACTACGAGCTATCAACACTAGTGAGTCTGGGGTAGAATCATAATGCCAAAAACACTTAGGCACCTCCACGAAGATCGCCGTGGTCACTATTTACTATGTTGAAGGATGACATGATAACACATACGGATGAGAAATAAATTATTTCTCAGTAGAAATTTCTAATTAAATACGCAACTGACGTCGTCATTGCTTCAGTCACTTCAGTTTATTTAATAAAATCGGTGAACAAACATAAGTAGAATAAGGGTTCCTTTTAATAACTTTGGAAAACGTAACTTCTAAGTGAGTCCATTTTTATTCATTCACTTGAATCAAGACTCCAAAAATATAGTAACATTAATAACGCATTAAACATCACTCCAATGCTATCATGCAATAAACACTATGCAAAACTTGTAGATGAATGCTTCTGTACTTTATTTTTTGTCATTAAGATCTTCCTTTAGCACGTGTTTTTCTTATTATTACATGCCCTTTGACAAGCTATTCTAAGATATGAGTTTACTCCATGACTATCATAAGACAATACTATCTAAATTAGACTTTGGCTGACAAGGGGATCTATTTCTACAATTGGAGCGATCTATCAAGTTGCATGCTCTAACTTTTTTTATTTATAAGACTTAAATCAAAAATCTTGCTTAATATCATAGATAATATAAAGAAGAACGAATAATACACATTTTCATCATTAGAAAAATGTAATGGGTTTCATATATATTCTTTTTTAAATTAAGAAACTTATCGAACGTAGTATTTCTCCTCAAATTATTATTTATCATAAAATATTGAGATTTATTTGGACCCATTATCTATCTTTATAAAAAGTGTTATTTATTATTGTTAATCATCGATAAAAATAAATAACTACTAAAAAATAAACAATAGCCGCTGGTCATAAATTTATTTTAAATTTCATAGACTTAATATAGAATATCATTTATAATTATTAGTCATTTAATAAGAACAATAATAACTCAACAAAATACAATAGTCATTTATAAAAATTTATTTTAAATTTTATATATTTAATGTGGAATTTTATTTATAATGGTTAATTATTTAATGAGAACAAATAACCATTAACTTCATGTATTTAATACATAAACTTATATAAACCACCAGAATATCATCTTAAATGACAATAAAAATATTTAAAATAGTTTTATAAATAATATAAAGTTATGTACAGGGAATTATAAAATCGAGAGAAAGAAAATACGTAATAAAAACTTTGTAATCTAATACAAAGTATCTGAGCAATCCCTTTTTATACAAAATAAGAAAAAAGGTTTGCCAAAGAATTACTATTACAAACTAGTTGAGAAAGTCATCGAAATGCAACGCCTGCAAATCTGCGACACGTTGTTACCCATCTTTTACAAAAATATTTGACAAGGGCGCACTCTACATTTGAGATTACATGAGTTGAAAAGCTATGGAATAAAGGGGTCAGAGTGCAGTTTAACTTTTGGTTAAAATATAAAAATAAATATAATAAAAAATTATTGAGTGAAAATATTAACTGCACTTTTGCAATTCTTCCTAGCCACGATACCGTATCCGTGGATCCTACACGTTATATTATTGGGAAATGATATTTGTATATATTGATATTTGATATTTTTGACATTTTTTTCTACTTATCTCCTTTTTCTTTCTATTTTTTTTATTTTTTTATAATTTTTTTATAAATTTATATATAAATATCTAAATACTTATATTAAAAGATGTTATAAATAACAATCTTTTGTAACATTTGTCTTATAAAATTCCTCCTTTAAAATGAAGTCTAAAGTTTGATCAAAAGAACAAAAGATATGGTCAGAGGTGTCCGTTAGTGTCATACAGATATGACTTTATTTGACCTTTTAATATTCTTCTCTCTCTTCTTTATGGACATTTCTCCATTTGACACTCCTTCTTCTCCTTCTATATATTTCTCCCAACAAACAACCTCTTTCGTTGCCAAATATCCCCTCGGTTCAACATATATATGATATATCCCCATTCTCCTGCGTCGTTATGCACCACCAACACTAGGTCGTTGTAGTTGGCCACCCCAGCATGAGTAGAAATAACAATAATAACAATCTCATCCAGAAAGGTTTGAGCTACTCATCAGGCCCCCCAAACCCTAGCCCTACCACTACGAGAGATCAACCAAGGCAGGAAAATCCACCTAGAGTAACACCTCAGTCTGCCCTCTCTTATTCTACACCGCCACCGCCGCCGCCGCCGCCATCACCACAACAACCACCACCACACCAATGACTCTCTCTCTTTGCCTCCCCAACCTATGTGCCCATTTTCTTCTCCTTTTCTTCCTACCCACCGTGCCCTCACCCTCTTTCACTTCTCCGCTTCCTTCCCATTATCACCGTAACCCCTTCTCTTCTCTGTTGAAACCACCTTCTTCTGAAATCTGGATTCATGTTATATCTGTATATATCACATCACATCAATAAGACGCACAACCCATCCTCTCTCTTTCTTTAAAAACATACCATATAAAACGACTTACACAATATAAACAATACAGACTGTACATATCAAATATTACTATAAGATTAACTATATACATAGAGACCAGCCAACTATATTTATGTGCAAAAATAAAATGGCTAACCTAGCTAGCGGACCATGCATGTTGCCTCCACCCCTGCTCAGCCGCTCAAGGCACCACCTTAGCCTTCTGGAAGGACCAAACTCCACGTCGCAGCTGATCCACTCACGCCATTCTAAAGAAGAAGAAAGACAAGTGCTTAATTTATCTATTCCCATTTTTTTTTCTTAATTTTAGTTGTTTGTTTTCTATTCATATTAATTGGATGAGCTGATCGAGTCTGAGATACGGAGTTGTTGTGTTGTTTTGCAGATAGATGATGGCAGGTATAATTTGCTGTGGTACTGGTAATATACTGCTTAACAACTTGCAATTTAAATGGTTTTCTATTCATAGATTGGTTGACTTTTTTATTTCCCTTTTCCTTTAGCATTATTAATTTATATTGGTGAATCTTATTGTTGACAAGGACTATATATATGCTTTAATCGAGAAAAAAAAAAGGACTATATATATGCTTTGATTGTATCAGAAGGCGAGCAGGCTAGGGCGATCCAACATTGGCAATGATCGTCATCGTCATGAAAAACAATCGACAAAGAGAATGAGGCAATAGATCCATCACGAATAGATGTGATTAGTGTAAACAAATTATGAGACAAGGTTGGGTTTGACGGAAATTCACCCCTGCATTTGACCCAAAAAAAAAAAAAAAGTGCTTCATGTCCGTGTGATAGACTTTCGTGCCATTTGTTTAAACCCTTTTATTGTCGTTCATTTCCTTACTATGGAATTTTCCCCTTTTTATGTACAAAGGAATTAATCGTATGAAAAAGGAGTCGACAACTTTAAGCTGTGTTTTAGTGCTCTCAGTGAGTTAATCATTATAAAATAGCTGAAAATATGCTTCACTACTTTTCCAGGCATAGCCTTTTTCACTTTTTAGGTATGTCGCACAAGGATGGGTATAGCATCGATATTTGTTACGGTTACTAGTACAATACTGGCTACGGATATGACTTTCATCTTAAAATAATTATCCAATTTTAAATGTATATATGAATTAAAAAAATGATTGAAAAAATTTTAATATTAGAAAAATTTAGATACATTTTATAAAATTATTCTTATTTAATTCTCTTTTTTCCTTAATTATCTCTTTTCATTTACTCTCTCTCCTTTATTTAGTAGGGATATAATTGAGAAAAAATAATTAATACTTTCTAAATTTTCTAAATGAATAATTATTTATTGATAAATAAAATTTCAAAAGTGGATAATTATTTCAGGATGGAGATAATACAAAAATTAGAATACATCTCACACACACACATATGCACAAGCACGTCAACACTCTAGGGCACACACACATAAGTTTCACAAATTTTGACATAAAATATAATGCTCAATGTTAGTACAATTAATGTCACCGTATTCTAAAAAAAAATTGCGGCAAAATAAAAAAAATCAACAAGGAACTAGCTACAAATTTCTTATGGAAGAAGAGGATCTCCAATTCAAAATTTGACCTAATTTTTTCGGGGGTAAAAAAGGAACCTTTTGCACATATTGTTGAAGGCTTTTTGACACATATAAAATAAGAAAAATTATATATGAAAATATTTTATTTTATCTTTATTTTCTAAAATGTCCCTCTTTGAGTGTTTATAGAGAAATTATGTGAGAGTAGCATGATTTATATATTATCTAGAAATCGTAAAACCCTCAAAATTAAATTAAATTAAAAGTAAACTAAAATATACTAAATTACATTAGTTAAATTAAACTTGATCATCTCTATAATAAATCAAATAAACCTCAAAATTCAATTTTATAATAGAATAAAACTAAACTACATGAAATTAATCTAAATAAATGAAATTAAAACCCTCAATCAATAATCTTGTTTTACACTAACAAAAGTAAACTAAAATATAATAAATTAATCTAAATTTAAATTATACCACGCATTATAATATAAATAAACCTCAAAATTAAGAGAGAAGAAGAGTTTGATACTAATAGAACATAATAACGTATGCCGAATAAATATGTTTGGACATATTGTTGCAAATCTGAATGTAAAGGTAATTTTCTGTTATACTTTAATATAAGGTATTTGTTTTGTTTAGTTTAGAATGCTATTTTTTTTTTTTTTTGAGTAAGTATTAAAGCAAAACAAATATAAAGATTAGTTTATTTTCATAAATTTAAGTTTATACTTATTTGGTTTAAACCAAAATTATAGGTTTAGCCTTTGTATTTAAATAAGTTTTGCTTAGGTTAAATTTTTTTCAGCATAATTTTCTTTTATTGAACAACAAAATTTTGATTTTTAGTTTTATAGTTTAAATTGTTTAGATTAATATAGTTTAATTTTAATGCTGAATTTTGAGGTTTATTTATATTATAGAGTATGGTATAGTTTACATTTAAAATAATTTATTATATTTTAGTTTTCTTTTTGTTAGTGTAAAATAAGATTATTAGTTTAGGGTTTTAGTTTCATTTATCTAAATTAATTTCGAGTAGTTTAGTTTTATTCTATTATAAAGTTGAATTTTGAGGTTTATTTGGTTTATTATAGAGTCTTCTCAAATTTAATTTAATAATTTAGCATATTTTAGTTTACTTTTAATTTAATTTAATTTTGAGGGATCTGCAATTTCTACACTATACAAAAATTGTATGACCCTCACACGATTTCTAAACACCCTAAATCCTGTAATAAATCATGTCATCCTCACAAGATTTTTCCATAAACACTAAAAATAGAATATTTTGAAGAACAAATATGAAACAAGACATTTTCTTATATAATTTTTTTTTTATATGTGTAAAAAAACCTATTGTTGCATGTTGTAACAACAAAATTCAAGCCACATCTATCGGCGGCATAAACCAAAGAACCAGAACAGTAATGAGCAAATAACAAGGAAAATTTCATCTAACCACATAATACTTGAAAAAATTAAGTAACATATTGGACACCGAAATGAAGCATGGACTATAGAGAATTAACTTCTCAGTGCCCCAAGCACTGTCATCAGTTTAAATATTTGAACAATGTTTGTTTCGGTATTGTTGTGCCAAAACTTTACGTCGATGTCACTTTGTGTCGACGGTATTCAAGGATGTTGTCGCCAAGGGGATAATCGAACGTGGTGTCGAAATTATAAGAATGTGTCATGGGAAAAGTGTGGAACGAATTGGGAATTTTAATGAACGGGCATTGTGGTGCAAACTGGGTTGAGAGAAGCTATTCGACGCAGTTTTGGTTGAGTTGATTCATGATCAAAATACCCATCTGTCATGACATTTAGATAAGTCTTGGTTCGAGGGATGGCTAGTTCGACAAGTTTATAAAGGAGTGGTTTTTATGGTTGGTTCATATGCAGTTACTCCAACAATTGAGGCTAAAGTCAAGGAAGATGCGTGGCACTGGTTATGGAACAAGTCACAAAGATAACTGTCAAGGAAGTGTAGCTAATCAGGGTTAATAACTGTCAAGGACACGGGTTCATCACTCGTAGGGTCCTATATATAGAAATTTGATCAATATAAAAAGAATTGAAACTTTTACTCATATATTTTTTCAAGTCACCATGACAAAAAGAGTTTATTGAATAATTCTTGTGTGTTGTTTTTCTATTTCATTTCTTTAGGATTAGTATTCTATTGTACTCATATGCTTTCATTTTTGTATTTTCAAATATATTGTAAAATAATTTTGTTATTCATTTCATTCATTCACTTGAGCAATGTGTATTTTCTCGATTTTGATACACACTTTGTCCTAAGAATTCAAGAACTCATGTAGAAAAGTCACTTTCACTCCCCAAATTGAGATCAAAAAGCATAATATTGTCAACTTTGTTTGTTCGTTCGGCAAGAAAAAATCATAGAAAACAGATATTAATTGAAAGTATTTTTACTTGCCACGATTTTCACTTGATTGCAGTTGTGTACCTAAATTTTTCACTCTTTCATAATGATTATTGATTCTTTAGTAGTGTCAAATGGTCACCCAAAAAGTTACGTGCAAGTAACAATTCTGGGTAAACTATACCCCGCGTGCTCGATTGATCGACTCCTCAACTATTCAATTAATGGTGAGTTTACTTGCTGGGAGCACAGCCCACCCCCCCCCCCCCCTCTTCCTTCTTCTCTCCCTTTTTTTACCTTTTTTTTTTTTTTTGGGGTCAGGGAGCTCTTCCTATTGTGTTCATCCTTGTTTTGCGACTCTGCACAAGAGGCCCAGATGAAGTCCAGTTCGAGTAGGCTCAGAGTGTGTGGCTTGCTTTATCTCATTGGCCTAAAGTAGAAACACTTTACGGGAATCTCACAGCATGAAATATATATATATATATATATATATATATATATATATATATGTGTGTGTAATTCTATTGATTGTAGTATAAATTAAATTATTTTATATTATCAACTTACAAGAATTAATCAGGGTGCTCAAGGTCCTATTAAGATCGTGGTATATGCCTTTGTCTTATGCAAACGTCCTTGTATTTAAAAGAGATTGAATATTATGTAAGGTGCATTTGTTTTAGCTTCTTTTTTTTTTTGGCAGAAAAATTTTTTTTTTTGGACGAAAAATTCACTTTTTGTATAAGCTATTTATTTTAATTTATACTCAAAAACTATAAAAAAGATAAAAAAAACTATTTGAAGCTTTGAATAAAAGTTGAAATGAGTACCTTTTATAAAACAATAATTTTTTTAATAGTTGAAAAACAAATTTTTATAAAAAAAAATGAAATAAATACATCCATAATCTTATGTAGCTCTTAGCATAACCCTCTAAATTGGATTTTATATATCATCATAGTAATTGTTAACAAAACAACAATTGCCAATAGCAATTGAGTCCACATCCTTATGATCATCTTTTACATAGTTTATTGAGTCTAAAATATTCTGTGTTCGACTGTCATTCCCCTCTCTCCACTTTCACAAAAAAGTAAAAACTACAACTGCCAATCCACAATAATAAATAAGCATGAAGTCAAATTAAACCAGGGCCCTCTATCAATTTGTTTTTAAATATTTTTGTTGGTCTCAATTTGTTATTATTATTATTATTATTATCATTTTGTCGTATACACTCACAAACCTAGGGGAAGAGGGGTTCATATCCTTAGGATTGAACTTGGTACATAGGATTTCACGAGATGTTACATAACCATTGAATCTCGGCCTGCGGCCCTATTATTATTATTGTTGTTTTGGTCATAATTGGTTTGAGGTCTTGATTTAATTGTCAAACAATGAAGTAACGCCTGACAACTTCAAAGCCCAATACTACAAATTGCAGCCCAACTTGTAAAGTAGTAGTCTTCAATGTTGATGTTTCAAATGCTACAGAAAATGGTAATCTTGGACAAGATACTGAGTAAACTAGGCACGTAAGTCCGGAGAATAAGCCCAATGAAAAATACAAGAAGAGTAAGAAGTGCACAGGCCGTTGACGTTGAAAAGAAAAAAAATAAAAAATAAAAAATGGAAGTGAACGGGCGTGGCTCATGACTTCTACACCAATTGAAGAATTATACGAGGGTTCAGACCGAGAATTATGTGAAGGCCGGTTCTAGTACGGTTCCTTGGAGTTTTGAAAGGCACGGGTGGCCCTATTACATGGACAAGTAAATCATACAACATACAATTAAGAAGAGTTTTATTGTCAAGTCTCACCTTCCCAAATTTTTGAAATAAAGAATTCAAAAAATTATATTCAAATCCAAATACTTAAATAACTTAAATAAAATATTATATCAATAATATAATAAAATACTTTATTTAATTAAATCAAAATTAAAATCAAGTCAAATCAAATCAAAATTGAATCAAAATAAAAATTAAACCAAATCAATCAAAGTAGAGATAAAAATCTCCACACTTCTCATTTGGTTTGAATATATCATCCGAATAAATAAGTACTTGTCTTATAACTTAAGTTTTTTTTAACAACATAGGTGCGTTTGTTATTATTACCAGTTATAGGCTACTAATATGAGGCATTCGCTTTTGACACCCATCTTCTTCAAAGCTTGGTGGGTTATTGATTTGGAAGTTATGTTCTGTTGCGGGTGGGCTGTGTGTGGTGATTGCATATTTGGATTTCTACTGGTCTTTCACTTCACTACGATACTGCTGCTGTCTTTATGTTAAGAGAGAGAGAGAGGGAGAATGGGGGAGGGAGGGTACCCCAATGATGTTGCACATGCAGGACTGTGTATGTGTATTAAGATGCCCTTGCATATTCTACTTTGAAAATCATTGGCGTATCTTGTTCTTTGCATTTGGAGTGCGATCGATTGCTGCATATGCTTTTGGTTCCTCTACACTAAGCCACCTTTTGTATTACTAATGTGGAACATTTTGCACGTGGTGGGGGAGCTATGTCGTCTGCAGAGTTAATTTTCAGAGCAACGGTCACACACAAATAGATTGCTGGTCTAATCTAGCTTTAAAATAGTGCAAAACTATCCAAAATTTTATTCTTTAAACAATTAGTGAATCGAAATCCAGTCAATTATTTTACAAATTTAATAACTAAAATTTTAATTCAATTATTTTTATTTTATTTTAAAGATTAGTTTCAATGTATTAGTACAATAAAATAATTTTACAATTCCAGTCAATAAAAATTTAAGAAAATACCAAATTATGTTTAGATAGTTATATAAATTCAATTCTAAAAGAGATTAATTAGAGAATTTAATTTAAATACACTGACAGTGTAAAATAGTTTTACACTGTCAACCAATAGAAATGGTAGAAAGTGCCAATTCATCCAAATAACTACCTATTATAATGAGAGACCCACCATAAATTCTCACTTTCCTCTATTTCTATTGGTTGACAGTGTAAAACTATTTTACACTGTCAGTGCATACCAATTAAACTCTTAATTAGATGACAATTTTTATTTTATTTTATTCATAATGTTAAATTTTTATTTATAAATTAATAATAGTGCCAAAAATTTTTAAAATATGAAAATATTTATATAATTATTCAATATACATAATACATATTAATCACATCCATTTCTCACTATCAGTCTCATAATTACAACACGACACCAAATAAAAAATAGACAGTAGCGGGAAATTAAGTGCATGTAAGTCTTTTACAATCTCAGCCATACATGGGTGACATGAATAATAAAAGATTAATTTATATTCAGGATTACATCGTAACTGACTGTAGCACTTTATTTTGATGGGAAAAAATGAAAAGAAAAAAAAAGAAAAGAGAAAATAAATAAAAAATATATAATTTCTACGATGAACTTTATTGATGTAAATTTGTGGTTATACGAGCCGTGCGTCACAAGTCGCTCCAAACATACAAACCATTGATACTAAGTACTGTCACTAAAGAAATAATAAGTCTCCAGTTAAAAGAAGAAGAAGAAGAAGAAATTTTAAAAAAAGAGAAATAATAAAGTATATTCTTTTTACTCGAAGAGAGATAACCAAATTTATTATTTCTATTATTACAATTCTTTGCGTATATTCTCATTCACAAAACCATATATAATATGCGTTTAATTGATTTAGATTGTTATCCTCTCTTTGTTGTTATCAATAATTGTATCCTTAATATCTTGACATCATAATAGTTACGGGTACCGATACCCAAAAAAAAAGAGGGTACTGGAGTAATACCCTTCTTTGTCTTCTTTTTTTTACTGAAGTACCCAAAAAAAAAAAAAAGAGATAATTGTTGAGTAAAAAGAATAAGTTAACGATATGTAATTATTTTGTTCCTTATCCACCATCACATTGTTCACACAGCCACATCGTACACTTCTTTTCTCTGACTGCTGTTACTGATGTGGTATGGGTAGTTAGTTCCCTGATTTTGCGGATCTGATGATCACGGGATTGTATCGCACATTCCATGAAGTAACTAAAGGGACAGGGTTGTCATTTTGTGATTCACATATATTTGTTTACGTGTATTTTACAACTTTATTAACTAAAATTTTAATTCAATTACTTTTTTATTTATTTTAAAGATTAATTTCTATATATTGATAATATAAAATAATTTTATAGTATCAATTAATAAAACTTTAAAAAAAAAAACACTCAAGTCATGTTACGTTTTTCTCAAAATAATTTTTTAATGATATTAGGCTTAACCTCTTTCGGGAAGCAAATACAAAAGTAAAACCAACTACAGAATCTCATGAACACCAACCTTTCTACTGAGTAACATATAATAGTAACTACCTCACCATATCACGGCTATTCACTCCTATTCCAAGTTGACATCCACCATTTACATGTATTTCTTGGTTCTATCATAAAAGATCAAGTCGTGTTAGGTAATTATAGAGATTCAATATCAAAAGAGATCACATGGCACTTTTTTCATTTTATTCATAATGTTGATTTTTTTATCTATAATTTAATACTAGTACAAAAAGTTAAAAAATATGATAATATCATATTTTTAAGGATAATATATAATCATTCAAGTATACTTAAAAAATAAAAATTAAATAAAAGAGTAATATTAAAGTTATAATATAAACTCGTTCTTTTTGAAAATTGTACATCTAAAAGTGATTTTGATTGATATCATCTAAATTATATTTATTTTATCATAATTACTTTTAATATAAAAATTTCATATATATATATATATATACACACGCACACACACACGCTAGTACCAGTTTACTTTTAATCAGAATTAATTTTACAGAATTAAGTCGACAAACTATAATCCAAACAGGCCCTAGATGTGTTTTAACAAGTGATTGTGAGTTCATGGGTTAGTGACTTAGTGGCATACCGTATCTAATATCAACCGTTCAAAGTAAACAATATTTAATCAATGGTTATCTATAGTTTCAAATCTTAATTGGGGATGCTCTCACAAAGTTCATGAGCACCTTAGCCTTCGTCGTAGTTTGAACGTTGTTGTGTAACAACCCGCTACAACAGTGATGAATGCAACACCGGGAATTTGGATTGAAAGCAGCTCAATTACAGAAATTGTACTTCAATCTCATAATAACGTGATAACAAAGTCTGGAAGAAACAATAAATGGCTAAGCAACGAACAGAGACACGATAAAGAAACTCGAAAACAGAAGGAATGGAGCCTAGCTGGAATCTTACTCGCAAATCCCACGCCGAATCCAAGAGAATGATGCCGCCCCTTTTTTAACAAACTCTCAGTGACAGTTCCTTGCATGGGCAGCTTGCCACGTGCCCAGATGAGCGTGAATGGGTGTCAATCAATCCCAATAGAATTTCAGCATAAAGATCATAAGACCCCTATCCGCTTTATTCATTAATAATGCATCTTAGCAGCTGTAACATGTTGCTTTAGAAAAATGTCAGTAAACTCGTAAGTTACACAAAATCAAAGACAAAGGGAAAAGAAATGTTATCTACTTAATTTGATCGTACATAATTTCTCTTGACCATTGATAGGAGGCCCTTAAATAGATAACATTATTTAGATTGTTGTGCACATTGGAAACGAGAAGTTGCTTATAATTAGAATTTTACGATTTATGAACCTATACGTTGCAGCATGAATGTTAGGATGCCTCATTAAAATAAGAGACCTGCATTTTGTGTATCTTCAACAAACCATAACTTACAATAAAACACAACCTGAACAGTGAAGTTGGTTAATATCATAGTTCTAAAAACTGGACTAGACCGGCCGGTCAAACTAGTTGAATCGGGAGCCGGCCAAGTGTCCGGTCCGGATATAGCTTCAAAATCCGTTTTCTAAAAAATCATAATAAAATTCTTGGAACTGCCCAAAAATCATTGAACCTGACCAACCGGACTGGTTCCAGTGGTTGGGCGGTTTTATTTTTTAAAAAAAATAAAAATCCCAAAGTCTGTGTTTGGAAAGCAATAAAATGGGAAATGAAATGAAATAAGATTAAATTGAATTGAATTGAATTGTAAATCAAATATTATGTTTGGAATCAAGAATGTAAAATAGGAATTAAATTGAATTACAAATCAATTATCATATTTGGAATTCAATTAAATAAGAATTGATTTGATTTAATTGTATTTTTTTTACTTATTTAGCCCTGTTATATTATATCTCTCTCTTTCTTTCCTTTCCCCTCTCTCCCTCTCAATTTCCCATCTCTCTCTCTCTCTCCCCCCTTGATGGTTTTGTCCTTGACAGCGCATGACAACGACTCTTTCTCTCCTCAATGGTTTGATTTTTGCGTTTTGAAGCATATGGCTTTTACAGAAAACCTCAATATTTATGGAATTCCTATGATCCTGGCCAGCCCCATGCGTCGAATTTGTCTCCTTCATTCATTCCTCCATTGTCTTCGTCTACTATTTCTATGTTTTCTCATGAACTTCCCCTCAATCTCTTGATAATCTCCCTCCTTTCTTGTAGCTAATCCTAGTTTCTCAACAACTTTTAGTTCTGAACCCAAGAAGAAGAAGAAACCCTATTTCCATTTGACAAATCCCCAATTCAAAACTAGAAGAATGAGAATGATGGTATGTTTTAGGAATTTGTAAAATTATGAGGGATAAAATAGTTATTTCAAAAGTTTAAAAGTTCAAATCAATTCATTTCCCGACAAATCCTCTAAAAAATGAAGGGATTTATCAAAACACATTAGTCAATTTCATGGAATTTAAATCAAATCATTTCCCATTTAATTGCATTCCAAACACACTAAAAATGATTTCATTTTGGCTAGTTTTCAAAAAAAAAAAAAAGGTCTGAATCAGTTAATCTCGAAATGGTTTCATTTTGCAAAGGAAAGGAGAGTAGGAGATAGAGTAAACTAGCTGTAGGGGGAGCCCTAATACTAACACCAAAAGCCATTAATAGTTTGATACTCAATTACTCAGTGTCACACACCTCTTCTCTTCCATGGTCACACACCGCCCTCCCTAGCACGCCTCCGCCATGCCGTTTTCCTTCAACCGTTCACCAGGTCATGCCGTTTGCCACAGCACCCATAGCGACGTCGCATAGCCTCCACAGCACCTCCATTGCAGCGCCAGCATCATAGTTGGAGGTAGCCATAGTTGAAGGTAGCTGCTGCAATTTACCACTTCTTTTCTCCATTTCTATTTCTAGCTATGATGCTGTAGGAAAAAGAAAAATAGAAGATATAATAATGCAGCTAAGAAGGAAAGGACGAGGTTGACATTAAATTTGAAGTATGTATCTTTCATAAATAATAGTAACATTTGAGGATATATCTTCGAATTAGTCAACATCATATAAATCCCCAATTTGATGCCTGGATCGATTTTCGGAAGTTTGGCTAATATATGTTTCAAAATGCGGACGTTAGTCTTTACATGGGCTTCATGGTGGAAACAGTCGTGGCCTTCCAAGAGGAGAAGGAGAAGAGTTTTGCTTCTTGATTGATGAGGAAGAGAGGAAATGAGAAAAGGAAGAAGAGATCTTGAGATTAGAGAGAGATTTGTGAGGTATATAAAGGTTGGAGAAAGAAAATGGAGAGGGTTTGAGGAGGTAGAAGCTGCATGAATAGTAGAGAGGAGGTGAGGGAGAGTGTGTTGTATTTTGAGTTGTATTTGGAGAGAGTTTAAGTGTTTAGATGGTAATTGGTGTTTGAAATCTAGCCTTTGGATTGAACATAAGACTTATAATTTGATCCAAGCCTTTGATTAAAAGATTGGAAGTGATAGTTATCGCTTTATGTCACTCATTAGTACTTTGTGACATTATACAAATACTCTATTGTATTCGAAATCTTTAAATTAAATAGTTTTGGAAGCTTTAAGAGTTTCCAGTTGAAATTCGAAATTGTTTCTAAATGTTTAACATGAGAACATGATTTACTATATATTTTTATTATTCCTTATAGGATCTTAACTGTGTGATTTAATCTGCTATTATTTCATTTTATTTCTCTGTTTAATTTTTATAAGCTGCATTCACACAATTAAATTTCTCTACCAACTTTTATTTAAAATTTATGGTTGGTAATTAGTTTAATTTTATTGTAAATGTGTTTTATCCCTTAATGACATTAGATTAAATGTGGCTCATGACTTCCACGCTAATTGAATATATGAGGGTTCAGACCGAGAATTATGCGAAGGTGGGTTCTAATACGGTTCCCTTGAGTTTTGAAAGGCACGGGTGGCTCTATTACATGGACAAGTAAATCATACAACATACAATTAAGAAGAGTTTTATTGTCAAGTCTGACCTTCCCAAATTTTTGAAATAAAAAATTTAAAAAATTATATTCAAATCTAAATACTTAAATAAATTAAATAAAATATTATATCAATAATATAATAAAATACTATATTAAATCAAATCAAAAATAAAATCAAGTCAAATCAAATCAAAATTGAATCAAAATAAAAATCAAACCAAATCAATCAAAGTAGAGATAAAAATCTCCACACTTTTCATTTGGTTTGAACATATCATCCAAATAAATAATTACTTGTCTTATAACTTAAGTTTTTTTTTTCTTTGTTTTTTGTGTGTCGGGGGGGGGGGACATACAATTGAAATTCTATTTCCCTTTTAGTTCTGATCCTGGCCAGCCCCATGCATCGAATTTGTCTCCTTCATTCATTCCTCCATTGTCTTCCTCTACTGTTTCTATGTTTTCTTACGAACTCCCCCTCAATCTCTTGATAATCTCCCTCCTTTCTTGTAGCTAATCCTAGTTTCTTAACAACTTTTAGTTCTGAACCTAAGAAGAAGAAGAAGAAAAAGAGGAAACCCTATTTCCATTTGACAAATCCCCAATTCAAAACTAGAAGAATGAGAATGATGGTATGTTTTAAGAATTTGTAAAATTATGAGGGATAAAATAGTTATTTCAAAAGTTTAAAAGTTCAAATCAATTTATTTCCCAAAAAATCCTCTAAAAAATGAAGGGATTTATAAAAACACATTAGTCAATTCCATGAAATTTAAATCAAATCATTTCCCATTTAACTGCATTTCAAACACACTAAAAGCGATGTTATTTTGGCTGGTTTTCAAAAAAAAAAAAAAAAAGGTCTGAATCAGGCAATCTCGAAACGGTTTCATTTTGCAAAGGAAAGGAGAGTAGGAGATAGAGTAAACTAGCTGCAGGGGGAGCCCTAATACTAACACCAAAAGCCATTAATAGTTTGATACTCAATTTCTCAGTGTCACACACCTCTTCTCTTCCACAGTCACACACCGCCCTGTCTAGCATGTCTCCACCATGCCGTTTTCCTCCAACCGTTCACCACGTCATGCTATCTGCCACAACACCCATAGCGACGTCGCATAGCCTCCACAGCACCTCCGCTGCAGCGCCAGCATCATAGTTGGAGGTAGCCATAGTTGAAGGTAGCTGCTACAATTTACCACTTCTTTTCTCCATTTCTATTTCTAGCTATATGATGCTGTAGGAAAAAGAAAAATAAAAGATATAATAATGCAGCTAAGAAGGAAAAGACGAGGTTGATATTAAATTTGAAGTATGTATCTTTCATAAATAATACTAACATTTGAGGATATATCTTCGAATTAGTCAACATCATATAAAACTCCAATTTGATGCCGTTTGATCTTCAGAAGTTTGGTTAATATATGTTTCAAAATGCAGACGTTAGTCTTTACATGGGCTTCATGGTGGATTTTTACCCATGCGTCAAATTTTCCAGTATTTTTGTTATTTTCAGACTGAAGTTGGTTAATTAGTGACCTCATGCTACAAGTAACTATTGCACAAATTGAATAATATAATTTCTTTATACTTAAAGGTGCAGGTATATACACTTCATCATATAAATGCCTGATATTCACGCCAATAATGACGCCATCATATCACAATGGACACATAATAAATAAATATGCATGAACTAAATCTCCATCACATAAACCAGATCACACTCGTAATCTCGTATTGATATTTGAACGCCCAAAAAGGAAAATACACAATAATAGATTACACTAATATGAATGCCTGGTGTTATAGATTCACGCTAAATTGACGAAATAAAGAGCTTCATTTGGCAATGATCATGATGGCGATATTTTACACACCGCCATTCTTTGGGGTCTATCCGCAATAAAAAAGGGTTATAGACTGTTGATATGGGCCAATTGATGCACACCATTTCCTTTTTTGTCTGCTTGCAAGGTCCAATTGATGCGCACCATTAATCGAAGCTCGATGTCGAGGGCGTGGAGAGAAAGCCACCTTAAGAGGACTCAATGGACTTCGCGAACTCTTGACCTCGAAAGACAAACTTTCTCGTGCACCACCGTCAGTAGCTGGGTGAGGAATCCGGTTTTTTTTTTTTTTTTTTTTTAATATTTTTACTTTATAAAATTTAACTTTTCTTTTCTTTTCTTTTTTTTCCACCGTATCAGTATGAGATGGGGTAATTTTTTGTTTGCTTCTCTTTCCTTATACGTGTCTCGAATATGCGTCAAGAAAGAATGCGCCTATATTCGTACATGGCTTACACAGGCATGCAGGGGACACATGCAGAAAGATGAGCGAATATTTTCCGTGTCTCTAGGTGGCAAAGTAGGGGTTGGCTTTCTTAGATACTATTACAAGTACTGGTAAGCTTTCTTGTTGTCCTACATTGTAAGCACCCTAGCCAAACACAATTGCTAAGCCACTTGTTGTCTATATATACCCTTCACAATCCCTGCAATCGCGGTGAGTTCTTTGGTGAAGATGGCATTTCTATCTTCAAATAAAGATTTGATGTGGATGTAATAAATAGATGATATATGATAGAGATGTATTGATGCATTAATTATTTATGATATATTGTAGTAATATCTAATTTTAAGAAAATTTAAAAATATAATTAAATATGTTTTAAAAATTAATTATCATACATTAACAGTATAAAATTATACTAATAATATAAAATAATTTTATACTGTCAGTATAATCAAAAAATTTTATCAGTGTAATTTTAATTATTATATACTGACAGTATAAAATAATTTTACATTGTCAGTATAATCAAAAAATTTTATCAGTGTAATTTCAGATACATTGATAAAATTTTTTGATTACACTGACCGTGTAAAATTATTTTATACTGCCAATATAATTTTACATTATCAGTGTATGATAATTAAAATTATACTGATAAAATTTTTTAATTACACTGACAATATAAAATTATTTTATATTACCAGTATAATTTTACGTGAAATTATACTGATAAAATTTTTTGATTACATTGATAGTGTAAAATTATTTTATACTATCAGTGTAATTTTACATTATCAGTGTATGATAATTAAAATTATATTGATAAAATTTTTTGAATACACTGACAGTGTAAAATTATTTTATATTGCCAGTATAATAATTAATTTTTAAAATATATTTAATTATATTTTTAAATTTTCTTAAAATTAGATATTACTACAATACATCATAAATGATTGGTGTATCAATACACCTCTAGCACATGTCATCTATTTATTACATCTACATCCAATCTTCATGTGAAGATAGAAATACCATCTTTACCAAATAACTCACCAACATTTTAGGGTAATAAATGGAAAAGAAAAGGGATTAGATTTGGACATAGAATAGGAGATAAAGCGGCAACCCAGGTGCAGCGGCCATGACGCAGTGGCGACAGTGTGCGCTCATGGCGGCGATTCGAGATGGTCTCCAGCAAGGTGGCTTTGGCGTGGTGCGATCGCGCAAATCACGATTTCATGGAGAGAGATGGTCATGGGTGGGAGCTATTACAGGGCTTGGACGAGATTGATGGTGGCGGATGACGGTGCTTCGCGATGGTGTGGCAGCGACGATCTCACGACAGCGATGGCGAGCAGCGCGATGGGATGCCATGGAAGGGTGGTTCGAGTGCAGAATACTCGGCGTAGGCATGGTGGTCTATGGTGGTGTTGCTGATGTGGCAGTGCTGCTGGTGCAGTGGTCAATGATTTGGCAACGGTTGTGGCTATGCAGGCAGTTACCGTTTGGCAGTGAGATAAGAAGAGAAAGGAGATGATATCCAGGGATTTATTTGTAAAATTAAAAAAGGTAAATTTAAACAATATTTAGGGTGGTATTGAAACAAAAAATTTGTGTTAGGGCTTAAGTAAATTTTGACCAACAGTTAATGACATGTTACTCAAATTAACAAATGTCTTATTTTTAGTAGTGTCACCTAGAGAGGTACTGGTGCCAAAAGCAGCAGTAAAAAGTAATGTGAATAAAGGTCCCAACGGCGGCTTGCTAGCCACATTATCCATTGCATTAGCCTGCCAAAAGTATTAAAGTGCTAGATAGGCTGAATGGCTGACGTGATATTTTGAAAATGTATATTAATAAATAATTAATAATTATAAAATGAATAAATTAATATAATATTATTTAACTGATATAATTAAAAAATTATTAAGAATGATTTAATAGTAAAGAATTTGAATAATTTATATGAAATTCTAATTTTAAATTTTATTGTTGTTAATATAAAAGAAAATTGATATAACTAAATTTATAAGGTTTTAATTAAATATTAATTTTTGTTAATAATTTAAACTATGCACATATTTATTCCTTTTCTTTAATTTGTTATCTAATTTGACAATATTTAAGTTTCATAAATGGGTTTATGATATGCAAACTAGCTCAATTAAAATTATTAGGAGTGAAATAGTGATGAAGGATTTGAATAATAAGTATAATGTCATAAATTTAAATTTTATTATTACTGATATACTAAATTTTTTTTTTCCAATTAACTATAATCTATATGAGTTAGGACAAAATATTTTGTAGGTCTATTTAATTATTTAAATACATATCTATGAGTTCAGATTATTTAATTCATGGATTAAACAGATTGTGACGGGTTAACTTGCTAACTAATCTCATCAACCCGTTACATGTATTTAAAAAATATTTTAAAATAAATTTTTATTCTACCGAATCTTATGCAATAGAAAAAAGTGAACTCAAATTATTCTAATAGGTCAAGACTCAAATATTAAAAACTTATAACAAAAAAGAGTTAAAAAAAGGCGATGAGCTAACAAGTTAGTCGCAAGCTAATGCTGACGGAGCCAGCATTAATAATTTGTGTATCCCACTTAAAATGTAAGTTGAACCAGTTTGAACCTCTCATTTGTAAATTGCTCCCCACTGTGAATTATATTGAGTGAATACAGACCAGGTTAGTGATTACCCACCTCTAATGATTGTAAGCAATTTAAAATATTAATTGTAAAAATAATTATAAACAGGGCAAATATCACTAACGCCCTTTGAGGTTTGCTAATTTATCAGTTAATCCCATTCTCATTATAAAATAGCACTGCCCCAAGCCTTGAAAGTTGTCAAACGGTGTTAAAATTTCCATGCTTTTATGGATGGTCCTCAACTCATTCCTTCTCTTTTGCCATGCTATTCAACTCTGGTAATTAATCGGCTTTCTCCACATGAATTACGGTTTACACAAAGCCACCATCACATCAAGAAAATTCAGATGAAAGGAATATTTTTTTCCTTTTATGTCTATAGCTTATGCATTTTGCTATTATCTGTCCTAATTTAAATGGTAAATGGCTGCCATTGTTTTGTGTTCAATTTGTGGGCATCTAAGGCAGTGAAAATGTGGCAACATTTGTGCCCTCTGCATACCGAGCAGTGCAAAAATGCAAAGACTCTGTTTACCCGGAAAAAAGAAAAAACACAGGCTTTGCATTATTTCTTTAGTGACTTTTTTTTTTGTTTTTATAATTGGAATATGAGTACATACTGCACAGGCTCATCAGGAAAACTTAACCTGAGAGGAGCCATCGTTGGAATCTAGACTCCACCATATAATAATTGTAATGTAACATCACTAGCAGCGGCAACTCTGAAGGGGAAGGGCTATGAGAAGTCCCTTTCTTGTTGGATGAAAGGGTGGAGGGAGTGGCCATTGGTAAAGGATTGGTGGTGCAATAGTTTTTTTTTTTTCACTTTTTTTCTAATAATGGTAAGTCAAAGTTAACGGACAGTTAACAGACCATCAATGGCATCTATGTTATGGGGGCGGGGTGTCAGTTTTTGGTAAGAATGGGGTTAAGTATTTTTTCTCTAAACCTTAAGGGTAGTAAATGTTATTTACCCTTATAAATATTATTACTTATTGAAACACCTATTCCATTTCCAAGCATGGTTTAAGGTTTTTTTTGTTAATGATACAAATCAGCAAGGCTCACACCCTCAAAGGAGGGGAGCAAGTCAAAGCTGTTACATCATAAAATAAAAAATAACAGTACGATATAATAATTAGGACAGGGACACCGGCTGTAATATACCTGCTGTATTACTAGAATATGGAATTAAGGGTGCATTTGTGTCATTTTTTTTAAAAGAAATTATGAAATTTAAATTTTATATATAGTTAAAAATAATTTTTTTATTAAAAAAATCATAACCAAACACACTTTAATTTTTTAGTCATATATCGGTACGATTGAGAAATTATTTTAACAATTATTTTTTCAAAAATTTGAACTTTTGTCATTTCTTTTAAAAATGTAATTCATTTCCTACTACACCAAACTTTTGTTAGTAAACATATCTAATTTTAAAGGTTGTATAATTTTCTGAAATTCAGATTCAAACAATAATAATTGAAAAAAGATTTTAATTCAATCTCATATAAGTAGTTTTTTTTTTTTTTAATGTGAAGTGATCTCACATAGATTATTATGATTAGAAGGTATTTAAAAATTACATAATTTTATATTTTAATATTAATCATTCACATAAAATTCAATAATTAAGATTTCATCTTTTTGCTACTTTCATAATAAATCAATTCTTTCACTTGATATGGTCCAAATATATATATACATATATAACCAATGATAAAATATAAATAAAACAAAAACTATGGTAATAGTAACAGCAAACACAAAATAATCAACACAAATTAAATTAAATATTATAACTAATAATTATCTAGTTCATATAATAATTTTTCATTGACAAAGATAATGGAACCATAAAAAAAAATTAATATCTCTGAAATTAAAAAAGGTTTGAAATGTCTCAGAAAGAAAGTGTTTAAAATAAAATGGTATGCATTTTCTTTTTCAAAATTTACAGTGTATCATTGACATTGTGTATATTTATTTTATACAAATAATACATCAAAATTAATCATTATTTTATATTAATAATATATTAAAATTAATCTTTAAATTAAAATAATAAGGATGAATGTGATAAAAAAAATAAAAATAATAGCGAGAAAGAACAAGATTACGATGATGCAAATGTTTGACAAAAAATGAATAAACAGTGTGTGCAAATGGAAAAACAACTTTTTTAAGATTCCTTTCTTCACATGTGAAATGTAATTGAAATCCATTTTCTTTTCATGCGAAATTTAGTGAACGGTCAGAGAATCCACTACACCCTCACTTTAGATGATCCTTTAACTTACACCTAAATCAATTCAGTTGCAAGGATGTGACTTATGGCCTTGACTCTTGAGGCCGCATATGTAACGTCCCCTTTCAACAATGGCTTTTAATTTTAAGAAGTAATGTTAGAATTGTTGGTGCACATGATTTTAACATTGAAGGAGATTATCAAATGTCATTTTTAACAAACAAAAAAAGAAGAAATTCCAAAAATCTCCATTCTAAGGTTGTTCATTCAACAAACAAAAATATTTCTAGAAGACAATCACAGCAATAGTTAACTTAAACATGATAATTACAAATTTACCTGATTATTAGTTCTCGAACATTTATAATAAATTTAATTAGGAAATACTTCTTCGTTGCATGCCACTTAATGATAAGCCATCACAATAACATCTTGGAATAATACTGGAAAAGAAAAAAAAAACTCAATGAAGACATTATTCTATTGATCATTAATTGCAAACGAGAACAACACCATTTTTTTTGCACGAGTTGCTTAGTTAGATAGACTGGCACTAACTTGGATGTAAACATGTCAGCTGTTTTAATAAATTAAAAATAATTTTTAGAATTTGCAATTAATTACGTGATTAATTATTTTTAAAAATAAAAATAATTGCTTTATCATTAACACTACTAGAAATGCGCTAATTACCAACGAAAAATTAAACAAAAATTGTTAGTAATAATTTTATCGATGGCAATACTGATGGAATAAATCCGTCGATAAGAAATGCATCGATAATAAAAAAAATGATTATTACTGATAGAAAAAGTAATTTGTCAGTAAAATTAAAAATATGTTAATAATAATAACATCAAAAACGTCGTTGACTTAATTAAACTGACGAATTGTTAATACTTACCGACGAATAATTAGTCGGTAAAATAAAAAATTATTTTATGTTGCACATTTGTCAAGGAAAATAGTTAGTAAATAAAGAATTTTTTTTTGTTTTAATTGGTAATATTTGAAATTAATATTTGAGTATTTTAAATTATTATTTTAATTTTTTGCAAATCTATAAAAATAAAAAAATATTAATAATTCTAAAATGATAACAAATCGAAGAAATTTAAAAAATTATTAAATAAATAAAATATATACACTGTTGCTTTAAAATAAAAAATTATCAATAATGAAAACTTTTTAAAAATGTCCTAAAATTTGTGAATACTGATCATCGTCAGTATCCAAGATGTCGTCCTCGTTTTCTTCTTCGGATGGGTGGCGGTGTGGAGAAAGGTAAGGTGGTGGACGTGGCGGAGGCTATGCACCAAACGAAGAACCACCAGCCTGCATTTGCTCGAAGTAGCTGTATATGGTCGTCATCCACTATATCATGAACTATTTCTATTGCATCCACTACTCTTTATCCCTTTTACGGCACTCGTATAGCTGCATATACCTTCTGTCGACCTCCTCCCGTTGTCTCTGCATTGATTTATTCAGTGTATGGACCTAATCATAGATGTCCATCGGATCGGTTCCAACAAACCCAGCTTTAGACACAGAGCTTGGAGAATATGACTTGTTGCAAGAGGTCCCTATCCCGTAAATCTGCCCCTTATAGCGGTCGCTAACGATCTGAGCCCACACCTCATTGTCGCTAACAGATGGGCCGACAGGAGTGCTCCTGTCCCCCCTGCTACGATCTGGCCTTGATCAGTTGCTAGGTGAATTCGTGCTACAATTGGAAGAAACAAAATAAATTAGATTTAAAAAATAACAATTATAATAAATTAAACCTATTAAAAATTAAAATTATAAGTATTTACGTATGTGAGTCTTCCGGAATAGCTCCCTCTGAGTCGACGGCCTGCTTATCGCCTTCTCCTATATTTTCAAGAATTTTCATGTAAACATAAAATATTTAATAAAAAAATTGAATAAAAAATGAGTAAATGATGATATTTACAATACTCAGTTGCGTGCCCTTGATGATAATAGAGCCTCCAGTGTGTAGAGAACCACCGTAGGCTGATCCTCTGCTTGGTCGAGCCTTTACCTGCTTCCCCTTAAACACGAATGAGTCTTAGTGGACCCTCAATGCCTAGAGGATCTTATCTGTGAGCCAATAGGTGTTCGCGCCATTCTTGCAAATGTCATGAAACATACTGCAGAGGCACTTTCAGGTCCTGGTTCTCCACACCTTGTAGATGGAAGCATCATTGCATGGATTAATAATAAATATACGCTGCATATATGTAACACAATAATCAATAGGTGAAGTAAACATTAAAACTAATAATAAAAGAATAATGATTATTTTACCTTCCACTATTTTCACCACAACTTCTGTGTGGCCTCAGAGGCCTGTACAAAACTGGTATACAGGGCGCAAAAATTCTCCTTAAATATCTTGGTAATTCTGCACAGCCACAACCGTGGTGAAATCAAACTGTCATAAATAATAGATTATATTATGTATCTGTTAGTTAAATTTTCTATCATAATTAAAAATTTATAATAAATTTAAATTTTAAATTATCTAATAGGATTTACCATCATAACTAAACTCTACGCACCGGTTCGGGGAACCCTGTAAGGAGGTGGACAAGGAGGTTTTAGCACCCCATGAACTAGGCTGACTAGGGGCGGGGGAAGGTGCATGACTAGGTATATGTAAGGTGCGAGCCTTATCTCCCCGAGGTGGGGGTGGAGGTGGAGAAGGCTGTTAAGGGAATAAAGACTTAGGCCCTGACTGTATATACCCAACATGGAGTATCATAACAAACTCCTAAGTACGTAGACCAAGAAGGGCGGAAGGGGCATCAGTAGCAGCAATGGTGGACGCGAGCGTAGTGGAGGTGGTAGGTCGGGCACGAGTGTGAGGAGGTAGACCATGCTTCCTCTATCTACCCTTATCTTGTCTAGAAATAGGTGTTCGTTTTGCCATAAGCGATCTATATAATATGTATAAAATTAAAAATATAAAACATATGTTAACTAAATAAATACACAATACACTTAGTATAACAATAATTATTTAATTCTAATGACATTTTAAATAATATAAAATATTTGGGCAGAGTCTTCCCTTAAATTAAGATCCTCCACAAAAAAATTAATTCAGTATTTCAATACAAATAATAATTATTTATTACATAATAGTAATTATTTAATTCAAATAATATTCTAAATAATACAAAAAATAATTATTTCAAAGAACAATTATTTAATTTAGCATTCCAACACAAGTAAAAATTATTTATCAAAAAAAGTTATTTCACTAGTTAAACATAAATAATAAACACATGCAGTCATGCAAATTAATTGGTTAATCTTAAAAACCGTTCTAAAACGCATTGCTTTACTTAACATATATGCACACAATACCGCAGTACACAATTTAAATAATGGGAAAGAACTCTAAGTCTTCCTCTAATCATGCAATCTCATTCTACAATTATATCCTAAAAAATTTAAATATCTAATACTTCAGAAAATATAAAATTAAAAAAAAATACAATGTATATACCTAATATACCAGAAAGCTTAAATAAACTTATGCACGAGATTAGAAGTGCTTCAAGTGCTCCAAATGGAATATTTAACTATTTAACAATTCAAAATAACAAAATAAGTTAGTTAACTAATCAAGAAACAAAAAACTTTCAAGAAACAAATGGAATTAAAAAAAATGCTAAACTAAAAGACTAAACCGATTAAAATGTTAAATAATATACCAGAAACACAATGACAGTCTCCGGCGGTGAAATGAAAGCTTGGGGGGCTGAAAATAGCGAAAAATGGAAGGGAGGAGCGAGCAAGAGAGAGAGAAAGAGAGAGCGATGGGAGAAATGAGGAAGAAGAAGAAGTGGTTTCACATTTTAACGATATGTTTCTTTTTTATCGACGAATTTTTCGTCGTTAATAATTTAATAAAACAATTTGTTTCATTAATCGACTTTTATCAATAAAAAATCCGTCAGTAAAATAGCAAATAAACGAACATTGTTAGTCATTCCCAATTTTCAAATACCAACGGATTATCCATCGGTAACATTAAAAAAATAATTTTTGAAGAAAAATACCAAAAATTATTTATTAAATTTTAAATTACTAACAAAAAATCTATCGGTAATATATATTAATTTGTTAAATTAAATTAAAACCAATAATTATTACTTACTGATCAGTTTTCCATCAATAATAATTTGGAGCAATTACACGCGAATATTTATCGACGGTTTTATCGACAGAATATCAAACCATCAGTAAATTACCATGTCTATCATTTATTTAATTTTATTGACGGATAAGTTTTCTATCTGTATTTTCGATGGAAGATAACCATCGATAAAATTCGTCAGTTTTTGACGAATTTCTAGTAGTATAAAAAATTAGTTATAAGTTAATAATCACTTTATTAAAAATTTAAATTATCAAATTTTTCTATAATTGATCATTCTTTTAAAAGTTTAAGATATTAAGGATAGGCTTGTGAATGCTCTATAGTTTTTATCTTACATTTAGTAATTACTTTGACAACTATCTTGAGTTTCAAAGATTCTCAATTAGGTCATTATTGGCAAGAGTAATGCTATGCTTCCAGAATTTTTTATCAAAAATTTTATTGAAAGATAATAGTGATTGTTTGATGAAATAAAATAATATGATTTACGTATCTATTAAAGGATCAACATATATACCATATCATTCTAGTCGATAAATTCAAGTAAAAATTTTTGTTGTCAAGCATTTTCCTATTGGAAACGAAAGTTATACTCAAATTCATAATATACTCTAATAATATGGATTTAATGGCAGGATATAATAGGTAAAATAATTTAAAATTATCAATTCAATTATTATCTTTTAAATTATAAGAATATGATTAATATCTTTAAATAATATACAAGCTTGATCTTTTTTGTTTAAATTATTTGTATCTGAAGTTTACTAAACTCTAATTAATTGCAATCAAACTAAGTTAGCCCACTATAAGATAAAGTTCTCACTATACTCATTTTTATTTACAACTAATGTATTTTACCCGTGCAATACATAGGTGTAAACTGTGAGAAGTATATATAATATAATTTAATATAATAATATATTATTGATATTCTATTTTATTGTATAAATATAATAAATAATAAAATATAAAATAATCATTTCTCCGTCCTCATTCTTTTAAATTTAATTATATTGTATAAAAAAGTTCAATCTCATATATAATATAATTAATTTTCAATATTACATAATAATATATACATCTTCATAGACATATATCAAAAAATAAAAAATAACATATAGCTATCGGTGCTCCCAATTGTCTGTCCATACTTCATATTAATTACTTATATTTTTTATTTCCTAAGTTTCCCTAACTTAAATATTTCTTTTATTAAAGTCAAAACTTTGATCATGCACATTAATCTTTGTTTATTTATACTTTAAATTATTAATTATTTAATATTTTTATTTATATATTCAAACTATTAAAATTAATTAAATTTTTTATTAATTGTCTTTCTCATAATACCTAATTTATATAAGTCATAAAAATATATCTACTAAATGTGTATTTGTTTAATTTTAGAAAAAAATATATTCTTATGATGTAATTAGTTGTATTACTACTACTTTATCTATTTGTATTTTTAATAAAATTTAATAAAACTTGTATTTGAAGTGTAAATAAACAAAGATTAATATGTTTGATTAAAGTTTGACTTTAATTTAAAAAGTGGCTAGGTTAGGGCAATTTAGGAAATCAAAATAATAATTAATTAATGAAGAGTATAGATATGTAATCTGGAGTGCCAATAGCGCTATCCTAAAAAGTATAATTGTACAATTATTGTTGAAAAAAATAAGTAATTTTTTATAAAACAAAAAGACATATTCATTCATATAGATCTATTTTTAACTTTTAAATAAGGATCAAACAACTAAAACAAAAAGGCATTCCATTTCTTAATCTCACCTCTTAATTAAAAAGATCATTTTATTGTTTTCTCACTCACTTTTATATAACCTCTTTATATAGCTTTCTAATAAGAATATATTATAACTATAGAGTTTAATTGACATGCACTGACACTGTCTTCCAATAAAAATTATGAAAAGTATCATATCATCATAGATAGTTATTTAAACATGGACCATATTAGCAATTCTGTTTATTTCTATTGGATAATAGTAAAGTAAAGAATATATATTAATTATAAAAAATAAAATAAAAATTAATTGATGCAATATTTAAATAGACATTCAACATTTTATATGAGGTGCATCAAATGAGAGAAGTTATTAACTATCCATGTATATTTTATCTAATAATTAAAAATATACAAAGTATTTGATATTACAAAGTATATATGGGCACTGATCTCTCTTTCATATTTTCCTTTTTATTTTTTAAATTCTCTTTCTTCTATTTCTTCCTATTCTCAAATCCCAAAAGGTTCTTGAATAAGCTTTAATGCCTTTCTCATTTTCCAATAAGATTTAATGCCTTTTATAGGCTTTCTTGAAATAGAAATTTTTTGAATTATTTAGAGAATCAAGAGCATTTGAAGCTGACACTCGGCAGTGGTTTCCAAGTAATACTTCTAAAATATTATGATAGTAGATACTCAAATCTAAAATCTTATTTTAAAAAAATAAATATCAAATGAGTCATATTAAAAATAAATAATATTTATACATAAAAATTAAATATTTTAATGACATAAAAAATACAAAAATAGTATTTTTATCTTTCTCTTTTTACGTATATTCACAAAATATCTATTATTTTTTAATATTCAAACTAACATCCCTTCAAATTAAATTGTCTGCTAAGTTAATTGGGACCATGCCGTGTCAATTTAGAGGTTTTTTAAGTGACTTTGAGGAGAAATTCTTGCTTTCTCTATGGAGGAAACCTTTTTTTTCCTTCATATGTAATATCTATCATATATCTTTATTAATTCTATCACATTTCTCATTTTCCAAACTTATTTAATGGTATAATGTAACACCCTCCAAAAATATACGCTATGCTCGAGTCATGGGATTATATCTGGAGGTTACTAAAAGTGCTATACAAGACCTTTAAATAATAAAATATAATATATATGGTTCTTAGAACTTCATACTTCTCTACTAAATAAGAATTTATAATCCCAAATATATCCGATACATATAAAATAAAAGAATTACGATTTAAAGAAACTTAATTAATATCATATACAAAACTTGCATCGGTCTGCGCCCGTCACTTCATAGTTATCGGTTGCCCACTTTCATTTCCACTGTCGAGTCCAGGTTTTGCAATTTGGTAACTATCCCATGATATCTACTGTAGACTTGAAGTCTAATCCATATACTAAAATATTTATAGAAATATACAAGCAGGTAATGAGAATCTTATATTCTCACTAGGTATACTCAATCCACTAATCACACAGAGAGTCATCATAAACATTCCAACTATTTCAATTTCTTATAAAAATGTGGACACATACACATAGACACTGATTCAATTTTAAGTTTGAAAAATATATTTCTCAAAGCGGGTTATATTTTAACAATTACTTGGCATATTTCATAACTATCATAATAGAATTAGCAACATAGAATCTTAATCATAATCATCATAGCATTGCAACATAACACAATACTTGAATATGCATATGCTAATGCACATACTTGATTTATGCAAATGCACTTGATTTTTCTTATCTTTTCATTTAACTTGCAGCTCAAACATATGTACTTAGTTCCCTAGAGATAAATGACCTCTCTCACCTCTGGATAATAACCTTCTTTTCAAGACCAAATTCGTTCTTATACATGATTGTTGGGTTTACTTTTCCTAACTCTTACTCCGGCATATTCCCCTTAAATATGTTCAGAAGCTGGTCGAAGTGACCCTCTTAGACAATACTACCCTGACCCACTGCGAGGTGGAGGCTCGATACGTCTTTTTGCAAATTCTTGTTATCATTTTTTATGCTTGTACATAACCATGCGTGAATATGCTATATGCACTTATGCACATATTTTATATCTTACTTTCAACATTCTTGCATGCATAATTTTCGTGTACATAATATGTACATACTTATAGTTTCACAACACATACTTATGTCGAAAATTTGGCAGCATAACAGTTAAAATATGGAGGGTCCCCAATATACAGACGGCATAATTACAGCCAGTCAATCACACTAATTAGAATCATTATATCAATATATCAATATCATATCATTTTTTATAAAAATTCCATACATGATCCAACCCTTTGGTTCTTTGTGGTTTGTGAGCTTCTAAACCTTGAAGCTTATCAAGCTATCTTATTTTCTCAAATTTGTCGTGAAATTATAGATTACACTAAAATTCCATTTTAATCTACAAATTTAATAGATTATAGTCATATTAATTTACTTTTAAATCTCTTTAGTTTCACTAATGTTTGAAGTATGTAACTTGAATTATTAAAATTTTACTCAAAGCTATCCTTCATGACAGACTTGCATATTTAAATTTAGGAAATCACTAAAAATCCATTTTTCATTATCTTAATCTGAACTTTGTACCATCATGTACCTATTTGAATCATCTTTCAATCCTAATAAGTTTCACTCTAATTGGGTAAGTAAAGCTTAAGTTATGAACTCTTTAAATAGGCTACCCTATTTCCACCTGAACAGAGCATAAGTCAATTTCAAGAAATTATTGAAAGAAATCCACTCATGATAAAATTCTAAAATTTTATGGACACGATCTTCTATGTATGAGCTTTCTTACAAAATTAGTTTCATTTAATTTGAAGTTATATACGGCAAGTTATATCCCTCATTTCACACTTGGGTCAGAATAAAGAGTAAAAATCCAACAGCCAACTTCTAAAGATCATAACTAATTCATTTTAACTCCAATGGATCTATAATTTATATGGTTAGATTCATCTTGAAATATAGTTTCATTTAAAATTATTTCACATGAATTTGAGCCCTATAAGTTGAGGAATATCATTTGCTATACGAATGGTCCCTAGAATTCTCCCAACAACTTTCTTTGTTTTGTGTCTTTCTTGATATTTTGTTTTATTCCTTTACCTAGACCAAGTTTTCATATCTCAAATAACTAGAAAAGAGCCATAATAACCATTATACAAGAACAAATTATGGATGATACAAAAAAAGTCACATCAACCACAAAGCCCTAAAAGACAAACAAAGCTAAGAATTTGAGCTATCTATCTTAAGATTCTTGAAAGTATAGAAGTAAGGAAGATAAGAGCAACTCCTATCCTTTCTCTCCTTTCATAGCAGCAGCCTATATGGAGGTGAAAAGACTCCATTTGAGGCTTTATTATCAAATTGATAGAGAGATTTTGTAGAAGAAAAGGTGAGGAGTAATTTTCATAAAAAGAGCAAGTTGTTTTGAGACCTATAAGGCCATCAACCATGAGCTTGAAACTCATGGCTATGGAGGTGATGAGAAGAAAATGGAGGATAATGAATGGAGGAGAGTGGCCGTGTAACACCCTCCCAAGCACAATACTATGCTTAAGTCATAGTACCCATACTGGGCTATTCTTTATTACTGGCGGACCTCATCGGCAATGGCCAGCTTGTGAAAGTCTTACGAAATTTCTACAAACATCTGGACACAACATGGAAATAGGAGTGAGAATTATAAAATTCTCAGTAGGATTCTATAATTTTCATACATAGTGTCATCATGAGTAGTCTCGATTTGCTCTTGATTTACTTTGAAAAAGATGAACATCTTTGCTAAATTGTTTAATTTTACATTTCGAAAAATATCTTATCCGAAGCAAAGTTCATTTTAATCATGCACTTAGCATTTGGGGGAAACCATAAAATCCATTCAAGTATAATACCATGAATAATATCGTAGCATAGTAAAGCGCACACAACATCACTATGCTAGGAACATAACATCTACATATAACTTTACTCATACTTAGAATTTATGCTTATACATAACACTTGCTTTCCTTCTGCATCTTTCTTTTCTTTTGTCATCATGAAATCTTTCGTGCCACATTCAGTATGATCGCCATGTCATCATCGAGGCGTGATGCCATGTCACGTTACGTAGGAATATGGGATCTTCCTTTGATACTTACACTAAGCTGGGTCAAGCTAGGCCTCATGTAAGTTACATCCCTATATTCACACTAGGTAGTCGATGCCATGCCTCATGTGAGTGGGGAATGCACATAAGCTTTAATCTTTAATCTTTAATCTTTAATCCTTATTCTTTAGCTTTTACTTGGCACACCTAGGCGTTCGTATCGTCCGTCACAGGAATGCATTCTGCCTTGGGTAGTCGGCCTTGAGTGAGCTCGTCGGCCTCACCGTGTATTAGTCGTCTGGAGCTCCCCACAAGGGACCCACGTGCCTCTGGGTTGGAGAGGACCCAAGTGCAACTGCCTCCAACATAGAGGGACTTAATGTCTTTGCTGCCTTCCACGAGGAGGGACCCATGTGCAGCTGCACTCGAGGTGAAGGGACCCCATATCTTTATCATTTAGCTTGCCTTCCGCAGGGGAGGGACCTCAGTGCTTAAGCGCCTCCAGTGAAGGACCCACATTCAAATATATATTCATTCTTTCATTCTCATGCATATTCAAGCATAGCCATCTTGAGTGTACTCATACATATACTTCATTCATTTTCATGTATCATTGCACACATGATTTTCACGTACATGTTCATTACATATACAGGCTCGTAGCCTCCTTACCAATTACCGGTACTCATGCATATGCTTCATCACTTACCCCCACATATCTCATAACATAATTAGGTCATTCTTAAATATAGGGTTTCTATATACCCATTTATACTTTAATTTATATAAACATTCATAGCTTCTTAGAACTTACCAGTAAATCCAGACATGGCCGAGATCAAGTCCGTTTTCCATGAATAGTGCCAGCTCACAGACAGTTCAATGATAGCAACATAAGTCAACTTAACACTTATATATCAATGTCAATCGGGCAATCCTCAACTTAAACCTTATATGTCCACTAACTCTTGTAAAATTATCATTTGGCCATTCTGCCAATTCTATTAGTTCTGCCCGAAACTTGTATAATCCATCTTTATTTCTATTCAACTCATTTAAATCTGAAATTTGGATATGTCATAGCCCTATATGTCTACTTTCTAACCTCATTGGTCCCATATCATTTTGATCCATATAACTCAAGATATTTAAATCTCTTACTTCAACTCGTTCAGTCACTAACCCGAGTTACACTCCTGGAAGTATAAATTCACTAAAAATCGAAACTAAGCTCAAAACTTACAGAAATTGGTCTCATATCAAAGCTAACAGGACAACCTTTCATTTTGCCACAAGTTTCACTCCATTTGCTTAAAGTACACACTCGAGATATAAGTCCTGAAAATTGACCTTCCTGAACTACTCCGTTTTGGCCTAGATTGGACATAGGACAACTTCCTCGAATCACTGGGAACAATTGGGACCATAACAAACTCGGAATCTTATATTGGGGTGTTCCTCTGTGTGTAAGCTTTCTAACAAAACTGGTTTCACTCAATTTGGAGTTGTATAGGGTGAGTTATACCCTCCTCATGTCACCCTGCCCGGATGAAAGTCCTAAACCCTAGGTCAAACTTCAAAAATTCGTATCTCCCTCAATACTAATCCCAATAACCTTATATGATATATCTATGGAAAGCCCTGAATGCCTACTTTCATCTAAAAATGGTTTCATCGGATTTGACCGATTGTAGGCGGCGCTGTACACTCCGTCGTACGGACTGCCGTGGAATCTCCACCAAGACAGCACCCTCATCCATCCATTTCTCTTAGTTTTCTTCTTCTACTTCTAATTGCCACTCAAGATTTCATATTAATCCCATATTAATCCAATCATACACATCAATATATCATCAAATAATCATAAAAGTAATCTTTCATGCATCCTTAGTTTAGAGAAATTAAGATTAGAGATTGAATCCTACCTCTTTGGAAGCAAGCTTTGGCTAAGTCTTTGAAACTTGGAGTTTGGATGAACAAGGCATTTGGAACTTAGCTTGAGTCTTGGATGTGTGAGCAAGAAAAGAGGCTGATGGAGAAGAGGAAAAGCAGCGTGAATAATGGTCTGATTCAAAGGAGGATGGTGTGTTATATAGGCATGAGTGGGAGTTAACTTGGAAGGTTGTGATTGGTTGCCCTCTTTGTATGGTAGAATCACTCTCCACGTCGCCTAAGTGGTAGCGATTTCTAGCATATTACGGAGCGAAATCGGCTCGCATCCATCCTACTTCAAGCCAGGAACTCGTCCATATGCGGCAAAGGTCGGAACTCGTGTCGCTCTCACTTGAGCTTGGGCCAGAATCTAACGTCGGGACTCGTATCGGACTTGTTTGTGTCTTGAAAATCTTGTATCAATGTATGTGGATTAGGAAGTCGAAAGATCAAAATCACAAAATTTCGGAATTCCCAATTCAAACTCGGAAACCACATTACTGCTTTGTTTTTGAAGCTTGTTATCTTGGAGTCGGATCAGGCTACGTATGGCTGGCAATCCTATAATCTCGGAATAAACTCGGGAATGTCAATGCTCGATATAAAATCGAACTCGTGTGGTGAAGGTTTCTTTCAAGGAGTCAGAACTGTGTCACTAAAATTGAGCTCAACACTAAGGTGGAAATCGTGAAAGGTATGAAGTCGAAATTGGCGGCAAACATGAACTCGGAACTTCGGAAAAATACTCTTATCATGTTTCAGACTAAATGAGTCGGAAATGAATGGAATCAGTGATGGCCAGAACTCGGAAATCGGGATGTTACAGGCCGAATTTTCAAGGATCAAATGGGGAGGAGTGTTGACTTACTTTTTAAACTTGGTTGGCTTACTACTTAAGTTTGGTAGGTTAAATCTCATTAATAGGTTTAAAACAAAAAAAATTAATTCTCCCAAGCTTAAATTTGAGTAGCTCATTTTTAGCCATCAAGAGGATTTGTGTGGTTAGTTTCGAGCCACACATCCTAGGATTTTTAACTGATACTCATACCCACAGATAATATAGGACCCTTGAGAATTAATTCAAGGTATTCGGCAATTAATTTAGATACTCTAGGTTACCCGAGATACTATAACATTATGTGAGTAGTTCTACACTTTTATTTAAAACTGTGGATAGAAAATCTCAATTTAAAATTGTTACAAGTATTTTAGTCATCTACCAGTGTCGTGGAACCCACAAATATCCAAAATTGGGAGTTTTTAACGAATGCCCTTCTCAACAACCTTAAAACCTTAATTATAATTTTGCCATTATTATCTGACAATTACCATTTTGCCCTTTTTTTTATGATTCACCAATTTACAATTTTGCCCTTGCTTCGGGCCTAAGCTTCCTCCTATGCAAATCTATCCTCAAAGCTCAAGATGTTATATATAAGATCTATATGGAGGAGAAATTCCTCCATGGAGGACCTAAGAATTTCTCGACTTTGAGTCGACTTCCACACGTGGCAAAACTTGGATCGACTCGTTTAATATCAGTGACAGTGACTTCAACAACAGCAAATTAATAAGCACGAGATCTTAGTGTCCAATCTTGCTTTTAGTCTAATTATCCCAAAAGAAAATTATTCATTTGTGAATAATGTTCTAGTTTACAAGTGTACAACTTTAACATAAGTAAATAAATGGACAATACAGGCGAATTAATATACAAATCCTCTTTTTTCTATTAAATTTGAAATTTTTGCCTGCGAGTGCGGTACTCTGTAGAGCTACTCACTTCATTTGAGCGTTATATATCTCTTTTATCTATTTGATACTGTGCACATTCATAAATGTTTTTTCATCTTTATATTTGGATACTATCTTTAACACTTTTATTTCTTCTCTTTTATTTACAATTCAAACTCAGCTTTTCACGGTTACCTAGAAAACTCAACTTCACTGAATTCAAAAGGAATGGAAGCCTATTTGTAATTTTAATTTTATTTATGATTAAAAGTTAGAAAGAACAACTCAATAAAATAGATATATTGTGTTTATGATAATTTATGATTTACTGTAAAGTATCATATTAAATTTAACTTTAAAATACTCCAAAAATAATGTATCTTTTCCAAAATAGTAATCTCATATTGATTTACTGCACAAAAATATTTTAAATAGTAAAAGTGCAAGCATATTATTGTGTATGTTTTGATCCATGAACTAATAAAAAATTGAGATTATCAAATATAATATCAGATCTTTAGTATCATGTAATTTTTTAATTTATTAGTATTAGTACGTTGCATAAAATAATTTAAAATATTAAATATTTAAACAATATGAAATAATTGACTTTTATTTTATATTATTTTAAATATTTGTTCATACATATATTTATAGAATGACTTATCATAAAAAATATAAAACAATATATTCCTTTATGAAAGTCCTAATCTTAAATTCTATTAAAAATAGTAAAGATAAAAGTTAATTTTTATATACTATAATTTTTTTATATAATCATTTAATAATGTTACTTAAAGTTATCATTTTAAAATTACTTTCTCAGTAATTTTTGCAAATTATCATTATTATAATAATAATAATTGTTTATGTTAATAAATGTGTTCAGATATTGAATTAATTGGTAATATTAATATATTATATCTTGTTAGTATTGATAATAATATAAAAATATAAAAATTATCATTTTAAAGTTACTTTCTCAGTAACTTTCAAACTATAGTATTATTTGAATTTTTTTTTAATCTGAAATACAAAGAACAAAACTAACCTCTGCTATACCTAACCTTTATAGAATATCTTAAAATTATATGATATCAAATATGTCTCTAAAAATTAAAATATAGTATCATTTTAGACCTTTTGAATATTATTTGATATTAAATAAGCATTTGAAAATTCATACTTTATCCAAAAGAGAGGTTAAATAGTCTTTTGCTCTTTCGAAAGTTATTTAATATTCAATAATTTTTTAAAAATTCATGTTTTATTGAAAAAGAGAGATGAAATAGTTTTTCGAAAGAATTAAAATAATATCATATTTTAACTTTTAGAAATTTGTTTGATGTAAAAAAATTTTCAAAAATAAAATTAATAGATATAAACCTTTCAAAAAATATAAAATACATATTTACTCAAAAATTTAAAAGCTGAGCCAACTCCGTGCACTAGTGTTAAATTAAAATATGTGCGGGACTGACGGTTGTTATAAAAGAAACTTAATAGGACTCTCCGATATACATTAATCTCCAAAATGTATTGAAAATTAGCAACAACGTCCCAAGGGTTGAAAATTATAATTAGTTAGTTAGTTAGTTAGCCTTTCCACATAGATATAGAAATTAATTTTAATAAATTATCATTGTAAAGCATTTTTATACCGTTAACTAACTATATATTATTTTTTGTATTTTTTTATATAGTTATGATAAAAATCAAATAATTTTATTATGTGACTATACATAATTGTATAATTTTATAAAAATTTTTAAATATATCAAAATTAAATCCTAAATTATATTCTTAATTGTTACAAAATATCATTTAGTTAATAAAAAAATTAGAAAAATAAAGTTTTAATTAGAATTTTTTATTAAAATAGCTTGACAAAATTGTTAGCTGTGAAATGAATAAGTATAACTCCTGTTATTTTATCTTATCTAATAATCTTTCTTAATTATATATATGTTTGAAATTATTATTTTTTTAGTGATATAACATTGTTCTTGATAAATTTATTTTTATAGGGATAAAATTTGAGAAATATTTAAGGAATTCATTTTTTATGGGATATCATGCCAACTCACATTCCATCCATATTTGATGGGGTGTGGGTCTCATTGGGGTGTAAATCGATATGATGTCCATAAAAAATAAATCCCCTTATCACTTCCCACAAAATTTACCCGCGATATTTTGTTGTGAAGAACGAAATCAATGCGTTAAATATCAATCTGACACTAAGGTATTAGTATGCCTCGTGATTCATAAAAATTATAAACCTAATGAAGTTGTGTGTTGTCTTTTTCTTCCCCGTTTATGCCACGCATTTTTCATTCATTTCGCTCTCCGTTACTCGCCTCTTTTTTTTTTTTTTCTTGTTACAGTTACCAAATTTATTTTATTACACATCTTTGCAGGCGATTGCTGCCGTACACCTATGAAGAAAGGAGCACCACACATACTTGAATCTCAATCACCAGCTTGAATATCAATGTTTAGAGATTTTATTTGAAGGTGAGTTCTTTGGTGAAGATGGTATTTCCATCTTCACATGAAGATTTGATATGGATGTAACAAATAGATGATATGCGGTAGAGGTGTATTGATGTACCAATCATTTATGATGTACTGTAATAATATCTAATTTTAAGAAAATTTAAAAAAATAATTAAATATATTTTAAAAATTAATTATTATACATTGACAGTATAAAATAATTTTATATTATCAATATAATCAAAAAATTTTATCAGTGTAATTTCAGATATACTGATAAAATTTTTTGATTACACTGATAATATAAAATTATTTTATATTACCAGTATAATTTTACGTAAAATTACATTAATAAAATTTTTTGATTACTATGATAGTGTAAAATTATTTTATACTGTCAGTATAATTTTACACTGTCAGTGTATGATAATTAAAATTATACTGATAAAATTTTTTGATTACATTGATAGTGTAAAATTATTTTATACTACCAGTATAATTTTATACTGTCAATATATGATAATTAAAATTATACTGATAAAATTTTTTGATTAAACTGATAATGTAAAATTATTTTATATTATCAGTATAATAATTAATTTTTAAAATATATTTAATTATATTTTTAAATTTTCTCAAAATTAGATATTATTACAATATATCATAAATAATTGATATATCAATACACCTCTATCACATGTCATCTATTTGTTACATCCACATTAAATCTTTATGTGAAGATGGAAATACCATCTTCACTAATATTTTAACCGTTTTCGGCTCTAATGACGCCAATTAGCTCATGAGAATGCTGGAGAATATCTCGTGAATCACCACTTGTTGTCAAGGTGCATGATGCACCATACACTTCAAGATGCATCACAGATGGCGCCAAAGAAAAATTAAAGGCCACTTGAATCGTAATAGGAAAAAAATGAAACATAAAAAATTAAACGTGTAACACATTGAAAATAGCAATCGATGATTAAAGAGATCTTCATCAGGTTTAGATTCCACAATTACTACAGTAGCCAGTCAACATCTCCTGCGAGAATATGATTGAGAGCAGAAAGAAGCTTAGGCCTATAGTCATTTGTATAGACCCTCCCTATGTCCTACCACAGCCACACATAATCCCTTAGCTACTTAGTGCTTGGATGGGCTCTTGCTTCTGACAATGACACTAATCCCTCGTTCCTCCAATTGCGGGCTCATTCCCTTGGCAGTAGCTAACGCTTGACAGTAGCTTGATACTTGGCACTGACACTAATCCTTCATCCCCTATGCAGCAGCAACTGGGACCCACCACTATGATTGATCTGAGGTTCTGCATTCACCAGGTTATTTACCGCATTGTCTCTGTATGACTTCCCCTGTCATTTTGTGTCATGACATCACGTAAATTTTTGTCATTGTGGGCCAATCCGACTGCTCTCTCTCTCTTTTTTTATTTTTATTTTTTGGATAAAGCCACTGCCACTGCTCTTATCTACTATAAAAATATCCCAGAGAATTAAACTGTGCATTCATTGGGTATGAGAATGTTGATTAGTTTTATATATATATATATATATAAGGTTTTTAGGGGACTGATTAAGGAACTGTAATATTTTTATTAAAATATAATTTTTTTTAATGAAATGTAATATTTTTAAATTTTTAATGTATTAAAATTTTTTAAAACCTTTTACTTTTGATCCATTAACTAGAACACTTAAAACACTGATTAAAAATGCCCGTTTATATAAAGTTGATTCATGTTTGTTATTAAATTGCATCATATATATGGCTCCTTTGTTATACTTTGGAAACGTCGCAAACAAAAAGGAGGCTTTTATCTGTTGTAGCTGCAAGTGCCGCGCAGAAGATGGCTCGTACTTTTCATAGGAACCACAAAACATGAACCTCCTTTCATAATGATTTAATTATATTAAGTATTATCATCAAGAACATTCACATGTCAGAAAATGATAAGCAGTGACCTTATAACCTATTCGGGTCTAATGAGATTGAATTTCATGTTTATTTATTGTATGATGGAAACTTTCGTTGTGTATCAATGAAAGCAACTCTATTATAGTCCAAGATTCTTATTAGACTAAGTCATGATCTATAGTCAGTTGCACACCTACAATAATCCTGAAAAGTCTATTGATATTTAAATAAATGATTGTATTTGATTTCTTTTCATGGTTCATTGTGTGCAATAATAAGACAATATTGATTCATTGGAGAGTGTTTTGAGCAGTTCATCTTTTGTTTATTAAAAAAAAAAATATATTGATTCATAAAACAGCCTGCACGGGAGGAAAAGGGGGGAAAATCGCCAAAAAATCTTAGTACTGACGGGCTTATTAATAGCCATAGATGGAAGCCAAAAAAAGTTGCAACTTTCTAAAAATCATTCAATGTTGGGAACGCTTTCAATTCAGAATTATTGAACGTAATTAATTAGCATAATTGAACTGCAATGATGCAAAGTATGACCAAAAGATAAAAAAAATGATGATCAAAAGGGGTAGGGGTGGGATTTACAAACCACTAAACACTAATCTGATGGCAAAGCTAGCAAACAATAAACGAAATAGAAAATGTAAGATCAAATTAAATGGCATCACAGTAATGAATAAAACAACTCCTAATTATCCTAAATTTTAATTTGCGAAAGGTGTTTCGAATTAGCCCTCACCAATCATGATTTCAAAAGTGGTTTGAACTGAATACGCACAAACACCTTCAGAATGTAACTCTGAACTATTCATATGCTATGCAGGTCATCTCCTTTTGCATCACCATTATGGTAAGCTTTTCAAATGTAATTTTGAATTATTCATATAGTATGCATGTTATCTCCTTTTGAAATGTCCCCTTATCTTCCTTGAATTAGCCCTCACCAATAAAACCCCTTATCAAGAGCAAAGGCGAGAAGAAAGGGGGAAAAATCTGTGTGGGAGAAAAGATAAGTCAATATTGCTGACACGTTGTGCTTAGAAAAGACAATATTGATTATAAAGCAGGTCAAGAGGGGGTGACACCATTATTGATTCTAAACTTCTGTACTTTGTATATGATACATCACGTGAATTACCAAATTCATAGCTATTGCTCATGTTTGACTGTGAGTTATAAAAGATGAGTACAACATGGATATTAAGGGAGGAGGACTGTTTGAGTTATAAAAGATGAGAAAAGGACAACATGGATATTAAGGGAGGAGGTTGTGTCCATTATACAATGACCCATAAAGATGGAAGTTGCATGTGTCATACTAATTGGTATTTATAATTTAAGCCATGTATTTACATTTAAAAAGCCATCTAATGATATTTTAGTCGGAGGCCATTAAGGTAATAAAAGAGGATGATTCGGTTAATAACAAATGGTGATTCTGATGTTTGCAGGGTCCCAAGGGATTGGACAAGCTCTATTTCTGGTGTTTCAGTACAAAATGGTAAGATAGTTATTTATTCAGTTGATCACTTAAATTGGAAACTTTGTTAACCTTCGATTTTGATGCAATTTAGAACTTTTCCAACTCATCTATTTGCCGTTGTGAGCTAAGATCTTGTATTTTTTCTTTTTTTTTGGGTACAGACTAACATCCTGTATTTACATCAAAATAGTTTTTTTTGAATTTTCTTTTTGGAAGTCCTATATATTTTATTGCAATTCTGAATTGTCTGAATATTTGCAGCACCATTAAAGTGTCATATTTTAGAGTCAGTTTGGTCTAGGCTTTTTGGCAATGAGACTACCAGAGCAGAGTGAAGATGTAGATGTTTAAATGGGACAGACTTTGTTGGACTTTATTCGTTTGCTATTTTGAACTTATCCCAAGTTGCTTTGTTTGTGTTAGAATGGTTTAAATTATGGAAAATACTATCTGTCTAGAAAATTTGCCAGAACTTCCCATGCCTGATACATTTGGCAATTATGTGGAATTTAATAATTTACAGGTCACTTGTAAATTGTAACCGTGGCTCCTTCCTCTTTTATTTTTTTATTTTTTTCCAACCTTCTCTTTTTATTTCCAAAAGATTCCTTATCTCAGCCACCGTCAAAACTTTTCTATTTTTCTTTTCCCAAAGCTTCATATTTTAGTGCACTTTATCCATGCTACCTCCATAGGTCTCAAAAACACCTTGCTGGAAACAACATCGTTGCGCCATCATATGCTCCAAAATCTCAAGTGTGAGCTGTCAGCAACCAAGGCTTGTAAATGAGTTGGAAGCAGTACTGTAGGTAGATTCTCTTACACTCAGCTGCTACAATTAGAAGCAGGACACATCGCCAAAGGCATTGCTAATTAATTTATTTAAATGATATAAATTGAAAATGGCAATCTGTTACATGCTCTTGAGAAAAAAAATTGGTAAAAATAGAATAGAAATTTCATGAGACCTAAATTCATCCAGTTTAATCTTTTACAGTTAACCTTGCTTGCATATTTATCTAAATATGAATTGTGACATTAAAAGTAATTAATCATGGAAGAAAGTGGTATAACTTGCATTTTTATATAAATATGAATTGTGATTTTTTATGCCCCTATCGCCGATCAGTAGCAATAAATAGCTTCTTCTATTTGATAAAAATTGCAGCACTTACTTTGTAAAATTTGCAAGCAACAACTAGAAGAAGAAGACCGCAAGCAGGAAGATGGAGAGGGCAAGCGGTGTCATGTGTGCTACAATAGTTGTATAATTTTTGCAGAGCTACTTTAACCCTTTTTTTTCAATAAAATAAATCTAAATTTCCATAATACGTGGACAGAAAATTTAATGAATTAATTATAAATTTAATTTGCAATCATTGACAGTGTAAAATTATTTTATATTATCATCCAATCACATCCTCCCATTTATATGACTTTTGAAGTAGCGGAAATGAGGGTCATATATGTTTATTTATGTGGTAACATATGATTAGATGATAGTATAGAAAAATTTTATACTATCAATATATACAAATTAAACCCATTAATTGCTCAAATATCAGCTCATGAAACAACTAATTCGGGGAATCCAAATTTGGGAATTCTTTTTGGCTTAATAGCATAACTCTTAAATTATTTTAAAAGTAAAACTACACTTTGGTTTATGAAATATTTTTATTTTAATATTTAAACCATCCAAAGATCCATTGTATATATGAGTTCCTAAAAAATTTGATGTTATAATATTACATTTTGGGAATTTAAGTGTATGTAATTAATATTTTTGAGAATTAAAATATTAAAAAAAATCTTTTAAAGACCAAAATATAGTTTTACTCTTTTGTTAAATATCATGGATATTTTTTTTAATTTTATTATTTATTTTAATTTTATCTTTATATTAATTATATTATTAACAAAGTAACAAGTAAAAAGCATAGATAAGACTACAATTTTGATATAAGCATAATTTTATAAAATTAAATTATCAATTTTCTTAATCTACGTTTAAATTATAAAATTACAAGTATTTCCAAGATGGACGAAGTATATCTTAGATTGAGTAATAGTTTAGCATATTATTATGATAGAGTTAAGTGAAATTGGGGCTTATTTTCACCAATATTCATTTGTAGGCATTTTACACAAAATTAGGATTTTTTGGCGTCTATGGTTAAAAAAAATCTGGAGTTTTTCTTTTTTTAAATATCTTTTAGCAACATTTTAGATTCAGATATGGTTATTTTTAGCTTGTTTTATATATATATATATATATAAGTTATATGTTTCCTTTGTTTTTTTTTTCTTTATGAGATACTTTATTTTTTTAACTCAAATATTTTTTTTTAATTTTTGAAAGTATAATATTATCTGCTTTTGGTATTTAATTTTTCTTTCAAAATTCTCATTTTCTTAAATTGAGTGTAAATGATTCTTGTCATAAAGATGAAAAATAGAAATTTTTAAAATTTTTCATACATTATTTACGTTTACCTTTAAAAAATATACAAATTAAACTAAATAAAATTATTTTAAAAGATTAAAATAAAAAGTGGCTTATTTTTAAAAATAAAACATGTATTAAGTCCTATTTCTTTCACATTAAAAAATTGATCCTCTATTGAAAAAAAAAAATCTACCATTTGATTTTATTTTTTCCTTTCATTCTTATATTTATTTAGATATATCCAAATGCAATTAGTCAATATAGAACTAAATAACTAACTTGAAGTAAATTTTGCATGTGATATTTAGAATTTAAATTTTAAAATTATTATTTTATACAAAACAGTTTCAAACTCCTTTATATTATATACATGATTGAATATTGAAGAAAAGAATTAGAGACGAAACAGATAATTGAATTTAAGAATAAAACTATATTTTGGCAGATTTTTATTTTAACACTTTACTCTTTGAAAAATCAATTATATACACTTACGTCTTTCGAAGATTTGGTGCTATAATATTTCAGTATATAATAGATTGAAGTCTTGGAATGTCAAATCTTTGGAAACTCAAATATATAAAGTTAATCTATCAAGAATTAAAATATTAAAATAAAAAATTTTTAGAGACTAAACTGTAGTTTTACTCTTACTTCAAATATTTTACGAATTTATAACTTAGTATTTGTATATGTTTCTCCAATCACTTTTAAAATTTTTAAAACAGCATCTATTATATTGAATATATGAACGTTATATGATTATAACTTTGATATTAATATTGACGGAAAAAAAGTGATAATAATCATCACGATAACATTGTGCGACTCGATGTGTTATTACACTTAAAAAACTCAATTAGATAAGTGTATATTACACATAATAAATATGTATCCTTCAGGCATAATTTCATGGAGCATCTAAAAATTGTAGACCTTGAATTGCATGTATATTATATGGTTGAATATAATATAATCATGCATAACTTGGACACCAATATATTGACGTGCCTTACTTTTACTGTTATGAAATGTTAAATATCCTATTGCTTTTGTATAATGTATTTTCTTAACTAGTTATGAATTACAATTAAAATACAAAAATATAAAAATGTAGATGAACAAGTATATCGAATTATATTAATATAAAAAAAAAATAAGAGAGAAGTAACATCCCTTATTGGCAAAAAAGAACATAGATGGAGTGACAATGACTAATTTTGCATAACTGAATAAAACAGTGGCAGAAAATGGGTAGAGAGAACTTGGAAGTGCTTCATTATTTATGTTATGGTATAAAATTGTTCATGTAACTTAAACTGTCACGTAAAAACACATGAATAATTTTAAATTGTAATGTTTTAAAACCACTGGATAGGCTTTGCACCTAATTATTTTGCAGCGAATCCCTTCTGGCATGAGAAAATGAGCAGCTCCTAAGAGAATTGCCAATCTCCCTGACAGTCACTAGCTAGCATATCAAAATAATCTCCCTGACCGTCACTAGCTAGCATATCAAAATAAGTGTGTCCAAACCTCTGCTGACGAACAGTGTTGATGAGATCTAAATTATCCCCTTTCGCTTCCAAATGGAGGAAACAAGCATACTTTGCTAGTTGAAGGCCAAATCGCAAAGCTAATGTTTCGGCTTTACACATGATCATTGATGTTTTGCAGCAACTATTAGAAATATTTATCACAATACATATGCAGATATATTTTCAAAGCATAACCAGTGGTGTTAAGCTAAAATTTATCACCTAGGCACAAATATATTTGGCTACTTTTTATTTGGAGGGCATTCGGCTACTTTTTAATTACTTGGAGGTTTATTTGGAGGGTAATTAAGGAAAGGGGAAAATTTATGTGATGGCATGACCAGGGACCACTTTCTTCTAGACGCTGGTGGCTTCTTCTTCTCCTCATCGTTTACACCCATTTTCTTCACAACAGCAATATCTCTAGTTATTTGTTATCATATATAATGTGGTTAAGGTTCAGATTCAGACCATCTTTTGAGTGACCTGTTTGTACTCCACACGCAAGCCCCTCATGAATGTGCAGTGACCTGTTTTAAGTGACCTTTTAATACTGCACATAACCGCATTTAGCATTGGTCTTTTACCTATTTGTCCTCCATCCTTCTATTTATGCTGTTACCTGCTTTCTCCTTTGATTCACGCCCATTTTCTTCTTATCTCTAAACAACAACAATCTCTTTTGTGATTCCTGCCTTCCCCTCCGCCGTGCACCACCACCGCTAGGTAGTTGCCCACTCCCAGCATGACTAGTCCCAGTAAATAATAACCCAGAGATTGTTGAGTTACTTTAACCCCTCAAACCCTACTACCACCACCAGAGATCCCCCAAGCCAAAACCTCCAGCATGACTAGTCCCAGAAACAACACCATGAAGGAATTATTGAGTCCCTCTAACCCCTCAAACCCTACTACCACCACCAGAGATCCCCCAAGCCAAACCCCCAGCATGACTAGTCCCAGAAATAATACCATGAAGGAATTATTGAGTCCCTCTAACCCCTCAAACCCTACTACCACCACCAGAGATCCCCCAAGCCAAACCCCCAGCATGACTAGTCCCAGAAAAAATACCATGCGGAAATTGTTGAGTCCCTCTAACACCCCAAACCCTACTACCACCACCAGAAATCCCCCACCACCACAGCAATGAGCTCTCTCTCTCTCTCTCTCTCTCTCTCTCTCTCTCTCTATATATATATATATATATATATATATATAGTCCGTGGATCTGCTGCAACATCGTTAATCTCTTCCCTCCCTTCCCCTCCCTTTCTCCACCGCCACGAACTCATGGCTCGATATGCCTTTCACACTGACACGCCACAGTCACAAACACAAACCTAAACACATCCTCTCTCTTATGTTTCTCTCCCTTCCCTAAACGCAAACCATCCTCTCTCTTCCTCTCTCTCTCTATATGTCCATGGATCTGCAGCAATATCGTTGATCTCTCTCCTCCCTTCCCCTCCCTTTCTCCACCGCCACAAACTCAGTGCTCAACATGTCTCACCCGACAAGAACATAACAAACGGGTACAATACCCTTGGGGTCCCCGTTTTGTTGAACCCAGACACAAACACAACTCATCCTCTTTCTTTCTCTCTCTATTATGCCTCTGCACGTTTCTCTCCCTTCCCTTCCCTTCCTTTTCTCCTGATCCGATTTCTGGGTCGCTCCTCAACAAACTCATGGTTTCCGATAGCATCGGGGCCCCACCCGGGTCCACCGGGCTTGCCATGGCAGACGGCGGTGCTCTTATGCCAGACGACGCCGTTTCAGAAGAAGCGACAGTGGCTTCAACGAGCTCCTTGGTGCCACGGGGTACCCGTGGTTGCACCCTTATCGTCGAGATTGTGTCCCTTTTTGGTGCCACCCTTTCTTGGCCCCCCAAGGCGCCACCTTGGCCTTCTTCTGCAACTGCAGCTGCAAGAACCAAACTCCATGTAGCTGATTCCCTCGCTCGCCACTCCCAAGAAGAAGAAGAAGAAGAAGAAGAAAGAAAAGTGCTTTATGTATGCCTATTCCTTACTTCTTCTTCTTCTTCTTGCCCCCCTCTTTAATTTCAGCTGCTGAGTCCGAATTAATTGGGTTTTGCAGATAGATGGTGGCGGGTTTTGCTTTGGTACTACGGCCAATTCTACTCAACAACTTGCGAATGGTACTATAGTCTCTTTTTTTTTTTTCTATTTTTTTCCCCTTCCTTTTGTTTTAACATTATTAATTTGAACAGAAGGAGAGCATGGCTATGGTCCTCAAATCCTTGAGAAAAGAAGAAAAACCAACAAATCGGAGGAGACCATCAAGCTAACGCACGCCGACCACGGGGTATACGAATAAACAGTACTATATACTTTCATGCAATTTGGATTTCACTAACTACCAGGTTTGGCACGTAAAAAAAAAAAAAAACAAAAAACTAAGTTTGGAGCTCCGGTCCAAACCATTTATTCGAGCCGACCCGATCTTCAATCGGGCTTCAAAATCCCTAACCCTCATAGACCCTAACCTCAAATTTCGAAATCCCCAAAGTCACAACAATCCTAAATCCAATGATCCCAGAAGCCGAGATGAAATGAAAGAACACACAGATCAGTACGCAAACACAACGCATTTCTTACTCCTTTAGAATTTCTATGCATTTCTTCCTTTCGATTTCGAGGTGCTGGGGCCATCCCATCCGGCGATAAAGTGGTGAGTCTCCCGTCGGCGTTGGCGGAGCCGGAGACGGTGTGTCCGGCGCTCGATGAGAAGGAGAAACGCGAAATCTCCGGCGCGTGCGTCACCGCCGAGTCACCGTGCGTGCGAAATCTCCGGTGAGTCTCACGATGATTTGTGGGTCTCTCTCTCTCTTTCGCCAGCTCCTCCGATCCAGCCACAGCGTTTCCACTCCACTCCTTCCCCCTAATTTGATTCAACGAATCAAAAGATCACTGGGTTATGCGGAATTTGACCCACAATTAAACATCTGGGATCCCTTTTTTTTTTTTTTAACAAAGCAATTAAATTAGGATGGATCCAATGGCGTCCCTACACACAGCTTTCGGGTAGGTAGATACAGTACTTTTCTAGCTAATGTGTGTTAATCATTTTTATTTTGTATTTTGCATTTTGCATTTGTAGACCACGCGACAGACAATTGGAGCTGTGGACCTGTGGTCAAGATATGGATCTATATGTTGTTTCAAACCACGTAGATGTTATATTGGAAGATTAGTAGAGGAGAAGACACACATAGATTAAAGAGAATAGTTTTTATTTCTCTCTTATTCAACAAAACTTTAAAGTATAAATGTTATTTATAAGAATTTTATCAGACTTTATATATTTTACAACACTATTTCCCTTTAACTTAATACTAGCGACTTAATAGGTATTGTCCTGCGTGTGAAGCCACATTTGTTATTTTTAGATATTACTATAATTTAGTATATCCATAAATTTATACTTTTGTACTTTTTTAAGTATTAATATAATTCATAACAATTTTATAAAATATAAAAAAATAATACCAGTGCATGTTCGGATTAAGGCGGTGATGGCTTTGGCTTTGGCTTTGGCTTGTAAAGGCCATTGACAATGAAAATTGAAAAGCGTGTGGTGATAGGGAAGTTTTGCTTGTGTGTGTGGACTGCGGGACCAATAGCGACCAAAAAACATTTATGAAAGAAAATTTCCTTTATATATAGTATAGAATTTTTTTTTTATATTAATAATAGCAGTATAGATAATTCACACTAACTACGTAGTCCAATTTTATTTTCTCTAATAACAAATAACTCATACTAACTAATGGTGATATAACCACCAAATATTAAATCCTTATTCACTTCAAGTTATCGCCATTTTAATTTTTTGTATTAAATAATAGTGATTTGTATGTACCAAAAAAATAATACAGTAGTGATTCGTACTCCTTCACTTTCGTGGATCACGCATTGCTAGTAAGACGTTGAAACCTTCTTTTATTTTCGTTGACATTCTGTTATATATGAGTAGATCTTCAAAGTCCTTCCCTGAGATTTTCTCGAAGTGACCTCATCTAACGTTTTTGTTTTCTTTGTCTTTGATCCTTGTGCTTATAATTCGTAATTTTCTGATACAAGTTCGTAATATATTGTCAGTTAGTGCGGAGTAGGAAAAGTTATTGCTACGATTATTAGACTATCCCTGACATCATGGGCAATTCAATATTCAGGAAACTTATGCTGTCAGCAGTGATTCATCTGGCTTATGTTCCCATTGCAAGCTCTTCATAGAGTGCATTGAGGGTACTTGTGCGAAGCTAGAAGCCAACGAAGGACGATCACATTCTATATTCATGCTGCATCCCCTGCACTACCTCCCTCTAGATGCCTGCATAACACCACATTCAGCATCTATACTTTGTGCTAGTGATTTCTTGTCCATACATTATGAAATAAATGCAGACCTGTTAGAAGCTTTGGACAAGAGCAGGACAGTGCTGAATATTCTTTGTTGCTTGCAGCTGCAGGTGCAATCTTCATATTCTGAATACTCTAGTGATTGCGTTTGTTTCAATATTCTATTATTCTTAACAACATACTTCTCTCTCTCTCTCTCTCTCTATCTCTCTCTCTCTCTCTCTCTCTTTCTGTTTAAAAATAAGAAAGGCTTTTGATTTTGATGATTTTCAGGAGCGAGAATTGATTGCAGATACGCTGATTGAATGCATGGAAAGTGCTCTCAAAGTTTGACCTAGTAAGCTTTTTCTTGTTATTCTGCATTTAATTAAGCACCCATATATTAAGTAAAGTAATTGCTAAGGACTTAAACGACTTTATGCCTATAACCTCCACAAGCCCTGCCATCTCATTTACTTTAACCATTTTCAGCTATAATGAAGCCACTAGTCCATCAGAATGCTGGAGATCGTCATCATCTGGTGAATTGATTGGAGTTGGGCTATCTCCCTCTTGTTGTTTCAACTTCTTTTTCTTTTTTCTAAAGTGGTGTGGTAATTACTATATTTTAATTGAAATGTACTGTTGGATTCAGAAGGACAAGGTTGTTTTTGTCGGAACTGTGTTACGCTAGAATATATATTTGATATGAAGGACATACAAATATGTTTTACTTTTAGGTCATATATATTGCATTTCTATTCCATATTGTAAATTAATCTCCTTTCCACACAATAAAATAATTTACTGTAGTAAATTGGGTTGCGGGGACATATAGTGGGCATTGAGAGAGAAAGAGAGAGATGATGTGCTATAATCTATTGTTTCTTGCATATTTACGAGATGATGGCACAATGTTTGACCTTAGTGCACCTTCACAATTCGCAATTCTCATATCCTTTCCAAAGTACATGCCAAACGACCAGCGATCAAAGTACCAAACGCTCTCAACCTGGCCTATCATTTCATGTTCAACGACAGTCCCGTTGTCATATATGATGCCGTGTTTATAAATGCTTCAGAACAATATGTTAGTAAGCCCATAATTTACACAATATTCAAAGGAACACTCTCGAAACTTTCAGTATATTACACTTATTCTTCTCCTTTAAGACAATCTAACAAAACTCTATTTGGAGGTACTCAAATAAATTTATCAGTGACTGTTTTATCTTTAAAAGAATATGTTAATTAATGTATAAATGGTAGGCCTTCGTTGTGGTGTAATTGTTGTTGTATTATTCTTGTAGACGATGAATATTAAATATTAGGACTTTCAATATATACAACCCAATCAGTAATTTTTTAATTCATACCATGGACTTATTTATAAGTTGATAAACAAGACAATGCTTATTCAGTGTCTATTTTCCAAGTATACTTGATAGGTATTAGCATTAAAATTAATTTCTTTTTGTAGTATAGAAAAGGGTTCTTTTTCTTTTTGTATCTAGTGTTGAAAAGTCAAAAAAAGCATGGGAATAGAGCGCGTGACGCCGACCCCACTAAGATGATGGCGCAATTTCACATAGCCTCTTCAAAGTACGCTCCCTTTAACATAGCCAGCTACTGATTAACTTCAAAGTAAGTAACCAAACCCTCACGTCAATCTGTCCTTGATTGGCCCATCATTTTCCGCAGAAGAATGATCCCATCATTGTGTTAATACAATCAAGAGCAGGTTTAATAGCTCGTTTTAACCTGGTCCTTGACAAGTTTTGGACCTTATTGATCCTTGAGGCCGTTTTTCGATTTTTTTAAGGGAATGAGGTCCATGTTACAAATTTTGTTTTTTATTGTCTTACCCGTGGCTTACGAAGCTATATTCTGGAAAATGTCTTCTAGACACTGCTCTCTACCATCAATGAGGTATCTCCGGCAGCAAGCTCAAACCACTATGCAGGGACCCTCTCAGCCTTCAATTGAATGCGCACAGCAGCATCTACATGCCATTACATCTAGCATGGCAACTGAGAAGCCAAGGTAGCGCCCAACTTAGAATGACCAAATGCCACTAGAAAAAAATGCGTTTAAGCAAACGAAAATCGAGGTTTGGTTATGCCACCAAAAAATCTTATTACTTTCATAACTTAGAGATCAATCGCAAGTACCATTAAATATACATATCACAAGAGAGTATTACCCACATGGTACAGCCATGGTTGAACATTATAGAAATAAGCAAACAAGCTGCAAGTTGCGACTATACACAGAAAAGTAAATACACACACAAAATAAAAGAGAACTACAAAAGTTCATTATTTTAATTGAATTACTAAACCCATTGAACATTCTTATGCATAAACACCCACAAAAAAAGGAGATAATTTACTATCCATTGTTATGATTAATAGCACTAGAAGTGTTGAAGAGTGAGAGAGAGATGAATTTTTAGTGAGAGGAAGTGATGAGTCCGCGTTGAATTTTCAGTTGTGCTAGCCAAAAAATCATTTTGTTGTAGCTGCTAGTAATAGCCCACAAATTTTGTTAATGACCATTGATGGTTATGTTTGGTAAGACATTTGGTGGAGGTACCAAGGCTGTCGGTGATGGAGGGAGTTGTCGATTGTGGGATGTGGAGGTGTGGGTGTTGGCAGCGGAAGATGGAGGGGGTGAGGTGAGGGTGGTAAACTCATCTTGTGGGTTTGAAGGTTAGATTGGGGAAAATTTAAGTTAAATTATAATTAATCATTTTTTAAGTTAATTATGCAGTTACTAAAATATAGTTAAGTTAATTTTAAGTTAACTAAAGTTTCAATTAAGATCCATCTCAATCATATAAGATAGGGAGCCTTCTAATCGGGTCCATGTTCAGGTATGGTGGTTAAAAATATTGATTAAAATATTAGATCCTAATTGTAAGATTAAATTTGGCCTCCAATGCAATTCCACAATTTTAATTATTGACTCTTTAGGGGAGTTTCTCCAATTGTAACGAGGCTTCAATCTGTGCCGTCTATTGCAAATTACATGGCTGTGATTCAAGGACCAAGTTGGTCCTTGTTTAAAACTCCCCAAGTAAGAAGGAGCCCAGGTTTAATACATAGTAAAACTATTTAAATGACTGTACACATTGAAAATGAAGTTGCTTATCATTAGTGTTAAGATTTAATAACCTATGTTTACGACAATTCTGGCTAAGCGAAACCCATGTGTTTGATTGACTGACCCCTCAAATATTCAATTATTGGTGAGTTTACTTGCTGGACCACACTCTGCATAGTTCAATCTTTCTTTTCGGTAGACATGGGAGGGGGGGTTTTGGGGGAGAGGGGAGATTCTAATGTGGCTGTAAAATTCATCACTGTGCCTTGGCCTCAACTGCTGCATAGTTCATCCTCGTCTCTACGTATAGTTACAGCTCTCAGAAAGTGGCCCGGGTCCAATTGGAGCAGGCTTAGAGAGCGTGGCTCGCTTTATCTCATCGGGCTAAAGTAGTAACGATCTACAGGAATCCAATTGCAACCTCGTGCGTGACCCAAAAAGCAAAAGAAGTGAGAAAAAAACGCCCTCCTGAGTACTCAAAGGATATATATACATCACACACGTTCACCGCTTTATGGATTACGACATGGTCTGGCATGAACTACTCTCTCGATCATGAACCCAAAAAAAAAAAAAAAAAAGAAGATTAAAATTCATGAATTTTTCTTTCATTTCTTTTTCTTATTCAATCAAGAAAGATTAAGTTCTTTTAAAAATTAATTTATGGCCAATTTTACATACATTTTTTTAAGCTAGATCACTAATATTTACAATATATTATGAATTTGACTCAAGTCAAGTTGGTCCCGAATCATATTCCCTTATCGAAGGATTATGTCCGATTGTCTTGCTTATATGGATCATCTTCCCTTACCAAAGAATCATTTCCCAGTTTTAATTAGAAAATTTGTGCGTTATTTTAATATATAATATACTTTAAATAGAGTTTATGATTCATGACATAATCTTATCTAATCTCATGCACTCATGCATTATGATGCAACTCATAAAAGTTTTTGGCAAAAATTTGGCAACATAATGGCTATACCGGAAGAAATCCAAAAATTGAAAATACTAATAAATAGCCAACAATTCCCAATCATAATCATAATAAAATCAATAACTACTCAACATTTCATACTTCCAATATATCCTTTACCACAAATACAATCATCATCATCATCATAAGGCATAAATAAAGTGATCAAGGTAAAATCATCAAGATCCCAAGAGTCAAGAGAAAGGCATACATTGGTTTTCATTCATCAGCCTTACTGGTCATAAACAATCATTCCTAAACATTTTAATTTCAAGTAATATCTCACCTTCATACTTACTTTAAATTCAAATAGATATGTAACATAACATTTTTTCTTAAGAATTCTTGGCTTCAAGATTTGAATTTTGATTAAAGGAAATTATTTCTATTTTATTAATGCTTTAATCACAATTAAATCTAGTTTTCAAGTCCTTTGACCCATATTAAGAAAAGAGTCTAATACCCTTTTTGGCCTAATATTGGTAGCATACATTTTTCTAATCTTTAAACCAACTCTAAACTTTTTTAAACTTACTCCATATTATCATATATGGTCCAAGGTACTTAAATTTACCATAATAACTTTGAATACTTTACTAAAATATGCATTTAGTTAACCCTAAAACACATGGCCGAAAATGACTTTCTAAACTAGGAAGCATGACTAGCTAACACCTAACCTTTCAATAATTCACCTTAAACCAATTTCAACCATTCAAAGATATTTCTAAGGTCTATATAAGTCAAATAATTAAGCCTAAAATTATTTTGCTATCCATTGAGGGATAAGAATCGAAATTTACCCTTCTAGTGGCTTAATGGAACTTGTTTTGATCCAAAATTATTTCTACTTATTCTTTCACCAAAGCAACTACTCAAGGACAATTTTAGCCGCTATGTATTGTGTATTTCATTGGATAAAATTAGTTTGCATTTATTCCTTTGGTATGATAATTAATTTCTCATTTTTCTAAGTTGCTAGTGTAGAATTTTAACTACCCTTTTTATGTCAAAATTCAATATAGTGATTCTAACAGGTTTGTATCCATAATTGCATTTATATTTATGGTCAACTAAGTTATTTAAACTCATAAAAACCTTAATTTGATATAAATTCTTAGGGTCTTAAGCCTTGACCCCAAAATCTCACTATAGCTAATTTATGACATAACTTAATTAATTGTTCTCCTACGGGTTCCACATCACAAAAGCCATTTTAGGACACTCACCTAAGCTAAACTAAGCTAAATCTAAGCTTTAAACATATCACTATATTTAACTCTTTGAACCTAGAATAGTAACCCAAGCACAAACCATACTTTTTCTCAAGATTCACAACAAAGAAGTATTAGATATCCCTATCTCTACTTCTAAGCTTGAAAACCCCTTCAAGATTTCAAGCTACACCCTTCAAGATCCACCAATCAAGAGAAGGATCCTTTCCTCCTCTAGGTGAGATAGCCGCGGCCTTCCAAGCGGAGCAGGAGAAGAGTTTTGCTTCTTGATTGATGAGGAAGAGAGGAAATGAGAAAAGGAAGAAAAGGTCTTGAGATTAGAGAGAGATTTGTGAGGTTCATAAAGGTTGGAGAAAGAAAATAGAGAGGGTTTGAGGAGGTAAAAGCTACATGAATAGTAGAGAGGAAATGAGGGAGAGTGTGTTGTATTTTGAGTTGTATTTGGAGAGAGTTAAAGTGTTTAGGTGGTAATGGGTATTTGAAATCTAGCCTTTGAATTAAAAATAAGACTTATAATTTGATCCAAACCTTTGATTAAAAGGTTAGAAGTGATAGTTATTACTTTATGTCACTCATTAATACTTTGTGACATTATATAGATACTCTATTGTACCCGGAATCCTTAAATTAAATAGGTCTAGAAGCTTTAAGAGTTTCTAGTTGAAATTCGAAATCGTTTCTAAATGTTTAACCTGAGAACATGATTTACCATATTTTTTTTTTTATTCCTAATAGGATCTTAACTGTGTGATTTAATCTACTATTATTTTATTTTATTTCTCCATTTAATTTTTATTTGCTGCATTCATGCAATTAAATTTCTCTACTAACTTTTATTTAAAATTTATCGTCAGTAATTAGTTTAATTTTATTGTAAATGCAGTTTATCCCTTAATGAATTTACACATTATTATTTATTTAATTTGTAACACAGAGTTGTAAACGCAGCAAAATCAAGGATGTTACATTACTCCCCAATTTTAAAAAAATTTGTCCTTAAAATTTAGTACTTGGAAATAGGTTTGGGTGTTGCTTCCTCATTTCTGATTTGAGTTCCCACTTATGTTCTTGTAGTCTTCCGTGACCCCAAGCCTGCATTACCAATGGTACAACCTTACTCTTGAGCTACTTGACTCCCTCGTCCACAATGTTCACCGGTGGTAGATTGAAAGTTAAATCTTCTTCTAACTACACTGATTCTGGCTCGAGTAAGTGACTACGATCAAAATGATATTTCCTAAGCTGAGACATAGGAAAAACATTGTGAGGGTTGGATAGATTGGGTGGCAAGACTATTTGATAGGCAAGTAGTCCTATTCATTTCAAGATTTGGTACGGGCCAAAGAATTGAGGGGTCAATTTTTTAACTCTAATGGCTCTACCTATTGCTATTATAGGAGTAACTTTCAGGAATAAGTGTTCTCCTTCTTGGAATTCTAGGGGCTCTTTCGTCTGATCAGCATAACTCTTTTGTTGGCACTAGGCAGTAAGCATTCTACTCCTTATCTTGTTCACCTGGTCAGTGGTTTATCTAACAAAATCAGGTCCCAAGAGGCTCTTCTCCCCCAATTCATACCAACACAGAGGAAATTGACATTTCCTCCCATATAATGCTTCATACGGAGCCATGTTGATGCTGGCGTGGTAGCTGTTATTGTAGGCAAATCCAATCAGAGGCAGATACTTGTCCCAACTTTCCTGTTGATCCATCATGCAAGCCCTCAACATGTCTTCCAAGGTTTGGATAGTTCTTTCTATCTACTCATCTGTCTGGGGGTGATACATCGTACTCAAACAGTGTTTTGTCCCAAGTGCCTTTTGCAAATTTCCACAAAATCTGGAGGTGAACCTTGGGTCTCTGTTTGAAATGATGGTTAAGGGAACTCTATGGAGTTTCACTATATCTTGGATGTATAATTGCGTTAACTTCTCTAAGAGATAGGTGGATCTAATGGGCAAAAATTGAGTAGACTTAGTCAATCTATCAACTATAGCACATATAAAGTCATACCCTATTGGGGTGCTAGGTAAACACATCACAAAATCTATGGAAATACTCTTCTATTTCCATTCAGGGATTTCTAGGGTTTTTAGCATACCCGAAGGCCTCTAATGCTCTATCTTTACCTTTCGAAAAATGAGACATGGTAGCAAGTGCCGTAGCCCGCTCCAAATTACAATTTTAAAACTTAATTACACTACTTGTAATATAGTGCAACCAAGGTCATCTCTCACAAGGATGTTGATGACTATTTGATTAGAGACAAAGGGGGGTTTTGTTTGCATATAAGAAAACTAATTAAGAAAGAAAACTAATAACTAAAATGGACACTAGCTCAAGGATTTCCTAAGGCCAAAGGCATATCTATCACAAACGCACATATGATCAAATACATGGAGTGTAGCTAACTTGAGTTGTTAGTATGACTGCTACTAGCAACTCCACAATTCACCTAACGATCGCCAAGTATTCGATTAACACATAATTAGTAGATAGTTGAGACCTCAACCTCTAATTAACTAATGGTAAACTAGCCCCAATTGCATTAGCCTAAGTCTCAATCAAGACCCAATTCTTAATTCTTTAGTTAATTAAATATACATCAATCAACCAATCAACATATATCTAACGGATATCTTAGTCATGCATCCTCATATCAATAACATTCAATAAGAACACATAATCAAGATTATCCCAATCATAAATGTAACACCCTACCAACTTAATGTTATACTTAAGTCATAGCATGAAATTGGATAGGTTGCGTTACCGTGTTAGTATTCTGTCTATAGCTGTATTAACGATGCGCTGTATACAATAAATGTGGATAGCATTGTAGAACATAATAAAGTTTAATAAAACACAACAGAGAAGATAAGAATAAGTGATACATCATCAACTGTATACGTACATATATAGATTGGAAGCCAACGCTTCAGTCTATATATATATATGTTTCAAAAGCAGAATGAAATAAGGGAACAACAAAATTCCTATTGCTAAAAAGTAGAGACAGAAATGGCAGGAGCCAGCTTTGTACGAGTCCAACTCGGGATCATGGTGGAGCTGCAGGTCTGGAATCTCAATGAAAAGGGTAGCCATCAAGTCCATCACCAACGTCTGAGAATGATGCCGAAATGCAAAAACGAGGTGAAAATTTAAAGAAATTCTCAGTAGGGTTCGCATATGGTGTTTAACTGACGTCATATTCATTCTCAGTTGCCTCGGTTTTTATTTAGCTATAAAAACATGTGTACGAACTGAAATATCCATATTCAATAAGTTTAAGAAAACATCTAACCCGAGGCAAGGTTCAGTTTTACTTAAGACAGCATAAGAAACAGAACAAACTATTAAGTAGTGATATTCAAAATAATGAGCAGAATAAATGAGTATACAGCAGTAAGTCAATGTAACAGACAAACTGTAAATAACTTGTGATAACTATTCAATGTAATCATGCATTCAATGTAATCATGTAAAACTCTTTCTTGAACCTTTCTTCATAAACTTTTTCTATTACTTGATCCCCTGGGAGTTCTTGGCCATTTAGGCTCCTGGGTAATAGTCTGCTTTTCAGGATCGAACTCATTCCTATACAGGAATATTGGGTTTACTTTTCCCGACCTCCCCACCGATTTATTCCCCTTAACTTTAATTCGGGGCTGGCTCAAGTATCATGGAACTTTCATAATCACATATTCCTCATGTTCATCATAACATTTACCTCTTGTTATGTGATTTGGCTTGATTTTGGAGCTTGGACGAATAAAAGTTAGTTGAGCTAGATACTTTGAGGGAGTTGGGTGAGTGGAGAAGAGAAGAAGAGAGCTGAACAAGAGAGAAAGGAAGCGCAGATTTTGGGCTGAAGGAAGAGAGGAAATTGTGTTATAAAAGCATGGAGGAGGTAGATAAAATCTTACAATTTGTTTGGTTGGAGCTCTTGTGGCCAAATTTCAGCCAATACCCTTCATCCTTGTGGCTTCTCTTGCGCCACACTTAGGGGTTTAAATGACTGAGTGTTCAGCCTTAGGTCATCGGGTTTTGGGCATGTAATTCTATTGGTCCAGTTCCGACAGTTTAAAATACCGTAATCTTACCGATTTTCTTCAAATCGATAAATCGGTTCCAAGAAAATTTTTATGAAATTTCCTATACTTCTAACTCAATTCTCTCATATCTAAACTCAATTAATTGCTAATCAATTGATCCTAAATAATTATTTAGTCAAGTTTTAATTAATCTCAATTACTCGATAAGAACCAAACAATTAGGCGAAAAACGATAAGAAAATTTTGATGGATATTACAATAAACCCCAATTCCAATACTATTCAATCAAGTTTCATAACTAGGAACCCTCAACTAGCCAAGTTCATATTAATCAATCAATTAATATTCACCCAACTAACTACCCAATTACATACTCGCACATCAATATCATTCAATGCAAGCATATAAAAAGTAAGAGGCAAAGAATTAAGAAAACACATTATGCACTGAAATTAAAGAGTAAAGTTTCAAGATACAATCGTTGAAGCCCTTTGGAGAATCCTTAAGCTAGCCTCCAACTCTACTCCTCCATGGGAATTTACTACCAAAACAGAAAATGAAGAGTGGTGGTGGAAAGATAAAAGGGTGAGAAGAAGAGAAGAGGAAAGGAGGAAGAGAGAAAAGAAAGAAAACTAACCTACTCTAACCTAAGGAGAAAAGCTAAAATCCTAAGAATGAGACTTCTTTTTTAATTAGGTAATGTCTTAGGTATTAGTATATGAATTCCTATGTATTTGCTTTCCAAAAGTGGGCCCAAGTGACCCAAAACTCAATATTACATCTATTCTGTTGTTCTACTGTATTTTAGTTGCACTATAGTGCAACAATCAATCAATTAAAGTGATGTCTCAACTGCAGGTCATGCTATAGCGCAAGCTCTTAACAACAATTATGCAGAATTTGACATTCTAGTCACTTCTAAGCTCTGTTTGAGCCCTAAAACCTTCAAACTAGCTCTCGGTATCTTCATGAAAGTTGTATATCTTTTTCTTAGCTTCAAAATGGATAGCTCGTTTGCTTCATTTGAATTTGGGATGAGAGAGTTATGGTCTATATTTGTAGCATGCTCAAGTTGAAATTTCAGCAACAATGAAATTGAGCTTCCAATCACTTCTAAGCCTCAAATCCTTCCAAGTTAGGTTTCTACAAGTTAAAAACAACATATATAAGGATCTGGAACTATTGGAACTTGTTGAAATACAAAATCAAGGAAAAAGGCATATTTATGCAAGAATTAGCAAAAGCGGCAAATTGACCAAACAATGAAATTCATGTAATTGGAAAGCAAACATTCATCAAAGAAGACTAAAAAACTAAATGTGAGGGATAAAATTAGTATCTAAATTCAACTCATCAAGACACTTGTTGATCAGTTCGGCTATGTCTTTCTTCATCCCTGGCCATCGAAATATCTTTTTGAGGTCTTGATACATTTTGTTCATTCCCAAGTGCGTGGTGAAATCGCTCTTATGGACTTCTTCTAAGATTCTCTTCCTGAGATCACCACTGGCAGGTATACAAATCCTCCCTTGGTATTTCCATAGTTGATCCGTGCCTTGAGCAAATCCTTCCAGTTTTCCTTCTCGGATCAATGCTAGTCTTCTGAAACTCTTAATCTCTTTGTTGTGCTTGTGCGACTTGATTCTTAAAACTGGTTGTGATCTTATTTGTCCTAATCTTATGCTGCCAGGGGTTACTGAGACTCCCAAATTGAGGTTTCAAAAACCTTTCATCAATTCTATCTCTTTAATCATCCATGCTATATGCAATGACTACCTACTCAAAGCATCAGCTATAGTGTTTGCTTTGCTTGGATGGTAGTTCAATTTGAAATTTTAATCTTTTAGGAATTCCATCCATTTTCTCTACCTCATATTCAACTTCTTCTAATCAAAGAGGTTAAACTCTTATGATAAGAGAACATTTTAAATTTTATCCTGTACAGATGATGTTTCCAAAATTTCAAGGCGAACACCACGGCAGCTAGTTCCAGGTTGTGAGTTGGGTAATTCATCTCGTGTGGCTTTGGCTATCTGGAGGCATAGGCAACTACATGTTGAACTTGCATTAATACACACCGTAAACCTTTTTCCCGAAGCATCATAGTAAACTTCAAAGGGTCCGTTGGGGTTAGGTAGTACTGACATGGGAGTAGTGGTCAATTTTTCTTTTAATTCTTGGAAATTTCTTTCACACTCAGCCATCCATTTAAAAGGAATGTCCTTTCTAGTTAGCTTCGTGAGGGGCAAAGCTATTTGAGATAAACCTCTTATGAACCTCCGATGATACCTTGCCAACCCTAGAAAACTCCTGATTTCTGTCACTATGGTTTGCCTTTCCTACTTAAGTACTACTTCAACCTTGCTAGGGTCTACTGAAATCCCTCCTTGCGATACAACATGACCCAAAATCTTCACTTCTTTCAACCAAAACTTGCATTTAGACAGCTTGGCTTAGAGCTTCCTTTCTCTCAGAATACCCAACACTATTCTAAGGTGCTTTGCATGTTCCTCCTCCATCTTGGAATAGATGAGGCTATTATCTATGAAGACGAACACAAACTTGTCCAGATACGGTCTAAAGATTCGGTTCATATAGTCCATGAACACTGCAAGGGTCTTAGTTCACCCAAAGGACATCTCGGTGTATTCATATTGTCCATAACGGGTTCTAAAAGTCATTTAGAGATGTCCTCATTTTTTACCCTAATTTGATGGTATTTGGGTCTTAGGTCAATCTTAAAAAATATCACTGCTCCTCACAACAGATCCACGAGATCATCAATTCTCCGCAAATGACATTTGTTCTTAACTATCACTTTGTCATGTTGCCAATAATTCGCACAAAGCCTCATACTGCCATCTTTCTTCTCACAAACAAGATACGGGCTTCCCATGGTGATGCACTCGTTCTGATGAAGTTCTTCCCTAGCAGCTCCTCTATCAGCTTCTTTAGTTTGACTAATTCCAAAGGTCACATCCTATAGGGTGCTATTGATATTGGCCTCGTCCCAAGCAGCAATTTAATAGAGAACTCTATCTCTTTCTCTGGGGGAAACTCAGGTATATCCTCAGGGAACACATCCTGGAATTCCCTAACTATAGATATCTTGGCTAAAACTTGGTCCAACTCCATTTCATTTGCCGAGAAGACAACATATTCCTGACTTTCAATCTTACAACATTCAGACATTAGAGAATCTTAGACATATTAAGGTTACTGGTTTAACAAATAGAGTAGAGGGAAATACTATGGATTTCTCTGAACAATTTAATATTACACCATTAGCTGAAAGCTAGTCCATGCGTAAGATCACATCTAACCCTGGCAAAGGAAGATGTGATCCAAAAGAAGCGTTGACAAGTTTGAAAAGTGGGTGAACCATTAAATGGATACTTTTTTATTTCTATGACATTTCCAAAGGCTGAGAAAAAAAAGCAACTTCTTTTTTTATCTAGTCTTAGACCAGTGGATCAAAGATACACAAGACTCAAGATCTGCAAGCTTTAACGGTCATATTTTTGAAATCTATATAAAGATGGAACTCAAAGAAGAAGGGGTCAGACTGTTTTGAATATTTATACGCTCTCAAAGCTTTTATCCTCCAACCTTCTTAACTCTTAGACTGTTCTAAATATATGTACGCTCTCAAAGCTTTCATCGTCCAATCTTCTCAACTCTTTGATTTATTAGAAAGTTACACATTGTAACTTCTATTTCAAAAATCTTTTCTACTGATTTGTATTGGATAACATTCCCATATTGAAAATTTAGAGAATTCATACACACTGTAATTCTTTGGATATATTCTATTGAGAGATTTAGTGTGAGTGTTCTAAACATGGAAGAGAAAACCGGATCAAATCGGCCGATCAGACTAGGAACAGGCCTAGTGTCAAGTCCAATCTTGCTAGTTAACCCGGCGTCCCTGAAAAGCATTATCAAATCAGATTGAACTGGTGAGAACCGGTGAACCGGTCCAGTTCTACCAGTTTGGTTGGTTTACTTTTTTCTTTTTATAAAATGTTGTTTTTCTCTTTTTTAAAAAAATAATTAATTAATTAGTTAATTATATATTGTGTTAATTATGTTATAATTTTTTGCATTTTGTTTAATTATATAGATATTTATATATATAAATAATTAAAATTTTGCATTTTAATTAATTATATATATATATATATATATGCATAAATAATTAAATATATATATTTTATTATATCCCGGTCGAATCCCCGATTGAACCAATTAGACCTTTAAACCTTTGAACTCTTGCTTTGACCGATTTGATGTCCGGTTTGGTTTTCTTAACCTTGGTTCTAAATACAAACCTTAAAAATCCTTACATTGCAACTAGACCCGTTAATGGCCACAGTGAGCTTGCAGAGACTAGGACAAAATTCTACTCAATTTAGCTTGAAGAGGCTTGGTAAAAACTACTCTATTGTAAACATATGGAGAGGCTTAAGAAAGACTACTTGATTATAAAAGCTTGGAGAAGTTTGAACAACGAATACTTGATATATAAAAATCTCAACAAAATGTTGGGGACTGGACGTAAGCTAGTGGTTGTCTGAAAGAGTATAAAATCTTGCTGAGTGATCTCTTTATCTATCCTATTTTTATTACTTTTTCTTGTTAAGCTTTTAAATCTATGTGCAAAATATCATACTGCTTGAATAAATCTTTTGCAAGTAAAACAATTTGTTCTTCTAACAAAATAGCTTCCGCATTCCAAGTCGCAAACTTAAGAAAGTTGTTTTATACAAGTTTTTAGGTTTTGAATTTTCTTTATAGCACTATTCAACCCCCTTTCTCTTGCTATCTTATCGAAGAATAACCATATACTCAACAATGCCAATGGCTTTAGGGCATCAAAATACAGTTTTGTGTACATCTTCCTCAACTAATTCAATATGATTATATCTAGAATAACCATTCATAAATGATAAAATTCCATTATTAGCTACAACATAGACTAACATAGGCATAACATACTCATCCTTAGGGGTAGTTAAATTTAAATTACGAAAATCTATACATATCTTAACTTTACCATTCTTTTTAATTACAAGAACAATATTTGAAAGCCATTGTACATATCTAGTCTTGATAAAAACTTGCTTTTAATATCCTCTCAAGCTCCTATTTTATCTTGGGCAGCAATTCTAGATTGAACCTGTTGGATTATTACTTGAATAGTCTGAATCCCTCTTTAATGGGCAATTCATGTTCAACTAGCTCCCTAGGCAATCTAGGCATTTTATGATAATTCCAAGCAAAACAATCTTCATACTTGATTGTTAGCCAAACTAGTTGATCTCATTCACCCTGGCTAAGTAAGCCATTGAGTTTAGTTTGCCTCGGCTCATCAACTGTTCCAAGGTTGACTTCAATTAGACGGTCTTCAGCGTCAAAACTTACGACTTCCGTGCTAATAGAAGGCATGACCAAATCTATTACTTGATATTTTCTATCTCCTTTATCTATTAATTGATCATTGTCCTCTATCAATCCTATCAAATCTTCATCCCTCTTCGCTAATACCTGCTGAAATAGGCATTCCTCAAGTAATTATGACAGTAGATTTTCCTTGGTTGTACTTGACTTCCATGGCTCGCTTAGAATCTTTGGGTAATAGGTGATCCGAGACTTGTGGAACCTATCTTCGATCATACTTTCCTCCCTTCGGCTGATCCTTCTATTAAGGAAAATGTAACCTTTGAAACACACTATGCCGAGGTGGATCGGGTTGCCCCCATGCCCTATTTTCCTTTTAAGCTTGGGCCTTCATTCCTTCCTCTCAATTTTTCTTGAGGAATCATAGCTCAAAGCTCTAGTATATTCCTTAACTACTATCAACTTTGGTTTCCATACTTGCTTAGATTGTTGCACAGGCTAAGAAGAAAAGGCCTCCTTCCTATTATGCTTACTTTTAACTAATGTAAAAACCATGTTGATTATAGCAAAAGGAAAAGGATTGCTATCTATGGTCATACTAGCTCCTTTTTTATCTGTGAGTTTGAATCTTCCTTCTTTCAAGGCCTTCTGAATAACATTACGAAAAATAGTACAATTATTCGTATAATGTGAATATGATTATGCCACTTGCAATACTTTATATTTTGAATTTGATTCGTTCGAGGCAATTTGTGTCCTTCGGGTAGCTTAATTTGTTTGTCTCTGACTAGCAAGTCAAAGATCTGATCTTCTTTTGAAATATTAAATAGATATGCCTCCTTCTCTTCAGTTTTAATCTTTTCTTTTCCTTTAGCTGGGGTAAGTATAGGACAAGTATATGGCTTGGCCTCTAGTAATGCAGTTGCCATAATTTCCCTCTAATAGTTCATTCCTCATCTCCTCCTTCCTCTTCAGCTGAGTTACAATCAACCACAACATCCAATTAATAGCCTCTAGGCCTTACTCTATTAGCTCTCCTTTGTTCCCTCTCTACTATGAACTACTTTACTTGAGATGCTTTCCAAGAGAGTTGTGTAAAACCCTCTATTATATAAACTATGCTCGAGTCATGGAGTTATATTAAGAGGTTGTCACTGTGTTAAGAGAATCTTTAAAATATGGAAAATATAATACATGGCCCTTCAACTGTATACTTTATTACTGAAATATAGTTCATAAATTTTGTTGTCTTTGATACATAGAGAATAAAATAATTACAATTTAAAACAAATTTGTGACTAACATATCATATAGAACTTGCTTTCGCTAGTCATCAAGTAGCTTCAGTAGTCTCTTGATTTAGTTTGCTTCCGAGTCTTGCTCAGTGAGCATCCTAGTATTCCACCTCTACTTGATTTCCAACTAAGGTGCTGGAATGTTTAGGGAAAAGAAAAATATACAAGCAGGCAGTGAGAATCTATGGTTCTCAGTAGGTAAACTCAAACCATATAGTGTGATCATAAATATTTGAACCGCTTCAGTTTCTTATAAAAAAAATGTGGGCACATATACACAACCAGTGGTTCAGTTTTAAGTTGAAAACATCTTTTTTGAATCGGGTTATATTTTAACAACCACTTGCTATATCATATGATAGTCATAAAAATATGAATAGTATAATATGCTTCAATAAGAAACATAATAATATTATGACTTAACAAGATAATTGAAGATGCACATAAAGATGCTTATACTTGACTGTATGCAAGTGCACTTGACTTAATTCATATCTTTCTTTAACTTACAACTTGATCTTTATAAACTTTTCTATTACTTGGTCCCCTAGGAGTTCTTGGCCATTTAGACTCCTGGATAATATTCTATTTTTCAGGATCAAGCTCGTTCCTATACAGGAATACGGGGTTTACTTTCCCCGATCTCTCCACTGATCTATTCCCCTTAACTTAATTCCGAGGCTGGCCCAAGTATCATGGAACTTTATCATAACATAACTTTGGTGAATATCTTGAAAATGTTCATGTATGTGTATGCATCTCATAACTCATGCATAGGCTTCACCGAATTTTCAGTAGCATGACGGATCGAGTCCACTTCCCCGTGAATAGTGCCAGATAACCAGGAAATTTTAATCAAATAGCAAAGCTAATATAGAACATCATATCTCCATTAGTTGTCACACACAACAAAGTCTTATGAGCAAAGCTTAGGTGGTTAGGTGTAAGTTTTAAAATCTTAAGTTTTAATTTATCTTACAAGTTTTAAACCTTTAATAATGTTCCCGAGTTTGAGCTTAGGACCGACTTCCGAGATTACATTGGTTCCGAGTTCCTAGATTATATAAGTTCCAACTTCTGGGGTTATGTATATAGGGTTGATGTTCTGATTTCGACTTCTGGGATTCGGGTATAAGGTTTCATAATATGGTACCATCTTCCGAGTTTATGTTGAGGATCCTCGATTTGCAGGTTTAAGTATTTAGGCTTTATATTCTTGTCCTAGACTTTCGATTTCGAAGTGTTTTATGTGCTATGTGATTCCGATTTTCGACACTAACTATACTCGATCTAGTTTTCTATTTACCAAGTTCCGAGTTCAACATTAAATATACCCGACCTAGCTCATTGTTTGCCAAGTTCCGAGTTCTGATATCAATAGAGTGTTCTGCTCATTCTACCATCTTCTGCCCGAATATTGTAAAGTCCACCCTTACTCCTATTCAACTCATTTAGACTTGAATTTTGGACATGTCATAGCCCTACATTTCCAACCTTTTTGGTCCCATTTCATTTTGATTTGTATAACTCAGGTTATTAGTATTTTACTTCAGACTGCCCTGTACTTAGCCAGAAATACACCCTGAAAATTTACTAAAAATAGAAATTTTGGTGAAATCATACAAAATTTATGTCAATTTAAAGGTAATCGAACAAGCTTTCAAATGAAGGAAGCTACATATCATTTGCATGAGTATATTTTGAGATATGAACCCCGTAACCTGACCTTATTGGACTACTCTGTTCCAGCCTAGTTTGAACTTAAGTCAACTTCATTGATGTGTTGGGAACAAATGGTAATGAATCTGACTCTAAAATTTTTATGGAATGTTTTGCTATATGTTAGCTTTCAAATAGCATTAATTGCACACAATTTAGAGTTGTGTAGGGTGACTTACACCTTTTTCAACTCATACTACCCAGATGAAAATTCATATTTCTAGGTCAAACTTCAAAAATTCATAACTAATTCTATATTAATCCAATGGCCTTATATTTTATATGTATGAAAAGCCTTGAATGTCTAGTTTCATATAATCATCTTATTTTGAGGTCCGTAGAAGAATCCGTACACTTTGCAGTATGGACACATCCAGGATTTTACCCTGAGCCAATTTTGTTTGAGTTTCCTTTTGAGTTTTTGATCAAGTTCTCAACCCAAACTAAGTTTCCTTATCTCAAATCACTAGAAAAACATCAAAATAGCATCATGCAAGTATGGCATAAGAGGAACACAATAGCCACAGAGTTACATGATATATCAAATAACTAAGGATTTGAGCTACCTACTTCAAAATCCTTGAAACCATGGATGCAAGGAAGGCAAGAGCAACATCCTAACCTTCTTCCCCCCTCATGGCAGTGCCATAAATGGTGGTGGAGGGACACCACTTGATGCTAAATCATGAAATTGTTAGAGGGGTTTTGTAGAGGAGAGGATGATGATTAATTTTCATAAAAGGAGTGAGAGGATTTAAGGTCAAGAAGGGCATGACCTATGAGCTTAAAGCTCATAGTCATGGAGGTGGTGAAGAAGAGAATGAAGATGAGAAGATGGTGGTGGTGGTGGCATAAATGATGAGGGGGAGGAGAATCTAGGGCATGAGGGTATTTTAGTAAAAATAAGGGTAACTTACTCATTAAGCTTAGTTAGCTTGTTTAGGAAGTTTTATGGGTTAATTTTCATTTATGGGTTTTGGATCATAATTTAAATTTTACTAAACTTGAATTTTGAGCTATTACTAAAAGGACTTTTAATTGATGCTCATGCTTGCAGACAATATAAGACCCTTGAAGATTAATTCAAGGTGTCCAAATATCAATTCGGGTATTCAATCTACCCGAATTTCTAAAATATTGTGTAAGTAACCTCACACTCTTATTTGAAATTGTGTGTAGAGAATCTCAATTTAAGGTTATTACAAGTATTTTTGTTATCTACCAGTGTCTTGAAATCCACAAAACTTCTGAAAACAAAAATTCTCTACGGTTGCCCTTCTTGACAACCATAAAGCCCTTATTACGACCTTGCCACTATAATCCAATGATGACAACCTTGCCCTTGGTTTCTCTACAGGTTATCTAATTACTGTTTTGCCCTTGTATCAGACCCGAACTTACTCCTATTCTGGCCTATCCTCAAGGTTCAGGATGTTACATTCCTTTTAGCCTTCCGGAAGCCCTTTAATATTTTCTGCCGAAGTTTCTGCCGTATTTTTTTTTTTATTTTCTGTAACTAATGGCATTTCCATAATTTTGAGCAAGTCCAGGGACACCCACATCATTTCACACCTGACTGCCTCCGTGGCCTAATTGGCAGAGATTTAAACTTCTACGGTTTCACCATGTGATTCGGCTTCGTTTAAAACCCCATTCTGCTAATTCTACAGATATGGGAACATAAAGATCATTTTATGAAAAGTTCTAGGTTATTGTGGAAATAATTCTTTGGGGTCAAATTATAATTTTTAAAAATTTTGGGTATCACTGCAATTATCAAAAGTTTACAGGGGCACTTTTGTCATTTCTTAACTTTTGACATATGGCAGTGCCATATTTTCAGCGGCAGTGTCACACTACCCTATAATTCCGAGTGTGAAGATCGTTATGGCATAACGCTGCCTAAGAGAAATAATTCAAAGTTTCCATTACGTTTTGTTTACAAGAGTGGGGATGTTACAAGTTAGGACAAATCACAATATTCTTTCCCTCAGCTAAGAATCCATATTATTCATAGCAATTAAGGCACATCCAACCTTAAGCAGTTACACACTACACTTCCCTTTAACTCTTCTAAATCTTTCCAAAAATTTTAACACAGGCTCATTCGCTTGCTGTTTAATACCCAAAGGTCTACAATAGAAGCCTTTGGCTGGGGCTTGTAGAATCTATCATGGAATATTCATTCCATATCAATCGAGTTTTGTACAGAATTTGGGGGTAGTGATGAGTACCAGGTGAATGTTGCCCTAGTTAGGGTAAAAAATCATTTTGTCTTGCCTCAACACATTGAGCTATAAATCAACCGATGTGCTCCATTGTAGACTTGCCATCTTCTCCAAAAAGGTAGTAAAATGTGGAGTTCTAAAATCTCTTAGGAATTGAACCTTATCTACCCATTTTGGATATAGTTTCCTATATACCGGCCTTTCCAAAGGTCTTAATTGTACACTAAAATGCCTCCTCATAGCCTTGGCTATCATATTTGAGTCAAACAGCTAGGGCATAGCCCTTTTCGGCTCAGTACACAGGTTGAGTAGGTACTACTTTCTGATTAGCACCCTATTTGATTCCTTGAGGCACCCTATTATGGGGCTGCATATAGGATGGAGGATATATCGGCTGTTGAGGTACATTCAATGGTTGTGAGACATAAACTAATGGTAGAGTATACATAGGCTAAAATAATCCTGCAAACTTGGTTGTATATCCTTTAATCGACTGAGTAGTGGCTCCTAAATTGTAAATATTCCATTGCGTATCTCCTTGCGACTAACTCATTTGAACCATTGGTTCAGCCGTTGGAATAGGATTGGTATATGTAGGCTAATCCTAATTGTTACTAAAGCTACCCTAAGAACTTGTATTGCCAGAAGGGAGTCCTAAGTTTCCTAGTATATTGGGGGGTCTTTTGATCAACTACACTTGACTAGGTTGAGGTGCTTGATGCCCCCCAGTGTAAGCTATTACTTCACTAATAGTTTCAGGCTTAGTTCCATGCATGGCCTTAGTTGAATAACTTGTGACATATCCCTCTGCTGTTGCTGAACAAGCTGAATCTCTTTTCGCACCATTTGCTTCATTATCTCAACTAGTTACGTAGACATTTCATGCATTAGATCATTTACTCCTACTTCAATTTGCTATTTGATGAAGGATGCAAACATTGCTCATAGCTACCTTTCCTCGCGTCTAGTTTGAATTAACCTAGAAATGTCATAAGATGCTGTCGAGGCCTTAGGCTATGGGGAGGTAACAACTGCGCTCAGTTACTCTGATGTCACCCGTTGGGGTGTAGTCAAGGCAACCGCGTACATAGCCGGTTGCCTCCCTGCCTTCTGCTCTAAGGCTAGACTTGGATTTATTGAATTCATGTTGATGACCTTCACAGATCTTAAATTGATACACCAAGTATGATCTAGCCTAGGAACAGGAAACTTTCACCGATCTGACTGTGGAGGTCCCACCAAGTGTACCAAAAGTATGTTGGATATAGATGTAATCGGCTAAATTTCTGTAAGAAACTTATCGGAAAATAAATTCCCAAAGATTACTAATGTTCAAGCAATTTAAGTTAAGAAAGATACTCTGCCCCTTAGCAAATGGATTCCTCAATTGACTCACGAGAGTAAGTCTTTGAGTAAAATCGATCAATGAAAATTAGAATGGGAGTTGGACTTGCATTAATCAACATAAGAATTCATACAAGCTTGAATCTTAATAGTGAACATAAGGCAATAACATAATGCTAAAAGTAAAATGATCAAAGGGAAAAAAAAAAAAAGCTAATAATCAAAGTGGCATGGTGTATGTATGTCATTCGTGTGTGTTCAATTTTGCCTGCATAAGCTCTTCTATCCTTCCTCAATTTTTGCCGTGTCCTAATTGCACCTTCTTAGTGGCCTTTGGCTGAGCTCTCATGTACCCACATTCATGGTCAGTTGTAACCATCCCTAAAACATGGTATCAGTCTCCAGCTAACTTCTTTCCTTCAACAATTAGGCTTAAACACACCTCTTGGTCCAACATTTCCTTCAACTAATATGCTCCTTCTAGGCCCAAAAATGATTTTTAGCTGATGATCATTTTCTTAGGCCCAAATACTCTACTTCGCCCATTTCAGCTTTCAACCAAAGCCAACATGGGTCACTTGTTAGCTTATAATTAATTACTTTAAGCTCACTAATTCACCTTCACCTAAAAATTAATTATGGTGCCAACACTACCACTTTGGTTTCAATATTTGTCACTATCACTTCTCTGCCTATTTGTTTTGGTTACTTTTTATTTATTTTTTCTTTGGAAAGTTCAATGTTTTTTTACCTTAACTTAAAAGTTCAATGTTGTTGGGTTTTGTATTGTAGAAACTAGTCTAGTACAAGTTCAATATTAGAATCTCGATGTATCTCATGTTTTCACCTCCATCATTTTCGGATCATGGTTTTGAGCCTTACCAACTTCATGGAGTCTAAGAGTAAGGCAAAGGAGGCAAGGTGCTTGGTGGTCGGGAGGGAGAGAGAGGGGGTGGTGAGTGTGGTGAGGGACAAGGAAGGTAATTTCAAGAAAGAAATGGATAATTTAGAAAGATAGTAACTGGGTCCATCATGGGCCCCTATCTAAAGAGCTCCTAGCCTAAACGTAGCCGAGAAAGTTGAGAAAATTGCTTGACGCATTCTATTAGATGCCAAATGTTTTGGGCACAAGATTTTCAAGTACTAGTGGATTTGATCCGTGGAATACATGGGTGTAAATTATGTGAAATATATAATATATTTTAATGTAATAAGATATTATGGGAGTTATTTTATTTTATAAGCTTAATAAAAAATTATAAAATTAAAATAAAAATATGTTACATAAATTAATTTAAAATATTATAAAATCAAAATTACGTAGAATGAAGTAATTACATAAATAAAAATGTATCATTATGAAATTGTTATTGAATAAATTATTTAAATAATATTTGTATAAATTATTTCATATAATAATTCATTATTGTAAGTATTAGTTTTTAAAAAGATATATACTTCTAATTTTTAAATAAGGACTAAACAACTAAAAATATTTTCTCTCTCCCTCCCATTTCTTTAACCTTATAGTAAAGTAATTTGAAAAATAAACTTTTATGGATGCATTTCAAATAACAAATCATTAATATTAAAAGTATAATTTATTTTATAAGGATGTCTACTTTCAATTTTTATGTGAGGATTGAATAATCCAGAAAAAAATATCATTTCACTTTTTTGGTGAGAAAAAAACAATTCTATTTATATGTTCTTTCCCTTATTTTAGCCTCTTAATAATGTAATTTTAAAAGAATTCTATAGAATCATTTCATATAGTCTATTATTATTAAAAATATAGTTCATTTTACAAAAATATCTACATTCAATTTTTAAATTAGCAGTGAGGAACAAACAATTTCATACAACTCATTATTAAAAATACAAGTTTTTATAAGGATACTACCTTCCAACTTTTTAGCAAGGTGCTGAAAATTGGACTGGATATCGAACCGGACAAGATACCGGTTTAGAAGTTCATTGGTTCAACCGGTTTAACTGGAATGTAATAATTTAATATATATAAAACAATAAAATGAATAAATAAATTGAATACTATAAATAAAGAATAATAACCTAAAAATATAAATTGAATAGTTTTAAAAGTATGAGACATAATGACCCAAAAATATATATATGAGACATGGGCATGTGAAAAATGGGCTTGGATATGGCCGTCACCCATTTATTTAGAAAATTTTTAAAAAAACCCTAAGTCTCTGATGAGTTACTGATAGTAGTTGCACATTGTCCTTCTTCCTCTCCTTCTCTTCGTTCTTTCTTCGTCTCCCTCCCCTCTCCTTCTCATGTTTCTCTCTCTCATTATGGTTGATCTCGTTCTTCTTTCTCTCTTTTCCTGTTGACATATTCCTTTGATTCTGGATGGCGTGGCGCTGTGTAGGGACAGCGACGATGGTTGTTGACATTGGAAGAACAGAGGATGAAGACTACAAAGAGGAGGGTGGCACAGCGGTGAGCAGCTGTGATAGCTTCTTTCCTTCTTCTTGATGGCTATGGCTCTACCGGTGTCTCTTATTGATATCTTTTCCATTTTTTCCAAAACTGATCAATCGACAAAATTTGCCCGATTATCCCGGTTTAGCGGTTTTTAGCCGATTCGAATGGTTCGTGACCGACTTTTTTAAACTCTGATTTTTTTGTCATGACCGGTCCGAACACTTGGGCGATTCCTGGTTAACCCGGTCGGACCGACCGGTCCGGTCCGGTTTTCAAAACCATGCTTTTTTGTGAGGATTGAACGAAAAAAAAAAAAAAATTCGATTTCTTTCTCCCTCCCTATTCTTCAGCCTCCTATCAAAATAATTTTAGATAAAAAATGCAACATTTGGTTTCATATAATAACTCATTAATTAATAAAATAATTTGATGTTATAAAATATGAATTATCAATTAGATAAAATTGTCAAAAATAATTTGTTTACATAATAATATCTAACTTGAACTAATTTGAAAATTGGTTAAACAAAATAAATCACGTTAATATATTATTTTGTCATTTATGTTTAGATTATTGCAACTTTGAGCTTACAATTTAATTTTAATTTTTTATGAGGATAATGGAATTAATAAGATTAACCGTATTATTTTTAGATAAATATATTTAATAACTATAAAGTATAAATAATTAAATTTAACTAACAATGTATTAGTCCAAGTAGAAGATGTTCCAATCCTTTAAGCATGTGGTCCTAAGATCGATTCAAAGATTCATGTATATAGAAAAAATATTATTGAAGCTAATATAATACAATCTTGAATAGCTCCATAGGAGTTAGAACCTCTCAGAGAAAAAATTCATGATAATGGATGCATAAATTATACGCCTGGGAGAGAAAGGATTATCAAGTAAGAATAAATTGAAAGGAGAGCTCAAAGGATGGGAAAAAATGAGAGAGAATTGGAGAAAGGGAGAGGTGGCTAGGGTTTAAGAATTAAATATCCACTAATATAATTAAATCTCCACTAATAATTATTTAGTACATTAAATTAAATTTTTAATTAAAAACATTTTTGAAAAAAGGAGTGTGCGTGAATGACAATGAAAGGTAGTGGATTGGAAAATAGTAATTGTTATTTATTATGATAGATTAGAAAAGAATAATATGCATTAATTTGAAGATGATTTTGCATTTAAAATTTAAATTTTGTAGCAAATTATATAAGTTGTGAAATGTATTTTAATTCTATTTTTAATAGAATTTAATTTAAATACACTGATAGTGTAAAATAGTTTTACACTGTCAACCAATAGAAATAATGGAAAGTGCCAACTCACATAAATAACTACTCATTATAATGAGGGACCCACCATGATTTTTCACTTTCCCCTATTTCTATTGGTTGACAGTATAAAACTGTTTTATACTGTCAGTGCATACCAATTAAACTCTTTTTAATAAGGGAAAGTAAATTTCAAAAAAATAAAATTATCAAAAAAATGACATATGGATAAACTTTCCTTCTAATGTCTTTTGTTTTATAAGTAGTATAGATTAATTCTAGAGCTATAGATTGAGATCTTCTCTTTCTTTTTAATGGAATAGTGTGAACTTTTGGATTGCGACCAAGTGATTTTAAAAAGTTTGTGCCACATTTGGTTTGGTTATGATGTGTGCCTAAGCTGTGAATTAACTCTATTTATGAGAAGAGAAATTATAGTTGGACAACAAAAGTAGACTCCTTTGTTGAGATTTTTGGTAGTAATTTGGAGAGTTTGATGATAAAATAGGAAATAGGTGGACGACTTCAAAGCTTAAATAAAACTCACACATGGAATGATTTTATTATTATTATTAGTATTATTATGTTATGATTTCATGTCGCTATAAATGACGGAACCCAATAGACCAGTGCTTCGAGGAAACTTTGTACTGAGATTTCTCATTTAAAAAGTTCTGATCTCCTCATTGATTTAACGGTGTCAGATTCTTTCTTCCAGTAACGTTTTAAGCATGGACATTTATGAGTTTGTTGATTTATTTTAGTAGCATAATGGTGGTCTCGTAAGCTTGGCCCAACCGCTCAAGCAAGATTTTTTTTTTTTAATCCAGTGGTAATCGTTACAATTAATTTCTAAGCTTAAGTATATTTTACTTTTATTATTTGCTAAATTTAAGCCACTTAGTTTTGATTCCCATAAGTTATACCTAGAATCTTATCTGAATTACCTAAATCTCTCATCACTATATTATCTCCAGTAGTTTCGATTTCAATAAGTTATTTATATTGTTCATGAATTGATTTTTTTAGTTAAAAAATATTAATACAGCTAATTCTCTTGTCAAATTAGAAAATAAATCACATGCAATTCTTTCATCAATTATGATAATAACATTAGAGAAATTGAAAAGGGAGAGTTATTCATTATACATTAGTGTAGGCAGTAAACAACTTTTAATACCAATACATGGCTAGTTTAAGTAGTTCAACACTTATTCCTTTAAATAAGATCTAGAGTTTGAGTTTTATGGATTAAAAAAAAAAGTTAACATTGGGAGATCTTTATCTCCATAGTTAACCAACTTAATTTAAGTCAGATTAGTTCGAGTCCAATAAATTGTAGATACTTATTATTAGATCAAAAAAAAAAAATACAACAACTTTTGATTCCAATGGTCTATTTGATATGACAGTAAAATTTTTATGAAGTAGATCTATATGTATTTTTATTTATGGATTTATTTCATAAAACTTTCATCCCATTTTTGCCCTTATAACAATCTCACCTCAAAGAGATGAGAATGTGAGTTTAAATGTCAATCAAGCGACTCCTATGGGTAGAAAACATAATTTGTGTGCTCTCACAATCAAACAAATATGGGTTTAATGAATAATTTAACTGGCCAAACTTGTGAAGAGACATCGTGGCCGCAAATGCACCTTTTTTTTTTTTTTTTGGTAATCTCCGCAAATGCACCCTTAATAGATCGTTATGACTTTATGTTGATAATAAAGTGTTCTGAAAAGAAAATTTAGAAATAATTCAAATAATTGTAATAATTTAAATTATAACATAAGTGAAATATAAAATAATTAATAATGTGACATATAAATGAACAAAATTAACATACTTAATTAGAGTTTGGCTTTAATAAATGAGTAATGATAATATAATCTCAGGTTCGAGATAAAACTTACAAGCGACAACACATCTACCATTCAAAATATAGTTTAAAATTATATGCATAGATATTTAAAAATCAATAGTAATTATATTTCTACATGTAGGATTCATTATAAACCTGAAACTGTATTATTACCATTCTTAAATAAAATAGAGTATTTAAGCAAGGGTAATTTAGGAAATTGAAATGATAAATAATTAATAGAAGTATGAATAAACAATTGAAAGTGCCAATGGCCCCTCTTAACTTTATCATATAAGAATATTATACGCCCTCCAATTCAAATTATTTGACATTCTGGGAGAAAAAAAATTATTCTATAATATTTATCATTCTCACATATGTCAATGCAGATTTTATGTTTAACTTCTTAGTTTTACCCTTCACAATTTTTAATTAATTGAAAAAAAAAACATAGGGTGACACCAATGCTTGGTTGATATAAGTGATTTGATATTTATTTTTTTTAATTAAGGTCTTAGATTCGAGTTATGTAAATAGAAAATATTAGTATCGGTAGAGTTTTATTTTCATAATGGGTTGACGATTTAAGACAGATTATTTGAGTCAAATGAGCTTTATAAATTGGTACAATTAGATGTTGAAAATTGAACACTGATATTTTGGTAAAATTTTCATAACTAAACCTTAATTTTAGGTTTTTAAGTGCTTGTATATTTTACTAAACTGGCAAATAAAATAGAGTAGGGGAGTAATTAAGTAGGGGAGAGCTTAAGAAATTAAGGTAGAAAAATTTACCGAAAGTACATAGCCAAATCTTAGACTGAGTGTATTATTTTTCAATTTTTTTAAGCACGCCTTATCTTTTTTTCTCTTGGTTTAAGTTGGAAAAATTTGATATATAAAGTAGGCATTTATTCTCTATAAATAATTAAATACTATTACTCATTATATTACTCTCTCTGATTCAAATTATTTGTCACTTTAGTCTTTTGTACACTAATTAAGAAGCTCAAAATCTACGATTGATTATAAAGATATCTACCAAAATCTCTTTATTTAAATTTAGTGTATTGCTATTTCATTGTTTGTTATGTTTGAAATTGTGTGGAGGGTAAAATTGAAAATTTTATAATAAATACTTTATTAAAAAGTGCGAATGATAGATAAAATAAACCAAAAACTTTTAGTCAAAGTGACAAACAATTTAAATCGGAGGGAGTATTACGTAAGTTTGAGCATTGGGCTCGACTTGTTTCAAGGTTAGATGTGCTAAAATTTAAAAAATATGTGCAACTAAGTTACAACAAAAAATATATTTTAGTATAACACATAACGTTCAGTCACTCCACAGCTTTTCCCTTAATTATATTCTGAATTGTTGTCTCCGTTTCTTCAAAAGTAAATAAATGGATTGAAAGTCTTGGTTAGCAGTCAGAGAAGTAGCAGAAAAAACTTCTTGTTTGGTAAAGGTGAAGGCACATAGAACTGGAAAGAGGCTTCTCAAATGGCAAATCGAAGTGATAAGAATCCAAGAGTCATGAACAATGATGAATTTCCAGAAGCAGTTTTAAAGGAAATTTTTGTACATCTTCCTATAAAATCTCTGTTCAGGTTTAAAAGTGTCTCCAAACGCTGGAATCAGCTTCTTTCTGATCCTTATTTCACTCGTTGCTATACATGCCGATGCAATCACCCGCATAGAGCACTCTTATGGGACAAGTACTATGGCAACAGTGGCTGAGAATCACATTAAAATTTGATTGCTCCTATTATGGTTGTGAATGTTGTTGTCTCACCGCACCACTGAACGACAGCCAACTAAGAATCTTCCTTCGTTGTTGTTTATGTTCAGTTGGATATGTAGGAACTACCTGTGATGATTTTTTGTTTGTGAGAGTCATGTCATTTTAGTCGATGTTTCCTTGTTTCGTAAAAATTCAGAACTTTCTAATAGTGATTGTAAGATTGTGTACTAAGAAGTCGATAAAGGAGCAATTACTCGCCAATGTTTAATTTTTTTTTCCCTATCATTATATGAAATTCATTTAAACAATGGCTTCTCTAACAATGAGCATGTAGATTAGTTAGTTAGAAAAAGACTGTCCAAACTTAATCAGAGGTCTCGGATCCAAACTCTGGGCATACAACTATATTAAAATTTAGAAGGAAGAATTTTGCCACCCAAGTGGTCATATTTTACTCCAGCAGCATTGACTCCAGTATAAGGATACCTATGGTTTTGAAAAAAGAAATAAAAAAAAAGAAGCTTGTCTAGACTTATAGTTTCAGTTAACACAATAGATCTATCAAGAAAAAGGAATCTGTATAATCCTCACCTAAAATTAATATATGATTATCTTTATTTTTGGTTTGTAAACTATTCACACCGATGCATCTGTAACTGTAAAATTTGAACATAATGTATTGCAGGTAGGGATGTCAAAAAAATCCATACCCGCGAATATCCGCGGGTAATACCCACAATGGGACGGATATGGGGGGAAGATTTTGCCCCTGCGGGTAATGGGGACGGAGATTTTAAATACCCGCATGTTAAACGGAGCCGGGGCGGGGATCACTATATCCATAGCCGCGGGTACCCGCCATGAAATTATTATTTTATCCTTAAATTATTAACTTAGTTAAACTAATATTATTGTTATTTAAATTGATTAGACTAAGATCTAAATTTATAAGTTAGATTTATTTATACTTATTATATATTAGACTAATGATTGGATTACTATTATGTGTTTATTTTTATTTTAAGTATTTTAAGTTATTAGAATTTAGATTGTAGAATTATATTATTGTACCTATTTTTTGTTTATTTTATGTGTTTATTTTAATTTTAAGTATACTAAATTGTTAGAATTTGAATTGTTAAATTAAATTATTATTTATGGTTATTTTAAGTATTTTATAATATTAAAATTTTTATATCTAATTTAAATTTTTAAAATTTTTAATATTTTAACGGATATCCATGGATATCCACTTACCAAAAGCGAGTAAGGAAAAAAGCATTACACATACGGATATGGGGCGGGGCAGGCGGGTAGTTATCATGGCGGGGGACTCTATCCCCGCCCCCCGCCCCGTTGACATCCCTAATTGCAGGATGAAAAAGGTTACAACCTATCTTATTTTAGTATATTTGAAATATTATTGTTATGTAAGGGGAAAAAAAATATGTAACTCGTGAGAAAATTAAATAAAACATTTTAGATCTACCATTGCATGAAACAAATAATAGAGATTCAAAATCACACTTTTCAAAATTACGATAAGTTTCGAAAACCAAGATAATTTTAATGGAGAAAATCATGAAAATAAAAAATTAAATTAAAGGGGGTTGCCATTGATCTTAATAAAGAAACACCGGAAAAAAAGAGAGTCTGAAATGTTACAAAGAGGTAAGAAAATGCCTCAAAGGAAAGAGGAAATTATCAATTATGCTATCTATCAAGAAAGAATTCCAAATTTGACATGATTGAATGTCTTATGAAGCGATAAAACAAGCAACAAATCGAGCCACTTCAAGTTTCATCACTTATAAATCTTAACATGTCTTAATTAATGTAAAATGGACTAAACTTTAATATTGTAATAGGTGAAGGGAGCACTTGTGAATTATGAAGGTAGCAATTTGACTCGGGTAACAAGGAGGCTTCCAATTTTTGGGAGCTTTTATGGTAACAAAAAGGACCACCAATAGCCTTTTTTTTTTTTCAATAAAAGAAATAATGGCTTTCCATTTCTTCATGTATAAGTTGATGAACCAGTAAAACAAAAGTGTAATATTGTAAAAATATTTGTTCTTGTAAAGTTTATGAAGTTCAACCGGTAAAAATATAGAAATAAATATTTTAGTCAAAAAATAGTGAGTAAATTGAATAATGATAAAAGTATATTCATAAATTGTAATACACAATTAATTTTCATTTTCCCTTTTATTTATTACTCATCTCTACTCTAAAAATTAAATTAATTTGATATATTAAATTAGTTATAAATATTTAATAAGTATGTATTGTTGACATAAAAAATTTATATAAATATCTAACTATATATTATCACATCATTTATGAAGTTTGATACAAAATATAATTATTAGTTGTAAAGTAAAACTTGTTTACAGTCAATAACTAAACTCTCAAAATATTATCAAGAATTATTTTATTGAATTCAAAATTTAATATGTTAATAAAATTTACTAAACTTAATTTTCTTTCATATAATATTTACTAAAAACTATTTGTTGAAAATGATTTTTTTAAAAAAATGATTAATTGAAAAGGCAAAAATAATATAATACTAGACAAAGGTTTTTCAAAATACTACTAATACTAAATTTAAATAAAATCAAAAGTGATGATAGATACTCAACAATATATTGCTAATTTCTATATTTTCATATAAAAATTAGTAAACTTCACGTTTTGTTTTGGATTAAAAAAATCCACTACCTTGATTATTGAATTAATTAATAATTTTAGATAATTTTTTAATTTTATTTTGTCTGTATTAATCACCTTTTCAACTTATTCTCTGACTTATTTGATAAAAAAAAAACTTATTCTCTCACTTAATTAACATTCTCTCTATTCTATATTTCTCTGTCACACACTTCATTCAAGTATATGAAATATTTTGTAATGACAATTGTTTATGAATTTTATAAAAAAATATTTTATTGAATTAGTATTAAAATAACTTATCTAGCATATATATAATGATATTCCATGAAATTATAATTATATACTTAATATATAAAGTAAGACAAGAGTAGGAAAAAAAAAAAAAGAGAATAGTACTATTTAGTTAGAGAGGTAGACAGTAGACAGTGGGTATTAGTTAAGAGAGAGAAAAGTTAGAGTAGTAACTAATATGAGTAATATAAAACTACAAAGTTGCTTAAAGTTATAAAAATGTAAATAAATTCACCATCAATTATAGAACGTCTTTTTCTCTCTCCTAATAATTACTAGCTTCATAATTATTTTGCTAACTTTTTAAAAAAATTTAAACTAGTAAAATTTATAGTTTTAATAAAAAAATGTAAAAATTAACAATATGTTTATTTTCTTAATAGCATACCAATTTGTTTTTGCCAAACGTTTCTGTTACTTTTTTTTTCTCTCATATTACTTTTCAAAAAAATTAACAATATAATAATTTTCTTATAAAAATATTCCAAGAAACGTTAATGTTTTTTAAAATATAATAAGTTATTAATTTCTCTATAAAATAATTTGATTTAAAATACAAATTTATCTTAAAATATAATTTTTTATTTTAAAATAAATAATATAATAATTTTATTTTATGAAATCAGTATTAATAAAAAATAATTTATAAAATAAGCAATTATTAGAAGAGAGGAAAAGTTGTTCTGTAATTAATAACATATTTAATTATTAAAATTAACACGACATTTGACTTGTTTAACAAAAGACACAATGGACATTATAGTCCAGTTAAAAGAATAAAACTTGTTAACCTTTAACCGAAGGGGTAAAAGTTTTTGCGTAAAAGTTAGAATTTCCTAGTATACATCTATGATCTGATCCTATAGTTTTGGCATTAGATCTTCGTAAGGGAGGGATTTATTGGTATTGATATAAGACTTAATACACATACATTTTTAATAACATTTTATTGAATATGAGTTTTATTGATCCAATCATTGAATTATAGCTATTTATCAGGTTGATCATTTGCATCAAATTTTCTTTTTAAAAAGATCAATAAGAATGTTATCGAATAGCTCTCATTTATTACATTTAAGAAATATTTGTTACATTATTTCTTTTGTACATAAAAAGTATGTTAAATAATTTCAAATTAATGTAAAATTTTATAGATACGGTCTTTAACATCAACCTAACATTGGGTTTTGCCAAAAATTTCTTCAATAAAAATTTATTCAATAGGATAAGAATTGTGTTTAACTTACACTAGTTTAAGTTAAATACAAATCTTACACCATTGAATAATTTTCTATGGAAGAAATTTTTTACATAACTCAATGTTGAAGTTCATATGTTCTATAACATATTTATAAAATTTTACATTAATTCAAAATCATTTAATACAATTTTTATGTACATCAAAATCAACGTAACAGATACTTCTTAAATATATATAAATAAAAACTATTTAATCACATTCTTATTAATACCTAATTTTTCAATAAATTTTCCTTAAAATCAACATGATAGGCAATTATAATTCGACAACTTGATTGATAAGAACTATATTGGCCCTATTTGATTAAAGTTATAGGAGAAGTACTTTTTTAGAAGTATAAACAAAAGTAGAAGTAGAAGTAGAAGTAGAAGTGAAAACAAAAAAACTATTATTCATTTGGATGTAATTGTAAAAGTATTTTTTATTAAAATTTGAAGTTATTAAATTATTTGGATGTGACAAATATAAAATTAACTTTTTTTATAAAATTGCAATTAAGGGGAGAGAGAAAGAGAAAGAGAAAGAGAGAGAGAGTAAGAACAAAAATGGAAAGGACAGTGGTTGACACTGATGTAAAACTTGACATACTTATACCATTCAATAATGGCAAATTTCCTCAAAAATGGACATTAATAAGAAAGTGACCAAATAGTTCTCATTTGTATACATTTAAGAAGCATTCATTATGTTAATTTATATGTATGATAAGTGTATTAAATAATTTGGAATTAATGTAAAATTTTATAGACATGATATATAACATATGAACTTTCAATCTAAAAGTGAATTTCATAAAAATAAATATCAACAAAAAGTTATTCAATAGTGTAAGATATGTGTTTAACTTACATTGGTAAAAATTAATCTTCTCCCTATACATACATACATGTATACATACATACATATAAGTAACATATGAGAGAAGTGGTTAATTATAGGAGTGGGAAGAGTAAATCTTGATCACTACATTTGACATAAATGATCAGAATTAAAATATAAAGTCAAATAACTTTTTTAATTGATTATGTGTTCTCTAAATAACTCCTTTTGTGTGTGTGTGTGTATGTGTGCATGCATATATATAATTGAATTTTTAATACCATAATTAGCTCTCATATTTAGTGTTTTAACCCTCATTTGTGCTGATTGTATGTCATTTGGATCATATTTGGTATTTGGACATCAATTGGGCCTTAATATGAATTTCAACATAATTCATCTTTGATAATGCTTTTGTATTTTGACTGTAACTTGCATTCTAGACCTTTAGAAAATTCTACTTTTTAGTTTGTAGGAAATATATGATAATGCTCTACAACTTTCATAACGAGGTCAAGGGTTAAATATGAGGTTTAGTGGGTCAAATTGGAATGGGAAGCAATGTCAAGCTACTGTTGCTTGAACCTGGCCAATCACCAGTATTTGGGCCATATCTCAAGATACGAAGGTCTAATTAAGGTCAAATCAATGCCAGTTGAAAGCTAAGGCGTAAGGCTACAATTCTACTACAAATCACTTTTGCAAAAAAGGTTGTTTTGATGTTCATTCATTCGACTCAAAGTAGCATGAAGCATGAAAGACCTTAAGGCAATGTTTTAGGCATAACTTCTTCACTAAAAGCCCAATGAAGGCAAATGATCCATCCAAAAGAAGCTTAGAGAGTAGAGATAATGTTATTTAGGATTAAGGCCACAGGTGATCCTATAAAGTGGGGAAACTGAATTAGAAGAGGACCTTTAGTCATCTTTCAACACTAGGATATAATAGAGATTGAGTAGTAGGATATAAAACCTAGGCTAGTTTCATTCTTCAGCCATAAACTAACATTGATATAATAGATTTTGAGATTTTAGATCTAATTAATTGTTTGTTAGTTAAATTTTAGAAGATTTCTTAGTTAGAATGCTAACTAAATGCAAAGATCTCAATTTGGTTTAGTCTAGCCATGTGTCCTTACGATTCAAAACTTCCATGTGATATATAATAGAGTTAGACTTTGTTTTCCAATGAATTTGTGAGATAGTTATTAATAATTATGAATTTCCTCTCTTCTTATTAATTGTTGCTACACATTTTAGAAGCTTTGAGATTTAATGATATAAAACATCTAGGAAATTGTAAAATAAGAGAAGTAAAAGTTAGAAAAATCTGGAAATGTATTACCAACTCCAGGCTAGAAATTTTCTGAAAATTCTAGAATACAACAGAGCATTCTCACCTCTATATATTGGCAACAACCAGTGCCTATAAATAGGCCTTCATAGATCCCATTATAGACAATCCATAGAAGCCATCCCTCTTGAGTCATTACCAAAAGCCTCTTTAGTCTATTTCCCTTTCAATAAAATAACTATTTGTCTATCACTTCAATATCCTTGATTTACGAAACCCACATCACTTCTTATCCTACAAGTATTATTACACTTTCAAAACTATCTTACTTTCAACTATTTCATTTAGCAACTTCTCGATCCTTTAATATTTACACCTTGTTACATTTCTTTGAAATAAACATTTGTGTTCTATTAACTAACAATGGTACTAGAGCTGCGTTTGGTCATATATTGGGCATAGAATTTTTCCTAACCTTCCAACTATAAATCCATCAAACTATAGCCAATTTTACCAAACTCTTACATATAACCATCATTATCTCAACTATTAATATCCTAGTTCCTATTTTGTTTGAAGATAATTATGAGGTTTAGCATAATTAAATGAACACATTTTTTTTAGCACAAGACTTGTGGGAAGTTGTCCAAGAATGCTTCACTATGCCAGAAAATCAAGCAACACTTTCCGCTATAGAGAAGAAGTTCAAGGAAGACCAATAGAAAAATTATATTACCTTGTGGTTCTTATATCAAGTAGTAACAAAGACGATTTTCTCAAGAATTAGAGGGATATTATCAGTGAAAGAAGTGTGGGATAGTTTGAAGTAATAGTTCAAAATCGACAAAGGGGTATGCACTATCCTCCTTCAATCTTTAAGAAAGTAATATGCAAACATGAAAATGAAAGATTTTGAGACAATAAAAAATTGTTATACAAGAGTTATGAGTTTAATGAGTAAAATGAAAGCTTATAGGGAAGATTTGCTACATAATAAGGTAGTAGAGAAGAGACTAATTAGTTTGCCAACTAAATTTGATCCAAAAGTGTCAACCATAGAAGAAACTAAGGATCTATCAACACTAACACCAATAGAATTGATAAGCTCATTACATGCTTTTGAGCAAAGACTAGCAAGTCGTGATGATGAAGATTTTGTGGAGAATGCTTTCCCATCTAAGTCAATATAAAGTCTTAGAATCTAAGTAAACGAGGAGGAAAAAAGATAAGAAAATTCAAGAAGGCCAAAAAGTTCCAAAAGAGCGGGAACTAAAAAAGCAAAAGGGAAACAACATCACAACCACTTGGAGAAAGATTGTTGGCATCGTGGAAAGCCACAATGCCAAAATTGCAAAAGATTCGGGCATCTAGAGAAGGATTGCAGAGTGAAGATTGAAGATAAATCACCATGCAAATTTCTTTGAAGAGCCTAGAAAGAAGACTATCTGTTCTACGCATCATCCCAAGATGATTACAAGAGGAAAGATGACACATGGTATCTTGACAGTGGCTGCAGTAATCATGTGAATGGTGACAAAAGCTTATTTTGTGATATTGATAAATCCATCAAATTTGAAATTCAACTTGGAGATGGAACATTGGTGGAGGCAAGTGGCAAAGGCACGGTTGCCATCAACACCAAGAAAAGTACGAGGCTCATCCATGATATGCTACTCATTCCTAAACTTGCACAGAATTTGCTTAGTATTGGCCAGATGATGGAGAGAGGCTACGCTCTACACTTCAAAGGAGATTCTTACACAATATATGATAGTAAAATGAAAATTTTGCAAATAGCAAAAATAATGATGAGGAACAAAAATTTCCTAATCAAATGGATGTATGCTACAAAGACTGCTTTGAAGGCTTAAGAAGATGATTCATGGCTTTGGCATTGGAGATTTAGCTATTTCCACTTCCATGGACTGAAGACACTACACCAGAAACAATTAGTGAGAGATTTTCCAAATATGAAAGAAATCAACCAACCTTGCGAAGGGTGCTTACTTGGCACGTAACATCATCAATCTTTTCTTTCTAGAAAGTTATGGCGGGCCAAAGAATCACTAATGCTAGTTCACATCGACAAGTGCAGCCTTATGAAGACTCCATCTCTTATTAGCAGTAGGCACTTCATCCTCTTCATTAATGATTATACTAGAATGACTTGGGTATATTTCCTTCATGAAAGATTAGAAGTTCTTAGAATTTTCAAAAAGTTCAATAATTATGTGGAGAAACAAAGTGGCTGAAACATTAAGGTACTTTGAAGTGATAGACGAACATAATACACTTCTAAGGAATCTGACAAGTTCTATGAAGATGAAGGAGTAGAGCATCAACTGATAGTTGGATAAGCTCCAGAGCAAAACTACATATTTGAGAGGAAAAATAGAACAGTGATGGAGATGGCATGCTTAATTCTCAAAGAGAAAAGTCTTCCAAACATTTTTTGGGCAGAAGCAGTATACATAACTATAGATCTACCAAACCACTATCCTACCAATGTAGTGGAAAACAAAACTCTAGTAGAAGCTTGGAGTGGACAAAAGCCCAAAGCATCTAAGAGTCTTTGGATGCCTGTGCTATCTCCATATATTCTAGCACAAAAAAGAGCAAGCTTGACAATAAGATACAGAAAGGCTTCTTTCTTGGGTATAGCACACAACCAAAAGGCTATCATGTGTATAACCTCCAAACTAAGAAGCTTATAATAAGTCAAGATGTGTAGGTTAACAAAAATGCTTCATGTAACTGGGAAGATGAAAAAGGAAGCACTAAATTTCCGCAACTACAATCTAGCAAGTCTAGAACAGCAAGAACGTGAAGACTTAGACACAACCACATCGCCTCCAACAACATCAGCAACCATTGATTCTCCACCAAGAAGAACAAGAGCACTGCAAGATATATATATATATATATATATATATATATATATATATATATATATATATATATATATATATGAAATATGCAATTTTGCCATAATCAAGCCTAAAAGCTTTGAAGCAATAGCAAGGCAAGAAGTATGGAAACAAGCAATGGAAGAAGAAATCATGATGATCGAAAAGAACAACACATGGGAGCTGATGGATGGTCCTAAAATAAAGAAGTCATTGAAGTAAAATAGTTGTACAAGACTAAGTTCAATTCAGATGGATTAATTGAGAAGCACAAGACAAGGCTCATACCAAAAGGGCACACACAACTACCAAGAATACATTATATAGAGACATTTGCATTAGTAGCTCATCTCCATACAACAAGAGCACTCATTGCATTTGTACCATAGAAGCAATGGAAGATCTATTGGCCAGATGTAAAATCAGTATTTCTTAATAGGGAACTATCAAAGGAAGTGTATGTTGAACAACCACAAGGGTTCGTGATTGAAGGAAGTGTAGACAAGGTTCTAAGACTAAAGAGACAACTTTACAAACTTAACCAAGCCCCATAGGCTTGGTATAGCCAAATTTATAAACACTTCATAGATCATGGATTTAGGAGGAGCAAAAGCGAGCCTTCCCTTTACATTAAGACCTAAGGTAATTTTGATACTCCCAAAGTTTCTTTGTATGAAGATGATCTAATCTACATAAGAAATAATGAGACAATGATAAGAGAATTCAAAGAAGACATGACACAAACATTCGATATGATTGACTCAGGCCTAATGCACTATTTCCGGGCATTGAGATAAATAAAAAGGAAGACAGGATTTTTATCTCGAAGAAGAAATACACAAAGAATTTCTTAAGATTTAAAATGAGAAACTGTAAGGTAGTCACTACCCCTCTAGTCCAAAATGAAAAACTACAAAGAGAAGATGGATATGTAGAGGCAAACACTTCACAATACAAAGCCTCATTGGAAGTCTTCTATATCTAATAGCTACAAGGCCAAACATTACGTATGCAACAAGTCTACTATCATGATTCATGCAGGAGCCAAGCCAGAAGCATTAGGGAGCAACAAGAAGAATCTTAAAATATTTGCAAGGCACACATGAATATGGTCTTCAGTACAGATCCAATGATGACACAAAGCTACTTGGATACACTAATAGCCATTGGGTTGGATCGATTGATGACATAAAGAGTACTTTCGGATATGCGTTCATACTAGGATCAGGAATATTCTCTTGGGCATCGAAGAAACATGAAACAGTGGCTCAATCACCTGCTAAAGTTGAGTATGTTGTAGCAGCAAATGCTACCAATCAAGCAATCTAGCTAAGAAAGATACTTGAAGACAAAGGTGAATGATAGGATAATTCAATAGTAATCTTATGCGATAGCAAATCAACAATTACAATTGCCAACAATCTAGTCCATCATAGTAGAACAAAGCACATTACTATCAAATATCACTTTATATGTGAAGCAATGACAAAGAAAAAGATAAGGCTAGAGTATTGCAATAAAGAGGAGCAGCTTACTAACATTTTTACAAAAGCGCTACCAAGATTAATGTTCGAAATGTTATGAAACATGCTTGGAGTAATACAAATGTGCATTAAGGAGGAGTATTAATTGTTGCTGGACATTTTAAAAGCTTCGAGATTTAATGATGTATAGAAGCAACTAAGAAATTATAAAAGAAGAGAAGTAAATATAAAAAAAAAAATCTAGAAATATTTTATGGACTCTAGGCCAGATTTTTTTTTGAAAATTCTAGAACGCAATAGAGAATTCTCATTGCCATATATTGGTGCAACTAGTGCCTATAAATAGGCCTATATAGATCCCATTTTAGACAATCCATAGAAGCCATCCCTCTTGAGTCATTACCAAAAGCCTTTGTACTCTATTTCCTTTTCAGTAAAATAACTATTTGTTTATCACTTCTATATCCTCCATTTACTAAACCTACGTTTCTTCTCATCATACAACTATTATTACACTTTCAAAATCTATCTTGCTTTCAACTCTTCCTAAACTATTTCATTTAGTAACTTCTCGGTCCTTTAATAGTTACACCTTGTTACATTTCTTTCAAATAAACATTTGTGTTCAACTAACTAACACTTCTAAATTGTTGTTCATATAGTGTTTGATTAAATTCCCCGCTGTCTTAAGTTGGATAATACTTCAAATCTTTGTGAGATGATTTGGATTGCATTTTGTGCAACAAGCTTTGCAATTTTTGGTTTTACAATTTGAGTGAGCTTGACACTCACATCAATACATGGTTAGTTTAAAAGTTGTTTTAATTCATTCATTAATTGCGTATTAACAGTAACTGAGTAAAGAATGTCCTTGTCCAAAACATACAACCTTTTAGGACACCTTTCATTTCCACAACTCTTGCTTAAGATTTTCTATATTTTTAATTGAGCTAGTTCTCGTGGCCTACATGTACTACACCTTCAAACTTGTACTTGGGTGAGATTGTAGTTAGAAAATGTTTCTAGCCTTAACCGCACATTCTTTTGCTTGAAGATAGATGGGTGTGCTTAGCTTTCGAAATAGCAACTATTCAAAATAAGATACATAGAAACTATTGTTGAAGTCCTTCTAGTCTTGTATGCTTGGAGGTGTTTTGTTTCTAAGTGGGGTTTTTTTCTCAGTTCTTAGCTATATGGTGAATTCGTGTATCTTTGGGGGGTATTAAAGTTTTGGACTTTCAGTTTGCCGTGTTTGTTTATTGTTAGCAAATGTTTCACAAGTAATGATTGCTAAGAATTGAAGACATTGAATATGGGGATAAGCAATAATGGAATTCAATATTTGTCCAAAATAATATTAGAAAAAGGTTTTGATAACGGACAAGAATGTTCTTAAGCAAATAGATGATGATGAGTTGGTGATGTTGGACAACAAATCTCAAGATGAAAATTTCATTTCGCCTCTTCTACAAAGGCAAATTAGGACAGAAATCATTGCAAGTTACAAACAATGGAGAAATTTGGGAAATATTTATGGTTAATAGTGGTAATTTTGTCTTAAAACAGTACTATGTGTGAATTTTCATTAAGAGTAGATGGAAAACCTAATAACTGAACTAAACTATACACATTTGAAAAATTTAAGAATTGAATTACACATTTTTTTTGGTTCAAGAATCAAAGGGCACATAACCCATAATTCAGTAGGATAAAATAGATTTTTCTCATACGTTAATATCGGTGGAATCCATTTACCAGAAAAGTAAGTTTTGACATATTTATTCTATTGAGCAACCTTTTATGGGCATTGAATTTTATTAATCTAGCTAGCTATTGAATAGAAAATTTCCACTAAATTGATCAACTACATAAAACTTCATAAAATTTAAAAATGATTTGATAATTCATTGCCTCACTCTTTTTTTAATGTATACTATGTTTTTTGAAAATATAAGTAAATGTTTGAATACTGGATTACATATTTATTAATGTCCAATTTTCTGAAATTTGATATGATTGTTCATCTAGATAATATCATATGATTTTTTTTTTTAATAAATGATAACATCAAACCTCAACTCCCACCAGAAAGATGAGAAGCTATTAAAGGTTCAAAAAAAACAGAGAGAATGCAGGGCATACATCACATAATCACTGACATAGTTACACATAAACACCTAAAATAGACCAATTGATTGGTCCTATATATCTATAAATTTAGTTCCTTGAACCTACTCCTTCACTTTTGATATTTATTCCAAAAACCTCAACTCCCAATCAACTGTCTTCCCGTTTTTAATGGTTAAATTGATGAAATTCAAAATCTATACAAAGTTGTTCAATGGAACCAATGTGGGTTAGCTCACCTGATCAGTCTTTTACTCATATATCATTATGATATGAGTTCAATTCTGATTCTTCCATTGATAAGTTATCTATAAATACTTCTATAAATACTCAATGAGCTTGAAAACATGATCATCCCTAGATTAAGCATGCTTTTCCCTCAACCTAAATTTTTTATATAAAAAAGTAGAGGATATTCAATGGAATAAACATATAAGACTTATTCTTAAAGTAGGTAGATCCTTTCCCCTGTGTTTATATATTATATGAATTTATACTTAACGATATTGAAGAATCAAGATTCATTTTAGAAACTTAATGGGAGAAATTTTGGATAACAAAATTTGAACTTTTTTTTCTTATAACTAATATTATAATTAATTTGTTATAAACAACCCATGCCTTATCATATCATATCATATCATATCATATCGTATTAGTATACAAATATAAATTTCTTTTGATAGACTAATTTTAGGCGAAATTTAATTGTAATATTAAGAGCTTGAATTTTAGAGTTGCTATTTTAGAAAACACTTTGTTTAACCACTATCTCTAATATAAAATTATACAGAAAATTACCAAGACCAAAAAATTCTTTTAATAGATTATAAGTTGTCTTCACTCCTAATGACGTAGAATTAAATTATATTAAAAAATGAAATCATTTTTCACAACAATATAAAATCTTCATTTCTATTTTTTTAAAACAATAATATTTTCTAAATTTACATAACGCAATTCACAATATAAATGTTATTCCATTTCTTTTATTAATAAACATAGAAATCTTTTAGTTGAAGGAGTAAAAATGCAAAATAACATTTTACGCATATGATCAATACATTATTTTAACACAAAAGGCTTTTTATTATTATTTATGTGTTAAAATAAAAATTTAAATAAAAAATGTTTAAGAAGTTAAAATAATTCAATAAAAATAATAAATATCCCTTACCTCAAATTTTGGATATATGTTTAAGAAAAGAGAAAAAATTTTTAAACATATTATGTATAGACATAATATGGGACATAGTATATTTATGTGAATATGGGTGAATGTCAAAGTGCACATATATCGAGATAAGATAATAGATTGTATATTTATGTGAGAGAGTGTTATATTTAAATATCCCATCTCTATATACAAATAAGAAAAACCCACGAAGAAGACGAAGAAAGAAGTAAAAATATGTAGGAAAATATTTTTTGAATCGATAAAATATGAATATTGCACAGATATTGTGTACGTTGAACCTTGCATGTGCTACGTGTTTTTCTATAACCCCGTAAGTCACACCACTTCTTTTCCTTACCATTGATGTCTTAATCAGTGGTACCTGCGTGTTGTACGAAACATGTGCTTCTGTTGACTAAATTCTGCTCGGTAGCATCATCGGTGGTACTTGTGTGTACGAAACATGTGCTATTGTTGACTTAATTTTGCTGGGTGGCATTACCAGTATCCCCTCCAATGCCTATTTTCATGCAATTGGCAACGCAGCCCTCTTCTTCACAGCCAACACTGTTAAGACTAAAAAGATGTCACTCTAGTTGTCTTGGCTTCCTCCAGTGTTTTCTTGCTATAACTATTTACATCCTGCTGTTTGTTTTGCTTTACCTCACGTTCTACCGCACTGTAACTTTGAGGAGGTTTTCAATAAAGTAAATATGCATTTTACTTGATCCTTTTAAATTTTATCGTTTTTTTTTCTTTTTTGGCATGTGGAGAAAACACGTAAAAACTTCATTATGAAGAATAAATTATCTGGAGAATGGTTTAATAACTAGAGATAGAAGGAGACTTTACAAAAACTAAAAGAGATTTAAATTTTAATGATTTGAACATACACATGATTTATGACAGGATATTATACTATCATCTTATTCATGTAATCGATTTCATTTAGTAGGACAAAATTTAGTTGTTGTTTTTTTCTTTTTTTTTTTGTTGGTATATTCCATTTTACTCCTGCTGAGTGCTGAACCTTTCATCAAAATCAATTGTTTATTTTTACATATAATAAGAAATTCTTTTAAGTCGGAGAACATGGCAAGGAATGTGGAGGATCTTATCATAATGAACATTGAAAACATAAACAACAATGAAAAAGAGAAAAGCCAAAAGCATTAATGGAGAAAATAGAAATCAAACGTTTAATCTTATTCCAAATTATAGTTGTTGAGCCTAGGATTGCGAGTTGAGCCAGCACATAAGTTATCCTTGGCTCAAAACATAATTTCGGTTAACTTTCATATTATATATTTTTCTCCCGTAAATTTTATTGTTTTGATAGTTTTTATGCTTGATAGAAATTAGATGTACCATCAGAGATTTTCTGCCACTAATTTATAGCATGGGTTGGGCTCTTTCTCCGAGAGTTGTTACGCCTACATTTTTTTTTTAAATTTATTATTATCAGGGTTTTTTTTTTCCCTGTTAGGGATTAATCAAATATCTTTCTGGCCGTGACTTTCTGGTTCAGATTGCATCGATGTTCTTAAGGAGCTAGCCTTTAGGATCATTGGTTCATTTAATGAGCCTTGTCGTTTGCCGGAAGTGCCGATCCTTGAAAACTCATCACATGGAGAAAGAGCATAAAGTTATTCAGTGCCTTACCATTACTTGAACATGAATTCAATTAATTTACATTTTCAGCACAAAACTAGGTGGGGATTTGACTGTTCAGCACTCAATACTGATTGTCTTTTTGTTATTGTAATTTAAAGTCTAAAACTGAGCCTTTTCTATTTCTAATCTCAAGTTATTTCTGGAATTCAAGTTTTATTTCCAGTTTATATTTAAAAAGTGACTAACTTTACTATCGTTAGTATACATGAGGTGAATAGAAAGAGAAAATGAGTGCAGAATTTTCAGTTTAAGTATTGAGTTATATACGCATAACATTTCTCTTAAATCTCCTATATAAAAAGCCAGCATGAGGCTAACTTCAATCATTTTCATTTGATCTATACAAAAGTATCGAAATATATATGGAAATAAATTTTCACTTTAAGTTTGAGCCTTGAACTTTTCTTTAAATTAACCACCATATTTAACTCTTGTAGGTAGTACATAATTATATATTAGAGAATAACAAAAAATTTATATATTAAAGAAATGTTGTTCACATATTATTATAGGATATCAATATATTATCATCTTCATATAAATATATATTGTATTGAGATTAATTTTAATATATTGAGATCCCATCATCCAATTACATATACTGTACCAAAGTTGACAAATACAAACAAACATGTGGCTCTGTGACATCAAGCATACCATGACTCTTGCCAATTTGATCAACGCAAGTTGCCGATAAAAATACACACGTTGTCCATGTGCAAGTATATTTTAATTATAAATTATAGGGCCGTAAAACCTTAATACTCTTGTCAAGATACGTGCATGGTAAAGTGTTTATTGTGAAAAAGTAATTATATAATAAATTTAATTTAAAAGTTGTTTTACGAATATTTTAATCATAAATTATTTTAATTTAAAATAAACTAATATAAACACACACTACTAAGTCATTCACACATTGCTTTAAGTTTATATAACTTTTATCGTGTTAATTATTATAATTAATTTGGTCTTTTTTTTAACTATATATTTATATTCTAATTTACTAATTACCTCAAATTCAAGGGAGTTGAGATGCAGATGACGTGTGAAAAATTTATGGATTGTACATCTTTGTACCTCATACGTGTGAATATGTCACAACAGATGTAAATGTTAAAAAATTAAGATAAGAGAGATCAGCTGTACAAGATTAAAGTATAATACAAAAACGAATAATGTTGTTGGCACGTTTTAGCCTGTGGGCCCCTTACTTATTGCTGTTCAATTGAAAGTGGGCAACCAGTTTACAGACTAGACAGGTTTTATGGGTTAATGAGGAATTTGAAAACAGTACATTCATAAAGGCACTTGTCAGTAAAATTAGATGGACCCAAAAATAGAAATCCCACCATAAACACCACCTAATGTTATTATGGTGACATATAGCATGGAAACTCCATCTTTGAGTCCGTCATAGACCCCCCATTAACCACATTTACAAAATGTGGTTAATTGACAGAAAATATTGTTAAATAACAATTAATATTTAATTAATGTATCAAATTTAGTAAAATAGCATATTTATCCTTTTTTTCTCTCCTCTCTCCCTTTATCCACACCCTTTACTCTTCCCCTTCTCTAAAATACCACCACTAGCAACGCCATTGCTCCTCTGCCCCCTTCTCCAACCAGAAGACCAATTTGGTACGACAAAGGTAGATTCTATCCACAATACTACACCCATTCACCCTCTTCAATCATTTCCATCTCTCTCTCTTAGGAATTAATAGCTCTTGCTTTATGAGCTCTTACCTTTAGCACTTAGCTCACCATTGTATCAACATGAAAGAATTAGTATCAATGATTCAAAAGCTAGTATCCAAAACAAACTCGCCCCAACAGTGACAAATTATATAATGAATTAAATCAACATGAAAGAATCAATATTTAGCTGAAGAGAATACTAAAAAAAATAAAAAATTGACAAAGCTAATATGAGAAGGATCTACTTGAATACCTACCTTCTACCTAATATTCTCTCTTTTTTTCAACATTCCTACCTAATATTCTTACTAATCAATAAAAATGCAAAAGCAAGAAATAAAGATCAAAACTTTTATAGGGAAAACGCAATGGTTAAGCAAAATATGGAATCATTGAACAAAATTACAGTAGCTGTGTTTGATCAAAGGGGTTGGTCTTCATAAAAAATAATAACATAACTTAATCATGTAAAAACTAAAAGAAGGGAAATAATAGTGAAGAAAAATTACACGGTGTTGTGATTGGTGATCTTTGTGTTCCCATTTGATCTCATATTTGAGGACTTGAATGAGGTCATCGTTTGCACTAGTCCTCATTGCAAAGCTGTTGACGAAGCGAAGACAGGGCTTAATAGTAGCAATGGTTGTCTCCTTGTGAAAGAAGAGGCCAACAAAGAGCACACTTTGTGATAGTGTATGGTTGCATCTGACGGTTCCAAAAAGGACACTAAGATGGATGAATTTGATGGCAGAGGAGATGAGGGAGGGGGCATAGCCGATGGAAGTAGAAGTGTGGGGTGCAGAAGGAAGGAGGAAAGTGGAATAATTATGAGAGTATTTTTGTCATTTTAATGGAAGGGTCCATAATGGACCCAAAAATAAGGTCCCTAGGCTAAAATGCACTTGTTATTATTTAGTTTCTAAAGGCGCATCACTTCACAGTAGTAAAATTAAATATATTGTTTGTTGGTTTTTATTTAGTTTCTAAATACACATCATTTGTATAAGAGGTTCAAATTGCAGATATACTAAAACAAAAAAGAATGAAATATAATAAAACAGTAAAATTATATAAATGTGAAGGGATATATGTTTAAATATTACTTGTAAGATTTAATTTTAAAATATTATTAATATAAATTTTTTATACAATTATTTAATTATATATGATTATTTAATTATTATTATTTTTTAACTTTTACTATAATTATCTTTAAAATAAGAATTTAATTTTAATATATTGTTAGTACAATTTTTTTTCAAATATATCTAATTATGTATTGCTACATCGATAAAAGAGTTTGACTTAACCATTTTTGTTGATGTGATAAAATATGATTAAATGACAATGTTAAACTATTTTATATTGATACTGTATCAAAATTAATCTCTTTAAAATAATATTAAAAATAAAATATAAAGTGACAAATAAAATGTATGAAATTGAATCTATTCCTTTTATATATAGAGTTTAATATAAGTACACTGACTGTCATCCAATTAGAACTTCCCATTTGCATGGCCATTCAAGTAGTAGGTGGTTATATCAGAGTTTTGCTGATGTGGCAATTTATGATTGGATGTTTGTGTAAAAAAAATTTACACTGACAGTGCATTCAAATTAAATTCTTATATATATTCTCATAAAAAAAGTATGAGATTAATTTTGATACACTATTAGTGTAAAAAAGTTTTATACTTTTATCTAATTATACGCTTCTATTTGTAAGACTTTTAAGATAGTTGGTAATTGAGTCAAATAGTTTTACTAATATGACATATATAAGTGAACGTCTATATAAATTTTGTTTACACTAATAGTGGGTTCGTTTGATCAAGATTCTAAGAGAAGTATTTCTTAAGAAACAGAAACAGAAGTTGAAGTAGATGCAAAATTAAAAAATTATTTAATATTTGGATATAATTGTATAAGTATTTTTATCAAAATTAGAATTTATTAAATTGTTTAGATATGATAAATGAATTTAATTTAAATGCACTAACAATGTAAAACAGTTTTATACTATCAGCCAATAGAAATAGTAGAAAGTGCCAATTCACACAAATAACTACCCATTATAATGAGGAACCTACCATAATTTCTCACTTTTCCCTATTTCTATTGGTTGACAGTGTAAAATAGTTTTATATTGTCAGTGCATACCAGTTAAACTTGTGATAAATATAAAAGTATTTTATTTAATAAAATTACAATTAAATATATGGAGAGAGAGAAAGAGAGAGAGCATAAGAGTGGAAAGAGAGTGGGAAGAGAGTGGTAGTTTTTAAAAATATCAAGGATAAAATCGTAATTGAATGGGAAGGAAGTGGTTGTTAATTTTAATGTGTAACATTCTCTCTCTTCTACTGTTTTTACTTTTGGGAGAAGCAGCTCCCTATCTGCTTTTTAAAAAAGCAAAAAAATAATTATTTTCTATTTCTATTTTTTTAAGAAATACAAATAAATAGTATTAAAAATTTTATAAATTTTTTTTGAAAATTTTTTAAAAAAGTACTTTTTTTTTTAACAAGAAGCGCAAACTTTTACTTTTTACATATGAAAACTATGCACCGGGTGTGTCCACACGTGTGTAACATATTTTCTCTCAACTTTATTCCTAGAGAGTCATTGGACATTGGCTTAGTCCTTACCTACCACGTTTCAACAACAATCCAACACCTAAAAAAATTTCCATTTTTCTCTTTGTTAATGCTTCTTCTTCTTCTTCCTTCTTTGTCAACTTCCCTCTCACAATTCACTCTTTTTCTCTTTCTCAATCTATCTTTCCAATGGAGGCCAAGCTTCTTCTAAGAGCTACCTTCTCAGCACCACCTTGTCGTTTCTCTGATCCTTCAACACCCTTTTATTCTTTTGCTCTCACAACTCGCAGGGCGTCATTTCCCTTCAACCCCATTTCAGATTTTGCCAAAAAAACCAATCTTTCTATTCAGGCACATGCAGCTTCCACAGGGTGAGAGCACTGCCACACTGCCTTCAAATTTTCCAATTTTTGGGGGTTCTCATAATTTCAATTGTGCGTTCAAAAATATTGGATTTTTGTTTGTTGTGCATGTTTCTGCAATTGGGGTACTACATGTCTGTAGGGTTTTATGTTTCATGGTTTTTTTAGATGATTTGGTGCATGTAGCTGCAATTTTGTATAGAATTAATCACTAAATTTTATTCCTGTAATGTGTTCTTCCCCTTTATGGTGGAGTCAGTTGGTGGATTAGCAAAGAGTCCTTTGTCAGAAACATTAATAGCATTGGTCTTTCTTATTTGCTAAATACACTAGTTATCAACATTTTGAATTCTTTCCCAATGTAGGTAGCTATTAGCCATCAATTTTTGGTTCTTTGTCAAGTGGGGGTGGTGAGATTTTGATTATGAAAAAATGCTAGACAACCAGAGTGGTTTGCCAGGAGTTAAGTGCCAGAATGATGTGGCATGAGTCACCTTGGGATGAATAAGTGGGCCCTACCAACACATTTCATCTAAACACCACTATGATTTCTGTCAAAAATTCTGGTTATATTATTCTGGCTATGTAGCATTGTTGATTGATTCTTTATATGAATACATTCTCATATGATATTCTGTTTTGCCAAATAATATAAAACTGAGGCAATATACCACTAGATGAACAATGCAATCCTAGAACTTCCAAGTTTCTCGAATTAATTTTACTTTCCAGTTGTTCTTACCAGTGTTTTTTGGATACTTAGGTAATGATAATAATGTAAATATTTGGTCTTTTAACTGCTTCTATCAATTTTCACGCTCGTGCCTTCAGTTTTGCATGTACAATTTCCTTGATTTGCACTGCATGCTTTCATCCTTAAAAATTGCAAGTGCATAATAGGTCTTTATATGAAGGACACCATCTTTTTTGCTTTCCATATTGATCGATAAAATTATTAAAATTTTTCCTATTTCTTCTGTGTAGATCAGTGCCAACAAAGAAAAGGATTGATGGGAGTGAAAACCTGACCCTTGATCATATAAGACATTCGTTGATTCGTCAAGAGGATAGTATAATCTTTAGCCTTCTGGAGCGAGCACAATACTGTTACAATGAAGATACATATGACCCTGATGCCTTCTCCATGGATGGATTTCATGGCTCATTGGTGGAATACATGGTCAGGGAAACAGAGAAGCTTCATGCCAAGGTATGGACCTAAGCCTGAGAAGCAATAAAATAAAATTTTTCCATACAAAATGATGAAGTGAAAGTTCTAAGTCCTGATATATAGATGTTAATTTTCCTGACTGGGTTTTGATTACACTGAAGGCGGGTAGATACAAGAGCCCTGATGAGCATCCCTTCTATCCAGATGGCCTACCTGAACCAATATTACCGCCTTTGCAATACCCTAAGGTAAATAGTCTGCCTTAACAATAATCAAGGTTGTTCCCTTAAGATTTTGTTTTGCCACTGAATTTACTGGATTTAGATCCCTCAAGTGAGGGGTTTGCTTTAGAGAATAAAAAGTAAATAATAGCCGTTGATGGGAAAGTCAAGGGATTAGATTCAGACATATACATTATTTGTCATCCAGGTACTTGTATTTTATGAAATTTTAAACCATTGATTTTCTCATCAATTATTATCAATGCTGCACCTTATTCTCTAAAGTGCCCCTTTCACTTTAGAGTATCTAAATCCAAACTTGTTATATTCACTAAAAATATGAAGAAGTCTGACAACGTCCTCCCTGCGAAGCGCAAGCAGGCAGCATTCAGGAGCTTACAGCACGGGAGGAGGTTAGGGAATTGGCATTCATTGCACTAGTAATGGTAGCGCCTATATTGGCGTAAAGATCGCATGTCGATTAACTTTGTAGATTTTAAAAACTGAATGAAAACTGGCTTAAAAATTGTAATACATGAAAGTGTAATATTAGAGAGAAAATTCACCAAAGTAGGAAGTGGCTGTAAGTGGTGGACCTTTGTGATTAATTTGAAATGATAGTTTTCTCTTTCCAATTATAGTAAATTGAAAAGATTGGAGTTTTATGAAAAGGAAAAATTGGATACCAAGTCAAGCCGTTTAAGTATCTCGGGTCCATCATGCCAAATGATGGAAAATTAGGGGAGATGTAAACCATAGGACACAAGTTGAGTGGATGAAATGAATGACTGCTTTGAATGTTATTTGTGATAGAAAAGTGTCGCTTAAGCTTACAAGAAAATTTTGCCATAGCTATAAGACCTGCAATGTTGTACGGGACTAACTATTAGGTGGTAAAAAGTCAATAATAAAATAATCTCATCATAGCAGAGATGAAAATGTTGTGTTGGATGAATGGACATACTAAACATGATAGGACTAGAAATCAGTGCATTAGAGAGAAAGTTGAGAGTATGCCTACTGTGAAAAAAGATGTTAGAATCTCACCTTAGGTGGGTTTAGTTATGTGAGAAGACTTATAGTAGCCTTAGCAAGAATAATAGATCATATGGAGGGTAACCCAATACTTAAAGGTAGCGAGAGACTAAGAAAAATTATAGACTGTACTATTAAAAAAGACTTAGATTTAAATGGCTTGTCTGTAGACATGGTTTATGATTGGATACGATGACATTAATCCATGTAGCCAACCCTATGTAGTGGGAAAAGGATTTGTTGTTGCTGTTGTTTGAAAAATTGGGTACCAAGTAGGAGATGCCTTTTCTATGATAGTATAGATTATATGACCATTTCAACCCAAAATGCTTGCCCAAAGTAATAATAAACAGTAAAATGAAAAATGAAAGGAAAACCAATCTGCTTGTTAACTTCAGCAGTTGCAGCTTAATTCTGGAACAAGTTAGTCCTGTGATCCCGTCATAAAGTTTTCTGTTGCATAAGAACATACATTATATTAATTTACAGATTCAATTGGATGACAAAATATCTACTGGAACTCTTCCATCATGATCTCTTTTTTCCCTATCTCTTTGTTTGTTACATGTTTAATGATTGCGTTGCTAAATCTTTGTATGTCTAATTGGTGCTTCTTCTTAACTGAATTTCCATGTAATGTGTGAATAGGTATTGCACCCCATTGCTGATTCTATTAATATAAACGATAAAGTTTGGAGTGTATACTTCAGAGTTCTTATCCCACAACTAGTCAAGGAAGGTGATGATGGTAATTGTGGATCCACTGCTGTTTGTGACACAATGTGCTTGCAGGTACACATTATACCTTTGAATTGATTCATTTCTCATGTTCTTTCTGTTTGCTTTTCGTATTTAATTCTTTATATGTGCAATGTCAAGACCAATTGGTTTGATATTGTTGAAACAGCTGTTTAATCAATAGGATCATGTTAGTGGGATTTGTTTTTCAAAAAGAAATTAAAATATGTACTATGTGAAGACACCTAAAATATCTCTCTCTCCGCATGACAGCTCCAAAGCTCCCCATTCTATGGAATTGGTGGAGTAGGCATGCATGCCTGCCATTGTACTCCTGCTAAATTCCATCTCAAATTTTCCAAAAAACAGAACAAAAATAGAAACACTCTTAGAGCAAGCCTGTATGATCGTTTATGCTTTACTGTTTACGAGTGAGGTTTGATACAAACTGTTGCAACTGCCAAGTTTCCGTAGTTAACTTTGGTCATGCATTATTTTGAAAAGTTCAGCGATTTCTCTCCCTCTAACTTGGTATTGTAATTGCGAATTCTGGCTCTTATATTGCTCAGAACTTGTTTTTTCTTGTGGCTTCAGGCTCTTTCAAAGAGAATCCATTATGGCAAATTTGTAGCTGAGGCAAAATTTCAAGCTGCTCCAGATGCATATAAAGCTGCCATTATAGCACAGGTACAAATACCTGTCAAAGGGCCACACTTTCATACAATTCTTGTTATTTTTCTGCTTTCTTGGGAAATTCAAAATTATCAATGATAAATATGCTTCCAATTGCAAACATGAGATCAAGGTACTAATCAACAAATCATAATAATTTGTAATTGACTGGAATTGGGTCATGATTAATGGGCCTTAGTAGTTAGGAATTAGAATTAGTTAGTAACAAAAATGTATATAAGACGGTATTAGGAAAGGAGAGAGGTATCAGTTGAGATAGGAACTAGGAGAGTAAAGGATCTCTCGAATATCTGCACGCCACTGTATTCTCACTAGCATAAAATATACACACTCGTGTATTTTCTTGCGTATTTTGAACCAGTTCTATCATTTGGTATTAGAGCTCCTTGATCTACGGAGCACGTGGATGGTTATGCGTACGGAGGCACGCATGGATGCTATGTGGTGAGTACCTTGAGCGTTTTGCAGCACCAAATGGAGGATGAGAGATAGAACTGCAATTTCTTAGCTGCAAGATCCATGCCAATAGATGGAAAGTTCTTGACATTAGAAGGGAAAGTGAAAGAGTTTGTGCGGGGAGTGGGGGATCCCAAATGGAGTCACAAGGAAATCTACCACTAGAGGAGTAGAGGTGAGGTAAGGGAACTAGGGAAGAGAGTGAGTGGCTAGAAACTGTTATGGTGGGAGAGCAGGGATGAACACATGCTAAGGAAGAGTTGTGAAGGAATCCTAGGCGATGGTTGTGGGTGGTACGACAAATTCACTACAGAGATAGCGAGCGAAGAGGAATCAAAGAAGCTCATTCTCCAAACCCAAACCAAATGGTCTTTGTCTCAGATGAAGAAACACAAATGCAAGAAACAGAGACACAGCCATGGAGGGGGAAGGAGCAGGTGCAAGTCGGCAACCATGGCATCCCTGATTTTGGGCAGTGGTTTCCAGAGAGGGTCAAAGGGGGAAGATGTAGGCTTTGACAGTGGCAGGAATGAGCCAACCGCAAGACGTACTGATCTCATCAGCAATTGTGGCCTTGCCAATAGCACTGCCAGCCATCGGTGTAAGGAGGGTGGCCAGGAGGGTGTCATGAGAAGAGGACTTTGTTTTCTTTTTTTTGGGGGGGGGGGGGGGGGGGGGAACTATGGCAGGCAACGACCATGGTGGGTCCATGTGCGGCGGCTGGCATGGTGGCTTCCCATGCGAAGATGGGAGCTGCTACACAACCTTGTGTTAGGAGCTTCGTGAAGAGGAGGGAGAAGAGGGTTAGGCAAAATTGGAGTTCATCAACTAGGAATACTTTTTGCTGTGTTGGGCCAGGCCCAATTCAGAAAGGTGAAGGCATGGGGTTCTGATAAAAGCAATTATTTTTTTAAGTTTTAGAAAGACAAAAGCTGGACTCAAATTTGGAGCTGAATATTGGCCTCCTTCAGTAAAAAGAGAGGGATCCCATTTAGAGCATGGGCATTGGACTCTGCTGGTCAAAAAAGGTTTGGAGGATGAAGAAACAGGCACAAGGTCAAAGAAATGGGACCTTCGTGGGAATTATTTGTTGATGGGTAGTGTTAGTCCTTGTACTTCCACCTTGTGGACAAGGTGGATTTTTTTGTTTTTTTTGTTTGGGGGGGGGGGGGTAGTTAGGAGTTAGGAATTGGGAGAGCAAGGGATCTCTTGAATATTCCTACACTATTGTATTCTCATTAGCAAATAAGACACTTTCTTGGGTTTTCTTGCATGCTTAAACCAGTTCTATCAGTGTGCCATAAACTGTTTTTGGTCATGTATAAGTCCATTTGGTTACTGGTAGATGGTACTGATTTTGTTGGACATGCATATAGATCTCTTGAATATTCCTACACTACTGTATTCTCATTAGCAAATAAGACACTTTCTTGGGTTTTCTTGCATGCTTAAGCCAAGTTCTATCATTGTGCCATAAATTTTTTTTGGTCATGTATAAATCCATTTGGTTACTGGTAGATGGTACTGATTTTGTTGGACATGCATACAAGTTTGTAACCCTTGAATATTGCTCCATTTGCATCTTTTTTTTTCCTGCAAGCTGGATTTTTCACAGAATCAATTTTGTCTTGTCGTGGTGACTCCGCAGGACAAGGACAGGTTGATGGAACTGCTAACATATCCTGAAGTTGAAGAGGCAATTAAAAGGAGAGTAGAGATGAAGGCCAAGACTTTTGGGCAGGAAGTGGTTGTAAATATGAAGGAACACAGAACTGAGCCAGTGTACAAAATAAATCCAAGATTGGTTGCTGATCTATATAGTGACTGGATCATGCCATTGACAAAGGAAGTCCAAGTTGCATATTTGTTGAGGAAGCTGGACTGAACATTACACGTATCTTTTCGATTATATCGTTCATAGAGTATGGATCTTATCCAAGTAATGGTACGCACTTTGAATGTCTCTAGTCTTATGCACCGGATAACTTTCTTTGGATTATGACTATAACTCTAGCATTTGTAATTAACATATGAGGAAGTTGATATTGTTGTATTATATAGTCATTCATGGACATCATTTTTGTGCCATTTCGGTTGTAATTTTTATTTTTTAGTGAGTAAAAGGGGGTGAACGATTAAATTTTAGATCCTTCCATTTTCAACAGTTTTCTAGAGAGAAGGCGGTTATGACTATGTTTGGTCATCGGTGGTCTGAATTCAATTAGGCAACTTTTCTGCTTACTCTTTAGGAAATGTTTGGTTGGGGGGTAAAAAATAGGGTGGAAATTTTCTTGGATGAACTCCATGTGTAAAATTAGACATAAAGCTTATCCATGAAAATTTCCTCTTCATTTTTACCCCCAACCAAACACACCTTTACAAATAGGCCTAAATGGAAGACCTATTAAACATCAAAGTCCAGAGGTGGTAAACTGGTCCAACTATGATGTAGGAATAATTGCATGAGAAATTTTTATTTAGCTTAGCCTACTATGATGGGAGAAAGCTGCAACCTTCCAACTAAGAGGCAGGAATAATCGGATGAGAAATTTTGAAGTAACACTGCCTACCAGGAACGGAGAAAGCTACCACCCTCACAAGTTATGAATGGAGTGTGGTACATAATAATGGGGATTAGTGTGAAAATTTCTGGGGATTTTAGTAGATGTGTTGAGGACGTAAATCTTATTCTCTCTAGTTTTTGTATTTTGAATAATTATTTTACTAGGAAATTTTGGGTAAATTTTTGAGAATTTTAGTGTATTAATTGGGGGACGGAAAATGCATTTTTTCTTCCAGCTTTATTGAAGAGAGAAAATTTTTAATCCCCAATTGATACAATAAAATTTCCATAACTTAATAGTTGAATCCCTAATAAAGAAGAATACAGAACATAAAGATGATAAAGAGAGAGGCAATTTTGTTCTCAATCAACATACTGAAATTTTCAGACATTTATACTTGCATCTCCATTCATATCGGGGCACCAAAAAATTTTTTGTGACAATTGTGAGTATCTGATACTCCCTACATTATTAGTGACGACCATAGACAAACCCACTATGAGGACTAAAATCAACCATTGACATGTGTGGGCAATTTTAATCGGTAGATGCATTTTTAACATGGCCCACACTATCTTATACATTCCAAGTGTAGATTCTAGTGACTATGATTAACAGTGTTGTATGAATTTCTTACGCTTGCATTTTTGTGCTTCTCAACTGCAGTATTGTTGATTCTCCTAGTCCAAGTTTGATACCGAGACTCTATTAAGGAAGCAAGGGACATTTAAATCCTTCATGATTATTGCCAGCCATGAACTAACATCATAATTATCATATTCAAATTGTTCGCCAACTCAAACAAAAAAGGCAATTGAAAGAGATAGGTTGCTTAATTCGGTTTAAACGGTTGAAGCCCCATAAACGCCCTAATGGAACATATAAAGATATGGGACCCAGCAAGATTACCTCTGGCCCATTGCCTCCTGGAAAGCAATAATGATACTCACCACATAGACAAGAAACCATGTCATGAAAGACACAAAAGACACCCTCTCAAGCAGAGAAAAGTGATTTAGGATAAGGAATTGGCCAACCAAACGACATTACCATAACATTGATTCACCATATTTCCCATTAAAATTTTCTGAACTTGATTCTGATGCAAAGATTTGTTTACCTTTTGCACAATGCCTGCAAGAAAGAATAATGATGTTTGCATAAACTTTCTCAGAACAAGTCTTTCACATAATATTATGGTTCATTAGGATGAAGATATTTTTATTTTATTTACAAATATGAAAGCCTCACATTATAAGAAAGAAAGACACGAATTTTAGTTATTAAAATTCACTTTAATTTTATTAGATTTATAAATTTTATATGTGCTGAATCAAGCACTTACCATTAGGTAAAAAATTATAACTATTGATAAGAGTGCAGTTTTATTTTCTTAAAGTTTTTCAAAACTGCATCAAGTATAAAGAGTTGCACTGATTACATATGCCATGTATTGGAATGTTAAGCCCATCAAATCTTAAGGGTGACGCTGGCTAAATAAAACCAACAATATGTCTTTCTATTTCATAATATGACCTTTTCATATTACTAAATATTATGAAAAGATTATTTAATTTATTTAAGCTTTATTTTCAAAATTTTGAAATTATGTACATATACCTCACATAATTGGTGGAAACATATTTTTTCCAAAATAATAAGAGAGAAAAGATAGCTTATCCGCCTGGGTTTCTACTCGGGGTACCGCAAAATTTGAGCAGATTAAGTGATTTTCACACTTGAACCACAAGTCTGTATTGAAGCTTAGAACTAAGTGTAAGATAGTGAAGGTTTCCATTTCTTATTTAATTTACTTATCGCATTGTTGTGATTTTAGGAAAGACAGGACCACGTTCATTGATATGAGCAAAAGAGGGTGATTTAGAGTACATCATCTGGTCTTTTCTCATATCAACCCATGACCCCTTTTGTAAAGGGATTGCACATGGATGCGGTCAAAGCATGATCAAACATGAAATGAGAAAAAACAATTTGAAGATAAGGATCATAATAGAATAATATTTCGATCTATCTGTCAAATTAAATATGTTTACCTGTTTATCAATAAAACAATATCTTCATCCTAATTTGCATTTCGGCTTTTCATTAGTGAATGCAAATACCATTTACTTTCTTGTTCCTTCTCTTTATCAGAAAGGATAGTCTGTCTAAATTTGGAAATGAGTTCCTTTATTTTTATTTCTTACATGATCATGTTATATAAACTATAGAGAGACATTGATACAAGTATTTTAAATAAGTAAATTCCTGTTAAAATTTATAAAACTCAGTCTAAGTATTAGTATCTATCTCTTTATTCACATGACATGATCAAAATAATGACAAGAGAATCTATTCTCTTAATTTTTCAATCATTCAAGGATAAAATGTTACCTTGACATATAAAATTAAGTTCTCATGGAATGTTGGAAAACAAAGTGGCATGAATTGTGAGGCTCTATTATATAAAAATTAAAATAAAGGTCGAATAAATTAAAAGATACATACAATTTGAACATCATTGTAACTCAACTTAAAAACATATAAAATTCATTAAACAAGTAAAAAAAAATTTAAATATGACAGAAAATTTAAATAGACGAAATAGCAATTTGTTTTATTAGTAGCAAACAAAACAAACTAATAGCGAAACTATTTTTTTTGGTGGATAAATGAGGAGCCCAAACACAAAAGAAAGTTAACTACTCAAACAGAGTAAAGCAACATCCCTACAATCCCCAACCAAAACAACTCTAAAAATCTATCATAGGAACATAATATATATGAAGATCCAAGGGAAGAGAATAACCCCTAGAAGCCATAAGATCCATTGCATGATTTGCTTCACAATGAACATGCACAATCCTCACAGTCCAATTCCTATCAATAATCTACTTCACCTTGTCAATAAGACTACAATAAGGGTGTTTGAATCCACCATGTGAATGAAGCAAAGAAATAGCATTAGATGAGTCTGTCTCTAAAATGATTTGACGAAACTCAAGAGCCCAAGCTAACTCCAGAGCATGCATAGCACCCCACAATTCAGCAATCACAACTAGACAGTGACTAATATTAGCTGAAAAAGCATGAATGAACTGACCAGTAGCATCCCTCATCACACCCCCACAAGTTGCTCCTCCAGAGGACAAAACCGAGCCATCACTATTGACTTTCAACCAAGTCTCAAGAGAGGTTTGTCAACTAATATAAGATAATTGTTTCCTTTTAAAAATAGAAACATTATTAACCAAGTTTTCATGTCGTTTAAGCCATTTGAAATACACCTAAAAATGCTGCACTAAGTCAACATCACAGGGGCTAGAGTGCTGAAACAAGTCCTCATGTCTAATTTGCCAAAGAAAATGAGCTGCCGAAGTAAAAACTTGATTCCAGGTGTGAACATTAATCAACTCCATATTCTGCAAATTGTCTAGAAGCCAAGTATGAAGAGTGGCATTGAAAAATGTAGGCCACTTATCAGCTGGGAGAAGCAGTCGCCAAAAGTCCCCCAAGACTGAACAATCATGCAAGGCATGAAGGATAGATTCATCCAGGTCTTCATTACACCTAGAACAGAATGCAGAAGAAGCCATATGATGGGAGACATGAAACATATTTATGTGGAGAGGATTATGTGCTGCAAGCCAAAGGAAAAGTTTGATCCTCTTTAAGCCATGCCACTTCCAAATACTATTGAAAAGAGGATCAGAAATAGCAAATTTCCAATTAGCAATATTCTCAAAAGCTGACTTAATACGAAAATCATTATCACCACTAGACCTTCGAACTAAAGAATCTGCACCAGCTTGTTGAGAAGGAGGAGGAAAGCCCGCAATCAAAGAACAGATTCTTGATGGTAATAAATGATGAAGAGAGTTCCAGTCCCAACCACTCGAATTCAAGACTAAATCCTTCACCTACGCATTCTCCAAATGAGCAGGAATAGACTAAAGGAAATGATCACTCAACCTAGAACAAGAAAGAAGCCGCTTCTCCTACCAAAAACTAATAGACTTGCCATTACCCAAACTCCAACCTAGATTGTTTTGAACCACGGGCCAAGTTGAACAAATTCCTTTCCAGAGATTGGAACAATTGGCATGGCGCTGGACTTGTGGGATTAGATCAATCCCACATTTGTATTTACTCCTTAGAACCTGCACTCACAACTCGTCTCTCTTGTGGATAAGTCCCCAACCAAGCTTGTTAAGAAAACAGAATTGACAGCCCGAGCCGGCCTTAAACCAAGACCCCCGACCAATTTCAGTTGGCAAACATTGCTCAAAGACACCAAATGAAATTTCCGTCTAGCAGTGGTAGAGCCCCAAAGGAAACTTCTACATATACTATCAATTTTGAAACTTCTACATATACTAATAGTGAAACTTTGCTTCTATCCGATTCATTCATTATATTAACACAGGTGTAGCCAAATGTATTTATTGCCATTTAAAAAAAAAACCAAAATTCTAATTATATGCACTACATATTTTAGTATTTCAAATACATGCCAAACCGCACTTGGGTATAATAATCATTCAAGTGTATTTATACATGATTGTTGGAAAGAATTCGGCAACTTTGATGTAAATTAATTGAAATCCTCGATTTCCAAACGATTGAAAGAGGCACACCATGTAATCACACTATCTTATTCAAATAGATTTAAGTTTATTAGGAATTTAAGTAGACTTCACTATACAAAGAATGTGTGCTATTTGTGAGGTAATCAACAATCACCCAAATGGAGTGATTGACTATAGACATTCGAGAAGTTCAAGAATAAATTCATGATTAATCGTTTTTCTATGTTTGAAACATAAGTCTGAGAAATTTTTAGGTAAACAGTCCAGTGCCTAACAGAGCATTTCCTAGACATTCTATTTAACAGTTGATGTTTATTTTTGTTGTGAGTCACATAACCTTATATATGTTTAATTAATAGAGTAGCAGTTTGTAGCTAAGAATTACTTCTAAAAGTCTATATTAGTGCAACTAGCTTCAATTAATATTTTGCTTTGATTAGTTAGTACACTCAAGACTGCAAAACAAAGTCTGCTATGTTCTTCTTATTTGTGCAATCCCAAAGTAGATTTCATAAGTTCATAGTTAGGTGAATTACTTCAAGGATTCCAAGTACAAATCTTCACAATAAATTGCTAGCTTACTCAACACAAAGAGCTAAGTGTGAATTGATGTCATTTTTTCCCATGTTATGAAGAAGGCCTAAGACTTGATGTGGATTGAGTGTGATGACAGGACCAAGCAATCTCCAAATACGCTTGTATTTCCATTTTGATGTTATTTTCTTTTTGTTTTTGTTTATTTACGCTTTGCAGCAGAATGTCTTGAGTCAAGTCTCTTAGTTTTATCATTAATTCATAATTTGATACCAAGGTCTTTGTGGGAATTAAATCTTATCTCTCTTTTACCTATTTATAACCGTGTTTCCTCAATAAAAAATAATAATTTAACAAAATCAAAAGCTCATTTGTTTTTTTTAAAAAAAAATTAAGGTATTTCTTCTTTTAAGAACTGTCACGGCTCGGAAGCTCTCCTTGCAATTGGCTTCTCTACCATTTGAAAATTAATCATCTATGCAAGTGTAACTCATTTACTACTACGTACCATCCTTGTTGTTGTCAACAATATTTAATTGATAATACCTTTTATCCATGTGAAAATCCTTTTAAATCATCAATATTTAATTGAAGGAGCGATGTTAGGGCGGCTGGGGAAGGAGGGGGGAGGAGAAATACTTGTATGGTCCAAGAGCACTACGTGACTATGCTCCTGCCCAATTATGTAAGTGTATTTTATATGAAATTACATATTAGTGGTGAGCCATATATAAAATACATTTATATAATCGGTCCAGAAGTATAGTCACGTTGTGCTCCCAGATCATACGAGTATTTCTCGAGGGAAAAGATCGGAGTTTTAAATGTCATTCCCTAAGTTTAACTAAAATTACTTTTTAATGAAAATATTACTTATAAATTAGGGAAACGAATATTACCCATGACCTTTCCTTTTGTTGCTTACTGTCTAGAGCATAATTGTTGTACAAAAATTTCTGAACTATATAGAGTCAACAAACTCTTTTACGTGCATAGAATGGTGAAGGAATTGAATTTTTTTTTTTTTTTGGCATAACTCCATGCACACTGTTATTTGAGAAATAAAATGGCCAAAAAAAAAAAAAAAAGAGATCGACTCGTATTGCGCTTTAAACCAATGAAATACGTGTGCTATAGGTGAAAAGGCCTAATCAATTTTGAAAATGCTACTATTGTTCACTGTTTTTGACGAATTTTTAATGGTAACGTTTAGAGTGCCATAGGATATGAATATTAAATATTTATTTAAAATTAAATGATTAATGTAAAACTACTCACAAATATAATAGTAAAGAATAATAAAATAAGTTTAATTTATTAATACATGATATTAAAATATTGTAATCTATTAAGTTGGTATCAGATAACCTGCTTATCTTTCCATAGCAAACTTAGAACTCGAAACTCGGTGTCCATAGAGATGAATGATGACAAAACTCCGGGAACTCGGAACTTGCCAATCTCCATGTTGGCCTAACTTAAAACTTGAAACTCAAAATTCAGTATCCATAGAGATGATTGATGACAGAACTCAGGGAACTCAGAATATTGTAGTAGTCCATCGAGTTGACAAATAGATAACTTGTTTATCTTTCTATTGTTAACCCAGAACTCGAAACTCGCCGATCTCCTTGTCGGTTGATTATTGTCAGAGTGCGAGGATAATCTTAAAATTTGGTATCAATTAAATAATTAAAATAAATTAAATTATCTATAACAGATAAAAAGAAAATAAATATTTAATATTTATATTTAAATATGAGCATTCTATAATTTACCTTTATTAATGGATAGTGGTTGTGCAGTCTAACTAATACCTTTGATAAAGCGCAAAATCCAGGGCAAACCGATAGGAATACATTTTAATCAAGTTGGGTATAAAATGTTCTTCATAATGATACTTTCTTTCTTCTCTCCTTTTATTGGGTACGATGATGTTAATCTGTTGAAAAGTATAATTAAAAATGCTTTTTTGCCTTTTGGCATCATGCATTCACATGCACTTTTTATATGTGTCTTTGGTTTTTTTTTTTTTTTTTCCTTTTAATTGTGCTGTTAAAATCTTTTTAGTTGCTAAAACTGTTTGTATAAAAATGTCTTAATTTCTTAAATTATTTATACAATTTTGAGTCTGAGTAATAATCAAGTAAAATATTTTCTAAAATGATCACTCTAAAATTTAAACTCTTAATATTAAGAATAAAATTTGCGTGAGCCACAATCTATTTCTAATGCCACAAACTACTTTTGAATTTAAAAGAAAAAACTTAAAAGACGTAAAAGAGTATTTTGATTCTAAAAGTAAGTGTTTGAGACTTCATTTGACCATCACAAAACACAAATTATTTGAGAAACTTCTATCAGCAACTAAAATGTGAAAATAATAAAAATAGAAGCCAACCATTAAGGAAAACATTGAAAACACTCCACAGTCCATTTTTCATTGTAAATTTACTGACACTTTTTTTTTAAAAAAAAATTACTTTCAATACCAATTTTTATACTTTTAATTTAAGAAATTATTCAGTATTTATTATTTTATTAATTCTTTGCATTATTTCATAAATTGATATTAAAAAAATGTTATGTTATTCAAAAGGTTATCTTAATTACTTAAAATAAAGAGTATTGAATAAAAATTTAATGCATTAAAAAATGATATCTTCATCGCAAAATTAGATAATTTTCATAAAAAATAAAAAAATGATTTCTGTTTTCAAAGAAATTAACCTCACATTTAAAAAAGATACTAGAATACCTTAAGAAACAAAACAGATAAGCTAAAACTGAGACAAGTAATTGTCAAAAAGAATTATATCTTCTTGAGCTAATAATGTTCAAAACAACTCATTTTAATTTTTTGAGTACTTATAATGATGGTTAAGTTACTTCATTTTAAAATATTCCAATTTTCTTTTAAAACAAGTTAACTTAGATACTGCCCAGATTTTCTCAGTATGTTAGGCTAGAAAATTAATGGCCATTGTAGACCTAGTAAGCAACCGCGCTTATATCTTCTTGAGCCAATACTCTATTTCTTAAATACTTATATTGATTGTTAAGTTACTTCATTTAAAAAACGTTTAAATACTAAAATTTGGTTAATTCAACTTATTCGATACATATTTTTTTAAAGAATGTCTCAAATTTGAGTAGAGTGAAATTGAGATTATAGTAGTTTAGAAAAAAAAAAAAAACGAATTTTCTTTTAAAACAAGTTAACCTAGAAACTGGCGAAATTTTCTCCATATCTTGTGATAAAAAATTAATGGCCACTGTAGTGCCCTTATAGATCTAGTAAGCAACCACTATTTGAATTTAAAATTAAAAAAACCATATACAACAGTTGTAGTCGGTACTCCTCAGTGACAGTATATTTAAAAAAAAAAAAACAAAAAAAACACAAAAGGAACCAAAATCGTTTCCTTAAAAGGCCAAAAAAACAGAACATTGTAGAACACGTACTACCGGGGTGTTCCAGGCTGTGTTGGAAGAGTGAAAGGCTAAGAACAACTACCATAGAGCAATGGAGGGGATGTTGAAGAGGGTGTTGGTGCTGCTGTTTGTGGCCTGCACTGTGCTTGTCATGCTGCCGGAGGCATCTGCTACAAGGTGGACTGTGGGTGGCAACATGGGTTGGACCACCAATTTCAACTACACTACATGGGCCAAGGGCAAGCATTTCTACAATGGTGACTGGCTATGTAAGAATCTTCTTCACTCTATATGTGTTTGTGTATAATGGATTTAATGCTTAGGTCTTTGCTTCTATGGTGTTTGTTTCTGCTACCCCGCTTTCTCTATGGACTGGATCTGAACTTGTTCAAGCATGATATGAGCTAAAGTTATCAGCTTTTGCTTGTTTTTGGTACTTAATTTGCTAATGTTATGAACCTAGTTGGTCTATCAGCTAATCTTAGAGCTTTTTTTAGTGTTCTTTTATTAATCTTTGGGACTTATATGAAATCTGTGTTACTTGATTAGGAAATTCATGGATTGAAAAGAGAAAAGAGTTGATTTTGTTGTAGAAGAACTGAGGAGTTTTGATGTATTTCTGTTTGTCAGTTCAGCTAAATTAAGTTCTTCTCCAAAATGTGAATTTGCAATAAAAATGGAATTTTGAAGGCAATGCCATTACCCTTCCTGTCAAGGACTGTAAATGAGAGGAAAAATAGTGTTTGGATCCTTCTTTTTCCTTTCATTGTCTCGTTCTGCATGCTCAGATCCAGAAATTTTGGTTGCTTTACTAACGGTGTCTTAGTGTCTTTACTTTGTTGCTTATTTTTCATGTTTCAGTTAAACCATATAGTCCTCATTATTTGCCCTAACGAGTTTTTTTAAGCGTGGCTGTAACTTAATTTGCCTTTATCATTGTATCTTGCTCCTGTACCTTCTTGCTCTAGCAATTTTAGGCCTGGTGGTTAGGCCTGGATACTAACCAGTAATGTTGTAGATAAGGTAAGAAAAAATAACCCTTTCAATTGGTAAACAAATTCAGGTATATATCAATCAAGCTTTTGAAATGTGAAAACATATGTAAAAAATTGCAGATCGCAGATCTGTTTTACTTTAAAGCAATTTTTGCATGCACTGTATGCTGCTGTGTTTTGTGAATTTAAGGTTGCTGCCCAAGTTTAACCTAAAGCCGATTAACATGCTAAAATGACATTATTACTATCCATATCACATAAAAAATAAAGTAAAGCGACAAGCAAAAGATTTCCCAATTTATTAATTCATTTGTAACTGAAAAGCAGAACGCCTTTGACAGTATGAAATTCGTAAATCTTAGTATGGTGTCAAAACATAGATTTTAGTTCTTTAATGTAATATTGATTTGCCGTTACTCATTAGGGTCTTAATTTTGTTTAATGTATCCAATGTATGCACGCTAACAGTTATTAGCAGTTGCCATGAACACTCCTGTGCTAACTTCTAGTTCCAACCCAGGAATGTACTTGTAATGTTGCCACTTGCCAAGTTATCGCTTCCCTTGTTAAACCTTTTTTGGTCTAAATCATTAGTATTTAAAGTCTACTAGATTTCAACTAATCTGGGTCAAACTAGGTCGGCAACCTGATACTAACTCAGATATTTTATTTTTACAGTTTTTGTGTATGATAGGAACCAGATGAATGTATTAGAGGTGAACAAGATAGACTATGAAAGTTGCAACTCTGATCACCCCCTTCACAACTGGACGACCGGTGCCGGAAGAGACGTGGCTCCGTTGAATGTGACCCGCAACTACTACTTCATCAGTGGCAAGGGGTTCTGCTTTAGTGGCATGAAGATAGCTATTCATGTTGAGAACCTTCCACCTCCACCAAAGGCTGCCCCGGAAGTAGCTGGAGCACCAACATTGCCCTCTAGAACCCAGATTGTTCTCTTGCCTGTTGTTTTCGCTATTGGTGCAGCATGGGATGCATTCATTCATGTCTGGTAGCTGGTAATGATATTCCAGAACCACCAAGACATTGTGTTCCACATTTTTTTATCTTCGTTTTTTGTTTTTGTTTTTTTGTTTTTTTTGCCAAGAGGCAATTGTTGCTTCCTTGGTGATATTAGTAGTTGACCTCAAATGGGTCCAAGGGTGATGTTCCAAGGTAGATAGTGCTTGGTGTTTTGATTTTCAAAAAAATGTATTGTATTTTGTGTATGTTATGTCCAGCAGAATGCCAGAAACTGGTTTACTTTTAGTTTATTGGAGAATTCAATTGCGGGAATTGCGGTAATGTTGTTTTCTTTTCTTTTGGACTAATAGTGGGAACTTAGGTGGATCCATGTGGGTCTATTTCTTTTGGTCTAACATGAAGGGACCGACCACGTTAAAACCAACCGTGGCGGTAGCTACCATCAGTACATTTACCTGCCATCAATTTTAGGTGGGCAGAATGCCTTTTGAACTCATCATGAGTGAAGTCCGGAGACTACATTAATGGCGGAGCGTTGTTGCATATGACAACAATGAACTAATAACATAAGAAGAAAATCTTAAAATAATGGAACTAATATGGAAGATGCCTTTGGAATGGGATAGTTTCTGTTAATTCAGTCTTTAAGTTATCTTTTCCTCTTCCATTTTTTTTGGTTAAAACCTTTCTTTCTTTCTTTCTTTCTTTATTTTTTTGGTCGTGCTTTTCACCTTTTTATTTATTTTCTTTGGTCAACGTTTTTCGACCTTTCTTGTAAAGAGGTGCTATGCATCATATCCAAACTCGTTTGCCTCCTGGGCTTGGTTTCAGCCAGGCATTGCTAGAAATCGTGATTCAAGCAAATTACAAACTTAATATTACAGCCAGTGGCTACAGCCTGCGGAAGACTCGCGTATGGTTTCTCACCTATCTGTATATACATTATGAATATGACTCTTCTAATGTGACCAAACAAATTACAAACACATATATGTTTAGGATTTAGTATTTAGTGTATTTAAGTACTGTTAAAGTATTTATTTAAGATGTTATTGAGATGGGGAAATATTTAGTGTAGCGTCAAAATGAAAGGTATTCATATATTTAATAAAATAATATGGATGAAGTAGTTTATTAATTAGTGTTAATGGCAGCGGCCATTTTAAAAGTTTGGTCTGACCTAAAAGATTATTTAGATGTTTACTTGATAACAAGGCATTTAAATAGATCAAAAAATATGTTAAAAAAAAAAGACCAAAGAGCCTTCTCGTAAATAGATAAAAAATATATTTCTAAATAAACTAAAAAATTTTCTAAATACGTCAAAAAAATTATTTCTAAATAAACTAAAACTTTTATTATCATTAGGTTTCTAAAATAATAATTTAATTTAATTTACATGATTTTTGGGGGGTCAACCCTTGTGGGGAGTTGGGGAGGGGGGGGGGGAGTGGGTGAGACGAGGGGCCCTTCGGCCCCTTAGTGGATTCGAACATGGATTCCTGCTCCTAGGTGCACATATCATGGAGACCAAATATCTGAGCAATTAGGCTATGCCTCCAAATGCATTTACATGATAATATAATATAATACAAATAGGCCAATCTATTAGATCCAATAGGCTTTTTAAAAATTTTTAATTGAGCTTGTCTATAGTCTACTAAATAGGCTAGGTCTGGACAGGTTTAATGTAAACTAGGCCAAAAGCTTTCAACAAGCCGTCTAATTTATTTCCACCACTAGTCGTCAAGCCGATTTTGGAACCAAATGATGCCTTATATAGGCTGCAATCATGAGTTCAAGCATGTTCTCCACTTGGACGTTCTTCTCCAAGGCCTTCACTTGATCCACAATCAATCACTTTTCTCCGGTTACTTCTACTTCTACTTCTTGTTTTGGTTTTGAGAAAGTACCTTTTTTTAAAAACTTATCCAAATGAACCTAATATTAGTTTTGTCAAAATCATTTTTTAAATAAAAGAACTAAACGTAAATCATTTTATTTCAAAATCACTTTTAAATAAAATTGATTTTGACAAAATTAAGATCACAAAAAAAAAAAAAAGTTTGCAAACACAGAACTAAACTCATAAATTTTAATCCTAGCACGGACTAATACACCTACTTGCAGTGATGTTAGTCATGGCATTCAGATGATCCATGGAAATTTCATGGATGGGATAGAGAATACACCAAAAATTTTACCAAAATAATGCGTAGAAAAGTTGACAGGTAGTGTAAAACTCGAGGCTGCACAAGCATGTTAAGACCAAGTGTTAATACAGTTTTATACAGTCTAAAAGCATTTCGTTTTACACCACTAAATTATCATATAGCCAGTCTTTCATAATCACATAGGCTTGTTCTGCATCCACATCTTCTTCAGGAGATTCAGGCCGGTGGGCAAATCCGTGACCCCTACCTGGGAATATCACTACTTTGGAGCCCCTATCAATTTTCCTTTGAATATTCTCTATTTCACTTACAGCACAAAGTGGGTCACTGTCCCCTAAAATAAACAAGACAGAAGCTTTTATACCAGAAGCAGCCTGAGGATCCATCCGGGTACCATAAAAGGAGATTCCAGTGCCAAAATAAGCACCTTGATCTCCAGCTAGCACCTCTAACACTCGGCCACCTCCAAAGCAAAAACCAATGATGCCAAGTTTTCTTGAAATTCCCACAGCCATGAATTCTTCAACCAGCCACTCTGTCCATCTGGCAATGTCCTTTGCAATCCTCTCTGGGTCTTGTCTAGCAATCCACTGTTCAAACACAGTCTTTGGCTGGTCCTTTGTCCATGGATTCCTACGAAATAAGTCCGGAACTAGAACGCTGCAATTTGGTTGAGAGAAAAGTGAATGTGCTAAGAAGGTTCTGCTTTTAACAAACTGAAAACTGCCATCACAAAATTTTCAATTAGAAAAGCATTAGTTGATGTGTAACTTTGAGATTAAGGAACATACTTGTAACCACCGCAAGCTACACGATATGCAAAATCTCTTGTGAAAGAATCCTCAAATCCAAAAATATCTGAAAGAAGCAATATGCCAGTTCCATTATTATTTTTGACTGCCTTTAACAGATAAGCATGGATAATATCATCACCCTCCCCAAGTGAAAGCTCCACTCCATTGACTAATTCACATGTTTCATCATTTATACCATCTTCCACTTCCAGTAATCTACTTGATATTTTCCACCCTGCAGCACCTCGAACTGATTTTTGAATATTCAAATTGCACTTTTTCCGAAGACAAACTGAAGAATTGCAATCAACTGGTCAAATATAATCAGTAATATAAATAAGATGATGTTCATTATAATGTAATGCAGGAATGATGAGAGTCATTCATTAGAAAAGAAACCCGAGCATGAAGTCACGAATTGAATTGGATCTTAATGGCAAGATTTGAGGTCCAATATAGGATACAACCACTTCCTAAAATCAATTAACCACCATTGAGGGGGGGAAAAAAAGCTTGGTTTTTATCAAATACAAACTTGCCAATAAAAATTCGAACAGAATAGTGCAGTACCTAATCGACGGAAGGTATAATGTTATTTAGCATTGAAAACAATGTTACCAAGCAAGGCAGAATGTGTTATATGGTATTGTTCAGGACTTCGTCTAGTGCTAAGGAAAAGAAATGAAAAATCATTTTATTTCTAGCCATATATATTTTTTATTTTTATAACCATGTTACTTTCATGGAAACAAACGATGACCCAAATTCTGGTTGTACTGATTATAGGTTTCAATAGATTTCCTGCAGATGTTTGGACCTTTTTAACTTTGGGATAAATGAAGTCAATGGATGGAATATTTTGTGTTTATGGTTAGTCTCTATATACTGCCCAATCCTCATCTTCATTCATGACTCAACTACATGCATGTAGAATAAGCGTTTCTCTATTTATGTAGTTTAAGAATGATAAGCCTGATGTGTCTAATCAAAGTTTATGTAGATGAGCTAACCATTAATTAAGTGATGATGACATAATCATTGCATTATTCGAACTTTTGCTTATAACTCCGTAACTTCTGTAATGTAATATACTAATTTTTTTCAATGAGCTATATGTAGTTAGTTTTGGGATCTTGCAATTCACTATACAGCATAAAAGTTGCCAACTATTACATATAATCTTCTTCTTATCGTACTTTATCTTTCTAGAATTATGCGCAGTCTAATGAAAAAATCACCACCAATGACAATAGAAATGCAAACCTGTTCAGGCCTTGGAGTTAATTCTGCAGAATTCATTGTACGCAGAACGATCATATTTCTGGTTTCACAAGTCTACAAGAGCATAGAAGGCCTATTTATGTCTTTGTCATTCTTTAGCCCCATTTTGCTTATGTTATGTCCCATAGTGGTTCTTATTTGTTCAAATATAATCTCTAAACCATTGTTTGCTTTCTGATATAAGTATATGTCTTCAAAAAGCTCATTTTTATTGACGTCATTTAGTTGCTTTCAAAGCTTTCTCTGTATCAGCTCATTCATTCCTATCAGACTGCAATATTGGTAGATTAAGTTCAATAATTACCTTATATCCTGTTAATATGGTGATAACTTTCTAATTTACTTTTAAAATAAGGATGTTTTAACCAAGACTTGCAATATATGAAATATTTTACGTATCTATTAGCAACCAAGACTACAAAGACAGTTAAAGTTGCTTGCTTAACTTTCCTATGTAACAATACCAAAAAATACATCACATCACATCAACTCTATCTTTTGCAATTAGCCATGTTCATCAAATCTTCTATCTTTTTAATCATTTTACTTATACTCCGTACAGCCAAACTGCTACAATGGAAAACAACACATGGAAATTCGCTAACCATAGTTTCACGTATTTCTTTAATTAAATTTATAAATGTTGTTAATAAATTGCAACTATTATCATCCATTTTGCAACTTCTCTTTTTGGTTATGTACATTTCTTACATTTGGTTCTATTTCTTTCATATTTATAAATATGTTGTAAAAGAGAATTGTATAACTCTTTCTTTGACATAGTTCAAAAATCTCCGTTCTTCCAATAAATTAAAAAATATCACGAATTTAATTCATCATTTCAGTTTTTTCAACTCGACAATAAGTTATAATTTATTTCTTAGGCCATTCATTATCTTTGTCATATCAACATAATTTTCATTCAAATTGTGTGACTTTCACTAGTTCTTCGATAAAATCCATTCAAGTTATATCAGATTACGAAATAAGTGTTAATGATGAAACAGTGTTGAGCAGATACAGAGACTGTAGTGAGATATGTAAAAACAAACCGGGGATCATGGTAACATAATAAAGTAAAGGGAACAAAGAACGCACAGAAGAGAGGAGAGGCAGAGGTTGGGAGTAAATGGCACTGACGACGGAGAGGCTTTGCACTGTTTATTGGCGCGCAAACACAAACTGCCTCTATACTTGCTCTCGCTGTTGCTAACCCCATCTTCGCTTATTGCCAATATCAGCTTCCAATAAACTGCAGCCTTAAAATCCAATCCAGAGGGGATTTGTCTGGCACAAAAATATCTTTGGTTTCTTTCCAGTATGAGGCATTGGTCTCACTCTCAATCCCAACATTTGTCATTTTCCGAACCGAATTCACTCCCGTTTATTAATATGCTCTCTTGATAATTTCTTTTTTTTTTCTTTTTTTATATGATAATTTCATACTTTATTCCTCTTTAAAACATATATTTTTACTTGAAAAATAATTATGCATGTTTCTTTTATAGCTTGAAATATTTTTCTTTTGATTTATACTTTTCAAATATTTCAGGTTTTGCCTCAATTTCCAAAAACAAAAAAAAAGTTACCAATAATAATAATGATGATGATGATGATAATAATAATAATAATAATAATAAATTGCTCATGCGAAGAGCGAAAAAAAAAAAAAAAAAACGGGGGGAATAATCTTGTATTTTATTAATCATCCCAACCTTGTATTTTATTTTGTTTATTGTTTTCAGAAGAAGGATAACATCACTTCGATTTCGTCTAAAATCGCAGTGCATTCACGGAACTTTGAACACCCACTTTTAATTTTTTACTTTATGTATGTATGCATGTGTTTAAAGCTTGTTGGCATTGTTACTTCTCAGGAACTAAATGAATCAAGATCGGAGCTTCTCACCAGAATTCAGAGTTTAAAACAAGTGAACCTTTCTTTTCTTTTTTTTTTTTGGGGTTACCTTTAAAGTCCTCAGTTCACAGTGGTCAGTTATGGTTTTAAACATAGTCTCTTACTAATTCTACCTGCTCTTGTGTGTTTCCATTCTCACTATTCCATAACTTTGTGTATGTTTGTGTGTTTATTTATTTATTTATTTTATTTTTGGTTAGTTCATAGGATTTGTAAAGTTCGAAGTCAAAGTTAGACCCACAAGTGAAGGTCTATCGGGATGTAAGTGATGATCAATCTGAATGTGCAGAAAAACTGCATTTTGGTGTATGATTTAGTGTGAAGAGGATTCTTGTGCTTTATATGATCAATCTCAATATTTGTGATTTTGCTTTGAGCGATGCAAAGTTGGTAAATAAGAAGGCTAAAAATTAAAATTGATGAATGACTGAAGGAAATTTCTCTCACTTTGAACGTCATGGAGGTAACATAGTCATTAGTTCATTGCTCTTTATCTTGTTTAGTGTTCTTGGTTGAATGATTTTGATTCCTTGCAAAGAGTCCGATGAAAATCAATAATTTAAATTGTCCAATTTCTAGCTAAAAGGAATGAGTGGAATTAATTTGCTTGTGAGAATTTTGAGCTAAACTATGCTTCAAGTATCAAAATAAAATGAAGCGGGTTGTAGTCCTGGTGGGATCTTTGCATTAATGTTGAAAGGGCTGGGAGCCAAAAATTCTCCTTAAATTGGGTATTGGACTGAAATTTAAAGTAACATGAGTTATTTGAGATTTTTGTTCCTGTTTTATTGCAGGTTTGAGGTTTGATTTTAAGCTGAAGGATGCTACCTTGCTAATATGCATATGTTATGGTCTGCTGACTTGATTGGCAAACATGTCTGAGTAAATGAAATGGATCAATGCATTTTATTTAATATCATTCTTTGCTTTGGCTTAGAACTAATAGCAATAAGTGATGTTCCTGAGCACATTTTTTTTTTTTTCGCCTCCCCGCTCCCTACTACTAATATCCCCTATATGTGTCCTTTTCTTTGCGTATAGCCTTGCTAGGTGATGCTAATAAGATTTATAGATATGCTATTAAAAGGTTAGGAACAATCTTTGTTTTCTATTGAGGTGGGTAGACCTATGTCTTGGTTTTTCTTGCCCATATAACTGCTCCCAATTTTTCAACGATTATCTGTACTACCAAACAAAGGTTATAACTTTGTGTTTGGTAATTGGAAGGATAGGTGAAAAAGAAAAATAATTTTCAAGCTTAACATGATAATAAGCATGTAAAAGCATTTTATCTCAAATATTACTCCATTTTCATCTCAAATTAGAGCTGAAAACATTTGGTATGGATGGTGTGCAAATGACGAAGCTTTCATTTTGGTTACACCTTAATAGTCATTAGAAGATATCAGATAGTATTTTGTGTTTTTACTTTTTCCATTGCATTTTAGTTTGGCATGTGGGCATTTCTTTTGTTGTATATGAACTTATGCAGGATGTTTAATTATTTAAATCTTTTGATGGTGTGCAAATGATGAAGCTTTCATTTTGGTTACACCTTAATAGGCATTAGAAGATATCAGATAGTATTTTGTGTTTTTACTTTTTCCATTGCATTTTGGTTTGGCATGTGGCCATCTCTTTTGTTGTATATGAACTTATGCAGGATGTTTAATTATTTAAATCTTTTATTTATTTGTTCACCTCCTAAGTTCCAATTCTTTTCCCTTTTTTTTTTCAACTGCAGGTTTATTCCTTTCCTAATCATATCTAGACGATTATATCCTTCAAGAATTGGAGCTTTATTTGCCCATTTCATGTAAATAAACAATTTGGGAACAACACTGAGGTCTTTTCGGGTGCTGGATTTGCTGCTACCTTGAACATCAATTCATGATCATTTGACAATCATCTACTATTGTATGTAATTGTGTAGTGTTATAAAATAATATTATCTTATATTTTACATGTAAATTATTCTTTTGAAATTATTTGGGAAGTGTTACAAATTTAGTTTATTTTAATTTTTTTATTCAAACCCTGTTTTATATATTAGTTGTGAAAATTTGTTTATTTTTTTCAATTTAAAGGATAAATTAATGTCTGCTATTAAGTTAAGAGATCAATCAAAAGAAAATATAATTAAGTAATAAAAAGTAATTAAAAATAAACTTATTAATTGAAAAATATCGTAACTAACAGTTCGATCATTGAAAAGTGGTAAAAAATTAATATGATTAACATTTTCAAGAGTATCAAAATCAATTTATGTTCTCATTTTGGTATATTCATATGAACCAGGTAATATATTAATAGATGAATTTGTTTATGTGCTATTATTTAATCATTATAGTTCTTATTATGTATTTAATATTCTTATTTATTTGTTATGCATAGCTAAGGTTTAAATTATTAAACTTTAATCACTTTATTAAATTAATTTTTATAATTGTTATTTTATTTAAAAATCTTTTTTTTTTTGAAAAAAAAAGGAGGAAAGTATGGAGAGATAGAAAGTAGCAAACACCAGCAGATTTATCAATTGTGATTTTTTCGGTTTGGTAAATGATGTTTAGGAAATAAGCCCCGTACAAATTTATGCAAATTCTTTCTTACGTTAAGTTATTTTGAATGGCTTAAATGATTGTATGTTGAAGTTTATAAAGAAGAATTTGTGAAATGAACTCTGTATAAGCGTCGATACTTTTTAAGTTGTAGCTCGCTAATACTTGTTTTCTGAACAGATCCATCAACCTATATTTGTAATTATATTTACATTATAAATATAGAAATATTTACTTGAACTTACAAATAAAAAGTAATATATATGTTTTGGTCCTTTAACTTATTTTCGTATTTTGTTTTGGGCTCTTAACAAATTTTCTATTTATTTTAGTCTCCTAATTGCTAAATTTCTATTCATTTTGGTTTCATAACTAATTTTCTATTCATTGATCCTCTAACTTTTCACTATTAAGTTAAATAAAAGTTTAATTAATTTATAAGTTCTTATAATTTGACCAAATTTTCAATTAAGTCTCTATAATTTAAAAGATTTTAACTAGGTCCTTACAGTACATAAATCTTTGTAATCAAATCCCTGAAGCAATCTATCCTTACAAAATTTTTAGTTAGATTGAATAAATTTATGGACCTAAACTTAAAAAATCGGATGAAAACCTATTAAACTATATAGAATATTAAAAAAATTTATAATATTAAGTTGCCTTATAGACTTAATTACAAAACTTATTTAATATATGGACTTATTAAAACTTTTTAACTATATGGGCCTAACTGAAAATTAGGTCAAACTCTGCGAGCATCTCCAATGTTATCCTCATTTAAATCCCACTTCTGACCCCACTACTTGCTACATTAATGCCACATAATCAATGTGTTATAAAAAGTAAAAGTGTCCGAACAATGGAAAGAATATGTCTCTAATGGAAAGAATCAACTTTGGTCCCACATAATTTTTAACCTTAAAAAATAAAATCAACATATTTTATAAAATATTTTATTATAAATATTTGTATTATGTAATTTTATTTTCAAATTGGATAAAAATATAAAATTTAATTTTTGGAATAATTTTTATTTCAAATTAATTTTTAATAAATTAAATTATGGCTAAAAATATCATACATTTACTTTTTAAAAGTTAAAATCTAAAAAATATTGCATGATTAATAACAACATTGCATAATTTTAAAAGCATTACATAATAAAAATATTGCATAATTGAAATATGAGTTGCAACATAGCATAATTGAAACATTATATATCTAGCAATTTTATTTAACAAGCATTATGGAATTACCAGATATATTCCACCAAATTTGCCTGTAATTGTCGATATTTTTGTCTATCACGAAGGTGGATATTATTTTTGATATACCTCTTATATGGAACAAAGGTTTCCTCACCCAACTCTGGTTGTGATATGCCATTCTCCACATCATTGTAAGAGGGAAGTTGAGCAAAGTTTCCTATATATATATATCTCTCTTATCTTCAACAATAATATTATGCAATATAATACAAGCTTTCATTATCTTCGTAAGCTTCTCTTTCTCCCAAAATCGTGCAGGGCCACATATAATTGCAGACTGAGCCTGTAGCACTCCAAATGCTTGCCCCACGCCCTTTCATTGTCCTTCTTAATATTTTGCAAACAGCTTTCACTTATCTCCTCGCAGTTGGGAGATTGTTTTGATGAATGTTGCCCATTCAAGATATATATCATTTGTTAAATATTATCCCATATTATAATTAGTTCTATTTACAGTATAATTTACCTCTGGAGCTCGACTATTCAGAACTTCATCAAACATCGGTGAACGGTCCAACATATTGATGTCATTGTTCGAACCGGCAACTCCAAAAAATGCATGCCATATCCAGAGGTCAGATGAAGCCACAATTTTGAGTACTATAGTTGGAGTCCCACGGTAACCACTTATATACATACCCTTTCATGCTTTCGGGCAATTTTTCCTCTATTAGTGCATGTAATCGATGATGCCCACCATTCCTGGGAAGCCGCGGTCCTCTGCCATGTGCAGCAAACATTGTACATCATTCAAGTTTGGTCTTCATAAGTATTCGGTCTTGAATATTAATATTACATTTTCGACAAACTTGTCTAAGCACTCAATTGTCATGCTTCGCCTATCTGCACATAATCATCAATGGCATCAGCTAATACTCCATATGCCAACATATGCATAGCAGCTGTGCATTTTTGTAGTGGTGATAAACCTTTCTTGCATGTAGCATCGACCCTCCACCTGAAATATGGATCAACATTTGAGAGGGCTTCCACTATGCGAAGGAAAACATGTCTTCCCAGTCGGAACCTCCGTCGAAATGTGTCAGGAGAGTACATTGGATTAGGTGCAAAGTAGTCATTAAAAGGCATTCGTGTCCTACTTCACGGTCCCTATGGAAGGTCCTACCAGATTTGGAGGAAGAGTTTTGCTTATACTTCTCTAGAACAAGTTGAAGTTGGTGCTCATCTGAATCATCGAACATAAAATCCTTAATCCATTCATCTAAAGACCTGTTATCGGGTTGGTCTAAATCACCGAGCAAAACATCATTAATTGAGTCATCAAAAGACTTGTGTTTTAAAGGTTCCAGCCATATATAGTAATGGATATATTAGCGGTGATAGTGAGTGACAAAGTGTTTTGAGAGTAAGTATGGAAGAGTGATGCTCCATATTTATAAGCCTTTTTCCACAACGAATAGTTTGACTAAACGGCTAGTTCTACAACGGCTAGTTTTGCAACATATAATTTTGCAACGGCTAGTTTTGTCATGGCTAGTTTTACAACAACTAGTTTTTCATTCATTTATTTTTTAAAGTTAAAATTTAAATAACCTTGTACGATTTTAAAACACTACATAATTAAAACATTACATATAACTAAAAATGTTACTTGATAGACAACAATATTACATAATCGAAATATTTCATAATTAAAAGTATCACTTAATAGACATTATTGATTTGCAACTTATACCCCATCAATTCAATCGATACTTAAAAATTAAAAATACTTTACCATAATTTTCTCTACAAACTTAGCATGAAAGGATCATTGTGTTTCACTTATCATGGAGATGTCTACACAAAGTACTTGCATGTCTGTTTCCCTTTCCTTAACCTCTAGCTCCATCGCCTTAATCATCATCTCCTTTTCCTTCTCCTCTAGCTCCTTTTTCTTGATCATTATCAATTTTTTCTTGAATGCCCTATCCTATTCCTTGTCTGCTAACTCCATTTCCTTGACTTTCTTAAAATCTTCTTTGAGAGAAAGTTTCCTAGTTGTAATAGATTTGAGTGCATCAATGTCTTTATCAAAATCCATGGACGCTTTTGATTTCCCCTTACCCTTCCTTTTAGATGCTTTGGTGTCTTGTGGACGAACGGTAGATTCCATGCCAACATCCTCACCTATTGGCATTTCTGGATTTGATGAGGATGAGTATGCTTCACAAGTACCTGCCTTTGTTCTCTTGGTACCTCTACTTTGAATTGATTGGGTTCTCCATTTTTATTCCTTCCGAAACTTATTTTAGTGTTTTTGAAAAGTGCATTTCTTTTCATACCTAGTAAAATAGAGCTCAGGAACCAACTCTATTATATTATTATTATTCGAACCACTTTGGTGTCTTTGACATGCTTGATTATAGCAACTACCGAATTGTTGAGTCCCCATGTTGATCCTATGCCATTGCTTCTTCATGGCGCCTACCCCTCTATTGATCAAGGTGTAGTTGCTTTCCTCGCAATATGCATGGATTCGGTTCCAAAATGCATCATCTTTTTGGTCAATACTCACCAAAGGATCTATTGATACATTCAACCATGCACTTATTGGCAATTCATTCTCTTCCCATTGCCATTGACTACTCTTTTGTGCATAATCTTCAATTTGCTCATCGTTGAGGTTGATAGCATCATGTCATCGCGGTTAGAGAATTGTGAATATTGTGAATTCGAAGTGAAATTTATAGGTGTTTGATGAGATGGGTCAGATGACTCACCAACACTAGCTGATCTTGATCCCGATCCCCCAAATTGGGCTTGAAATGAGAACGAAAATGGGAATTGAAATGTTTGTATATTTTGATTATTTGGAAAAAAAAAAAAAGAGCTTGAAGATTAGAAGAAACTTGAAAATTAGGATTTGGAAAGAAGCTTGAAATTTGGAAATTTGGATTTGGATTTAGATTTTGAGAGTTTGAAGATTGTGAATTTTGGATATTTGGATTTTGAGGGAGGTTGAAATTTTGTAAGTAATTGAGAAACAAATTTAAATTAACTTGATTTGGATCCATTGTTTATAGAAAAATGAAGGATTAGAATTTGTATGGAAAGAATTTAGAGAGTATTGGAAAGAATTAGGAAAAGTTGTAAAAAAAAAAAGATGTTGAAAGAAGTTGATATTCATAGAGTGAAAATAAAAATAAAATAATATTTAATTATTACCATTGGTTTCAATGGTAAATTGTGTTAAAAAAATAACAAAAGTACACCACTTGTTAGTGTCCTCGATCTCTCTGAAGCGAGACTAAATCTTCTCTCACTTGTCCCATGACATTGTCACCAACGGTGCTATGGACACGTCTTTGATAGCAAATTGAAGTGGGACGCATCAAATCTTGCCGTTGGAGTTGCTCTAAGGACCTGTAAATTGATTAAACTTTAAATGAGTCCTTCTATCATAACACACCTTATGGAGCAATCACATGTGTGTTATTATCCATTCGTTAAGTTTAAGACTATGTGATGCTTAGATTGATGGACATATTTAATTTAATAGTGAAGAGTTACGAAATCAAATAAACAAAAAAATTAGTTAAATGACCAAAATAAATAAAAAGTTAGTTAGAGGAACAAAATAATTAAGGGATTAAAAAATCTATTTTACCGTATAAAATTGAATGTGAAATGCTCATTTGTACAAAAATGTTTCTATAAAGTGATGCACGAAGTTCAAATACCGGTCATGAGCAAAACCGTTTTACCATTTACCCATGTCATGTGGTGTTGGCCTTAGTTTTTTGGCAAAACCGCCAAATTGGTTTATCTTAAATCTTGTACCAGACAAATTGATCCCTATTATTATTATTATCCTCCTTCTCAAATTTTAAAACCTAAATTTCATCTTTATCTTCATCTTCCTCTTCCTAATTAACCTTGTTTCCTATTCTATGCTTCTTTTTTCTTCATCTTCTTCTTTTTCATCATTTATTCTGATAATTCACCCATTATCTTGAATTCTTCTCTCTTTTACACTCATATTATTTCTATTCTTTATCATATTTGCTCAAACACCCTCCTTCCCTCCTGCTGTCATTCTCACCCACTCTAACTAGTCATCATTTCTTTTCTGCTCCAAAACGCCAACAACCTTAGTAGCACCCTCAGTGACCCCCTCTCTGGGGGTGCACCCATTTTCACTCACACCTTTTAGAGACTAAGATTCTTCAAGTTTATGGCATTTCCTATCCCACCGTCAACTTAGCACTCACAAAATAAAGAAAACGTGGTGGAGTAATACATTTGCTAGTGGCCTTCGGTATGTTCTAGGTTACATGGAGGCCAAGAAGAGGCTGAATAAGGGGGATAGAATCCTGATGATCAGCGTCGGAGCAGGGTTGAAGTGCAATATTTGTGTTTGGGAGGTGATGAGGGATTTGAAGGATACTAATATGTGGAACGACTGCATAGACAGTTATCCTACACACACTAAACCCTTCAAGGAAAAGTATAGTTGGATCCATGATGAATATCTTAGCTTTATGAGGTTGGACTTTAGTGGGATTGTTTGCTATATATATGTATATATATATATATATATATATATATATATATGTATGTATGTATGTATGTATAGCAAAATAAGGAGGAAACTAAGGAAAGAAAATAAACTGACTATACAGAGACCGGGTAGGAAGATGTATTCATCAGTTCATGATTCCAACTTGTAGCGGTCATTGTTTGAGCATATAGCAGTATTAGGTGAGAGGATTAGCAAGTTTGTTACGTTGGGGTAGACTCCATCAAACCTTGTATCGTGCTATTCATCAAATAAAATTAAGAGAAAATTAATAATAAGGATCATTTAGAGAGATTAATTAATAAAATGGATCAATTATATCAAAATTATTAAAAAGGATCTAATACAGTACATATCAATTAAGAAGAAGGACCACACGAATTTTATCATTACTTAGTACCCTTCATTTTATTTAACCCTAATGATTCATCCCTATGTCTACTCGTTTCAACTACACCAACAAATCTCCTTTGTGTCTCTCTCATCATTTAAAAAGTTAACACAGTGCACGTGCAGCCACTTCACAGGCAAGAGAGGTTCCAAGCCAAATCCTATAGCTTTTGTTGTCGTTGGGGTCTCACATCTCGCAAACCCACTTCTTGTTGTTCCTCCATTGTACTCCCTGGTACACAAGGTGCGTGGTCTCCTTGGACACTCTGCGCCCTACTAGCTTTTTTGGCAGCAATGAAAGCTAGTATCACTTCATCATCTGAGTGAGCATTAGTGGGAAAAGCTAATATTGATAACAAAATTTTATTTGCAGAAAAAAAAAAGGCTTCTTTTATCTATTTCTGTTCTAATTTTCTTAAATGCTTTAGTTCATAAAAAAAAATTAGGAATAGATAAAAAGGGATATTATTGCCAATTTATAAAAGCTGTGCAATCTTTCTCCTTATTTAATATTTATTTTGTCCTTCATAATAATTTTAATATAATTGGTCACTTTTTCTAATTAATCTTTCTTAACGGTCCTTATTATTAATTTTTTGTAAAGTTAATGTCATGCGGATGTATGATTAATTTTTGTTAGTTACCAATAAACTAAATTTCTGTCTTGAATGTCCATAAGATAATATTCAATAGTATATGTTATGTGTATATTAAAATTGGACATTAAAAATGATAAATATAAAAGTTTAATCTTTCTCACAACTATCAAATAATTTGTGTCTCTCTATATTATGTTTATTTTTAATACTAGAATTTTGAACCCATACAATGCATGAAATAACTTTTTTTTGAATTTTGTAAGAGTTTGATTGGTATGCACTGATAGTGTAAAACTGTTTTATACTGTCAACCAATAGAAATAGAGAAAACTAAGAAATCATGGTTGGTCCCTCATTATAATGGGTGGTTATTTATGTGAGTTGGCACTTTCTACTATTTCTATTGGCTGACAGTGTAAAACTGTTTTACATTGTCAATGTATTTAAATTAAATTCATTTTATAATTACAAAAATTAATTTGATCAAATTATTAAATTATAAATATCATGAAATTTGATGTGAAACTAAAAACACAAATGATAAATATAAAAGTCTAATATACATTATTCTATTACAACTTTATTAAAAATAACAATAACACTTAATATGAAAGGTAATAAACATAAATCATAAGAGTCTAAGATATATAAGCGCGCGCGCACACACAAAAATGCTGCTTGATCCTTCTAATCTTGGTGGATAATATGATGGCAAAGGAGTAACAACCTAAATTAGTGTTGTAAGGATTCTTTGAGACCAGTACATACATCAAAGACAGCAAGCAAGCATGATGACATCACTCCAAAGGTTTGCTTGACTTGGCCTACGAATATTTTAGCATTTATATTATTCATATGCAGGACAATTGGGAAAATGGCATTGTATTAAATTAGTCTATACTTTTTTTATGTCTTTATTTGTTGCTCTATTGTTACTGGATTAAATGTGAATTTGGAAAAAGTTTTGAGGCCCATATTAGAGGGCATTCTAGTAGGGCACACGGATGGATCGGGACAAAGTGTTTGAGCTCTTTTTTGTAGGATAGTGGTTGCCATTTTTGGGAAGAGGAGCTGGATGTGCAAGGCTTTTACGACGTTGAATGAATGTTGATCATAATTGTGGGGAGTGGAGTGTCGAAAAAGGGTGTCATTGATAGGCGAGTCACACCATCACTCTGCTTAATAAAGAAGTGTCATTGAAGAGGAATAATAAGTAAGGCGAGTGTGTCATTGTTTGAGAAGGAATATACCATAGGAATTACTTTGAGAAGGGATAGACCTTATGGAATTACTTTATTGATTTTAGACCAAAAATTTCATTTGACCAGTTGTATAAAGTTTTAAAATTGTTGGACAGGCAAAGACTTCATGTTCTTGTTAGTTCCGGGTAAAAATTTGATAGATTAAGATCAGAGTAATTAAAGATGTGCAAGCGCATCATTTTTTTCGTCAACCGCATCAAATTAATGTAGTGTGAAAGAAGAAAAAGATAAATAAAGAGGATGGAAGGAAAGTAAATGAGAAAAAATGTAATATATAATCTATATCTATATCTATCTATATAATAAAACAATGTCTTATTTACTGTTTATAAACAGTAAGTAGTAAATGCCACATGCCCGTGCCGTGAACATTCTTTTACTCTTTTTCATTTTTTTGCTTCATTCTAATTTCAAATAACTTTTAGAATATTCTCAATATATACCCAATTAATTAATTAATTGGTTATATCTGAATTCCAATCAATGCATAAAATGTGATTATCTTAAGCGGAAATTTTTATTTTTTAATAATTATAAGAATATCCTATTTACTATTCATTTACTGCTGATGAACAGTAACCACTTTTTATGTTTTTTTTCCTCCAAACTTTTCAGTTTATTTCCTTTTACTTTTTATGGGACTTTCAATTTATATATATTAATTTATATCTTTTAATTTTTTTTATGTGATTCATCTTTTAATTATTATTTCTCTTGGGTTTGCAGATTGTATACAGTATGCCTTTCACATATCTTTTATTGGTTTCTCACCTTTATATCTTTCTCTTTCTCTCTATCTTTGTTTATTTCTTAGTTTTCTTCTTACTATTTTATACTCTTTTTTATTGTTTCTTCTTTTTCTTCTTTTATTATTACTTTATTTTCATTATCCAACCTACACTAGAAATGGTAGGTAGTTCAAACAAATTAATTAGAGACACAACAATGTCCTTAATTCTTCGAGATAATAACATATTATTAAAACAAAAACAAGGCTTTCAAAGGGTTTCATGATCTCTTACTCAAATTTAGTTATGGAGACATACTTGACTCACTTATATCACCTTTATTACGTCTTTTTGTCTTTACCAATTTTATATTGATTATGGATAATTTTTGTGTAGCTCTTATTTGTTTTTCCAATTTACTTCTTTTCTCTTTTTTCTTTCAAAAAAAAAAAAATTATGGTTCTCTCACTATTCTATGTGATGTATTTCTTTTCCTATTTTGACATTTGTCTTCTAAACTCATTAAAATATTAAACTTAACATGAAATTATTATTAATCTATTAGTATATGAAATAAAAGAGGATTTATGGGAACTAAAGAAATACATGTGGTAGAATACTATACCTTCATTTTCCCATCCAAATTTCAGCTACCCACCTTGACGAATCATATTTTTTCCATTTTTATTTTTATTTCTTATCAATATATAGAGAGAGTAAAATTCACTTGCATCAGAGTATTCATTGCACGTAGATTGTAATTACTACACATATAAGAAAAAGTTAACAAGTAAAATTTTTATGAAATTAAATGTAAAAAAATATATTAATATATTAATTGACTAAAAAAGATACTATTCAAATAGGTAAAAAAAAAAGATATATTATTTCAAAAGCTTAATAATGACAGGTGAAAATTTATATAAGTTCTTTTATATAAAAAATTAATGAAAGAATAAATTATTTTTGAGAACCTAAAAAATTATATTATTTTATATTAACTATAAAATGTGTACTTTTTTATGTAAATAAAATGCATAAATTTTTCTACTAAGATACATTATTTAGTTAATTATCAAAGTTTGAATATATTGAAAAAAAATGATTTATATACGACATGTGTATATATCATTTTAAGTGAGTTTTGGGTAAATATTAGAAGAATTGTTGTCAAAGTTTAAAATTGAGTCAAAAATTATTATTCAAATGTAATAAATATATATATATATATATATTATGTAATAAAAAAATGATACGTGTAACAAATTAAATTGCTTCTTAGTATAGAAAATATTGTATTATTATATATTAACTATTAAATGTATACTTTTTTTTTAGTTATACCATTAAATAAAAAACTTTGTCATTTTATTTTGTTAGAGATTTGTCAACAAAAACTCATAATGATGCATTCTATTTGAGAAGAAAACAATTCTTAATAAAATTATATTATTCAATGATAATAAATGGAAATTAAGGTTAATTATTGAACTATAGTTAAAAAGAATTAAAATATATTATTTCAGAAACTTAGTAATGAATGGTGAACTTAAAAATTATGTATGTTCTTGTATGTTAAAAAAATTATACAGCAGACCAAAAAAAAATTAAATTACTTTTGAGAACATAAAATGTTGTGTTGTTTTATATTAACTATTAAATGTGTAATTTCTTATGTAAATAAAATGCATAAAATTGTTCATTAAGTTATATTATATAGTTAATTATCAAGTATTTTAATGTATTTAAGGTAAAATAATTTATAATAATTTATATATAACCTATGGTGTATATACAATTCTGAGTAAGATCTATGTAAATATTAAGATAATAGTTGTCAAAATATAAAATTAAGTAAAAAAATTATTAATCAAAGTTGAAAAATTATATATGCTTTTTATGTCACAAAAAACTAATACAACATAATAACAAAATTAAATTAATTTTAAAAATAGAAAATATTATATTATTATATATTAACTATTAGTTAATTTTTTTTAATCTATACTATTACATTAGAAATTTTGTCATTTTCTTTTATCAGAGATTTATCAACGAAAAATTGAAAGTAGCATTTTGTTTTGAGAAGAAAATAATTCCTAATAAAAATATATTATGCAATAATAATAAACTGAAGTCAAGATCAATTATAGAATTGTATCAAGTCTCTTTTTATCTATATTTTGTTATACATGATTATATATTGAATTGACAAAAGGGACCTCATCAAAAGGTTGTGTTATTATAATGTTCTGAAAACTAGATCGAATGTTGAATCGGACAAGATACTAATCTAGAGGCTCATTAGTTTAGTATCAAAAAGAAGAAAAAGAAGAAAAAGAAGAAGAAGAAGAAAAAAATTAAAATACTTGTAAACCGGTCCAATTCTAAAAGACACAGACCAATTTTAACATCTCAAAAGAGCAAGTTATAAAAATCCCACACCACATCCACACCCAAAAAACAAGAAACTTAATACCACACCCATTTGTCTTTCCATCTAATGTAAATCTATCTTACACACCAATAGGATGCTAGAGTGTAAATTTCCAACCAATTACATGCAAGCCACTTGATGCGCACTAGTTGAGGCTAATAATAGCCGAGTCAAACTCACTATGTTTTAGTGTGCTTCTTATTTTTCCGAATGGTCACTCACCACTCACCATTCTCCAAGGGTCAATCTAAATGGTTTGATGGTGGGCAACGATGCAACTCTTTCGATTCAAATTTTCTCACCAACTTAGTGCAACTCACTCAGTGCTCAGCTTGAATCTCTTTTGATTCGCTGCAGGCAGTTGAGGCCATGGCAAAGCAGATATTCTTGTACCCGATTGTAGTTTCATAGTTGCTGCAACTGCTCACGAGGTGGATGATGATCAAGGGGGCTAGTAGGTGAGAAAAGCTACGCGGGAGTGAGAGGCTGTGCAGGAACTGCTGACGGTGTGAATTGTCGCCGGTTCAGGCAGGTCATCAATTTTTGGCCGGTTTGTTCGATTATTGACCAATTTTTCAATTTTCAAATTTTAGCCTCTAACCGGATCGGATGAGGGTCCGATTCCCAGTTTAATCGGTCGGATCGACCGATCTGGTCCAATTTTCAAAACCATGATTATAGTTAATAAAGATAAGAAATGCACAAATTGTACCAAAAATATTGCCCATAATTAGGTATTTAAAAAATTCAATGTACTTTTAATCTATTTTACTGTATAGAATAATTAAAATGAATCTTGATATATTATATCATATTTAATTTTTAATTGCTATCAAAATAATTTTTAAAAGTATTATATTTAAAAATAATTAAAAAAATATAATCAAATCCATACAGCACACACGAGTATTATGTGTAGTTTATATATATGAAAAAAAGGACTTGTCGGCAATTGATTTGGCGAACCAATGGTAATGCCTTTTGAAAAATCATATGATCGAAGCCTTCCAAAGTTTTGTATAAGATGTATTTATTATTTTATTTCAATATTTTTTAAAATTTAATTTATATACATTAATAATATAAAATTATTTTACACTATAACTAATTAAAATTCAAAAAAATAATAATTATGGTGAATAATTGCCCACTACAATAATTATACACCAGGATTTATCGGCAGCTGATTTGGCGAACTAATGGTAATGCCTTTTGAAAAATCATATGATCGAAGCCTTCCACAGTTTTGTATAAGATGTATTTATTATTTTATTCCAATATTTTTTAAATTTTAATTTATATACATTAATGATATAAAATTATTTTACACTATAACTAATTAAAATTAAAAAAATAATTATAGTGAATAATTGCCCACTACAATAATTATCCACTAGGATTTATCACTTTTCTTCTATTGGATGATAGTACATCGTTAGTATATAGAAATTATTCTCTCTCTTTTTATAAGATTATTTCAATATCCATGTTTTTTGAGAAAGAAGCAATTTAAATGCAGAATTGCACAATTTCATTGTTTTTAAAATTCATTACAAATCATGTTTTTCCTCTAAGATATTAATATTGAAAATTTATCATTATTCATTATAAAGTTTTTTTATTTGCAATAGAAACTGTTTTGCTAACCAATTAAATTGTATATTTTAAAATAGTTAGATAAAAACCAACCAAATTTAATAACCGAACAATATATAATTAAATACTGCTATAGAAAAATTTTATATTAACAAGCTATCAAAATTAATAAAAAATGTAGATTATCACTCTAAATTGCACCCTTGATGTTTTGTGGTGAGGGGAGTGTTCATTGATGAATGTCAAAAAGCATAGATAAATTACTAATATTGATGTTACACAAATATAGATATAGATATACAAGTATACTTAGACGAATTGTCTGAGGCATTGCCTGGGGCATGCCCCGCACTAACTTCGTACTAGTCAGTTGGTTTGTTTCTACAGTAGCTATGAGATGAGATAATCTTTTTTTTTAAAAAATAATTGTTTGATATGCTTGATAGTATAAGGTTTAATATAAGGTTTAATAGCATAAAAATTGAAAGAATAAAGTCTAATAAAATTTTAATATTATATAATATTTAAAATAAGGAACTTACGCATGATGGACGCTAATTATCGCATGTTAGCAACTTTTGCTGTTTTAGAATGCACTCTATGTGTTTTGGGGAGTAGAGTTAATTGGAAAGCAAAACTTAAGTTATTATTTGCGTGACAACAACATATATAATTTTCATTATTTTTATGCCTTTTGAAAGTCTTGGGAGTTCTTTAGTGTGGTATTCATTTGTCATAATGATATTAATTTTGGTAAATATGTGTGCTAATTCTTGTTGATTGAATTTCCAATCCAAGAATGTAGATAGAATGTTGCCAAATTATTATTTATCCAGAAAACATGATGATAACACTTCTGTTTCACAGTTTTTGTGTATGACAGAAACCAAACGAATGTACTAGAGATGAACAAGACAGACTATGAAAGTCGCAACTCTGATCACCCGCTTCGCAACTGGACTACCGGCGCCGGAAGAGACGTGGTTCCACTGAATTTAACCCGCAATTACTATTTTCTCAGCGGCAAGGGTTTCTGCTTTGGTGGCATGAAGATTGCCATTCATGTTGAAGATCCATCATCTCCACCTATAGCTGCTGCCCCTATGGCTGTTCAAGTTGAGAACCCACCACCTCCAATAAAGGCTGCCCCAGAAACGGTTGGAGCACCAACACTCTCCTCGAGAAGCCAGATTGTTCTCTTGCCTTTTGTCTTTGCCACCGGGGTAGCATGGGATGCATTCATTCATTTCTGGTAACTGGTGATGATATTCCAGAACGACCAAGACATTGTGTTCCAATTATTTTTTCTTCTTCTTCTTTTTTTTTTTTTTTTTGGTCGGTTCTTTCAAGAAGCAATTGTAGATTCCTTGGGGATATTAGTAGTTGACCTCCAATGGGCCAAGAGCGATGTTCCAAGTAGGCGATGTTTGATTTTGAAAATGTATTGTATTTCTGCATGTTATGTCAATGCCAGAAACTGGTTTAATTTATTGGAGAATTGAGAATTCAAATACGGGAATTGCGCAATGTTGTTCTTTTCTTTTGGTCTAATTATAGTACCGGCGAGTTCTATGGTACAGCGAGTGGAGTTTGTGACCAATTTGATCCGTGAATCTCTGTCGTTGGAATCTAATCCAATGGTCGAGATTTAAAATATTTCACTATTAAAAAATATATTATCTATTTTATCCTCTATATCCTTCTCCTCCAAAAATCATCCCCAGACTCCCACTGCCACGCGGTGCATCAATCCCTCCCTTCACAACCCACTCCCTTCGCCGCCTTTATTCGCGTCACCACCTATTCAGAGCTCTCTGTCTTGTGCCGCCTCACTGCCATGTCGTTGTGGAGTTTCACTGCGACACTACCATGAAACCAACGTGAACACCGTGCTACCGCCGTGTCCAAGCGCACAGTCTTCCTTCCGCTGATGCCAATGCCGCCATCCATTGCCATAGAGCTTCACTGCAAGGCAGGTGTGTGGTTGCAAGGAAAACAAGAAAAAGAGAATCTAAGGTGAGGAACAGAGAAGAGAGAAAGAGAGAAATAAAAAGGTCTTTAAAGGGCGTGTTGTGCATCTGAGATATCTTTCATGGTGTTGGCTCGTCATTCACACAGAGAATTTTCATGTCACCGTCTCATGGAGTTTTTTTTTTTTTTTTTTCGGGTCAAAGTCTATCAATTTCAGGAAAGCATCATCCATCATTCTTCAATTGAAGAATCAATTTGTGTACTCTTGTTTTAACCTGTAAGTGAGAAATTCCATTCATTTCATCTGTGAGGCATCTCATTTAGTGGAGCCATCTCTTGTTGTACCGACTAGGATAGTTTGACTTGCAATAATGACAATAGGCAGGTGCATTGTTAGTAGAGAACTAACAAAAAAAAAACATAAAATTAATTTTATTTTACTTCTTTATTATAATATCAATTTGGTTTAATTTGGTCACAAACTCATTAGGAACCATCACAGACGCCCCCTACCTTATGTGGATCCATTTGAGTGTATTTCTTTTGGACTAACATGAAGGACCATCATGAAAATCAACTGTGGGGGTAGTTAGCATTACATCGATTTTAAGGGGCAGATTGCCCTTTTGAACTCATCATGAGTGAAGTCATGAGACTACATTAATGGAGGAGCGTTGTTGCATAGGATAACAATGAAGTAATAAGCTGACATGAGATAAAAAAAATCTTAAAATAACAGAAATAATGTATAGAAGATGTCTTTGGAATGGGATAGTTTCTTTTAATTTAAAGTTCTCTTCACATTTTTTTTTCTTTTTACCTTTTTTTTGATATGATGCACCAAGGCCCTAAACACTTCAAATTGTGGCTAGAGAAGGGCAAGTCATAATGCCGTAGAATTGTCAACTCATACAAGTGCGCTTTGCACTGTAGCTCAAGAAAGTTATCCCCAAACATACGGCTAGGATGATTTATGAACAATTGGTTTTTCTAACCAGTGCCTTAAACCAGTTTTGGAAAAACCCTTGAACACTTTTGTTAATTTCCCTATCAATTTCACCTTTTACTTCACTGCAGATTGACTTAAATTACATATGCAAAGATTTCAATTACTATTGGTCTAAATTACTCTAATTTGCAATTTGTTCCTTGAAGCTTGTCTGAATTTCACTTTATCGCACTGCAATTTTTTTTCTTTTTTTTTGAAAAATAGCACTTTAATCCCCTACATTTGCTCCGTTACCTCATCCAGATTCCACATCAGGGTACGCAAGACAACTTTGTAGCCTTAATCTATCATATTACTCAACTATATCAATATCATTCATATTAGATTTAATGTAAACTTCATCTTACATACAACAAATCAATATGATATTCTAGTTAAAAGCTTACCACAGCAATTTTTATACACACTCATCTAATCAACTTATTTGTCCTAATGCAAAGTATAACTCGGTATCACATTCATAGACAAAATAGATACATAGCCAATTTCTAGTGACTAGCAAAAGTTGAACGTAGAAAATGGTCAACTAAATTTCTAAGCTCGGCAACAGAAGAATTTACACTCCTAGCCCGAAAATTGTTGGAGTTCAACTGGAACCAGGGTCAAGTACAGGAATCCTGCAATGCAAACTGATAGATTTATCAGTCTGATGAGTACCAGGAATGAAGAACTGGAATATCACTGTCAAACAACTGCCCTGCGGAGCGATCCCATAGAAAGCGCAATCTGGTTTGGCCAAGTGACACTGGAGACTCTTGGCAAAGTGCTTAACACTCACCTGCACAGATTGACCATCACCTCTCAAAATTGTTCTCGATGACCTTGTCTGAGCACTGAGGTTTTGATCTTCAGCAGGAGCATCTGCTTTCTCTCCAATGACCAACAATTTCCGAAACTCAGCACCCAGACTGATCAGCGTCGTTGAAACTTCAACGTGTAGATCACCATACTTACTTATGAAGACATTCAGCACATCACCCACATTCTTCATCCGATCCACAAAGTTTTGTAATTGAACCAAATCTGGCACCTATGTTGACAAAGATGGCAAGAGTCAAAGAGGGCACACAGAAAAACAAAATTTGGAATTGTCTGACTTCTATTGAACAAGAAGTAACCAACTAATAACTTACTTCTGGCCGAATAAACTATTTTAAATAATTCTCTAACTAATGCTAAGCAAACTCTAATCATATGCTAACTGTAATCTAAAGATACTCTAGCTAGTGATAACTGAATCAATTATGGTTGCAGTGTAGAGAAACATGGTAAGATTCAAAAACAGTTCAGAGAAATGCAAAGTGGAAATCTGAAAATTCACTGAATGATTAAAAATGTTTACAATAAACAATTATAAGTAGCCAACTTGTAACTAATTACCAACTAACTTAACTAACTTCTAACTAATTCTAATCAATATCTAACCATGGCATTAAAGTTGCATACAGTAAACCAGACTTACACAGAAAAAAAGGTGCATGCAATAAACCAGACTTGCATAGAAGAAGACAAAATAACCAACTATTAAGACTCAGCAAAATAACTCATTTAATCTCTAATTAATGCTAACCAAATTTCACTCACACTCTAACTATGGATTCACTCCTTTATATTGAATCTCCATGCTTTTACGATGTCCAATTCACAACAAGATGATTAGATGGCTTACATTTAGAACAAAGTGTAAACTCTCACTTTATTCTTTGAAATTGTAAACATCCGTTAGAAAAATTGCTTTTTAAGTCTATAACATTTTATTCCGCAATCAAATTAGCCATCACTTGGGGACTAATTTGGACTAACAGAATATAATGTCAAAGATTAATTTGACTACAAAATCAAATATCAAGAACTCGCGACTGTCCTAAAATGAAAGACTATTACGAAGACGCTTACAATCTCATGATTAAAGTGAGAGTTTACCCTACCAAATAATAACTAACATTTAACTCATCAAGCTAACTCAACTAACGCTAACCAAAATCTAACTAATAAAGCTTTATTTTGGTCCTTAAAGTTATATGCGTACTTCAATTCAAGAACTAAATTATTAATTCCTTACTTTCAGAGATTAAATCGAAGCACGCATACAATTGCCGAAGCCAAAATGAGGCTTTACTCAAACTCTAACCATACTCTAACTACGGTAACAAACCTGAACAAGCGTCTGAGGCAGATCCTGCGCCATCTCCAAAGCACTCTGTAGCTCAACAACCTGCGCCCTCGATAACGGCTTCGATATCGGCACATCCTGAATAACCGCCGACTTGTACCCTCTCGTCTCGAACGTCAAAAACGGCATGGGCTGCGTGCAATTCGGGGGCAACTTCTTAACTAGCTTGATCTGGAGCCGGTTGCCGGCGGCGAACTCCGAGGACACGGTGGCGCCGCTACGGACGGCGCGGTGGAGGATAGAGACGTCGACGGTGAAGGCGATGCGATCGTCGTTTTGGCTGGAGATGCGGTAGTCGTCGAAGAGGGCTTCCTTGCGGAACTGGGCGACGGAGTGGAGGCCGTGGCCGTTGAGGAGGTTGTGGAGGAAGGCGGCGTGGTCGCGCGTGAGGTACACGTGGCAGGTCTTCCCGAGCTTGTCGAGTGCTGGCAGGAACCTCTTCTCTAGGAGGTTTACGCCGTTTTCTGTGAGGAAGGCCTTGAACTTCATGGATGGGTTTGCGGCGTGCAAATTGATCTGTGGATTGGCGAAAGAAGTCGTGACTCGAGTGGTGGTGTGTGAGTGAGGGGGAATGGAATCTGAAAACGGAGGCACAGAGAAAGAGATGAGAGGGAAACTTGAATTTGGTCAGTCGTTTTGGGCTTTGGGTTCCCTCCCTCTCCCTCCGCGCTCAATGTGGGTCTATGACCCCTCTTTGTCGAGAAATTTTTGCATAGTTGGGGAGTAATATATCATTGTGCTCCAATTAATTGTATTTTTATAAAATTATATATTAATAATAAATTTTATATAAAATATATTTATATAATTGATTTAGAAATATAATTATATAATATTCTCAAATCATATAAATATTTTTTTTTACCTGATACCCAAGGAGGCATCACTCAACTCACCGCTCAATTAGAAAAAAAGAATAGAAGTTGACCACCCCCACCCCAAAACACAAAAAAACAGAAAACAAAAATCTTAGAATTGGGCTAGGTAATTTTTTTTCTTTTGAAATAAAAAAGATGTTTGTTATGAAACTATTTTCATACTCAATGTACAAATGATGTGGAAATCCTACATGAAAAAAAAAAAATTAAAGTCTATTCTCCATTTCTCTCTACTCCTCCAACCTCCACCAAGAGACACCACTTAAGCGTCATTGGGAAGACTAAACCGTTGATAGGTCTTTGCCGTCACAGAAGTTTATACCATAGTGGCCCACTATGTAGCCACTGCCAAAACACCACCACTGCTATAAGTGCTTATCTAGTGTCCTTGAACTAATGGACGCCCAGCGTCCCTTTCAATGTCAAGCAAGCACCATCAGCCACTGCCATTTGCAACAACCATCACCCTTTCATTTCCACATAACCATCGCCTTGTTGCTGCTATACCTTACCCTCTCTGTCCCTTAGTTTTTTCTATCATTTTGTACTGGTGCTTTGTAATGGACTCCTACATTAGTGTTAGGGTCAATATTAGAGTTATGCAATGGAGCGCTAGAGCAATGTGAAGGGTCAATATTGGTGTTGCACATGCTTTTTCTTTATCTCAAGTGTTGCTTTTTCCTCTCTGACCATGATTAATTGCCAAGCTTAATAGCCTTTGTACACAACTCTTAGGAAATAGCATTGCATATGCAAAAGCTGTGAGACTCAATATAGGAACTAATGAATAATAGACGCAGAATTATAGATGATTACAACGACAAGATGTCACTAACCAAGCCATCAAGGTAAGGTAAGAGGAACCACCTTCTTTCAAGCATAAATTTGCCTTTTCCTTCAAATTTAAGACACTCTGTCTAATATCCTTCCCTTCATCCTCAACCATTAGTTTCCTAATGTTCTTCTCTATCTCTTTCTTCTCAATCTTACTTTTTAACTACTCCTAAAGATCTCACACATCACTCACATATTTGGCAATGACCGTTTAATCTTCAAAGCAAGGCAAATAAATCATAAGAACTCCTTCACGTATGCTCTCCAAAGTTGAGCAGCTCCAACCACCAGGAGTACAAAATGCCCCCACTACCACATAACTATAGCTCTTGTTCCTAAGGAGACCATTTGACCCACGGTACATGTTTCACCATAGAATAGAGATTCTTTTCTTGGTTTGTCATGGGATCAGATACCATGAAACTTAAGTCACAATGTTTATACTTTTTGGCTATAGGTGGAAAAATTAAAATCATAGAGATGGCGAGTGAAGGGTATACATGTTTGAACTCAAAGCATTGCCTAGAGAAAATTAAAATTCTTCAAATGCCAATTTTCACATGATCCCCAAGAGGAAGTCCTCAATGTTGTCAAAAAATTGCCAAATTGGCGACAACCTACAATGGCATGGCAAAAATAGCAAGCACACACCTTCTTTTTTTCTTAATTGAAGGACATGCTAGGGATTTGGGTCTTTCTATTTTAAATAAAACCCTAAAATCCCTATTCTTAATCGAGACATCAGAGCTGCCTTTCGTCCCACCTAAAACATAGCTTCATTTCTTCTAACCACTCAATCTCTACTTTGTTTCTTATGGTGACTCTAGTGACCCATCTCCAATGACGACCCCTGTTTGTGGGAACCATCTACTAATGGCAACAACATCCTTGTAGCAGCGACCTCCATTAGTGGCTGTTGGTATTTTTTTCCTCCCATTCTCCACTTTTTTTTACTCTTACGTTAAGGTTTTGTTTCTTCCTTTCCCTCATCAACAAAAATTAATTTTTGCCCAACCTCTTTGATTCATCTCTTTTTGCATTCTTTTTTTCAATTAAACCTAATTTTTTCTTTTTTATTTTTATTTCTTCAGTTTTCTCTGCCTTCCTTTGCTCTATACTTTCATTTTTCAGCCTACTTTTTTTTGTTATATTTTAACCACCTTTTTTTTCCATTTCAATAATTGTGTGTGAATGTAGCTATTGAATTTGGTTTTAAATTTGATGGGATTTAGAAGTAGAACTACAATGACAAGCTACTCTTCTTTACAAAGCTCAAGGGCTGCTAGTAGACTAGGCTTAGGGTGGAAGTATTGCAACTATATAAGAAAATGATACCAACAATATTGTATGCAATTTCTATGAAAAAAGTACAAAAGGAGGAATTAGAAAAGCCAAACAATATTTGATAGAAAAGAAGGGTAATGTTTCTACTTGTAAGAAGTGTTCGAAAGAAGTTAAAGATGAGTTGTAGGAGTATTTCAAGGAGACAAAGAGGAAAAAGCATGCTGAAATTTTGTATGTGAGGTAGTTTGATCTTGAAAACTTGGGATGTGAATTATCTGAAGAAGAACTTGATCAAGGGTTAACGAGATTATCCCTAAGCCTAGAAGGAGGAAGGGTGCTTTGAAAGACCCTATGGATTTATTTTGCAAAAGACCCTAAGCTATAATTAAGAAGAGGAATAAGGAAAGGTTGAGGCAACAAAATATTAGAGAGGTGACAAGGAAGTAGTTACTAGGGTTCATCAATACATAGCTCGATAGTCGTATCAAGCTGGAGTTTCATTCAATTCTATCAAATTGAAGAGGTTTCATGATATGTTGCGAGCTATTGGAAGCTTCGATCCCAATTCACCCACTAAATCTTATCATGATATAAGGGTTCCACTTCTCAACAATGAGTCAGAGCACATCAAAAATATGATGAAGAATCATAAGGAGCAATAGGACAAACATGGTTGCTCCATCATGTTAGATGCTTGGACTGATAGGAATCAAAGGTGTTTGATTTAGTTCTGGGTGAACTCTCTTGCAAGGATAATATTTGTTAAGTCTATTGATGGATCTAACTTTGTGAAGATAGATGAGAAGTTATTTGAGCTACTTGATTCTCTTGTGGAGGAGGTCAAAGAAGAGAAGGATGTTTAGGTTATAACCAACAATAGGAGCAACTATGTTTTGGTAGCAGATATTGGAATATAAAAGACCAAATCTTTATTGAACTTCTTTTGCAGCCCATTGCTTGGATTTGATGCTGGAAGACATTAGAAAGTTTTCATTGATAAAGAAGATAATTAAAAGAGGAGTTTCTCTTATTGGCTTCATTTATAGCCACTCTAACACCGTAAGTTTGTTCAGACACTTCACAAACAATAGGTAATTGATAAGGTATGCAATCACACATTTGCCATATCTTTTTTTATCATTGGAAAGGCTTTATCAAAAAAAAAAATATATTAAAAAAATGTTTATCTTTCATGAGCAGACAAGAAATAAGTTGTCTAAGGAGAAAAAAGGAAGGAAAGCAACAAAAACTTCAATTATGCCTGCTTGTTGGAATTATGTGAAATGCGCCCCTAAAGTTATAGCTCTTCTTGTTTGCGTATGTGCTTTGACTTGTTGATGGTAAAAGAAAGCCAACTATAGGTTATATTTTGGAGGCAATGACCAAGGCAAAAGAATACATTGTGAAGTCTTTTAAGAATGATGAAAGCAAATACAGAGATGTGTTTACAATCATTGATAATAGATGGAATTGCTAGCTTCATCACCAGTACATGTAGCTGGCCATTTTTTGAACTCATAGTTCTACTATAACAACCCTAAATTGGAGTTTGATTTGGAGGTTACCAATGGGTTTTATGAATGTATTAAGATATTGATGCCAAGTCAAGAAGTGTAACAAAAAATATATTAGTTAAGCTACCAATTTATAATAGTATGGGTGGTCTTTTTGGAACTGATTTTGCAAAACCACAGAGGAAAACCCTTGGTCCTAGTGGAAAAAATATAACTTCTTATTTATGAATTTCAATTTTAAACTTTGAGTGATTTATTTACATAGCCTTTTTTGGATCTATAGCTCAATGGTAGTGAATTTATGGGCATTCATCTCCAAATTTGCAATAGTGGGCTATTAAGTTTTTGAGCTTGACATGTTGTGCTTTGGGAATATAACTAGAGTATTTTTTAGCATGCAATTAGCATTTTTCTTATCATTTTGTAACTTTGTTATAATAATAGCCATTAACACTTGGATTATATTGATGTTGAAAATTCATTCAAGTAGAGATATAATCTTAAAGATGAGATTGGCCCTATTTCACTCAATGACATTAATAAGTGTAATGAGTGGTTAGTTGGATAGGTTGATATTGATGATAATGACATTAGAGATGGGTTGGTTTTTAAGAATGATGACACTCTGAACTGGGAAACTGTGTATAGGGTATCAGGGGTTAGAGAGCCTAGAACATATACTTGGCTACAAATTAAAGTAGAAAAAGAAAGGAACCTTCAAGTGGTGAAGGACGTTCAAGTGGTTCAGTAACTGCTAGAGTTTCCAAGAAAGGAAAAGGGGTAGTCGCAACTAAAGGAGAACTAGAGTTTGAAGACATAGAGGAATCAAAAGAAGATAATTTTGATGATTCAACATCGGAAGGAGAAGAAGCGAAGGGACATGCCTCAGTAGAAAACAATGACAATGATGATCGCATTAGGGAAAAAGATGAGGACTAGATTAGTTGATTTTAGTTTGTCTTTGTATTAATTCATGTTGATTTGTATTTTATTGTTATTTGGATTCTACTTTCTAGTTTCTAGTACCCCAATGTTATGGGACATGACATTATGTCCTTGAGGCTTTAATTATGCTATGTTTGCATTTGATTATGATTATATTTATATCTTTTCTCTTGATTTTGTGATGCATTTGTTGAATTTATTTTATAGAATATGCTTTTAATTTTAATGTTCTTGATATATGTATTTGTTATATGTAGCATCCTTTTGTTTGCCATAGGCTGCAATGCCATCTCCTATATTTCTATAGTAGATTTTTGGCTCATCGCCATGAGCCGCCATCCGTTATTGACGATTGTGGAAGTCCTTTAAGCATGGTACATGGGTGATAGTGAATAAGATCAAAAACTTCCCTATCACGAAGAACCTAAGGAGTTTGTGTCATTAAACTAATTGACAAGTAAGTTTCTTTGCAAAATGCATTGGTTTTTTATTAGCATATTGAAGGGTTTACACTCAAATCTTGGGAAAACATGTAAAATTTGGAGTTCTTAGCTGCAATTTGTTGCTGATACCATGAAACAGATCCAAAGATGAAAAAGATAAGTGAAGAACATGATTATACCTGCATGGTGTGTGGAGCCGGGTATACGGGCCGTGATCCATAATCCGCGATCCGCGGGTTTGTCCGTTTAATCCGCAATCCGCACCGGTTAACCCGCTCGTTTATCGATTTTTTTTTTGTGGGTTTTATAGCCCGCACCGTTTAGCCCTCGGATTTGCGAACCAAACCATTAGCTCGCATAATTATTTTTCTTTCCTCCTTGTTTAGTGCATAGGACAAGGCCACACTTTACATCTCTTACTCTCACCCACAGCCCATTCCTCACTTAATCACCCACGACCCAAAAAACAAAAAATAAAAAAACTCTCTTCTAACTTCTCAAAGAGAGGAGAAACAAGTCACACAACGAACCAAATACAAAAAAAAGAGAGGAGACACAAAAACATAGAGAAGACCCAAAAATAATTGAAGGCAGAAAAAGAAAAGAAAAACCCAAAAAATATGAAGGCAGACAAAAAAAAAAAAAGAAAAGGTCCAAAAAGTTAAAGGTGGAAAAAAAAAAAAAAGATCCAAAAACCTAAAGGTAGAAAAAAAGAGAAGGCCCAAAAAATTGAATATAGAAAAAAAATTAAGAAGGCCCAAAAAAAAGTGAAAAAAAAAATTATGTGGTGCGGGTTGGCCTGCGGGCCTATATGATGTGGATGTGGGCCAACATTTTTTGAGCTCATTTACTATGCAAACCAACTTGGTCTAGCCCATTTAAAAATAGTTCGTCACGGACTGCTAAATAGGCTGAGCTGGTCCACTTACCCACCACTAATGATTTGTTATAATAATGTCCATTTAAGGTTGCCTTACTATTGTCTACTTTGTATTTTATTTAGGTCTAGTTACCATGCATCTGATGATGCCAATTATATAAGCACTGAAATATCAATCATATGCAAATGCATAACCATGCTTAATTATGACTTACAAAGAGCAATCATATATTGGAAGTGATAACATGACCTTTGTTTTAGACATTTGTATAATGCATTGGTGATGTCAAAAATTTTCTGCCTGTGTTTATAATTCTTTAATATATGACCTAGGCACATTTTTCTGCAAGATGTTTATGAGGCATGCCAAGAAACGTTGCAAAGTTTTGGGTTTCCTAGAGGTTGGTTATGATGTGATTGTTCTGTTTATATGGATGGAAAATGAAATTCCTCTCATAGTTGAACAATATATTTGTGTTTAGCTTGGAATGGTTTTCTCAATTCGAATTGCTTATGAATAATGCTTTGGTAAGCCACATTAAAATCTAGAGAACTACAATAAATGAGAAGCAATTGCAAAGTTACTTTTTGTCGTGATGTGTTTCTTTTTAATTGTGAGTTGAGCTTGATTTTACTAACACAAACCTAATTTAAGAAAACCAATAGGGTGTGCAGCCGAACAATGTAGGAACAATGCAATTTACCATACTAATAACTTGCTTTTCTGTTTTCTTTACATTAATAAACATTTTCAAAACTCCAAATTCTTGTTCAGGTGTACAATACAAGAATCAATGGTTTCAATATAATTAACCTAGTTAATGGCCATGTTTTTTGTCTACTTTGTTAGGAGTATTGATCTATATAAATGCCGCTAAAATAGACTTGGGTTTCTTGTACATGAATGTATGTGGAATTAATAATTAACTGGAAGGAGCTAATTCAAACTTACAAGATGGCTGAAAAGTGCCTAATAACAAACTACGATGGTGCTGAGGAAACATTTGAGGCATTTTTTCACCTTTTCCAGTTATCTAATTCACTCAAAACTAAAGACACACTGACCTGCCTCCCTACCTATAAAGTCTCAAAAGTAGCCATTAGTTCATACACAAGGCTTCTGGCTAGGAAACACCCGAAGTTTTGTATTGATTGTGTTGTCTTGGCTTTGTAAAAAAAGACATTAACTAGAACACAAACATCTTATATGTTTAAAATGATAGTGCTTGTGTTGTGAGATTAGCAATGTAGCCTAAAGAGGGTTATTTTCTTCTAGCCATAAGTAGTAGAGCCTGTAGTGCTTTAGGAATAGGTCCAGAATGCCATTGTTGCTCAAATTATTATTGTATATACATTGATGTGATATTTGAAAGTTCAATGTATTAAGAATAGACCATTTGTACAATTCAAGTCTCAATCTATTTAATAATTAAAAATACAATTTTCTTTTAATAGCAATATGTTAATGAAATAATAACAAATTCAAATTTGCCCTTCAGCTAATAATATCCTTCCAAATAAAAATAATAAAAATTGTAAAGTAAACTAAAGCCTAATAGATGTAAACATAATCATCCTCTAGCAACATCAACATTAGTAGGCTTGCAACTACCAAATGACATTGACTCTTATATAATCTCTACTTCATGGATAATTCATATCTTTATATGCTAGTTGATCATTAACCTTTCTAAGCTGTGACCCATCATTCCTCTCTTTAAACATCGATTGATTATTAATCAGTTGTTGTGCCTACAAAAAATACGTGCACTAAAGAATTTGTTATTCTATATTAAAAGTTAAAATAATCAAATTACCACAACTGAAAGGACTAATATCTGTGGAAGTTCAGAATACATAACATTGGAGAGGCTCTTTGGGGCTTAGAAGTGACAACTAAGCTATTATGCGAACGTGGCAAATTATGGTACAATTGAGGTGTTCAGTTAGTTGTATATCCATAAATATACCTTAGAGCTCCATGTAACCGACAGTATCAATAAATTAAAATAGTAATAAATTACATAAAACCGCTTAAATGGATTAAAATAGTAATAGACTACATAATGCTACTTAAATGGATTAAACAATAATAGACTACATAATATCACTTAAATAGCTCCATGACTCAATCAAAATTACTAGGCCATTAATGAGAAAGAGAAGGAGAGGCTCTTGAAGGGCGTGCATTGCTCTTTCAGAGGCTCTTGGGGTTTAGAGATGACAACTTAATTATGATGCTAATGTAGTAAATTATGGTACAACTGAGGTGTTAAATCAATTAAAACCACTTAAATAGGTACATGGCTACAAATCCAAAATTAGTAGGCCACTAATAAGGAAGAGGAGAGGCTCATGAAGAGCATGCTTTGCTCTTGGAGGTACTTCTTGGGCGTAGAAGTGACAAATTAGCTATTATGTTGATGCGGTAGGTGTCATTACCACATTCCGCACTTCAAATTTTATCTATTATATTGCATTCATAAATGCTTTTTGAAATTGAAGACTTAAAGCCAAAATTACTTACATAAGGAATTACTTTATTAAATGAACTAAAATCGGCTAAACTCTTTTTCAATTTTGTCTGTTAATGCATTGTCATATTGTTTAACAAATTGCTTCAACGTGGTCTTTGAGTTTACATTACCATCAAAAATGAGTTCATGCTTTCATTTTGCCGGGTTGTTGACATTCCAACCCATGTCTCTTACATACATAGGAACCTAGCGATGTCGTTCATCATATAAACCTTTCAACTAGTTATCATAATGCAGATTGTAGTCCTCAATCCTTTTTTTCTACTCGTTGATGAAATCAATGGTGCTCAAAGAATCATATACAACACTCAGGCAAAAGTGTTTTGATTGACTCATAATAAGAGGGTCTACTTAACTTTTCAATCCTGGGTTAGTACAAAAATGAAAATGCCAACACATGTTGAGTAATTTGGTTGAAGTCAAAAATTAAGCTTTATTTTTTATTTTTTAATTTATAACTGTATTTTCAGATTTTTATATAAGAATTAAAGATATTATTGAATAGAATCATATAGAATAAATATAGTTTAATTGACTAAATTTTTTTTTCTCTCTCTGTTAATTTGTTGAGAGAACAAAAAGGAGCATAAAATTATAAAATTTAATTAATATTTTTATGATATTATCAAACGACAGATAATTTATGATAATATTTTTATAAAAAAAATAAATAGACGATGGACTATTTTTTTTTTCAAATGATAAAAAAATTAGAAAAAAAATTGCTTTTTAAGTTCTACTTCTATAACTCTATCTATTTCTTTGCAATTATGATTTTCAAACGTAACATCAATGTTTTGACGGGTATTTTTGAAGTAATCCAATGTTATGACCATTTATTCCCCTACCTGATCTATTGTTTGGCGATGATTATTATTATTATTATTAATTTGGGAGTAATTTACTTATTTTATTACATTTATAAGACATAATTAGGGATGGTAATTTTTCCTACTCTTTGGGATCTTGCAAGGACTGTCATGTATACATACATTATATATATATATATATATATATATATATATATATATATATATATATATATATATATATATATATATATATGTATATATATGGCAGGGATCACACTCCTGTCCCACAAAGTTCCTATATATAGTTAAATTTATTAAAGAATAATAATAATAATTGCACATTACATACTTTGATTTGTCACCGTTGATTTCAATAAAAATAATAATAATAAAATTGAAGACATAAATTATAAATATTTTTGACCTTGGATTAAGTATATGTCAAGGAGGGGTGTTGATATTATAAAAATCATATACATAAAGATGTTATTTTAATATTTTCACATAATTTTATTACATTAAACTAAAAAATATAAATCCTAATAAGTTTATATGATTATTATTTTTTAATTTTATTATAATATTTTGCTTTTTAATTCATTTGACTGTTATTTTAAATTTAATTATATGACTATTATATTTATTCAGCGCTGCTATTTAGCGCGAAGGAAATTCGTGAAAATATGTACGAAGGGTTTTAATAACCAATCAAAGGCAGGTAAAAATGGAAGAAAGAGAAAGTAACATAAAAGTGGGGCAGAAGTTTCACATAACTTGGCCAATCAAATTCTTCGTAAAAGTAGTACAAAAATGATTTTTGTACTAAAAAGCATTATCCATATTTATTTGTTTGGAGATCTTCGTGCAGATTTGCGGGATAAAAAAATGTCTCTCCCAAAAGACAAGAACCAGACATGAAAACACGGAAAAAATGGAGTGACGGAAACGGAGAATAGGCACGGGTGCCATCTCTATACATAATTACAAGGGACAGAAGATCTAAACACTTTACATGCACAGGTGTGGGATTAATTCCGTGAGGTCTTAATGTCCTAATCTCACAAGAGTCAAGAATAGCATGTTACTATTACATAATAACGCCTTATGTTGAGCTGTCCTGTGGGTCTCTCTATTCTCACATTTTCACTGTGCCCTTTGGTTTGTTTTTTCTACTAAGCACTACTACTTTTGTTCACACGATAGACGTAGCTACTATAGCGTCATTCTCGAGGTAAAACTTTACAAAGGGCTTGATCCACTTCATGCTCTATTTAAGTCACACACACGCTGGTCCAAAAGTTAGAGACAGAGCTAGCTAGTGAGGGGAGGCGTTTCAGCCAGAGTGATCCTCTTGCGTGCTTGTTTGGCCAGAGAGAAGTGATGGAAAATTTGACAGCTGATAAGATGGTGGTGGTGGTGGTGAGTGTGGTGATGATGGGGTGGCTGGCATTGTCCCCATTGGGGGTTATGGGAGATCTTCATAAGGTTGGAGGCTCAAAAGGTTGGCGTCCGGATGTGAACTACACTGAATGGTCTGCTCAAGAGCGTGTCTTTGTTGGTGATTGGCTTCGTAAGTAATTAAAACCTTTGATCTCTTAATGAATTCCCTAGTTCTTCAAAAATAATAATAATGATAGATTTTATCATTTTTATACGTGCAATTGCTTCACTTTTTCTCGGGGGTTGAGTCGAATTTGGAATGTATCGTGTGTCATGCTAGCATTGCAAGAAAATTTGATGGTTCCAAGAGTAATTAAGCTGAGTTTGATGGCACCTCTCGGAATCATTGTACCAGAGATTTGTTAGTGTCGAGTCATGAGTTCAATCCTTACATGTCTATTTCTTTTCGGTTTTTTTTCCATCTCCCTGTCTCCACTAGAAGTTCCTTGAAACTAACATTAAAAGAAGAAAAAAAAAAAAAAAATCCTTTGTTCGATTTCGTGTATGCAGAAGGGGTCTTCTATTGCTATCTTGATTACATTTAGCTATTGGGTATTGAGTTTTTGCCTCGGCAAATACGAGTAAAACAATTTCAATCCCATGCATTATTTGTTACAGCTTTGATCATTTTAATTAGTTTCTTCTTTTTTCTGCTTTTTATAAATAGTTACTTTGTATGTTAGTTTCGATACATTATACTTGCCTACTTTGTTTACTTAAATAAAAATAGCTTGTGACATACTAGAGAAGGAGTTTATCATAATGTAATGAAAGTAATCGTATTCAATCCTTATTCTCTCAATTCCTGCATAGAATTCCTTTACTAATATAGTGTTGTCGAAGATTTTAATTTCATGAACTTTATTTACGTGGGGGTTGGAGTATTGGCCAAGGCTGCCACTCATATTTATTAAAGGGAGAAGAAAAAGAAAATACGGTACCCTTTTACTTTTTGTCAAATTCAGCAAAAATTGCTAATTAGTGGTGTTACGCGTCAGGCTAGGTAACTCCTGATCGAGAAAACTAGCTGGAATGTACTTTACATTCCAATGAAACAGATTAATCCCTGTTTGAAAGAACAGTCGTAACGTAGTAAAAAGAAAAAGTTAAGGCATAGAGTCAAGAAGAACAAAACCGTAACAGAAAAGCCAAATGAGAGTCTCACTTTGAAAACGATAAGAATTCTGCTTTAACTTTTGAAACGAAAGACCTGCATGAAACACACATTGAAAAAATTAACAAACATAACGCTCAAATTGAAGACACAATTCACTACTCGCTATTCGAAGCTTCATTAGAAGGTACTTTAATTTGGAAACTTATAATCTTGTAAAATTATCAATTAATCTAAGAAAATGTCAAATCACAAACCTCTTATGTCCTCCAACACTATTTTCCTTCCTGTTCTATCAAATATAGTTTAATTTGTCATGTCAAAAAAATAAACATTTAAAAAATAAAAATAAAAACTTAAGACATTTATCAATTATGTATCCATAACGGTAAATTTGGTGTGAGAATAAAAATAAAAGAAAAAATTTCTTTAATTAAATTTTACATGTAAATCCAATTTATAAAAGTTTTCTTTTTATTTTTATTCCGTAACAAACTCCCTCTAAACATGAGAAAAAGAACAAGGAACCAACATTTGGGACAGAAGACTTTCATGCACGAACAGCAAACTTTGTGTGACATGCATGCTTATTATTTTAACATTACATGTCCATATTGATTCTTTTTGCGTGTGATGTTTGCATAAAATGAGTTTTGTGTAATTCCAACCTTTTTAACATAATGTTATTTGGTTTGATCAAGTCTTCAACTTTGACAAACGATACTTTAACGTTCTGGAAGTGAACAAGACAAGCTATGAGAACTGCATAGACAGGGACTTCATCAAAAACGTGACGCGTGGTGGGCGTGATGTGGTGCAGTTGACAGAGGCAAGGACGTACTACTACCTCTCTAGTGGTGGCTACTGCTTTCATCAAATGAGAGTTGCTATCAACGTTGTTGAAGAACAGCAAAACCGTGCGCTTATAGCTTCAGCACCAGCACCTTCCCAAAACTCCGGTTCTCTAATTGTGCCCTCTGTATGCACATGTACTTGGATTATTCTTGCTAATGTGATTTATGTGAGTTTGGTCTCAATGGGCATTTTGTGAAGAGATGGGCGTGTGGGCCTGTTAAAGTTGCCGGGAATAGGGAATTAAGGGTGCCTTGTTTAAGTGAAAGGTGTTTGTTATTCCAGTTACTTTATTTTTAAGGGCTTAAGTACATGCTGCTTTAGCCTATAGCAGAGGTCGATTGGTTGTGACAAAATTAGAATTTGAGAAAAGATCATAAGTTTAAGTCGTAATAGTAATTTCATTTTTATTATTTTCTCATGTTGAAGGTGCAAGCACCTGAATTTGAACTCGTACTTTGGCTGACACAATAATAGTAAAGGTGTATTAGGCATAGGGATAAAAATGAAAGGAAAAATTTCATAGATTAGAATTATGTATAAAATAAATTAGAAATACCAGATTCGCAAAAATGTAAACAAGTTGCATCCTTGTATGCCTTTCCTATAAGAGAAGCTAGCTCTAAGTAAGATGGCCAGAAACTTTTGCCATCTCTTCCATCATTCCCATCTCTTTACCCTTTTTCACCAATTTATTAAAGATCTATGGTTTTTTTAAATATATTTTTAATAATTCAATAAGACCCAACTCTCAAAGAGAGAGGAGAAAAAGAGTATATCATACTTCTCTAAAAAAGAAACAGAAAACACTACAATCCACTCCATGATAACACGACATCCAAAATACGAAACACAATACTTAGATACTCGATACACGAAACTAGAAACACAAAACACAGAACACAGGATGTGTAATATGAATTACAAAACCACGAAACACCTCAAATCATCCCAAGCTACCTTGGGAAAAGCAAACACGAAGCAACTCAAATCACACCACGAGGCTCTTTTACTGCCATCTATACCATCATGGAAATATGAAACATTGGCGCCGACAACAAATGAAGGCCAAACAAACTAGAGAATGAAAACCCACACCTTAACCCCCTTCAAATAGAAATGTCGAGCCCAGCAACAATGAAGAGGAGGACTATGAAGACCCCAAAGGACCATAACTAAAACTAGCCCAGCTCCTGCAATGCTGAATTTCCAAACTTTGTTATTAAAGACCTCTGTTATAAAGACGAAGGAAAGAAGAAATGCAATCTCCTTGTCTTAAACCACATTTCATCTTAAATGGTTTAGTACCATTGATAAGAATATAGATCGAGGCACTTGAGACATAACCTGTTTCCACTCCCTCCATTGTACATCAAATCCCATTTTTTGCTAAAACTTGATCAAGGGAGTCCTATTTAACTGAGTAATTAGAGGTGTTCATGGGTTGAATTAGGTTAAGCAAATTTTTTTTTTCAACATGACTGAACTCAACTCACTCATGAGTGGGTTAGGTTGGATCACCCATGAATCCAATATATATATAAAAAGAAATTACCTATTAAAACTTGTCAAAATATATAATCAAATATAATAAAGCTAAACATATATAACATAATTTCTAATATAAATTTCAAATCTTTTACTCTCAAATCTCTACTATTGTACCATTGACAAGCCTTAAGCCTAATTAACAGATAGTAAGTTATAGAAACAAAAAATATAAAACAAAAAATATATCAGAAAGAGTGGATTTTGATTAAAATATAATTTTCCATCACTATTTTTAAACTTCACAACACTTAATAATTCAAATTAAGTTTGAAATCCTAACCCAAAATATAACAACACTCACATTTTTTAAAAAAAAGCTAGCCTATTGATGTACAAACAATAGTGTTGGTTCTCCGTGTAGGAACTGTTGGAAAGATTTGATCTCGATTCAAAGCTTGCAAAGATTCCATTAACAGGAACAATGGCAAAAAATAAATAATAAAATAATATATAAAAGTCAGGACGGATGGAGAAGATGGGTAGTGCTACACAATAAGGAACAAGAAGCAGGATAGTGTGGTCGATGCGCATAGACCACTACCAAAATAACCTCACTATCAAAACAGAAGCAATCCTTTAAAGGCTTGAAGTAACCTCATTGCATTACCATGGATTTTATTTTTCTTTCAAAAATAATTCTTTAAGCCCAAAAACAATAATTCTTCAAGCCCAACAAGAAAAGCTCATTGCAGTACACATGCTTTACACAAGTTTGAGACTGCTACAAAAAAGTGTGGGTTAGGTTATGTCCATTAAAAATTTCTAAATCCACAACCTAACACCCAACTCACACCTCATGAGTTTGATATTTTTCAACCTCATCCAATCTGTAACACCCTCCCAAGTATAGTACTATGCTTAAGGCATAATACCTCACCTAGGAGTTGTTACTGTCCCTTAATCGGACCTTGGCAGTAACCTTCGACCACCTTCGCCTTGAAGGGCCTTCTTCGGAACTTTTGAACTATCTGGAGATAACATGGAAATAAACAAAGAAGTGAGAATTATAAATTCTCAATAAGATTCATTAAGAAACTTCATACCGTGTCATCGTTATTATCTCCAGCTGCTTCGGTTTATTATAAAAAGTGAATACATTATACGAGCTGTTCTGTTTTATAGTTTGAAAATATATAGTCCGAAGCAGAATTCATTTTATCTCATGAATCTAAGTCACATTGGCAATATTTCATATTTAGAATAAAAATCACTGCATAAATAGATAGAACAAGCTCAACCTCAATAAAATATGGAATATAATAATAGTGAGCTTTCATAAGATTCAGTTTCCTAGTTTTTCGAAAACATGAGTATCCGATGCGGATTCGATTTTAACATATCCTCTGATCATTTATATTCTAATGAGCATAGGTACAATTATAATTACATAAGACCTGCATGTCTGTGCTGTAAGTTTCTCTTAACTCGTCGCCCTCATAACTTTCCGGTACTTAAACTAGTTAGGTCATGCCATGCCTCATATAAGCCCTATCCCCTATACTCACACTAGCTAGGTCATGCCATGCCTCATGTGAATCGTGGGTGAGGGGAGCTTACTTTGGGTCGCCTTCCCTTTTGAAGGATCATACCCTTAGTTTACTTTCTTTACTTTCTTTTCTTCTTTTATCTTCCTTTACTTGTTATACATATTCCAGAGTATGATCGCCATGTCATACCCCATCGGGCGTGATCACCATGTCACATTCCTTAGGAATATGTTCTTCCTGCCACGTCCCAGAGTATGATCGCCATGTCATACTCCATCAGAATGTGATCGTCATGTCACATTCCTTAGGGTGTGGGATCATCATGCCACATTCCAGAGTATGATCGCCATGTTATATCCCATCAGAGCATGATTGCCATGTCACGTTCCTTAAGAACATGGATTCATCATCATATCTTTCATCATAGAATCTTTACATGCCACATCCCAGAGTATGATCGCCATATCATACCCCATCAGAACGTGATCACCATGTCACGTTCCTTTGGAATATGGAACCTTCCTCATATCTTTTAACTGCCTTCACAGGGAGGAATTCAATGTGCAACTGCCTCCAAGTGAAGGGAACCACATTTAGTATATTCATATCCTTTCATTCTCATACATAATCATGCATATATAATCACGCATAGCCATGATGAGTGCATTCATACATATTGTTCATCATTTACTTTCATAAAACCTTACATACATGAGTTCTACATACATATTCTTAACCCATAAATGCTCATAACCTCCTTTACAATTCTATCAAAAATTTGGCAGCATAACGGAACATGTCCGCTTTCCCATGAATAGTGCCAGTACTCAGACAATCAATTTTACAGAAAATTCACAATACTTCATTCACAATTCAACATCAATTTCATAGGAACATCAGTTGTATTTAAAGCATAGGTTCTGTCTTAGCACTTTCACTCAGCCCGATTTTTGTAAATCAAACCGTAATTTCAATTTAACTCATCTGGACCTCAATTTTGGATATGTTAAAATATTATATGTCTATTTTCTAGCCTCATTCGTCCCATCTCATTTCGACTTGTATAGCTCAAGATATCCGAGTTTTATCCCGGCCTGCCCTGTGGCTAGCCAAGATTATACACTTAAAAGTAAAAATCCACTAAAAATCGAAAAGTAGCTCAAATCATACGAAATTGGTATCATATTAAAGTAACAGGACAAGCTTTCATTAGCAACAAATTCCATTTTTTTTGCTTTAGTAGAGCTCGAGTTATAAGCCCAGAAAGTTGACTTTCTTAAATTGTCCTATTTTGGCCCGGTCTGGACATGGGGCAACTTCTTTGAACCACTGGGAGCAAACAGGACTGTATCTAACTCGGAATGTGTAAGCTTTCTAACAAAATTGGTTTCACTCAATTTGGAGTTGTATAGAGCAAGTTATGCCCTGAACAACCCAGTCTGCCCAGTATCAACTCCTAAAATCTAGGTCAAACTTTCAAAATTCATATCTCTCTCAATACTAATCCAATGGCCTTATATGATATATGTATGGAAAGCCCTGAATGTCTAGTTTCGTATAAAAATAGTCTCATTGGATTTAACAGGCTGTAGGTAGAGCCGTACACTCCGCCGTACGGACTATCGAGGGAATTCTCACTTATACAGCATCCCAATTCTCCACTTCTCCTAGTTTTCTCCTTCTAACTTTAATTCCAACTCAAGATTTCATATTAATCCAACCATAATCCATCATATACATCCAATTTATCATCAAATACATGAAGAAGAGTGAACTTTCATGTAGCCATAGTTCAGAGAAATCAAGAATAGAAAGTGAATCCTACCTCCTTTAGGTGTGACCTTGTTGAATTTGAGTTTAGATTGATGGAACCTTGTGGAGCTTGAAGGCTTGATGGAGATAGTATTGAGAGAAGGAGAGAAAGAGAGGGCTAAGATCAGAGGAGAAGGAGACGCAAGTCAGTAGGGAGAAGAGAAAAATCTGATTTAAACATAAAGATGGTAGTTGGAATTGTGAGTGTTGATTGGCTGAATTTCTTGTGGGTAAAGTTCAACCATATCTCCCTCTTTTGTGGCTAAAAATTGAATCTCGTTTTCATTCTGCTTGAAATCGGAACTCGTCCCCATCCTGCTTAAAGTCGGAACTCATGTCCATTTTATTTGAACTTGGAGATCAATTTGGAGGTCAGGGCTCATGTCCATCTTATTTGAAACTTAGAAATAAAGGATGAGATCGGAACTCGGGTCCGTTTTCTTTGAAGCATAAAATCGGATATCGGAAATATTGTCTGTTCTATTCGAAACTTGGAAACAAAGTCGGATGTCGGAAACAATGCACAATTTATTTTGAGACATAAGGTTGGAGGTCGGGAATCACATAGCGAACAAATCACCTTATACCCGAATCTCGGAAGTCGAGAACTAGCCCATAAAACTCTTATACATATAATTCCGAAACTCGGTCCAATAATCAATCTCGGAGATCGATTCACAATCTCGGAAGTCAGAAATCAAAACATTCAAACAGGAAAGTCAAAACTTATATAATTCCAGAGCTCAATTCAATCTCGGAAGTCGGTACTAAGCTCAAACTCGAGAACATCAATAGAAACGAAAGGCTCTTGGAAATAGTTTCGGAGATCAGAACTGGTGTATATCCTAGAAATCAATTCTGATGCCGGAACTTGTGTTCATTCTTGTTGAACTTGCATATAAACTCGGAGGTCGGACCTCGTGTCCATTCTAGTTAATCTTGAGCATCAATTCTGAGGTCGGAAGTCGGAAATTATGTACACCATATTTGAAACTCGAAGTCGAAAGAGATGTCCATTGACTTGAAGATGAAATCGAAAGTCGGAAGTCATGGAAAAATGAAGTCGAAACTCATGGAGGATGTTACACAATCCATCAACCCAACCTAACATTATTTTGTGGATAGGTTTGGTTGAAACTCATGGGTTCATGAGTTATCCCAACCTGATAGACACCCCTACAAGTTGTAAGCTTTTCGAAAATCAAGCTTCATTAACACAACACTTTGTTTCTTCTTTTACACCCCAAAAACCACTTCAACAATGCTCCATCTAATATTTGTCTCCCCTTGATGAATGTTCGTTGAGTCTCCCCCACAAGATATGACATTACCTTAGCTAGTCTTTTTGGCAAGATTTTGTAGATCATATTACATAGACTACCCACCATGTAAATTGGCCTATATTGTGATAATTCAACTACACCCTCACATTATTGACACAAAGTGACCCATGACATATTAATACTTCTTGGACAATTTATAGTTTGAAAAAACACCTTCATGAAGCATGACAGTTCACCAATATTACTCCACATTTTTTTTTTGGCACATATTAATCCATAATTTTTAATCAAATTAAAGTTGAACTTGTCATAACCTGGGGCTTTAGAAGAATCACAACTCCACACAACCTATTTCATTTACTCCTTTGAAGGCATCACCTTAAGACATGCAACTTGGTCTGCATATAAAGATGGCAACAAACCCAATGGAACATGAATCGATGGCATTCTTTCCTAACGATATAACTCCTTGAAGAAACTAACAATGTCTTTTTTAATGCTTCTTTTTTCCCTTTTCTTGCATGAAGCTAAGGCATTGAAAAACTTCGTATTCTTATCATTATCCTTCATAAATTTTTCATAAGACATTTGCCTCCAATACAATTCCTTCCTTTCATACCATTTTTGTAACTGATTTTGGACTGCCTTTCTTTTTGCCTTTAACACCTCATCTTCCATAACTTGCTCAGCTTTCAAATTAAGCTGAGATAATTCAACTTCAATTTCTTTATCATGTTGTCAATGTTCCCAAAATTCTCTTTATTCCACCTCCTAATAGGGGTTGTTAGTTTCTTCAACTTTTCCCCAATTGATGTATTTCCCATTTGACACTATTTTGATTTCACCTTCCTGATAAAGTTTGAGTTTGAAAACCATACATCCAAGTTTTGAAATGGTTTTGGCCCATAACCAATCGAATTGGGTGTGATGATGTGATAGTTATCTAACAAAATGAACCTAAATTGGTTCTCGAAAGAGTTATAGGATATCAATTTAGTCTTAAAAATAAATGAAAATTAATCTTTGAAGAACCAAATTGATGTCCTACAACTCTTTTGATGACTAATATAAGGTTCATCTCAATATATGACATGGCATATTATCAGATAACGTGACATATCAAACATTAGTTAATGTTTTCCTCATAAAGGCTAATGTTTGGACTAATGTGAAATGAAAATTAAATTTTCAAGGGCTAAGTTGATGTCACAAATCTTTTGAGAACCAAATTGATATTACAAATCTTTTGAGAACTAGATTGATGTCTCAAAATTCGTTCAAGGACCAATTTGAGCCTTTACTCTTATTTAAGTCACTAAACATTATGTATAGATGAACCTTATACTCCATTTTCAAATAAATTATTTCTCAAATTGTTAATGGTGGTAATGCTCCTTTTACTTCCCAAGCAACCATGAAGAAGAGATCACAGATCATACACTAGCAAATATAATGATTCGAACAACAAAATAGTTGCGTGCATTTTACATTCTTTTGGGCTGCTAATGAACTTTGCTCATTGCAGTAAACCATCTAATTACAAAGTATAAAACAACATTATATTGTTAGGAAAGTTGGCTCATGCGTATATCTTAGTAGGATTGCAATTGATTTTATTTATATATATCCTTAGATTTAGGAATATTTAAATTAAAGATATAGTATAATCGTATAGATTTTGTAAAAGAAAAGTCTATTAGGATATAAAAAAATCTATTAAGACATGGAAATTTTGTTTAGTTATGAAATAAGGAGTCTTAGAGGCTAAGGACCCTTGGTTATAAATAAAATCAATGGCCTATGTATGTGACAGAGACACAAGGATAAAGAGAGAACAAGTGAAAAAAGGATATTGTAATACCCCAACATGAGATTCCTATTGTCTGTCAATATCGAATCCTGAAAATTCTAAATCTGAACCTTATGCCTCCTTGGAGGGCTACAGAATTCAGGCATTTTCTTAAGATTAAAAGTCCCGATAATGGTTCTCCAGACATAAATAAGTTGAAGAGGGATTTTTAATGAATTTTAGACAATGAGGAACCCCTTCGTTTTTAACGCAAGAATTTATTAAAACGCAAGTTTTTGAAAAATTGTACTAAAACCCAAAAGTTGGATTCTGATTCCTAAGGATTTTGAATTTTTAGATATTTGTATTGAATCCAAATTGGGGAGGGGGGTATTCCCATATTTACATTTATGTTTTAAATTTAATGAAGAATAAAATTAAAGAGGACAAAATAAGTATGTGCAATATCCTAGACTTGGAAAGGGATTGCAGAAAGAGAAAACTAAGTTTTTGAAGCTGGTAATCGATTACACAGGGTTTATAATTGATTACAAGTCTCTCTGTATGCCTTCATGCTAAGTTTTTCCCTATTGTAATCGATTACCACAGGGTTATATAAGGTCATGGACACGTCTCCCTTTCATTTTTCGCGAGTTTTTCTCTCTCTACCCTCAAACTCTCTTCCTTCTTTCCTTTTCTTTTCCAAAGGTAATATTTAAACTCCTTTCCTTTTCTTTTCCTATGAATTATGTATTATTTCTCCAATAGTAAATTCCTGGAGAATCCTAGGTTAGAAGAATTGGGAATTTTGTTATCTGAGAGTAATTTAGGTTAATCCTTGGTCTTAATGACTAATATTATGTTAAATTATCATAATTGTGGTAATAGATTCTACTGGAAGTTTGATTCTTGGCTTTGTGTCCCATGGGCTTAAAGATTCCGCTATTGGGGTTAAGTTTATAAGTAAATAGTTTATCCCTAGCTTATTTTCTAGTATATTTATTTAATATGTATACAAACGTGGAATTATGATTTATATCTCGATAGCCTGTTTATATTCAAAATTTTCACAGAAGACAATAAAGGAATTTTTGGTGAACCTTGCTAATCGTTTGAATAAACATATATATATATATATATATATATATATATATATATATATATATATATATATATATATATATATATATTAGGCAGCAATGAAATGTTATAAATTTTTCAAAGCATGATAATGTTAGAGCTTTTGTTTTTCTTTATGGTATGATTTAAGTTTTATGTATGATGAGACCACGAAGATTGCTCTTGAATGAGAAAAAATGAATGGTTATGTGTAAAAGGAATTGAGTATTTGGTATGAGGACATGTTTGATTGATGGAAAAAGGAAAGACTTGGGAAAGTCTAAGCCAGGATCTGTATGTTAACGACAGTATACATGAGCCTTGGTGCTCCTTGAAGTCTTATTACACAACCACATACAGTGTGGTGCATGACGGAATATGGGAATCACACGAAGAAAAGGCCACCTAAGTGTGATTCCTGACGGATTATCCTAGAATAGATAGTTTTCCATGAGTTTAAGAAAATTAAATGATAATGGGAACTAAGATTTCTATTTGGTTTTTTTTTTAATCTATATGATTTAGTTTTATATTTAAAAGTTTGTATATTGTCTCATATGGGTTAGGAATAGCTTATCTCTCACTAAGTTGTAAAACTCACCCGTTGTTCTTCCTTTCTTTTCAAATACAGGTACCATTTTGGGATTCAATTTCCCTGTTCCTTGTAGCTGGTTTTGCTTCTTCGGTGAGTCCTCATGATCAAGGGCATTTGGAATTTTAAGTTTTGTTGTTGTAACCCTAGAGTAGTATAGCTCCATGGTACTACAGGCAGGGTCTAACCTTTGCTGGATTATCTATATGATTACGTAGTGATTATATGTATTAGAATGATTGAGTTTCTAAAGGAAGGAAAAATTTGTACTTGGATTAAATGGTTTGAAATGATATATGCTTATGTCTATATAGGATTGGATATATTCTAAAATTTTATTACGTTGCATGCTGAAGGGTATATTCTGAGAATGCCTGGATGTTTGAATATGCAGGATGAGGACCCGTATCTAGGAATTAACCTAAATACAAAGGGGACTTTGTCAGAATTTTGTGAAAAATTGCGTGATGGAATGCTTGTTAAGGGACTTGTCCCTATGCGTCAGTCACGACCTAGGATAGGTTGTGATAGATACTTTGGGTTATAAGAGAGGGTGTACAAAGGGCTTGAATCTAGGGAAATTCTTGTATTGTTTTTCTTCTCATAGTGAAAGCATTTATCCTCTGGATGGATATAGGCAAGAGATTTGCCAAACCACATAGGTTCTTGTATCTTTGCACTCATTTTTATCTAGTGAATTTCATTCTTTTGATATTTTGTATTTATATTTAGTTTATTGAATTCATGTGAGAGTGTTTATGGGACCTATTTTGCTGCTCATCCCTAACAATTGGTATCAGAGCTCATCTAAGCTAGGTATAGTCCAACAAATATGCCTTGCACAAGGTCAAATCTTAGAGAATTTGATAGAAAGTGAAGCTTCACTTTATGGAAAAGATGGGTAAACGATATCCTAGTTCAACAGGTGTCACAATGTGCCCAGAGGGCACCGCGACGAGAGGCAACAAAAAAAATATTTTAAAAAAATATTCAATGAAGTCGCTACTAATTTTTATTTAAGGAAAAAAATCAGAAAAACCTTCTTAATTGGATAAAGCTGGTCCTTCGAAAATGAGATTGGATTCGGGAGTCTACTTATGCCAAGGGAAGGGTGGAAATTTAATTCCACTACACCCCTAATACATCCATCTTATGATGGTTAACATAGAGCTTGTTATACAAATTAATTGATAACTACAATAATATTTATTTTTCCCTTTTAAACAATATATAACAATTATTTACAAAATAAAACAAATTATTTACAAGAAATATAAAATAGAAGAAGAAACAAAAATTAAGAAAATTTAATTTTAGGCTTGACGGGGAGTGTCTGCTCCTATGTATCCTCTGGTGTAATGAGGAATTCGAAGCCCTCGTCGTTCTTGTAGAAAACATTTATGTGTTAGGTTGATTTTATTTATAAAAAATAGAATAAAATAAAAATAGAAGAAAGAATAAGAAAAACTTAATCCATTCTTGCACAGGATTCAGGATAGCATGAGCTATACAATAAACCCTTACAATTTTCATAACCCTTGAGGATGACCAAGCCATACATCAATGTTAGATATTGTTGCATAGATTAAAAAATTTAATTTGTTGTTTAAGTAAAGAAAGAAAGAATTGAATTTTTAAGTCTATTTACAAAAAAAGAAAAAAAAAGAAAAAGAGGGAATCAGAAGTAAAATATATGTAACATCCTCCTCTATACAGTACTATACTTAAATCATAGTACCACACTCAAGAGTTGTTACTGTTACCTGAGCGGACCCTATCTGATAGCAACTTCAGCCAAAGATCATCATATTCATACAATAATCACCTCAAGAAATAAGAAAATAAAGCCACAATCAGCCATCCACAACCAGAATATCAAGAATAAGATTGAATCTCTACCTCTTTGTATGTGATTTTGCTAGATTTTTGGGGTTTGGATTGGTGGAACCTTAACAAGCTTGGAGGTTTGATGGAGTAGGTCAAGAGGAGAAGAGAAGAAGAGAAGAAGAGAAGAAGAAGGCTGGAATCATAGGAGAAAGTGGCGCAAGTCAGCATACAAATGAAGAGAAAATTCTGATTCAAACATAAAAGGGGGTAGTTGGCTTCCAAGGTTGTGATTAGCTGAAATCTTGTGCCTAATTTCCAGCCATGCTTTCTTCTCTTTGTGGCTTTGCTTGCACCACTATTATGGGTTAAGTGGCTGAGTTTTCAGCCACTTGATGTAGGGTTATGAGTATAAAATCCTATTGGTTCGGTTCCGACAGTTTAAAATACCATAATCTTACTGATTTCCTTTAAATCGGTAAATCGATTTTGAGAAATTTCTATGAAATCTCCTATGCTTCTAATCTAATTCCCTTATATCTAAACTCAATTAATTGCTAATTAATTGATCCTAAATAAATATTTAGTCGAATTTTAATTAACTTCAATTATTCAATAAAAATCGAATAATTAGGTGAAAAAGATAAGAAAATTTCGGTGGATATTACATTACCACCCTCTTAAAAAAAATTTTGTCCTCAAAATTTCTTTATTCCTAGTAAGCCAGCTAAATGTCATAGTTTCCTGCCTACACCAAACTTCATATTGAGGTGATTAGGCTCAATATGTCATCAAGGACAACAGATAAGCTGCAACATACAACAAGGCTGCCATGCATAGATATCTATGTCCTTATCATGTAAGAACCTAAAGCACGGCCTTCCTAAACTTTCAGAGTATGCCTCCTCGAAAGCACAACCAGCCCATCGCAAGTCCGAGTAGGACGAACTACTCTAATACCATTTTGTAACATCCTCCTCTGTACAGTACTATGCTTAAGTCATAGTACTATACTTGGGAGGATCAACAAAAAGAAGGGCCTCAAAAATTTTTTTTTAAAGCAAAATGTGAAAAAAATAAAAAGCAAAAGAACATAATAAACAAAGAAATGAAATGGAGGGGAGTACGCAATGCCGCAAAGATGGTGGTACACCATAGACAATGCTTTTAACAATCCAAAAGCAGATGCAGAGATGAGGTTGTGTGTGTTTGGGAAAAGAACACCAAATGCCACAAAGATTGTGGTACACCATAGACAATACCCTTAACACCCCAAAACGAGATGTGAATTGCAGGATCTGTGTGGTTGCGACGCATCATGAACGAGATGGAGAAGAATATGATTGATGCCCAGTGACTTACAATCTCGATGCCATCCTCGACGTACAATGGACAAGTAAAGAATGCATGTATGCAATAATGTGCATTATAAGATAATGATGACAAATATCACATATATTTGAATAAACAGAGTTAAGATGGCGCAATTTACTCCATTGAACAAATGAGAAACACCAATTGCTGGGCTTGCTACTCTTATGCTCTCTGTGCCCACTCTCGTAAATACTCTTAGTTATCTCGTTAGCTTCCTCACCCAAAAAAATCCCCTTTTCCAAGTGATAGAGTTGGGTTTATATAGAGAAGAGAAGGAGAGATTTTTGCTAACAAACTGATAAGATCTTCCAAGACCAGTTGAGAAATTTGAGATAGGATGAGATAAAATTTAAAAAACAGTTAAAAGCTTGAGATATGATGAGATGAAAATTTTGAAAAGCAATTGAAACCATAAGATAGCATGTGATTCTAGAAGCTAAAAAAAATTAAAATTAAAAAATATTTTATCAACAGAGAAGACAAAATATAGTGTTCACAGTTGCCCCTCTTTACTTATTACTTTCTAGAAAATATAAAATCGTAGATTTTGATATTTTCATAGTAAGGAACTAGTAAAGATACGAACACACACTTTTGTCCGAATTGGGAAAGTGATAGGAATAGATGCTTTGCGAAAATGAAATGTAATCATGCAAATGAAATGTAGCCCTGCAAATGTAATGCGACCTTGTAACCATGTGAATGAAATGAAATGTAGCTTTGTGAAAAAAATGCAACCATGTGAATGGAATGCGTGTAATGCCCGAAATATTTTATTGAAATTTTATTGTTCATAGCCTAATTGTTCGGTTTTTAATCGAATAAATGGGTTTAATTAGAATTCAATTAAACATTTACTTAAAGCCAATTAAGTGTGATTTAAAAGTGATTAGACTTGATGGCATTAGATTAGAACCATAGGAAACTTCATAGGAATTTTCTAAAACCGGTTTACAGATTTAAAGGAAATTGGTAAGATTTCGGTATTTTTAAACTGTCAAAACCGGACCAATAGAAATTTTCTATGAGTACCCTAGGATGGATGGCTAAGATTTAGCCAAAACACCTTCATATGTGGCGCTACCTTAGCCTATAGAAGGTAGCCAAAAACCAAGTTGAACTACTAATACACATCCACCAATCATGTAAGACTTGCTTCAAAAGTTTGTGATTATTTCCTTTCTTCTCCCTTGTGTAATTCGGCCAACATAAGGAGCTGAGCTCCCTTCATTTCTCTTCAGTTCAAACTCCTCTCTACTCTATATTCAACCTCTTTTCAAGTCTCATTAAGAGTTGCTTCCATTTAAGACACTAAATCAACTAAGTTTCAACTAGACAAGGTAGGATTCTTCAACTTTATCTATTATTGGTACTACTGTGGCTGAGTAGAATTTCTATTCTTTCTATTAGATTGATGATATATGGTGTTTATATAAATTCTTACGGCTGGATTAATGTATAAATGTTGAGTTTGGATGAGAACTTAGGTGATAATTCAAATAAAAGGATGCAAAATAGAAGCTGGAACCTTGAAACCTTACGTCGTGATCAAGCGATCAAGTGAGTGTACAGCTCTGCCTACGGCCACCGAAACCTGATGAAATTATTGTTAGGTGAAACTAGACATTCAGGGATTTCCATACATATATCATATAAGGTCATTGGATTAGTATTGAGAGAGCTATGAATTTTGGAAGTTCGACTTAGGTTTTTGAGTTTAATTCTAGGAAGACTAGGTTGTTTAGAGCAAAACTCGCCCTATACAATATGGAATTGAATGAAACCAAGTTTGTTAGAAAGCTTATACATAGGATAAAATCCTATAAAAATTTTCGAGCTAGATCCCTTGTCGATTATTCCCAGCACATTAATGAAGTTGATTTAAGTTTGACCCAGGCTGGAACAGGCTAATTCAAGAAAGTCAAGTTTTGGGGCTTATCTCGAGTTATATTCATTTAAATGATATGCAACTTCTTTCACTAGAAAGCTGGTTTTGTTAGCTTTAAATTGATATAAATTTTGCATGATTTTGTTTAGATTTCTATTTTTGGTGAATTTTCTCCTATAAGAGTGTAATTCTACCTAGAAATAGAGCTAAATCGGGTATACTTAAGGTTGAACTCAGAAAGGGTATACTTAAGGTTGAACTCGGAACAAGTATATTTAAGGGTGAACTTAAAACTTAGCAAACAGAGAGCTAGATTAAATTTAGTTAATATCGGAACTCGGGACTTAGTGAATAGAAAACTAGATCGGGTATGATTAATATTGGAAATCGAAGCTTAGGAAACATTCCTAAAAGTTTTAGAAGACCAATTGTGGCTTAACGTCATAGGTCGGAATCACATAGCACATAAAACCTTATACCCGCATCTCGAAAGTCGAGAACTAAGACGCTTTAAACTCTTATACACATAATTCTAAAACTCGGTCCTGAATCAGTTTCAGAGATCGATTCTAAACATGATCTCGGAAGTCGGGAATCAAGACATTCATCTCAGAAGTCGGGAATCAAGACATTGACCTTATGAACACTACATACATGATCTCAGAACTCGGAAGTCGGTACTAAGTTCGAACTCGGGAATATCAATAGAAGTTAAAAGCTTGCAAGGTAGATTAAGATTTAAGATTTTAAAACCTGCACCTAACTACCTAAACTTGGCTCATAAGACTTTGTGATGTATGATAACTAATGAATATATGATGTTCTGTATCTAGGTTTGCTGTTTGATTAAAATTTATTGGTTGTCTAGCACTATTCATGGGAAAGCGGATTCGATCCGTTATGCTACCGAACTTTCGACTGAAGTCTATGAAATCATGAGTGTTTATTTGATGAGAGATTTATGATATGAACAACTATAGAATTATGAATATGTTAAGGTGATATGATCATGAATTAGTCTTACGAGAGCATGCTTCTTTGCATAATAATAAAGAAAGAATATATGAGATCCCTTCACTTAGAGGCAGTTATTTGGGTCCTTCGCTATGAAGGCAGTTAAAAGATATGATGAAGGTCCCATATTCCTAAGGAGTGTGACAGGGCGATCACGCTTTGATGGGGTATGATATGGTGATTATACTTTGGAATGTGGCATATAGAGATTCCATGATGAAAGAGATGATGATGAGTCCATATTCTTAAGGAACGTGACATGACGATCATGCTCTGATGGGGTATGATATGACGATCATACTTTGGAATGTGGTATAAGGATCCCACACCCTAAGGAATGTGGCATGGTGATCACATTCCGATAGGGTATGATATGACGATCATACTCTGAGACGTGGCAGGATGAATATATTTCTAAGAAGTGTGACATGACGATCACACCTTCAAGAAGTGTGACATGGCGATCACACCTTGAGGGAGTATGACTTGGCAATTGTACTCTAAAATATGTATGACAAGTAAAGGAAGACAAAGAAAGAAAAGAAAATTATGTATATCTATATAAATTCAAGTGCAAGTAAAGGCAGATGCATATTTCAAGTTTCCAGCATACTGGTGTTATTATATTTTAAACGTTGCAGTTATTATTCATGAATTTATCTTGTGTTAGCTCACCCAAATGACAAGTGTGTGAACAAAATGAACTTTGCTTCGGACAGTATGTTTTTGAACTATAAAACCAAACAGTTTGTATAACATGTTCACCTTTTTCATAATAAATCCAAGCAACTGGAAATGACAATGATGCCGTTATGTATAATAGCTAAAGAATCCTACTGAGAATTTAAAATTCTCACTCCTATTTCTATGTTATCTCCAGATAGTTTGAGGAGTTGCAAAGATAGCTGAAATTGCTATCAGATAAGGTCCGCTTAGGTAACAGAAACAACTCTAAGGTATGGTACTATGATTTAAGTATAATACTGTACAAAGGGGGATGTTACAATGCGGCCTTACAATTGAAATGCAATATTTAAAATTGGAAGATGCAATCTTGAAAAAAAATGCAGCTTTGCAAAATTGAAATAGATTTGAAGTTGCAGAATTAAAATAGATTTGAAATTAAATTTGAAAAATGAAACTTTGTAGAATTGAAATAGATTTGAAATTGAACTTTGCATAAATGAAATTGATTTGAAATTGCAGAATTGAAATAGATTTGAAATGCAACTTTGCAGAATTTAACTAGATTTGAAATGCAGCTTTTACAGAATTGAAATAGATTTGAAATTGCACTTGAAAATGCAGAAATGAAATAGATTTGAAACTGAACTTTGCAGAAATGAAATAGATTTGAAATGCAACTTTGTAGAATTTAAGTAGATTTGAAATGCAGAATTGAAATAGATTTGGAATTGCAGAATTGAAATAGATTTAAAATTGCAGACTTGGAATTGAAATTTACAAAATTAAAAATGCTGATGGTGATAATGCAAAAGGTGAATGATATGATGATGATTAGATATTGAGAAGAAAGAAAAAAGAAAAATTTGCCCTAGTTTGTAGTTTCCAAATACTGCTTTTCTGGGAAATTCTTTGTCTAATCCAAAATAAGCCCTCTAGTTTCATGAGCTACTACATGAGCTTTTACTCGAAAATTGTCTGTGCTATTTGCCTTTATTTTCTTTTCCCCATCCGGATCCCTATCTTCGAAGCTTCTAATTTTTGCTCTAATTTTTGCCTAGATTGCCGTATCTGGTTTTCAATCTAACAAGCTTCTTTCATTTTTATGCTCTAATTTTTTCCTAGACTGCCATCTCTAGTTTTCAATCTATCGAACTCTTTTCTTTTTTCTTTTTTTCCCATAACTTTCCTCGTTGCACTGCTGCTTTTGAATCCGATATTGAATTTGCCTTGGTGTTTGCATGCTATATGTATTTATCCTTTTCATTGTATTTCAAAATAATGTTATGATTATGCATGGCTTAAAAGAGAACAAAAATGAAATGCACCTTTTGATGATAGGGAAAATATGGGAATAGAAGCAGGAATAAAGAGAAAAAGGAATAATGGAAAAATGATGGAACGAGAAAAATTTATTGGAGCATAGCCATGGAAAAATAGATGAGGTTCACTGATTCTTTGGTTGTATCGGACTTGAATTTCCAGGCCAAGAACATAATCCCTTGCTATGTGCCAACAAATGTGCCTCAATCCACTGATTCTTCCATATTCATTTGCTCCATTAAACTGCCCCAGTTTACTGTCATTTTCTGGCTTCATATCCTTTGCCTTGATTTCAAGCTGATACCTCGTTGCTTAGGTTGCCCTTTCGGGTTTTCAACCTAGCGAACATTCTGTTGCTCTAACTTTTGCCTAGATCGCCTTTTGTATTTTTGATCTAGTGAGCTTTTTCTTTTTTTTTTAACTTTTTACCTAGACCGCCCTTTCGGGTTTTCGATCTAACGAGTTTTTCTTTAGGCGAAATACTTCTTCACAGCATCTGAGTTGATTGGATTAGGAAGCACTCGACCTTTCATGTCAGCTAAGATCAATGCTCCCCTAGAGAATGCATCTTTAACAATATATGGGCCTTCATATGTGGGTGACCATTTGCCCCTACATTTTTTAATCCAAAAGGCATTACCCTATAACAAAATACCCCCCATTGAGTGATAAAAGATTTTTTCTCCTTGCCTTCTTCAGCCATAAGGATTGATTGTAGCCTGAATAACCGTCCAAGAAGGAGAATCGGTGACTCCTTGCCGTACTATCAACCTAAACATCTATGTGGGGTAGAGAGAAATTGTCTTTCGGGCTTGCTTTGTTCAAATCTCGATAGTCCACACACATCCTGACTTTTCCGTCTTTTTTGGGCACAGGTACTATGTTTGCTATCCACTTTGGATATAGTGATACTTCCAAAAAGCCAGCATCGAGTTACTTAGTGACCTCATCTTTGATTTTAAGCAACATCTCTGGGCTCATCCTCCATAAACTTTGTTGCTTAGGTTCCATTCCCTCGAATAATTGGATTCTACAGGCCACTATGTTTGGGTCTAAACCAGGCATATCTTTATACGAGCAAGCAAATATATCCATGTATTCTTTGAAAAGTGCAATCATTTCCTCCTTCTCTGGATTGTCAACTATTGTCAATTCTTTCTTTTCTTCATCAGTTCCCAGATTTATTATCTCAACAACTTCATCATGCAGATTGATCCCATTTTCTATTGAGTCTATTATTTTGGCAAATTGTTGGCACAGCTCAGGATCTTCGTCTTGTTCATTTCCATTTAAGTCCGTTGCAACACAAGAATTAATTAATGGGTTTTCGCAATCATCTGCATGGGAAGGAGATCCCGAAAAGGAAGAATCCCTGGAATTAAGATGAGGCTAGAATAAATAAATTTGAAAGGGTGCCAGTAAATTTAACAAAATAAATTTCAAAGAGAAAGAGAAGATGAAAGAAGAAAAGAAAAGAAAATCATGCATTACTCAAAATCATTATAAAATTTGAAATACAAATGATATTAATAAAAGCATCCATTACTCAAAATACAATAAATCATCTAAAGATTCGGATTCCCAATTACTCAATTCCTCTGTCTTGTAGCTTGGATAAATCAGTAGTGACATCTTCTTAGCATTCTTTAGAGCATTAATAGTTTCAACTTGCTCTAGCACCACAACTTCAGTTGGAGCTGGGAATGTTTCTTTGACATGTGAAATCTTCTCATTAAGCAACATCAATTGTTTTCTTGCCATATTTTCATACCCAAGACCGAATTTTCCTGGGATTTCAAGTAAGGAAATGCAATGTTTGATTCCCTGCAGTTGACTTCCCAGTCCTTTCCTTTTTTGAAAACCATTCTTGTGCATCATCTGAGCAATCACTTGATTCATGCTATTTTTCTGTTTTTCTGATTCCTCCACCTTAAGGTTTTGGGATGAGGCTCCTTGTTCAATCATCATTGTCAATCTCTTGGCTCAAGTTTCTTTTGTTTCCATGCTTTCTAGAGGGCCTTTGGACCGTAACCCATACGAGTTACTAGGCTTAGATGAAGTCTTCTTTTGAGGAGCAATATTTGGAAAATCCTATTTATCATAGCAACACAAAGTAAGATAAAAGAAAAATAAGTTTTTTTTTTTGGGCAAAGCATGTAACACCCTTATTTGATAGCAATGGTTATCAACTGCACTCTATTCAAAGGCCATATTGGTCATAAGATAAAGTCCAGGGTTGATGAAAAGTATAGGGGAAGATTTCCTCCACAATATACTTTTTGATGACATACTAGCAATATCACAATTTTTATTTTGCACAGAAGGAAAAAATATCCTATAAGGTGAATAAGAATGACAAATAGTAGGGAAGAATCTTGCATGCATAATAGAAAATCAAGTTCATTTAAAAATTCACTTGAAAGTGCCAATACATCACAACTTGTGGGATATAAAACCATAAATTACATTAAAAGTTTTGTTCTTTTTCTCTTAAGACCCCTTGTGAGGCTCCTACTCATCTTCATGAAATTCTCTACTTTGCGGGGTAGATGGAGCATGGGGTTAGCATGAATTTCTTCTTCTGCCTTCTCAAAACGGTAGATGAAATTCGGGGTGTAATGGTTCAATTCCCCAATCATTCTTGCATGCTTCTCCTTCAAATCTCCCATTTGTGCTTCTTGTTCTAGCGCTTGGGTCCTCCAAAATTTCCCAATGCTTGCTGCTTGAATGAGTGAGCCTCGGTATTGCATGGATACAGCCCTTGCATGGTCATGATCACCTTTGGTTTATGCTAATAAAGCAGTCAATTCTTCTACCCTATGTGCTAACTCTTTCTTCTTTTGTTTTTGCTTTTGTGCTTCTATTATCAGTCCACTTCTATTATCAGTCCTTCTTTCTCTTGCCTTTGCCAGTTGACTTCCATTGCTAACTCCTTGTTGATTATTTCTTGCCGCTTGGTTTCTTAAATTAGTTAATTTCTTGCTCTTTCTAGGAGTCATATGTCCCTTTCAAGGTTTTGAACTCTTTCCTCCATTGCTGCCATAACATTTTCTCTTTCTTTGCCTGAAACATCAGCAAGCTCATCCTTTAGTCGTTCAACTAACCTTGCCTTCTTCGCACATTGATTTTGGGCGATAACAGCTTCTAACTCAGCAATCTATTTTTGTTGCTCCAAAACTTGCATTTGTGCTTTCATAACTTCCAATTGTTCAGCCACTTGTAATACTGGTTGAGAGTTGTCCTCTTTTCTAAAAGCTTCTTTGGAGCTGGTTTGGGACGCCCTTCTTGTTTCTCACCATGCGACCTCAAGGCCGGGCTCCAATATTGGGCTAGGACATTGAGAGTGGAAGTGTCGACTAGTATAAAAAGCAAGTCCATGATTGCCCCATACTTCTTAGTGAAGGCCTTCTTGTCTTCCAAAGGAAGTGACTAACTCAATTGTCTCAGATTCTCTAATGAGCTAATATTTAGAGTCATATTGCATTTCTTCTTCATTCCAGTGGCATTGCTACTGTGTCTTGCTTCTTCCATCATTTGCTATCAAATATGGTGTTACTACTTCTTGCCCTTTTTTTGAATTTTGAAAGAAATAAGTTAACAAAGAGAGAGAAGAAAAAATGTAAAGATGTCCAATGTAATGCATGACATGCCATGATTGAAATGGAGAAAAGGAAAAGAAAAAAAAAGCGCATGTCAATGTCTAGTGCATGATGTGAGAATGCCTGACATAATCTTAAATGCATGACATATCATGATTATATGCTATATGATATGCAGTACCTGGATAAAAAGATGTGAAAATGTATTATAATGTTTAGGTGCATGAGGACAAAGATGCATGATGATGTAATGCTAGATGCTAGAAAAGGAAAATATAGTGTATGATGTGCATGATGATAAAGGAAAGAAGTACACTCCTTTTTGTCTTAATTGGGTGGAACCTAGTGGTTGGATATTTCTAAGGCCAGAACCCTAATTTGGGTAGTCTACTAGTTTGTTCTATTGTGTATGGTTTCTTTGGACAGTTCTAGACCCTTATAAGTCAAGGTCCCCAGATTACCCCTATCTAGAAGATAAGGACCTACTTTTGTGATCATGGCTATAGGGACATAGAAGTCACAATATGGTAGCTCACAATTCTAGTAACAATTTGAGCGGGAGAGTCAACGACTATCAAAAAAGCATAAGCCTCACAATAACCTCGTCAAAGCCCCTTCTATTCCTGTGGATTTCCAAGGCTCGGGTATAGAGCCCAAATAGTGTGTGAGGTAAGTAATTAGTGATGTGTGTGAAAGGAGCATACAAACCTCACAATCCTAAAACTATACACAATTCTAAAAAAAATTCAAAATGTTATACAAAAATCGACTATCCTAAGGTTCAATATAAAAATAATAATAAAAATTTACTATCCTAAAGTTCAATAAAAAGAAGTCTACTATCCTATGGTTTGAATGACAAATAATTACAAACAAAATCAAATAATTATTTACAAAAATAAAAACAAAAGCAACAGAAAGGGGAAAAATAAATATTATCTTAGTTAATATTATTTGCATAATTAACTCTAATGGACTTGACTCTCTAACCATCCCCAGTGGAGTCGCCAAACTGTCACAACGTGCCCGGAGGACATCGCGACGAGAGGCAACAAAAAAAATATTTTAAAAAAATATTCAATAGAGCCGTCACTAATTTTTATTTAAGGAAAAAAAATCAGAAAAACCTTCTTAATTGGACAAAGCTGGTCCTTTGAAAATGAGATTGGATTCGGGAGTCTAATTATGCCTAGGGAAAGGTGGAAATTTAATTCCACTGCACCCCTAATACATCCATCTTATGATGGTTAACCTAAAGCTTGTTATACAAATTAATTGATAACTACAATAATATTTATTTTTCCCTTTTAAACAATATATAACAATTATTTACAAAATAAAACAAATTATTTACAAGAAATATAAAATAGAAGAAGAAACAAAAATTAAGAAAATTTAATTTTAGGCTTGACGGGGAGTGTCTACTCCTACGTATCCTCTGGTGTAATGAGGAATTCAAAACCCTCGTCGTTCTTGTAGAAAACATTTATGTGTTGGGTTGATTTTATTTATAAAAAATAGAATAAAATAAAATAAAAATAAAAATGGAAGAAAGAAAAAGAAAAAGTTAATCCATTCTTGTACAGGATTCAGGATAGTATGAGCTATACAATAAACCTTTATAATTTTCATAACCCTTGAGGATGGCCAAGGCATATATCAATGTTAGATATTGTTGCATAGATTAAAAAATTTAATTTGTTGTTTAAGTAAAGAAAGAAAGAATTGAATTTTTAAGTCTATTTACAAAAAAAGAAAAAAAAAGAAAAAGAGGGAATCAGAAGTAAAATATACACCAACAAAAAGAAGGGTCTCAAAAAAAAATTTTTAAAGCAAAATGTGAAAAAAATAAAAAGCAAAAGAACATAATAAACAAAAAAATGAAATGGAGAGGAGTACACAATGCCACAAAGATGGTGGTACACCATAGACAATGCTTTTAACAATCCAAAAGCAGATGTAGAGACGAGGTTGTGTGTGTTTGGGAAAAGAACACCAAATGCCACAAAGATTGTGGTACACCATAGACAATACCCTTAACACCCCAAAACGAGATGTGAATTGCAGGATCTGTGTGGCTGCGACGCATCATGAACGAGATGGAGAAGAATATGATTGATGCCCAGTGACTTACAATCTCGATGCCATCCTCGACGTACAGTGGACAAGTAAAGAATGCATGTATGCAATAATGTGCATTATAAGATAATGATGACAAATATCACATATATTTGAATAAACAGAGTTAAGATGGCGCAATTTACTCTGTTGAACAAATGAGAAACACCAACTGCTGGGCTTGCTACTCTTATGCTCTCTGCACCCACTCTCGCAAATACTCTTAGTTATCTTGTCAACTTCCTCACCCAAAAAAATCCCCTTTTCCAAGTGATAAAGTTAGGTTTATATAGAGAAGAAAGGGGGAGATTTTTGCTAACAAACTGATAAGATCTTCCAAATATAGATGAGAAATTTGAGATAGGATGAGATAAAATTTAAAAAGCAGTTAAAAGCTTGAGATAGGATGAAATGAAAATTTTAAAAAGCAGTTGAAACCCCAAGATAGCATGTGATTCCAGAAGCTAAAAAAAATTAAAATTAAAAAATATTTTATTAACAGAGAGGACAAAATATAGTGTTCACAATAAGGTTTGGTAAAAAGTCTTGAAAGGAAAGGATGGAAAGTTGGAGAACATAAATGTGATGATGAATTGTGGGGTTACACATTTTCATTAGCTGAGGTTTTGAATCAGATGGAGCCATGTTATATAGTTGATTTGGGTTTTGTGTAGTTTGTAATGCTAAGGCTAATCATACCCATTTGTGGCATTTACAAATAAGGGTTCTTTATGGTGTTCATGAAGGTTTTCATGTGACTAGGAAACTTTAATCAAGGTAGAGCTATTAACAATTTCCAAGGTGATAGGACATTTGCCAAGGCGAAGATTTGTTAGAAAAATTTGATCATGTGTGTTTGTTGATAAGATTGTAGTTGATTTTATTTATGTATATCCTTAAGATATGTATCCTTAGATTTAGGAATATTTGAATTAAGAATACGGCATAATCTTAAAGATTTTTCTGAAAAAAAGAAATTAGGATATTGAAAATCTGTTAGGATATGGGAAATCTCTTAGGATATGGAATAAAGACTCTTAGAGACTAAGGGTCGTTGATTATAAATAAAATCAATGGCCAAGGTGTATGATAGAGAGACGGAGAGAGAACAAATGAAAGAGAGATACTTTAGGTTATGAGAGAGGGGGTATAAGGGGCTTTGGATATCAAAGCAAAGTGAAATTGGCTTTGGATATCAAAACAAAGTGGAATTTGTGTACTATTTTTCTTTTCATAATTTTGCTAAACCACGTAAGTTCTTATGTCTCTGCACTCATTGTCATCTTGTTAATTTCATTCCCTTTATATTTTGTTTTTATATTTGATTTATTAGATTCATATGAGAGTATTTGTGGGACCTATTCTGTTGCATGTCCCCATCAACTAGTATTACAGCTCATCTAAGCTTGATACAGTCCAACATGTCTAGCATAAGTCAAATCTTAGCGAACTTAATGGAAAAGAAGCTTCACTTTATAGCAAAGAAGGATGAAGGACATCTTAGTTCAACAGGGTTTAGTAAAAAGCCTTTAAAGGAAAGGAATGGAAGTTGGAGAAAATGAAGGTGATGATTAATTACAGGGCTATACATATTCATTGGTCAAGGTTTCGAATTAGGTGCAACCATGTTATATGGTTAATTGAGGTTGTATGTAGCTGGTATGTACTAAGGTCGATGGCACTTGTTTGTGGTATTTAAAAATAAAGGTTCTTCATGTTGTTAGTAACGATAAAATTTTTCGGATGTTACATTAGAAATTATATTGTGAGAACCATAAGATGGATGGCCAAGATTTAGCCAACTTACCCATGCAAGTGGCGCCATCCCAGCCCTCCATATGGGCTACCAAACCAAGTTAAATAACTTGCTCAAATCTACTAATCACACAACTCCTTGCTCCATAAGTTTATGTTCAATTCCTTCCTTGCCCTTATGCATTTTGGTCAAGATAAGGGGCTGACTCCCCTTCATTTTTCTTCCGTTCATACTCCTCTCTATTCCATTTCCAACTTCTATTCAAGTCTTATCAAGAGTAGCTTCCATCTAAGGCACCAAATCAACTAAATTTCAACTAGACAAGGTAGAAATCCAACCTCTCTTCTTGTTTTTATTGAATTGGGCTATGTGGGGATCTTGTTATCCTCATGATATTCATGTGATTTGAAGTGATGATGATGGTTTATGATTAAGTTTGCATGTGTGTTGTGATTAGAATTGGAATTGGTATGAAAGAACTTGAAGAAAGGAGAAAACCCAAGAAGCTGCTAGGATTTTTCCTCGATAATCCGTACGGCGGAGTGTACGACTCCACCTATAGCTATTTAAATTTCATGAATCTATTTTTATATAAAACTAGACATTTAGGGCTTTCCATACATATATAATACAAGATCATTGGATTAGTATTGAGGGAGATATGAATTTTGGAAATTCAACCTAGGTTTTTGAGTTTGATTTTGGGTAGACTAGGTTGTTTAGAGCAAAACTAGCCTTATACAACATGGAATTGAATGAAACAAATTTTGTTAGAAAGCTTACACATGGGAGAATATCCAATAAAAATTTCTGAGTTAGATCCATTGTCGGTTATTCCTAGCACATCAATGAAGTTGACTTAAGCTTAACCCAGGCTGGAGCAGGGTAGTTCAAGAAAGCCAAGTTTCAGGGCTTATATCTTGAGTTATATTAATTCAAATGATATGTAACTTTTTCATTAGAAAGCTGGTTTGGTTAACTTTAAATTGATATAAATTTTACATTATTTTGTTTAGATATATATTTTTGGTGAATTTTCTCCTAGAAGAGTGCAATTCTGGCTAGAGACATGTATGAAAACTAGATCAAGTTTAGTTAATGTCGAAACTCGGGAATTAGCAAATAGAGAGCTAAATCGAGTATACTTAAGGTTGAACTCAAAAGGTTATACATAAGACTTGAACTCAGAAAGAGTATACTAAAGGTTGAACTCGAGAACTTGGTAGACAGAGAGCTAGACCAAGTATACCTAAGGTTGAACTTGGAACTTAGTGAATAGAAATCAGATCGACTATGGCTCATGTCGGAAATCGAAGCTTATAATAGAAAACTAGATCGAGCATGATTAATGTCGGAACTCGAAACTTAGGAAACATGTTTCATTAAGGTGTTGGAAGAACGATTGAAGCTTAATGTCTGAGATCGGAATGAAACCTTATACGCGAATCTCGGAAGTCGAGAACCAAGACATTCATATTCTCGGAAATCGAAAATTGAGACATCGACCTTATGTACATAACTTTACGTGATCCAAGAACTCGGAAGTCGATAATAAGCTCAAACTCGAGAACAACATTAGAAGTTAAAAGCTAGCAAGATAGATTAAGACATTAAGAGTTTAAAACTTGCACCTATTGATATTATTATGTTCTTGGTATGACTATCATGTCCTACGTTGAGGTTGTTGTTTGATTAAAGTTTCTGGGTTACTGGCACTATTCATGGAGAAGCAGACTCGATTCGTTATGCTGCCAAATTTCCGGCAGAAAGTGCAAGATTAATGGATTGATAGTTTTACCAGTCAAGTTGACTATTTGTGAATTTCAAATTATGAGTAAATATATGTAGTGACTATGATTTCATGCATGCAAATATGATTAAAGTATAATGCGAGTCATGTACAAGAATATATGAGATCCCTTCACTTGGAGGCAGTTATTTGAATCCCTCCAAGTGAAGGCAGTTACAAAATATGATGAAGGTCCCGTATTCCTAAGGAGTGTGACGTGGCGATCATGCTTTGATGGGGTATAACATGGCGATCATACTCTGGAATATGGCATGATGAGCACATCCTAAGGAACGTGACATGGCGACCACGCTCTGATGGGGTATGATATGGCGATCATTCTTTGGAATATGGCATAATGATCCCACCCCCTAAGGGAGTGACATGGTGATCACACCCCGATGGAGTATGACACGACGATCATACTCTGGGACGTGGCAGGATGAATATATTTCTAAGAAATGTGACATGGCGATCACACCCCGAGGGAGTATGACATGGCGATCGTACTCTGGAATATGTATGATAAGTAAAAGAAGACAACGAAAGTAAAGGAAAATTATGTATATCTGCATAAATTCAAGTACAAGTAAAGGCAGATGCAGATTTCAAGTTTCCATTATACTGGTGTTATTATATTTTAAAATGTTGCAGTTATTATTCATGAATTCATTTTGTGTTGGCTGACCCAAATGACAAGTGTATGAATAAAATAAACTTTGCTTTGGACAGTATGTTTTCGAACTAGAAAATCAAACAGTTTGTATAACATGTTCACCTTTTTTTTAATAATAAACCGAAGCAACTGGAGATGACAATGATGACATTGTGTATAATAGTTAAAGAATCCTACTGGAAATTTAAAATTCTCACTTCTGTTTCCGTATTATCTCCAGATAGTTTGAGAAGTTGCAAAGATGGCTGAAGTTGCTGTTAGATAAGGTCCGCTCAGGTAATAGTAACAACTCCAAAGTGTGGTACTATGACTTAAGCATAGTACTATACAAAGGGGGATGTTACAAAATGATATCAGAGCAATTCGTTCTAATATAGGCCTGAGGATTGGACTGACTATGCTTCGCATATGCTCTGTATTCTTTAGATATTATCATGCATTGAGTCTTGTCTATATGGATAGGACGCATATGAGATGATTGCCTAACCATATGCTATTATTTACTAGCACACCAAACTTAGTATTGAGCTTGATCAACTCAATTACTCTTGTTTTGTGTGTTCAGAACTTGATGGCTTCTAGAAGGCGAGGTAGGTCGCGAACTTCTTCAGCCCAGGAGGAATCTATAGATTTCCTGGACACAATGCAAGAAATGGCGCACGCTATGCGCGAGCAAGCAGCTGCGGCAACACAAATGATTGGACAACTAGGGAGGCAGTTAGAGATAGGCCTTGGAGGGAATCATAATGGCCCTGGGGTAGATCTAGAGTACCTTAAATTCACTGAGTTCAAGAAGGCCAACCCACCCAGCTTCAGGGAAGCCTTTAACCCAGATAAGGTAGATGAGTGGGTTAAAGCTATGGAGAAGGTCTTCTCCGTATTGGATTGCACAGATCGACAAAAGGTGACCTTTGCCACCTATATATTGGAAGCAGATGCAGAGTTCTGGTGGATTGGTGCACGCTGGTTGTTAGAAGGATCCCAAATAGATATTACTTCGGACGTATTTAGAGATGCGTTTTACCATAAGTACTTCCCTGCCTCTGTCCACAATGCTAAAGAGCTGGAGTTCATGCACCTCCATCAAGGGAATAGCAGTGTATTAGAATACATTGCTAAATTTGAGGAGTTGTGCAAATTTTCCACCATTTATCAGCGGAACCCCGATGAAGCCTGGAAATGCATGAAGTTCAAAGGTTGGTTGAGAGAAGACATCCTTACCACTATAGGACCAATAGAGATCAGAGATTTCTCTATGTTGGTAAATAAGTGCCACCTAGTGGAGGATTGTAACAAGAAGTTGGTTGTTGCTAGGTCAATCGGTAATAACTTTAAAAAGAGATTAGCCCGGCAAGGCCCAAGGTTCAAGCCCAACTTTCAATAGCAGAGAAAGTTTCAGCTTGCAGGCAACAAAGGCAAGCAACCTCAGAGGCCTTTTGGGAACCAGACATGCAGCTAGTGCGGCAAAAATCATGGCAACCGTCCCTGCTTGGCAGGCCAATATGTCTATTTTGGATGTGGCAAACCAGACCACAAAATTTATGAGTGCCCTACCAGAAACCCTCAACCGACTCCTAAGCCATAATGATAGGGAAGAGTTTTCCCTATGGATGCACAGGAGGTCAACAAGTCGGAAGATTTGATTCAAAATACGTGTGAAGTAAATGGTAATACCTTGACCGTTTTATATGATTCAGGTGCATCCCACTCTTTCATCTCTCATAATTGCATATCAGTCTTGCAGTTACCTATCTATGAATTACCCTATGATTTGCTAGTTTCTACTTCTACAAGTGAGCCTGTTAAGACTAATCATATTTGTATGAATGTCCCCTGTCAAATAGGAGGTCGAATTTTTTTAGCTACTTTAATTTGTCTTTCCTTGTTCGGCCTCAACATCATTCTGGGTATGGATTGGCTCTCTGCCAACCAAGCCCTATTAAATTGCTCTGATAAATCCATTGTGCTTCCCTTTATTTCATCTTCTGAATCAGTAATCCCTGTAAGTCTTTATTTAAGCTCCTTAGTTGTACACCACCATGGGGATAAAAGTCAAGGGTATATCCTCTTATCAACCAGTGTAGTGGAGGTTAATCTGAAGTTAGATAATATTCCGATTGTTAGGGAATATCCCGATATGTTCCCTGAAGATATTCTTGATTTTCCTCCCTAGAGGGAAATTGAGTTTGCCATTGAATTGGCACCACGAGCAGGACCAATATCTATAGCGCCATACCGAATGTCACCCTTGGAGTTGACCGAACTTAAGAAGCAGATTAAAGAACTTCTGGAAAAGAAATTTATTAGGCCAAGTGCATCACCATGGGGAGCCCCAGTTTTATTAGTTAAGAAGAAAGATGGAGGCATGCGACTGTGTGTGGATTACAGGCAGCTGAATAAGGCGATGATCCAAAATAAGTATCCATTACCAAGGACTGATGATCTTATGGATCAACTGCAAGGGGCAACTGTATTCTCCAAGATTGATCTACGGTCTGGATATCATTAGATTCGAGTTCGAGAAGAAGATATTCCGAAGATGATATTTTGGACTCGTTATGGACATTATTAATACACTGTGATGTCCTTTGGGTTGACGAATGCACCAGCAATATTCATGGATTACATGAATCGGATATTCCAGCCGTATCTTGACAAATTCGTAGTGGTATTCATTGATGATATACTTGTTTACTCAAAAACGAAGCAGGAGCACGCAGAACATTTGCGACTGATTTTGCAAATTCTAAGAGAGAAGAAACTTTACGCTAAGCTATCCAAATATGAATTTTGGATGAAAGAAGTAAAATTTCTTGGCCTTGTGGTATCCCATGGAGGAATTTGTGTGGATCCCAAGCAGTATTAAACTGGGAACGGCCAACAACAGTTATGGAAGTCAGGAGTTTCTTAGGTTTGGCAGGATATTACAGGAGATTTGTTAAGAATTTCTCTCAAATAGCCTTACCGTTAACAAAGTTAACCAGGAAGAATGCTCTAATAGAATGGACACCCGAGTGCGAGCAAAGCTTCCAAGAATTAAAAGAAAAGTTGAAGACGGCCCCAGTACTTACTCTGTCGAATCCTCATGGACCATTCGAAGTCTACTACGATGCTTCTAAAAAAGGATTATGGTGCATGTTAATGCAGAACAGGAACGTTGCTGCGTATGCTTCTAGGCAATTGAAAACTCATGAAACAAATTATCCAACGCATGACCTCGAGTTAGCAGCGATAGTGTTTGCATTGAAGATATGGAGACATAACCTCTATGGAGTGAAATTTGAAGTATTTTCTGATCATAAAAGTTTGAAATACCTTTTTGATCAGAAGGAATTGAACATGAGGCAGCGAAGGTAGATGGAGTTTCTTAAAGATTACGAGTTTGAGCTAAAGTACCACCCTGGTAAAGCAAACATGGTGGCAGATGCCCTAAGTAGGAAATCCTTAACTGTGGCGTGGATAACAATCAAGGAGACGGAACTCATAGAGAGTTTCTGAGACCTCAACTTGGGAATCTCTATAACCCCCAATGCCATTTAGTTAAACCAACTTAAGATAACCAGTGATTTCAAAGACCAAATCCAGCAAGCATAACGAAGAAATGATGACTTCCAGCATACAGTGCAATAAGTGCAATCTGGCAAGCTAACAGGATTTACTCAAGATACAGAAGGGATATGGGGATATCAGGAAAGAATATGCGTACTTGAGGAGGATAATCTCAGGAAGAAGATCTTGGAGGAAGCCCATAAGATTGAGTTTACTATACATCCTGGCATTAACAAGATGTATCAAGATCTCAAGAGGATGTTTTGGTGGCCAGGCCTTAAGACAGATATGGCAAATTTTGTGAATAAATGTCTAACCTACCAAAAGGTAAAAATAGAGCATTAGAAACCCGCAGGGACGCTACAACCCTTGAAGATTCCAGAATGGAAACAGGAAAGTATTTCTATGGATTTCATAATGGGCTTACTAAGAACACCCTTAGGATATGACGCTATATGGGTCATAGTGGATAGGCTAACTAAATCCGCTCACTTTTTACCCATTCGGGCGAATTATCCTTTGGAGAAGTTGGCTCAATTATACATACAAGAAGTGGTATGGCTACATGGTATTCCTTCAACAATCATTTCAGATCGAGATCCAAGATTCACCTCACGATTTTGGGGAGCTCTCCAGAAGGCGTTCGGTACTAGGCTATGTTTAAGTACTGCGTACCATCTGCAAACAAATGGCCAGACTGAGCGAACTATTCAAACTTTGGAAGATATCCTATGAGCGTACATTCTGGAATAGCGTGGAAGTTGGGATTGATACTTACCATTGGCTGAGTTTGCATACAACAACAGTTACCATGCTAGCATCGACATGGCTCCGTATGAGGCTTTATATCAATCTCCTCTGTGTTGGTATGAATCAGAAGAACGAAGTTTGTTGGGACCGAAATTAGTCAGACAAACTACAAAGTAAATCAAAAGGATCCGTAGCAAGATACTTGCAACTCAAAGTCATCAGAAGAGCTATGCAGATGTTAGGAGAAAGTCATTGGAGTTCCAAGAAAGAGACCATGTGTTTCTAAAGATCACACCCACAACTGGAATAGGCAAAACCATTAAAATTAGAAAGTTAAGCCCTCGCTTTATAGGTACTTTTCAAATTTTGAAACGAATCGGGCCAGTTGCGTATCGAGTCGCCTTACCCCCGCATCTGTCAAATCTTCATGATGTCTTTCATATTTCTCAACTCAGAAAATACCAGCCTGACCCTACTCATTTCTTAGAACCTGAATTAATCCAGTTAAGAGATGACTTAACCTTTCATGTACCTCCAGCACGGATAGTGGACAGGAGCATCAAACACCTTCGGAACAAAGCCGTACAGCTAGTAAAGGTGGCATGGGGACACAAAGACTCAGCAGACTATACGTGGAAATTTAAATCTGATATGAAGAGGGAATATCGTGAATTATTCTCAAGTACTAAATTTGGAGGACAAAAACTTTTTTTTAGGAAGGTAGAATATAACATCCGAAAATTTTATCGTTACTAACCAAGTTGTTCAGTTTTTTATCGAATAAGTGGGTTTAATCGAAATGCGATTAAATATTTACTTAAAGCCAATTAAGTGTGATTTAGAAGTGATTAGGCTTGATGGAATTAGATTAGGAACATAGGAAATCTCACAAAATTTTTCTAAAACCGGTTTACCGATTTAAGAGAAATCGGTAAGATCTCGGTTATTTAAACTGTCGAAATCGAATCAATAGAAATTATAATGTGAGAACCCTAAGATGGATGTTCAAGATTTAGCCAACTTACCCATGCAAGTGGTGCCATCCTAGCCCTCCATATGGGCTGCCAAACCAAGTTAAATAACTTGCTCAAATCCACCAATCACACAACTCCTTGCTCTACAAGTTTGTGTTCAATTCCTTCCTTGCCCTTGTGCATTTCGGTCAAGATAAGGGGTTGACTCCCCTTTATTTTTCTTCTGTTCATACTCCTCTCTACTCCATCTCCAACTTCTCTTCAAGTCTTATCAAGAGTAACTTCCATCTAAGGCACCAAATCAACTAAAATTCAACTAGACAAGGTAGAAATCCAACCTCTCTTCTTGTTTTTATTGAATTAGGCTATGTGGGGATCTTGTTATCCTCATAATATTCATGTGATTTGGAGTGATGATGATGGTTCATGATTAAGTTTGCATGTGTGTTGTGATTAGAATTGGAATTGGTATGAAAGAACTTGAAGAAGAGAGAAAACCCAAGAAGCTGCTAGGATTTTTCCTCAGTAGTCCGTACGGCGGAGTATACGGCTCCGCCTACAGCCGTTTAAATTCCACGAATTTATTTTTATATGAAACTAGATATTCAGGGCTTTCCATACATATATAATATAAGACCATTGGATTAGTATTGAGGAAGATATGAATTTTGGAAGTTCGACCTAGGTTTTTGAGTTTCATTTTAGGTAGACTAGGTTGTTTAGAGCAAAACTCACCCTATACAACATGGAATTGAATAAAACCAAGTTTGTTAGAAAGCTTATAGGAGAACATCCCATAAAAATTTTCGAGTTAGATCCATTGTCGGTTATTCCCAGCATATCAATGAAGTTGACTTAAGTTTAACCCAGGCTGGAACAGGGTAGTTCAAGAAGGCCAAGTTTCGGGGCTTATATCTCAAGTTATATTCATTCAAATGATATGTAACTTATTTCACTAGAAAGCTAGTTTGGTTAAATTTAAATTGATACAAATTTCGCATGATTTTGTTCAGATTTCTATTTTTGGTAAATTTTCTCCTAGAAGAGTGTAATTCTGGCTAGAGACATGTATGAAAACTAGATCAAGTTTAGTTAATGTCAGAATTCGGGAATTAGCAAACAAAGAGCTAAATCAAGTATACATAAGGTTGAACTCAGAAGGTTATACATAAGACTTGAACTTGGAAAGAGTATACTAAAGGTTGAACTCGGGAACTTGGTAGACAGAGAGCTAGATCAAGTATACCTAAGGTTGAACTTGGAATTTAGTGAATGGAAATCAGATCGACTATGGTTCATGTTGGAAATCGAAGCTTATAATAGAAAACTAGATCGGGTATGATTGATGTCGGAACTCGGAACTTAGGAAACATGCTTCATTAAGGTGTTGGAAGAATGATTGAGGCTTAATGTCTGAGATCGGAATGAAACCTTATACCCGAATCTCGGAAGTCGGGAACCAAGACATTCGTAATCCCAGAAATCGAAAATTGAGACATCGACCTTATGTACATAACTTTACGTGATCTAGGAACTCGGAAGTCGATAATAAGCTCGAACTCGGGAACAATATTAGAAGTTAAAAGTTTGCAAGATAGATTAAGATATTAAGAGTTTAAAACTTGCACCTATTGATATTGTTATGTTCTTGGTATGATTATAATGTTCTACGTTGAGGTTGCTGTTTGATTAAAGTTTCTTGGTTACTGGCACTATTCATGGAGAAGTGGACTCGATCCGTTATGCTGCCGAATTTCCAGCAGAAAGTGCAAGATTAATGGATTGATAGTTTTACCAGTCAAGTTGACTATTTATGAATTTCAAATTATAAGTAAATATATGTAGTGACTATGATATCAAGCATGCAAATATGATTAAAGTATAATGCGAGTCATGTACAACAATATATGAGATCCCTTCACTTGGAGGTAGTTATTTGGGTCCCTCCAGGTGAAGGCAGTTACAAAATATGATGAAGGTCCTGTATTCCCAAGGAGTGTGACATGTCGATCACGCTCTGATGGGATATGACATGGCGATCATACTCTAGAATATGACATGATGAGCACATCCCCAGGAACGTAACATGGCGATCATGCTCTGATGGGGTATGACATGGCGATCATACTCTGGAATGTGGCATAATGATCCCACCCCCTAAAGGATATGACATGGTGATCACACCCCGATGGAGTATGACATGACGATCATACTCTGGGACGTGGCAGGATGAATATATTTCTAAGAAATGTGACATGGTGATCACACTCCGAGGGAGTATGACATGATGATCGTACTCTGGAATATGTATGACAAGTAAAGGAAGACAAAGAAAGTAAAGGAAAATTATGTATATCTGCATAAATTCAAGTACAAGTAAAGGCAGATACAGATTTCAAGTTTCCAGTATACTGGTGTTATTATATTTTAAAACGTTGCAATTATTATTCATGAATTTATTTTGTGTTGGCTCACCCAAATGACAAGTGTGTGAATAAAATAAACTTTGCTTCGAATAGTATGTTTTCGAACTAGAAAATCAAATAGTTTGTATAACATGTTCACCTTTTTTTTAATAATAAACCGAAGCAATTGGAGATGACAACGATGACATTGTGTATAATAGTTAAAGAATCCTACTAGGAATTTAAAATTCTCACTTCTGTTTCCGTGTTATCTCCAGATAGTTTGAGAAGTTGCAAAGACGGCTGAAGTTGCTGTCAGATAAGGTCCGCTTGGGTAACAGTAACAACTCAAAAGTGTGGTACTATAACTTAAGCATAGTACTGTACAAAGAGGGATGTTACAGTGTTCATCAAAGTTTGCATGTGACGAGGTGGCTTTGATCAAGGTGGAGCTATTAACAATTTCCAAGGTAGCCAGATATTATTTGTCAAGGTGGAGATTTGTTAGGAAAGTTAGCTCATGTGTATTACAATTGATTTCATTTATGCATATCCTTAGATTTAAGAGTATTTGAATTAAGGATATGGTATAATCCCAAAGATTTTGTAAAAAAAAAATATGTTAGATATGAAAAATCTATTAGAATTTGAGAAATCTATTAGAATATGGAATAAGGAGTCTTCGAGGTTAAGGAACCTTGGTTATAAACAAAACAATGGCCTAGGTGTGTAACAGAGAGAGAACAAGTACAAGAAGGATACTTTGGGTTATGAGATAAGGTGTACAATGGGTTTTGGGGATGGGAATAAAGTAAAATTCTAGTATGGTTTTTCTTATCATAGTGAACGTGTTTATCCTCTAGGGTGGATATAGGTATGGGATTTGCCAAACTACATAAATTTTTGTGTCTCTGCATTCACTATCATCTTATTAATTTTATTACCTTGACATTTTGTATTTATATTTAGTTTTTAGATTCTTATGAAAGTGTTTGTAGGACTTATTCCGCTAGAAATGCCCAACATATACACACAGGTACTCAATTAACAGTAGATGAATTAAGAAAATCTATGGCTTAATTAATTAGACACCAGGACTAACATGGCCTTCGGTGATGCAATTGTTGATGTTTGATAAGGCACAACAAATTATTCACTGCTCTTTTAATAAATAAAAAAGAAGTAGGCATTTCCATCTGCTAAAAATGAAAAGTAGATATCACCAAGGACATCCCATGATATGAATTGTCTATGGAATTAGGGATGTTTATGGGTCTAGGTAGACTTGCAAACTCAAACAAACTAACCCGACCCAAACACAAAAATTCGGATTGGATCGGGCAATCTAATATGTTTGGGTAGAAATTAATTGACCCGTTTATTGTTCGGGTCAGGTATCAAGTATGAAAATAAAACCTGTTACTCGACCCCTAGACCTAAACCCCCTTTTCTTCTTCTTCTTCTTTTTAAATTTCATTAATTAAAAATCACACCTCTCTCCCACTCTCTGACTTACTCACACATAAAGAAACCCTAGTCACCCTACCTCCAAGTACGATTCATCTTCCTACCTTCATCATTCATATCTCTACCTCCCTTCTATTTGTCGCCACTGCTGTCATCGCATTGCTGCCAGTTGATGACTGCCCTTGCCCCTTTTCCCATTATTTCCTTCCTCTTCCTTTCTCTGTTTCCCTTACCTCACACTCTTCGGCCCTACTTCTGCTCTTGAGGACGTCGTTCATGTCGACATCAAGGTTCTCCATTAACGTCCTCTGGTTCAAGCTTGAGCACATCACACATCGGAGAGCGGCAGTGAGGATGACGTCGTGTCTATGTTGACATTAGCGAAGGCCATGTTCAAAAATTGCATCGTACCTCTTCACCATTGCTGTCGTGATAAAGGCTGCTACCACGAAGAAGGCCTATTCAGCCACAAGAACCTCTGATTCGATCACTTTTCTCTTTGATTTTCACTAGAGAATTCTTCCTTTTATTTGGTTCCTCTGATTTGTAACATGATAACATTTGTTGTGTTGAAAAAGTGGAAAGAAGAAGAACAGGCCACTTATGTTTTGATCCTAGGCTTTTCTCCCCTAATTTACTGATTATGTTGACGATCATGCTTGAATAAGAAAATTGATTCACTGATTACTGATTGTGTCAAGTTGGTTTCCTTTTCAAGTATAGTAACCCAATAACTCGACCCAATACTTATGTGAGATTGGGGTTGGGTTGGTTCGAATTTTGTGCCAAAATTCTCAAAAATCGACCCAACCCAACCCGATTTCAATTGATTGGGTTGGGTGTTTTTTTCCTCTAAATCCGACCTAACCCAACCCAACCTGTGCACACCCCTATATGGAATCTTGTAAAGGCTGGTATTTCACTATTAAACTTATAAATATATTGGCATTTAATTGTACTTCTGCCAATGCTGATGCAAGTCTAAGATGTTCCAACATGAGATTTAGACATTAGCTTTTCCTCTTCCTATTATCCAATACTATAGCATACTTGTTTCGCAATATATCCTTGTTCCAATTCCTAATTATTAAAATGATTATTGTATAACAGGCAAATGGACAATAGTCATATAGGCACTTACAAGCAAGAACATGCTAAAATAAAAAAATAAAAGTAAAAAATATTAAAATATTTTTTAATATTTTATTTTAACATTACTCTACCCCTATTAGCTACTTGCTCCAAAGCCATCCTCCATCTCCTTAACCTCTCTATGTTCTCATGTGCACCTAATGCTTTTCCTTAAGTCCCTATCTGCTTTGGCACATCAAAAGTCAATCAACAAATCTTTTGAGTTCATAAAGTTTTTTTTGGCAATGCTTTTGGTTTAATTTATTTCAAGGTTTTGTCAACCAGTGTCCAGATTAAGAAGTTAACCGTAGAAAAGTCAATACATTGGAAACTTAAAAATGTTATATTCTAATAAAAAACTTCACACTCTTTGATCCTTAACCAATAGCAAAATCCTATATGTTAATACAAAATAAACTACAAGAAGCAATGAACAAATGTCAAACTAAGTTTTGAAGGCTTGTTGGTAGCAAAGGCTTCCTTTAGGGTAGCCAATCATCTTTCAAGTTTTTTCTTAGAGTTCTTACCCTTCCTATAAGTACGTTCAAAGCTTCTCATATTTTTCATAACTTGTTTGCACTCTAACAACCACATTAATGCATCTTCTAAAATCTTATTAATTCTTTTCAGCTTTACCCTTCTTTATTGCCAGCTAAAGTTCATCACGCTTTTCCACCGCAATCTTTAACTTTAGCTCTAACTCAACAATCTCAACAGCCAACTCCTCTAGTTGATTCTTTTCTCAGGAAACATTTAGCATTGATCTATGCTTATTTTACCTTTGCTTGTTTAAGATTCTCTAAGAAGTTGGATGTTGTTTCATTAAGGCATAAATATGATGAAATATTGGGTTTGAGCAGAGATTTGGTCATGCATAGATTGCCATTAACAACCCAAGCGTAACCTATGAAACAACCTCCAAGATGATTTGCGCTAGAGGTAGTACTTAGGATTAAAGAAGAAATTGAAAGCTTGTTGAAAGCCAAATTGATATAGCTCTAGCAAGTATACTAGGTCGTACAAGTAATTAAGTAATGAGAAAAGTATTGTACCACAAGGACAAATCAAGTACCGAGTAATTAGCATGAGTGACTATTTGGGCCAAATGAATTGAATGACTAAAGAAAGCTAAAAATCAAGTAAGGATAGGAAAATAAAACAGCACTTTAACGATGACACAAGTACATTTCATGGACATTAGGGCTAATTGACTCACGTAACTATGGATTCAATTACCATGGATCTTAATTGTCTAGTTTTTTTTTTTTATCTTAACTCATTAATGGTCGAATTTTCTAAATTAATTTCAAGCCTTTCTCAAGGTCATGTAATTCTCTTTATCGTAAATTGATTGTCTAATCTCTTAGCTACAAACTAATTTATGAAAAAGTTGAAACTCTATAGATTCCTAACATGACCACATGAGTCATGTTCGCCTATCTCTAGTTTTCGCTCAACTCATGGTGTTTATGATGGAAAGCTATGTTTACAAACCCTGTCTCTAGTTATTACCAACCAACAAATCAATTGAATGGTGGCCAATCACCTAAAAGCATTAAGAACAATTATAAACATTTAATCATTAAGACAAAAATATAAATAAAATCAATCCGTGAATAATATTATCACATAGTTGGGTTTATCAATGTCCTAGCAAAAGGGTTTAGCTCATGATGGAATCACAAACAACAGAAAAAGTAGAAGAAGAAGCATAAACAAAGATAGACATGATAAAACCAAAGAAGAAGAAAACAAGGATTCGAATGCCTTGAGGTTGAACGGAGTCTTCAACTCTTGGAAAAGCTTCTTGAATCTCCAAGCCACTCTTTTAGGGTTGCCTCTAGTGTTAAGAGTGTCAAAAGGTCCAGAATAATGCATTTAATTTATAGGCCTAAAAGTCTTTAGCTTCAAATGCAAGTCATGCAGAAACTTTCCTGATTCACATCAAATTGCACTGGAGCAGGAGGGTTACGGTAAAGCTAGACTTCACTAAAAATCCACCCATTCTATTCCAACTCATATTGGCACACGGCAAATCATGTTGGAGTGCGATTCTCTGATAGCAATTATGCATATTTGCCTCTTTTGCCCAATTCCAAGCCGACATTAAGCCCCAGTGCTCTAAATTGGCTCCAGGTCTCTCATGAAAGGTCTAGATCTTCAAGTTAGCTTTCTTGTGGCTTTAGAACCACCTTATTTGGACCTCTATAGCATAAGATATTGGTAAAATAGTGATAAAAGGTCAAACTTGACAGCATCAGAGATAAGATGAATCTTCAATTTTGCTTCGATTTTTTCGTCTAGATGACTTGAAAATTGGAAAAAAGCTCCATCAAGAAAGTTAGAGATCTTCTCTTTTTTTCAAAGAATCTTGAATCATCCCAATCCGAGTTCTAGAAAGCTAGATATTGAAGTTCTAATGCCAAAAGGTCCTAAATTCATGCAAGATAGGCTCTTTCATAACTCCAAATTTTGGCTCGTCTTTTCAACTTAAGTGCTTGTACCAAATTGAAACACAATAAAAACATAAGTAACTATCTAAAATATGAGAAAATGACAAACAAATTAGAAAAGAACATAAATAAAAATAACCAACGAAAAATAAATAAAATGCTAAATAAATTTAAGTAACCAAAATCTAAATCTAAATAAAATAAAACAAAAATAACTCACTACGGGGAGTTATCACAAATTTATCAAGACTACGAGATATGTCAAATGGATTTCTAATATTTTGCTTGCCATGAAAAAAAAATGTTAAATTGAGAACATGTATATATTTTAGAGGTCTGAATAATGCCATTCCAAAAGATGAATATCTCATACCAATTGCTAGCATGTTAATTGATTTAGTAATAGGGCACGAAATATTAAGTTTTATAGATGTTTACTCCTGCTATAACCAAATTTACATAGTCGAAGATGACGTGCCAAAAATAGCATTTCGATGCTCAAGTGCTTTTGGCACATTTGAATATGTAATCATGTCCTTTGTGTTGAAGAATGCTAGAGTGACAAACCAAAGGGCTATGAATAAAACTTTTTCATGACTCTATTAGAAAATTTATGGAAATATACATAGATGACATAGTTGCTAAGTCAGATGCCAAAGATGAGCATTTAAGAAATTGGAAACAAGCATTCGACAGAATGAGAAAGCACAAGTTAACAATGAATCCATCAAAATGTGCTTTTAGTGCCACTACAACAAACTTCTTGGGGTTTTTGGTGAATTAAAAAGGCATTGAAGTTAACAAATTAAAATAAAGGGCATATTGGAAGCATCTCCTCTAACAAATAAGAAGCAATTGCAAGCTTTCCTTGGAAAAGTTAATTATATTTGACACTTCATATCTAAACTACCGGGGAAAACTAAAGTCTTTGCTTCTTTGATAAAGTTGTAAAAAGAAAAAGACTTCCAATGGCAACAAGAGCATCAAAAAGCATTCGACCAAATCAAGCAATGTTTGACCAATCCCCCAATGATTACTCCTCCAAGAAGTGGACAACCTTTGAAATGATATGTGTCGGCATCCAAAACGATAATTTGAAGCATGCTTGCTCAAGAAGATGAACATGGCAATGAGAAGGTAGTCTATTACATTAGTCGCATGCTTATTGATGTTTAAACTAGATACAACTCCACTAAAAAAATGTGTTTAGCTTTGTACTTTTCTTGACTCAAACTTAAGTATTATCTAATTCCTTGTATAGTTTATGTAATTTCTAAGATTAATGTTATTAAACATATGTTATCTTCTCCAGTGTTAAATGGCAATGTTGGTAAATGGATGTTGGCTTTGACAGAGTTTTTACTCCCTAAGTGCTGGCTAATTTTCTTGTTGACAACCTACATGTCGATGTTGAGGAAAACCTAGTAAATTTTGTTGAATTAAAACCTTGGAAATTATTCTTTGATAGTTCTTGTCATAAAAATGATGTTGGCATTAGCATTTTATTATGTCACCCAATGAAGAGCCAAGTAAATTTATGTTTGAGCTTGGTTATCAACACTCAAACAATGAGGCTGAGTCAGAGGCCTTGATCATGGGTCTTGAATTATTACTCGAAAGAGGAGTAAAAAATGTTGAAATGCTCGAAGATTCCCAATTGGTGATTAAACAATTGACTAGGGAATATAAATATGTTAATGAGAACTTCTTAAAATATTTTTCAACGGTTGCAAGATTGCTTTATGAGTTTGACAATGTCATTTTAAGACAAATTCCTAGAGAATTTAACCGAAAGGCAAATGAGTTAGCACAAAATTAGTTATCAATGCTAGAAGAATTGATCAAACTAAAAGAGTCTTTTGTGCCTCTTCAAGAGCGACAAGTCTATTTTATTGAACAATTAGAACTTGATGATTAGACATGACCTATTATCGAGTATCTAGAGAATCCAAACATGTTAGTCGAAAAAAAAGTGAGATATAGAGCTCAAAGTTTTGTGTTGATGGGTGATACATTGCATAAGAAATCTGTTGATGGGAATATTTTCACATGTTTACAAGATTGGTGATTCATAGCCCTAGCTGAAGTCTACAAACGCATTTGTGGTGCTCACTAGTTAGGGGAAAATATGAAATGTGTATTAACTCGACAAAGAGTCTGTCGGCCCACCATGACCAAAGATTGCATAGAATATGCAAAGGCATATGAAAAGTGTCAAAAGCATGGAAATATTCAACATAATCCAGTGTTACAATTACAAGACATAATAAAACCTTGGCCGTTAATGGGTTAGGCTTTAGATTTGATTGGATTAATAGATCCCCTATCTTTTAAAGGAAATAAGTTCATTTTGGTGGCTGTCAACTATTTTACAGAGCGGGTTAAGGTCGCTCCATTGAAAGAAGTCACTTATAATGAAATTATTGACTTCATTGAGGTACATATCATACATAGGTTTGGAATTCATCAAACACTAACTACTGACCAAGAAACCATGTTTACTAGGTGAAAAGTAGTCAACTATGCTAACTCTCGTAATATAAAAATGTTGACCTCGATGCCCTATTATGCTCAAGCAAATGGTCAAGTAAAGGCTACAGACAAGATCATTATTGCATTAATTAAGAAGCATGTCGGTTAACAGCCTAGGAATTGGCATAATACTTTAAGTCAAGTGTTATGAGCTTATAGGAATTCTCTAAGAGGATTCATAGTTACAACACTTTATAAATTAGTTTACGGCCATCATGTTGTATTACCAATTGAAATTAATTTGCAAAGTGTGCAAATAGCAAAACAAGATGAGGTCCCAATTAATAATTATCGGAATGCTTTGTTTCATGAATTAAATGAACTCGACGAAGAAAGATTTAATGCACTAAGAAAGATAATTCAACAGAAAGAAACTATATCACATGCATACAATCATTGAGTCAAAGCTAAAGCATTTAATGCACGGGACTTAGTTTGGAAAACAACCTTGCTTATGGAAAAGAAGTCCAGAGTTTATGGGAAGTGATCCCCAACTTAGGAAGGACTTTATAAATTGACAATGTTTAGTCAAGTAATGCTCATACAATTATAAATGTCAACACTAGTTGAAGAATTTCTTTAATTAATTGCAAATATCTAAAAGAATATAGATCAAGCATTCATGAAATAAAGATATAGAAATAACCATGTTGACAAAATGTAAATTGTTCAAATAAAAGATAAAAATCATAAATGGCCACCAAGGCCTACATTTACCAAAATGTCAACAAACGAAAAGAAATTGTTCATAACAAAATAAAATAGAAATAAAACCCATTCAAGGATGATAATTCTCAAAGGATTTCTTCAGAAGAGAAAGTTGACCCCTTAGCTCATTCTGGACTTGTTCGGCATCTTCAGCAGCTTTGGTTGAGGTCGGCAATGCTTTTTCAATCTCCTCATTAGCTTGAAGGCATTTAGATACCTTCTCTTTGGCCTTTTCGAGATTGGCCTCATTCTTCTTGATAGCATGGCCCAAGAAATCCCTCTTTTCCTTTTTCTCCACCAGTTGATGCTCTAAATCCTGGATTTCTATTGATATCTTGTCAAAATGGTTTTTTCCCTTTGACACAGAGGATGAAAGAGTGGACTTAGTCTTGATGTACAACACTAAATCCTTTTCAAGCTTGCCTTTAGCATCAATTAACTTCTGGTGAGAAAAGATAGTACTCTGGGCTTTGGGGAACTTTTCACAAAGGCCTTTATAAAAGTTGTGCAAGGAAGTGACTTGATCGGCCAGAGCTTGAGGTTTCTCTGTAATGTCTAACTGCTACAACAATTCAAAGAGCTTTTTTTGCAAAGCTTCATCTATGGCCAGTATCTCCAATGGATTGGTCAAAATTTCTTGCACTTGGCATAGCAAGGAGGTTAGAATGTTGGGATTGGCAAATGAAGACGGGGTGGCTGATGCTATATTTGAAACAGCAAGGACACCCTTCCCTTTATCCTCAACAGCAAAGTTAATAGAGATAGCCTTATCCAAATCCTCCAGTCCAGCTAGGAGGTCCTCTTCTTCCTCTTCAATAGAAACGTTCTCCAAAGATTTGTTGGGCTTGATGATAGGGTGTTCAATGGGATAATCAATTAAGGGCTCCAACTCATGGTCCATTGGCAACATCGCAACTTCTTCTCTTTCTTGAATGACATCATCAGTACGGCTATCGGCTGGATCCTGTATGAAATGTCAAGATAATAAGTAAATATAGATAAAAGTTTAAAATGGAAAAGAAAACAGAAGCAAATATGAACATACCTTCAAAAATGGGTCAATGCAAGTGTCGGAAGACTCGGTTTCCTGTGAAAGAACATTCTTTTCTAAGTTAGATGCTCCATGGGAACTAGTAGAATCTCCTTTCTGGGAAGGTTGGTCCCTAGGGACATTGTCTAAAATGGACTAAGAAAAGAAAAAGAAATTAACAAGTCAAAAGAAAAGTAACATAAAATTAAGAATGAAAATATGGTTGGAAAATGAAAATTTACCTTAGCTAATGGTGCTTTGTTTAGGGAAAGAACTGCCTTCAAAGGTATATGCATGGTTTTCTGACCTTTCAAAGTGGCCTTAGAAGCCACTTGCTTTGATGTAGTGGTAGAATTTTCACCTCTTTTGGCTGGAGGTCTCATCTCCTTGTCCTCTTCTTCCTCTTTCTCTTTTTGCTTTTCCTTTTTCTTTCTCTTTTTCCCTGCCAACGTCAGTGGTTGCTTCTTCTTTCCTTTAACAGTTCTCTCTCCTTTTTCCTTCTCAAATTCTTCTTCTTCTTTTTCTTCCTCTTCTCCTTTTTCTTCTTCTCTTTCGTTGACCTCTTCCTTTCGTTTTCCTTGGTCTACTCTTCTTTTACTTCTTATTTCAATTTGCTTTGCTTTACTCTTTCTTTCCTTTTTCTCTTGTTCCTCTTCCTCTTCTTCCTCATTTTTTGATTCTTGTTCTTCAATAGTGTCAAGAAATGACACTGATTTTGTCACTGTAAAAAAGAGATAAAGAGAGAGAGAGAGAGAGAGAGAGAGAGAGAGAGAGAGAGAGAGAGAGAAAGAGAGTTAGTGAAGTGAAAATAAAAGAAAAGAAAGTGAATGAACTATAATACCTAATTGTGGGTGTCAAAGAATGTTGCTATGAGCTTGAATTAAATGGTTGGTAAAACGGGACCAATGTAATCCGATAAAGGATAGCTTGTAGTGTCAAAGGCTCTAATAGAAAATTTTTAGGATAGGGTCTGTGATGCCAAAAGGAACTTTTGGTAAAGGTGGAAACTAGAAAGGCCTCACGAAAGGTTCATGTTGAACAAAAGGGTTTATGGCCTTAGCTTTTTCGTAAGCTCACTAACACCTTCATTTATGGGCCTCTTTCTTTTATTTGAAAACCTCGTTAGCATCACAGACTACTCTACTAACTTCTCAAGGGTTCCATTCACTTTGAAGAATTTTTCAAACTTGAGAATTTCTTGGATATGTTACCTATAGCTTTCGACGCTGGATCCTCATTGTTTTGCACCATGAAATTGGAGCCATTCTGTTAGTACAAGTCTCCAAAGGCACTTTGATATCTTTATAATAAGAACCCCACGAGCCAGCAAAAGATATAGTAGTAAAAGTGCAAGTGTCAACTACAAAAAGATGATAAAGACTTCGCCAAAATTGGTAGTCTTCTTGAGCATCAATGAAGTGATCCTCAAGTTGCATTGACTTCTCAAGATAGATGGGGGCTGAGATATATTGTGCAGAACCAAATTGATGACAAATAGCATTGGGCGCATGACGATTTACTCCCAAGTCACCTTCACCCGGTAGCCCCGAGAATAAGTGCTAAAAAATTCAACAATATGGGGTTGTTTAATTCCTAAATCTTGGGATCAAAAAAGATCATGGGACAAGTGAACCATGAAGGTCCCACTTGACGATCAACAAAAGGAGTCAAATTGAGTTTGTCGGCATCTTTCAAATGGTAAAACAACTTAAAATAATCTTGTTGACATTTTAGTTCTTTGAAGGTGCTGAAATTGAAAAAGAAGGGGACCTCCGATTTCTTGATAATAAGGATCTTTGAGCTGTCAAAATTTGAGCTATGGTTCAAAAAATCGCACTATGCCTTTATTGCAAAAGTTAGAGGGGTTGCCTACGTTGGTCATGCCCTTACCTTTCCTCATGTCATCTATAATCTCATCTAAGTGTCATACAGTTGGGAAAGAAAGAGTTTGGCTAGACACAATGGTCAACAGTCAATCAACAAGGTAGCCAAAGGAAAATTAGCAGTAGCTTTCATTTGAATGGACCAAGAACAAAAAAAAGTGGCATTTAGCCAGTAAAACAAGACAGCAACGTGCTCATCATTGGTAACAGGGTCATCAGCTTAACCGATGTTATTTGTAAATTGCTATAAAGGCCAAATAGGTTGGAATGGTGATGTCAATAGAATACCTTTTTCCTTTGCAAATTTCCATGTTGGTTCAAATATCTTCACCTAAGGGAGAGAAAGACCAGTGATAGTCGCAATATCAAATAGTGTTGAACCCATCATACCATATTGAAAATGGAAATTATGGGTAGATTTGACCAAAAATAAAGTGAAGCTCCAACCAAACCCATATTAAACCTAAAGGACTCTTGACTCAATTGAAGAATTTCATAAATCCCTATGGATTTCCATTACCTACCCTTAGCCTTGTCCACCCTCTCTAACCATTTTTTGTAGCTGGTAGTGTTTTTGGGAGGATTTCTAAAAAACTTCTTGTCCTTGCCAAAATAACATATAGGGATTGACTCTGAGAAGGCCACAAGTTTGCTTTTGGGCAAAATGACGATTCCCAGAAGCAAAAGAAGAAGAAATGAGAGGAACTATGAAAGCATATGTAGAATCTCCAATAGTGAAAAGAAGGAGTACCTTTTGGGTCCAAAGCTCTGATTTTTCGACTTTTGGGTCCGAAGCAAACCTTCGAGTCCTTTCCTTGAGGGGTTCAGCCATTAAAGCCATGATTGTGGATTTGGAAGCCATGAAAATAGAAGCATAGAAGCTTGAGCTTAGAAAGAAAGTGAAAACATTGAGTCTTGAGGTTGAAGATGAAGTTGGAAGAGTAAGAAGATGGGGAGGCAACAGTAAAGTTAAAGAGAAAAGGTTGAAAGATTTGTAACTTGTGAAGGGAACACATTTATGTATGGTGTTTAGCGGAGGCGGCTGAGAAGTTATGATGAATAAGCAAACGTGGCATGTAGGAGCCAAGGAGAAAGCTGAACCACCTCGGGAAGCTACGCATTTATAGGGATATGGAATTTCAAAAAAATAATAAAGAAAATATTTTCGAAGAAAAATAAAATAATAATAACAACAACAACAACTAAAATTTATCTTGCTTGGTAAACATACCCAAAGTGAGTTAGCAGGTGGAGTGTTGATTCGATAATAGAAAGGTATGCTAACGGTTACAAAGCATAGTGCGAGCACTAAGCGGTTAAGCAATAAAGGGAAGGGACCTAACAATTATAGCAATTACAGCCGGGGAAGTCATTTCTAGACAAAAACGGGAACAGTTATTATGCAATTGAAATAGAATGAGTGCTCTGAAGCTTGATGAAGTAAATATCAAGGACACTTGGCAAAATCGAATGATTCAATATTAGTCTTTAAATAGAGAAGGAGTTACCATATTTAAGAAGTTCTGGAAATACACACTTGTAAACACCCGTAAAAACTCCTTCTTTGCACTGATAATGTAGAGTCGATAGGAAATCAACTTTGTTACTTTAAACTTTGTTTTGTCATGATTACTGTTTCATCTATTTCTTGAAGATTATCGTTGTTATACTTTATTCCTTCAAGTTTGTTGTTTTACACTTCATTTCTTTAACTTTATTTATTTTTTTTGGCATATTATCAACAATGAAATTCGAACCTAGGACCTTATACAAACTATCCAAATTCCTCGCCACCAAACTAAACCATCCTTAGAGGCTTAAAAATATATCTTTGAGTTCATTTCTTTCATACTTTATTTCATTTCTTGACTTATTTGACAGCCAATCAAAGTCGACGGATGCATGTCAAATAAAAAGAATTTGATTTGGAAAACTCTTTTGACAAAAATTCTAAATTTGAGAATCTGATACTGTTCTCTAAATTGAGATCAAGAAAAGAATCAACACTGTTGTTTATTTGTTTTTGAAATTAAGACAAACAAAACCAAGTAAAACACCATGTAAAAACAAGAAAAATTAATCAACCATTAGCACAAAAAATAAAAATAAAAATAAAAATAAAAAAGATAATAAGCAAATTTAAAATAAAAAATTAATAATTTCTAGAATACGCATACCTTTCAACCTTTTTCTTGGGCCTTCAGTTTGCACACGGGCAAATTTGTTAGTCATTCTGCTATAACGCTCTTTTAAAGATTCATTTTGAGTCTTATAATACTGAGAGACAACCAATTGAAGAAGTCAGGAGTTGAATAATCATTAGGCAATTAGTCAAAATTAGATGAAGTGAAAGAGCAATCACTGAAAAGTCAATAATCCAAATGGCGAAGTTACCACGAATTGAGAGTCTGACTGGATAGCATCTGAAGCATTCTTCATTCTTGAAACAATTTGTTTTCCTTTGTTTTTAATAGGAGAAGGCTGAAAATTAAAAGTACTCAGAAATTATGAATATAAGCAGAAAAAAAACAAGTGATCACTTTGTTACAATCTCTAAAAAAATGTTTTATCATGCTATTTTTTTTTTCCCATGTAATAACTGCCACAAGTTTTGCTATAGGATGGCCACTATGATGAGAATGAGAGAGAAATGAAAAAATAGATGAGGGAGAGGAATGTAACAGGATGTAACAACGTATAGTTATAGATATAACAAATATTCTCACAGTCGTAACTTTTGATACCACAACTTTAAATTTTTTTATCATAGTGTAATTTTTAAATGAACTAGCACTGTATAATAAAAAATAAAAAGTATTATACCTGTTGAATTTATAGAAAAATAGAAGAAAAGGAGAGGTGTAGGCTGAATTGCTTAAGATCAAGTTAGTTGAATGGTTGAGTGAGTGTGCACTCGGCATATCTATATTTATAGATCAAAATAAATAAATACAACTTATTTTACAGGAATAACAATACAAACTTAAACTATTTCCTATGATTACTATTATTGTATAATGACTTGACTTCTATTATTTTCAATGCAGTGACTTCTATTATTTCCAATACCGCACTAATCATAAGAGAACACATTAGGCACATGCATCAATTCTAACAGTACCAAAGTGAACTCTAGAGATTAAATATTAAATGGTTTACCTCAGAAATGACAGTAGGGACAACCGTTGTTTCCGCTACTTGTACATTGTAGTGCTTGTCCCGATTCTTGGAAGAAATAGTCAATACTCCGAAATTAGTTATGAATGTTTCATTCAGTTAAGTTTCTTCAATTTTCACTAGTTAGACTAAAAGAATAATAGGAAAAAGAGTATTCAACCATCCTAAACTTTATACTTTTTGCAAATAATCACCCCAAACTTTAACTTCATTCCAATTACTTTTTAAATTTTTATTATTGTTGTTGTTAATAGATCCTTAAGTTAAATGACTATTAACTCACTGACAGCAAATTAATCAGAACTGTTTATTTTAGACAAAATCCTCAATTTGGTCCATTTCAAAAATAGTACCGGATAAATTAGTCTCTCAAAAGAAAAAAATCTCATGGTCTCTCGCCATTAAAAATGTAGGTCAAGTTATTTTCTTCTCAATATTTTCAAAGGTCAAGTTAGTCCTTTCTCAATTTAGTTCCTAAGAATTTATAAAATCATTCAAATCGATTCCTAATAAAAATATAAATACAACAAATAAATCTATTGAAATAATGAAGAGGAACTAATTTGTTCTACATTTTGAACAAGGAAGGATCATGAATTTTTTTTTTCTTGAGAGACTAATTTGTCTAATGCTATTTTGAACAGGGAACAAATGGAGGGTTTGTCTTTATTTTATCACATCCATTAATTAAACTTTTTCTCCAAAATTTATTTATCTAATTTTCAAAATTTTGTAAATGAAAAAATAAAATAAAACTATTTTTCCATTTGTGTTCTCCTTTGATGAGAAAGCTTACCCCTCTGCCATCAAGGGAATTTCCATGAGGTAATACCATTAATTATTCGATAAAAAATATATAAATTGATTGTAGAACAGCTGTTCATACATACCAAAATATCGTTTTGCATAAAAGTTCGATTTAAAGAAATATATTTACATAAGGGATTTTCAAAACTAGTAGCTTCCATGGATCCCAAACCGAATAGGGATCTAGGTAACCTAATCAATGGTAGAGATATACATATAACAAGGTCATGTTTATTTTCAATATAAGAGGATCTGTATCCATCCTAAACCACCCAAGCCTGCAGCATTGATAAAATGTTCAGAAAAAGGAGAATGAAAAATGGACTCATCCATGGACATTGCCTTGATTAGGAAAACAAATGGACTTCACCCTTCCCTTCGACGGCTGAGGGGAAGCCTTCTCTCCAGACAAGGCAGATGGAAAGTCACTATGTTTTTATCTTTTTTATTTAGAAAAATTTTAAAATTCGATAAAATAAATTTGTGAAAAGAAAAACTAATTAAGGGTTGTGATTTAATCAAAAATAAACGATTCTGATTAATTTATTAACAACCCTTGAAGATCTATTGTAACAATAATAAAAATTTGAGAAGCAATTAGGACGAAATTAAACTTCAAGGTGGCTATTCACAGAAGATATAAAATTCAATATGGTTGGACACTTTTCTCATAATGATAAAATTACCTTGTCAGGAGCATTGCCAGATTTTCCTCGTTTTGATTTTGCTACAAGCTTTTTGATGGCTACTTTCTGGATTATGGTAGGGGCTTCGGTAGATGAAGAGGAGACTTCTCCTTTTCCTTTTGACTTTTGTTCATCTTCTTCATTCAACGTGTTCTCAGTCTCTTTTAAGGATTTTTTTCTTGCCGATCTAGATTGACTCGCTATATATAAAGAGAAGAAACTAAGTCAGTTAAATAGTTAGTCTTAAAAAGTCAAATGTTGTATTTGACAATGGTGAATATTTTAAAAAAAATTTATGACATCTCTCTTTAGGTCAATGTTCAAGTCCAACATTGATGTACATGTTTTTCTCTATCTTGATCCAGTCCCACAACTTGTTGGGAATAAGATATTTCAACTTATGAAGTCAGAATCGTTTACAAACATACCAGGTAAATAAAGATTTAAAGATTACTTGTTCTCATTACTTCTTACAAACACATAATCCAAAAGAATTTAATTTGCTTAAACAGAACAAAAAGCATGCAATTTGTTTACTAACGATTTGTTTCTTTTTAATAACACAAAAAATGATTTCCTTTGTGCTTAGACATTATTGCACAACCTTTTGCAGTTAAAGCCACATCTAACAAGTATTATGTAAAGTAATTCATAAAAAAAATTAAAAATATAAAAAAAGCCATTTAATCTAGGGAAAGAAACCAAAAGTGCAACTTCTCAAGCCAAATTTTAAAGGTCGTAGCAAGGTAAATGCTTTTCCATCAATGAAGGGCCCTTCACTCTGTTCCCTTTCTGATTCACAAAAAATTAATCAACTGTAAAAGAGATTAATCAGCATGAAAACTTATTTCCTATTATCACAAGAACCAAAGCAGGTCTAATTCTGTTTGCTTTTCATAAACATAGAAATTAGTGCTCTCTCCACTTCATACTACATATTTTTCCTTTTATCCATGTAGAAAAAGAGCTTACATTCTCTCTCAACTTGTACATTGTGTTGCTTTTGTTTTTAGAATTTTGCTAGCAAGTAACTTAGCGCTGGAATCTAAAAGTAGAAAACTTTTATTGGAAAAAAAATAAACTTTTCACATTTTTAAGGCATTGAATGCATCAAAAGAATCAAAACTTTCCACTTCCTTAGGACACTAGTTAGCAAAAGTCTTATTTTTAAGAGTCAAATTAGTGTACCTTATCAAAGGTGAATATTCAAGGATAGTTTTTTATTCTAAACAAAAAAAAAAAAAGGTTAAAACCACATTTTAGTCCTGCACATATCCCAAGTTCTGGTTTTCTTTCTTATACTAAAAAAGTTTTAGTTTAGATCCTATAATTGTACTTATTATGGAGTTAGTTCTTAGTATTAGAAAATTAATCGATAGTGTTAATTTTGGCCAAGATATGTTATTAATATAGTCTTGAAATAAATTTTTTTAGGCCCTTTTTAGGACTACAATAACCCTTTTTTTTTCAAAAATAGAAAAGCAACTAAAACAATAACAGAACAATCTTTTTAAGGCCAAAACTGCCTAAAACGAGTTTCATTGTGTCCCAGTTCAGCTCCCATTAGTCACGTCAACAAAATCTAAGACTATCTAATAATTTTTGAATGGCAAAGACTAATTCAATACTATTATAGGAATCTAAATCAAAACTTTTTCAACATATAGAAACCTAAATCAAAAACTTTTTTTTAATATAGGGACAAAAACTAAAATTCAGAACACATATAGAGACAAAAAAGTGGTTTTAACGGAACGAAAAAAAAAAAATCTCATCTTTAATTTCTACTCCATTTTTAAAGGTATACGAAACTAAATAGTCACTAAAAACCCTCCAAGTAGATCCTGTAGTAAGCAGTATCATGGAAAGCTTGGTTCATTATCCACTGCGAAGTCTTTGTCAATGCACTTAAAATTCATCATATATCTTTGTAATGGAAAAGAAATCCACAAACAGAATAAGCTGCAATATAAATAAAGGAAAGAAACCAAAAGCAAACCTTGGCAAGAATCAGGTTTTCAAGGAATAAACAAGGAAAAGGGAGGCCGTCCTCTGAATCTAGGGCAATCCACTTTCTGTTTTTCCATTTTCTTATTTGTGAGTCATGTATGACCATCTCAAGTAAGAGCTTAACTGGCTATGGGAACTTGTTTCATATCTGTTGCAACTAAAGCAAATTTACTCTTCTCTTGTTTCGGTTTTTTTCATTACAGAACTCATCATAGCCCTTTCCATTTCATATTGCACATTTTTCTTTTTATTTATGTAAAAGAAGAGAGTTTGCAAGCTTTCTCAACATGCTCATTCTAGTAATTTATATCATATATGATCATAATTTTATTAGAATATATAGAAATATTAATATAAATATGCCAATCCTTTAGCCTTAAGGGCCTTTTGGATGCCTTGAAGCCCGGCCCTTTAGCGATAAAAGCTTTTGAAAAACATTAACCTGACTTATTTAATAAATAGACCATAACAAATCAAGCTTGTTGCAGGCTACTCCATACACCCCCACGTGTCATATCGGAACTCTACTCTTGGCAATTTTTTAATTTTTTTTGGAAAGATTAATCTAAAGGACCATTAAAAAATTAATATTTAAGTTTAAGGATATGAAATATTTAAATTATTAAAAATGATCACATAGAATTTATTTAAAGAAAAGTACCATTATATTTTATTTGATAAAGTAAAACACTTTTAATAAATTAATAACCAACCTGTGAGAATGAACAAGAACACATTATAAAGTAATAGCCATTCACGAAATATTTTTCATAACATCATATATCTTAATTACAAAAAGTCTTTATGTTAACCACTCAATGAGAACAAACAGTCATTAAATAATAATTGATATCCATTTACAAAATTCTTCTCAATCATTGACCTAATATAAAAATTAATTTGAAATGATTCGTTACTTAGTTAGAAGAAATAACCACTTATAAAACATTGCATAAATTTATGTGTCTTTACAAAGAATATTATTCATTATTGTTAGCCACCCTGAAGGCAAAAATGACCATTTAATAACAAGCAATAATCACTTTAAATATATTCTGAATTTTATGGATCATATATAGAATCATTTATAATTATTAACTATATAATAAGAACAAATAACTACTCAATAAAATACAGTAGTTACTCATAAATTTAATGTAGAATTTCATTTATAAATATTAACCGCTGTATGAACAAATAACCTATAATTCGAACAATAGTTATTCATAATTTCCTCTTAACTTAGTATATGCACTATATACATTTATTTCCAACTGTTAACTGAAAATAAATAAGCACTCGTCAATAAACGATTGCTATTTATAAATTTGTTAAGAAGGGTATTTTCTTTAATATGCCAATTTCTCTAAATAAATTTTATATGATATTTCTTGATAATTTCGATATTTTATATCTCTTAAAATTAAATATTTCCTCTCACCGGTTCTTAAACCATTAGGTGGTGTTTGGTTTGATGATTTTCATTTTCATTTTCACTAAAAATGAAAATAAAGGCTGAAAATATGTTTAGTGTTGTATGATTGAAAATATTTTCATTAAAAACAATGTTAAAAACATATACAAATTGAAAATGCTGAATTCACGTTTTCAGCATTTTCAAAGTATTTGACTCTGAAAGTTGAAAATATTTTCATCAAAAATGCAGTGACATGGTGGTAAATAAGTGGAATTCTACTATTTTCACCTTGCACAACCCGCCTTCGATTCTCGCGGAGGATTTTCTGGCTTTTTTAAACACAATTTCGCAGGGATTTTATATATTATTAATGACCAAAGCTGACACCTCCGCTGCGGCAATGGCTTGCACGTTGGCTCATGTGTCTGAGGGTGAGGGTTTGAATCCCTCTTCACTCAATTTTCACAATTTTGTCTATCATTCAATTTTTTAAAGAGCTAAAAGAAACAAAAAGAACAAAATATACAAAAAAAAATTGGTAGCTTAGTTGTCTTTATGTTGAGTCTAGAAACCTTGTGGTGTGTGTTCGAAACCTACTACTCATTTTTTTATTTTTACCAATCATTTAATTTTTTTTCAAAAGAAAAAAAAGAACAAAACAAGAGAGGAAAAAGATACTATATATTTATATTTGTATTATTCTTAAAGTAATGAATCAAATATTTTTATTGATATGATAATATATAATTAAATACCTATACTTTATATTAACTGTATATATAATAAAATAATATTAACTATAATATTTAAATATTATCTATGTACAAATCAAAATATAATAATTGATAATAATAAAAAAATAACTTAAAAAGTAAGTAACTTATTTTATTCTTAATATTTTATAGAGTTATTTATTATTTTAATAAATATTTTTAATAGATGAACAAAATACTAATATCAAATATATATATATCAATTTTATTATTTAATAATAAATATAATTTTATTATCTCAAATTTGATTTTGAAAATATATTTTGAAAACAGGCAAACCAAACATATTTTCATTATTTTTTCTTTTTGGAAACAGACAAACCAAACGTATTTCCTAAATCCATAAAATCTGAAAATGAAAATTCGTTTCAGAAAATGAAAACAGAAAATGAAAACAAGAAATATTTTCACAAATCAAACACACTATTAGTTTTTTTTCCTTTTCGTTTCCTGTATCCACAATTCCACATGGCAGATCGAGCTAAGTTTATGTGGCAAATTAAATTAATAGCAGTGAAAGCACACATTGAAAAGAACTGCCATAAGTGTGATTAGTTCTACCTATTCGAATTATTGTAATTGAATTTGAATTCCATTTCCCATTATCATTCAATGCATTCATTGCTGGAGGAAGATGCAACTAAAAGTCACTTACCCCGTCGTGTCTCCAACAAGGTCAATGAAGCCAAGTTCTTTTCCCGCTGCATATTTCTTTGAAAATCTCCCCTGTTCACCTCATCGTTTTGCAACAGTGGATCGGTGAATCGGATATCTCGCATGCTAGTGCTTTTACGTTTGCGCACGTATATTCCCATTTTTTTGACGACCGATTTCCCTCGGTACATAGGCCTAAATCTACACTCCACATGATTCCATTCATTTTCTATAAGCATTTTATCCACCTGATTTGCAGACTTAGTCCATGTTGTAGCAATAATTATATGATCTGTATCAGGCTGTGGTAACCCAAACCGGAAAGAATCGCATAGTAATGAATCGTAGCCATTGATGATCAGTCGGATAGCATACTGCTCCCAATATCCAGCAAACATTTGTCCAGCAACAACACAGAGACAGATCTCAGGGAGCTTGTTACGACACCAGAAAGAAATTGAATCTTGTCTGCTAATATGCTCAAACCACTTTGGAATTCTTCTTCCAGGCAAATAGAACCACTTTTCTCCACCTTGGTGGAATGCCTGTCAGTCAAATACAATTCATAAGTTTAGCAACACATATACGTAGAACCTGAATATCAATTTTGAATGATCAAATCAAATCAAATGAAATCAAACAGTACACGAACCTCATCAAGAAACATACTTCTACTCGAGGAAGTCAAGGATATGCAGTTTATTGCAGAGAATTCTTCTATATTTGGTGGAACTGCTCTAATTTCTCGGAGTTTCTTGCAATCATCCAAAATAAGTGATTTCAAAGAGCGAAGCTCTTGAATGCTTTCAGGAAGAACTATGAAATTATTTCCCCGCAAGTTTAACTCCACGACATTGCTAAACCAAGTGAGAATTATTGGTAAGGATTCATCAGACGTGCCGCACACTGCAGAGCCTGCAAAGCCAAAGAAGTCTGCCTTTGGAGAAACCATTGAGCCCCCTAACTCTTCACCTTCGTCCTGTTTAAGAAATCGCAACGCTTCGTATCGGAAAAAAGACACCTGCCGTAGATATGACAACATGACAATGCTACTTGGTAACTGGAGTGTTCCCCATCCTTCCAGAACCAAAGATCGAAGCCTGGTAAGATTTTTAATAGAAGATGGCAATTCCCTAATGGAAGTACGGAGCCACGAAATCCGCACTAGACATTCCATCTTTCCTAATATTTCGGGAAAACACTCGAGACTAGTGCAGTATGAAAAATCAAGATGTACAAGAGAGATCAACTTGATGGGTGGAAAACTTTTAAGCTTCTCGCAACACGATGCATCCAAGTATCGAAGATTATCTAACAATCCCACTGATTCATGAACTTTAATTAAGTTCTGGCAATGACCAAATGATAATTCTTTTAAATTTGGAACACCAGATACATCGGGTATCTCTTCAATACATTTAGACCCATCAAGTTCTAAAACTGTCAAATTCATGAGCTGTCCAAAAAATATATATATATATATATATATATATATATATATATATATATATATATTTGAATAATTTCAAAATGAATTTGATATATATAAAGCATGGAAAAGAAATTATGAAACTTGCCTTTCTCTCCTGGAGAAACATGATTGACATTAAACTGCTATTGAGCAACTTGAAAACAGCAAGCCCCTCCGGATGAAAATCAGGTGGTAAAAAATGTGAAGGATATTCTTGCCATTCCAACACTCTTAAACTATCTGGAAGATGTTTGGCACCTTGTGAGAAATCAGCATTTTTAATAATCAGTGTTTTGAGGTTAATCATTTTCTCGAAGGCCCTTCCATCCCATTGTATTATTTTTTCAAATATGGGAAAATCCATATGTATCATTTCAATTTTATCAGTTCCCTGTTACCACAAAAAGCACAAGTGGATTACACTACATGTATATAAGTTAGACTTTGATAAACACATTTAGAGAAATTTACATGTTATGAAGGTAAAAGGAAACAATTGTGAATTAATACTCTGCCAACAAAATATTTAGAAATGGAGACTTGTTGTCAATGTAGAATAGAGCTTGTTTACATACATTTTTCAAAAGATAAGTACCCAAATCTCGAAAATAAGTGTTTATAAATATTTTCAGATGTGTTTAAGTGTAAAATAAAAAAGGTACAAGTATCATTTACTACTTATGTTAGAAATTAATAATTCTTAGACTAGAAACAAGCAAAAGCATACTCATAGGAATTACATTTAAGAAAAACCATATTAAAAATTGCATTGACCTTTATTAAAACTTACATTTTATGTTTACTTAATTTGTATAACCATATTCATAGTTTTTTTTTTCTTTTTTTGGCCTCTGATCACAGTATCTAAAAGGTATTGTTATGAGACTAATCTCTTTCATACTGTCACGATTAGAAGACCATATAAAAAATTTTCTTTCATAGAACTTTTATTTAAATAAATTGCTATAAAAAATATTTCATGTTGTATCTGAAATAAAAAATAATTTTAAAAATGAAAAAAAAAATTTGAAAAATTTTATCCAAAGAAACCAATACTCAAAACCTCAATAAGATAAATGCAAGCTTAAAATGAAAAACCAAACCACCCATATTCAACTTGCTTACCATATTTTTTCCTAAAACTTGAATTATATCTTCAAGAAGCCATAATCGACTACGTTTGCCAGGCTTTTTTGGTGATTCTTGACGAACAAATTCTCTACCGATGTCTTGAATCAGGTCATGTAATGTCACCGCATCATATTGAGTGATCTGTATGAGAGATTTTTTAACCAACACTCCAAAGACATATTCCAAGGAGTCGACACCATGATGAGCACAAAGTATTTTTCTAACTTCTTTCAATAGATATCCTTTTAAACAACAAGCAATGTCAAGGAAAATTTCCTTCTCAAGATCCTCTAATGCATCAAAGCTTACTTTAAGTATGGTTTGGATCTTTTTATTGGGAATTTTTTTATATTGATCCAATGCAGATTTCCATTCTTCTATACTTTTCCCAACTAAATTAGATCCTATAACTTCCAAAGCCAATGGAAGGCCTGAAGTATAAGTTACTACCTCATTTAAGACATCCATGTAACTTGGATCAACTTTGCTAGTTTCGAAAGCTTTCCAAACAAGCAATTCAAGAGCATCCTTCTCATTTAACTTCTCTAACTCATATGTCATCGTATCCTTATATCTTGATAGCAAACTAATGTCCTGAGTTGTAATGATAACTCTGCTACCAGGACCAAACCATTTAGATTCTCCAGCCAAAGCATTCAATTGCTCTATTTGGTCAACATCATCCAGAACCAAAAAAATCTTCTTTCCCTTGAGCCTCTGTTTTAATAATGAAATTCCTTGTTTGACACTTGTTAACTCAATTTTCTTTTCTCCGACTATTTCTGAAAGAAGAATCTTTTGTAAATGTGGTAATCCATGCTTGTTTGAATTTTCTCTAACATCTTCAATGAAACACAAACGTTCAAAAGATAAACCTTCAACATGATCAGCAACCCAATTATAAACTGCCACAGCAAGTGTTGTTTTACCTATGCCACCGATTCCATGGATCCCGACCATGTGGACTCCACCATTAGACCCAAAATTCAGAAGCGAAGTTACGTTTTCCACTTTGGGATCCAGTCCCACAGGGTGATCAGAAACAGGCAGAGCAACACGTCTAATTTCTCTTGATACCTGTTCAACAATCTTGGCAATAAGCTTGTGTTCATATCCGTACCTGCCCAATAAGAGTACTTATCTATTTTATTGCAATTCAAATTGAAATAATCAGACAAATGAAAAGTAAAGAAACAAATATAAGAAGGTACCCATGTTTGATATGATAACCGGACAAGCCAGCTACTTGCTTCAAAGCGATCCTCCATTTATGCAGCCTCTCCATGTTATCATTCAACTTCTCTTTGTCAGCCTTCAACTTGTGCTCATGTACACCCAATGCTTCTTTATAAGTCCTTTTCTGCTCTCGCACATCAGAAGGATCCACGTGATAGAAAACGGGGATAACCAACCGACCCTTTCCTTTAAGGCAGTCAAGGATCTTGGCAAGTTCATCCAAGCAAAATGAAGAAGAAGGATAGTCCTCAGAGAGCACAATGATGGCAATCTTGGACTCTTCGATTGCCGAGAAAAGTGATGGTGTGATTTCCTTTCCTCTCCCAAGTTCCTCGTCGTCAATGAAGGTGTTGATTCCCCTATCAGCGAGAGCAGAGTAGAGATGGCCAGTAAACCCAGAGCGGGTATCCTTGCCTCTGAAGCTGAGAAACACATCATAAGTGAATGCATCAAAAGTACTCAAGGGAGAGGAGGAGGAGGAGGAGGAGGATGCTCTACCCGCCATGACAGCTCGCTACAGACACAGTAAGTGCTAGCTCAAGATCAATGTCATATTTTTACGCTTCTGTAAAGTTCCAAAGCTTGGAAGCGAAAACGCGTGGCACAGAACACGATTCCTTCTTTATGTCGCATCATATGTATGTATATTCCTTCTTTGTGTCGTATCATATATATTCGATATTACACAGTGCACTCATCTTCCATTCATTGCATCTGCCTGTATACGTGTTATTAGTCCAAGTCTTTATAGTCAACTCAATTTGCAAAGCTACATGCGACTGTTCCTGGTAATTAACAATTAGGCAATTAGTCCCAACAACTATATATATATATATATATATAGTTAATTACATCAAGTGAAGAAAGGATAGAGATATAAGAACTTAAATTAGATTTTATAAATTTCAAAGGAGTCCTGCATATTTAAGATAACGCATTTAATATAGTTTTTGGAGCTTAATTTTTCTCACTCCGAATTTTCATTCTCCTTCTTTTTGTATTGCCATAAGCCTCTTTTGCATCTTCTTAGCCATATTTGGCCCAACTTTTTTTAAAAAAAAATACAAAATTACATGCTCGACGAAAGGGCAGATGGCTAATCATGGGTTGTGAACCGAAGAGACAAGGTCTTATATGAGATAACAGTGTTATAACACTAAACACTAGGCAACCTTTAGCTAATTGAAGTTTTATAACAAAACTCCCATAAGAGCAATATCCCTTACAAATTTTCACATCCTTTTATAGAGTGTACAAAAATCACTTTTCCTCGAAAAATATAATTGCAAAAATAAAAAATAAGAAACAAACTTTGAGTTGAAAAAAGTAAACAAGTAAGGAAGTAATTCTCAAATTCTTATGGAAGTGGGTGCATGAAGTGTGGCTTCCCCTCTTCAATAGTAGCTTTTTAAATTTATTTGAACTATCAGCATTGTTCTTTGGCATGCTTGCTTAGGTCTTAGTGAAAGCTGGCCGAGAAGTTGGGGTTGTGATCGGAGGAGGAATATTTAGCAATGCCTGTCTTGGGGGGCTAAGTTGTGAGGTGGTGAGGTTGTGCTGCCGTAGAGGAGGCTTGTGGTAGACTGTTGATGTGTGTGGCAGTGCAAAAATAGGGATAATAAAATTGCAAAAATGAGAAAATCAATATGTAAAAACTTGAAATGCAATTTTAACTGTTAATTTTTTTAATGAAATCTAAAAGTTAATATTCAATACCTTCATCATGGAACCCCACATTGCGTCCTATGTTATAAGCCACCCTAACATCGGCATAGCAAAATTTGGGGTGGATTGCAATAGTTACACAAATTTGGAGTTTAATGCTATATCTTAAAACCTTCAGCAGTGTATTTGCTAATTACCCAAATAAATAAATAACACGACATAACAAAAAAAAATTAAATAACACAAAAAGACTAAGGGTGTGTTTGTTTGTGCTATTTTCACCAAAAAATTATTTTTTTATTAAAAAAATCAGTTTTCATAAATTTGGATAAAATTTAAAAAATAATCAGATTCTAAAAAAAAATCAATTTTCAGCTTTTTTGAAAAAGCTGAAAATAGTAGCTTATGAAAAAAAATCAATTTTCAGCTTTTTTCTATTATATACAAAATTTAAGTTTCAAAATCACTTTATTCAAAATCCAAAACAAACGCATCCTAAGTTTCACACCAAAAAAAAAAAAAAAACAGTGATTAAGGTTGCTTGATTCAAAAATTGTTTTCCATTTCTATTTTTTGTTTTAAAAATTAATTCAAAAAATATCACCTTATTTTCTATTTTCCATTTTTTAATATATTTCATAGGTATCTGTATCCTCTATTAAAGGTAATTATGTTCAAGTCAAAATTGCACACTAAATATGGACACTTTTCTTAGCCAAATTTGAACTATGGTAACCACATGTCGAAAACAAACATCTTCGGATATATCTTATTCACAGTTGGCCTTATTTTCATAATTTTGTAAAAAAAAGACAATTTTCATTACTAGAAATGTGCTACTTGCTGACAGAATTACTAACAGACATGATCCGTCGGTAATAAAATAAATAAATATTACCTATGTAAACATTTATCCATCGCTAATTTATTTATTTTTACCGATGAAAAAATTCGTCGGTATAATTAAAATAATGTTGGTAACAATACCGTCAGAAATTGTCATTGACGGAATTAAACCAATAAATTATTTATAATTACTGATGGCATATACATCGGTAATTTTACATCTTTTTTCAATGTAAAAACATTAGTAATAGATTATCCGTCAATAATATAAAAATAATATTTTAATATATATAATTACTAATGGAAAATTAGTCGGTACATAAAGATTTTTTATTTTTTTCTAGTTTATATTGTTAAAATTTGAAATTAGTATTTAAATATTTTAAATTATTGTTTTAATTGTTCACAAATCCATATAAATAAAAATATAAAAAATACTAATAATTCAAAAAACATAAAATTAGAAGAAATGATAAAAAAAAATTATTAATTAAATAAAATATACACTGTTAATTAAAATAAAAACTGTCAATAACAGAAGAAATGAAAAAATATATATATCACAATATAATTCTAAAAATAGAAAAAAAAAATCCTAAAAACTACGAATACCAATAATCGTCAGTATCCGAAATGTCGTCTTCTTCTTCAAATGTGTGGTTGTGTGGAGAAGGCTGAGGTGGCAGATGCTATGCACCGGACAATGAATCACCACTCCACATCTACTCGAAGTAGCTATACATGGTGGTCATCTTTTGCTCCATGGACTGCATCTGCCATGTCTATTGCTCTTTATCCTTCTCGTGTCACTCATACAGCTTCATGTACCTCCTGTCGACTTCCTTGACTGCCTTTGCACCAATTCATTCAGTGCATGGACCCGATCATGAATGTCCTTTGCATCGGTCTCAGCAAGCATGGAGAACTTACTGTATGAAGTCCCCATGCTGTAATTTGCCCCTTGTAGCGGTTGTCGACCGTCTAAGCCCATATCTCATCATTGCTAACAGGTGGACCGGTAGCAGAGTTCTTGTCCACTTGCTATGATTGCTACATTCAGGCCTCGATCAGCTGCTGGGTGAACTTATGCTACAATTGGAAGAAGCAAAAAAAATTAGATTTAAAGAAAAATAAATATAATAAATTAAAAATATTGAAAACTAAAATTATAAGTATTTACATATGTAGTCTCCGATCGAGTATCAATCCAATGGGACTTGTCTTGCTTCCAGGTATGGATCCCTCAGAACAGGTCCCCCTGAGTTGGTAGCTTGATCATCATTTTCTCCTATATTTCAAATAATTTTTATGTAATCATATAATATTTAATACAGAAATTGAATACCTAAATGAGTAAAGGACAATATTTGTCATCCTCAACTGCGTGCCCTCAATAGTAATGGAGCCCTCTAGTATTCAACGAGCCACCTCGAGTTGATCCTTTGCTTGTTTGGTCCTTCACCTTCTTTGCCTTGAAGCCGGATAACTCTCAATGGGCCCTTAGTGCCTAAAGGATCTAATTAGTAAGCCAATAGGTGCTAGCATTATTCTCACGAATGTCATGAAACATATTACGAAGCTACTTCCCAGCCTTGGTTCTCTACACCCTATAAATTAAAGCCTCTTCGACAGGATCAATAGTGAAAATAGACTGCATACAAGCAACACAATAGTTAGCTTGATTGTAATAAATAATTATGCATAAGAATAAAAATCAAAACTAATAATAAGAAAGTAATAATTATTTTATCTTTCACTCTCTCCACCACAATTATTGTATAACCTCGGGGGGTTTTTACAAAATTGGTATAGGCATGAAAGTTCTTCCCAAATATCTCGGTAATCCTACGCAGGCCTGGCCATGGTGGAATCCAATTGTGACATAAACAATAGATTATGTCAGGTATCTGTTAGTGAAATTTTCTATCATAATTAAAAATTCATAATAAATTTAAAATTAAAATTACTTTTCAGGATTTACCATCATATATAAGCTTTACGCATTGGTTCATGGAGTCTTGCCAAAGGGTGTACAGGTGAGGTATGGGCCTCACATTCTGAAGGTATAGGTGGAGGTAGAAAAGGCTGAGGGAAGAATGAAGGCTGAGGCCTTGGCACCACATATTCAAAGTTGGGTATCATAACAAACTTCAGGATACATGGAGGATGACCAGATAGAGGTAGTAGTAGTAGTAGGAGTGATGGATGCGGGCATAGTGGAGTACGAGGGGGTAGACCATACTTCTTTGGTCTACTGTTATCTCGTCTGAAACCAGATCCTCGTCCTGCCATAAGTGATTTATATAAATGTGTATAAATCAATAAAGGCATATAACACACATAACTTGCATATAAATATAAATGCAAAGAATTAAACGATAATACTGAAATACACATGCATAAAATTGAAAATGTAAGACATATGTTAACTAAATAAAAACACAGCACTCTTGGCACCTCGTTATTTTGAAAGTTGATGATTATCTTCATCATTCTTAGTTTCAACATCGTCATTGAATTCCTCATCTTCATCATCATCCTCAGTGTTGGGCCCCCTCTTATCAGCCTAATGCATTGAATATTGCCTTGGAAACTCAACTATGTCAACTTCCCCCAAGATAAAACATAGAGTTGAAGGGATATCAATATCAACAACAACTTTGGAAGGCTTTGGATTATCAGTTTGGTAAGCTTGCTCAAATACTTCTTCAAGCTCTACTTTATCCTTTGGTTTGCTTTTTATTACCACCTTGCAGTTAGATTTGCATCTTCCAAAGTATGGTAGGTAACAAACTTGTCTTATATTTTGGATGATGATAAATGAATCAAAATTTTCATATCTTTTAGTGTGGTTAATCTCAATTATTTTGTAGTGATTGTGTTTACATATTCCCCCAGGACGTGTTGGATTATACCATTCACAAGTGAATAGCATAACCATTTAAAATGTTCACCAAGGTACTCCAACTCAAGTATTTCATTAGCTACTCTATGCTAATCACTTTCTGCATGTCCAATATCTCCCCTAACACAAACCCTAACATTGTTAGTTTTATTCCCCTTTCCTCATTCATAGGTCTAGTTTTCAAACCCCAAACTAAATTATACAAGTAAGGATTTGTTATACCATTCCTCTGATCATGCATCTAAATACAAAGATTGGAATATCAATCACATAATAATACAAAAACAAAAACACAAATAGCAAAATAAAATCACTATGTTACAGACAAATGATTTGAATCATTCGAGAAATTGTTCAAGGAATTGTTGACAGTATAGTTGTTCAAAATACCTATAAACATTAAACAAAGTATAAGAGAAGATACTTTACCACAATTTACCATTATATAGGATTTGAAAAATTATAGAACAAAGAATACAAAAAAAATAGTTTATCAGTTACACCATGAATGACTCCACTTCATCACAATTTAGCAATATATGTAAATGTGTAGAATTTTATTCACTTCCAGTCAACCACTAGTCTTTGCATCGTCCAGTAGCATGACTAGGTTGGTTGAATACTGAGAAGGTTCGATTTAACTTTCACCACCATTGTCATTTCGACTAACTCTTGTTCTCCTATATTGGACATATGACTCAAAGTGATAGGAGTAAAAGTTAGATGCCTCCTTCAAAATGTATATTTGACATATTGATCTCTTTATTGTAGCTCTATTCCTTACCGTTCTTTTAAATCCTCCTATTTTTCGCTTGAATGGGTACATCCACCTATATTAGATAGTCGCACATACCCAAGCTTCATAGACCAAGTGTATAGGCAAATGTTTCATAGAGTCAAAAAATCCAAGAGGAAAGATATGCTCTAACTTACAAAGAATAATGTAAATGTTCTTCTCTATCACAAAAGATCATCAACTTTGAGAGTAAATGAACACAAATCTTTGAAATACTCACTCAGCTCAGTTAATAGTCTCGAAACATGATTAGGTAGTTCTCTCAATGCAACAGACAACAAACATTCCATAAATATATGACAATCATGACTTTTCATGTCAAAAAATTTCCTTGTGCAGCATTCACACATCTACCCAAGTTTGAGGCATAATCATCTGGCATTTTTAATTCTTGCACTCATTTACATATATCTTGTTTCAACATAGAGGTCAACGTATAATTGGCCTTAGGCTTAGACCAACGACCATCTCTTAAGTATTGTAAATTTAACTTAGGGCATCTATAGTACTCCTTTAAATCTATCCTTATTTTCTTATTATTTTTAGTTTGGTCACTATTCATCACAATGCATATAATAGTATCAAATACATTATTCTCAACATGCATCACACCTAAACAATGATGGACTAAGTGATTCTTCCAATAGGATAGCTCCCGAAGTATACTTTATTTGATCCAAGTATGTTATACCCCATACCTAAGTAATCTAATAGATTTCCCAACTTTTGTAATTTTTGGAAATCGCCTAACCGTATCCCAAATTTGCCAACTAGTAAGTCTAACAGGAACCTTTTTACTCTCTATGGTGTTCTTTCTAAATCTATACTTACTGCACCTATAAATATGATCCATATCTAAAAACCTTCTATTATAGTCAAATTAAGAATTCCTTTCACCATATTTCAGAGTGAACGCTTTTGTATTCTCCATACATATTGGACACATCAATTTCCCTTGTGTCATCAATCCAAACAACATCTCATAAGATGGAAAATCATTGATAATCTACATCAATGCTACCTGTAACCTAAAATTCTGCTTAGTTGAGATATCATAAGTCAAAACACTATCACACTATCATACCATAACTTATTCAATCCATCTATTAAAGGTTGGAGATAAAAATCAATCTTGACCTTCGGATTATCAGGACTAGGGATTATGCAAGTCAAGGACAAGTAAAGATCTTTCATTCACATTTCAGGTAGAAGATGGTAAGGAATAACAACCACAAGCCAATAAGAATATGATTTAGTAAATTGATTGTTAGGAGTAAAACTATTGGTACATAGTCCTAACCTAATATTGCAGGATTAAATACAAAATAAAGATAGGTTCGATCGAAATGACACCAAGTTTCTCTATAAGAAGGATATGTCATTACACCATCACTACTTTGGCTCTCAAAGTGCCACCTCATGTAAGGTGCTAACTCATTAATACATACAACTTTTTAAGTTTAGGGATTAGGAGTAAATGGGGCAATCTTTTATTCGAAACATCCTTATATGTTGCACTTCCCCCTTTGTTCGACTTAAATCTAGACTTTCCATAGAATTTATAATTAGTCTGGGCAGCATCATCTTTGTAATAGAGCATACACCCATTCAAACAACAATCAATCTTCACTTCATTCAACCCAAACTTAAAAACTAATCTTTTGGCTTGGTAAAAGTTCTTTGGGATAGTTTCTGGTTATAGACTGATCTCCCTCATCAATGAAGTCTATTGATCAAAGGAACTTTGGCTTTGGTTCATTTTTGACTTATTACTCAACATTCTTACCACTAGAGACAACTAGAAATGCATGCACCCTTTCCATAAAGGCCTATTCACTGCCTTTAATAAACTATAAAATCTCTCATTATCTGGATTAGAAATCTCTTCCGAAGGTTTAGAATACATTCCAAACTCATACCCAGCAATATAAAAAATCATTCTCTGATAACGATTAATGTTATCTTCCCATGTAACATTACTAGCCTCTTTCTTACCTACACGAACCCCCATCAATCTACTTTCAACATAATCGAAACTAAATTGATTTTTTAATGGTAAAACTTCCCCATGTTCAGTCCAAATCCAGTAATCAGGCTTAAACACATCCTTATATAAATGATATCTAATGACCTTGTCTAAAAATCTCCTATATTTACATTTACAATAAGGACAGCTAATTGTCCCTTCACGTGTAAAATGCTCTGTTCGAACACAGGCCGTTATGAATTCCTCAACTTCTTTATAAAATTTTATGTAATCCCCCTCCCTCAACTTGGGTGTAATCTATCATACATTCATACTCGATTTGGAGCAAATATTTTGTATCTCAACAATATTATACACCTATAGAGTAATACAATCACACATTAATAAAAAAGTTGGGCAGAACTTCTCGTAAATTAGGAGTTTCCACTAATTATAATAATTTTTTTTAATCCATAGTAATATTTTAATGCACACTTACGATGTTTATTTAATTCAACCAATATTTTTAAATAATCTTCAAAAATATTTAGGTAGAGTCTCCCCCTAAATTAAGATCCTCTACAAAAATTAATTCATCCCCTAAATACACCTAAAAATTATTTATTTTATTACAATAATTATTTAGTTTAAATAATATTCTAAATGATCAACAAAATTTAGGTAAAGTCTCCCCTTATTTTAGGAGCTTATGAAGAAATTATTTCATTAGTCAAATACAAATAACAAACATATGCAGTTAATCAATTAATCCTAAAAATTATTCTAGAGTGCATCCCCTTACTTTACATTATGTAGGCATACAACACCACAATACACAATTTAAACAATGGAAAGGAACTCTAAATTTTCCCTTAGTCATGCAATTCCATCTTTCTTCTTCCATCCTACAAATCTATCCTAAAAATTTTAAGTCTCTAATATTTCAAAAAATATAAAGTTTAAAAACAGGTACAATGTATATATTTAAAGCTTCCCAACTTACTTCAATCAATCAATGCACCAATCACCAAGTGCTCCAAACGAGATTTTTAACAATTAACACAACAAATTAAGTTAGTCAATTAACTTAGAAACTAAAAATTTTGAGTGGAGAAATGGAATAAAAAGAAGAAGTTAAATAAAAAAACTAAATTGATTAAAATACTTATTGATATATCACAAATACAATGGTAGTCTCTTGTGGCAAGAAAATGACCTGGGGCTATAATGGGATACAAGAGAGAGATTTGTGCGGATGAGGAAGAAAAAGAGGGTTGTCGTGTTTTAATTTATAGTTTGATTAATATCAATGGATTTGTTGTTGGTAATAATTTAATGAAACCATTTATTTCATTAATCGCATATTATCAATGGATTTTTTATTGGTAAAATGATAATGAATTGAATCGTTCTATTAATCATTCATTATCGATGGAAAATTGGTCGGTAATATGGAAACTAAACCACCTCTGATAGTAAATCCTAAATTTCAAATATCAACAAAAAATTTGTCAGTAATATTTTAAAAAAATTCTGAAAAATAAATAAATTAAATAATATTTATTTTTCTAAATTACCAACAGATTTTTCATAAGTAACATATTAAGTTTTTTTAATTAAATTAAAAAAGAAAACATAATTACTTACTAATGATTTTTCCATCTATATTGGTTTAGTGCCATTAGGCATGAATATTTATTGATAGTTTTACCGATGGAATATTGGACTATCGGTAAAATTTTACATCAATAATTGATTTAATTTTACCGATGGATTATCCGCTTGTATTTCTAACGATTATAGCCATCAATAAAATTCATCAATCTTTAATGAATTTCTAGTAGTGTTTGTTTTCAGTATTTTCTTTAAAAAATCTTCAAAATAAGAAATAAATTGAACTTTATGTTATTGATTTTTAGTTAATTATTATTTATGAACTTTTTCAATTTGTGGACTTTATGTTATGGACTTATAGTTAATTATTATTTATGAACTTTTTTTTCATATATCCTAATTGATTTATCATGTTTATATTTGAGTTAAATTTTGATATAAATTATATAGTTTAATTATTTTATTTAAGTAAATTTTTCGTTCAATATATTTTTTTTAAAAAAAGTTAAAATAATTTAACTTATTAAAAATATTAAAACAAATTTATTTATATATATTTTTATTTTTTTGGCAAGCCAACCCCCCATCCTGCCTTTAAAATGGGACAGCCTAGAATGTTTAGCTTATTTTGCTAATTCAGCTTGCCCTGCCTAGCCCCACCTTTGGCGGGCTTTTGGCACTCTGGCCTGCCCGCTTTGCTATCTCTATTGTGTGTGATTTATGATGGTGGTTGTTGTGTGCTATGGTTTATGTTGATGGTGGTGTGCACTGGTTTTGAGAAGTTGAGTTGGTAAGTAAGAGAGGAAAGATGAAGAAGGTGATGATGGTTGCCTAGAGTACACCTTGTATTGTATTTTATACTATTTTTAGCCATAAATTTTCATTTTATATACATTGAACTATTTAGATGAAGAAGATGTGTTCATCAAATGCATTGTAGCATTGCCAAGAATTTCTCCAAGAACTTAATTACAAAATTTTGTTCAATGTACAGACTTAAATATAAGTTTTTAAACCATGGAAACCTAACTAAAAATTGAGTGAAACTATATAGATCCATATATTAATTAAACCTTAATAATATTATAGCCCATAATTATATAATAGTATAAATTTTTTACATTAGTTACATTAAAACTAAATCCTTTATTCAAAAATATAATCTTACTCTAAAATTTTTTAAATGAATTAACCCAATATTAAATTATCACTAATTGGGTCATAATTTAATCTTATAAAAAGTTTGGCCCATTTATCATTCCGGACCCAAATTGTCCCAAGTTAAATTAGGCCTATGACTATTTCTATCGGAACTAGGTTTTTGGAAGAAACATATGCATGTTCGACCCCGAAAAAAAAATAGAAAGATGCATGTAACGTGAATAATATAATTAAGAAAATTTTAAATAATAGTTTAATTTAATAAATATTAGTAAAAATATTTGACTTTAATACTCACTGGTTTAAAAATCTCATATATAATAATATATGATTGAATGATAGCTATGCAAAATATTTATTCAATTTTTTAATTATATATTTTCATAATAATAAAAAATACTTAATTTTTATTTTGAAAATTACACTTATAACCAACAATGGATAGATGCGGGTTCAAGTGAGGTGTATTTTCATATAGACAACCAAGTTTCAAGCTTAGAAGACCTCTTAATGGCAATTGTGCTATAGAGTAGAAACACCTAAACAATTACACTTATAATAAAATAAAACTCTCAATCAAAATTAATCTTTAATCAAATTGAGAGATTTTTTATTGTTCATGTTCATTTTTTCAAATAAGTGCTTGAATAGTTCAAAAAATTTGACACTTATTTTTTTAAGTAATATTATAAATTTGAATCTTATGAATAAAAAAGGTTTAACTAATCTACTTGCCTATATAATTTGGTTCAATTTTCAATTAAGTTCCTAAAGTTTAAATATTTTTAAGGATTTAATTTGAATGCATTATCAGTATAAAATTTTTTTACACAGACATCTAATTATAAATTATCACATCAGCAAAACTCTAACATAGCCACCCACTATTTGAATAATTATGCAAATAAAAGGTTTTGATTAAATGATAATATAAAAAAATTTTATACTGTTAGTACACTTAAATTAAACTCTATTTTTAATTATATCTCTATATATTGAATAAAATGTTATGATCTAGTCTCTAAAGCAACTTAGACTTACAAAATTTTTTATTAATTTGAATAAATTTTTATGTTGAGCTTATAATAATTGAGTAAAGATCTATTAAATTATATAAAAATTTAAAATTTTTTATAATAACAAATTATTCCAAGAACTTAATTACAAAAATCTATTCAATACAAAAAATAGGCTACACTATAAGGATTTATAGATTAATTGAACCATAAAAAAACTAAGGAGGTACTTGGTTTGCATGTTTCTTGTTTTCATTTTTAATAAAAATAGAAAACAGACATAAAAATATGTTTGGTTTAATTTCGTTGACAAATGTTCACAAATTTGAAAATGTCGTTTTCACGTTTTTAGTGTTTTCTTATATATATATGTATCGGAAACATTTTTAATTGAAAACGTGGTGGCATACTAGTAATTAGAAGAACATGCCATGCTTTCCACCATAGCATCCCATGTTCGAATTGTGCAGGTACCGATCTTGTATTTTTTTTCCTCTTGTCCAATTGAATCCTGTCCAATCGCCTACAGCAACTTACAACACCACCGTATTGTCCGATTGCTGTACATGTGTTTAAATGAATTATATGTTATAAATGAATTGTTATCATTGACACAGGCGACCAGAACTTCCGGTTGGATCATTCATTTCCACTGTTCATAATCATAATATAATAATAATATTTAAATATTTATCTATGTAGAAATTAAAATATAATAATTAATAATAATAATAATAATAAAATTTAAAAATGAGTAATTTAGTTTATTTTTAATTTTAATATTTTATAGAATTATTTATTATTTTAATAAATAGTTTTAGTAGATAAATAAAATATATAGAGAAACGTTATATTGCCCACCGTTTGGAGACATATACGGTTGACACCGTATAAAACTACCACAAAACGACAAAATTCCTACCGTATGAAATGAGCATGAAAGGGGACAGGCTTATTATCTCTCTCTCGTGTTATCTCTCTCTCCCGCCTACAGTCCCTTGTTTGCCTTTCCCCCCCAAAGAGAAAAAAGTAAACAGAGTCTCTTACTCTTTGTCGCCCTTCAATCCCTAATCCCTACAACCAGCACACACTGTCTTACTGTGTCTTGGTCTTCAATCCCTATTCCCTACAACCACCAACCTCCCACCACCACCACCCCGCCGGCAATGCTGCTTCCACCGCAATCCAAAGGTTAAGCGAACAAGTCTCACCCTAGCCTTATCGCAATGCCCCCACACCAGCGTCGAAGCTTCGTTGGGGTTTGACTGTGAAGCCCGACGCCACCACTACAATACCCATGTCCGTGCGTGGACCTATTCGAGATCACCAAAGAGGAGATTTCTCGCTTCCCTTGCTGCTTCCTCTACATCTTAGCAATTGGAGATTCTAGGTAAAGTATTTTTGCCATTGCTTCTGTTAAATTGATTAACTGTTTGTTGTCATTCCTGTTATGGCATTGTTGTGCCAGGCCTTCAAATTCCTGCATCAAAGCAATTGTCATTCTTAGGCATTGTACTTGAATTAACAGGTTGAAAATATAGGATTTTCTTCCATTTTACTTTCCGCCCTCATGCACAAAGTCCTCCTCATAGACTAATTTTGAATTAGGGGTAGGCCACAAAATATTTCCAGTTGACATTTAGTAGTGAAAATACTAAACCATTAGTGAAAATATATTAGCGGTAATGACTGCTAATTCAAATAGTAGTAAAAATACATCCAGGTGGTAGTGAAAACACTGACAAGGTAAACCAGTAGAAAAAATATATTAGCGGTAACGACTGCTAATTTGGTTACTTAGTGACCATTGCGAGTGTTAAATTTGGGCTAATCCCCTCACTGCAAGGAATGCAGATGACTATTAATTTGAAATCTTGTCAATCAGTGGGAGGAAAAGAGAGCAAAAGAGAGAGCACAGACTTAGATTTTGGGGATTTTTTTTAGGGTAAGAATAATATTGTAAATTGACATGATACTTATAATATAAAAGACAAAGTATTAAGGCCTATATATAACTTAATCAAGTAAGAAAAAAAATTGTAACTATTAAAGTTGATAATGGAATTAGATAGCTATTGTAAATTGTAAGTATTAAAAAATATGTGGGGGCTAAATTGCTACCTCTTCGTTACCAATTTTATTGGTACGTTGACAAAAGTTTTGATGTTGCAGGTTAAATAGATAATAGAGGGTAAATGTGAATAATTGAAACCTTAAAAGGAAAAAAAACATGACATAGACCGAATCTATAGGAAGAAAATGGCAGACTAAAGTTGTAGTGATTTCAAAATTATCCCAAAAGTTAAAGATGATGAGAACAGCTGAGTTTCCATTTAGCTACTTTTTAACTTTGTTTGACATAATCAGAAAATTCAACTATATTGAGAACGTGGTTCACCGATAATAATCAAGCATAACAGATTACATCCATATGCCGAGGTGCATAATGTCCACCACTTATCCGAAGAAGGAATTTCTTCTTATCATTCTCCCTATAAGAGCATGAGACAAAGATTCAGGTTAGAAAAATTTTCGAATTGTCCATAAAATGCATCACGCAAAGTATAAGAAAACAAACCTAAACTTTCTCAGGAAGTAGTCCATAAAATGTATTATGCAGAGTATAAGAACAATTGAAAAGATGTCATGAAAAGATGTCAAGAAGAGATGCTAATACTATAGTTCACCAAGTGAAGTGTAAAATTGGGAGACCATAGATTAAACATATTTGCCATCCCATGAAACAGATTGAGTGCAATGCTATCGAATAATACTTGTTGCAAGATGAGAAGACCTGATGTAAACACAAAATACAGAACAGGTGTGCTAACAAGTATCACTATAAATGATCAACTTCTTAAGTTGATCATTCTACCTACTCCAGTTTCGTACATCTATCCCTCCTCCAAGTCCAAGTCCCTCCAAGTCCAAGTCCCTGCTAGAGTAACTGCAATAACCGAAACAATATCATCTAAGTAAACAAGATAAATTATTGCTAACAAGCTCCTGTCTAATGCATTCATTTTGATATAGATAGTTAGAGGTGCAATTTCCCATGCAGGAGGAGTTTCCTAAAAGGGTGTTTAAAACACCAGAAAATTCTAGATATGCAAAGGTTATGAAATAAGTCCATTTAACCTGGGCCATAACTTGAGCAGCATCCTGTCTCTTCTAATAGTCTTGACTGCTATCTATACCACACAAGAAGACCAGTTTGTGTTAAGTTCAACAACAACAAAGCCTTTTCCCACTAAGTGAGATTAGTCATATGATTCAAATACTGTAAGTCATGTTATAGCCAACCATTTAAATCTGGTTCGTTGTTAATGATTTCACAGATAGTTTTTATTGATCTCCTTTTACCTTTAACTATTGGGATACCCTCCATCAGATCTACTCTCTTCTTGTGGTTTATAGGTCTTTTCCACACATGACCAAATAACCTAGGAAGAAATTCTACCATCTTAGTTGTTATGTTAAGTTCAAATTATTATTTTCCCTTTTTATTTTTTCTTTTTTTTTTTAGTTATAGCTAACAGCTTGTTGTGCAACGTAAGAATGAAGTTTAGATGCCATGAACTACTTGAAAATAAAAGTTAATATGTGATTTATGAGTAAGGGAAAACAATATCGACAAGCAACAACTCAATAAATGGGATAATGGACAAAAGACCAAAGGTGATGGATGAAAGCGAGAAAAGAAGTGATATCCACCCAAAAGGAGTAGACAAAAGTGTTAAGGTTGGATGAAAACAATGACAAGCCCAAGTTAATGTAGACCTAGATTGATATAGCCAACAGACAAAGGGGCATTAGTACAGGGGATAGGCGGGTAAGTGAGGAAGAATTGAAGAATGGTTGGCAATTCGTTGATAGTCCCATTGAGATTAAAAAAAGAAAAGGGGAAGAAATCCAAGTCCAGAATGAAAAGGTATTAGGTAACCCTAGAAATAATCTGAAATTATGTTCGTAAGACCTTCAGCTACTCTCGACTTTCCTAGTAGCAACAAAGCTACCCTAAAATATAAAATGAAGGATTAGACTAAAATAACACTGCTGATTTGCAAGCTTCATTATATTTTGCTCTTTTGACATACAATTTCTTGTTTCCCATGGACAAACCTTGAAAAGATGGAACCGTCTTTAGATTCGCAAGTAACTAGCACTTTGAAAAAAGGGAGAAAATGAATATTAATTGAAAACGAGAGTGTATATCAAGATCAAGACTACCTTGATCTGAAAACCAAACAATGGAGAAAGCAGAGATTTAAATAATGTGGCCTATTTCAATAATGTGTTTATTCAAATGAGCTTGTCCTATTTGATCCTTATATAAGCTAATTATCTTAGATGTCATTCAAAAGGAATGACATCTAAGATAAGTAGGACTGACTGGTGATTCTGTTCAAGTATAGCATATTACTTTTTTTGTCATTTTCATCATAGCAGCAGAGTATAATCCTTTTTTCTGAATAATCTTGACCATGTTTCTAAAGGTTCTGATATGTCTCCAAGAAGTTTAAGCACTGATACTACTGATTCACTTCTTGTAGACATCTTTGTTGATCTTATTGTATTGTTGGGATTAACATGTTGATTTTCAATCTTTGAGGCTTATTGACTATTGGAACCATATTTGAAAAGTGTCTAGGCTAATAATCCTTAGAATCAAGTATAATTGGTCTCCTTGAGGAACAAGAAATTATGCGGAGTAAAGCACCGAATAGGCTCTCTTTTTTGGATCATCATGTGGCTGAATCAGTATAATTAAGTTAATTTGCTCTGCTTTTATTAGTTGCTGCTAGGTCCTCATTGCTTGTGGCTGTAGTTTGTACTTTATCAAACTTTGTTGGTTATCTTTTTGGTTTTAGGCTCCCCTCCATTTGGAGTGATGTGAGCTCTCTCAGTTATCCAAAAAAAGAGGAGCGAAAGTGAGTGGCCAGCATTATGAGTTAGTTTGATTAGCCTTAATGGTTGGTTATGTTTCTCTTGTTTTGAATTGAACTGGTTCGTTTTATACTCTATTATTACCATGGTTTCAGTTTGATTATAACTAGTGACAACTTAGTTAAGTTAGTTAGTACGAAATTATGAGTTGGTTACTTTTAGTTAGAAAGAAGTTTAATTAGTTGCAAGGTGGTTACTTTTAATTTGTTTATTGTACACATTTTTTCTCATTCATCAAATTTTCATATATCCACTTCTTATTTTCTCTAAACTGTTATTCTGACTCTTGTCATGTCTCTCAACACTAGTGCCATATTTGATTCAATTGGTAGAAGATAGAATATCTTTAGAGTATAGTTAGAATATGATTAGAGGTTGGTTAGCATTAGTTAGAGATTAATTGAGTTACTATTTGGGGGGTTGAAGGTTGAAGGAGTTTGGTGATTTATGTGCGAAGTATGTGAGTTGTGTTTCCATTTGTTGCCACATTTTGATGTGATGATGATGACGATGACTTTGACTTTGTGTTTTGCTCTATTTGTCCATGGTTGTTACTTATTCTGTGTTCCACTAGCTGGTTTTTTGGTCTAATGCAATTATGGGTTACCAATATGATAGATGGAATTGTTGAGAGATTTTGACTTGGCTGTTGGTGATGTGGACAATTTGAGTAACTAATTTGTTGGAGTTTAAGTTTATATTCATTATATTATTTTATCCAGTGCTTTGAGTTTGGGGTGTTTGTTTTCGTTAAACTGATTTGTTTTCAGTTATGTGAGGTTAATTCGTTTAACCTCTTGCATAGTTGAGTTTGTTGAGGCTGGTTATACTTATAGTTCTGCTTGGAAAGTGGTCTTGGTCTGTTGAAATGCAAGTTATATATTTATAGCCTCCTGAACCTGTTTTACAAATTGGAGTAGTTGCTTGTGGTCTTGCAATCAGTGCCCTACTATGCATGATCTGTAAGGGATAGCTTGTTCTCCTTCTACTCCTCATTCAATGATTTATCTCTCTCCCATACCAGTTTGTAGGCTATGTGCAACTTTTGTATCTTGCATGGTCAATTGTTTCAGCAGTTTCTGCTTAGCGAATGGAATAGCAACTTAGCTCAATGCTCTTTTGAATTGAATGTTTACTCAGTTTTGTTCTGTGTTGTGGCCTAGAACTAATGAATTTATTTATTTATTTATTTTCTTGGAAATTTTAATTTTACTTGTAAATGGTGTTTTTGAAGCTGTGGATGCTAGTGTTCAATTAAACATGATTTTGAAATATGGTAGTTATTGAGGGCATTTCTGGCTGTGTCAGAAAGAAAATTTACCTTGGTGCTTCTTCATAGTGATGTTTATTATGGGAAGAATCCAAATCAATGTAGTTTTAGGTATAGCTATTTAAAAACCTAGTAACATTTGTGTTTCAGATTCCCCAGCTGGTGTGCTCATCAAATGTGTAAACTAGATGTCCTAAAATTTTTGGAAATAAGATATTTACTTTCTCTTGAAGAACTCGTGATCTTTAACCTTAACCAGAAAACAAAAAGCTCTCTTGAAGGGAGGGTCAAAAAATGATAAGAGTTTAAGAGCAAAGTTTTGAAAAGATATTTTATCCGGGATATATCTCAGAGGAACAATGCTGCCTGTGCATTGTGCATACAGCAAAGCTAGTCAAACTAAGCGAAGGATTGCTATATATGGAACTCAGATTCTCATTTTCTTATGCTTGTGTTTAGTAGCCATAAGAATAAGAATGCATTCGTGTGCGTTTTAGATAGTAGTTTTATCCTTTTGCCTTTATGTTAATAACTGTTACCAAACTACTATAGTAAAGTTGGTTGAATAAAATATTAACTGTGGACCTATTAGCTAGGCTTTGGCTATCTGCTAGTCCCTGTTCCATGAATCTACGCACTGTATAGCCAATCAAGTGTATGTTCTGGTCCTTAAAATATGCACCAATGTTGCAATAATTTTTCTTTTGATAAGTTGAACATCTTTTGTTTTAATTAATATCTTTTTTATATGATATTGGGTAATACTAGTTTACTAATATCTTTGATGAGAGATAGAGTTGGGGAGCATTCTTTTATGTATTTTGATGATAGCATTAGTATGTCAATTTCGAATGCATCTTCATGCTTAAATTGATCCATTCCGTTTATGTATCATATGGTATAAGCAAATGAAATGAAATCGTTTCATGGATGGGGATCACCATAGCCATCCTTATGCTTCCAGTGGCATTATCTATATAATCTTAATAGCTATCTAATGGATTTCCATGAGTGACCAAGTCTCCCCCACCAAACCCATCCACAAATACACACACATGAAAGGCTATAAACACACACACATGAAGAAGCCATAAACATGACTCAATTTATTTATTTTTGATTTATAATAAGAGTTGAGCTATTTCTAATCCTACCATCAATGCAAATTTCCCTTTTTTTTTCTGTTGACAATATGACTTGGAAGATAGGTATGAGAATTATAATTTTGAAAGATGATAAAGTTAATTAACTTTCTACTGAGCTAGTTAACCACGTGTGCCCTGTGGTATTAATTGTTATTGGGCTTAGATAGTATCTACTATGTTGGAATGTGTGGTAATTAAGATTTGGTGGTTTATTGTAGGTGAGTCAACATCAGCTGTTTGATCAATATCAACTGATACGTAGACTGAAATGGGGCGAGCGAAAGCAAACGGTAGAAGTCGTGCTACAGGTTTGTCATGCTGTTATTAGTTATTTGGTTTGGGAAGGGTGAATGTTGAGAAAGTTGCCAATACACCCTGGTTTCCCCTAGTAGGCAGGGTTGGACAATACACATGGGTTCAACTTAAACTTAATAGGTAATGTTAAACAGAGCTTCATTGAAGATTGGGGGTTGTGTAAACTTTATAATGATGTGATGTTGTTGACCTAAGGGCCAATTGGAAATGATTGTTTTGTCGTAATGAGTGGTAATGGGTGCAGTGATGATGTTAAAATAAAGTAGAGGACCAAACCAATTTCACAAGCGAAGTCCAAGTCCCTTAGCTGAAACCTAATACTTCTGATTACTGACGCTTTTTTGCCACCTGTGATTATGTTATAAACGCTTTTTTGATTCATGAACTTAGTCAGATATGTTAGATTTTGTTAGAATTGATTTGCGAATCCCTCATTTCTTCTATTTGACGAGTTTTTCGTGGTAACTTTTTTGTTCTCTTTACTTGGATTTGCATTTCTCTGTAATCCTTCTTCTGCAATACAAAATGTTCCATGTATTAGATTAAATATTCATAATGTATTCTAACTGTAGATATCTTTTCAATTGATAGGCCAACATGTGAAGGATGTGTCGCCAAATGGAGACTCTAGATCTGATCCTGAGTTTGATCCGGACGCAGTGGGTGAGGATGGGAGCCGTTAGTCCATATAATTTCTTTTTTGGAAATTTAATTTTAGTTTTATTTAGTGGTATAGTTAATTATATGCTTATCCTACAATGTTGTGTACAGATCAAAGAAGTGATAATAGAGAATGGTCTGTTGACCCCGATAGCCCGGGAGCTAAAGGTGTGGTTGGACGGCCAAAGAAGCATGATAAGAAGAATCAAGCAAATGTAAGTGTTAAGTGTTACAATTGTTTCGAATGTAATAAACGCATTTAATATGACGGACTATGTGAGTATTTTGCATTCTTTTGTTTAGGATAAGAAGGGAAGCTTACATAAGAATGGCAGGTCTGTTGGTGAGAAAGATTCTCGCCAGTCTAATCATGGAGTGGTAAATCACGCAGCTCTTGTTGTATTGCTTAATGATGTAGTTATTTACATAATTTTCTCTTCCAGCATCCATAGTCATTTTGTTAAACGTAGATGTATTCACTGCAATGCGTGTGAATTTTTAGGCTGCTTTTGCTACGCGGTGTTCGCCTTTCCGATTGCAGAAGCTGTGCCAAATTCTGACGAAACAGCAAGCCGACCATGTGAAGGAGATGGGATTTGGCACAGTATTCGATGTGAAGTGCCGGATCGAGCGGGTGTTGTGCTTAGAGCTTGTGAATGCACTCGATATAACCAAGATGTGCATTTTCGTGAAGGGTCAGCCGATCCCGCTTACATACCATGATGTAGGCATGGTTTTTGACTTGCCGGCTTCAGGTATTACAACCTATCTATTTGTCATTGCTATTTTCTTTTTTTTTTCTTTGTTTTTGCACATGGTTGAGTAAGCATGCTGACCATGCAATATTAGGGTTGGAGATTCCTACATCCTTGACCGAAGAGCAGAAGCTTCTATTGAAGGATTTTGAGGGGTTCTTGATGGTCGATTAGAGCAAATTGATTCGGCAGGGCAAAGTTGATGACAAATTCAAAGTAGCCTTCATTTTATATGTTATGTCCGGGTTCTTTTGCCCAACATCGAAGATGGCACCTAGTCCAAAGTTATTTGTGCCATTGTTGATGTTGAAAATGTGAAAAAGTATAATTGGAGCCGGTTCATTTTTTACTGGCTTGTAGTTCAGATCACAAGCTACAAGTTAGGTCACCGGAAGACGGGGAGCATCGGTGGCTGCCTTTTCTTCCTAATGGTATGTAATGCATCATTATTTTTTTGTTGCAGTGAAGCTTCTTTTCTAGCCTTTGTACTAATAGTTTATCATGCTTTTGTATACTTATTTATTGCCCATATACACGTAGATGTCGATAACCTAATTTGGTGAGTTGACTTCGCATTGCACAGATTATATATCTTCATCACCGGCCGCTTGGTGTTGGGGATCCGGCGTCCACTACTCCGCTACTCGCATATTGGGACGATGAAATGGTGCGAAGTCGGATTCGCATAGAGAGAAACTTAAAACAGGTAACTCAGTCAACTTATGTTTACAGTTTATTAAAAATATTTATGTGGTTCTTGTTTATTTCATGACAATTAACGTCAATAACTTAATTTCAAAGCTGTTGGTATTGTGTATTTTCCACCGCTTTTCTTCATGCCATCCGTTGAATTTTTTTATAGGGTATATTGTATCGCACTCGGCACCGAAGGGAGCTATATGATGAAGTGTGGTTGAATGGCACTTTTAAGACAGAGGTAATGGGGATTATTTAATGCCTCAATAATTGAAATGGTTTATGCTTTAAGCATATTTTTCTTATGTTATCCACAAAAAATGATTAGCTTTTTGATACGTCAATGGTTTATTTAAAAATATGGTTTTACGATTTTTTAAATTTTTTTTGTCAATTTAGTTATTGATTTTTCTTGCACAGCTAGGAAGCCCAAAACTGGTATTATGAAGACCTTGATTCTTAATATTTACATTTCTGTGAGTATATGCAATTTATAGGTGGTGGATTCAATGAAAAGTGATTAAAGAATCAGCACTAGCATCGTAAACGATTTGGATGCTAGCATCCGTTATCTTTTTTGTGCATAATTCGATGAATTTTTGAGCTGAAGCTGATTCCATCCATAGTTAAATTGATGATTGTGTATTTTTGAAACAGTTATTTCTATCGAAGTTCTATTATGCTTGCGCCCACTTGCAAATTTTTTATTATCATTGACATTTCATGTGTATGTAGATTGTGAGGGACTTGGTTGTGGCACATTTGCAGCAGCTGAAGGATATGGATGATGCCATTGTACGTGGCAAATGCGATCACGAGTCGTTTGGTCCCTAATTTGCCAAGCTTCAAAGAGGCCGAACCTGCTGCTAACAAGAGGAAGAAGAAAGTGGTACGGGTTGATTCAGATATGCAGGATGACCCTTCTCGCTCGACCGGGAAAGGGGAAGAGAAAATGCTACTTGAGCTTTATACGTACTGCACCCAGCCAGGGGTTGCAAGCGAGTATGGATATTTACTTGAATGTTTTTTGCCCTAATCTAGATACTTGCAATAAGCAAACTTACTTCATATGATATTTCTCTAATTACTTTGGGTATGTGATTCAGGAATTTGGTTAGCATGTTTGGTCAGTATCTGGATCGACATGATGCTCGATCAATGGGACCCGGGGGGTGGATTAGTAATTATGTAATAATAACTCTTAATATCAGTGTTTTAGTGTGAATTGCATGCTTGCTTCGGACTGAAGTGGTTAGTAACGAATATTCAATTGTTGTGTCAGGTTGTTACTTTTGCGGGAGTGATTTTTAATGAGTCTGAGCAGGGACGAAAGGGAGGGGGCCGTTATTGTTTGCCTTCTTATTTCATGGTGATGTCATCTAACTTGGATATGTTTGATATGCATATTTTAATTCAGAATTTGTTCGGTGTGCTTATGTTTGTTTCTCTGAATTTAGGAGAAGGTCGCACAAGGTTTGGAAGTTTTTCAGGAGACGTCGCCACCAACCATGGGTTACGCTACCGACTGGTTTTGGGGACCTTCAATCTGTCATTGCCACTACTAACCCGGTATTCAATTTTATCGTTTGTGTCAGTCTATTTTATATAATATGGTTATAGGCTAATACTATTTTCTACGTTATTGGTAAAGGTCTTTGCACCTATTGTGTTTGATCACCACTGGTGGTGCTATGCTCTCAACCGGGAGAAGAAGAGGTTATATGTGTTAGATTCTTTGGAGGGAAGGCACAAGGGCGACAAGGCTCACCTTGACAAATTGGCGGTATGGTGCTACAAAGAACTTCATTCTTTTATTTTATACGTATCCTCAGTATTTAGCTATTAAAAAATCCATTGACATATCAGCTTTTGTTTGATGAATTTGTAGAGTTAATGGCACAGTTGGTAATCACTTGATTCACTTTTTCTGTCCTTTCTACAATATTTTATGAATAGAGTAGCAATCCAGCAAATATTTTATGGAGCAAGGTTTAAACCTTTTTGAGTTCTTTATATTTAAGATAAAGCCTTCATTGAGTTTTAACTCCATGTCAATAGCAAAGAAGTTGTTAGTAGTCTTACATCATCATGCATTTTGGCAAACATTGTACAACATAGAAGGATAATTAATGGTCAATGGTGGACAGTGTAAGTCAATGATTAAAACGGATGTCATGTGAGGATGCATCCATAGTCAAATTAAGGAAAATGGAGCAAATAGGTGAACAGGGAGTGTCTAGTAGCAATCTTATATTACCATTGGGACGTTACTGATTAATAGCATTTAGAAATAACATTGTTGACTTCCTTGGTACTAGAAAATGCATGCTCTGAATGTGAAAATGAGTAATACAAAATGCAAACTAAAAATTGCATCCTCTGCGTGCTGCCAAAATTATATTGAATCTATTTGATTTTGCAAACACCAGGCCTCACGTTTCAAGGAGTTGTTGGCATTAACAGTGCCGACGTTGAATCCTCATGAAGTGGAATTGAGAATTGAAAGTGTTTTACTGCCAAAACAAAAGAATAGGTGAGTTGTAGTCGATTTTATTTATAAAATTTACTCTTCTATATTCATCAATTGGTTCTATCGTGTTAGCGTAACTGGTTGTTTGGGGTTTTCGCCTTGTATGTTTCTTGTAAAGTGATGATTGTGGTTTGTACACCATCAAGTATATGGAGATGTGGGATGGGGTCACAACATATGAGGGAGGCAGCACCATGCCTGATTGGACTGAGGTGAGCTTTCTATTGTTTGGTCCGTTTGTTGGAACTATAGTAGTTTAGTTTCGCATTGTCTAAAATTACAAGTTTGGTTGATACAGGATGAGGCTGAAAGGTTGCGGCGTGAGTTGCTAACCAGTTGGGTATTAGACAACAGAAATGTGTGCAGAGCAAAAGTTGCACACGATGCAGGAGTTGATGCGCTGCTATCAACGGCATCCCCATTCATTGCGTCGCCTATCAGGTGCAGATGTCTCTTCTTGCCGCATAGACACTCCGATACAGGCCCAGACTACCATTGCCAATCAGGATGTACCGGTGTATAAAGTTAATGCCAAAGGTTTGTGCATAAATTGATGGACATGAAGTATCTTATATGCATAAATAGGATTTATGCATTGAGCATGTGGTTAGTATGTCAATTTGATTGTTAAATATTCCCTGTGTATGTTACAAGGTGTTGATGGTGAAGATGGTAGGACAGTTAACACCCAGGAGAAGCCGAAATCAACCGTTGCGACAAGGGTCAAGACTTACGGAAGAAAGCGAAAGCCTGCACCTAGAACGAGAACCCCGTACACACCATTGCGTCGTTTGAGGCCAAGAAAGTAATAGTGTCATAGGTTCTGTTTTGATCTTTTTGACTAATGAGGTTTTTATCCTTTGACCGCACTATCTTAGTGAAGCAATTTTATGTGTCACTGGTGAGAAATACAATGATAGGTTTTAATGGTCTGCTCTAAATGTCCATATCTTTGTTTATGCAGTCTAAAATTGTTAATTCTAACATAATTGCTTCTGAAAATAACAAATAAGACTTGATAAAATCATTTGAAAATGGTGCTCTGGTTCCTGTAAAAGGAAAGAGTCAGAGTTTTGCAGGCATGATGCATGGTACAAATATTCAATGCAGTGGGATATTTTGTCAGAATATGTATGTATGTGTATATAAAGTTATGTTTTTTTTTTTTTCATTTTTATGGTTTTATGTTTTCAGTTCTCTTAAATGTTCACATGCAACAAAAATTTATTACATCAAATGATATCTCTGTTAGGTGAATGCTGTTGCTGACATGGAGATTTGGGGAATTGGTGATAACCTCGACAGATGCATCCAGGTGCATAAATTGTATAAGAAAAGACTCAAGTCTCTTCAAAAGGAAGCTTATAAACGGGCTGGGATTACATTTTCGTGCAATATGCCAGGAGACGTGACGAAGGTGGTCTATGAACACTTTAAGCTGACAATACCTAATGGGCGAAAATGAGATGAGAGAATAAACACAAGACCTAGTAAGTAGAGACACAGGAGTTTGTTAACCTGTTCAGCATCTCACCTCAAGTTCAATTGAAGTCCACATTTTGCTGTTGTGCCATACTTGGGTAGCTTTCCCTATGTCAACTTGTATCTTTTTGAATGACCTTTAGTAATGTTAGAACTTAGGTAATATGTATTTATTCCAGCAACCATAAGATCAACACAGAGGGCTGGAAATATTATTTGATTTAGGCTGTTTCGGGATTTCTACTTCAAAAATGACTCAATGTGTAATAAGGTTGACACAGTTTGGAAAGTATTTAGCTATGGTTGTCATTTATAAAAAGATCCTTGTCACTTGAATTTGTGAAATTAAAAACCTAACTCATTTAATTTCCACATTACTATCATTTGCTGTGAGTGGATGCTTCTAATCCCAAGTTTCCTAATTATTTGATCCGCAATAAGTAGTTATGGTCAAATCTTGACCCAAAACCCAAATGAAAAAATTCTTTTCTAATTATTTCTCTAAAACCAACCGTAATCCATGACGTCAATTACATTAGAAAAATAATTGCTGCGGAAGTTTATATTTTACGAGTCCAACTGCTAATGAAGGATCAATTGGGTAGTAATCTTCCAGTAATGGTGTAGTTAACCATATGTTACATTGTCCTATACATAGACTAAGTGATAAAGATTTTAGTTTAGATATTCACATAGGTGAAGACACACATTATCAACCACATCTTTCTTGTCATAAAGATTCCCCAAATCTAGTGCCTTTCAACCAATGAACATCGTATATGCCTAATTACGGAACTGCACATGGTTGATAACTCCACCCAAAAAGCTGGTAACTTTAGTTCAAAAATATAATAACTTATTTAAAAAGCTGATAACTTATCAGGTTCCTGATTTTCGATTCTATTACCCTTGGGGGAAAGGGTGGGTGCATCCATACAAATTAATACCATACCCCTTCATGGTAGGTTGGTGAGGGGAGCTTCATTCTCACTTGGGGAGTGACTTGAAATGCCCCATTACAGAACTGCACATGGTTAGTAACTCCACCTAAAAAGCTGGTAACTTTAGTTCAAAAAGCTAGTAACTTATTTAAAAAGCTGATAACTTATCAGGTTCCTGATTTTCGGTTCTATCACCCTTCGGGGAAATGGTGGGTGTTTCCAAACAAGTTAAGACCACACCCCTTCACGGTAGGTTGGTGAGGGGAGCTTCATTCCCACTTGGTGAGTGACTTGAAATGCCTCATTACGGAACTGCACATGGTTGGTAACTCCACCCAAAAAGTTGGTAACTTTAGCTTAAAAAGCTAGTAACTTATTTAAAAAGCTGGTAACTTATCAGGTTCCTGATTTTCGGTATCCTTTCCCTTGGGGGAAAGGATGGGTGCATCGAAACAAGTTAAGACCGCACCCTTTCATGGTAGGTTGGTATCAGTGCTTCATTCCCACTTGGGGAGTGATTTGGAATGCCTCATTACCGAACTGCACATGGTTGGTAACTCCACCCAAAAAGCTGGTAACTTTAGCTTGAAAACATAGTAACTTATTTGAAAAGCTGGTAACTTATCAGGTTCCTGATTTTTGGTATCCTTTCCCTTGGGGGAAAGGATGGGTGCATCGAAACAAGTTAAGACCACACCCCTTCATGGTAGGTTGGTATCAGTGCTTTATTCCCACTTGGGGAGTGACTTGAAATGCCTCATTACCGAACTGCACATAGTTGGTAACGCCACCCAAAAAGCTGGTAACTTTAGCTCAAAAAGCTAGTAACTTAATTGAAAAGCTGGTAACTTATCAGGTTCCTGATTTTCGGTATCCTTTCCCTTAGGGGAAAGGATGGGTGCATCGAAACAAGTTAAGACCGCACCCCTTCATGGTAGGTTGGTATCAGTGCTTCATTCCTACTTGGGGAGTGACTTGAAATGCCTCATTACCGAACTGCACATGGTTGGTAACTCCACCCAAAAAGCTAGTAACTTTAGCTCAAAAAGCTAGTAACTTTTTTAAAAAAATTGGTAACTTTATATAATACTTTGAGTTTTCTTTCTATTGGCATTGCAGAATGAATTGGTGCATCCAAAAAAAGAAAACCACACATCATGATGGTATAAACCTTAAAAGGTGAACAACTTCTTAAGAAAATGTATAGCACAAATGATATCTCTCATCGTAGCATTACATAATTTTATTCAACAACCTCTAATCCTAACAAATTTATATCACCTCAAGAATTAAGTACACTTAAAATTGTCAGCCTTTATAGGCATGCTTTGGCAGCTATTTCAGGAAATTATAAATAATAAGAGCAACATATCGATAGCCAAGTTGATTGGACCAGCGTTCAAGCCTTTTCCCTCTGACTTGCCGTCTTGCATATGATTTTACTCTTTCAGAGTTACTATTCAATGCAGCAAATAAATTAAACATGTAATGTACAAACCCACTACAAAATAGCAATAAATTCTTTATAATCCAAATCATACTTTGTTATACAATATTCATTTTTATTAGATCCAATTGAAATTGTCAATAGTATATTTGAAGGCACACGAATATTATGCACCATCCACCATAAAGCTTTCATACACAACATGGTACTATCAATAACAGATAATTGTAAATAACTCATGTGCCACCAAATAAACTGTCTATTCTATTACAGTTTGGGGACTCCAAATACAAAAAAACTAAAACAAAAAAATCAAAATCTTATAGCATTGATTCGTGCCCTCTCTAATATTGCCCCATATGCTCCAAACCTTGGGTGATTTCCTATTTTTCTGCTTCCCTTGTCTTGTTATCAAGCACATCCATAGTAAAAAAAAAACATGTGCTTCATGACTGTAAGTTTTCTTAGAAAAAAAATGGCTATGTCAACTTGTACACTTGTGACCCTGGTCCTGCACATAAAAAATTGAAACATAACGAACAAATGGGGAAAATTTTTGTAACTTTAAAGTCCACATGCAAACTTCACAAAGCTTTATCAATAACAATTGCACTACTAATAATCCACTTACCTATACAAAAACATAGGCGTCATTCTCCATTTACATTAGCCGGTATATCTGTATTGCTGACATATAGCAAATATCATCAGTCAAAAAGTCAAAACGCTTAACTAATGTTACTATGATTCCGCAACATTTTGAGAAAGTTCCTTAGCATACGTGGGACTGGGGAGGTGTTCCTGCGGATCAATATAAGAGGATAGTATAAGTAAAATAATCCCAAACTACACTCAGAAATAGCCAAGTTGTTTACATGCCTGCATAGACAGACCAACATCGGCAGTAAAGCCTTCAAGCAACGACACAAATCCACCTTGCTGAACAATTGATAGTTCTGAAACCAAACAAGTTTCTTTATAATTTGGAATTGCGACAGCTTCATTGACATGAATACCCCTGCTCTGGCTCTAAACAACATTACAGAAGTAACAATTAGTGGTCAGTTCATGCCACACTCATGGTAGTTGAATCATTGTTAACTGTTCATCCCTATCAATCTCGCTCGCAAAACTAATATTCTGACTAAGTGCATGTACAAATAAAATAATAGATTTGATAAATCCGTAAATGCATCATAACAATCATTACACTATTCAACCATTTTTCCCATACTCAAATAATAGATGCACAACATCCTACATAATAAAGTATTTCCCGAATTTAAACATCATCTGCTCAATACAATTTATCTCACAATTCACATCAAATACCAATAACAAACTGGAAAAAAAATTTATTTGCGCATGCAGAGTAAGACCAAACCAAAGTTACAAATTTAATGTTAAATCCATGCGCAGACACAACATGAAATTGTCATCAGTCACATTCATTGTAGGTCCAACCTCCACCGAGGACTCTATGGAGAAGTTGTTTCCACGTTGCTGGATGACAAGTCCATCAATGGAGTCCTACAGATTGCAATCAAAATCAAACATTAACATTTATCTCCATTGAAACCATTTGAGTAAACACAAACAATAATAGATGATGTAATAAACTAACCTTCATAACTAACTTGGCACCATTTATGCTTTGCTTTCTATATTTCTGCACAATCTTTTCGCCATGAGAGATTTTTCTCTTTGAGGGTGGTCGACCTTTACGTGTCACACGGGAAGGGCTACGAATTTGAATCGTGTGATCCGTACATTTGTCACCCATGGTGGCCTCTGAGCAAGTGTCCTTACAAGTTGCATTCATTTCCTTTTGAGAAGAAGCCATTCCATGCATATCACCAAGGACTTTATCGAGTGCACTATGGAGGAGATTGCTTGCATCATTAGATTCTACAGCTACTTCTGCCACGTTATAGAAATACTTGCACAACTTATCAAATCTCTCTGACCTTGGTTTTAACTCAGTTACATCATAACTGCTTCTAATGTATGAATGCCGCCACTTGATTTTCTTGCTCCATCTCGGCAAAATATATTTCGAAGGCACATGCTTTACTCTTTCAAGAGCAAGCACAGAAAGTGAGTGCCTACACATAATGCCCCTAAATTCAAACAACAAGCATTGGCAGCTGACATCATGGTTGTCACGATTAAATTTAATCTCATATAAAACCTCCTTCACATGGCTACCAACCAAAACTTCCTCAACCACATTATAAGTGGCAATAATCCCTTCTACATATTTGATGGATGTGCCACAATTCATTTTCCCTCTGAATTCAGCTTGAACTTCATTAAACTTTGCATGTGTGTATTCGACTTGAAATTGTTTTTCAATTAGGGAGTTTGACCCACAAGGAATTGTAGTATTCATGGAGCGAAAATCAGCTTCAAACTCCTTTTCTGCCCTGCTCCTAAGAGCATTGTCGTACTGCTTTACAAATTGTTGAAGGCTTGTTTTGGAGTTGACATATCCGTCAAAGAAAGCATGTATGCTCTCACTGCGTTGGGTGGTGGATAACCCTGCCCAAAAATCCTTCCTCAAGAAGACTGGAACCCACCTATGTCGCTCACTGAACAATCCACTCAGCCATTCATTTTGTTCAAGTTGAAATTCTTTCACAAAATAGCACCATTTGTCATTAAATTCTTCCTCTGTGAGAGTGTCATAAATGGCTTCCTTCATTGCATATTTGATTCCCTTATATGCGGCATATCCTTTCAGTTTATCAGGGATCTTTCTCATTATGTGCCACAAGCACCACCTATGACGGGTTTTGGGCAAAGCTATCCCAATTGCTTTCTGCATAGCCTTGCATTGGTCAGTTACTAGACCTCTAGGATGCTTCCCAGCCATGCATCTAACCCAGCACTCAAAAAGCCAAACAAATGATTCCGTATCTTCAGCTGAAAGCAAACCACACCCAAACAAGATTGATTGGCCATGGTGGTTCACCCCAACAAATGCCGCAAATGGCATTTCATACTTATTTGTCAAATACGTTGTGTCAAAACTCACAACATCTCCAAAGGCTTCATATGCAGCTCTACTTCTAGCATCTGCCCAAAATATATTTCTCACATGGAACTGATCATCAAAATCAATGTCATACCAAAAATTACAGTTCAACTCCTTCATCCTATCGAAGTAATTTACCAAAGCTTTGGCATCTCCTTCCTTCCCAATTGCACGTCTTTCCTTATTAATGTAGTTCCTCACATCTTGTTCAACAAACGGAAGATTCTCGTACCCTCCTGCATCTTGTACAAGAGCTTGGAATGTCTTGCTAATCCTCACTCCTGCTTCATCATTTAACTCGATAGTTCTCTTCACATGCAGACTGATATTCTTATTTGCCTTATACATTCTTGACTTTGTGGGGCTAATAGCATGACTATGGTCAAGAATAACTGACTTTATAGACCATAAACCGTCTAATGCCTTGCTTGCAGTAATCTTTGCACGACATTTTGCAACTTGTGTAGGTAGTGTCTTCAATGTTGCTGGAATTTTTGACACCCGGCTTCCCTCTCGTGTGCAAGCAAGCATCAGATAATTCAACTCTCCATCATCTCCTTTTTTCGAATTCCGTATTTTCCATCCAAAGCCCATCACATTTGCATACTTTTGGTAAAATGCTTTTATTTCTTCAGTCGAATGAAATATCATCCCAACACTTGGCTCAACTATTTCACTATTGCCCTTAAAGGTATCAACTTTCGGTACAGATCCAACAACCGAATCCGCATCACCACCACTAGTATCTTCCATGGAGTTTTGCTGCACACGATGGACCAACCTACACAAAATAGGAAAAGAAAATTAACTGGGCTCTGCTACAATATGAAAGAGTATCCTCCTTTGCATCTTGTGTTCTTTCATTTTTATTGAATAATTCATCCAAAAATAAAATATTCATTATCGTAATTCATTACAACTTCCTAATCCTCCGATAACTTACTGATAATATAATAGTTTTGGTTCTTTGGAATATCTAACACTATCTACATAAGTGGCACTGACACAAAGCAAATAATTTAACTGCAAAAAATCTTTATCATTATCAACAAAGCATAAATGACGAAAAATATATAGCAACTAAAGAAAGAGAGGCTTCAAACATTCGATTGCTTCTTTAGCATTAGCAACACTCCTAAAAACATGCTACATATGAAGTAGACAGTATAAAAGTATATACAAAGCCAAATTACATGAGTTTGCCATTTTCGATGAAAATCACAAGGTATATTCAGGCTAGATTGGTGACGGGAGCTTCATCCCCACGTGGGGAGTGACTTCAAATGCCTAAGTAACAATCTGCAGTTGGTTGGTAACTACACCTTATAAGTTGGTAACTTCAGTTCAATAAGTTACTAACTTTTTTAAAAAGCTGGTAACTTTTCAGGTTCTGCATTTAGGTTCTATTTCCTTTAGGGAATCGATAGGTGCATCCAAACAAGTTAAGACCACACCCTATCCATCCTAGATTGGTGAGGGGAGCTTGATTTCTACATGGGGAGTGACTTCATATGCCTAAGTATGAACCTCACTTAGTTGGTAACTGCACCTAAAAAGCTAGTAACTTTAGTTTAACAAGCTAGTAACTTCTTTAAAAAGCTGATAACTTTTCAGGTACTGAGTTTTGGTTCTATTACCCTTGGGGAATGGATGGGTGCATCCAAACAAGTTAAGACCACACCCCTTCAAGCTATTTTGGTGAGGGAGCTTCATTCCCACGTGAGAAGTGACTTGATATATCTAAGTAAGAACATATAGTTGGTTGGTATGTACACCTTAAAAGCTAGTAACTTTAGTTTAATAAGATAATAACTTTTCTAAAACGCTGGTAACTTTTCAGGTACTCACTTTTGGTTCTATTGCCCTTACGGAATGGATGGGTCCATCCAAGCAAGGTATGACCATACCCCTTCAAGCTATTTTGGTGAGTGGAGCTTCATTCCCACATGGGCAGTGACTTGATATACTTAAGTAAGAACCTGCACTTGGTTAGTAACTACACCTTAAAAGCTGGTAACTTTAGTTTAATAAGCTAGTAACTTTTCTAAAAAGCTGGTAACTTTTCAGGTACTGACTGGGAATAGATGAGTGCATCCAAACAAGTTAAGACTACACCTTTTCATGCAAGGTTGGTGAAGGGAGCTTCACTCCCACGTGGGGAGTGACTTGATATGCCGAAGTAAAAACCTGCATTTGGTTGGTAACTACACCTAAAAACCTAATAACTTTAGTTCGATAAGCTAGTAACTTTCTTAAAAAGCTGGTAACTTTTCAGGTACTGAGTTTTGGTTCTATTCCCAATTTGGCATTTTCCACCAAAATCACAAAGTATATATAACCTACACCACATGTTTTCAATTATTCATACTTTGCTCCCTTTAGACACATTCAAAAGCAACTTACCAACATACAAAGGTCCAAAATTATTGCCTTCACTACATACTATATCTCTCCTTTTCATGCATTCATAATCTTTGCTAGTACTTCTATAGATTACAGAAATGCATGCCAAGTAACTACCAAATTTGACTCTTATTGCGACTCATTATGTTACCCACAATTATTGTTGCGAAGAAATATAGCTACCACTTTGAAAATCCGTAATGCTGAGGACTCTTTCTAACAAACATAACAATAAGAACATTATGCAACTGCAACACATAGTCAACCTTAACCATTACTATAGACTAAAATGTATCAGAACCATTTCATATCACTTGATCACCATAGCTTCTACTTTCAGAAGCTGGAAACAAAAAGCCATAAGTAGTTAAAGTAATAGAATGCTTTGCACTTCCACCGCGTCGAATTCTTGATTCTTTTACTATTCAAATAAATTATTAGAATTATGTTTTTCTATGATTAAAATCCTTGTAACAATTCAAGATATATTTGCAAGCTTCATTTTTTTTTATATGGATTTTATCTTCTCTTTGAACACAGTCATGCAGGCTGGACCCGAAACACACTTTGGACTGAAACAAATCTATGCACATAATGTGTACCATCACAATCATTTGCTCTTGGTTCTATATAATTATTTGTATGGATATTCACAATATAGCACGGTTGCATCAAACACTGTGCAAACATATGCAAAATCGAACTTTAACTTCCAATATGTTATGGTCATGATGCAAGAATTCTTTTCGGGTGCAGGCTTAATGACAGAAATCAAAGAAATTAGTGACAAGAATCGAAAAGATGGCATTCTTGCTATTGCTGGAGGAAATTAATGACAACAATCGATAAGACTCGTAAATTACCTTTTAACAGGATCAATTGAGTGAGAGTCCGACAGAGTTACTGAATGATAGAGGAGAGTTAACTTCTTGCAATCAAATTAGGGCTCCATTGATAGAGGGTTGACGCTACAGCAAGGGTCACCAGACAAGGAGCACACCACGATGAAGATGACGTTGTTCAGGATTCAACGCACAAAGGTGTGTCATGGCAACATCACTTGGTCAGCATCCATTTTGGTGCGGAGTGTTTTCTGGTGCGAGGTGTTTGCGGTTTTGGTGCGAGGTGTTCGCGATTCTGGTGTGGCATGCTCTTGCGTACCTACAGCATCAGTTCGTCACAGTGAAAAGGGAGAAAGAGGTTGAGAGTGGTGGCAGTTCGCGGTGTTGCAGGCGTACTGCATAGGGTTACGGTGGACAGGAGATTGAGAGATTGGTAATAGAGAGGGTTATGGTGGAGTAGAATTGACTGTGACATTCCTCCATGGACAACGATGGTAGCAGGGGATGTGAATCACTGAAGAAGACCAGGACAGTTTGTGACCGTAGCAGGGGATGAGAATGAGTGAAGAAGAGTGGGAGCATTTGTGAGTCAAGAACAGTGTATTTTTGTGTTGACAAATTTCATCGTAGCCCACGTTCCCTCCATACTTTCCTTTTGTCGTTTTGCTACTTTTTATACGGTCGACACCGTATATGTCGTCATTGAGGATGGCCAAATAACGTTTCTCAATCTATAAATCAAATATTTATAATTTTATTGTTTAATAACAAATATAATTTTATTAACTTAAATTTAATTTTAAAAATTATATTTTAAAAATAGATAAATCAAATATATTTTATTATTTTTATTTTTAGAAACAAAATCTATTATTATAAATCAAACATATTTTTTTATTTTAAAAATATGAAAATAAAAATTCTTTTTAAAAAATAAAAATAAAAAATATTTTCACAAATTAAACGTGCCAAGGGTGAGAGAATATTTTGACTATAATAAACCGAGTCAAGAACTAATATTCTAGATTGTCAAAGAAAAGAACTGTTATTGTAGTTTAGGCGCACGGAGGGGGTAAAAAAATCCTTCTTACGGAAAAATTGGGCGAACGGTGGCGTCGAATGTTACAGACGGACGGATATCAAAAGATAAGATATTATTTGTAAAAGCATGTGTAACAAGCTGGTTCAAATTGTCGCTTCACAGCGAGCCCTGTTCTCCAACATTTCAATGGCTTCCATTCACTGCACAGTTTCACTTCCTTCACTTCCCAAACTCCCCAACCTTAACAACATTCGACCCTTTTCAGTTAACCCAAACCCAAACCCAAAGTTCGTCTTCAGAACCAGAGCCTCCAGTTCCTCATCATCCTCCCCAATAGTCGAAGATGCTGCAATGAGCGTTGACAATCTCCGTCGCTTCATCGACCTTAACATGGGAAAGTGGAACGGCTCTTTCTATGTAACTATTCTTCATTTCCAGCATTCCCCCCCCCCCCAAAAAAAAAGAAATATTAGTTATTTTTTGTTTATTTTATAATCTACTAGTATATGAAGTTATAGGTTGAAGATATAAACTTTTTGTGCATTCGCTAGTTTTGTTGAATCACCCCCTTTTTTTTTCCTCTTTCTTTTGTAGCAATTTGATTCTAGTGGGAATTTGTTGCAACAAGTGAGTACCAAGCTTTCTGCCAGCTCTTATGGGGAAGATGAACTCATGAGCCTCATTCAAACGTTAGCAAGCTTCTCTTTTGATACCTTTTTTTATTTTTTATTTTTGTAGAAATCAAGGGAAATTGAAGCACAACTAGGTCTAGAAGGATTTTGCTAGTTTCTTAAATTTAAAATTATTTGAGATGATACGATGCTTCATAAGGAGAATGGACTGAGTCTGTGTTGGTTTGCTAAACTATAATCCCATTTTGTTAAATCATTAGAACATGAGAAATATTTGCTGATCATCAGTGAAGGGTTAAATGACATGCTAATAAGGTGTTTCAAAGCCAGGTTTTAGCATATAAGAATCTAAGATCTTACCTGGCTGTAGTTTTCAAATCAAATGAAAAATGGTAAATTGTATAGCAGTTGCTAAATGGTTTAGTTATATTGCTCCTTGCAGGCTGTATATTAAACAGCCATCATCAAGTACTTCAATTTCTGGAGATGATGATGATCAGACAGAATGGGCAGAGTACAAAATTAAGGAAACCAATATGTTTACTGTTGACAAATATCAACAAGTGAGATTTTCTTATAATGCTGAAACATCGTAGTGTAAATCATCATCTTTTTATTTTTTTTGTCCTTTTGCCGTGATCCCATTGCTTCTTTAAAATATCCATTACGATTAGTTTGCAGCTAGGCTTTTTCCCATCTGCAAGAGCGTTTGCTCTGCGGTACCAAACGGCTGGCATGTTGGAAACAGTATTAAGGCAAGGGGTTCTTGGAGAAGATGACACTGGTGAAGAATCACCTAAGTAAGTGCTTCTTCCCCTAGAAGAGATCAACCGGCATGTTTAATAGATTTCTATATAGTTATATTGGTGTACTATTGATGACATCATTACACATTAGCAAAGGAAATCAAGGTTGCAGTAGGGTGTAGATGGGGACAGGACATGCATTACATGCTAGTATAGCCATTACTTAGAGACAACTTCCTAAGTGTAGTTTATCTGAGTATTTTAATAGCATGCGTGATATCATCAACTTCTGCATGATTTTGACTTATACTTGATGCAAACTGCAGTGCCATAGCAAATAAGTACAAAAGCCCCTAGTTTAAATGGTAATGTGAGGAGTTTGGTGGGGGGTAGATCTTACGCTATGCTCTTAGTAAGTAATTGAGAAATAGCATTAGCGAAAGCCAATCCACAAAGAGAGAAACAAATTATTTAACATCTACTTTCAGATGTCCATCTGTATTTACTGCTCTCAGTGATATTTATTTTCAATTTGATGAGGTGGTTCCTTTACTTCCTTGTAACATGGTAAAGTATATTTGCGTATTTCTCATTGAAATGCTATTATGATATGGATATATGTATAAGCAATCCCAGCAGAAAAAAGGAAACTTTATGGGTGATCACAAAGCATTCCCCATTACGAAAGAAAGACCTAATCTACAATAATGGCAAATTGTATATTCTTCAAGCTAGTGTATAATATGACTTGATGCTAGTATATCATATGGTCATACAGGCTAAGTATAGAATGAAATTTTACAAAACCCTGTTTCCTTAATTTTATATGATAATTTGTTTCTCAACTGTTTGTTGGAAACCTTTAGATTGACTATCATATTGATTAATCTGGAACATCCTATAACAGCAACAACAACAGCCAAGTCTTATTCTACTAGGTGGGCTTGGCATATGGATTAATCAATGCCATTGAGCTCTATCTAAAAATTAAGACTTTGGTAAAACCATTTAGAGTAAGATCTTTCTTAATGGTTTCTCCTAAAGTTTTCCTTGGTTTTCCAGGTTTTCTTTTCCTATTTTAATCAGAAAACTCTTAAGGGGTTTATTGTTTAGTGGTTTGGCATATCTCTATGAGCATCTAAAATATGCACACACATTCACGCATATTATATTTGATACCTTCGTTGGACTTTGTTTACAATTATGTAGCAGAAATCTCAAGCTTCCCTCTCGCCGACCTTCTGTTGTATGTGAGAATTGCCTGTATTCTCTACAGAGAGATATGCGAGCAAGAGCCTTTCACATTTTGGATCCAAAAGGCACTATAGATATGCTTACCATCTTCCTAGAGGAAAGAAGTGACAGGTCTCCTCCTCTACTTGACAGTACTAAGGTGAGCTTACTGGTATGTGCAGCTTTTATTTTATTTATTTATTTTTTTTCTATTTATACTGCAGATTAGCCTACCCGCACACACAAGCTAGTGCATATTTATTTATAAAAGAGTTTTTCATTTGAAATTTCTACCAATGTTTTACAGCAGCAGGACAATATCTTGTGGTTGTAGCTCCTTAGATATTTTTTAAATTCTTCTTGAATTCATTGCAGGATGTGAGGAATAGGATTACTCCATTTCTTGGTAAATGGAAAGGTCATTCCATTACAAAACGAAGTGGTGTGTATGGATCTACAATTGCTGAAGCTGATACGGTTGTGTTACATGAGATAGCTGACAATGGCCAACTTATTCAGGTATTCTGCATCTCAATAGCGTGTGCTGCATAGGTATAGGAAAACTGTAGCATAACAGAATTCATGAAGTATTGTTTAATGCTATTAGCTTGTTAAAAAATCAAAATCTTAATGGCATAATGCATTGTTTATGCATCTGGTTTAACTACAGTTTCATAACTCACATGTTTTACCTGTTTGGAGTTCTATTAAATTTTTCTCTCTTTCGCCTCGTTCTACTACGTGGGACATAGTACCTCTTCATTAATGAGCTTGTGTGGCTTTATTTTCTCTCCACTCTACCCTGTTGAGCTCTATTGGTATATGCTTGATTGGAGTAATATTTTATAAACAAGTAATTTCTTTTATTTGTCACAACAGAAGAACTTCCCCTTTTCCTTCATATTTGTGAACAAGAACATATTTTAACATTAACACCTCTTTCCTAATACTTGTGGTTTATGTTGTTGACGCTGGCATGCTGCTACTGTTTATCAGGATGTTACTTCAACATCTGAATCTGAAGGGAGAGATGTTACCACCAACGTGCATTGGACTGGCACAATATCAGACAACCTGGTTACATTTGATGGAGGCTACCAGATGATACTATTGCCAGGTGGCATGTACATGGGGTGTCCCTGTGATGTAGCAAAAAGTGTAGCGAAGTCAAAGTCTTTCCATTTAGAGTTTTGTTGGTTGGAGACACCTGACAAGAGGCAAAGACTGGTTCGCACGTATGATGTGCAAGGCTTGGCTGTCTCATCTACCTATTTTTCTGAGACTAAATTGTGAATAATCTACTTCACTTTTCTTCTTTTATGAAAAGGCTTGTCTTCTTCCCAGTAAGTAGCTCATATAGTTATGATCATGAAGAGAACACATGTAATACTAATGTTTATTATCTTAGCATCTTTAATTCTTTATGGTAGGTTGATTTATTCTGCTTGTGGTGAGAATGTCGAGGAAATTTTTCTACTTTGCTTTACTATGGTTCTATTGGTAACTCTGGCCAAGCCAAATTTGAGGTCCAATTTTAGAGAAGAGCCGACCTCGGTTCAACTCGTTAGTGCTAGGCCTAGGTACAAGCTTAAAGGGAGAAAAAAAAAAAAAAAAAAAAAGAAGGGAATCCCGCAAAAGTTGTTCGTTTTACGTTTTCACAGTTAAACGAGAAGCGCAGTCCCTTCAAAAAACAGGTTAATGAATGCAATTAGAATATCAGATATTACTGCCTTACTGAGAAGGTATCCGCTTTTCTCATTTATCCCTTCTAAGTCCTCTCTATCTGCCACGTGTATCCAGTGCATGGTGTAACTTAAAACAGAAGAAGCTGATTGAAAATAATGGCATCATCTTTGTGGTGGAGAAATTCTAATATGATGATGTGATAATAAGAAAATGTTGTTATTTTATATTATTTATTTGTTTTTGTTTAGATCATCAATTTTTATTTAATTGTTGGTACTAATTTTTTATTACTCATAAAATTCCCATTTAAAATTTTGATTAGAAAGAATAATGATTAAATCACTTAAATCCAGTAAGTAATAATAAATTATTTAATATTTAACACTAATTATATTAAAAATATAATTAAAGTAAAAGATAGTTATAATTTATTATAAATTTAATTTAAATATTTTGATAATATAAAATAATTTTATATAATCAATTAATATAACTAGTAAAAAGTATCAAATCATATAAATAATTATATATTATAATGAGAAATTTACTTTAATTTTTATTTTTTAAAATTTTTATTAATTTTATACTATCAGTACATACTAATTAAATTTATGTATTATTTAAATTACTGTTATTCGGAGTCTATTGTACCCTAACTAAATTGACTTGAAGTTGAATTCAAGATTTTGTTTACAAAAAATTAATATCAAATTATTTAAATTAATTAACTATTAGTAAAAATTAGTAATGATTTACTAAATTGAGTTACTAAACAATGAAATATATACAATTTTTTTCCTAAAACCACTTTTGAATTTCTGTGCTATAACTGTGAATTTTACATTCTTCCAATTCTTGCATGATTAATTAGAGAGGAATGTCTAATTAGACACTTATTCTGTGTTATCTGTATATATCTTTAATTATGTTTAATTAGATACTTATTCACAAAATGAAAAAAAATTATGAAAAAGAATAAAAATTAATAAGAGAGAAAAGGAGAAAGATAAAAAAAGAGTGTCAATATATATCAATAATAGATATATATAAATTACTTTTCTCCTAATTCAATGCTGCATGACGACAGCAAGAATCATTTCTCGGGATCCTCAATCTGCACTTTTACTCTGATTTCTGATTAAACAATTTTTTTCGTAAACTCTTCTTAAACGACTTTGAAAACTATAATGAATGAACTGAAAAAACGTAGAAGAAACAAGAAGCAGCATATTCCAACACATCAAGGAGATGCTGATGCTCACATCTGAATCAACATTAGCGTATAATTACTTCAAATTCAAGTCTTTGTTACACCATCATGATCCACTCGTTTAACACGTAGTTATCTTATGTACTTGAAAAGGGACCTTTACCTTGGCAACATCTTCAACATCCTCAGAAACAACACAACACAACGCAACACAACAAAACACACTTCATTCATTCATTCATTCATCTTTGTGTCAGCATAGGATCCAACACGATGAAAACCTCCACCACCTTTACAGTGTCACTGGCCATAGTTCTGGTCATGATCAACAGCATCAACATGGCACTGAGTGAGACTCGCATACCCACCACCTTAGATGGCCCATTTGGCCCGGTGACTCGCCGGTTCGACTCATCACTGAGAAGGGGCAGTGATGACTTGCCAATGACTCATCCAAGGCTCAGAAAGAATGTCACTTCAAATTTCCCTGAGCAGATTGCACTTGCAGTTTCTTCACCAACTTCTATGTGGGTGTCTTGGGTCACTGGTAGTTTATCTCATCAACTCATAATTCTCTAAAAGATTTAGTTTTTGAAGGTTTCTATAGTATCCTTAGACAGTAGTTTGTAAATCGTAAGGGTTTCAATACCCTTTATTAATCAGCGAGTAGTGGCTGATATTCACTCTTAGATCACTAATTTGAACTATATTTTTAATGTTTACTTTTATAAATTTTAATAGGTTGCTTAATATTAGCCACTAACTGCTACAAGATATTGGTATCCATAGAAAATGTTTTACATTATCAACCAATCGCATTCGTACTGGGTTGTTTTGTTTTGGTGAAGGGGATGCGCAGATTGGTCTCAATGTGACACCACTTGATCCTGCATCTGTTAGAAGCGAGGTGTGGTATGGGAAAGAGAGTGGCAAGTACCCAAGTGTTGCTAAAGGCGTTTCAGTTGTTTACAGCCAGTTGTATCCCTTTGAAGGCCTCTGGGATTACACCTCTGGTATTATTCACCATGTGAAACTCAAAGGTACGTTGAATTTGTTTGCTGTTTAAGCTCTTGCTTAAGTGGATGATAGTGCTTGGTACTGAGAAGGGAGCGGTGGTCGCTGATTCACTGAATTGTTAATTCGTCAGCAAACAAAACTATGTAGTCTGAAAATAAAATGCTTTTTTTTTTTTTTTTTAATCACTAATGTGAGTGATAAGGAACATGCCACTGGTTGATATTTTAGAATTTATGTCTGATGATGGGGACCTACTGTCTGGCTGCACATCTATAAAAAGCTGCTGTGTTGCTTATTTTGAAATTTTTGAATATATCCTAATGGGGATATGAGTGCATGACTGTGAAATTATTTGAAATGCAGAGCAAATAATTTGCTCAGCAGGTAATCTCAAGTTCTTGGATGCATCACTTCTCAAAATTTGATGTCTGCCCTGTGACATGGTTGGTAAAGCAATAGTGAATTATTGGATAGAAGTATTTACTTCCAATAAATTAGTGAAAGATTAATTATTTTGATAAGATTCTTTTAACTATGATGTTCTGTTTGTATGGTCTTCCAAATTTGCTTGTTTATGTATGGTATGCATTCCAGTGAGTTATGGCATATGCATAATTTTGTTCATTGTAATTTCAAACTGTCCTGCTCTGGAGCCATTTATATTCTTCATTTATTGCGCTTCATCTAACCATGTCCTCCATGAAATAACAATATCCAATCATATGTTGTTGTAGTGCACATTTGAAGTAAAATTATCAGATTATGAAGTGCTTGATGGTACTCGGTTTTTAAGATACATATGATGATGCATAGAAAGTAAACTCCGAGTGAACGTATCAAAGCAAAAGGAATGGTATCAAGTGAACAAGTGCAATGACTCAAATTTGTTATTCAGTTTGGTGAAAGTTTCAGAGATATTTCTTTCTTGGTGTAGGTCTTGAACCAGGAACCAGATATTATTACAAATGTGGGGATAGTTCTATTCCAGCCATGAGCCAAGAGCATGCTTTTCAGACTTTTCCAAGGCCTAGTCGAAATAGTTATCCCAGCCGAATAGCAGTTATTGGAGATTTGGGCCTCACAAGCAATTCTACTACAACTATTGATCACCTAATTTACAATGATCCTTCAATGATTTTAATGGTTGGAGATTTAACATATGCAAATCAGTACTTAACGACCGGTGGAAAAGGAGTTCCATGTTTTTCTTGTGCATTTCCGGATGCACCTATCAGAGAGACATATCAACCCCGGTGGGATGGGTGGGGAAGGTAACCTACATATTTTAATGCCTGTGCAGAATGATATAATCTGGTCTTAGCTGAAGCATACTAATTGTATGGCGAACAAAACAATAGCCTAACCAATTTCACTTTTCGGCTTTAGCTTGATAGACATTTATACTCTTCTGTTTCGAAAATGAAATAGCTTTCTGTAACATAGCACTTAATTAACCTTTGGTACCCTTAAAATTTGGTTTGCTGCATTGTACATAAACATAAAAATTTAATACCCTTATTATCCAAAAATGCAAAATATTCCAAAATTACAATAACTACATGGCATATTATGTCATATACCTAATAATCCTAATATCCATATTCGTTATGACTTTATTTCTATCCCATTCCCGATCAATATGTTCTACTCTTCCACAGACACTAGTAAACATTGACCATATTTTCATAATTGCATGATAGCATTCAATCTCAGCTAAAACTTCCTTCTGCTATGTTATTATACTGTGTTTTCTTTCATTCGGTAGTATGTGGGCCTGTGCAAAACTGCACTATTGATACTTTTATTTGTCTATTTTGCAATATTGTTAATAATAACGTGCATTATCACTTCTAACGTGAACATATGGTAGATAATTGGCTGAAATATTAGAATCTCTTCCACAAATAGTTAATATCCAAAGCATCTGTTAGTTGGAAAATTCTGGTTATGATTTGCTCATTGGTTTTTAAAACATCAGGTTTATGGAGCCTTTGACCTCAAAAGTTCCAATGATGGTTATTGAAGGGAATCATGAGATTGAACCTCAAGTTGATGGCATCACATTCAAATCATACTTGACAAGATTTGCAGTTCCTGCTGAAGAAAGTGGCTCTAAAAGTAACTTCTACTATTCTTTTGATGCTGGAGGTGTACACTTTATCATGTTGGGAGCATATGTTGATTACAATAATACTGGTAACTGATACAGTTTATTTTACCTTGTGGAAACCAGTCGCTACATATAATTTTAGATAATTGCAACTTGATATGTTTGACTGGATCTTCAATGTAGGTGCACAGTTTGCCTGGCTGAAGCAAGATCTGCAAAGCGTAGACCGTAGTGTAACCCCTTGGCTCGTAGCTGCATGGCATCCTCCTTGGTATAACAGCTATGCTTCACACTATCAGGAATTTGAGTGTATGAGATTGGAAATGGAAGCACTTCTCTATCAATACGGTGTTGACATTGTTTTTAATGGTCATGTAAGTTAAAATTACTATATTTTGTTGTTACCAGTTTTAGAATATCAATTTATTAATATGATGTTCAAAATATCCAAGATTTCTCTTTTCCTTTTTTATATAAATTTCTCTTTTCTGTAATTCAATTATGTAGTTAATTTATTATAGGGTTAGATAAATGGGAGAAATACATTATTTGTCCGCCTAAAATCTGAAACAAGAGCATTTCTGTAGAAGACCAAATCTATGGATGTTTTATTTTCTTTTAAATATAAATCTATTTAGGAAGTTACAGTTAAAATGTGTAACGATATAAACCTTCTCTCTAGCAGTCTCGCATATCTCTACTTTTGGACACAGTTGTTTGAGTTGTTCTTCAATTCATAGGTATTACTGATATCAGCTCATTATGCAACCAATTTTTCCCCTAAGCGGATGGATTTGCTAGTCTGTTAGAGAGCAAGGTGGATCTTGTATTATCAAATTCTTCTGTGATAATTCCTGTTTTAAGTAGTGGAATCTGAATACAATACTTGATCCAAAATAATTTGCCTCAGAGTTGTTGTGTTAGTCTTGATTCTTACTGGGTAATAGCTTGCAACACTATCAATTAAGAGGATTGTCACTTTATGAGGTTTGAAATGTGTTCAGTCATTTTAGGTGAACAATTTGGAAATCTTTTTTGATGAATGAAGAATGATGCATGTATCCCTTTGACAATTGCATCCTGTCCATGTACATTTAGTTCCAAGTGTATACGGGGTAGTTGTTGAACTTTGTCCCTGTTGTTAAGAACTTATGATCTGTATTATTTGTTTTGATGCTTATTACGTTTTGTGGAACAAAAATGTTGAAGATGCAATACTTTTTGTAGTAAGTTTTTTTCAATTGAATTTATCCTTCAGAAAGAATTATCTGCAATGGTGTTTTCTTAAATAAGGCTTACTTCGCGTGTAGTTTTCTGCTATGGTTTAGAGAAACAGTGTCACATGTTGTCCATCATGCAGGTTCATGCTTATGAGCGGATGAATAGAGTTTATAATTACACATTGGATCCATGTGGACCTGTTTACATAACTGTTGGAGATGGCGGAAATATTGAGAAAGTAGATGTTGATCATGCAGATGACCCGGGAAAGTGTCCTTCAGCTGGAGATAACATACCAGAAATTGGACCGGTTTGCCACTCAAATTTTTCCTTTGGTCCTGCCAAAGGCAAATTTTGTTGGAGCAAACAACCTGAGTGGAGTGCATTTAGAGAAAGCAGTTTTGGACATGGGATTCTTGAGGTAAAGTCTTTAGTGTTTGATACTATGAATTTTTCATTCTCATTTTTCAGACCCCTATTGGAATGAGTGGTTAATGCATTTCTTTACTATTACTATTGTAGACAAGCCTTTAGGTTCAGTTAGCTCAATCACTGACTGATGTATTCTTCTTGGTCTGGGCATCTGAATAGGAATATCAATGGGATTTTGGGATAATGATGTTACTCTTATACTATGTCTATGTATTTCATCATGAACGGGCACTATCATAGGCATTTAGTTTATCCATCCAAGGTCATAGTTGTTAGTGATGCCTCCTTGGATAATGCTTGGATGCTCTAAAGCATGGGTATGCTTAAATAGTTGTTGTACCCATACCGAGTACATACCCGGTTGATCATTTGAGTTCACAAAACTTGGGGTGATATCCCTGGATAGAATCTTTTCTCTGATGAAATGACAATCGATCTCAACGTGGTTGATCCTGTCATGAAAACTAGATTAGAAGCGATTTGCAATGCAACTTGATTGTCACACACAAGTGTCATTTGCTTGTTCTCCCCAAATTGAATTTCCTTAAGAAGTTGCTTCAGCTAGATAAGTTCACATGTGGTGGATGCCATGGCACGATACTCTACTTCAGCACTAGACCTTGCCACCACATTTTGCTTCTTACTCTTCCAGGAAATAAGATTGCCTCCAATGAGTATACAATAGCAGGAAGTGGAATGTCTATCAGTAGAAGAAAAACAACGATAACCCTTTTCTGACTTAGTGTACCCAAGGAAAACATTTGATGGACTGGGCAGAAAGTTTGTCAAGGCGAGGGGCAAGGTTGTGGACAAAAAACAAGTGGACCCAAAAACATGTAGATGAAGGGAATACCAGGGTCCATGGGAAAACAACACAGAGTGAGGACTTTGGTTACCCAACATAGAGGACGGCATGCGATTAATTAAGTAATACATATCAAGAACAGCATCTCTCCAAAAATGAAAAGGAACATGACCATGAAGAAGAAGGGTACGAGTTGTTTCGATAAGGTGGCGGTTTTTGCGCTCAACAACCCCATTTTGCTGAGGAGTATGAGCACAAGAGGTGTGGTGAAGAATGCCATGAGAAGCCATAAAATTTTGAAACTTGTGAGACAAATATTCCCTAGCATTATCACTACGTAAAGTACAAAAAGGAACACCAAATTGAGTTTTTTGTTAGAATTTGTAAATATCTGTAATTAGGGAAATTATATATTTGTAAATATTCTTATATTTATTTTATAGTCTATATAATTTAGCCTCCGCTATGTAGTTGAGACTAAGATTTCACAAAGTTTTTCTCTTTTTCTTTCTATCTCAACATAGTATCTAGAGCTTGGAGAGAAAGCAACCCTAAACCGTGCCATCAGGAGGACCCATTATCCTCCAGTGAATTTTTTTTTTTCCAGAAATCGGGTTATCTTTCTGATTCCCAACCTCATTCTTGCTGAGTCATCATTCCAACAGCCTTCCACCATTGTCCACCATTGTTTTCAGCCATCGTTGTTGCCTATGCGCCACAGTAGTGATGAGGTTGGAAACTAGAAGGACAAAATAGTTTCCAGGAAAAAAAAAAAATTCACTGGAGGGCAATGGGTTCTCCTGACAACACAGTTTAAGGTTGTCGTTCTCTTTAAGCTCTAGATACCATGTTGAGATAGAGAGAAAAAAGAGAAAAGCTTTGTAAAATCCGTGTGTTTCAACTACACAACGGAGGCTGGAATATATAGACATTATGTAATAAATACAAAGATATAGAGAATATATAATTACCCTAAATATGCGATTCTAACTCCTAATTAACATAAATACATAATATTTACAGATTCTACCATAGTTAAAGTTATGGAGTACTATTATTTTTTATGCCTACTTATTGTTTCACGGTTTAAGCATTTAAATATGTAGAAATCTAGTATATGAATCCACAGATGTTGATAGGTTTCTTTCAAGAAAAACCTACAAAACCCCATACTCTTTGAAGAATACCTCAAGAAATTTTATTCACAAACTGATTAGAATGATTTATAATGAGATAATTCTCTTATTTATAGTCCTAACCAACGAACTAGGGAACCTAACTACTAATAGAACCTAACTAGCTACTAATGGTTCATAACAGCCTAACAGATATTGTGGCTGATTTTGTTTTTTTGGGAAGGATCTATTAATTTTGTTGACATTGACACAGTTGAGTTTTCTTATAATGTTCAAGTAGTTATGTGGTTCAGCTACTGCTTTATTTATTTACCAAATAATAACATATATGCGTATGCATGCAAATTTATTTCTAAGGTGTGCATCTTAAAGGACCCAATAAAAATCTTGCTACAGTTTGGAAGAAACTTTCTTTGTGTGTAGTTATTACATTTTGTTTTCAGTCCACTTTATGACGTGGATATAGTCCATTAACTATCTTGTATATATGATATCATTCCTTTCATCAAACATTAGCATTCCTATGTTATTGCAGGTGGTGAATTCTACATATGCATTATGGACTTGGCACCGAAATCAAGATATTTACAAAGAACATGCAGTTGGTGACCAAATATACATTGTGCGACAGCCTGAAAAGTGCTTGAATGATTTAAAAGTATTAGTTCCATACTGAAGCTTTAGTATGCTGAAGATTTTTCCTGATTATGAAACTATATGTGAGGATTTTATTGCTCTCCTTTTTCTCTCTGACATATTCTAAAATTTTATATCATGCAAAGTTTTTTACATGTAATTTCATTTTGATTTCCCCACTCCTTTACCTTGTACTGCCCGGGAAGTGACCGCTGCCCGCAAGAAACTTCGGGTGTGCCAAATTTCTAGACAATCAAGAGCTGTTTTAATTGACTTTAAAAATCTAGTTTGTTCTGCATCAGCCCGCCAAATCATTGACTTTGTTGGATAGACATGACTCTTCTTTAGTTTGTGCACTGAACCATTAAGATTACGATGGAAAGGTGTTTGACAAAATCTTCCTAGTGGAGCCCAAAATTTGAAAATGTCAAACCAACTTTCAGATGTATTGGTCCAGCGAAAAACTTGCATTGTACATCATGTCTACCCAAGAATACAACAAAAACTTTATCTTGTCTTCCATGATAGAAAATAGAAACAACTCAACTAAAATCTTCCTTTGGAAGGCTTTTCTACCTTGAGTTCCTGGTTGAATTGACGACGGACTGGTGCATGAGGCTCCCACTTAGTGAGTCTAGGGAAGGTAGATATACGCGGCCTTACCCCTACTAACGAAGAGGTTGTTTCCAATATTTGAACTTGTAACCCTCAAGTTATAAGGTGTCAACCTTATTATTGCGCTGAAGCTCACCTTCTCCTTGTTGAATTGATGCATACTGCAAAATTTATTTGGAAAATTTGCTTAAATATCAGTTTCCAAACTGCCTTGAGTTGGAATTTCACGTCACTGTAGTAATTTTATTTGTATAGACTTAAGAAGGTTTCAACTTGCAATTTTACAGATTAAAGCAATGGTTTTTGTTTCATTTTCATTTCACCAATTATTATTGATTATGTTTGCTGTGACTAAATTTTCATTCACTAAAATATTTAATTCATTATTCGGTTGAGTATTGAGTCAATCTTCCTTTGACAGTCACAGTCACAGTCACAGTCACAGCAATCACTTACACACCATTCGTCCTCTTCCTCAAGTGCTCCCTCCCGCCTCACTCAGGTAAGCTCTATTCTTTGCTTCTTCAGTCTAACGCCTCATTTTTATGATGAAAAGAGAAATGGAATCCAACCAATTGAATTTGATCACCCAGGATTTCTCTATCATATCACAATTCCTTGGAGTTCTCTTTATTTTTGGTCTATATTCTCAGGTAAATGAGATCTTGTTTCTCTTATCTGTGTCTATCTGGTGTGTGTGAGAGTGCATTGCCAAGTATTTGCTCATGTAATATCTTCAGATAACGAAATTAAATATGCAGTAAATTCTAGTCTTACTAATTATAGAAAGACCTGTTCCCTGTAGCTTCTGATTGTTTTCTTTTATCTCTTTTTGAAGCTGGACCGAAATAGCTTTTGGACAATTCCTCTTCTAAATCTTTGTCAAATAGCGTTGAAGATAACATACACAATTATATGTTTCGCTTGTTTTCTACTTTTTATACCGTTGCTACTTTCCCCATGTCATATCTGCCTGGTCAATTTGTCCTCAGTGTTTTAATTACCTGACTTCTTTTGTGGTTTTCCTAATGCAGGAAGTAAGGATTTATGCATAAAATCAATCAGTTTTTATGATTAAAGATCTTGAACGTGGTTGTCAATCTGTCATCCATTGTTACAGGGTTTAAGATGTGTGCAACTTCAGCAATGATAGGTTAAGCATGTCCATCTATACCTTGCCATGGAGCATATTGAATAGATTGCTCTTTTTTTCCCCTGTTTTCTGTTGTGTGAGTTAGAGGGTGAGCATGGGTGTAAAGGTAAAATTGCTGCCTTTGATGATCTAAGGTCACAAATTCAAATTCTAGAAGCAGCCTCTCTGCTTGTGGGGTAAGGCTACGTACATCTATTACGTGCATCTATTCTCTTCGGACTCCGCCAGGTGGGAGCATCGTGACAACATTCACAGGATCTTGAAAAATCATTAAATCTATTGTTTTGTTGAAAGGCAATGTAAAGTGTAAACTTACTAATTTTTTATACTGTCTGCCAAGTATTCATGTGGCAGTTTTTATTGAAATTTCACATAATTTTTAACTTTTGAAAGTATGCTAATTCCAAGTATTACACATTCAACTACTAATAAGTAATTTAACTAAGGGCTAAACCTAACCCATGCCTCATAATTGATAACATTTAGGAAGCCTTGTACATGAAAATTGACTGGTTTTCCATTTTTCTAGCACAACCCTTTAGCAACCTAATGAAAGCAAACGATTTTCCTTCCTATTTGCAAAATATATAGGAGCAAACAATAGTTTTGGTGTCACGTGTTGGTAGTTAAGTTGTTAAGAGGTACTCATATGCAATGAGAGTACTGGAGTTCAATCTCTTCATGTCCTCTCCATTCAATTTTTCCCCCCCTCTATTCCTCACTCCCCCTTCTATGTGTCATTAGGAACTTCTTGGAGACTTCATTGAAAGGTTCGTCAACGCCTACAAAGTGAGACTTAAGCCTAACAATAATAATAATGTGTTGGTTACAAATCTATGGAGCAAGCATACAGATATGCGATGTAATATGACACGTATATAGAGATATAATAATATTTAAAAATTATAGAATATGATATGATTATAGTATAATATATAAAATTAATAAAAAATTAATATAAAAATATAAATCTTAAATTAAAATAGAAAAATAATGTTTGAATTATAGCATAAATTTTTTTAAGTGTACTAAAATGTATTATTTTATTAATTATTTTAGAATTTTCATTTATATAGATAAAAAATACAAAAAAATAAAGAATTTTTTTTTAAAATATAACTAGAAACATCTGAAAATATCTGTTAAATATCCAATATGGATATGGCGACTATTTTGAAATATCCATGTTATACATATACAAGCTAACCAACCAATTGTTCATGCTGAAAGATCAACGCATCTATTGGCTCCTTTTTTCTTTTCGTTTTTTTTTTTTTTTTTTGCCCTTTTTTTAAGTGTGAATCCATTGGCTCATTGTTGGTAACATATTTCAATGCCACAAAATATCAGCGGGTTCTTATCAATTTTTCTTCTAAGTTTTTAGTCGTTTTTAAAGATAGGACGGAAGTGGTTAATTGTGAAGGCCATTAATGTTAATGATGGCAAAGCAGGCGGCTTGCCCCACCCGCCAAAAGTGGGGCGGGGTGGCCAAATTAGAAGAATGGACTCTATTGTAACTTGTCCCCATTTAAGTGTGGGTAAAAAAATAAAAAAATACCAAATGAAATTTATCACTATTGTATCATTATGCCTTTGAAAAGCTAACCACCGTCGACATTCATATGCATCCCATAATCTGTTTTTGCTAAATGATATAAATGTTTAATCCTCAATTTTCGTAATAAAAAATAATTATTATTTTTGAAATATATTAATGATATAAATGTTTATAAAAAACTTGTATCTTAAAAAAAAAAAAAAGAGAGACAATCCATTGGTCCAGAGGCCTAGCCCGCTCTGGCCAGCCAAAACCTGCAAGTTAGGCGGGGCAGGTTTGGTGGGTCGAAATTTTTTTATGAGTTAAATGTGTCAATCCAACCTATTATTTTTAGTTGATTTAGCGGGCTAATATATGGGATTGAACCCGTTTTGCCATCTCTAATTAATATTAACCGATTTGATAGAACCGAAAAGTCTGTTACAAGTCCGTGATCAACAGAGAACGTTTTAGTGTCAACTTCTTTACAATTGAGATTCTTCATTTGGGAATTTTCGATGTAATGTGAGGATATTCCAAAGGTTTGATCTTCTACTTGGTCACTTCGCCTTAATCTCTTATCAAGGTGCCTGTATCTTTCAATGTAACTAACAATCATTTTGATAAAGGAATCAATTAAAACCAATGAAGCCATCTGCAGCTATTCTTAATCATTCATTAATAAAGAAGCAGTCGTGCTGGATAAGATATAAAACATTCTACATCGTTGAATTCATCTTCACAACTAAGTTTAATCATATCATTTTTCATTTGCACAAATCTACATAAAATTTAATGATTCTTGATCAAATTCGTGCTGTTTGCTTACGTTTTTGTCTACGTTCAATGAAGGGTATAACAATGAAAGAGAAATGTACTACACATAAGAAAGGGGAATTCTATCCCTCCCCAAGTGCAAGTGGTGATGTGATCTATGAAATGATTATTTCAGCTAAATAAGTACTTAATTATACGTAATGGACACGTCAATTTACACATACAGACAGGCGTTATGGCGATTGGTATCCCTACACCTTAGTATACCTTAAAATTGAGTAGATTTAATTCAACCCTAAATTAGTACAAAAGTATATTTGGATTTGAAGTATAAATAATGCACAATCCATTATATCTTGTATTCAAATTCGACATTTTATTTAGAAAAATGAGAAAGAATAAGGATCGAATTCTAGACTACTTAGTCATAGAAACTATGCTATTATCATAGAATTAAATAGATCTAATTTAAACTCAAAAGTTAACTCACAAGATAGAGTTATTTAAACTCTTATAAAGACTATCTTAATCATATCCTTAAATAATATAAGAATCTAACAATACAGAGGATAACAAATTTTACATTTTATTTTCAATAAAAAGCTTTCCACTTTCTATTATGAAATAACTTATAGTTGAGAGTAAATTTGTAATTCTATTTTATTCAGATTAAAAGTGGAGAGAACATATTATATAGGTGAGAAAACAAAGTTGAAGCAGTCATTAATACGGATAAAATAAAATTATAAAACCATCTAATCTTCTCTTTTTCGAATCAATTTATAATTGAAGGTTCTAATTTTATTTTATCCTCATTAAAAAAAATGAAGAAGAATGTTATATAGATGAGAGAAAAAAAAGGCAATAATTAATATAGATAAAATAAAATTATAAAATTAACCTTGACTATAAGTTGATTCAAAATATGAAAATAAAATATAATGAATTTTTTGTCCAAAATAAAATAGAAAACTTATTAATCTTAACTTTAAGGTGTAGAGATTAACCATCTTGGTAATTTAATAAATAGTAAACGTCATAAGTTAAATGATTAATTCATTTTGCAATTTAAAAAGTACCAGAGGACTCGACTTGCGTGATGCGGGAGTTGCCCAACTAAATTAATAAACTAACACTTTTTTATTTTCTTAAGAAGAATAAAAATAATTTAACACTTTTTTTATTATTTTCATATCCGCTCCATTAATATTAAGGAAAAATTCTTAGGTAGCAGGATCGTTGGGAGCTGCCAAAGTAAATTAATCAAGTTTAGATTATCATGTAAAATATCTCACCTACAAAGTTTAGATTCATACATATCTGAATAGGTTAATGTCACCCATAGAGAGTTCTTAATCAAATATTATGGATGGATCAAAAATACTTTTTTACATCAATAAATTAGGATACAACCCATGGCCCTTATCAATTTATTTATCCAGCATTAACTTTATCCCATCCCAACTTAACTCGGTCCAATTAGTAGTGTTAAAAACTAAAAAAATAATAAGTTTGTATCAATTAATTAATTTTTCTTTTGTAAATAAAAATTTAAATTGAGAGGAAGACTCGCATCAATTTAGAATTTAAACATATTTTTGGACTCATCAAGTATCTATAAAAATACTTATATATCCCTTATTAACTGGAGAACATAAAAATCAACTCCAAGTTATATAGTGATTCATAAAGAGAGGATTGACCAAATAAACTAATCTCATTGATAATTAAATAATTAGTTTTTGAAGTATAGCTATAAATACTCTTATTTCTGTCTCAGTAGCATTTTTTTTTTCTTTTGGTGGAGAATAGACCCCATGACTTCTAAGAAATTCTGTTGGTTTTGGAAGTTATCAAACAATTAAAAATGATTAATTAACATTAACGACTTACAAAGTCGAGAGATCAAATTAAATGGTGAATAAAATAGAGTAAGATTTTTATTATAATTATTTGAGTGCACTTGAGAATTTCTCAAAGTAAAGCTCCCTCTCTAATAATTTTCTTATTACTAATTACAAAAAATATTGCTTAATAGAAAATATAACCATCCCTGGCGGGAAGGGAAGTGCTACCCCTAAGCAGAACACTGATTTGGGTTGTGATCATCCTCCGCACATAACATAATGCCTAGGGGAGAAGATGCAAAACTAATGTTACATTGTAATGCACTACAAGTTACCAGCTCCTAAGATTGTGACCTCAGCTGAGATTTGTTTAGCATGAAATACTTGTGTGCATGTATGATAGTGACTGAGAAAACATTTTGGTGAATGAAGCAAAATTTCTCGATTACGTGAATTTTTTTAATTATATTTTTTAAGATAACAACGAAAGAAAAAGTCTCTTCTTGATGTTGATGTGATTTGCCGTTTTTCTTTCGTGAGGCTGCGCCCCCTCTTGTTGGCTGTTGTGGCTCAATTTCAACCACTCTACTCTATTGACCTCCCTGGCACTTCCCATCCATATTAAATTCGTACCCTCTTCTCTCTCAAGTAAGCAAGTTGCAGTTGACGTTCAATGTATGTGTACGCAAGTGGCCTGTACATGGCCATGTTCAGAAGTTTGGTGCCCTTAATTATATCGTTTTTGTAAAATATCTCATTTTTGGATGTCTATCAATATCAGTAGAGTAATGATATTATTATAATCTTAAATTTATTATAAATTTTATATATGACAAGATTTTAATTATTTAAAATATAATTTATAATTATAATATATAAATATTACAAAAAATTATTAATTAATGTATTACTTATATATCAGATTCATTATACATTCGAATCTATATTATTATTTTTCATATCAATATATGAAACCGAGAATAATTCAAGTTCTGTATACGTTTTCCTTTCAATTGACATGCTACTGTTTGTTTTCATAAATGTTTGCTGTAGAAACTTCGAAGCTATCCATCAGAGTACACATATGTCTATCCATTGTTCATAAATTTAATCGGAGTGGGGATGAAATTCATAAATAAAAAGTACATTCAACCCGAGTACATTTTAGAGATAGATATGATTTTATAGATAGATATGAAAGGTGAGTCGGTAGGAAATTGAAAAAATTAAAGAGTAATGTTACGCAGCAAAATTATTTTCAAAATTACTGTTAGATTTTATCACAACTCAAGGAATACAGCTGGAAAAGACCCCCCAAGAAAAAGTGAAATGACTTATTAACCTAAATGTTAGAAATAAAGTAAGAATAATAGATTCATCCTTTAACTTATTTTTTGTTTTTAAATTTATTCATTAAATTATAAATATTTTAAATTTATCCTTTAATTTTCAAAAATTAAACATTATTACAAGAAAATACTCTATTAATGGCAAAAAATTTGCGGGGGACTTGATTCGCCACAAATTTCTAGCAGATGAGTAGCATATAATGAACGCAAAGTGAACCAAACAAGAACAAAAAAAGCGGCCATCACCACCAATACAACAGGATAACATTTGCAGTGGCATAACTTTGAACTCTAGTATAACCATTTGCGGCAGCAAATACCCCCGCTATTTGCTTTGTATATTTGCCATGGCATTTGCCATCACCAAAAGTGAATAGCACATTAAGTAGCTCAAAATTATCGGCAACATATGCCATTGCTAATTGCCATACTTCTTATTGCCGCTGTTAAGTCACAAACTATTTTGTGTCAGCAATTGCCATTGCTACTTATTACATTTATTTCGATCACATATACATGTTAATTAATTTACATGTACTTCCAATATATATATATATATATATATATATATATATATATATATATATATATATATATATATGTGTGTGAAATAGTTTGTGGCGGCAATTGCTGCTGCTAATTACTACGTGAAATTAAAAAAAAAATGTATTTACAATTTTGCCGTTGCTAATTAAAAAAATAATTACTACGCAAACTTAAAAAAAAAAGTATTTACAAGTTTGCGGTGGCAATTGAAAAAAGTTGCTACCACTAATTATTATGTGAACCTTTTTTTTTCTTGAAAAAAAAGCTATGTTTGCTAGTTTGTGGCTGTAATTAAAAAAAATGTTTACAGTGGTCTAGGTCACTGCTAATCACATAAATGATTTAAAAAAAATCATAGCGTTTGCGGCAACCTTAGTTGTCACTAATTGAGAAAACTGCCACTGCTAATTATGTCAGATAATTTAAAAAAATGAAAATTAGAAAAACCAAAAAAGGATATTGACTGCTATGGTAAAAATTTAAAAATATGTTATAAACAAATTTATTTTAGATCTAAAACACAAAGTGACTTATATATTTGACATTTCTTCTCTCTTTTCTCATTCTTCTCTTCTTCTCCTCTTGTCCTTTCCTCCTCCTCCCACACTCTCTCCCATCCTCCTCCATCCACTACCTTCCTCCTCCTCCTCCTCCCTTTCCCTCTATTGTTCCTTCTCTCTCTTTTGCACCTTCTCTTTTTCTTCCACACTTCCCTAACCATCTTGAGCCACTATCACCAACTACCCATAGTTGTGGCCAACTAGGCACGGCTGCCACCAGGTTTTTTTTTTAATTTATTTTATTAATTTTAATTTTTTTCATAATATATATTATTGATTTTATTGCTGTTAATATTGTTAATAATTATTGTGTATTTTTTTGTTAAATATTTAATAGACAGATTTGAAGAAATAGAGGTCATGGAAGCTCATTGGAGGAGGCAGATAAATATATTGAAGACTCCGTAGAAATTGTTGAAGATTCAATAGAAGATCTTGAAGAGTCAAGGGAAGTTATTCAAGATTTATTATAGAATATTGAAGACTCAGCGAAAGTTATTGAAGACTCAATGAAAGTTGTTGAAGACTTAGTGGAAGTTGCTTAACATTCAATGGAGGAAAATGAACTTCAATGGCTTCGAGATAAATTAGATATAGTTAGAACTATATTGAAAATATGGCTTCCAATGTTTTATTAAGACATCTATCCTATTTATTTGTATAAATTTTAAATATTTAGATTGGATTTGCTTTGTTATATAATATTTGTATGAATATGAAGATTTAATTTTTTTTCCTTGAATTGGTCATTTGTGGCGACCATTTCCCGGCTAATATTTGCGGCCGCAATTGTTGTCACAATGATTATTAGCCCATGATTATGTGGCGACCCGATATCCGCCGCAAATATGCATCTTGTGGCCGATTATGGCTCATTTGCAGTCCGTCGCAAATGGTCAATTTTCTTGTAGTCCATATTTATCCTCTTCATAAATGATATTACTTACATTGATGAAAAAATTATATGACATTTAAGTTTATAAAAATAATATATATGATATGTTATGTGATACATTATATTTTCAAATCTACACTCTAACAAAACAAACAATATTTGTGAGTAGATTGCAAAGATGACAAATATATTTGCATTTTAAAAGTTAAAGAACGAGTTTGAAATTTTTATTTCTTAAATGACAAATTTGGAATGTTTATTACTTAAAGTATAAATTTGAAAATAGAAAATAAATTAAGGGATAAATTAAATATTTTTTCCTAAAAATAATATTATAGTATTATTTTGATAAAAATTCTAGCGATAAAACTCTGATTATTTTTTATTTTTCAGAAATAAAAGGTGAGTCCCACTAAAGACAGATCCAACATCACGACAATTTTTTTTTTTTAATGAATTACTAATACTATGGCAAAAATAAACTTAAATCCTAAAGATATAACACATTGGCAGCATGGTTATACGTGCAGTTGAAATCAGTTTATTTGAATCAGTAATGTTCATACTTCCATTAAGTGTTCCCGGCTCCCTTATATGTTGATGAGCTAGCTATATCTTTGTTGAAAAAAGCCAAAACAAAACCGAATGAAAACGTAAAGTAGGTGTTGCTTCTTGGTTTAATATGTCACTGATATAAATTCCCATGACAAAAGCAAGGAAGAAAAATGTAGTACTGAAAACGTTCTTGCTTATGATCCATCATAAACATTGCATGTGAAAAAGTTACAGAGTCGGTATTCTTTCCTTCTCCATGAAAATGATCTATGAGAATTAGATAAGTCACATTCTCATAAATCCTTTTCGTGGGGTTGTTAATTTTTCACATGATTAATTATCAAGAATGAAATATCATTAGACGTAAAATTTACATAATATGCATATAATAATGTACTGCTTTCAATAAATCACCTTCAAACAAATCCCAAAAGTATTTTCTGTTGAGAAGCTTTTTGTCTTTTTTCTTTCTTTGAAATAAATAAAGATTAAGAAGAAGAAGAAGCAGCATTCAGCCACAGTATAATTTTGACATGTGATTTCCAATTTGTAATGAAAATGATAACTTGTTGCTAATGATAACTTGTCGTTAATGATGACATGTGATTATTTATATATACGGCAATCTTGCAACTTGGTTAGAAGTGGAAGCACGTCTATTCCTGCTGCCAAATCCAAATTATAAATCAATAATGGCAATGAACCAAAAATCAGTGCTGTTGAATTTCCCCAACCAAATAGCCACCATCCCCAACTCGCTTTCCACAACAAATATCTCAAATTAGAGACCCTAGCTGCGACAAACACGCTGCTTGGACTTGCTTGTTATTGTTAACTTCTCTGCCTCCCAACACCCTGCAATTAACAAAACACAAAGTAAATTGAATTTTTTTTTACAATATATGATGAGGAGATGAAATGTTACATTTCTCTCTTTGGCAATAATTATTGCCAACATCACTAGCATGTGAATCAAAATGACATAGTTCTTGATCAACCATCGATCCCTGTACATTCCAAAAATATCTCAAGTGCTGCAGTCACATTGGTTGAGAGCTTGCAGGAGTATCAAACATAGCATTCTATTGCAAATTAAATGTGCTGCTGAGCGTGAACTCAAAATTTTGGTGGCTTTTAGCCACAGTTATTGTATTAACTATTTGAGGACCACACTACTTGGCCTAGTTGGTCCTTTGCTGGCCTTTGTATTTAATGTTACCTTTGTTGGATGAGTGATCTTTATCGATGGTATGTCGACTAAAATTTCTTTTCAATTTTTTTTTTTAAAAAAAAAAGGAAAAGTGCAATCAGTTCCCCGAAGTTGATTTGCAAAGTATCACTATATTGATTTACTGTTAACGATTTAATAGAAGCATTTATTGGAATAATAATTACAGTTTAAAAACTATTGTCTGTATTTTAAAATATTTGTCACTTTGATTATTTTCATACATATTAAAAAATCTAAAATCAAGAGTTGATTATGATAATATTCTATTGTGTTATTGTTGATTGTCTCAAAAGTATAATTAGAAACTTTGAAATAAATCTTTTATAAATACGTAAGAACGACACCTTATGAAAAAAAAAAAAAATAGAGAAGTTGAGTGTACTTTTCTCTATAAAACAAATCCAACTTCCTCAAAGTCAAAATTATGTTATGGATATTATGTTTAAAATATTTATTATAAACGCTTACCTTTTCTTTCTTTGGTTAATTCAACTCTTCCTTTGCTATTGAATACATCAATTATCAATTATCAAGCCGTGCATCTGTGCATGTATTTGTTGTTAAACTTGCCTTCAGGTCATTACTCAACTATGAGCATTCATTAACTGCCCAGGGTGATGAATTGACGGTAAGATATTGAAGGCTGTGGTAGCGTTTGTTCCACGACCATCAATTCTTCAGTTACTATCTTTAGCAAGTTCCAAGTAGCGCTTCTCTTACTGAACTCTCTCTTGAGTGTTTCAAACGTTTCCTCTTAGGCCGTGCTAATAAAGGAAAGTTACTTTTCGGGAAAATGGAATGATTCTGTTTACGGAAACAACCCCCTAACAAAGGGCTCCACCCCATCCCCCCCCCCCCCCCCCAAAAAAAAAAAAGAAAAAGAAAAATCAACATATGAATAGATTTTAAAAATAGGATAAATAATTTTTTTAGTTCTAAAATCATACCCAATAGGAAAAAGCTGTCTGGACAAGAGCACAAACAAAATAAAATGGTAGCTGTGATTTTTGGGGAATCTTTGTGGGATTCGGGGCTGGGGGACCAGTGTCGTATAGAGTGAATGTATCTCAGATCGTGGCAATCGTGGATTTGGGGCATGCAAATGGCTCGCCAGCGATGCTTCGTCACCGCAGCTCTGGCAGGCGCGAACATACCGTCGCGCCGTCGTTGCGGTGAACGGCGGAGATGGTGGTGTGGGCGGCTTCGATGGTGGTGTGGGTGGATAGCGTCGATGGGCTGCGATACTAGCCGATGGGGTGTTTGTCTGCTAGGCACGACATGAACGGGGAAAGGAGTTAGGCAATTTTTTTTTTTAATTTTCTAATTTTCATTATGTGAAGTTTAAGGTTGATACTTAGTAAAATTTGATTGTAAGATGAAATTGATATTAAATTTTAAATATTTAATTAATTTGTAAGTTTATGTAATTTGATTTAATTTTTAATTAGGTTATTATAATTTTAAAATTTTTTATTAGATTTTTATATTAAATAAAATTTTATAATCAAATCTCTAGAATAATTTATTATTACAAAATTTTTAATTAAATTGAATAAATTTTTATATTTAAATTTATAAAATTGGATTAAAATCTATTAAATAATATAAAATTTTAAATTTTTTTGTAATTTTAGGTTGTTCTAGGGATTTAATTACAAAAAATTTTATCTAATGTAAAAATTTAATTAAAAATTTTTAAATTATAAAGACCAAATTAAAAATTAAGTGAAATTATAAGACCTTCAGAATAATTAAACCAATTTTATAATATGATAACTAAATTGATGTTATAAATTTTTTTAAGATTAAATTGATATCAATTATAAAATTTTATGACAAAAAAATTATTTACCCTAACCTCATTAAGAAAAATAGAAGTGTTAACATTCACTCTTTAACTCTTTTAGTTGGATAAAAGAAGTTCATTAAGTTGCATATATATACACATTGAAATCACATATATTCTCTTACAAAAAGTAGTTATGCGCGAGTCATATAGGATCTTTATAAATAGTCAAAATTCTTTTTTTCAAATTTTAATGTAATTATATATCTAAGACTCCAAGCTAAGAATTCTAGTTAAGTCAGAATAATTCATTATTAGCTAACTTATACATTCATTGGTTAATAATAATGCCAAGTTTAGTAATTAACAACAATAATCTTTTTTATTGTAAATGAATATTATGCTACCGCAAATAGTTTTTTTTTTTTCACCTTTTTGGATAAGATAGCGTCCATCTTTTGCAACAAATTTGTCACAAATTTTTTCACTTATAATTAATATTTTTGTTGTACTGCAACTTTAGGGAAATTAGGAGAAGTTTTCAAATGATAATGAGCAATTTTTAGTCAACTACCAAATCCAGGACTAAAATGATGGTTTACTTTTTTTTGGTAACAAATCTCACTCTTATTGATTTAAAAACAAAAAATAACTCAAATAATTAGATATCATGAGGTGAAGACAGATATTTAACTCGTTTAGGTGCCATTATTTTAATAAAAATAAGATCATTTTTAAAAAAAAGTACCTTTTCTATAATTTTTTGGTACATCTAGATAAATTTCCTTTAAAAGAAAAAGTAAAATCACTTGAAAAAAAATATATAAAAGAGGTCTTTATTAGAAATTATAATTTTGATTTTTTAGAAAAGATCTCTTTTTATAACATAGAAAAAGGTGTTTAAAAGTTGAATTTAATTTGTACGTACTGCCAATATAAAAATATTTTATATAGACATCTAATTATATATTATCACATTAGTAAAAGTATTTGATTTAACCACCCATTACTTTAAAAATCTTATAAACACAAGCATATAATTGGATGACAGAGTAAAACTCGTTTACATTATCAATGTATGACAATTAAACTCTTAAAAATTTAAAAAAAAATATTTTTTAAAATTACATTCAAATATAAATTAATTTTATATCTAAACATAAAATTACTTTTGCTTTTCTAAAATATCATAAGAAAAAAAATCTTTTAATATCTCTAAATATTTTCTTTTCTTTTAGATGAAAGTTTAGATTGTAGAGAAGACTTACTTTAATCTAGGGTTAGACATAAATCTAAATTTATTAAATACTTATAAAAATAGTTAAAGTTCATTCACTAATAAAAGAATTTAAAAATTAAATTTAAGTCATAATGATATATAAACGAAAGATCAACCATAATCAATTCTCCTTTACATTTTTTTCCCCAGCTTTCCTTGATAACATCGATTGACAGCAAAGTTCAAAGGCTTGCAGTCACATTCTCCTCACCCTTTAACCGTAAAAGGAGGAAAAGCATTGTATTTTGTGGATCTGGGTTCTAATTTTGATTTGTCTTCAGTTAGCTTTGCCGGTCTCCCGAGGGCACCCACCAAATATATTTGTTTCGATGCATGGTCAAGTTGGTTCATGCTCAAGCCCTACATGTATCTTATATTCTAACATTTTTCTGACTTTAGTGTCACTGTGAAGGGAATTTGAAATAATAATTTAATTATTGGGTAATGTCTCCACAATTATCTGTAAAACATATATAGACTATACACAATCACAAATAATACTAGGAATCCAAATGGTATACTTAAACTTTTATTGCACAATGCTACACGTGGCATATAACTGATACAGTGATCAAACAATTCGCAGCGTAAGTTTTGTATTTAGTCGTAGATTATCTACCCGAAGTGTTCTTGTGCAGCTTTTCTTGTAAGTAATAATTTATTTATATATGAATATATTATGAAAAAATGCATTAATTTTAAGATCGAAAATTATATATTGTTCACATAATTTTAAAAAGAGTGCATAACTTAAAAAAGAGTGTGTACTGCTTTCTATAAATTCAAATAAAGAAAATACATTAATTTTGATAGATTAATAATATAAAATAATTTTATAATATTAGTTAATAATATTAAAAAAATAAAAAATTATAATAGGTAATTATTATGACGGGTAATTATTCATCACGATTTGTCTTTTTTTTTTTCTTCTCAAACTTTATTGATTGGCAGTATTTTTAGTGCATAGAAATTAGCCCCTAAAGAAAATAATTTCTTAAATGAATAGAATATAATAAAATCGTAATTTGCACAAACCTTGTTAATCGATTAATGACGTACTGTGCCTAAATTAATATACCATATTCATTAAATTATACATGAGTTTACACAATCGTTATTCGAAGGAATACTAGCATAATAACAAAGAAGAAATATACTTATAAAAGTAAAAGGAAATTATAAATGATGTGTGTAAGTAAGAAAGGAAAAAACAAAAAAAACAAAAAAAAAAATGATCGAGATAAACTTCGATACCCTCTTTGAAAAATTTAGTAATTAAGCTTTTTCAGATTTTTTTTTTTAATAGAAAAGCATGCCTGAATGATGGAGTTGATATTAGTACTAGCTTTTCTTTTTAGATAATAATTTACAAACGTTTTTTGAAAATTATATTTCAGGCTGTAACGGCATAATATTTTAGTTATTTTTAATTTATAATATTAATAATTAATTTTTTAATAATGATTTTAGAATTGTTGTTCTAAATTAATTTAATTAATAATTGTTGTTCTAAGAATTTTTTTTTGTTTATTGTCATTTTAGAATTTCATATAAAATTAATTATTTTATACCAATTTTATCTCACATTTTTTTTCAAAAGTTATAGTTCAGGTTGTAACGGTATAGTTTTAGTTATTTTTAGTTTATAATATTAATAATGAATTTTTTTAAGAATGATCAAATCAATTTAATATAAATTAATTCAAATTAGATCAATTTTTTTAGATACAACAATTAGATCAAATTTAACATTAATTAAATTCATTTAACCCAAAAAGTTATAGATTATATAGTTCATATCTATTATTTTTCTTGAAATGAAAGTAAACATTTTTTTTTATGAACACCAATATTTAGAATTTGTTAACTAATCTAATTCAAATTAAATTAATATATATATTAATGGGAGTAAAAACTCTCATAATACTAATTTTTTTTTTCTATCTCAATGACTTGAAGTAAAAATCTTACTTCTTTTATCATTTCAAAATAATTGTCGTGCTAAGAAAATTCTCCTGTTTATTGTTATTTTAGAATTTCATATAAAATTAATTATTTTACAGTAATTTTATCTCTGTTTCCATCTTTTCCATTAATCTATCATAATCTTTTTCTTTGATTAGTTAAAATATAATTTAATCTTTTATAATTACATTTTTCAAAAATTAGGACTATTAAATTATTTTCTTAATCTAAGTACAATTGCCTTATACTATTATTTTAAAACAGACGGAGGGCTTGTAAAGAATGAGCGTCAAATCACGGTTGATCAAACTGTATAATTAAAAGATGCTTATCTTGAAATTGAGTGTTGCAGTGCGTGGAATTGTGTTCCCACAGTTCTAGAAAATAGCACAGCACACGAAGCCGCCACTTGCGGCATCACCAAACAAAGAAAACCACGTCCCACACACGACAACACAGCACTTTTACACAGCCGGCCAGCAAACATATCTGCAACTAGCATTGCAAGACTTTTTTTTTTTTTTTTTAATTATTTCGGTGTATTCAATAATTGAATAATATTGAAATATACCATAATGTTTTTATTGACTATTTTATTTATATCAGTATTCAATCAACATATTTATAATATTATCTAAAATTTATATATATATATATATATATATATTACCAATTTATCCATATATCAAAAGAAAATTATCAATTTATTCTAAACTTAATACAAAATTTCAAATTGCTCTAAACTCATAATTTATTCTAAATTGTCAATTTATATAACCTAATTCTAATTTTTTAAACAATAGTAATTTACATGACCTAATAATCTAATTTGGTAATAAGAATGTTATCATCTATAGTCTCAATCTGCCACCAGCAGCCCCAGACCCCGAGAGCAGCAGCAATTAGGGCTTGTCCGCGTTGTTCTTTCGAATTCCACTCCCCAAACGCCCTTCGAGGAAGCAAGTTTCCCTCCCTCAACACAGAGATTCAACCGGTAATATTGGATCCCCATAGAACCGGGAACTTGGTTGAACCTGAATTTGATTTTAATGTTAGCTTGGGTGGCGGCGGCTATGCTAGGCGTAAAACATCGGATTAGAACTTGTAGCAGAGAAGAATCATTGAGTGGAAGCCCACAAAGCTAATAAACTTCTGCTTGCTATTTGCGTTTCTGGGCAGATGTCTAACCATCTATCTCATTTGCTTAGAGAAGCATATGTTCTTTACCGCTCTTCTTAACAGGGATTTGGTGATTCCCAGTTCCAAGGGGGATTATCAATATGATAGGGTGTTGGATATTGACCACTTCAGTAAATGCTTGGGAAGAAAGGTCGTGATCTCCTTTGAGGTGTTTTCCAGTATTATGGAGAACCACATGCACATTGACAAGTTCCTGTGCTAATTTTAATTGCCTGAACCTTGTTTCCTTGGTGATGAGCGTTTGAAGAAGCTGAAGCCGATGGGTTTGTTTGGCTCAAGATAATTTGGTAATTTGATTAATTTAATATATTTATTAAATGAATCTTGGTAATATTGTTAATAAAAAAAATTTAATAGATCCGATGTTATAAATATGTTTACTATATATTGATTGGATACTAACATAAATAAAATAGCTAATTAAAAATTGCCACGTTGTCAGTATGTTTCGATACTATCTAACTGTTGAAAACATCGAAGTAATTGCCTTTTTATTTTCTACAGCTATTATGAACTCATGTCATTACGAAATACGAAATTACTTTTTATTATTTGTGTTAACTCTCATTAGCGAACCCTTCTTTCTTTAAACTATCATAGTTTAAGATTTATTAGATTTTAATTAATTTAATTTATACTAATAAATTTATTATAAAATAAAATTTTGATACTAATTTTTTATCAAAATAATCAATTTTTCTTAAAAAAAATAAATATTCAACCACTTAAATCATTCAAATATCCATAAATTTTATAATTTTTTTCAACTATAAATTTTATAAATTATAACTCATCTAATTAGAGTTATAAAATAAAAAAATTAATATTAATTTTGTTTATTCACCATACTCAAATTTAATTTAAAAAGGCGAATAAAAAAATTAATTTAAAAAGAGCAAGTACCGTAGTATTTAAATCGACTGAGTTCACCGTACAAACTTAACTCTACAAATGCGGTAGCAGGGCAGTAAGGCCAGGAGACACATACAATCCAACCACCGAAAAGAAAAAAATCTGAAAGCCAACCCAGCACAACCTTAAAAGCACACAAAACCACTTCGTTATCTCCTCTGTCAAGTCATCAAACATCGAATTCCAATGCCGACCGCCACCCACCGGCACTCCGCCACGCCGGCGCCGGCGCCGCCGCTGCCCACGGTTGCTCTCCCGCCGCGGCCCTCCCTCGACTCGTTCTTGTCCTCCGCCGGAATCAGCCCCGGCCCCATGACCCTGATCTCCTCCTACTTCGCCGACGACTCCCCTTCCTTCTCCCAGCTGCTCGCTGGCGCCATGGCTTCCCCACTTGCTTTTCCCCCTTACAAGGAACCACCAAATCATGATCATGATCATGATCATGATCGTCATCGTCATCATGATGATCGTGACCATGGTGATGATGATGGTGGGTCCCACTCTCAGTCTCACTCCGAGAAGAATGTGGATGGTAATGGTGGTGGGGGGTTCAAGCAGAGTAGGCCCATGAGCTTGGTGGTTGCACGTTCACCACTGTTCACTGTCCCACCTGGCTTGAGCCCTTCTGGTTTCCTCAACTCACCTGGCTTCTTCTCCCCCCAGGTAACTCTACTACTGCTCTTCAGAGAGTGTGTTTGGTCTATATTTTGCAAATTGTGATTATGATTGGTTCTGATGGAAAAAAAAATTTGTCCTCTCTCTCTCTCTCTCTCTGTGTGTGTCTCTTTTTCATTCAAACTATGGTTTGAGAGTTGAGACCAAAAGTCATGTTAAAATGTAATTTGACATTGTATTATCAACTGGTTGAAATGAATTAACACTGAGTTTGCACTCTTCGAATCATGGTTTGGTTTTGTGGAAAAGCAACTTTTTTATTTATTATTATTATTTTTAACTTATGCTCAAATCATGGGATGAGACTGAAAATAATGAAACGGAATTGAACTACCTTTTTTTTTTTTTTTTATGCTAAACGGAATTGAACTTTGTTTGGCTAAACATGTTAAAATGAATTGAAATTCAGTTTGCATCCTTTGAACTATGATTTGCGCTATGTAATTGCAAACTGAAGCCCGACGCGCTATAATTGGTGCAGCTTGTTGAAGAACCACGTTTTGTCGTTAATCAATTGAACTTGTTTTTTAATTTTGTAACATGACTTCAGTTTTAGTTTTTATTTTTTCAAGGAAAAAGTTTGTGCTTGGTCTTTTTGTGAACTTTTGAATTTTTTTTTTTTTTTGAATTTTCGGTTTTGGAAGAATGGGTTTAGATTTATTGTTGTTGTTGCTGTTGGGGATTTCTTTTTTTTTTTTTTTTTGGGAGGGGGGAAGGGGGAGGGCAGTTTGGTGATTCTGGACTTTGTGGTGGATGTTGCATAATATTGGGTGCCTGTTCATTGTTGCCTTTTCTTTTCTTTTTTTTTTTTTTTGGGGATGTGCTCATTGTTACTTTGTTAGTTATTTACCAATATGGTAAATGGAAGGGGTTGTAGTTGATTGATCTCAGTTGGTCCATTCAATGGATATTTTACTCAGTGTGAAAGCAATTTAATCACTTGTTATTACCATTAAATCATTGTTACTATCAAGTCTTTGTTACTGTGCAAGTGGTTGTTTGTTTGTCTCTTTGACTTGGTCCTTGGTGGCTAAAAGCTGAAATTTGGCACAAACTCAGTTTTTTCTTTTGCTTTTTCTTTTTGGGAAGTTGCAGCTGATATAAGTTACAGAATTTAGATTGCTTTTTCAAAATGTAATGCGTATATTATACTGACTTGACTTATGATTTGTATATCCTTGATTCTTTCTCTGAAATGATAATTTTCTGAGTGCTTTAGCAACAATCCAAAAAAATAAAGTTAAAGATAAACCATTTGGTGGAAATTTGTAAGTTGACAAATAGTCTCCGTAAGTCAGTCAATAATGAAAAGAAATGAAATTTTTTCAAATGTGTTGACTAAGAAAGTCAATGACAGTGTGTACTTGTCTTTACTAACAAATTTTTGTTTGTGCATTTTCGTTCTAGTTGGTCACAATGCTTGTTACATTTTATGTTATTTCAGATCTGTCTTTACACAACAATTGTTGTTTGTACTAGAAAATTTTTTCTGGGTAAAATTGTTTTTTGTGTTGCACATTCTTTGCATTTTTAAGTATTTGCAATCCGAGAAAATGATGATTGGGTTTTATACAATCGTAAGTGGATGCAGGATCATGCATAATATTACAGCATATGCTGGTCATGCTGCCGGGCAATTTTCTCATTATTATGCATCAATGTGATCTTTTTGCCTTGAGGACAGCGGATATACAAGTGTGAGGTTCTTAATATATGTTCATTTCAATATATATACAGAGTCCCTTTGGGATGTCCCACCAGCAGGCCTTAGCACAGGTTACAGCTCAAGCTGTCCTAGCACAATCACATATGCAAATGGAAGCGGATTATCAGCCGCCTGCAGTAACAGCCCCCAGTGAACAATTGGTGCACCATCCACCTTTTACTCAAAATGATGCTTCAGAGAAGATAGTGGCACCATCTGTATCAGAAACTAGAAATGCTCAAATGGAAACATCACAGATATCTCATGCTGACAAGAAATATCAACAGCCTCCGCTGGCTGTTGACAAACCTGCAGATGATGGCTACAACTGGCGTAAGTATGGGCAGAAGCAGGTTAAGGGGAGTGAGTATCCCCGGAGCTACTACAAATGTACGCATCTGAATTGCCCTGTGAAGAAAAAGGTTGAGCGTGCCCCTGATGGTCACATAACTGAAATTATCTATAAAGGGCAGCATAACCATGAAAAGCCTCAGGCAAATAGGCGTAATAAAGATAACAATGATTCAAATGAAAATGCACGCATTCAGCCTAAGTCTGAGTCAAATTCACAAGGTTGGCTTGGAAATTTAAACAAGTTTGGCGAAAGCTTGGCTGATTGTTCAATGCTGGAGAGTGATCAGACCTTAAATCAAGGGGCTCCGAGGCAACTACCTGGATCAAGTGAAAGTGAGGATGTGGGTGATGTAGATATTGGGGAAGAAGAGGGAGATGACAGTGAGCCAAACCCGAAGAGAAGGCAAGTTTCGCCATTTTAGTCCTATATCATGCAGTTCCACACTCTTATGTTTCTTCATAACTTAGGTTAGAGTTTTTGTGTCGCAGGAACACTGATCATGGGGTGTCTGAAGTACATCAAAGGACCATCACAGAGCCCAAAATCATTGTGCAAACAAGAAGCGAAGTTGATCTTTTGGATGATGGCTACAAGTGGCGCAAGTATGGGCAGAAAGTGGTAAAGGGTAATCCTCATCCAAGGTAATCACTATATTCTTATGTGCTACTATATTTTTGTCTAAATGTTTCATATTTTCTTAATAATTGAAAGAAAGGTGTGTTTATAAAGAATTACATATTTGAAATCAAATAAATATTACATGGTTTGGTTATTTGGTTGTAATAATAGCTATGAAGTCAAACTTCAGTTTCAAAGATACAAGAACCCTTTATTGTATTTTCTGTATTTTATACTGAGTCAAATTTTGTTCACCAAAAAACAATGCTTATCCCTTCAAGACTTGGGGTGCAATGTTGGATGTTGGATGTTCGATCATCCACCCAAGCGCCTTGTCATCTTTCCTACCAAAGTCCTTGCACCTCCAATGTAATGTAACCCGAAAAAAAAAAGGGGAAATTGTTATGCCACATAAAACTATAATCTCTAAATTCAAATTGCCAGTTCCTCTTCTAGGCTGAAAAGTTTTTAAACTTGTTTTGACTCTACTGATATTCTTACATGAGCCAATCTGCTGTATGCTTGCATATATTGTGGTCATTCTAAACTTTCGGCAGAGCTGTTTCTGGTTTCATATGAATCAGCTTTTCAAGTTCTTAGGACCAGGCAGTGTCTGAGATGTATTCATATGATCTGTGCGTACCGTGATGTGTCTCTTTAATTTTACCATGAGATACTCGTGGATTCAAGTTTTGTTCTTACTTAATTTTCCCTTTCTATTATGGTTTTTCTAACATGTGCAGCTTTCACTTATATATATATATGTATATACCTCGAGCCACCCTTTTTTATACCTGTCCATGTATTATTTTTGCTTTCTGATGTTCTAATTTGTCTGATGCTAAACTTTTGTGAACAGGAGCTATTACAAATGCACAAGTGCAGGATGCAATGTGCGAAAGCATGTTGAGAGAGCTTCAACGGATCCTAAAGCTGTCATGACAACTTATGAGGGAAAACATAATCATGATGTGCCTGCCTCTAGAAACAGCAGCCAGAACACTACCACTAGCAATTCAATGCCTTTAAAGCCACATAAAGTGGTGCCTGAAAAGCATCCTTTGCTTGAAGATATGGATTTTGGAAATAACAACCAAAGAGCAATACATTTACGATTGAAAGAAGAGCAAATCATAGTATAAATGCTGGAGCTAAGAACTTATTTATTTTTTTTTTTTTATGTTATGTTATTTTATTTTTTCACTGCTAGCTAAGTTCTGTTATGAAATCTTTAAGTTATTCGTAAACCAATAGAACTCGCCTGGGAGAGGAGGGTATTATCTAGAGAGTGAGGGGGATAATATGTTGCTGTTGCCAGTGTTGGCAATGGTTGGTACATGTGTATTGTTTCCTAGGTTTTCTGTATGTAACATTTTCTTTTGTAAGTGTACATTATCGAATTGTTTAAGTTGTTCACGGTATGAAGATCATTTCAACTATGGACATTGTTGTAATTTTCATAGAGATGATAATTGAAACCTGATCTGCAGGTACTTGTTCCACTCTGATCTGCTTGGGTCGGGTTTTAAATCTGCTCCACAGTGGATTGGTAGATTAGGGTGTGAATAATGTCGCGAGTTTGGATGGGTTCGGATTTAAGATATACTTGTCTCACATTCTGCTAAGTTATGGTTTAAATTATATGATGATGTTATGAATAAAAATTATGATGTAAATTATTTGTTTAATTCATGAATAGGCCCATTCAACATATTTTTTCAATTTTTTAAATGATAATATTTTAAAGATATTAAATTATTGTTGTGTAGATTGAATTTAAAATATTTATAAAGGCATTATAAAAAATAACATGTGAATCGGGTTTGGCAGGGAATAGATATCATTATTATTATTATTTACCGGTAAGTTGAGGGATTTGTCTTCAAAACTCAAGACTCGCAAGTAACTTCGACAAATTAGAATATGTTTAAAATGGCATCGAACAAGAGATCGAAACCTACCCTTACCCGTCCCATTCCCACATCTAAATTTAAGAGAGTTTTGTTATTTTAATCTTTTTCTTTAGACATCCTACAATTGACTCATAGGAAATAGTGAGAGAAATATTATTTTTGCCCCAGGATATCTTTTCTCACAGTTTTTCGTGTGAGTTGGTGTATGTGTTAATAAACATACGTCCAAATATCACTTCTCAATTTATAAACCATCCAACAATTCTGGGTTTTGCCTAGTCCTCCTTGTGAGGGTAGTTCTAGAGTTGACCTATTTCAATACCGTTGTTAGATAATGGGTTTAACAACTAATCAAACTCAGATTCTAAAGTCATAAGCTTTAGAGGAAAATATGAATAATGAAAGGGTTGGAACTACCCATCTGGGGTGATTTTGGTAGTGAACAAGTTTAGCTATCAATAAAATCAAGGAGGGATGAGTAAGGTACTATTTCTCTCGTAGTGCTTTGGGACACTAAAGAACTAGGCTCACTCTTGGATTCTTGGTTTCACTCATTGTGTCCTAAGTGTATTCTCTTTCTTAGATTTTCCGAAAACCTCTATATCTTGTTTTTGGGTTTGGGAGTATTAAGTAATCTCTTGGGATTTGGTGGTCAAATAGAGACAAGGCACTTTGACATGGTGAAAGGGACATTCCACGGTCATAAGGAGATGTGTGCTACTTTTGGTTAGACTTTGTCTTGTATAGCTTGACTTAGGCTGGAACAAAGAGAATGTGGGTTGATAAGTTATTAGTGGAATCTTAACTATATTGGTATAAGCCTAGGACTTATCTATTGGAGGGTGGGAGACCTATGGGGGGTTGCTGCGTGAGCATCCCGCAAAGAGACCCTTGTTCTTACTTTCAAGATTATATTAGTATCCTTTTCAAGAGATTTTCTCTCTTAGGGCTAATACCACATTTAAAGCTTGTCAAGCTACACCTTTGAGATAATTCCCAAGGCTAATCATGCTACCTAAGGGTGGCAATTATAACCCGATCTGCACCCACCCCGCCCCCAACTCGATCAAGTCGGGTTTTGAACCTGCCTCACAGCAAGGTGGGTAGGTGCAGGGCGGGTTTGGATGCGGATTAGGGTTAGGGTCAAGTTTGGGTTCAAGGCAAAACTTGCCCTTACTCTATGTGCACCTTATATCTATATTTAATAAACACAACACACACATAATGTGAATTTTAAGATATATTTATTATATATAATTTATATATATAAGACTTTTTTTTAATATTTCTATCACTTTAAGGATGTGTTTAGTATAAGAGTAAAGATAAAAATAAAAATTTCATGAATTAGCTTAACATATAATTTTTCATACAAAGCTAATCTATGAAAATTTCACTTTATTTTTATCCTCATATCAAATACACCCTAAGTACAAATCAAATTTTAAAATAATTTTTTAGATATTTAAAAGAAGTAGTGAATAGGGAGAGGTAGGATTTGGATTTTGAATGTTAAAACCTGCAAGTAGGATAGGGGCAGATTGAGGCTTGATCAAAAGAATGAGAAGCGAGTTCAGGTTAAACTAAAACTTGCCCCATTGTCGCCCCTAATGCTACCTTTCTGAGATTTCTTTTCGCAGAACGTCATCCCTACGTTTGGCATCTTACAGAGTGCCTCATTTACCCTTTGTGACCGTTAACCATACAAGTCACCCCTTAATCGGTGATTAAACCGTTAATAATGTTTTGGTCTGAAACACATATACAGTACACCGAAAATGGAAAAGCTGGCAAGATATGGGTGAACTCCTTTCTAAGTTGTGTGAAAGTTCAAATCATTCTTCGGCCTATTTTAACCTTGTAAACTTTCATTTTTCATCCCATTTGATTCTCTAGAGCTGACAGAGTACAAAGAAAATGGAAAAGCTGGCAACACATATGATTGAACTCCTTTCTTTGCTATTCAAGTTCAAAGCATTCTTCGGCTTGTTTAACCTTGTAAACTTTCTTTTTCATCCCAATTGATTCTAACGAGATATTACTGAGTAATGTATCATTGATGTGTTCTCGTACATGCAATGCATTACCAGTAAGACCATTTGCTGCATACTTGTATTCAATCATGGTCCATCTACGTATTTAGGATAAATTTAGAAGGTCTTACACGAGACTCTAGTGTGGGCTGGTTGCATGTTGCAATCTTCTAAAATCGATTTTAAAGGATAAGAATTGGTTCTGGCCAATTTTTGTATTGTTTGATTATATATTTCGAAAATCAATTTTTATCTTTATAATTGATTCTAGGAGAAGTAAAAATTTTTTACTTTCTATCAGAATCCCCTTTAGAGGAACTATTAAACATAAATTATTTTACTTCAAAATCAATTCTAACTAATCAGATTCCAACAAAATTAATTCTTCTACCACATAGCTGCCATGCAAGAGGCTCCCCTGAATTTTGTACAATATAAGTATGTAAAAATATATAAAAGCAAGTGAGGTTAATTTTGCAATCAACTTGCCACGGTTTTGTTCGCAATTCGCTGTGGTGTATGTAGTTTTCCAACCGATCAAAGCAACTTTTCCAGGTGGGTGCAGCTGTTGCAGGTAAGTGCAATTTTTTATTTTGAAAAAATGGATTCATGATATACTGGTACAAATTGTGAAAACAAATCCATATTTTGATAAATATCTATAAAATTTCATATTGTGGTATATATCTCAGTTAAATACTATATAAAGTTTCATTTCCCTGTCTATTAAGGGAGAAATTAAAGATTTATGTAATTATTTAAACATAAAATGATGATGCGTCAATTGCATTTTTTTGATATTATGATGTGTCAATTTCTGTTGGTTTAGTTTACATAATTGAATAACGCTAATTAGGTAGAATTAATTACTTATTAGAATTGTTCGAATTTGTGAAGATTTTAAAAAGAGTAATTGAATAAATTAAAGGAATAAAGGCCACACATTTATCAATAGGTTATAAATAATGTCACACTATTTCAATAATAAAATATTGACTATTTTTTATTTTCCAGCAAAATTTATATAGATTAGATTTGCAGAAGAAAATCTAATACCTTCTATAATATATTTGTAATTACTTAAAAAGTTCACGTAAAAATAATACTTTAAAAATTTGATACATTATCAATGTAAAAAGAAAAACAATCTTACATTATCATTCAATTATTTTTTTATTATATCATTAAAAAATATTTCACTATCACATTTGTTACTTTTAAAGTTTTACCACAGGTCATATATGATTAATCCATAATTTGAAATGAATTTAAACAAGATTTTGGTTCTATAACTTTTACTAATTTTGGTTTTAATTGCTATATATATATATATATAGAAGGTTTCAGCCTTTATAGAGTCAAAAACTTTTTGGTCCTTATAACTAAGTATTGGATCTTTTTTTTTTTTTTTTTTTTGCGGGGACCTTTTTAAATTTTAATGCTTATAGTATAGTTGCTATTCTTCATAAAAAATTGGTATCTATAGTTTAATTTATTTAGATTTTGCTCTCTCAAGGATCAACACCTAAATAATAAGAAATTATGGGAATTTATACCAAAAAATAAATATTATAGGAGATAAAATTAAAATTTGATGCAACGGTAGAAACCAAAATAATATTTAGATCTTTAAAATATTTTATACTAATAATATATTAAAACTAATTTTTTACTTAAACAAGCAATGATTTTTTTTAATATGTTTTCTTAAGAACATGTTAGCCACTATTAATGACTTTTTAATTTTTAAAAATAATAAATAAATGTACTTTTTATTTAATTTTTTTTTGTTCCTTAAACTTTAAAGCGTATGTTAATAACCTGATGTAATTTTAAGATAACGAGTATTTTATTTTTATTTCCTTGACTAGTAATTAAATTAAGGTCATTTATTACCAAAACTAAAAAATTATATATAAATACCCTTAGTTAATGATTTTTTTAATTTTTTTTTGAACATGATCCAAAAAAATAATTTTTTCTGAATTGTAATAATAAAAAAAAATAGTTACCTAATGTTGCATATAAGAATTACCGTAGGTCACAAAAGAGAGAGCTGGCAAGTAACATTAACAATTGAACTCAAATCTAAACAATTATCAAATTCTAATAATCCTTCATTATTCCACTTTGTTGCTCCTTTATTAGTGGAGCTGTTGGCTTTCCACCAATGCCACCATTACATGGCTTACACCACACTCTTTCTGTCTTCCTCGTTCCTCCCTTCTGTCTTTAACTCCAACCAAAACCATGTATGATATCAACTAACAAAAAAATCATGACACAACAACAACACAAGCCTCCAAACAGTTACAATTACCCCCTTGTAACACCAACAAATGAAAAGAAAAAAAAACATGAACCAGTTTGGATCCACAATTTTCTCTTCCTTCCCTTTCGGACTTGAAAAATCCTCCACCCCCAGTCCTCTGCATATCTCGCGTGGCAGGTTAGAAAAACACAAAGAATTAGATCCAAATTACATAAAAAATTTTGGAAGGAGGCAAGAGAGAGAAAAATAGGGGAAGAAAGAGAAAAAAATAGAAACAGAGAAAAATAGAAGAAAACATAGAGAGAGAGAGAGAAAGACAAAGACAGAGAAAAACAAAGGAGAGGAACAAACAGAAAAATAGGGGAAAGGAAGAGAGAGAAAAAACAGGGATTTTTCCAGAGCAAAGGCTACCATTTTTTTTTTGCAATTTGAAATGGTCCTGTTTCTGGGTTCTTCTCATTTTCTCCTTTTCTGATTTCCTTTTCTGGGGTGCAGCAACCTCATTGGAGGGTGCTGATGTATGGGGAAGAATCTCTTTCCCCTGCATTCATCATCCACCATCCAATTTGAGGTAAAATAAAAAAATAAAAAAATAAAGAAAAAATAATAACAATTAATGGGTTGCATCAACTCCAAGAATGCCGTTGCAGGAGCCCCTTCTTCTTCTCCTTCACCGCCTCTCAATCACATCATCGTGGAGGCTCTTCCCCCTGTATCCTCTATTGCTGGATCAAAGGGCCATTCTTTGGTTTTGGACCACAAGGCATCATCAATATTAGTAGAGGAGAATAAGAAGAAGTTCAAGAAGAATAGCTCCAGAAAGAGTAGTGGATCCTTTAGCTTCAAGCTTGGGTTCTCACGTAGGCATGTGGAGGCTGAACATAATGCTGCTGGTTGGCCAAGTTGGCTCACAGCTGTTGCAGGTGAAGCTGTTCAAGGATGGATACCTCTTAGAGCTGATACCTTTCAGAAGTTAGATAAGGTACTACTTTTTTTTCTTCCCCCTCTTTAGCAACTGTTTATGTAGGTAAATGTCTCCATTCAAGTCTTGTGAATGATAAAAGTTAGCGTTGAAAGAGTTTTAACCATGTAATGGGCTGATTCAAGCCAAATTAGTAGTGAACTTTTAATAACATGTTTGGATATTTGTTTGATAAACTCCAAATCATGGTTTGGGCAAAAGCTACTCTCTTATACCTTTTACCTAACTTTTGCTCAAGCCGTGATTTAGAAGAAGCATACGAAAATTCAAACATTCACTAACATTGATAGTTTAGAGTAAAAAGAATGTTAGTTTAGGAGATTTGAACTCCTAAGATTCGCATGAAATTGCAGTCTACTTAACCATTTTAGGTAGATAAGGTAGTATTAGGTATTGCTATTGTATTGCAGGATTCAAATTTTGCATTCACTCTCTTTTTTTATTATTCTTGCTGGGCACTCTCTCTTTTTCCCCCTTAAGAAAATGTAGTTTTGAAATTGGTATAAATATGCATAATGTATGGTTTACCTCTAAGGTGATTAATTATATAAAGTTATAAACAATATGTATTCATCAGCTGCTTAGCTTTGTGGTGCTGTTGGGAAGAAGGCGCCATTCTTAGTGGCACTGCTAGAATAGAATTAAGGAGATACTAATTTCGAATGCCAACTAGCTTGACTAAATGGTAGGGGTGGTTGATTTTGAAGTTTAAAGTTTTCAGCTTTGGAGTTCATATGGTTTAACTTTATACTACAATGATTAGGTAAATAACATGTATTCATAAGTTATGTAACTTTTCTGGAGTTGTTAGGAAACCTTCCCTAATGACATTGGTGGAACAAAATTAAGGGCACACTTATTCTGAATACCAACTAGCTTGATCTTTAAATGGTGGGATAATTGATTTTTAAATTTGAAGTTTCAACTTAGGTGGTAAATTCAGTTCCACTATAAGACAGGTCTTATTTCCTGTCATCTTTTTTTTGTTCTGTTGCTTTCTCACTTTTGGTCTTTTGTTTCTATAGTCCTTCAAACAAAATTTATCATAATATTAGATTATTTTGGAATATTGAAGAATTTTAGGTTATGTTTAAGTTCTAGCAGTATTATTTATTGAAACTATTCTATTTACCTCTTAAAAATATGAATTTTTTACACATTAGACAACTGATCCAGCTCATAACCTTGTACATAACTGAGTTGAGCAAGTTAAGCAGTGTGTTCAAATTCTTAGCCTGAATGATTACAATGATTAATTGCATGTTTACTAACTGTATTTGGTTTTTTTATGTTTGCCATTATCTAGTCAGCCATTTTGGATTTATATTTTTTTTTTCCTTTTTCAATATTTCCTTTCCATAGATTGGACAAGGTACATATAGCAGTGTGTTCCGAGCACGTGAAGTTGAAAGTGGGAGGATGTTTGCTCTAAAGAAGGTGCGCTTTGACAATTATCAACCTGAGAGCATTAGATTCATGGCAAGAGAAATAACAATACTTCGTAGACTTGACCACCCAAACATCATGAAATTGGAGGGTATAATCACTTCCAAGCTATCAAATAGCATATACCTTGTTTTTGAATACATGGAGCATGATCTTGCTGGCTTAGTATCGCGTCCTGATGTCATGTTCACTGACTCACAGGTTTGTTTGCATCTCATTTATGATAAATTTGTGTTTTTAAGCCACTTTTTACGTGTATAAGAGATTATCAAGCTGTGATGTATGCATCCATTATTAACATGGATTGAAGCATAGTTTGCAGCGATTTCATCTATGCTTTTTGTTTAAAAACTAATAGGAATTATTTGACAAGTTTAATCTAATTTATATGTTTCCAACTCGAATCATCTAGTTAAAGCATTCACAGCCACAATATGTATAAAGCCATACTTTTTTACTCACTTCTACACCCATTTCCTTCATTTGAACTGTATAACTCAGCGAGACAAACTTAAAGCTTCTAGGAGAGACTATTGTTAAGACTTCATTGGCGACACCTATGCTGAAATCCCTGCCCATACAGGATTTGTTCCAATTCAGAACTTAACTTTGTCAGATTGATCCAATAAAACCTCGTCTTTATTTTTTCCCCCTTTCATAGTCTAATATGAAGAAATAGTAATGATTGGTTTTTGGGGCTAGTAATTACTCTTCATTGCAGCACTTCTGTTGATAGCTTTTATTTGCCCTCTCTTTTTTCTTTTTTCTTTTCAACAATGAATGTATAGATCAATAAAAAAGGTTGTACCATTGGACATTTTGCAATGCACATATGAAAATTTTCTTTTATGTTAGAGAAAATGAGAGGTTATGTACTCGGGGGTTTGATGCTTGCTTTGATTTGAATATTGGTCTTCATGTTATGGTACAAAACTTTCCTTCATTTATCTATTTTTCATTTTTCTTCATTTCTTTTTGGGTGTTTGAAACTTAGTTAGGCCACTTCTAAATGTTAGATGCTTCATTTTTGTACAATGCTTTCCCCTACAGATAAAATGTTACATGAGGCAGCTGTTAAGCGGACTTGAGCATTGTCATGTCCGTGGTATTATGCATCGAGACATTAAAGTATCAAATATCTTATTGAACAATGAAGGTATCCTCAAGATAGGAGATTTTGGATTAGCAAATACACTTAGCCCAAATAACAAGCATCAGTTAACCAGTCGTGTAGTAACTCTATGGTATCGCCCTCCTGAGCTCTTAATGGGATCAACCAATTATGGAGTATCAGTGGATCTGTGGAGTGTGGGCTGTGTATTTGCAGAACTATTCTTAGGGAAACCTATCCTTAAGGGAAGAACTGAGGTAATCCTCCTAACTGATCTATTTAATCATTTATTATGTATTAAATAGTAAAAGCATTTGTTTACTGTTTGTCTATGATATTCTATTGTACTTGGGACTATTTTGTGTGTGAACAAAAAGTTTCTCTGTGCATTTCAGACAGTTAAGTCATTGGGGCCATTATCATATTATTGTATATGCAATTCCCCAAAAAAAAAAAAAACCAATGCTTCAAGTGTCTTTAAAATTGCTAGTTACATATGAATTTATCACATAAAGAGCATAATCTACTGATCCTGCTATGTATTGTATCTATATTCTGTACTATTTACAAATGTGGCCAAGAACACATATTTCATTCAATTTGAAATTATTTGTGGATAATAAAAATAAAGAAAGCATGAAATCCTTGTGCTTAGCTTGAAGGTATTGTTGATTGTTAACTAGGAAAGAAGACAACACAAACAATGCACGAGTCCACTCCTTACACTCACTTTTCTTTTATTGCACTTCAATGTAATGGATATTCTTCTTGAGTTTACAGGTCGAACAACTACACAAAATTTTTAAGCTTTGTGGTTCTCCACCTGATGAGTTTTGGAAAAAGTATAAGCTTCCTCATGTGACAATGTTTAAACCTCAAATTAATTACGAAAGCTCTCTTCATGAGAGGTGTGCAGAGTTTCCAGAAACTTCTATTGATCTACTTGAGACTTTACTATCCATTGACCCTTGCGATCGTGGTACTACCTCCTCTGCCTTGATGTCTGAGGTAAATCCCACCAAGTTTCGTTCATTAATTTTAGAAGGACTCTTATCTTGGGGGAGAGTTATCTTTTCCATGCATTTGCTTCATAATTGTTCTAAATATGTTAATACTTATGATGTTTGCTCAATGTTGTCCAATTGCATATAATTAAGTTTGATTTTTTATTTTCTGTTTCATGGTATACCCCTTTATAGTATTTCAACACCAAGCCTTATGCTTGCAATCCATCGAGCCTGCCAAAGTATTCACCTAGCAAAGAAATGGATGCTAAAATCCGGGAAGATATGTCCAGGTAAACTATTTGTGGACTTTTATAAAAAATTGCCATGGAGAAAGTTATTTATGTTTCTCTTACTTCGAGTCTTACTCTTGTATCTAGTTTGTCAATATTATGGAGCAAAACTTATTGATTGCATAATTTTCGGGGCCTAAACATAACAACACAGTAGAGAATGAAAATTTTGTTCATTAACTAGCTAATCAGCATGTCTATATTCATAATCTCGTTATGGTTTTTTATGTCCCTTTAAGCCATTAACTAAGTCAAGATTTGGGTATTTGAGCCAAGCAAGTAATTTAAAATGGATAGTCTACCTGATTATGGCTTCCACACCTCTAACTAAAGTTTGGATTTGTACTCTCAGGAAAAGGACTGGAGATAAAATGCAAATGCGAGAGACTGCAACATCAAGAAGGCAGGCAAGACGAGTCAATAAATTTTTGCGACAACCAATCGATTATAGTAAATCAATGTCAAAAGAGGTAGTCATTTTTACGTGCACTACTACATATGTGAAGATTATTGCTTTTATATGCTTATCTTTCCTTCTTTGCAAAGGACATGCAGAACATTTCTCATAATGTTCATAGAAATGATGGTAAAGCACATCATACAAAGGGAAAAGGAGGAGCTATGCACAAAAATCATCTAAAGCCTTCATTGGATGCAGTGTCGGAGGTTTCACAAATGGTGAATGTTGCTGATGGTAATGGCTATACCGTACCAGCACAAGTCCTTGGATCGAGTGGCTTTGCATGGGTAAAAAGGAGAAAACAAGATGCTTCATCCACACTATCGGATGGCTCAAGAAGCAAAATTAGTGCACTAGATCCAAACTTTGCAAAAGGCACATATGATCTAACCAAACAAAGGATAAATGTTTTGGGAAGAAAATATAATGACAAACTTGGACAGCAGGATGAGACTCGTGTATCCATGGATTTTGATCCCGCCGAACTGATAAATTCTCAGGTAAATATGAGATCCTTAGGCAACTGTAAATAAATGCTTTACATCACACAAAACCTCAAGGTTATCGTTGTTAAATTAAACTCAAACTGCCATTTGCTGTTAACATAAACTGACATAAGTTTCAGACTTGGTATAAGGCAACATGCACTTGATATAGATAGATGTGCATATGCATGTGCATGCAATAGTTTCCACTTTGCTTTGAATAGTAACTTAAAATGATTTTTTTAATGTTGTCCAAAATATCTGTATGTTCTATTTGTGTGATGTTACATCTTATTTTATTTACCAAAATTTTACAGGGCCACAAAGAACAAGGCTCGCACTGGAATGAAAATGTTGTACGGCGTGAAGTTCGTAAATCAAGGTTTGGAAGAGGTAATGAATATATTTTTAGTTGGGGCACAATGCTGCACATACAAAAGTTAGTGAAACAAAATCTTTAACCTTTTTCTGCACATATCCATGTATAATCCAGTGACTATGCTAACTGGTTGTCTCTCTATATTTTCCTTTTATATGTAGACTATTAATGACTAGCTTGGTTAGTGCTGCATGTTAGTTGGTTTTTTATATATGCTATAAGACAAACTTATCTTAATGCATTTCTTGTTAGTTTGTGTCCAACTTTTCTTTTTAAGAGTAACTTAAAAGTTATTATTGTTTAAGACAATTTAACAAGTTAACTTTGATGAGTACTAATAAATTATTTTATGATTTACAGATAAATAAGGGAAGGATTGTAGGAGTGGAGTTAATCCTCTCCTCTACAAGAGTGCTTGACTAAGCAGTCTGGCCAATGCTGGACTCTGTTAGTGGCATCTGAACCATTTTAACTTCTGACTTGACCTCTGCTATTATCTTTTGGTGGCATTATCCTCCTTTTGATTCCAAGAGAGTTAATTGTTCATACCCTTCTATCACAAGCAGATTAACACAGAAGTATAGAATTATACATGTAAGATGCCAAAATGAAAGATGGTATGATTAAAGAATGGTTTACTTTTCTGATGGAATTTAACTATCCTAGTACATTTGGCAAAAATAATTAAGTCATCTTTTAAGTTATTTTTTGTTTTCGAATTCGTTCTCTAAGCAATAAATGTTTCAAATTCGTCCTCTAATTTTTTAAAAAGTAAACGTATTTGTCTTTTTTGCAACCTTTTCGCAAATGTTGTTTGTTATATTCAATAGTAGATTTGAAAATATAACTTACCATATAAGATGTTATATATATTATTTTTGCTAACTCAGATATTAGATAGAATTTTTTATCAATGTAGGTAATATCATTTACGAAGAGGATAAATATGTTTAGTTTTTTGAAAATTAGAGACGAATTTAAAATATTTATAGTTTAAAGGACAAATTTAAAAATAAAAAAATAAGTTAGAGAATGAATCTATTATCTTTGCCTTTATTTTATCCCAACCCATGAGTAAAAAGATGTATTTAAGAAACAAAAAGGTACCGCATCCACAATAGGGAAAATATTAAAGTATTTTGGCATATCTCATAGTGTTCTTGTAGAACTTATTTCGACAACACAAAAGTCAACAACAACAAAATTAAGAGTTAAGACCATAGTCACTTCGTTAACATGTATTGCTATTTTGGACATAAAGTGTAAAGTAAGAATGCATGCATGACATTTTTTAATCTTTCCACCTCATTTATATTTTTATTTAAAAAAATAAAAGAAAATGCTTATGTCTTATTCACTAAAGCTTTATGCCTTAATGATCGTGAAATGGTAATGCCAAGGAACATGCTCTATATAAATAAAGGCAACACATTCGCCTAGAAAATCGACAACACAACATGATAAAGCAAGGAACCTGTTTGCAAGTATTCCCAGAAGGAGGAGTTACTTGAAAACTGAGTTGAATAATGACGAAGTCAAGGGATGGCAATTCCAACAACAAACAACATAGGGGATATATTTGCAGGATACGGATAATTTAGTCTCACCCATCTTCTAAAGCTTGTCATGCTTCACCTAAATATTTACAAAAGAACCCTTGCGTCCTTAAAAAAATAATTATTGTTTGGGGCTTGAATTATTTTATTTACAATAAAATCCTTGAAGCACTATAACATCTGTTTTGTTCTCCTGTGACTTCACACAGGCCAAACACAAAACATGATGGACCAAAATCTATAAGGGGTCATTTTTGGTTATGGAGTTTCAACATGAATGTGGTAAAATGTGGGTAAGATGTGGGTGTGGTTTAGGTCGTGATTGTGTGTCTGAGTAAGATAGACGACTGTATTGGATCTAACCACTATGTTGGGTAAGAGTTCTCACATCTTGCGGTCTTCTCCTTCCAGCCATAGCTTAAAAATAAACCATCCTGGTCACCCTTTTTGGTTTGTGGTCAGAGGAAGGGTTGAAGGCATTTCTATTTAATTAAAAATTCTTCAACTCTTGCAAATCTGATTAATTTCTTCTTTTCCTCATGGTTGAATTTTCCCTATCCACTAGTATTGGTTTGTGCATTGGTTAGACCAAACCTTACTTTCCATTCAACTAAATTCTGTTCACAACATTGGACTTTTGGTGCTTCATGTCTTTGTTTAATTGATTTAATAATGCTGCTTAATCAACAAACTAACTTTTGAATTATTGCCAAATTGAAACACAAATTGGCTAATTAGATGAGATACTAGGAAAATTGAAATGACATGCTCATCACGCCAATAGAGGTAGGACTAAAACACACCACAAAAACCTCAAGCTCTTCCTCTAGGTGAAAATACTAAAATTTCATGAGAAATGAAATCTGATAAATAAATTGGACACTAGCATGAACAAATTGATGCATAAATTTAAACACAAATCAAAACCCTAAAATGAATAAGGGAAGCCAGGTTGACTAACATAATCGAACCCTTCAAGCCAAGGTTAGGGCTCAAATTTGTGTGTTGTAGAAGCCACCAACCTTCATCTACTTACAGTTTACCACAGATAGGGATGAAGAAATGACAGACTGGTGTTATGGAGCCTGACCATGGGGAGTCAAAGCTCCTTTATTCATCCATATTTGTTACAATTTTTGGTGCCCTCCTAAACCCTGTCCATCAGCTGGTAATGTTAGGAATCGAAAAATAGCATAGGGACTATTTTTGCAAATATAAAAGATTAACATTTCCATACAAAATTTCATGACACAAAAACATAGGCTAAATGTCAGTCATCCAATCATCATTAAAGTCAATCCAACGGTCAATTCGCCCAGACCATCAGAAGCTCTAGAACATATATGGGACCAAACTATCCTTTACTATACTTGCCAACACTTTAATGCCCAATTTGGGTGCATGTACAAAAGATACTAGAGTGTGGATATGATATGTACTTGATCAATGTGTTGGAAGTTGGTTGAATATTGGATGAGGGTTGAGCTGAGATGTGGAGTAGGTTCCACATTTAGTGGGTTCCCCTATCTCAAGTTGTCGTGCTTCTTTGAGTTAGGAACTTGTGGGAGCTCATTTTGAAAGTAGGTTAGATTTGGTTATGTAAATTATGGAACCGCTCGTACATTGTCCCCTAGCTTGATATTTAGGCTATAGAGTGAAAGGGTATTCTCTGTTCCTTTCCCATGTACGCTTATTACAAGGTCTGAAATGGTCAAGAAGCGAAAGGCTCTAGCTCCCCCCAAAGTTCTTCAATCTCAACCACCTTTTCTTGACATAGATTTACTCTTGTATAGATGGGTGGGTGTCAAAGTCGTGGGCACACCTTCTGCCATTAAGGAAAAATACATCTCATAACTTCAGGTGTGCTTGATATTGACATTGAACTGCAAGTGCGATGGCTTATATGCTTTACGAACTAAGAAAGAGAATGGACCATGGTAGGGGTCCTCATTTCCTATTTATGTACGAAACCCCATTTGGTCTCTTTGGAGTCCATATTTTGTTTTTGAATTTCCAAATAAAGGTTTTATCAGCCATCAATGTCTCCCCTACTCAATTTCATCCTAACAGCTGAGCAATTCTTATGGGTTTTGAGTTGATTTGCCATTATTTCCAAATCCTTTGCATTATAGAAGTATTTATTTTACCTTTTCTCCTTTACACGCCCTTTTGGTCATGGATGGACCCAAGGGTGGCTTTCCTTTTGGGTTCATGTAGGTCGGAAGGTCTTTTAATGTTTATGAGGAATCTTATCAAGGATTGAAGGAATTGTATTACAAGGTGGAAGGTTCTCCAACTACTTGTCCTTTCTTCATGATAGCAATGGGCAACCCTCGGATCATTGTTTACTCGAATAAGAATTATGAGAGTGTGGAAACTAAGGTGAAAAACATGAGTCCTGCAAAGATAGCGATAATCGGTTCTTCTTGGAAAGTTGGAATAACTCAAAGAAATACTTGAACTTAAAAGGAATTCTTAAGGAACATGAATCCATCATTGGACCTCGAATAAGTGGCTTATTAACTTGCTTTTAATTGATGAATTTGTTCTACTTTTCTTTTGTTTCATATGATATCGATTCTTTCCCTCTTTTATTTGTTGCAATGAGTATGGCTCCTCTAAACCCCCCCTTAAGGCACCAATAAGGTACATAGCTATCGAGGCTCATAGTAGAGGCAAGAATGTCCCACGGTCCTCCCAGGCAATGACCATCGAGGATACCCTACCAAGGGAGAACAACCACTAAAGAGGAGGAAGATGAAGAAGATTGTTAAGCTATCTTGTGAAGCCACCCCAACCTTTGTAGATCTACATAGCAAGGAGAGGTCGAGGGTGGAACTAGCCTTTTTTTTTTTAAAAAATTGATATTACCACATTTTTTTTTATGAAAATCTAGGTACAAAGGTGCTTATAGTGTGAAACAATGTATTCTTGATCTTGGTCAAATAAGTGTTGTTCAATAATATTAGAACTAATAAAAGAAGAATTTATTTTTTATTTTTACTTGGTAAAAATAATTTTATTTGTTTTAGTTATAGATATTTATTTATTCATAATAAAAAGTTTATATTAGATAACATATATATTTAAACTAATTTTTAAGTTAGTTTCAAACCAAATGCCATATAGTAAAAAATTAGTTCATTCTTAGATAGATTGACGTAACTAGTTTTATTTTGTATCGTGTTGATTTTTTGAATTGACAAACGAAATTGAGATGAGTCTCATGATAGATAGATAGAATTAAAATTAAGACCTAAGTTAATCTTAAAAATTAGAGCATTAGCCCCATACATTACCAAAAATAAAATTAAAACTTAAAGAAATTTTCAGCAACCACTTGAGATTTTTAAAAAAGACACTAAATTTCAAACTTAAAAAGAATGCAACTCTACTCCATCATAAAAAAAACAAGAGAGAGAGAGAGAGAGAGAGAGAGAGAGAGAGAGAGAGAGAGTTACAACTAACTCTTTAAGCCTTCTAGAAAAGACATTATACTCTAAACTTATTAAAAAAAACAAAACAGTTCACTCTAAATTTCATCAAATTATACTTCACCATTGTTAACCATGATTATCTTAAAGTGAAACATTTTTCTGGTACATCAAAAAAGCAAGGCAAAGTTTAAGCGTTCAGATGGGCTATACCCATCTAATCATTCCGCATCAAATGCTTAAACTCATTGGAAGGTTCCTCTAGAATAACAAGCTTTGTAGTATTCATGGACCTCGTTTTGGCCAAGTGATCCCCATAGCAATTAGCCTCTTTCAAAACATGAGATAGAGATAATCTAGTCCTTTTCGTACCAGTCTTTGATCTCTGCAATCACTACCTGAAAGTGATAACCATCAATCAAATGAGCCTGCACTAACCAAATGGTTTCAAGAGAGTCATTCTCACATTGAATCTGATGACAACCCTGGTGCCAAGCAATTCTTAGCCCATGACACAATGCAAGCAACTTAGGAAGAAGTTTCCCTGTCATGCCTATAAAATCGTGATACCCTAAAAGCCATCTCCCATCATCCGCTCAAAAAATGCCACCAAAGCCAACTAACCCTGGATTTCCTACAAAGCTACCATCAATGTTGAGTTTCACAAACCCCTCTAGAGGCCAAGATCACTTAACCAAACAAGGCTCCTTAGCAACCTTATATGTGGGCCAGTTTGCTGAACAAAGGGCTGCAATTTCATCAAAGATATTTCTCAAGACACTCATAGGAGACATGACTTGTGAGTTCGACATCTCGGCATTCCTACTTCTCCAAATCCACCAAACTATAGAGCAAAGGATCATGCTATCTTCCCAGGTGATCAAAATTTGGACCACTGGATGGTATCCATATAGTGAAAATCGACATACTATCTTTTACCAAGGATTGCCTAAATACTCCTAGCCTTATCACAGTCCTTAAGACAATCAAGCATATTCTCATCCACCTTATTGCATTTAGAACAAATGGTTGAGGTGCACAAATCTCTTCTATACTACAAGCTATTAGTAGGATCTGCATCATGATAAGCAAGCCAAAAGAGATGCTTACACTTCTATGTGGTTGGTATCTTCCAAATCCAAAAACAATCACCCAAGAAAGAACTAGAAGCATGCTTAAGATATAACTAATGATACCCTAAAAAGACAATGTACTTTTCAGAAATATTACCTACCTAAACAGTACGATTAGAAGCATTGGGATGCAGCCAAATAAGAGTGTGATTCAATCGAGTCACAATCTCTAGGGGTAAGGTTGTCAAAAGTCTCTCCAAAGCCCAATAGCCCTGGCACCAAACATCACAAACCTTTAAATCTAAGTCCAAAATATGCACAAAAGGGACAATCAGACAAAGAATACCATCATGCAGCCAATTGTTGAACTAGAAAAAAGAAGAGCATTCTCCAAGTGACATTTGAAACCATCTTGTAATACCATGTCAGCATGGACAATAATCTTCCACGTAATATAACTCTCTTTGCAAGGGGAAAAGAGGGAGTAACAACATCCCAATTAACAAGATTCAGACATTTCCCAATAGCACCCTTCCAAAGAAAATTTCTAATAATGCAATCAATATTGTCACAAACACCCTGTGGCATCCACACTATTTGCATGTGGTAAAGATAAAATAGCTTGCGCAAGAGTGAAACATGATTACATTTTACTAGGTTGTAAAAATAAATATTATGGATAAAATGCAAAACAAAAGAGAGTATTTATATATTTGTCTAAATTTTTTTTCTCTTGTTGAATTTTTTTCTTCCTTTTCACGGTTTTAATATTATGTAAATATATTGTGTTGTGTCCCATCGAAAAAATGTTGTGTTGTAGAATAAATTTGGAAAAAAATAAAAGAAATAATTTGTTTTTTTGGGAATTCTTAATCATGTAGTGTGAAAAGGAAATAATTTTTGTGTGACATTTTTTGTAAACAAAATTTGCATGAAATTTGTGTTTAAAATATGTTTCTCACTCACATACAAAATTTGTTATACAATAACAAAATGCTAGCAAGGGGAATGTTATTTGCATAATTTCTTTTTATAGTTTACACATGAATTTAAAAGATCCATCTAATATTTTTTTAAGTTAATACAAATATATATTATTTATAAAAAGGTAATTTTTGAATTAAATAAAAGGTAAGATGGGCAAGATAAATGAATTTTTAGGTTTATGATAGAAGAACAAAGAAATAATCAATCTGATTCAAATTGTTAAAAAATAAAAAGAGAAAATTATAGTGCCCACACACATACGTATGAATTTACTTGTAATTCGTTTAGGTTAAGAATAGCACATATATATACTATTAAAAAATTACTTCATCCAAGAATGTCATATAAAAATTATTTTCTTTTCACACTACATGATTGAGCATTCTAAAAAAAGTTACTTTAAAAATTATTTTCTTTTATAATTTATTCTACAACACAACATATTTACATAAAATTGATTTACTAAAAAATCAAAATACCCACTTTGTATACCCAAAAAAAATATTTACATAAAATTTAAACTGTGAAAAGGACATAAAATCAACAAGAAAGAAAAAAATTAGACAAATATATAAATATTCTCTTTTATTTTGCATTTTGTCCACATTATCTATTTTTACAATACACCAAAATATAATCACGCTTCACTCTAGAGTAATCATGGTTAACTATTACATTGGAGTGTTATTTTTTAACAAGTTTGGAATTTATTGTCCTTTCTAGAAATTTCATGGAGGCTAATTGGAGCCATGTGAAAAATTCAATTTTTTCTTGCGTTAATAGTGTGTTTCACAACCTGTCTTTAATTTAGCAAGTTAATTATACATACCTCTCCCTTATTCCAAAGGTTGACAAACCTGAGAGCTTTGTGCATTTCAGACCAATTGGTCTTTGTAATGTTATGTATAAATTGGTTACAAAGATAATTGCTGGTAGGTTGAAAGAATTTATGCCAAATAATTAGTCATTCCTAAGCTAGCTTTGCTCCGGGTAGACATACTTCAGATAACATTTTAGTTGTTCAAGAAGTAGTACGTTCTATGATTAATAAAAAGGGAAGAATTGGTTATATGACAATTAAAATAGATCTATATAAAGCCTATGACAGGCTTAACTAGGAATTCATCCAAGATACTTTAGTGGATGTTGGACTACCTAATCAATTAATTTTATTGATTCAGGAGTGTATTTCCTCAGCTAGTATGAGTCTCTTTTGGAATGGTGGCCAAATCGACTCCTTTACCCCCTCAAGAGGTGTCTATCAAGGGGATCCTTTGTCACTATACATATTTGTTTTATGTATTGAGAGATTGTCACAACTTATCAATCTGATGGTTGATCATAAGCTTTGGCATGCTATTAAAGTAGCTAAATCCAGTCCCTGCCTCTTTTACCTTAGTTTTGCTTATGATATCATTTGCTAGGGTTTTTAGAGATCAAGTTAGGGTAATTAAAGGGGTTTTTGATCTATTTTGCTCTAGTTCAAGTTAAAAAGTAAATCATGGAAAGTCTTGTATTTTCTTTTCCAAAATATTTTGTCATTCTAGATGTCAGGAACTAAGTTCCTTATTTGGTTTTCGTCTTACCTCTAACTTAGGACGTTATTTGCGTGTTCTGCATATTCATAAGAGATACAAAGTGTCTGACTTTCAAATTATTATAGATCGAATGACCCATAGACTTAATGATTGGAAAAGTCAAACTCTCTCATTAGGAGGTAGAGTGACGCTAGCTAAATCAGCCCTAGCATCAATTCCTAGCTACATAATGCAAACAATGAAAAATCCCAAATGTTCTTTACTATAAGATCAATCGAATTTGTAGGCAATTCATTCGGAGGTCATCGAATATTAAGAGGAACATTCATTTAATAAAGTGGAATAAATTTTGTAGTCCTAAGGATGAAGGTGGTCTTGGTTTCTATAAGGCCAAGGAGCTCGATCAAGCTTACATGATGAAATTGGCCTAGGGTTTAGTTAGTAAACCAGACTACTTATGGATTAAAATTATGAGAGGTAAATATGATTGTGTAGATAATTTAATTCCAATAGTTAGGAAAAGATCTAAGGCACTTAATGCTTGGAGAGGCAGAGTGTAAATTTGGCCTCAATTTAAGCAAAATCTTATTTGGAGATTGGGAGATGGGCAAAATGTGGACTTTTGGTCAGACCATTAGATCCTTAGAATCCACACTCTTAGGGACTTCTCGATTTTAATTTTCAATGATGGTTTTATGAATCATAAAATGGTTGAATATGCCATTGTTAAGGGAGACTGGAATTAGGAGAAATTAGAATAGGTTCTACCTTATGATTACTTAGATATTTTACTTTCTATTAAGGCTCCATATTGATTTGCTAACCTTGATTGTGTTGCTTTATTTCCTGTTATTTCTAGTGAATTTAACTCAAAATCTGCATACAATGTATTGTTTGACAAGTAGACATCTGATCATAGCCACTTATTTAAAAAGGTGTGAAAGATCAAAGCATTGCAAAGACTAAAGATGTTCATGTGGGTGGTGGCACATGACGCTTTCCTCACGAACTATGCCTGATTTAGAAGGGTTTATCCTCACAAGACACATATATCCTTTGCGGTCACTCTTCGAGACGACACTCCATGCCTTTCATGATTGCACTCACACAAAGGAGTTATGGAAGAGCATTGGCCAAAGTTTCATAACAAATTCCTTTTTTCAGCTACCTTTATTACAATGGTTGGGGAGAAACATTTGAATGAAACTTGCAGTTTTTTCAACAACAATTGGCCCTTACTTTTCTTCGCAGCATATAACTTTTTATGGCATAGCTGAAATTTAGTTATCTTTGAAGGTAATGCTAATCCATACTCCTTTCTTACATGCAAGATATTAAAGCTTGCAAGAGACTATGAAGATAATCTGAATATTGATAGTAGCAGCAAGAACAAAAATTCCGACTATGGTGACTACACAAGTATTATGGAAGCTGTTTCCTCAAGATTGACTAAAACTGAACATGAATGGTTGATTCATATTAGAGAAATTGACTATTGCATGCAGGCAGATCATCAAAAGCCATGATAGTAATTTTATTATGGCTTGGAGTGCAAACTGTGTTAATTGCTCCATCACGTCAGCAAAGCTTTGGGGTGTTTACTGGAGCTTATTAATTGCCAAAAATAAGGGGTTTTACGAATATTTGGTGAGAGTTAGATTCTAGTTGTGTGTCTCATTTAATTACTCATGGTGTTCTTAATACTTATGCTTATGCCCCTTTGGTAGATGCTGTTAGAAATATGATAACGGTAGGTGATTAGAATGTTGAGGTCAGCCTAATCTACCGTGAAGCCAATGTTTGTGCTGACAAACAAGCTAAACATGGTCATAACCTTCAAATAGGTGTTGTGGTCTATGATTGTAATATCCCAAACTCTGAGAATAGATTAGTATAGAAGGAAGCCGGGCCTGAGACAAAGGTAAAATAGTAAATACATGAATCGTAGCAGAAGAAAGGATGAAATTGTAATTATTAAACCACAATGGCAAAGCTGTAAATAAAGGTTTACAGCTATTAGGAGGGGTATTAGCAGAAAACTCCCAATTCTAGGATGATGCGAGCCCTACAGTATATAATTAGAATACATGTAATAATGTTATAATTGATATTTTCTACACATAGCTTTAAATAAAAGTGTGAGATTAGTCACACAATATATAATATCTTGGGTAACTCAGAGTACCCGAATTAATTGCCAGATACCTTGAATTAATCCTCAAGGGTCCTATATCATCTTTGAGCATGACAAACCTAAGAAAATAATCCTACAGAGATTAGATAGATATGTTAGGAAAGTAACCAGAGTATTTGGCCAGGAATGAGCTACACTAACCCCTAATTGGTGGACTTATCACCACTACTCCTTCTACAAAATGTTTTTGCAAAATATCTTTTACAAATATCAAAGCTCTCTTATCCTTTCTTTCTCCCCTTCATTTCACGCCGCTAACACCCACACCCACCATCACCATCTCTTCTTCATCTTCTTCCTCACCACCACCATAGCTATAAACTTCAAGCTCATGATTGATGGCCTTCTTGACCTCAAAACACCTTACCACTTTTATGAAAATTAATCCCCACCTTCCCTTCTATCAAATCCCTCCATCAATTTGATGATCAAACATCAAGTGGAGCTTCCCCACCTCCATATAGATTGCAGCCATAAGAGAAGAGGAAGGCTAGGAGTTTTTCTTGGCTTCTTTACTTTTATGGCTCCAAGAACCTTGAGGCAGGTAGCTCAAATCCTAGGTTATGTTCCTTTAATCTTTTATGCTCCATGTCTTGCCCAAGACCCAAGCTTCCAACCGAAATCTTTTGTTGGTTGGTTGGATTATGGTGTTGATTATGTGATTATATGATGGTATGCATTGAAATGTTGATTTAAGTTTGATTTATACTAGTTGTTGATACTTCTATGTGCATGTGTTTCTACTTTCATAAGAATAGGAATAAATGTTAGGTGAACCTCAAATAAGTCTCCCAAGGTCCTTAAGGAAGAATTGAAGGGAGGGAAGTCCATAGGAATTGCGTTGAAGAACTTGAAGTAACTAGACACCCAAAAGGAAGATAAATGAGGGCCTAAAAGCAAGATAATGGAGGTGTTTAGCAAAAAAACGCACTATTTGGGTAATCTTATGAGGATAAATTCATTTTTCCCTATTAGTATAAGAAGAATAAAGTATATAAACTGAAAATCTCGACCATCCAAACCTAAATGAATTAGCTATGAATTTTAGAACAAAACAGAACAGAAATCGAGTTCAACTCATCCCTCGAGGTTAGAGCTTGGAGCTCGGGGTCAAAGGGGGAAGTGACCTCTCTCAAACTTAGTACCTTGGTAACCTAGAAAGCAGAAAAAGTAAGGTATTAGCGAGCTTATGGAAAGTTAAGGCCATAAACCCTTTTATTTGACATGAATCTTTCATGAGGGCTTTCGAATTCCCGCATTTACCAAATGCTCCATTTGGTATTGCAGACCCTTTCCCAGATCCGCCTCAAGGGGCTCTTGATGTTTCTTGAACTAAAGTTTGACATCCAAATCTTGTTGAAACTGATTCAATAGAGAAAAAAAAAAAAATAACCCAAACACTGCAATTGCGGTGTTCAAGGAAAGTGAAGGCACCTTTGCGGTGTCAAATATGGAAACAAACACACCATAAGTAGTTTCTTAGCCACAAACTTCTCCTAGTGACAAATCACAATAAAGAGATAGATAATTTTTTAAATTTATATTTGCAATTCAAGTAAGTGTTCACTTTAGTCCTCGAAGTTGTGTACAAGGTTTTGAAAATCGGACCAGGCATAGAACTGGACAAGTTACTAGTTCAGAGGTTTAATGGTTTAACCGGGGTAATTGTTCTCTTTTGAGGTGTAAACATGTGGTCTATAAGGGAATATATATATACATATATATATATATATATATATATATTATTAAATCATTAATATAAGATATCTCTAACTATGAATCATATTCAGTATTCATACTCCCTAATTTGCTTACTAGTGACAATTATTCTATTTTGAGGTGTAAACATGCAGTTTGTTCGAGGAAGATATCTTTAACCAGGAAACTTGCATAAGACAAAAGACATAAGACACATGTCAACAGGGACAAGACTCGCTAGTGTTAAAGGTTTAAGTGCCTTCTAATGAAATAGGTAGATAATAAACCCCTTAGCCTTCCCTGCAAGAGCACTACTACTGATAGCCAATAGGGACACGCCACCGTTTGAGCCAGCTATCTCCTTCAACACGCCATCAATCAAAGGGAACTTGCTGGCCAGACTCCTCAGCAGCTTAGATCCATTGTAGACTGTAGAGAGAGTATAAATAGGGTGGGTTGAATGCTTCTCCACGGCGGCACTGCCACGGGTCAAAACACTAGGAAGGAAGGGTACCCTTGAGTTGTCATCCTCCAGGATCCTCCTCCTTTGCTGTCTGGTCACCTCCATGGTGGCCATGTCCATTAGCATTGCTTTTGTTTTTTATTCTTTCAATGTAAGTTGTAGAAGCAAAGCGAAACTGTTTCACGGTTTCAGAACTTTTTTTTTTTTAAGAATTGACCAAAACGACGTTGTTTTGAGTTTTTTTTTTTTTCATAAAAATAAAACCGCCCAACAGCTAGAACCGGTTTGGTTCGTCTAGTTCGGTGGTTCGCAGTAGTTCAATTCTGGTTTTTTGAAAACATGGTTCGGATGTCTGGCCAGTTTCCGATTCAACTAGTTCGACCGACTTGTCTAGTCTGATTTTCAGAATATGGTTGCACATGTGAGTCATTTGGTCTTTGAAATTTAAAAATTAACCTTTTAGTCCTTAAAGTATCAAAATGTGAGTCACATTAATCCTTGATCCTATTTTCATTATTGTGTTATCATGTTTACAATGATATGTCATGTTAGGTGATGTGACAGTATTCTACGTGGCCTCTAAAATGATATGGATGAAGAATTAATTCATTTTAGCTCCTGGAATTTTTGAAAATATGTCAAAAACGCCATTGAATCAAGTAGGTTAGTAATAGAATTGTCATTTCAGTGGATCAATTTGAACCTATTCTTTATCAATGCCATCTTAGAGGTAACATGAGATGTGCCCCCATGTTATTTAATGTGACACACTAGCAAAAAACGTGACATCACAGTAACAGAAATAGAGTTAGGGACTAATATGACTCATATTTTGCAACTTTAAGGACAAAAAAGTTAATTGCTAAATTTTAGGGATAAAAAAAACTCACATGTGCAATTTTAGGGATTAATGTGAATATTTACCCTTTAAAATTCACATAAAAATTATATTTTAAAATTTATGTGATATAAGTTTGGGTTTCTATATATATGTTGTTTTTTCATGAGAACAATATTTATTTGAAATACTTAAGACTTTACTACTATTTTCCAGGTCGAGGAGCTCATATGATTTTCTAGCTAGTTTGGGTCATTTCTTGTAGCTTCATCTCACATATTTTTCTCTGTTCCAACAGGTCTCAGTTTGATTTTTAGGGGGCATTTGGTAGAAGAGTTGAATTTTTATTCCTAGGAATTGTATTTTTGGGATATAGTTCTTCCAGGCATGTATTTTTTTGAGCATTTGGTAGACGGATTGAATTCTCGAGAATACTCCTAGTGGAGGGCGACGATAGAGGGTAATTGGCGGTGGGTGATAATGGAGGTAATTTGATCTTTTTATATAAAAATATTTCCATCCTATAGAAATGTTGCTATCCCATGTATGAGATGGAATATTTTGGTGGGCATTTTAACCCAAAATCAATATTAAGAATGTAATATTATCGAGAATATTTTTACAAATCTTTTACTAAATAGGGGAATGTGAAAACATTCGTCCTACCAAATGCCCTTCATAGGGATAATGTTAGTGGTTTTGCTATTAGAATATTCTAAAATGAAAACAATTATAAAGTAAGAAAATGAGGGGTTATTCATCCTTAAATAAAAAACTTTTATTATATATAGATCCCACCAAAATAATCCAAAAGTAAATAATTTCTCACTTTTTCACTTTACAATTGAAAATAGATCATCTTATATTAAATTTTTACTTGACTTTGTTATATGCGATATCTTACCATTAATTCATTTATATCATATATCATATCTAGGTCCTGCTTTTTAAATCAATGATAAGAAATTACATATGAAAAAATTATATAATAAAAATTTACTTTGAGAGGATTTATTTATTTATTTTTTACAATCATCCTCATTTTAAATTATTTTAATTTTGCTTGGTTTGTGCTTCGGTTTATCCAGAAAAAATAAAAAAAGAAAAAAATACTTGGCACCGAGGAGCACGGGCTGCCGCACTAGTGAACCGTGCAGTACAAACTGAATTTTAGCAAAGACGACACGCGACGGAGATGCCCCCTAATAAATAAAGTGACGGCTGACGTGGCATGCAAATCGAAGAAAACAGGGAAAGGAGTCCCCATTTCAAAACGGCAGCGTCGTATGTCACCTAACTTGCCATTTTAGCGTACCACCGTTGCAGCGACGTCGCGATTCCAAACGCAAGCGTCGAAGAAGAGAGAGCCCCCAATGGGTCCGTCGGTCTGATCCATCGTTCCCAATTCACAATTCTAGGGTTCTTCACGCAGTCGTCTTTGGCAATATCTCCGAAGAAGAAGCTCCTTTTCGCTGAAATATCTCTCTCCACCTCTCTCGCGCCCCAACCGGTGAGGCTTCGAGGTTCTCCATTTTTCGATTCTGTATGTATTTTTTGGTTTCGTTTGATTCTGCCTTGCATTTTTGTGTTTGCTGATTTTGTTCGATGAGTTTAGGAATGAATCGAGGTTTTTTGGTTGGAAGATTCTGATTCTGTGGTTTGTGGATCTGGATTTGCGTTGAATGGTATCTGGTCGTATCTAGCTATGTATTTCGGATGATTACTAACAGAAGGAGATTTTATGTTGATTTGCTAATTCTATTTGGATTTGTTCGAGTTGAGGCTCTGAAATGTTTTTTCGGATTTTATTGTTGTTGAAGTTGGTATTGCTAAGCGCCAGTTTTGAACACTTCTGTTTCTTGTTGATGTCATTGATAATGACTAAATAACAAAAAATAGGGGGTGGTAGATGGCAACATTTCACATATGTTGAGGGTTGGATTTGATGTTGCATGTAGCGGTGGAAAGGAATTGAGGTCTAGTAAGGTATGGTTTTGAGAAGAAGAAGCAAGGGAGGCTAGCCAAAGGTGAAAGGCCCTAGGGGTTTTAACGCGTTGATGCGATAGGAGCCAAAAGCTTCAATTTCTAACTGAAGAAAGGTGCCTACGGTGAAGAATTTGTTACTTTTTCAAACATTCTGACTCTCTAACTTACCTTATTAGCTCCACTGTTAGCAAGTTAGTTGGCTCGACTTTTTGGAATTTCTGAAAGCTGTGAATAAGTTGGGCTTTGCGTGAACCGAAGGCTTGGCTAAAGGGCCGTAGTCATGGGCCTCATTGAAGGGGCAGCACCTCAACCATCAAGAGGCATGGGCACCCATTCTGGCAAACACCTCAGCTGTTAGAGGTGCCTTTTGGCATATTTGACTACAGGGGAAGTCATTTTCCCCTTATAGTATTGTATTGATTAGTAAAATCCTTTGTGCCAACTTTTACGCCAACTAAATTTTAGGAAAGAGTATATTCTTTCTTAAGTTGTGCATGAATTGCTGGCAACAATGAAGATATTTCAATGAAATCAGTGAAGCCTCACATGCTATCTTGGAACCTCATAGAGGAAAATAAGTTTATAGCTTTTCTGTGTTATGTGTCCTTTGAATCTAGTGATGTACCTTCATCAAGGTAGTGAAAGGTGCAAGATGCCCTTACAGCACTAGGGGTCTTTAATGCCTTGAGGCGAGAGGCACCAAAAAACACCCCACTTAATAAAGATAGGCATTAATAATAGAAAAAGAAGATAAATAAAACTAGTTGAGTTTGCATTAGTTTTCCTTATAAATGAATTATCAAGCATAACATTTATAGTAAAAATAATAATTAAAAACAAAAAATGTTCAATTCTTTAAACCTAAGGCCTAAGCTGGTTGCTACTTAGTCTGAAAGATCCACAAGGCAACAACAAGAACAAGTTATTTGCTTAACATTTTGATTTTTTACCCCTGCCTTTTAGCAATTTGGATGGCTGGGTATTTTGGATTTTTAACAGTTGCCAGTTAGGTGCTAAAGGTGCATGTCTCTGCTAAACCAGAAAAGCATGCCTAAGGCGCCAGAGGTGTACACTTCATTGAAGGGGCTGGTTACCGCAACTAGCAAGAGACGTGATCCCTTCTGATGGCTTCCCTCAGTGCTTCTGGCATGCCTTTTCATGTTTTTGATGAAACTGACCTTCATTCATCTGAAGGAAGGTTTCCACATGTGCACGATATTGACGGAAATAAAGGAAAGGAAAAATGTAACTAATATATTTTTCTTACGTTTACTGAACCTTCCCTTTGTAATAGTGATCTTGTTAGTGTATATTGCTGGGTTCTGTCCTACTTTCTTTGACAAACGAATCATTTGTTAGAGAAGCAAATTGTGGAGTTACATTTTAAAACAAAAGTGGTTAGGATCTTATTTTCTTTGATTGCAACAATAATTGAGAAAATATTTGTTCTTAGTTTTAATGATGTTGAGGAAACTCTTTTATTGGCTAATGTGATTCAGATTGCTTTGCTTTCCAGCATATAAATTGTAGATATACCCATCTGTTGCTAGTTGATATTAATAGCGTTTAAAAGCTTTGGTTGTCATGACTTCCTTTAGCCTGCAATGCCAATTTTTCTCAGTCTATCATCGTGGGTTGCACGGCCAGATGTAATCCTCTTTATTCCCTAAACCCTTCCCACTGATATGAAGGCATGATTTTTTACTCACTCCAAAGTATGCCTGGGATTCAATGAAATTTGTTCAGCTTTTATAAAACCCCTCAGGGGCATTTTTTGGTTCTTTTTTGCTTATGATCCCATTATTCTATTATGTTTCATTTGATATCCGATGAAAGCTTCAATCTATTTTGCTTTTTCAAATCCATGTTTATATATTATTGTGTGTCTGAGTTTTCACTTCTTTTCTTTTTGATTTTGCCTCTAGATTTAAAAAATGGAGGGATCAACTGGCCGAGGTGGTGGAGGAGGTGTGGACATGTTTCTACCAAATTATAAGCTGGGAAAAACACTTGGCATTGGGTCCTTTGGTAAGGTGAAAATAGCAGAGCATGTGTTGACTGGTCATAAAGTTGCCATAAAGATCCTTAACCGCCGCAAGATAAAGAACATGGAAATGGAAGAAAAAGGTCTGTGTTGTTTGTGTACAAGTAATCTTTACCGTTTAAGTAGCTGTGGAACTTGACTTTAATTGTTTTTAGTTTTGATTAAATGTGCTTATCATCTTTTTTTCTTCAATTTGTTGTAGTGCGAAGAGAAATAAAAATTTTAAGATTGTTCATGCATCCTCACATCATCCGTCTCTATGAGGTCATAGAAACCCCAACAGACATTTATGTTGTTATGGAGTACGTGAAATCTGGAGAGCTCTTTGATTACATAGTGGAAAAGGGTAGGCTGCAAGAAGATGAAGCTCGCAATTTTTTTCAGCAGGTATATTCGACTAATTTGTGTACTTGAGAAACTTATGCTTGTTGCAGACTATTGAAGCTAACTTCTGTTTTGGAATCAGATAATCTCTGGTGTGGAGTATTGTCACAGGAATATGGTTGTTCATAGAGACCTGAAGCCGGAAAATTTGCTTTTAGATTCCAAATGCAATGTCAAGATTGCAGATTTCGGCTTAAGCAACATCATGCGGGATGGCCACTTTCTTAAGACAAGTTGCGGAAGCCCTAACTATGCGGCTCCAGAGGTTTGTAAATCTTTGGATTGTAACAGAAACGGCTAATAATATATTTTCCTTCTCTTGTGATTCACATTTCCTTGTTAAATGTTGTTTTTCACAGGTTATCTCTGGGAAATTGTATGCTGGACCTGAAGTAGATGTCTGGAGCTGTGGTGTAATTTTATATGCTCTTCTCTGTGGCACACTTCCATTTGATGATGAAAACATCCCAAACCTCTTCAAGAAAATAAAGGTATTATTGATCTTAATTTGATCATTATTTTTTTCCTTTTTCTTTCTGTTGGGTTGAAAGGGATGAGATTTCCTATAAATATCATGTCAGATTATTTTCTTAACTGGTTTTCAGCTTTGCATTGTCCTTATGATTAAGGGGAGTTTCGACTAGGCCAGAAAGGCCTTTTACTTTTTAGGTTTATACTTCTTTAGCTGTCTTTGTTTTATGAAGGTAAATGGTGCTTCTACCCTGTTTCCAAGATTAACTAGTTTCAAGTAGCACTGCCATGCATAAAAGGTTGGACTTTCGCTTCAAATCAGTAAATTACCATGAAAATCCTGAACAAACACATGATTAACTTGTAAGAGTAAATTATATAAAATGCACAAGTCCTCAGATAACATATACTGTAACGCTAATAAAAGAGGAATTATAGTACTTCATTGAGGTCAATAAACAGATGAAGATGGCCAGCACTAACATTCGCACAGAAAGAGAAAGGCCAATTATTCCAAATTCCAATTGCTATTCCCATTGTCAGTATGTCAGTGGGATTCATTGCCTAAATCACAGCAAGTGTGTGGGGAAGTGCCATTCACATTGTTGAAGGCCAATAATTGAGAAGATTGGCAGGCAAATTAGAGAGGAAAGGGTGGTCTTCAGCATCCTCTTTGATCTTGAGACAAGAGGAGGTAGGATTCATTGGGAAGGAAAATTGAGGAAATATGCTGAAGTTTTGCTGGTTTCTTCAACCTAGCAGGGTAATGGAAATTGTATGGTCCAACTCATCTTGTGGTCATGCACTCATTCCTGCCATTGTCACGTGATTCTCATCTGATCTCTGATGCATGATCTGGATCACTTTGGTTATTTCAGCATGTTAAGTTGTCCAATCTTATGTGTTAAAGTGTGATCTTGACAACTTCGAATTAAACCAGTATGTTCTATATAATGATTCTTGTTGATCACCCAATCAGTCAAATAAGATTTATCGCTTCAATGATGTTATCTTCAAATAGATTTAATTTTGCTTCTGAAGTCTACCATATTATTTCTTATAGGGTGGCATATACACCCTCCCTAGTCATCTATCACCTGGTGCTAGAGATTTGATACCAAGGATGCTTGTTGTGGATCCCATGAAGAGGATGACTATACCTGAGATACGTCAACACCCATGGTTCCAAGCTCGTCTTCCGCGTTATTTGGCAGTGCCACCACCAGATACAATGCAACAAGCCAAAAAGGTTTGGCTTTTAAATGTTTTTGGATTCTTTATTTTTGTGGATATTTAATTCTTATGATAATTTTTTCTGTAACATTTAATATTCTACATGATTGCCAACTGCCAAGTTGTTGGTGGAAAAAGCTGCATATTTTTGTCAATGTGTTTTCTGGGAACTATGCTGTTATTAGTAGTTAAAGTAACATTCTTCCAGTGGTATTGGAGGTGAGACAAAGTAAGGCATGTTCTGAATCATTATGAGCTGAGGCCAAAGAGTTCAATGTCACTTCCCTTCTTTAAGTAAGCTGTGGCTCACAAAATGAGTCTACAAGCACTGCAGAAGCTTGCTCTATTTTTTTGGTATCTTTTTTTTTTTCCGTAATTCTATGTTGTCTATAAGTATTACCTTCACTTCAAAGTGCCTGGATTTAAACATTGAGTTTCAGGGTTCTGGTTTCTTTTTGCATTTCTATGCATACTAGGCGTTTCAATTCACATTTTTGTATATTACATATGCATACACATTGCATGTAATCTGGTGTTTCTTACTTGATATATATAATCAATCCATAGAAACAAAATCAACCAATACATTGCTTTGCAGATTGATGAAGAGATTCTTCAGGAAGTGGTTAATATGGGATTTGATAGGAATCAATTGGTTGAATCTCTTCGCAACAGGATCCAAAATGAGGTCTGTACCCTTCATTCTCTCCTTCTGTATCTTCCAGACTCTCTCTTATTACCATCTATGTATTTCAGGGTACTGTAGCATACTATTTGTTGTTGGACAACCGGTTCCGTGTTTCTAGTGGCTATCTTGGAGCTGAGTTTCAAGAGACTATGGTGGGTTTGTTTTCCGTTTGATTGCTTAAGATTTCATTAGTTTTCCATCTTAAATGAAGTGGTTTAGCTTATCTAATAGTAGATAAGTCACTTTTTAACTTGCTTACAAATTGTATACCCATGTGAGATTGGCAGCAGTCTCAATATTGCTTTTTACTCTCCATGTTAGAGTTACGATGGTATGACCTATCTAGCTTGAACATGGGTCTTTATCATATTTCTTTGTTTCTTTCTTTTTCACACAGTATACTATGCAAAGCTCATTAGTTTTTTATAATGTGATTGCTTAGGATGCTGGTTTTAATCGTATCCATTCCAGTGAAGTTGCTTCTCCAGTTGTTGGGCACCGCTTTCCAGGGTATATGGATTATCAAGGAGTAGGAATGAGGCAACAGTTCCCTGTTGAGAGAAAATGGGCCCTTGGCCTTCAGGTGCAGAGTTCTACTTGTTGGCTATTTCCATACTGGAACTGGATTCAGTAATATGCAGTTTTTATTTTGCTTGGCTTATTCAATTGATGCCATCAACACTGATGATTTCTAGCTGTTAGAAAGGAAATAATTTGTCCAATCGATGTTTGTGGTTGTCTGATTTGTTCCATCTCTCCCATGTGTTTAGGCAATCAAATTTGTTGATGGAATGTGTAGCTTATATAGTATTTACTTCATTTTCTCTCTGGATGTGCACACATAAGCTGTTGGTCTGTAAATCATTGTAGTTAACAGTTGCCATCATAAGCATCAAAGTTTTAATTTATTTGTTTCAACAGTTACACCTGACTGAGGTCTTTAAAATGTTGATTCTGCTTGTTAATTTGTGATAGTCTCGAGCCCATCCTCGTGAAATAATGACTGAGGTCCTTAAAGCATTGCAAGAATTAAATGTGTGCTGGAAGAAGATTGGACATTACAACATGAAATGCAGATGGGTTGCTGGCATTCCCGGTCATCACGAAGGAATGGTTAACAATTCTGTGCATGGTAATCATTACTTTGGGAATGATTCCAGCATTATTGAGAATGATGCTGTTTCTAAGTCAAATGTGGTCAAATTTGAAGTGCAGGTACTTATCCTGATAACCATAATATCTATTGCTCTTAAGTTTAGAAGAAATGTTTATTTACAGGCTTAGTGGTAACTTTTTATTGTCATGCTCATGGTCAGATTGGAATCCTTTGCTATACATATGTGGTTTTAAAGCCACAGCTAAATGGGTCTTCAGACTACTTTCCTTCCCCTACCCCCCATTTTTAAGTATTGGACACTTAGACATGTTTAAGCCACTGTTGCTATTTTCTGGGTTTTTGGACAATTTGAATAATTCCTTTCATTGTTATCACTTGATGGCGTAGTAGTATTGCATTACACATGCTTGGAGGTTGAGATTCTATTGTTTAGAGTAATTTTTCTGTCATGGTTGGGTAGCTCTAACTTTTTTTCTGAACACTCTCAAACAAGTGTGTTAACTTTTTACAGCTCTACAAAACTCGTGAGGATAAGTATCTGCTTGATCTTCAAAGGGTCCAGGGCCCACAGTTTCTTTTCTTGGATCTTTGTGCTGCTTTTCTTGCGCAGCTTCGTGTTCTCTAAACAAAGGATCGTAGGCTTACAATGGAGACTTTAGATGTGGCTTATGTTGCATGTGAATAAGCTTACATTGTACATATAAGTGCCCTTTGAGTATGGGTTTTGTCTTGTCTGTATGTACTCTTTACCTTTCAGTATTACCCTAGTTTTTGTATGGGTGATCATGATTAGATGGCAATCCTAAATGTGGTATTCGCTTCCTTAATCATGGTTTCCCATTTTCACGGTGAATTGAATTTCCTCAATCCCGTGGAATCTTGGGGCATGTTATGGAAGAATTATTCCCCAGCCAACATTGCTATTTATGGTATTGAACCTAGTGGTGTAAATGACTGCTGCTGTTAGTTTGGAAGCAGGGGGTTGTTTTGTCTAGGCCGTCTCCCGCATGTAACGTGAGCATGCAGATTTGCCTTTTGCCCCCGCTTCCCGTGCGTGAAATTTCAGTTCCCCTTATGTATGCATGCTATTCAACAATCATCGTTTATCTAATACCAAAATTCGAATTTAAGAGTCCATGTGAACTGAAGGCTTTTGTCCTTTTTCTTGGCACTCTTATGATGAATCAAGCTATTTGATCCGTGTATTATGCATTGCTATATAATTTAGTGTAAATAACACATGCCACCCCTAAGGTTTCCCTAAAATGACACTCAACCCCATTCTTCTAATAAAATATGTGGCTGCCCCCATTGCTAAAGTTCTATTAACGGTTCCGTTAATACTCTGCCTTCATCCAGCAAGCCAGTTCTATCTCTGCCAATCCAGAGTTTCGTCTAGACCACCGACAGGGTCGTTCATCGTGCGTGCCGCTCTCCCGCTCTACACCGCATCATCAAGATGCCACCTCTACCTAGCTGCCCCAGCTTCATAGTTCATACCCTTTCTCCTTTGCCTTGAAGCCAACTCATGCTCTCTAGGCTCTCGCATCACAAATGTGGGTTTTGCAAGTAGGTTGGGCAGAGGTTCAAAGGATTTCCAGCCCTGGTTGTTCAATGGTGTTATGATGGCTCGAGAATGGTGGCACTAGTGCGAAGACACTAGACGTCTGTGCTGGTCCTCAAAGTGGGATGCAAATTGTCTGTGTCAAAATGCATGATTCTGGCAAGTGAGCTGCCTCTGGGTTTGTTAGAGAACACAATCACAAGTTGGGTTCCACCGTAGAACAACCCGTGGTATGCGACGAAGCACTGCTAGTGCCATAACAAGACATCCCCAAAGTCAATTAGGTCTCTATATTTTAAAATTTTGTAATTGAGTTCCTAAATTTATAAAATATTTGTAATTGAGTCTTTGGACAAAAATGCCTACAAAAAAATTGTCAATGAAAACAAAATATTGTAAAATATCATCCTATGTGTTATATATTTGTTGAGTTGGTATCTAAGATTGTTTTATTTTCATTGACAAATTTTTAATCAATATTTGTGTCAATGTTTTATAAATTTATTAATTCAATTACAAATTTTCAATTTGTAGAGACCTATTTGAAATTTCCCAAAGAATTTAGGAACTAAGATTAATTTAACCTTTTTAAAATATATTAATCATTTCCAGACTTGAAGGATGCATCAATTTTTAAATTGGTCTTTATACTCTTTCTTTTTAACCAAGTTTTTATAGTTGCAAAAGATCATTTTTCGTATCGTTAATTGATGTTTGATATCCCAAATTAACAACTAATTTATTTTGTAGTTGTTTCATGTCATATGTCAAATGAACCTTTTGATATACTAATTAATTCATCTTCATCTTCTAAATCTATCGAAGAGATTTTTGAATGAATGAAAGTGTGTATTGACTTACAACTTGTATAAATGTGAGGTTCAATAACTAACTCTGACAGGAAATGGTATAGAGTAACTAACACTCTAGATGGGAGCTATATGTCCTCAACACCTATCTTGGATAACAAAAGTTGAAATTGAGCTAATGGAAGTACCTTCGTGAGAAGAGGAGCCAATCGATGATGTGTGCGAACATGTACAAATTTAATGCAAACATTTATTTTTTGGCGAATGAATTGATAATCGACTTCTATATGATTCGCACTCTCATGATAATTTGGATTTGAAGCAATGTGAATTGCTGCAGTGTTATCATAGAACACTAGCAGAACCAATTGACACTTGAAAGTCTTTGAGTAAAGAAGTCATCCAAGTGAGTTCACTTGCAACTGCTGCAAGAGATCAATACTCAGCCTTTGTTGACGAGCAAGAGATCGTAGTTTGTTTCTTCGATTTTCATGGCACCAAGTAATCACCAATAAACACACAAAATCCTGAAATGGACCACCTAGTATCTGTGCAAGATGCCCAACCAGCATATGCAAAGGTTTGCAGGCGCAAAGAAAAACTGGAGGAGAAGAGGAGACCCTGGGCAGGTGTGCACTTAAGTGTACCTCAACAAGTGGACAGCATGAAGATGAGGCACTTAAAGTCATGGACAGCATGGAGATGAATTAATTCAAAAAGTTGAAATCACCGTAAATTAATTTGGAAAGGATTAGAGTCAAAATGGGTTATTTGCATGCTCGGTTATTAAATTTTGATAATTGCAGTTAAATGGGATCATGTGTAGTGATTAAATATATATTGATTTAATTTCTACTCGAGGACCACAAAAATCAACAAAGTAAACTTGATTTAACTCAACGAAATTGGCTCAACAGCTAAGACAAAAAAATTGTAGTAAAAAATGATCAATATTCTATCCTCTATTTAAAAAAAAAATTTTTTTTTGGATCCTCTACATTGAGTATCCTTGTAAAATAAGAAAATAAAATCTTAACAACCTTTGGATCATTTGGTGAGACACATATATAATATAAAATGAGATCCAAAGGTAGCTAATACCTTACTTTATCACTTTATAAGGATACTTATTTTAGTGAATCCAAATCCAAAAAATAAGAAGAAAAAAGTGAACTTGAAAAACTTATAAGAATAGAAAACTTACTCACACAAAATGCAAGAATCACTGATATTTATGTTAGTTCATGACCAAAAGGATATAATTTACGTATTAAATTTTAACATTAAATTTAGTACTTATCTCATATAAATATATAATATATCTATTTTATTTCGATTATTTCTATATTCACAAATACTCACATCAATATACAGTATCTATATGAAATTTATATAGTATGAATTCAACCAACATTTTCTTTATGACCTTGTCTGCCGTCTTGATTTCTACCATATGCTTTCATGAGAAAGCAAACTACAATATTTACCTTTAAAAAAAAAACGTATTACTTTATATTCTGTTTTTTTTTTTTTAGGAATTTAACCCAGACAATCCACTGATAAGTGCTTTTTTTTTTTAATAAAATAAAATGTGTTTCTTACCAATATGCCTAAAAAAATGCAACTTATTTTACATTTGGAAAAATCCAGTCATGAATGATTTAGAGATACTTTAGCCCACATCTACTCTTGGTCTATTGTGTTGTGAGGTTATGCCTCAAGCACCAAATCTCTTAAAAACTATCCGATCTCCAATATTGTGAACTTGCAGTTGACATATTTATATGCTAGTAAACGCCGTAGAATGTTAATGATGATGAGCTAACTTTTCAAAGGTAAAAAACCACTGAGATGAAGAAAGAAACGTCCTTTCAATGGAGGTTCAATATACACTGAGTTACTGTCTTTAAATCACTGAGTCACTGATTTGTTGACACAAATGAAATATGAAAATATCAATTAGCTATTTTAATCAATACAAAATATAACTTACTTTTATATTACTGCAAATTCTGATGTTACGATACATATATTTCTCAGCATACATAAAATTACTAAAATTAAAATCTCAACTGGGAGAGGTACCCGCTGTTTAGTGCCCGACCGTAACACAAATAGGATTGGCTCCTGAGGATAGAAAGTTACTAAAGTTAATCATATTACTGACTGAACAAGTCATTTTCCAGCAAGTTAACAAAGCAAATAGGGGGAAGATCTATTGAACTCCAAAGTAACACTTCATCAATTGTAGATGAAGAAGAGGAACTCATGTCAATTGATGTTTGATGGTTTTCTTCCTCTTTTGTATCCATTGCTCCCATGTACTCTTTCTCCTCCATGCTCTTCTGTTTCTTTTTGCTACAGGCCATTTGAAGGTTGGTCAATTGATCAGCTATTCCTCTTCCCTTTATGTTCCCTGATTCCAGTTTCAACTTCAAGCACTCAGGTATCCCATTGAAGGCATAAAGAGAAGCTGAGAACTTCCTCTCATATTCCATTCTCTTCAAGTACTCAGGCATCCCATAGTTCTCTGGCTCCACATGCTCCTCAATCTCTTCAGTCATCTGAAAAGGAGAATAGTAACTTGGTGGAGCAATGTTGTCCAGAAACCTGAAATCCTGGACATCCAAATCAGTGTTTTGGACACCCAAATCAGTGCTTTCTCCTTCACTGTCATCCTCTCCTTCCACACCTGAATTGCTCTCATCACTTGAAGTTTGTGTCACATTGCTGGACTTGTATTCCATGTCAATTTCTGTTCCCTTGCACTCATCATCCTTTTCAGTCAAACATGACTCAAAGCTACTTTTGATGTAATCAATTTGTGCACTATTGTTGATGAAGTCACTGTTGCTTGTGCCATAATCTTCAGGGTCATTAAGGAGATCAGTGAATTGGTCAATTGAGAAGTCTGTTGAAGCTGCTCCACATGCTTCTACTTGTTGCATTTGTTGGTGGTTGATGAGAAGAGAATTGGAGGAGGAATTAGAAGAAGAAGAAGAACAAGAGTTGTTCCTTTCTTTAAGCCTTTGAAGGAGTAAATTGGTGATCTTTGAGGAAAGAGCAGGACTTGAGGATGATTGAGAACAAGGCCAGAAGTTTGTCCTTGTGTTCGCACCGCGGAGCAGGCAAGCGGCTTCATCGTAGGCTCTGGCAGCTTCCTCAGCAGTGTCAAAAGTCCCCAACCACACCCTTATCTTCTGGATGGTGTCCTTGATCTCAGCCACCCATCTTCCTGATGGCCTTTGCCTGACCCCAACATATCTCTTCCTGGCTCTCCTGGCTCCTCCAAGTGCTGCAGCTTGCTTCACCATCTCCTCCCAGGCCATGGTTCCCTCAGGTAGGTTTCCCTCTTCCACTACTTCAGCACTCTTTCTCTTCCTTGCCATTTCCCCCTTTGATCTCTTTCTGCTTCTTGGTCAAGTTAAGGTTAAAGGGTGCTTGTTTGAAAGTACTAAAGCTTGGTTTGGTTAAGCTAATTGTGAGAGTTTTGAAGGTACTGGTAGCTGGTTTGGCTAAGCTTAAAAGGGTGCTTATTTGAAGGTACTGAAGCTTGGTTTGGTTAACCTTATAGTGTGCATGAATTTTTGAAGGAACTGAAACTTTGTTTGGTTAAGCTTATAGAAATCTTTGAAGGTATTAAAGCTTAGTTGCTATGATTTGCAATGAGCTGGCTAGTGCTTTTATATAAGGGGGAAAAGTGAGTGATCCTCTAAACTAGTTTGGTTTTGGAGCTGACCGGGTCACACTGACTGGTTTCATATATTTGTTTCTTTATAACATTAGCTTCATATCCAAACATTTGGCGGAGTCTCAGACTTTGTAATTGGTGCAACTAGTTTGACCTGGCAAAGGGCACATAGATTTCTGTGTCATCTTATTTGCGAACTTCATCATGTTCCATGCCACAGCACACCTAAAGCCTGAATTGGTCATTGCCACTTCATTCAATCTTTTATGTGATACAAACTAAATATTTGTAACCTATGATCCATGATTTTCCCATTTCAATTTCCATGTTCTGCCCATAATCTAGTTTTCCTTGCCACTTTGTACAAGGCATGAAGGGAGATGTGAGACAAAAGTGCTTCATATCATTTTTCAGTAAAGACACCAAAAAAAACAACCTGAGTAGCCAAAATCTATGGGCTACAGCAGGAACAAGAATGCATCACAGTCTGGATGTTTGGATTTTACCTTTTAAGTACAGTTGATTGATATTTGCATTCCCAATTCTGATTGCCTGTATTAGACTTGTTGGTACTTTTATGGACTTAATCTAAAGTTCCATTTAAATATGTTTCGTTGAAGTAAAAGAATGAAGTAAAAAACAAAAATATACATTGAAGTTATAAATAAGATCTAGGCATTGCCATTATCCTTTGGCTGAGGTAATTGAAGCTCTTAGATAATTGTCGTTTGTCAAATTAGCATACAAATCTTCACTCAAAGTTAATAACAGTTGTGAGCAGTCTTTTTCACCACACAAACGAGGCCTAGCATTCTCAGCTAATTAACCATGGCCATACAAAATATGCAAGCCAATGATATGTGCTCGTCGTTGGTGATGAAGGTAAAGAAGTACGATTCCTCCAATGGACATCATGCCAACTCCAACCTACTTGAAAGCTTATTGAATATATCTTCTTCAAAAACTTTTTGTTATGCCGTCATCAAGCTTTGATTGATCAATAAATTATGTTATCATATGATATTTTATTGTGCAAACTTGTTATGGGATCTTCGTCATTAGATGGTGACATTTCTGGACCAACTTAAGAATCATTTTATAGTGAAATGTGGCTGATGCTCTTGATAATACATCAAAAAGCAAATAAAACGAAATCCGCATTTCAATTGCAATCTTTTTTTTTTTTTTTTGGGTGTTTACTATTGCAACCTTTATACAATTTATTTTGTATTTTCCTTGAACAAAAAAGGACTTAGTTATTTTATTATCTTTTCTCCATTATCTGAACTGTTTTTAAGCCCATTTTACCCTTCAAAAAGACATGATATTCATTAAAATTGAATAATTTTTTCTCCATTTGGATTCATTTCATTTGCTTTGACTTTCTAGGAATCAAATGTTGTCTTAATAAAAACAAAGGAGAAACGTTAGAGAAAAATGCCTATACCCAAAAATAATAATAATAATAATAATAACACAAAATAAACAAAAAGAGAATGATGTGACCCGTTCGTCAGGAAAGAATCATACTGCACTGTTACTTGAAAGGAGACGCAAACCAACAATTTTTTAAAAAAAAAATGTTAAAATGACGTGCAGATGAGACAAACTTGGGCTTTACGCTGTTTATTAGCTTTTATTTTATGGTCACATTGATATTATCTACACTAAAACCTCAAAAATGATTTTTGTAAGAATAGTGAAATATTATAATATTAATTTAATTTTCAAAAGAGTTATGTTATTAATTTAGTGCTAGAATAATTTAAATTTATTTTAAGTTAGCTCAAAAAATTTAAAAAAAATTGGACTAATTTAAAAACAATTTTGAATCTTTGCATGAGTAAATTAACATAATAAATTTTTAAAAATTAAATTGATATCTCACAACTCTTTTGAGTATTAAATTGATGTTAAAAATCTTTCGAGAACTAAATTGATATCCCACAATTCTTTCAATGATCAATTTGGGATTTTACTACATTAACTAATACCACTGCCTCCATTTATTGTTTATTCGGCGCAGCCTCCTTTTATTTTTAAATTTTTAAAATTTGATACAGCTCTTAAGTCTTAATCACTCGGTCAAAAAACAAGTTTTAATCATCAAAAGCAGCCTATAATATTCAAATTCATATAACGATGGATTTTCTTAAGAACAAGTTTTAGAGTTTTCTTAATAAGTTTAAAAAAAACAGCTTCCGGCATAAATGAAAGAAATCGTCTAACAAGGAGTTTGACACCAAATTCTCATTTATTATGTATTTTTTCTATGAATAATTTATTAAATAATTGATATTTTGTTTATTTTTTAGAATTTCAAGATCATAATTTGAACAAAAATTATTTGAGATAAATTTTCTGTCTCAAAAGTGGTTTGAAGGTTTTCTAAAGCTAAATCTAATATATTTTTACATCATTAAAAAATTCTAGCAAGTGAAAATAAAATGTAATTCTCATTTTTAAGATAATTTCTTGTCGGTGCTAAAATATAACGATTGAACACCTTTTAATTGAGTCATGTGTAATTTTCCTTAATTGTAATTTACCAAGATATACATATGGAAATTCCTTTGATATCTTTTATTTTTAATAAAATACTGATAATAAGTAATAGTTAATATTTATTAAGAAATAATGATACCTAAAAGGAAAAGGTATTTGAGAAAACTCTTGTCTTGTATATGTAAAAAGCCTCTATAAAAAGTCAATATACACGATTTGGTGAGGTCAAAGAATTGTGTTTGAGTTTCAAAAACATACAATAAATTTTACATAGGACTCAAAGATGGATGCGGTTCCTGGTATATTTTACACATAACTCATAGTTAGATCGGACTCCTTGTGTTGCTGTCTAGCTTCGGAGGTAGACTCTGATGGATGATGTTTAAGCTAGCAGATGAATCTACCTATTCCTTTATTGTGCCATGATACTGTTGCTGTCTTCACTAAAGATAGAAGGAGTGGGCATTAGGCGAGTACTCCATAATCTTGTCTAAGCGATTGCCATGTCTAGAAATGGCTCACTCCACATATGAATATGTCAACCTTATCCTCCAGATTGTCTATCAACATACAGTAAAGTACTAATGTTTTCCAATTTTATTCCCAATCTTCTTTCTTATTGATCCGTCTGGTCTCTCAATCTCTCGATTTCCCAATCTTCCTCACTTAGCTTAAGACATTCTTTAGCTTCTTCATTATTTTAAAGCTAGAGACTGGGGGATTTGTGATTCATTGGAATTTTTTACCCACCTAGCCCAAACTCACCTCATAAGGGAAATTTCCCTGTCTATGCCTTGGTACGTGCCTCACATTAATAGCGAGCATCACACTTATTCCCTATAAATATCATAGCAGAGGGAGGAGATTAGGCAACTTATCTCAACCTATATACCAAACCCCCCGTTCTCTCTATTTTTAGTAGAGACAGCAACAAATGCTTATAGGGGATAAGGGAATCTTTAGTCTTTAAGGTGGTTATATCCATTTAGCCCCTGATTAAGGGATATAGAGAAAATTCAAGACGAAGATTTTGGGATTGCCATAACGAGGGGCTTAAAATGTTGGGAGAAGAGAGGGGGGGGGGGAGATATCTTAATGTTGAGCTGTCGTAGATTTGGAGGCGGTCAACCAATGGTAGTAGAGATCGTGAATAACTGAGCATCTGAGACTTTATGAGTGGGGTTTTGATCGATCCCTGAACCCCCTCCCTTGTTTGAGCTTAAAGAACTTCGTATGTTCGTTTCATAAACCCTCGTGTTCGATCCATAAACCCTTCTGTCCTAAGCTTAGAAAACAAAGGGACAAAAGGAGGATGTAGGTATTTGGTCGGATCGAGGCCAATCTACCTTGTATTTTACCTTTTCTTTTAATGTTACATAAAAAGCTAAAAGCACAACAAATAGAGAATGGTTTGAAAGTTTAATGACTAGCTCGTAATCACAATAATGACTAAACAATCTTCCATATTTAGATCTCCTTAGCATCAGACGTCATTCAATTTACTTTGTTTTTGGTTTCTTGAACGACTTGGACGATTAACAACAATGTATTTTCCGAAAAATCTCCTATTTTGCCCTGTCTTCGCGAGAATCTGAAATCGTCTAAGTTGCAACCGATATGAGAGTCAGAGGAAGAAACAAACATATAAAAATGAAAGCAAGGCATACGGTTGAAGAGTCTACTTCCACCAATGTGCCAAGGAAAGAGACACACTCATTCACATAACGACAAATTTTGCCTTTAAGGCTTTATTTAGTTTTATATGACCAACCCTTTGATGTTAACTAACATCACACTCTATATATGTTAATCAACGTATTTTTTTATCCATAATATTTTTTTATCATGAGAAGCCACAACCACCAAAAAGTGTCAATGATGTAAGTAAGAAGTAGTGGAAGGCATAAATTCTCAATTAATATTAGAAGTCAGCAGTTGCCCACAACTTTCTAAAGGATGACCTTTCTTCTCTTTTATAAATTCTTAAAAAGACGAAAAAATTGCCAAAGCATAATTAGAACATGTCTAAACTTTCTTAGACATTAGTGAGTAATTTAGAGGTGTTTACTAGTTTTTATTGTTAAAAGGAATACCATATAATCACACAGAAACTTAGACAAAAGTAAATTGTATCTATGGGGTCGATATACCATCATTGGATGTTAAGTATTATAATAAAAAAAATTAAAAAGAAAAGTTGAAAATATTTTTGACCGTTGATTGGTTGGGCGTCGGGTGAGTGAGTTGCAGTGCTACATTCATATAACATAGCTTAGAAATTTAAGGATTTAAGTTTAATATATTTGAATTTAAAATTATTTATATTAATGAAATTAATTTTGATGTAATATAATTCTAATTTTTTAATTTAATTTTGATATACTGTTAATGTAAAAAAAATTTTACATAAACATTCAATTATATATTGCCAAATCAGTAAAGTGTTTAATTTAATTACCTACTATTATAAAAGCCTTAAAAATAAAAATATGTAATTAGATGACAGTATAAAACTCTTTTACACTAGCAATACATAAAAATTAATCTCATTTTTTCATGTAAAGTGTCATCTAACTTTGTGTTGACATGTTATTAAAGGTGTTTAACATTCATAGTAATTATCCTAAAAGTCACCCATAACAATACTTAATTAATTGATGATATAAGATTTTTCATATTGACAATACATTAATTTTTTCTTTTTATTTTTGGATATGAGATAATATATTAAAATTAATCTCTTATATCATTATACATTCATGTAATGATAATTTTTTTTTAAAATAAAGAGATTGATTGCAATAACAATCATAGGCAAAAAAAAAATCACAAATTTTGAATAATATAATATTATATAGTTAAATAAAGAATTTAATTTAGGTGCATTATCAGTATAAAATTTTTTATATTCTTATTTAATCATATCTTGCTACATTAGCAAATATAGTTAAGTTTCATATCAATTACTTGAATAGTCATATAAATAGAAGAATATAATTCTTTGACTGTGTAAAAATCTTTTATACTGTCAGTATATTCAAATCAAACTCTTAAATAAATAAAAAATAAATTACACTTACATATCAAAATTAAACCCTAATTTTCTAAGTATGCAGGTGGAGGATAAACGGTGTCTGTATTCAAAGGAATTATGTCATTGGGCAACTTCCACCCCTCTCCCCCTCCTTCTGCCATGTGGAAGGCTACAAAGAAATTACTTGTCTCCATTTTACTTGAATAGAACAATGCGGCCTTATATATGACTCATGTTGAATGATTGACCAATTTCATTTCATATAGTTTTTTTATAGCTGAATTGCATATGCATGATTCTATTTATCTCTTTGAGAAAGAAATATGTTTATTATGGCTGAAATATGTAGAACAAAAAGATTTATTTTATTGATATGTTATTTTTACACACCAAAAAAAAAAAAAAAAGAAATTGTCACAATGACGTGCAGATACATACAAATCAGGCCTTTATGCTATTTATTAGAGTTTTTATTTCTTTTATCATCTCATTGATATTAACTAACACCACTAGCCTTCTTTTTTATATTTAAATTTTGAATGCCGTTCTCAAGTCTAGGTAGCAGGCGCAACTTATTACTCAGAATCACTACTTTGAGGCATATATACTAAAATTATCATATGACAATAAAAATCCTTTGAATGGGCATACGATTGTCAGATGTTTGAATTCCACTAATGTCAATTATTTATGTACAAAATAAAAAAAAAAACAATTGGAAAAACTTAAAAATAAAATGTGACTATATATTACCATGCAAGTTTCTAAACATTAAAAAAAAAAAAAGAGTTAAATAGGTCAATTTTTGAATTTGTAAATATATGCCTAATAGTATTTAAAATATTTTAATTGAGTTTAACTATAATTACAATATGAAATTAATTTTGATTCACTAATATTGTATAAAAATTTTATACAATTTTTTAATTATATATTGTTATATCATAAAAAATATTTGACTTTCGCAATAATCACCTAAAATGTCACACATATGATTAGATATGATTGATTTTTTTCTTTTAATATTAAGGCATTTTTATTATCGAGCGCTATCGATGGTATATGATTGGTTAAAAGTGTAAAAAATTTTATACTAATAATTTATCAAAATTAATCTCTTAAATATTACTGCAAATAATTACAAAGACAATTCCCCTATAGGCTCCTTGCAGAGTTAGGAACCAATGGCTATAAGCTTTTGTAATTCATACTCCATCGATTTCAATATATCTATCAAATTTCAAATATTTTAGAGTTTCAGAATATTTGTCAATTTATAATATCAAAGTAACATTAATTTTTCAATAATAGCCTTAATTTAATTGTAATGATTAAATAACCATTAATTACATGCATTTACTTACTTTTTTCTTTATATAGGGATAATTTTATCCATATATATAATTTTATATCATTATCAAGATAAATTTATTGTTTTTCTTAATTTGTATTTTTTTTTTTTTGTGTTTTGACTGTTATTTTAAAATGAAGAGAGTATTAAGTAACGATTTTTTTTAGTCACATATTTTCAAAATTTGTGTAACTTTCGCAAAAATAAGTTGCTTAAGCCATAACAAAAACTTGATCAACTTCAACAGAAGACATGGCTGAACAAAGTTTTTCTATCGGCCATATGGCGAAATTTTGAGCTCCGAGCCACTGGTGCACGAGCTATTAGGGCAAATTAGAATTTTATATTTTTTCCCTCAAGAATAAATGGGTCTAACATAATTATAATGTCTGCAACGTATTGTGTCCATCAAATTTCAACTCACATTTTCTTGTGGAACTATTTTTGCAAAATAAACTTTGCTCATGAACCAACAAGGTGTTAGTTTAAATGGAAAGGGTTTGGACTCCTTAAACATGAGATTCCTGGATTCGATTTCAAAATTCGTGTGTATTATATGAAAAAAAAAATCGTTGAAAGGGTCACTTGACTATACCCCAAGAGTTTAATCTCTTACTATGTGGATAAAGAGAGATTCTGAAAAAAAAAAAAAAAAAAAAACTTTGTTCATGAGATTTTTTTCCCCTTGAGCATATTGAATGATAAAAGTATAACTTTCTATTAAAAGTTACATTTATATCTATTTTATTTGCTATGAATACTAGCAAAGACTAAATACAGTAATAAATAAGTTACACTTTTTTTAAAAAGAAATTAAAGTTCAAATTCTGAATACATTAATTATTAAAAGAATTTTTTTAATCATAATAATTTTTAAGAAATTAATTTTACAATGTTGTCAAGAGGATATTTTAATTAAAGACAAAAACCCCTGGCTTAAAAAGAATCGAAAATAATCTAAGTAGAAACAAATATGAAAGTCAATGGAAGAAACAAACACATTAAAAAAAAAAAAAATTTGAAGCAAATGGTGAGGACGGGTCTGTGACTCTACATTGAGACCAGCATACCGAAGAAAAAGACAGAGTCCTTCACATATTGACAAATTTCGCCGTTATGCAGTTTTTTAATATCTATGATCATTTCTTGGATATTAACTACCACCAAAATGCGTGCATGATATATTGCAAACAATTTCTCAAGAGTGTGCTGCTGCATTTTTTATTTTCTCATGTGAAGAATCAGTCTCCAGCGTAAAGGTATATACTTCATCTTGCTTAGCCTTGAATGGCTAATTAAAGAGTTGTTTATTCTTTTTAATAATGAGAAAAAGAAGAAAAATCTCAGATATAAATTTGATTGGAAGTGCAGGTGAGGGGCATGGTGACTCTACCCAAAAGAAAATGTCTCAACAATTCTGCCATGTGTAAGGCCTTTAACAAATCAGTTGTCTTCATTATATTTTGATGAGCAAAACAGTTGTCTTCATTTCACCAGAACATTCATACCTACTAATTATCAATAGGGAGTTTGAATTTCTTACGAAATCGGCTCTGGAAGACATAACTCATGTACAAATCAATTATCTCTTCACAATACAAACAAATAATACTGCGTTATTGCCTTATAATTATCAACTGTGTATTTAAGTTTCTTACGAAATCGGCTCAAGAATACATAATGTCATGTTGAGTGATTGACCAATTCTATATAGCTCTTTTTTAGATGAATGCCATCGAGCTTTTAGTTGTCTGTATCAGAAACAATTTTTACTCAAAGCTTAAAATCTCAAACAAAAGAATTGTTTAAAATGATATTAAGTAAATAAGTTCCTTCAGATACAGGCAAATCTATTTTGGAAATCAGATCGTGAAATTTGGATATTGCTTTGTATCTTCTTTGGGTGAAGGGATTCTTGCAATTCCTGCAACCACAAATGAAACTTGATTTTTAGCAATACCATCGTTAATTGCACCTTAGAACTCATGGTAATAATCCTTTATGCTATGCATGGTTCCCAAATAGTAACTGAGTATTCAGAAAGGCATGCCAACAAGAGTTAGTTTTTCACTCATGCATCGTCATAACTTGAGTTCAATTCCTAAATTCTTTCATTGGTGTATAATTCATAGGTATCTCTGTGAGTGCTCGATAAGCCCAAAAGTATACATGAGCCTAGTCAAGAAGTGCAACAGCCCAACATAGTAGGCCCAAATTCCATGAATTTGATGAGAGCTAGAGTAGCTCCAAATTCTATCATGTGAATTTGTTAGAGTGCCAACTATCAGGTTTGTTTATAAGTTAGTTAACCAATCAGGGTGTATATAAACTTGTTGACTAGTTGTAATTGTATCTTGATCTCTCATAATTCATTTTCTCTCGTTCTCAGCTACCTCGGCTTATTGAGCTTTTCTCTCAATTTTACTCTTTTGAGCACCATTTTTTATCACACCTCCCCTCCTACGATGGAGAATCAAGATGCAAGGTGCAACTATGGTGGATTAGGGAGACACAACACCTGTAGTTGTGCATCAAAATGTTCAAGATCGCATTCAACATGTTCAGAATTTGCAACAATTTTAGGCTTTGAATTTGAATCAAGTTCAAATGCCATTGATGAATTAGGCTTGGGCAGTGAATCCAATGCTAGATCCATTGAGCCTTTATTACCTTCATCTAGGTGAAAGTCTTGGAGCTCCTCTAATTTCATTGATGTTGATTGTCCAAAATCATCATGCTTGGTCTCATACAATGAGATGAGCACTAAAATCCAAAAATAAGTTGAAGTTTATCAATGGCTCAATTGTGAAACCTCAAGGAGATGACTGCCTTTTCCTTACTTGGGATAGATGTAACACCTGTATTCTTTCTTGGATAACATTATCTCTGAGTCTTGAGATTTTGCAGTGTGTTATGGATTGAGGTTGCTTATGATCTATGAAGGGATCTTAGGAAGCAGTACTATTGGGGACATCTATTTCGAATTGTTGTTTTACAAGAAGAGCTATGTGCAATTAAGTAGGAAGATCTATCTGTTACCTTTTACTTCACAAAGTTGATATCTAGTTGGGAAGAATTGATGAATTTTTGACCCATTCGTGGTTGTCATTGCAGTTTGCAGTGCACTTGTGGCCTAGGTGCAATAAGGGAGTATAGGAAGGAAGATTATGTAGTCAAATTCTTGCGAGGCCTCAATGAGCAATATTCTAATGTTAGGTCGCAGATTCTGCTAATGAGGCCACTACCGATATAGACACTGTGTTCTTCATGTTGACTCAACAAGAACAACAAATGACAAGTGAGATGGATGATCCTGTTGCATTATTCAGCAATGCAAATGAATCTAAGTCCATTGGATCAAGTTCTAGGGGAAGAGGTAGAGGAGGTTGAGGACAATCACTAAGGTCGGGAGGCAAACGCTCTAGTGAAAAGGGCTAACGCAGCAAAGTTTGCACATTTTGTAATGAAACTGGACATGTAGTTGATACATGTTATAGAAAGCATGGTTATCCTCCAACCATGAAAAATAATTGAAGTGCAGTAGATAACTAAACCTCCGAAGAATATGATGAGAGAGGTGATGAGAATTGTCTCTCTAGAAGGGAGCAGAGTCAAGAACCTCACGGAATAGTGCTAACTAGGAAGTAACAAATGAAGTTGTTGGCCCTTCCACAACAATCTGAATCACAAGCAAATTCAATCTATATTGCCAACAAAATAACCTCCACCAACCTGTCCACAAACCAAGCCAACTTAGGTCCTAATAACCTTTACACACACTTAAGTATCATATGCTTGTTCTTCCATTAATCGAAGTGATTATTAGATCTTGGACATTGGAGCCCCAGATTATGTATGTGCTTCTTTGTCCAAGTTTAATAGTTACAAGAAAATTTCCCTAATTTCATTCCGATTACCCCATGGCAATAAGGTTTCCATTGATATTTAAGGTATTATCATTTTCTCTTATACCTTTTACCTCATAAATGTCTTGTACATACCTTGATTTTCTTTCAATTTAATCTCTATATAAAAATTGACTACAAACCTTGAATGCACACTTACCTTTTCCCATAAAAATGTGATATAGGAGTAGGGTACATTGAGGATGATTGGTGTTACTGATGTCCAAGATGGCCTTTATGCAATGAAGCTTAATGATCTTAGAAGAATTCCAAGTACAAAATTAGCACCCAAACCAGTATGCTTGCAGCATTATACCTTGAACTTGAATTCAAATGTCTCAGATCTATGACATGTTAGGCTAGGCCACCTTCCTTTGAATAAAATGCTCATTTTACATAAAAATTTTCCTTTCATATCTTGTACAAATTTGAATAATCACTGTGAAACATGACATTAAGCAAAAATAAAACCTTTGTCATTTCCCATTAGTTCGCATGTCTTTAATTATTGCTTTGATTTACTACATGTTGATATTTGGGGGCCTTTTGGGTCTCCCTTTGTGTTGGTCATTGTAGATGACAAATCTAGGTTCATTTAAGTTTTCTTTATGAAATTTAAGCCAGAAACTAGATCAATTTTACAATCCTTTGTCAAATTAATTTTAGTTCAATGCAACGAAAGTGTTAAAATCATTAGATCAGACAATGGTATGGAGTTCATGATGAATGACTTCTATGCCAATTTTGGTATCATCCACCAAACCTCCTGTGTGGAAACACCCCAATAGAATGGGGTGGTTGAGAGAAAGCACCAAAGCATTTTAACAACTGCAAGATCTTTAGTGTTTCAATCTAACTTACCACTATGTTTTTGGAACTATGCAATCAACCACTTAGTTTTTCTACTAAATCAATTTCCAAGTACTAAACTGGTCCCTATAATATTGTACATAGGAAGTTGCCTAATTTAAACCATATCAAAGTTTTTGGCTTATTATGCTATGCTACTATACTGATAGCAAATAGGAAGAAATTTGATACAAGAGCTAGAAAGTGCATTTTTCTTCATTTTCAGAGAGGGACTAAAGGCTTTGTGTTGTTTGATTTAAATTCTAAAGAAATATTTTGATCCAGTCATGTTACATTTCATGAGATATTGTTTCCTTCCACCAATTATCACACACACACACACACTCTAACCACACCACACATCCGACACCAATCCCAACCAATTCAATGCAAACCTAGGATTGGTTTTGCTTCCAATCTATGCATACACCCCATCATTTAGATCCTATACATACCTACACCATTTCCCCTTCTGCAGCACCTTCACCATAACATCTAGTTGATACCTTAGATACCTCACGGCCCCAACCTAAGGCTCTTATGGAACCAAGTACTGATATACCTTATCCCAATAGTGCTTTACCTCAGAACTTAGGACTACGTACCATTGGCACAAGGATGTCCTCTAGGATGAAGAGAGCACCCTTTTATCTCAAGGAATTTCATTACCAACTAGCCACTTAGGATCAACATCTAGTTTCCTCAAATGTTCAGTATCCTTTATCTCATGTACTTAGTTACATAATCTCAAACCACATTATAAATCTTTTTCTCTAGCCATTTCTTCCCATACAAAGCCAAACTCATATAGAGAAGCTTTGACTCAAGGTTGTTGGAAAAAGGCCATAAAAGCTGAATTGGTTGGCATGGAAAGCAACAAGGCACAGGTGTTGACTAATTTACCTCATGGCAAAAGGGTAATTGGGTGCAAGTACAAGCCTGATGGTACCATTAAGAGATATAAGGCTCAATTAGTTGCCAAAGGTTACACTCAAACAAAGGGGCTAGACTATCTTGAAACTTTCAGTCCTGTTGCTAAAATACCTATTAACTGAACTATTTTGGCTTTGGTAGCAACCACTGATTGGTTTTTAAAGTAGTTGGAAGTGAACACTGCCTTCTTGCATGGAGACTTGTATGAAAAGGTATAGATGGTCATTCCTGTTGCTGTGATTTCTTCTGCCTCTAGGCAAGTATGTAAACTTCAAAAGTCTTTATATGGATTAAAACAAGCTAGCAAATAATGGAATTGCAAGCTAACAAAGGCCTTGCTGTTCTGGTTTTAGATAGTCCAAAGCTAACTATATCCATTGTTTGCCAAGCATTCTTCCTCTAGTTTTACTACCATTCTAGTATATGTTGATGATTTCTTATTGACTGGGAATGATTGATAAATTCACTATTAAGGATTTAGGTGATCTCAAGTATTTTTTGGGGATGGAAATGGCACAGTCTAAGCAAGGTATTGCTTTGTTTCAAAGGAAGTATGCTTTAGAGTTAGTTGAGGATGCTGGCCTCCTTGTTGTCAATATAGCAAGCACCCCTTGTGATTCCTCTATTAAACTTTAGAAACAAGGAAGTGCACCCTATGCAAATCCTTCAGGTTATAGGAGACTTATGGGTAGATTACTATATTTGCCTAGTAGTAGACCTAATCTTTGTTATGTTGTCAGTCAATTAAGTTAGATTTTGCCCAACCCCAGGGTTGAACATCATTAGGCTGCTCTTCAAGTTCTAAGATATGTAAAAAGTGCACTAACTAATGGGTTATTCTTTCCTGCCAAATCTATTTAGAAAGTCACAGGCTTTGCTGATGCAGATTGGGGATCTTGTTTTGGATACAAGAAAGTTTGTTACAGGATTTTGTTTCCTTTTATGGCAAGCCTTGATCTCATGGAAATGCAAGAAATAGCCAACAATAGTAAGAAACTTTGCTGAGGCTGAGTATAAGTCACTTGCCGCTGCTAGTTGTGAACATAGTGTGTATCATTTTTGTTATAGGATTTGTCTATTCCTCTCAAGGATCCAATAGCCATTTTCCATGACAACAAGTCAACAATACATGTTGCCACTAATCCAATCTTTTATGAGAGGACTATACATATAGAAATGGATTGTCATACAGTTTAGGACAAAATACAAGCCAACTTAATTCATTTGCTTCCCATTCACACTAGTAATCAGACTGTTGATGTATTTACTAAAGCATTACATCCTGGGCCATTCAATCACATGATATCGAAGCTAGGACTTATTGACCTTTATCTGCCAGCTTGTGGGGTGGTGTCACATGAGCCCAGTCAAGAAGTGTAGTAGCCCAATATAGTAGGCCCAAGTTCCATGAATCTAATGAGAGTTAGAGCAGCTTCAAATTCTGATACGTGAATTGGTTAGAGTACCAGTTTTCAAGTTTTTTATAAGTTTGTTTGATAAGTCAAAGCAACTGTTAGAATTAGTTAACCATTCAAGGTGTATAAAAACATGTTGAGTAGTTATAATTGTATCTTGATATCTCATAATTCATTTTCTCTAGTTCTTAACTACCTCAGCTCGCCGAGCTTTTCTCTCTTTTTCTCTCCATTTTACTCTTTCGAACACCATTTTTTGATTGTATAGATACATAATATATATATATATATATATATATATATATATATATATATATATAGAGAGAGAGAGAGAGAGAGAGAGAGAGAGAGAACGAGAAAGATTGCAAGTTCAAACTAAATGACACCATGATTTGCCATTTACAACAATCATAGCTAAATTAGCTTTCACATGCTTGGAATGTGACTATTACATGCACACAATTGCTTATAACCTCAATATATGGTGAAAATAGAAAGTTCTTAAACATAGACTTCGAATTGGCAAAGGCGAACATGCTCATAAAAATAGAGTAAGTATGAATGCTCATAACCCTTCTTACCTTTGACTCAAACTAGCCCTAATCTAGTGGTCATTATTTCTTTAATATAAAAGTATGGGAAGAGCATTGTAAAATTTCTCTCTCTATTTCTCTTCCCCTCGCAGCTCATTTTTTTCCCCTCAAATTAGTCATTTGCAACATCCAATTCTGCCACTAATTAGATGGTGAAATGACTGTCGCAAATTAATCCGCTGCAAATTAGCTAGGGATGAGCCACCGCTATGAGTAGCTTGGGTTTTAGTGGGCACCCGAAGTCTTCGCAAATACTAAATTAGCAACAGTTTTGACTAAATTAGCGATAGAATTTTCCTCCACAAATAAGTGACTTTCTTATAGTGTTATATCTAAAAGTTTCTTGGTAATCATTTCCCAGGAAAATGGAGCAACATAGAAAAAAAGTAGTTTCTTTCAATGTTGAGAAAAGAACATTGAACAATACAAGTATAGAATTCGATAGAGTAGTTTAATGCTAATGAAAATTCAAGATTGTTGAAGATTATCCATGCATGTATGACAATTTTATGAAAATAAGGGCATATAAATTGGAGCACTTAACTTTTTTTTTTTTTTTTCGTTTAACGTATTTCTACCTTTGGATACTGTCACAACTAAAAGGTTCTCCCAGCAGCTATTTTCTATAGGATTTAAACCCAATCAGAGCACTTAACTTTAGTCTTAGGGATAGATTTATGTTTGAAGGAGTGGGGGCACATGTCCCCTCTAGGATTTGTAAAAACTTTTATATATATATATATATATATATATATTGTCCCTATTGTTTTATTAAGTTTGATGGCCCCATACTAAAATAAAAATTATTTTATTAAATTTTGTGTCAAAATAACTATTTCATTAAATTTGAACCCATATCAAAATAAAAATTAGCTTGTTAAGTTTGATCCAATACTAAGATAAATAATAATAAATACACAACTCAAAATAACAATACTCAACATCTTGAGCCTTGACCCACATCCACAGTAAATTGATCTTTTATCATTTTAGATTAATATATTTTTTGATGTGTTAATCGAATTACTTGAAATTTGATTAATATATTTTTAGATGCCTAAGTATAATTATGTAAAATTTTTTGTTATATTTATGTATTATCTTTGCCCTCAATACTTAAATTCTCTAGATCTTTCACTGTTTAGTATCCAATAATTTAATGCAAAAACATGTATAACTAATTCACTTGATATAGAGATCATGATCCAAATCATGTATACTTAACAACAACTAGATATACAAAATATAATTTGCAAAAGTTATATGGACAATTACCTTCAAAATATGGTTGGCATTTATTCATCTCGTAAAAGTATACTAAAATATCTTCTTGTAGCAAACCAAGTAACCAATTATGAGGCATATAGTTGAAATTGTTATAAAAAACAACTTAAAGAATATGGCTTTTTAAAACTTCATATTACTATCTTTTAGATATTGCAGTCACCAATAACCAGAGCACCTATCTGGAATTTTAATTTATGGTTTGGAAGCCCAGAGCATGAGATGTTATCCAAGGACTTTGTTGAATACATTTCAGCACCTATTTCTAAATTTGATTCTTATTTACACATACTATCTAAGTTCAAGTATACAAGCTCTTCCCTATAAATTAACGATAATAGATAATAATTTATAAACTCAATACATTAATTTTGTAAACTACTAACTCCATTTTAGTGTCATAAACTACTAAATTGGGACAAATACTAGAATCATCACTCATGAATAGAAAAGATTAGATTTTTTTTTTATTTACTAATTTACTATTTTGAAATAAGACAACTATTATATTCAATTAAATATACCAAACAATATATGCTCAATGAATCTAAACTAAATTGTATAACTTATTTTTTGAAATAATTAACTACGTAAAAAAATTCAAAAACCCTAAAATACAAAGTAGTCTTGTTGTTCTTTTTTTTTAATTATTATTGGCATGATGCAAAGAGAGATATGGATTCAAATTTGTATTTATAATTTTCTACTTTTGTAATAACAATAAAAACACAAAAATAATACCCCATCAAAAAACATACAAAAATAATAATTTCTTCTTTAGAAGAAAATAGTTCCAATTTGAATGCCCACGTTTGGATAATAATATCAATATTTTAGGTTGATTATATTGATTTTATTTTATATTTGAATATGATATTAGTTTTTTTTTTTCGAACTCATAGGTATCTTTCTAGCGATGATATATTAGTATATATTAACATTTAAGCTAGGTCGACTGGTCACAAAAAATGAAAAAAAAAAAGTTTAAGCCGGTCCTATAATTTTAATCGAACTTTGTAATTTATTGATTTTTCTATTAAATCAATAAGAATTTTTAAACAAAATTTTCAAACTTATTTCAAGAAGATCATTGATGGATATGTCCAATATTTGATGTGCTCTAATATATACTTTATTAAATGGGTTTGTTTATTAAAGTTCTTCACGTGACTTTATCATTATTGTAAAAGGGAGTAAATGGTAATATCATTTATCATGTACACTAATTTTCTTGACGTTGATCAAAATTACACACTTTATTTGTTAAAAAAATTGCATTAAATAATCAATACAATAAAGAATATAACCCGATATTATTGAACAAAAAGTAGGTAAATAATGCAATGTACAAAAGTTACACCATCATAGAATGTGAAAAGGACATTTTAGTCCCTTAACTTTTTTTTTTAATTTGATTCCTTATTTTTAATTTTTTTAATTTGATCTCATATATTACAAATTATTTTCCATTGGTTCTTAATCAGTTTCGTGTTACATAATTAATAGAAATGCTAACGTAACACAAATAATATTGATGTAGTATACACATGAATGTGATATGAATTGTGACACATAAGCATTTTCTATTAGTTTAAGCTCACTTTATTTCACAAAGAAGTATGTTTACATTTTGAATTAATTGGTATTGAATATTAGTGAGTTTTACAGTACCTAATGATGTATTGCTTCATCATTAAATTAGCTTGATGTGTTATGTATTTGTCATATTCATCAAATAATATCATCATTAAATATTAATACAAAACTTATTTATACCAACAAAGTATATCAATTGAACTCTTTCATGATTTTTGAAATACTTTTCCCTCTACCATTATCCAATATATATGATAAGATTCTTGAGAAAATTATATAGAAATAATGATTATATGAATTACTTCGATAGCCTATCAAATTTCAACTCCTATGTTTGTCCAACTTTTTAAGCATAAAACTTTATTCGTGAGTTTCTTTCCCCTTGAACATTTATTGAATGACAAAAATATATATTTTTTCTATAAATAAATTTCCATTTGAATCTATTTTATTTTCCCTGGCTTAGAAAGAAACGGAATAATCCTAATAGCTACAAATATACAAGTCAGAGGAAGAACAACCACATGAAAATATAATAATAGTAATAAACCAAATGGCAAGGCTTGTAGTCGGCGGGTGTTTTCCAGCCAACATATCAACGAAAGAGACAGAATCCTTCACGTTCTGACAAATTTTGCCTTTACTTGATTCCTATGATCTTCCCTTTGATATTAACTAACGCTCGACACTTGCTTTATTATTATTAATCATACTATTCTTTATCCTTAATTTTGATCACAAGTCTCAATTACCAAAAAGAATGGTATGCCATAATAAGATTAGGAAAATAATTGGAGGCATAAATTTTGAATTAATATTAGAGTTCCGAAGTTGCAAACAATTTATCAAGAATGTGCATCATCTTTTATTTTATCATAACAAGAATCAATAGCCAGCATAATAGAATATCCTTCATCTAGCTTAGCCATGAATGATTAATTAATGAGTTGTTTATTCATTTTTATAATGAGAAAAAGGAGAAAAATCATAAACATAAATTTGATTGGACCTGCAGGTGGAAGGCATGTCAACTGTTTCCAAAGGAAAATGGTAATGAGCAATGCCCTTCTGCCATGTGTAAGCCCTTTTAACAAATCGTCTCTATGTCACTGGAACAGTACTGTATTCATATTTCTCTTATTAATTAGGTAAAAATAATTAATTTATCTCCTAACTTATTTTTTTTAAATTTATCTTTTATATTATAAATATTTTAAATTTATCCTCTAACTTTTAAAAATTAAATATGTTTATCTTCATAAATACCGTTACTTACATTTATGAAAAAATTTCTTTATGATGTGTGCGTTAACAAAAATAATATATATAACATCTTATGTAATAAATTATACTTTTTTAATTTATCTTCTAATGTAATAGACAATATTTATTATACAGGACAAATAGGTTCGATTCTTCATAAATAGAGGATAAATTTAAAATATTTATTACTTAAAAGATAAATCTAAAAACAGGAAATAAATTAAAAGATGAATTGGTTATTTTCGCCTATTAATTATCAATAGGAAGTTTCCGCTCTAGAATCCATAACTCATGGGTGTCTGACTAGTTTCATGTATTTCTCTTTTTACAGATGAGTTCCATAAAACTGTAGTTGTCTATTTCAGAAAGAAATATGTTCACAGTATACTTGAAAACTCAAGTATAGTTTCCTATATACATCACCAAAAACCTTATTTAAAATTATATTCAACCAACAACACACTCCTTTATAGACTCATCAGATAAACTTTGTTTGGGTGATTGCAGTGTGAAATTTGGCTAATCGTTTTGTGGTATCTTTTAGAGGCACATCAAGAAACATGTTTTGTTTTCATCTTGGGGTCTGGATATGACGAATAAGACTAGGGTAATTTTGGATCCTAGTTTACAGATAACTCCGAACGTTTTCCAGTGGACATTCTGGCAGAGCTTTGCGTCATGGCTTGATGTACCTGGTTTAAGTCATAATCGATACAAAGAATCTTTTGGCTGGATTATACCTTGCTAATATGCATGCTACTAAGCTGGCTAAGTTGAAAAACTTCTGCTGGCAAATCCCGCCATCAAAGACAACTTTGCCTTCTATTTGTTTATTTATTTATTTTTTTAATTAGGACCTCCTACCATCTCTTCATTACAAATTTAATTAGTCATCATCTTTTCTTTTCACTATGACTGCTAACAAACAAGGCCTGGTAATTGTTCATACTGATATCAAAAACTTTCCACACTCTACAAGCATAAATTCTCAATCCTGGCAAATACACAAGAACACAACAGACATGGCACACCAAGGACCACCAAAATCGAAGTTGAAGTGGAATTAAAAATTGATAGTACATTGCCTTTTACCCAATCTCTATATGCTGGTAGTACTGGATGCAGCTATACAGTTGCAACTGATGAAGCAGGAACAGAGTTATGAACTTAAGCTTGAGAACTATGAAGTAGTGGAGAGCTATGACTGTCAGGCCTATCGCTATATTTGATTGGCATCAGGGCTGGATCATTATATGCATTGGCCATCTTATCGTAAAATTCAGACATGTTATGCTCATTCTGGTCTGCTCTGTCCTTCTTTATCAAACACTGCAGAAGAGAAGACAAACCATAAGAATACAAAAGGCGAAATAAAAGAGAAGGGCAATAATTGAAAAGCAGAATAAGCAGCAGTAAATGCCATCTTGAAGTACGAGGAAATGCCAAAAATATTATCCACAGAATACTGCAAAAGCCACTCATAAATTGTCAGGATTACAATTTAGGTAAAGCCAACCCAACCAGAAAATGGACACCTTAAAATATGCTGGAATTAAGGTGACATCTAACAACCAAACCAAGCCGCTCCCTAGATATACAATGGAATCAACATAATTTTTACCGCCAATTTTTCATCACTTGCCGGCGCTAGTCTCACTCATATTCAAGACACAAATTCCATATCAGGCTCATTACCAAATCTCCAAATAATTTTGGGCAAAGTACCATAATTTTACTAGAAGTATGTTGTGTTTCTAAGTGCATCTATGTCTAGAACCAACTTAGAACCTTGGGACTGCATTTTGTAATTGTTAGATGTCAGTAACTTTGTTGTCAATCAACTACTAATATCTAGCTTGGCCAGAAGATCCTAGTCCACAACTAAATAGCAACCAGGATTGCTGAGAGTAGTACACTTCATAAGCCACGATCCATGACAATCATGCAAAGTGTGATGTTTTTAACAGTGAGCTCAAAAGCCTCTAACTTAACTTCTAATAATGCCTCTTTAGGAAATTAACCAGATAATACATAATAATAACAATAATATACGGGCACTTGGAAAGCATATAACCATCATAATCAAGAAACAGAAAACTCAGCATTGATTATCAGCCATTAATGTACCTCAGCAGGATAGTCCACAAACATAGGAAAGAACCGTTTCTGGCAATATTCATTGAATAGAAGTGTGAGAACTGGAAGAGGAAGAGTCAATGCAGATGCCAGAGGAAGCTTCTTCAACCCAAAAATCCCAATAGCTATTACATGCATCAATACCAAAGAAAAAATTGTGGAGTTGTGCACTGTAGGCCAAAACTGTCCACCAGTCTCATACTTCGGCACATAAACTTTTAGCAGCTGTCACCAAAAGATATTGAATGCAACATTAGGATTTTATGAATAAAAATAGAAATAACTAATATCAACCATTTATTCAAGACACCATGAAGTCTAGTTTCCAAGCTTCATCGCTATTATGGCCATGAACTACCTTTTTATACCTCCAAAGTCCAAAGTCACTTAAGAGACAACAGCAGCAGCTAAGCCTTTTTTCCACTAGGTGGGGTCTCAAGTCATTTTAGAGAAAACTATCAAAATTAAATTAATTTGGCTTCAGTGATGAAACTGTAAGCATTCGATAGAACATGATCACATAATCTTTTTCTCCCTTTATGCTGAGGTGAGGAGGCGAATAGCAGGGAAAGTAGCAGATGATACGGTTGGTTCTGGACATGTACACATATACCACTATCCATACAATGATTCTCCCCCAGCAATCTCATTTGGTAGAATCCATTTAACAAATAGTGAATTCATAAGATTAACTTTCGAAATAAATATTCTATTTGAGAATATCACCTTATCTAAACTTTGCATTGTATAAGACCAAAAAGGAGTAAAATAACTGTGTATCTAATTAAGTGGTCGTATATTGTAAAATACTGAAGAATGCAAATAAGAACATTATACAATGACCAAGAATGAGAACAACCAAATAGGAGCCAGAAAGCCTCAAACACACACATGTTCAGATAATATGGTCTTTTAAACTTGTCCCACACTTCTCCCAAAAGTTGAAAAAGCAAGAGCTGTTAGTTCATGAGGTACTACGGCAGAAGAGCATGTGTGACAAGCATTAATGACCATTGTGTTTTTTCAATAGCAGGTAATCCACTTGTGACTTGTCTTCAAAATACATTATACAGATGAATTAAAAAAAAAAATTATTAAAATGAAGAGAAGAAGAATACAAAGAGATAACAGGACAAGAGATCCTCTTTATAACAACAAAAACAAACAAGAGAAAAACCATTAACAAAGCAATGATTTACAATTTTTTAACATATATGAGAGGGAAATCCCTCTTAAGTAGATCATGTGCTTAACCAAATAAAGGCCAAACGTCGAATCTTATCCCACAAGATTTACTTATCTGAAAATCTATCATTAAAATTATGCTCTAATCAAATACACCAAACAATGGCATAGACACTACACTGTCACAAAGATTTGTTTTCCTTCCTTTTCCCATTATAAATATGAATATTATACAACAAAAAGGAAATACAAAAACAATAGCAAACCTGGCTGCGGAAAATGATGTATCCCAAACAAAAGTAGACCAAGAGAAATGGAAGTATCAGTGGAGCAAGGATGAAGTATGTTACACCAAGAAGACCAAAGAGGAGAATCCTGGGAATTTCACTGTGGTAAGGAATTGATGGGGGCTCAAAATCATCAGCACTGTTCCTACTAAAAGTTCGATTTATACAATTGCAAATAAGTTTAGTCAATTGAAATAGTTCTGATGCTATAGTGGTCCATCCAGTTGTGACAACATATGCTATGAAGAACGATGCCTGCATCAAATATAAAACACAGAATATGAAATTTCATTTTTAAAGATTGGGCTAAGGGCAGAGGCATCTATAACCGAAAATTAAATAAAATTGAGAGCCACAAAACCATTGATAATTAAATCTCCCTTACAAAATATTGGAGAACTTCGAGGAACTTCACACAATTGTCTCATGGGAATGGCATTTAGTAATTATTCTCACCTGTGATGGTACAGCTTCAGCTAGTACTCTGGGAATCTCTTTGGGCTCAAGAAATACGTTCACTCGATAAAGAGCTGACCCTGACAGAACGTTTGCAAAGAAAATGTTCCATATGGTAAACAATAATACTTTAGTACATGCACTTTTTTGTATCCGACTTAATGAAATGTATCCTTGCATGGATGAAAGCAGAATCATAATAGGTGGAACAAAGTACAGAAACAACTGAAGAATCAAACTGGGAAGGTATCCTGTTATAACTTGGCTCACAACAGACCTGCAAACAAATATTGGGAAACTCTACTTCAGTTGCAAATTCATGATAAGGAAAAAGTCAGCGCTAACAACAAAACAATAAACTATATTCTCAACACAAACTCAACAGGTCAACTGTTTAAGAAAGGAAAGGATAATGTATTTTCCAGAAAACCATTCAACACAGATTTGAGTATACATACGGCGATGATTATATTAGCTATCATGTTAAGGATTTCTATGTAGGATTAAATACTGAAGAGAAGATTAAGAAGCTAATTCCAGGATAAGAAGCTATGCATAGTAATATGAATAATTTGGTGCAAGCATTAGGAAGCAAATTTCAAATGCTTTCCAGGATTTCCTCTCAAATGCTTCCATCACATTTTACATCTATTCTGTCAAGAACCATTTCATACAAAATCTTGAGCTATCATGTGCAGACCCCGGAATGGCTTTTGTCTCTAACATGCCCTATGATGTGAAAGCCCTTTAGGCATTAAGGGTGAACAAAGCACATGTCACCAGTGCCCCGGGCTGTAGTTTAATTTATGATAACGTGGGTGGCAAGAATCAAAGTCATCAACATATATACTTGCTATGGTGTTTATCTTTAGCATCCTTCAAACTTATGAAACCAAAGAAAGGACACATGTAATCCTTTCATTTTTCCATTCCTTTCCTTTCAACCCAACTAAGCCAGTCAAGATGCCTCTTGCTTTTACCATGATTTAGCCAATCAAGAAACTTGCAATGTATATATTACCTAGATTGTCTACCGGAGATGAAAGATGAAAATATGTTAGCACGTAAAAAATAAAGAGGCAATCACGTAAAAAATAAAGAGGCAATCAATGTGATAAAATAATGTGTCACAGGTAATGAAAATATGTCCATTTAAAATCGTAAAGGAATTCAATTAAGCTGTAAGTGTTAGGCCATAGAACCATTCATGTATTTTCATCCAATAGCTTCAGTTTTTGGGAGAGATGAATTATGAGCTGTCAAGTAGAGGCACATGAATGGTTTTATATCCTAATAGTAAGAACACTATGTTCTAGAAAACAAACACACATTCAGATTTCAGAAGCTGAAAACACAGTCTTTATATGACTAAATTCAAATGTCATACAACATAATATTTCAATGAAGTAGAGAATGGAAGTCTGCATGGAAATGTAATTGTTTTCAAATTACGATCTAACTCTGATGCATGCTCTCATAGAGGAACATAAAACTCAACAGGTAGGAGTTCCCTCTTACAGTCTTAGTATGCCTCTCAGAAAAGGGAACCAGGTTTCCAACTGATCAAGATGGGTCAGGCCTTGTACTATTGCCACTGGGATTAAAAATAGAACCGTAAGAGTAGTACATGCAACAAAAACCACCAGCTTGCTGATCCATCTTCTAATGAATGAAACAGTAAAGAAAGGCCAATAAACATCATGAGGCTCAGGAGCTTGCTCAGTAATCCATTCTGTGGGATTGACACCTTCTTGAATGTGTAAAGCTATTGCAGCACCAAATCGTGTCTTAAATGAGACAAAGGCAGCTGGAACTTCCTTTAAGTTTTGTTTTATGGAACAAGTGTATGAATTAGAAATCATTGTCATAACAAGCTAACTATTAAGAGATATAACAATTGTAGGAAAGAATATCCATGAATACAACTTTTGAAAGGCATAATCTAGTAGTCAACATATCATTCAAAGGAGAAGACTAGTATTGTGCAAAACAAATCAAGGGTGTGTTTGTTTGTGCTTTTGGCACAAAACGAAGTACTTTTTTTCAAAAGTTTTTTAAAAAAGTACTCATAAAATTTTTCATATTGTTTGCTTGTGTTTTTCAAAAAGAGCAGAAGTAAAATATAATCAATTTTCTATTCTTTTTTTTTTTAGAGGCAAATAGAAAGCTGCTTCTTAGAAAAGCAGAAGCAGTAGAAGAAAGAGAATGTTGCTTATTGAATTTAGCAACCACTTTCTTCCTACTCAATTATGATTTTATCCTTAAACTTTTTAAAAAACATCACTCCCTTTCCACTCTTATTCTCTCACTCTTTCTCCATATCCTTAGTTGTAATTTTATAAGAAAAAGGACTTCTATATTTATCACATCCAAACAATTTAACAACTTCTAATTTTGATAAAATTATACAATTATATCCCAATGCAAAACAATTTTTCGCTTTTGCTTCTACTTCTGTTTCTAAAGAAATACTTTTCCTATAATATTAACCAAACGGGCCCCAAGCCTAATTACACTAGCTGATCTGAGAATTTTTTTGTTGTTTATGTTTGGTTTTGACTAATAAATGATAAATTATGTCCTTTTTATACAAAAAATGAAAAATATTTTTCAGCGCAGCAAATGGTTGACAAATCTGCAAACATTTTCCTTGTACCCAAACCAAATGCTTGATTAAGTCCTTTTTCCCTTCGTATTTTCTTTATCCAGTCTCATTTGAAATAGAGCTGATATATGAAGAATTAAAGACACAGCTCTACAAATATTGTGCTCCCTGCCACCACATCTTGCCACTATTAACCAAATTGGCTGAATTAAACCAAATCTTAACAGCACGATTTAGGTTAAATCTGCAATGACAGTCAATTTGGTTTCACTTAATGATTTAATGAAAATGATAATCCAATTAACTTTCTTTGTTATTAGGCAGTGTGTAAACCAAACAGATATTAAACAATCTAGAGGAAACATAGTTATTTTATTACCACTTGAGTATTGCAGGTTGTTATTCATGCCTAGACATGATAGTTAAGTTACCTTTGCTGCCATCAAGGACTGCTCCATTCTCACATTATCTTCTAGGTCTCCCAATCTCCTTTCATAGTGATCTAAAAGATCAACTTTACGCCCAAAAATTCCAAAAAGCCCATCACGCCTTTGCCTTCGAGGAGAATCATTTTTCTGTTTCAGGTGGGTTAGCCTTTTGTACAGTTTATCTGCATCAGCCTTCAAAGAATAAACGGTAGTAGTAGAAAATATAGGTAATATTAGAAGAAAGAATTGAAGTTAGGTACAAGTATAAATTTCTAAGAAGTTCAATACTCAAGAAGATACATAATGTTTGAGTCAAACACCCATATCGTCAATGGGTATGAAAAAGAATGCTGAAAGGAAAGACCGTCAAAACATCAATGAACCTGAAAGTTTCAGATTTTTATCTGAGGAAACAGATTTTGATCTCTAATAAACCCTCTGTGACACGACCCCATTGCGCCCAACAGCAACAAAAATTTTACAACAACAGACACATTGTTTGATCTCCAAAATATTGGCAAGAAGTCTTTTTTCTTTTTTTCTTTTTTTTTGGCCGTTCAAGGAACCTTTCAACCTTAAAGCTAAAGTTGTTATTGGATGGATAAAGAATTGCTTTTAATCTCCAGAATTAATATTCAGTATGAAAAAGCATCATGCCAAAGGCAGTTACACAAAGCATTAAAGATAAATGCATTAAGATATAAATTTTTTTCATAGCAAAGTTACACAATGCAAGTAGGATTGTAACATGGAAGGAAAGTGAAAGTAAAAGTCAAACAAAAAATGCAGCTGTTAGACACAAATTCATGACACAGTATTTAGTCTATCATGATGTACAGTCATTTATGGAATACTATGCTATATTTGGGGTGATAGTAAAACAAGTATTTCTTAGACATGGGAAAGCAACATTATAAGGGTAAAATACCCTAACTATGGTGTGTGTAGTAATTTAAGATCATTCATGTGTTGTTTAGCTCGTAAGAAGAACACTGGATTGTTTTCCTAACGTGGCGTCTTTTATTCTACATGTTTTTCATGCTTCAGAAGTAGAAAGAAGAATTTTGTGCTTTTGAATTGTGCTCTCCATGCAGATGTGTGTTGCATTTTGTTGCAGCAAAAATTCAGAGTTCATGGGATAGGCCTCTGCTAGAGTCCCATATTGCTTACGGAATGGCCAAGATACCCTTTGTAAGAGCTTGGGCGAACGTCATAGTCCATTTCCCGATACAGTCAGAAGTCATGTTGCATCTCCTTGCTTTAGTTCATTCTGATATTTGAGGACCTAGTCGAACAGTGTCTTCTTTAGGGTCACGTTATTTTGTTACTTTTATAAATGATTATGTTAGAGAGCGATTTCCTAAGGTAATTAAAGTGTATAGGCATAAGAAATACAGGGGTAGTATAGGAAATAGCAAATATATGGATAGTGGTAACTTTAGTGGGCCTCAGCTGGCCTAACTAACTTGAGGGATGTGTGTGCCTTGTTGGCATGAGAGTGCGTGTGTGTGATTCTGTTAGGTGAGGGTGTATTTGACGGGGAGTGAGGGAAGGAAGAGGTAGGCAGAATTTGGGTTGTTCCTAGGAGAGACTGAGCTGCTACAGTGCTCAGAGCTTTCCCTCTTTTTTCTGCATATTTCATACTATTTTCCTCTTTTACCTTGATTGATATCTCACTTGTATCAGCTCAAGAATACACTATTTCTTCATTCTTTCTATTTTTTTTCCTGTGGTTTCTATCATTTTAGCATCAGAGCCTCTTTCTTGGGGCTGTGGGGGTCCATTTTGGAAGCTATGATGGAAGATCGGATGAATGAGTTGGAAAGGAGGTTAGATGAAGTAGTGCGGCTCTTTAGGAATCAATAGTTCGACCAAGAGGACGGTCTCCACCGAAGATGGAAGTCTGAAGGGTGGACCCGGAAGACCGATGGAGAGAGGGTTCAAGAATGGAGAGAGGTCCGTGACGTACCTCTCCTCTTCGCAGAGAGAATCGTGATTCTCGGTCTCAGCACCAGGAAGAACGATACTCCCCTCCCTCCTACGATGGTCTTTCGCACCGCTCAGATGGGTCCTCATGGGGGAGTCGGCCGCCGAACTCATCTCGGGGAAGCCCACACTCCCGGCGACGTGATCGAGACCGAAAAATGGAGCCTCTGGTGTTCGCTGGTGATGATGATGCATTGGGGTGGTTGGTTAAGATCGAGTACTTCTTTGTTAATGGGATCAAGGGAGATGAGAGAATGGAATTACTGTTATTAGCCTTGGAAGGTCAGGCTCTAAATTGGTTCCAGACCTGGGAGGACCAAGTCATGTTTCCCTCATGGAGACAATTTCAAGAAGCTGTATTGAGGCGTTTCCAACCCGGTATTGTGAAGGATCCGTATGGCCCATTGTTGAGGGTGAGACAGAGGGGTTCCGTCATGGATTACATTGTTGAAGGGAATATTCATAAATGGGCTTAAGGGTGAATTGCAGGTTGAGGTTAAAAGCCTAGAGCTGGAAACTCTAGCTGAAATTAAGAATAGAGCCTTGATGTTGGAGGAGAGGAACAACGAATGGAAAAGGGAGGTGTGAACCCAGTGGAAAGAGGAGTGGGCAATAACAAAGACCCAAATGCCATCAAGAGTGGACCCACAGTGAACAGGAACTAGGCCAACAAGGAGGTAATAGGACCGAAACTGGAAGAAGGGAGTAATGGGGAGAAGGGAGGCCCGGGAAAGTGGAACTGCAAGAAAGAAGCCGCAAGGGGCTGTGCTTCAAATGTGGAGAGCGATGGGGCCACAACCACATTTGTAAGATGAAGCATTATAGACTATTGCTTGTGGAGGGATTTGATGATGAAGAGGTTGAATACAAACTAGAGGAAACTACAGTAGATTGCTCAGAATTGGAGATGAAATCTCTACACATTTCCTTTAATAGCCTTCAAGGACTCACGTCTAACAAGTCTTTTAAAGTTTTGGGGGAGTAAAGGGGAACCAAGTTGGTAATTGTCATTGACCCTGGAGCCACAAGCAACCTCATCTCTAAAACGGTAGCCCAGCAGTTGAACTTACCAGTGAGCAGGACCCTTGATTTTACTGTAGAGATGGGTACTGGACAGCAAACTAAAAGCTGTGGAATATGCAAGGAGGTGGTGATTGAGGTGCAAGGGGTTCAAATTGTTCAACCATTCTTTTTGTTAAAGTTGGGGGGAGTAGATGTGGTGCTGGGGATGGTTTGGCTATCGAGTTTGGGGAATATTATGGCCAACTTCCAAAAGCTC